>OY743185.1:14470681-15808181 GCA_963555705.1 Ligustrum vulgare
GGTAAATGTACTATTGGATGCAAATCAATCGCCCTCAATGTTGAATTGTGAGATAAAGCACACCTCCTTGTATTACAACACCTTCCTGGAGTTCATCCATATTTGGACGAGCATATGTCCATCATAAGGCAGCAAAATCCTTCAAAAGTTGAAATGTGGGTAACTAATGAACATAATTGTTCATTTGCAAAATGGTTCAAAGATAAAGTCATGAAAGAATTGTTACAAACGCCGAATACCATTGTTGAAACGATAAAGTGGTTAGCGTACGGTCCTAGCACTATTGTGAGGTCATATGAAGTATATGACATTAATGGGTATACATTTTACACTAAAAGTCAAGATGATAAGAGTGCGGTGCAAAACAGTGGAGTGACACAAGTAGCACTATGAAGAGATTTTTCAAGTGCTAAAGATACCATGCCAATAGATGCCTCGATGTCCTATTATGGTATCATTGAAGATATTTGGGAACTTGATTACAGGGAGTTCAAGTTTCCTCTCTTCCAATGTAAATGGGTTGATAACCGAGGGGGTGTTTTGGTGGATGGATTATGATTCACTATGGTGGATTTCGGACGGCTGGGTTATCTAGACGAGCCATTCATACTTGCATCACAAGCCAAACAGGTATTTTATGTTCTTGATCCTGCCGATACTAAGTGGTCAGTCATCCTTCAAGGCAAGAGACTCATTGTTGGGATTGGTGATGTAATAGATGAAGAAGATTATGATCACTTTGATGAAACCCCTCCATTTTCTATCGGTATACAAGGGAGTGCAACTTTAGGGGAAGATAACATTGAATCAAATTACATGCGTTGGGATCATGAAGAAGGATTATGGATTGACCATCGTTCCTGATTATTAATTGTGTGAGTTCATTTACACATTCTTGCTTAAGGACTTTCTTTTATTTTTTATATATGCTCTATACGTTGTTAATAATTTTATATGTGATTTTGATAACAATAATTTGATATATATACATATATATATTAATACGATGTTATATGTGCAGGTACGTGCACAGTGATCTCAATATAATGGTTGAGTCTTCAGCATCTTCAGATGATCATCGTACTACCAGCACAAAAAATGACTAGAGGGCCAACAATGTGCAAGAACATGAAGAAGGCGGGGGAGGTGAATGTCATCGAGTTCGATGACAAAAAGAGGCTTTTGAATTATGTCGGGTGTTTGGTCCGTATTCACGTTGACATAAACATCAGCGATTGGCACAAGGTTGATCCCGTGTAGCGCCCCAAGTTCTAAATACCCGGTTTACCACGTCATTTTCTTGTCTAAATTTTTAAAATAATATTCTAGCGGAAGAAGTCACTGAAATTCGTTTTTGGCAACATTAATTCAATTGTAATGGTCGATAAAATTAGAGGACATTTATGAAATAATTCAAAATAACGAATCGAGCCATTAATAATACAAAACATTCGGCAATGCCATAATTTCTCAAATAATTGAAAATCTCAAAAATAACCAAAGTTTAGAAATATGGATTATCAAAATAAGATTCTCAATTATTTAATGACTATTGCCATTATCATCCATCATTGGCCACCTTCTCCGAAATCTGCAAATGTTGTTAAAAATAGACATGAGCATTTCATAGAAATATTCAGTAGACTCATCGCCAATTAATTAATTCACATTATAATTGAACACATAAATGTAGGCTCTTTAGAAATCATAGGGTGTGGGTTGCTCTTCTTGTGCATTAAAGCACCTGACTTCTTTTGAAAATCATAGGCTCTTTAAAATCATGGGTATGGGTTGCTTTTTCTTCTCGTGCACATAAGGCACATAAGTTATGCATAACATCATCATTTATCTTGCAAGACATTCTTTTCTTTCTTTCTCATGCATAAAAGTATATAAGTTATGACAAGCATAACAACATAAATATTTCATAAGAAATATATTCTCATCTCATTTTATGAAATAAATTTCACATAAATCACGTAACATACACATTCACATGCAATCATAATTTAAATCAGTTAATAGGGGCGAGTCTACCTTAAACTTGACGAGTGCAAAGTTGAGCGGGAAACGATTTCAATTCCTTAATTCTCCGTACGCTTCGTCTAGCCAATTAGAAATTAAGTTAAATTAGTCTTTTGAAATATATAGTTTAAAAATGATGATTTACAATTTGGGGACTGAAATTGATGATGTTGAAAGTTCGGGGACTAAAATGAATACTTTTGAAAGTTGAGGGACCAAAATGTAAATTTTGAAAGTTGAGGGACCAAAATGTAAATTTGAAAAAGTTGGTCCGAAACTCAAAATGAATATTAAATTGTAGGGCTTGAAATAAGTGATTTTAAAAATGGAGTGGTTAATTAAATCATTAAAAAAAACTTAAGGACGGAAATGATTTGTTTCAAAACAAAAGGGACTGAATTTGATAATTTTAAAACTATAAGGACTGATTTTAATAACTTCAAGAAATAAAGGGACCAAGGTGCAATTTTTGAAAACTTAAAATATTAAAATGTAAACAAAACCATTCTCTTTCCTTCCCATTATGCAGACGAGAGAGAGAGAGAGAGAGAGAGAGAGGAAGGACGCAAGAGGGGGAGCTGCTGAGTGAAACCGGTCTCAAACCGGCGGTTCGTCGGCGCAACGCCGGCGTAGGGTATGGCCAACGGTGAAGGTGGGGTAGACTGGATTTTTGTGGGGTTTGGGTGCGAGATAGGTGCGAAAACCGAGGCTAAACCGGGGCTTTTGCGAAGCTTCCTTCGCGATTTTTCCGGCGAAAAGGCGGCGACAGTCGAGGTAAGTATTTGGGCTTGACTTATTCTGGGTTTTGGGTTTTGATTTTGGGTTTGGGCAGTAATGGTTTGTGGTTGGTGGTGGGTTCGAAAGGGTGTTGACAGTGATGTGGTGGTGTTGGTTGAGGCGGTGATGGTGGTTGAAATTCCACCATCGCTATCAAACGCAACCTCATAGTACTTCGTAGGAAGTGTTTCTACCATCTCAAATCTACCAAAGAGCACATTTTCTTTTCTCTGGAATAAAATGTACATCTAGGAAGCGAGAGATTCAGCTCCTTTTCTGTTTCAGAATGGTGGCGGTTGTGGAGTTGCTAATGGCGAGGCAGTGGTTTTGGTGGTGGTTGTTGTCGGTGGCGTTGGGTGGTGGAGTTAAGTGTTTAGGTTGGGAAGGGGACGAGGACGGGTTGAAAGTGTGACCAATTATTGACTAATTGTGATCAAAACATTGATTAAGTGTGACCAAGAAATTGTTATAAAATTTTATCGATCACAAATTGGTAATTGTGACCAGAATATTGACTAATTCTGACCAAGAAAACAAGTAAATTGTAAAAAATAAATAATATGTGACTAAAAAAATTTGATTGCGAGACTTAGTACGGGTGATTGTGATCGAAATTTAACTAATTGCGACTTTGTGCGATTTGCGTTGCCATTTAATTTGTGTCAACTGTGACTTTGTGTGATCATTGACTAGTACGGAATGTGACCAGTTTAATTAATTTATATAAAAATTTTATCTATCACAATGTGGTCAATTATATGAGTGCTTGTGACCAATTATTTGGTAAATGTGACCAAAATTTTGATTAATTGTGACTTTGTACGACTAGTGATAAGTGCGGGATGCGACCCAAAAAACGAGTAAGTTGTGATTAATAAATAAATAATATGTAACTAATTATGGATGATTTTAACAAATTATATTAATGATTGTGACCAACGATGACTTTGTGTGAACATTAGACGAGGACTTGATGTGACATATAGTCGTGTCAAATATGACTGTATGACCGAGTTGTGATTTGTGTGTGAGCAAACTATGATCTTGTATGATTGAGTTGTGACTTCATTTAATCAAATTGTAATCTCGTGTGATCGAACTGTGATCTCGTGTAATTAAACTGTGACCTTATGTAACCAATGTGACTTTGTGGGCAGAGTGGGATGGGGCGGGGAGGTGTGGGTGAATTTTGCAAATAAATTTGTTATTGTAATCAATTTGTGACTTTGTGTGACAAACTGTGACTTTGCGGGTATGGTTGTGATGAAATTTCGATTAAATTTGTAATAGTGACTGAAATGTGACTTTGTGTAATTGACTTTGACTTTTTGGGGTCGGTCGGGTTGGGTGGAGGATGGGGCGGTGGTGGGACGGACAAGTTGTGATTGGGTGTTATTTCAGGATTTTTATTTAATATTATAATAGTTTTAATTTTATAGGTGGGATGGGGATTGTAATTCTTTCTACTTCTCGAGGTATAATGACAGACCGAGAGGCTCGACTCGAAGGAATCGGCGGAGAAATTTTGTGTTATATATGGTAATCCTTTTAATATCCAAATTGGATCCGAAACTTATTCCTATTTCTAAAAAAACGAAAAGGGACGAGTTGTCTAATATCGTTCCTCCCCCATTAGTTGATACTTCAAGGAGGCTTTACCTGGAATGAAAGAACAAAAATGGATTCATGAAGGTTTAATTACTGAATCGCTTCCCAATGGTATGTTCCGAGTTCATATAAATATGATTATTTTATATTATATATAATATTATGTTTATTAATTACTATTTAACACATGAATTTAAAAAAATAAAAATAAGTTTGTTAGTTTTAAAGAGTTAACCTAATATGATGGGGGTGCGGTGGAGGAGGTGGGTGGGGTGAAATTTGTGATTAAATTTGTAATTGTGACTAAAATGTGATTTTGTGTGATCGACTGTGACTTTCTAGGGTGGGTGGGATGGATTTTGCGATAAATTTGTAGTTTTGAGGAACTGTTACTTTGCGTGATCAACTGTGACTTTGCGTTATGGGGTGGGGTGAATGGTGGAATTTGCAATTAAATTTGCTGTTATGTACTTTTCCCAAATTTTATTGAGTCGTAGATAGAACTCAATGGAGAAGAATATTTAATATCGATTTTTATTCATTAGGTACCAAATACAACCTAAATAGCAATTCAAATGCATTGGAGATGGTATGTTCTTCAAGTCTAGATCGTGATCATGTTATTATGCAATACCTATCACATTGAAATCATATTTAGATATCATACGTTTAAATACAATATATATCTACATCGACTATCATATCAGTCCATGACTTGCTTGTTTACACAAACTACCTTGTAGGATCCACAACTACAAATCAATTAAATTTTAATCAAATCATTTCCAAAACAAGCATCAAGTCATGCCTACCAATTAAGGATGACAATGAATAAAGTATGACAAATTCGTGCCCTACTCACTAGGAATTTTTGGCCTTTATACCCGACCTATAAACCCAACTCACTGAAGTGAGTCAGTGGCGGATATGATTCCATACTCATTAAAAACTCATTAATTTTTTTTTAAAAAAAAATTTTAATGAAAAGAATTTAAGGTAAACATGACAAACTAATGAGAAGTAATTAGCATATTTAAAGAAATCAAACTAACAACTAATTAGTTGAAATGAGTGAAGATCTTGAAGGAAAGAAGTGAAAAACTTGAGAAAGAGAGGGCGGATTATTTTTAATATTGAGTGCGGCTATATTTGGGAGAATAAGTAAATATATTTGTGAATTGTGACTTATGCTTGTGCTTTTTAAATGCCTTATTTTGTCAATAAAACAAATGTTTATGAGGGTCGGGTATGAGTTTTGTAGAAAAAAGTAAAAAACTAACACCCAACATATACCATATCGGATTTTACAATTTACCTTCATACCCGACCTGAGAACCCATATGGTCGGGTAATCCACACCCATTTGTGTCGAATCTCCAATGAATATTGGGTTCATGAATATTATTGACATTCCTACTACCAAGTACCAATGTGGACAGTTGACCATGTATTTATAGAAAAAAATCTTAATAGAAAAAATAGCCTATTTTTGGGATTGATTATTAGTTACTTTTTAGGGAAAATAGAAGTGAAATCACGGAATGTATGAATAATCGACACCTATAACTCATATTCAGCTAAAATAAAACTACTTGTGTTGTGAGATGAATAAGGAAGCACATGGCATAGTATTGGAAACAGGCTAATAATCCAGAACTGGCAGAACATGCTATAGAAGAGGCGCTAAAATATTATACACAGGAGAATGGCTAACTGCATTAACATAACACAACATGTCATTAATTTATGTTACATAGTAATTAATTGAAAGATTATAATCTTGTCTGTCGGCTATAATAGTAAGATTCTGAAACAAATATTGATGACTTTTGAAAATATATATGTATATATTGTGTGAATGAAAAACTCCATACTTTATGTCTGTCTTTGTATTTTTATTACCCTGCAGAGACATGAACCGAAATCCTATGGCAGACAAGAAGTGACAAAGAAAATGTCATTGGAATAGATTTCTGTTTGGTGAAACTAAGAGAAAATGGCTCATTAGCGATAACAAAAATTGTTGATAAAAGGTCAAATGTCGTTGCTATTAAGCAATAGCGACAACAAAGTCTTTTCTAATAGTCGTCGCTTTAGGTCCGTGACTGATGCTTAATAGAGACGACTCTGTCGTCTTTATTGAGTTAGAGGCTTTAGTGACGACTTCTTATCGTTGCTAAAAATTAATTTCTTTTTACTCACTCTTACCCAATCTCAACCCGACCCGCTAACCTGTGCATTTTCATTTATTCATATGACAATTATGTGATGTAGAGGAGTCGAACTCTTGACCTAAGAGTTGAATTGTCTATTCTCAACCATTGAGGCATTTGAGTTCTTGTATTTATTTTTTGTTTTAACTAATATATATTAGTTAGTAATTGTATAAATATTTGTTTATTTTTTTTAACGAAATTGAATTTAATATTATTTGTAAAAAAAAGGAAATTGAATTTAATACTATTTGTCTAAAAAAATGGAGACAAATAGCGGCGATAAAAGTTGTCGCTAAAAGCCGAGGTATTAGAAACGGCTTTTTTGTCGTTGATATAGGCTGGGCATTAGCGACGACTTTTCCTGTCGTCTCTAATTCTCGTCACTGTCGGCCTGTCGCTCCAGTTTTTAGTAGTGAAATTTGATTATAAATTTCGTTCATAGAGGATGACGTGGTAACATCACATTTGCCAATTTTCTTGAAAAGTCAACAATTTTAACTTGTCCAATATTTTCGCCTATGATTTTTTATTTTAAGAAAAACGGATCAATAAAATGTTATAACATCGCTATTTATAAATAATATTTAATTATTTATAAACAATCGTTTATAAATGATTTACCAAACAAAGGCTGAAATGTTGCATGATTGTGCAATTTATAAAATGCTTTTGAAACCATTCATGAAACACAGTGTAAGAGCATCTTTAATGGTTTATGGATATTTTGATCTATGTGACACTTAAGTAGATAATTATCTCACTCATATTGATAAAATAGATAGTGAGATTTAAAGCTTATCTCTAATGGTCATTGCCTATAATATTTTATGTATACATGCGTCTTCAATATTTCGTCTAGCAAGTTATCTATATCTGGATATAGTACCAGATAATGTCTCTACCATGTCAGCACTACATAGGCATGCACACTAACCATTGAAGATTAAATTTTCATATCATTATTTATTTTTCCTATGTGGCAATATATTTTTTCCCAATTGATAAATCATTAAAGATGCTCTAAGCTGCCTAAAACATAGATGACAATTACTGAAAGTCCGAGTTCGACTATAGGTCCACGCAGTGGTAGATCTACTATGGGGGCAGTGGGGTCACTTGCCCCCATTCAACTTTGGATTCTTTTGCGTTTTAGTTCAATTTTTTTATATTTTGCATTTCAACCTCTCATTTTTTGTTGTTTTGCCCCCACTGTATTGACCCCCACTAGTTTGTCCCCACAATGTTTTCATCATGGCTCCGCCCTTGGGTCCACTAGAGATATTATTCAGTTTGGCAGATTTTTGCTTTTGTTTCTTGTAAAAAATAAATAGATAAAAATTAGTGAATAATACTTGTGGATTTATTTAAACTTGTAATTGAAATTAAAGTTAAATTAGAGTCCGTTTGGTTCATAAAAATGTTTTGATTTTTGTGATTTTTTTGTATTTTTTATGGATGTGTGATTTAAATTTGTTTGAAAAGTAAAAGATTTTAAATTTAACTAAAGATAAATAATTAAGATTGAATTTGAAAATTTTTTATAAAAATTTTTGATAGAGCAAACAAGCTCTTATTTATAATACTAGTAGATTAACACGTGCGTTGCACGTGACGATTTATATTTGTAATGATTCGTGTGGCATTGTAACTAAAAAAAATGTTATACGAACACAAACGATTAACGTTGAGAGTAAATAATTTTACCTAGCCATACAATTTTACTTACATGACCATTTGAGGCCTTATATTCATATTCATATGGGGATTTTAAAGGAAATAGGAAAATGTTATTTTTATATAGACTGACTATTAATATTAGATAATTAGATTGATAGAAACACTAATATTCATGATATGGATCGTGTTTGTTTGAAGGTAATAAAATGAACAGATGACAATCTAAAATTAAAGCATTAAGCTAGCATCAATACAAAATATATTTCACAACATATGCCTAGCACAATCACTCAAAAGGGAAATGAGAGCTCTATTGTCAAAGAATGATCTTGGAAGTGTACAATAAAAGATAAAAGATAAAAAATAATAATTAGATGGTAGCATATTTCAGTATGAAAAAATAATTAATCAGCTTCATAACAACATTATTACTCTAAAATTCGATATCTGGTACAAGAATTTGCTTCTCACATAGTGCATCATTCGTTTGAAGGAAAACATAATGCAGTGTGTTTTTCTAATAGTAGAAGTTAACATCCTACCATATAAGAAATTTTTCATTGCTGCTGTATGAAACGCATCATATCATACAACACTAAAAAGGCAAAAGGACTATGTATTGTCAAATTTTACCAGTGATAGCCTTCAATAGACTTTGGAAGGGAATTGTGAATGAAAAACTGAACATCAGGATTTTTGATACCTAAAGTATTATTGTTAGAGAAATTATAGTTCCAGAGGCAGCATAGAAGTATGAGGTTTATCCATGCCAATGCAACTATTGCACATATTATGTTGACGTCGTCTTTGCTCTATTGTTTCGTGATTGTTGCGCGCTGTGCAGAATTTATGCTACCATGGTAAAAGGCTGTCCATATTCCTGACAAACACACGTCAATATTCAATATCCCAAAGAAGCTGATATCTTAAAGTGTGAAGTTTAACATGAGCATGTTTCTTTTATCAATATCGTGGTCAAAGACTGAAGAAATACTGTAAAATAGGACTGAAGAAATAAAAAATGTCATCATTACCTAAAAAAAAATCGAACATAAAAGACTTCCATTATAAAATAGGACTGAAGAAATAACAAATTATAATCCAATTTGTTTAGCATTATAAAAAATTGTATCTACAAAAACTACACATAAATTTTAATCGTAATTGAATCTGAGCCCTCGAAGCAAAATTGTTTTTTCCTCTTTTAAAAAGTGATTACAAGTTTGATTCTCCATTTAACTTTAAGATATAGATGCTGAATTTAGGTTCGACACAGGATCAGTTAAAGAAGATTTTAAGAGAAGAACAAACCTTACATGTACCATATTTAGAATTCAATAAATAGAACTATTGGATATTAAAGAAAAAGTGGACGAGTACGTGCATATATAAGCAATAAAGATGAGGACGGAATTTAGAGGAGAAGACAATATGTGCCTTCAAGTCTAAGATATTGCAAACATTGCCCCCTTCATCCAGCTCCCACATGACGTTAGGGCCATACTTCCACTGTCCATCAACAATTAACATGTATTAATAAACTCTTAAAGGAATTTTTCTCATAACGAACATTAATGTATAGCAAAAGAATATAATATGAAATTGATACGAACAAGCATCAAACATAAAATTAGGAAAAAAATAAAATGATGAATAAATAATAAAAGTATACTTACTAACCAGCATAAGTGGTTTGAACAGAGGCAATATCTTCATTGAAAATAAAGAACTTATTTTGAGCAAACATGAGAAACTGATTACAATTTTGTGGCCCAGAGTTTTATTCCTTACTCTCTTTGCAACTGCTTTGAACATATGAATTATTAGTATATTGGTAGATAATGCATTAAAAGTGATATTCTGGTGCAGAATAAAGAGTTTTAAGAAAGGAAGAGAAGAGAATAGACAAGAAGATAGAAGCATTAGAAAGGGAAATTTGAGCTTGTCAAATTCTTACAAAATTTAGAACCTTACTCTTATTTAATTTTTGGATGAAAAGCCCGCTTAGTTGTTGGAGAAGAAGCAAAAATGGCATATATCAATTATAAAGTAATTAGAAAATTCAGTAACACCAAACTATCTACAAATTATGAAAAGGAACGTAAAATTCTTTAAAAAAAATGTTCAGATCCATCTAGATGATTAAATAATAAAGTAACTTATGTTCTACGAAAGAGTTACCAATTACGTAAGTACTTAAATATTTCTGTTGCCTATACTCTAATGGACCCTTGTAACTTTGCTCGTTGGGATATCTTGATAGCATGTTTTCTTCATATTATTAATTAATGAAAATTATATCACTACATTTCTAACACAGATTTTTCACAAAATGATAGAGGAAGCAGTTAAAATGAATGTGGGGAATATATTATAAATACAAACTAATACTATTGACAAGTTTAAACAACAGAATAATGTGAATTTTATTTAATAAGCATTTGAAAATACGAAAATCAGCATCTTAGAAAAAACTATACATCAACGTAAGATGAATAATTAACTTACAACGAAGCATAGATAGGCTGAAATAGGATGATAGTAATACACCTATTAAAAAGGAATCTGCACAATAATATTAAACTAATGGAGAAAAAAATGTGGCAACAATAACTACCATGCTCATCTTTCGTAGTTAACATGTAAGCATATAAGTAAGTTTTACAATAAATAAATTTTTATAGTTATCACAATTGGATTACATTGACGGTTTGAAAAAAGAGTTAGCATGTTGAGTTTTCTTAAAAGCAAAAAGGTGATCTGTATTAAAAGCAGAAAGTATGCTGCCATGGAACTTTTGAAATAGGAAAATTTCTCAACAATCTTACATATTACTACCCCAGAATAAAAAATTAATCTAATAAATAGTAAATACATATATAATCTTTATGAATGCATACAATATGTGATGAGGTTCGAAGCGCGGAAGAAACGTCGAAAAGTTCCGAACTCAGGTTGTGGTTGGACGGATGAATCATGACCCGATATTCACGACGCGATGGCTCGACGATGCGGAATAAAGAACCACGACTTTCGAAATGCCACAAGGATTTGCCCAATCTCCTTGATAAGTCTCTGATTTGAACGCCACAAATATTCTAGCAAATATTTGATAAGTTCTGGATGAACGCCACAAGATAATCAATCTTGATAAGTTTGAGTTTGTAATGTGAATCCACACATTAAACAATTGAAAAACATTCAATCTCTGTTTTATTTAATCATCAAAGTCTTAATTTACAATGAATCAAAAAGGCGTATAAATAAGCAAAATAAAACCCTATTCGCTAATTTACTCAAAATAGAATTCTAACTAACCTAAAATAGTTAAAATAGGAAAAGGAAATAAAATATACGAAAATCTGGGAAAAATCTGATCCGTTAATACGTTACGGCCGTAAATACCAGGCTTACGGCCGTAAGCCCTTCTCTGGTCCAAAGTTGATACCGAAGTTACGGTCGTGAAGAATTTGTTACGGCCGTAAGTCATGTTCTGCCCAAAATTGCGATAGCTGCGTTACGGCCGTGATTCCAACTTTTACGGCCGTAAAAGGTCAGCTGCTTAATTTTCCGGTTCTTTTCGACACTGTTTGATCTTCAAAGCTCGTCGAACCTGTTGAATTCTTGTTTTGGCTTGAATATTTAAATTTTCCCGTCAAGCCTGCTATGACTCCGATTGTCGAGGGTCCGGATCACATCATACCCTCCTTCTTTAGGATGATTCGTCCCGAATCATAGCTTTGTTCATGAATGCAACTACTCCCCCTGGATTAAACGGAAAATTATTACTTCCATGCCAGTGGGATGACCAATAGTATTTTGTAACTTGGGTTACATGAATGGATTGAAGCTCGAGCTTGAATTGCCATGATTGGTGTGACTCAAGCTCCCAAGTGTAAGAAATCTGCAAGAAAGAATTAAATAGAATGGGGATGGACATGTTAGCTTCATGAGGTACAAGGTATGGATCCTTGTATTCATGATAAACCACCATCTCCACGTCATTTTTAAGAACCACGAGGCCCTCCTCTTCACCTCGTTCTTCCTTTGCATTTTCAACAACATTTTCAAAATTTTTACTTTCAAATTCGACCACATCTTCTACCTCCAGATTTTTATCACTAATTTCATGCACTCCCCCAACGGTATTCAAATGTGAATCTACCAATTCAAAGCTCAAACTTTGAACTTCTACCCCAACTTCTAATTCCTCGTCAAATTTTGGAGTTTGTTCACCTAACTCCACATTTTCAACTCCTACCACAAAGTTCGGGGTCTCTTCAACTAATTCATGCCTCAAGCCTCCCTCCTTCTTTTCAACTTTCATATCCCGAGGCTCAACATGATTTTCACTCTCTTCTAACCATCTAATTACCGCCTTTCGTTTCTCCTCCTTTTTTCGCAATTTAGCCAAATGTTTTCTTTCTGCCTCCCGTTCACACCTCAATCTTTCCTCATAAATTTCTTTTTGAATTTTCAAAATTGCTTTTGGATCAATCTCAGCTCCTCTCTTAACCCCGATTTCATCCCTAGGTTTAGGATCACGCCTATAATCACTACGATTTGCTTGAGATCGCCCCTTTTTCAATTTTCCTTCCCTTTCATCTAATTTATCCAACCTAACCAAAGCCTCATTCAAAAATCTCCACATACGTTCTTTGGCGTTTTCATGGGAATTGGACATTGTAAAATTTATGTGGAAGGACACAGAAAAAGAATAATGAAAACAAAGGATCAAAAAATTCAAGAAAGTGGTTCTTGAATGGACTCTTTTTTTTTTTTTTTTTTTTTTGAATTTTAGGATGAATTTTCGGAATAAATAAAATAATAAAAAAAAATAATTTTTTTTTTTATAAATCCGAAAATTCGACAACGAACACAACTAAACAAACGGAACTTAATTCGGATAAGAATTAAGCAAAACAAACACTTTTGAATTTTGTTGAATTTTTATATGGATCAAACAAAGAAAAGATTTACTGGCACGAAGAACAAGAAAAGAAAGACTCAACAACAAGATATGGATGATTTTTATGGGACTCGATGATAAACATAAAAATCAAACTGGATAGAAAAACCTGAATTCAGAGTCCAGCTCTGATACCATATGATGAGGTTCGAAGCGCGGAAGAAATGTCGAAAAGTTCCGAACTCAGGTTGTGGTTGGACGGATGAATCATGACCCGATATTCACGACGCGATGGCTCGACGATGCGGAATAAAGAACCT
Organism: Ligustrum vulgare; assembly: GCA_963555705.1. Classification (NCBI taxonomy): domain Eukaryota; kingdom Viridiplantae; phylum Streptophyta; class Magnoliopsida; order Lamiales; family Oleaceae; genus Ligustrum; species Ligustrum vulgare. The sequence continues at coordinate 14,484,214 of OY743185.1, forward strand.
CGACTTTCGAAACGCCACAAGGATTTGCCCAATCTCCTTGATAAGTCTCTGATTTGAACGCCACAAATATTCTAGCAAATATTTGATAAGTTCTGGATGAACGCCACAAGATAATCAATCTTGATAAGTTTGGGTTTGTAATGTGAATCCACACGTTAAACAATTGAAAAACATTCAATCTCTGTTTTATTTAATCATCAAAGTCTTAATTTACAATGAATCAAAAAGGCGTATAAATAAGCAAAATAAAACCCTATTCGCTAATTTACTCAAAATAGAATTCTAACTAACCTAAAATAGCTAAAATAGGAAAAGGAAATAAAATATACGAAAATCTGGGAAAAATCTGATCCGTTAATACGTTACGGCCGTAAGCCCTTCTCTGGTCCAAAGTTGATACCGAAGTTACGGCCGTGAAGAAATTGTTACGGCCGTAAGTCATGTTCTGCCCAAAATTGCGATAGCTGCGTTACGGCCGTGATTCCAACTTTTACGGCCGTAAAAGGTCAGCTGCTTAATTTTCCGGTTCTTTTCGACACTGTTTGATCTTCAAAGCTCGTCGAACCTGTTGAATTCTTGTTTTGGCTTGAATATTTAAATTTTCCCGTCAAGCCTGCTATGACTCCGATTGTCGAGGGTCCGGATCACATCAATATGTTAAAGCATGTACCTGAATCAGGAGATTGAAGAAGGTCCAGATAATGAAGGCCTTCATAAATTCAAGTCAAAGATCTCCAAATGACTACATTACTGGCTTCGGTTGAGTAGGAGAAGACTGGAGGGGGTGAGAAGCTGGAATACAAAATCTTGAGAACTGGTGATCAGTCAAAAGTTTTGACCATTAGAAGATCTGGCCAATGGAATAACGGAACAAATAACCTAACATAGATAGGAGAAAGGGGATAAAGTGAGTAATTGGGCGATACAGATTGTAATTTAAGTTGTATACATCGCATGCTTCCTTTTAAAGTTCGCGTTACTACTCCCAACTAAATGGAAACATTGCAATAACTTTGGCAACATGAAATGAGGATTTGGAATTAAAAGTAAAATAAGAAAAACAATTTAATTCTATATTGAAGAAGTTCCTATCTCCAAATCCTATGCTTAATCCATACAGCTAAGCAAAAAATAAACTCTCATTCTCATAACATTTATGACTAATCACCATACACATCACCTTGATAGATAACAAAACGAAAAAATATTATATATTTAAGGCTCCACACAACTTTAGTCTTTGGTGCAAGATTGGAATCTATGAGTGAGATTATTCAATGAAGAGCATCTTTAACAAAGCTTGACTATTTTTTTAGATGATCAATCAAGCATACTTTATCCACACATTGTTTTAAGATTCACAACTTACTAACCACTTATTATTCACAATTTATAATATAAGCATTTAAAAGTAATACAAAGTAAGCATGAAGTTCCCCTCAAAAAGGAAAGTTAATAAAATTAAGATGTATACTTGGTATACTGGGGTTACAAAAGGTAAAAGAAAATGATGAAAAGTTCATTTTGATGATATTGAAATAAAGTAAAACAATAATTCATGTTAAAGATTTTCAATGTCACTACTTTCCTTAAAAATGTTAATCTAATTCTATTTTTCTACAATAAATTAAGCGGAACTTTGAGATGATAAATAAATTTCCTTCACAAAATTGGTTATAAATGAAGCTTTTGTAAATCTTTACACCAACCATATTTTTTGTTTTGCTTATATATCATTGCTAGACAACCATGCGTAATTAATATCAATAGTAACATAATAAAAATGTCATAACCAAAACTAACTACATATAATCTCATTGGAAACACGTAAGTCTACTTAATCATATAAAGAAAAAGAGAACATACAAGCTTTTAATTTGATGAAATGTTTTATCCTTTTGGAAATATATTAGCACGCATTGTTGCCGGCATTTGACCTGAGGGGATAGAGAGATGCTGTAAGGCTGGATCTTACATGAAATGGTTTGAGAATAGAGAAAACAAGGGTTGGACCTTTGGGATCAAATCTTTTTTATTCTGCTTTATCTATTACCACCAGTCCAGAGTGAGTATGCTTCTCTAACCTATTTGTTGTAAATTTATGATATCATATAATTGTTGTAATTCATAACACACTCAATGTATGATGGTGGATTGGAATAACTAAAACTTACACATAATCCCATCGGAAACACGTAAGTCTACTTAATCATATAAAGAAAAAGAGAACAATAACATACATACATCTAGAGCAGGCTACATCCTTTTTGCAAGGAAGCATCATCTATCTGTTGTTGGTTAAGCATGGAAACAATAATTATAATATTTTCATTCCTTGATAAAATTGTTTTGTAACTATAGCTTGCTTTCTTTCTGTTATTGGCCAGTATATTTACTAAGAAATAAAAACAAAATCCATCTTACCTCATGGTAAATACAACAGCTACTGGAATTTATGAAAGATGGATCAAATGTATAAGGTGTTTATCCCTTTATTTACCATATTAACTTTCTTGGGTTTTGTATTAAATTGTTGTGGGAATTCTTGATCAATATACCATGGGGGTTTCGCATCAAACACTGGAATCCCGCCAGTTAAAGAAAAATGACATATTAGTCAATCTATGCAATCAGAAGTGAACTTCGAAAGTAGTAGAAATACTTAAACAAATTCACAGCACGGTGGATGTAAGTAACATTAGCCAAAAAATATAACGTGTAAAACTTCAATGCACACGATAAATTCGAGATTACTAAAGTTTAGCTACAACCCGAGTCACACTTCGTGCGAAAAATAAGAGTGCAGCAAAAGGAAAAAAGTTTACCATTCGAGGAAATTTCACAGATCCATGAGTTGATCCACTTCTCCCTCACCAAATACTCCCTTATCTCCAGCATTGCCACCGGGTCCTTGTACGGGTTATCCGGGTCAAAGTCATCCAGAGCACCATCGTCACTGAAGAATACTCCCTTTTTGCTACTCATTTCACCTGACTTCTTCTGATTTTACTTGCGCTATCTCTACAGAAAACAAATTAGTGAAACAATGAAACACAGATGACGTAAAGAAAATTGACCGACGAAGAAACGGAAGAGACAATAACCATAGCAGCGTCACTTGTTTCTTTCTTTTTTTGGTTCAGAAGAAGGTTGGAAGGAAGCGACGCCGGCGAGATGACGGAGACGAAATGCTGAAGAGAGGACGAGAATGAGAGAGAGGAAATGACGGAAGCTTCTAGTTTACTCTGGGTCAAAAGATGAGAGAGTAAAGGCAGGGAAAACGTTATTGTTTTTTTTTTTTTTTTTTTTGCTGAAAAGCGTGTTCTCCTTTTGTGATAAAGGCGTGTTTCGTCCTTATGAATAGTAAAACTCTAAGTGGATCTTATATATAATAGTGATATAATAACCACTGCCTATATGTTCTAGCGCTTGATGAAGTTCGTGCCTAATTTTTAATACTTGGTTACTACTTTCTAGAAATGGCTGCCCGTTTGCATTTATTAAGGTTATATTCGGTTACATTGTATCAATTATAAAATTAATTAATTTATATTTTTTAGGTAAAATATGTGGTTGAAAAGTGAAAAAAGAAAATATTTGTAGTAAAGAAGTGATTTGAAATTTTTTATTATTTATAAATTGATTAATAATTATATTGCATCAAAGAACAATGACTAACAAGAATAGAAACCTGAGATGAGTCATGGCTTCTCATGTTACCAAAGCCAAAGGTGAGAAACCTTTCGTATTGCTCACCTTAGGCGAGTGCCCTACAAATTAATAGAGTAGGTGGAAGTGACCTACCTATACATCTTAATCTTAACTAATATAAAAGAGTGAAAGTGGTCAAATAGTGCCATGTTTCGACCATAACGACATCGTTTTTGGCCAAAATAATTTTTTTTTTAAATCTCTCTCTCTCACGAATTTCAGAAGACCATACCATTCCCATGTGCTCTCTCCCTTCTTCTCTGCAGATTTTTCACGCCTTAGGTACCATATCCCCACTGCAACACACTACCTCCCACACTTCAGATCTAAAGTATGTCCCAAAAAGTCTTTACCTCGTCTTCTTCTCAATTTTTCACTCTTCCTCATCTTTTATTTGTGATAGTGGCAGAAAGAAACACCAGATCTCAACCAGAATCTGTACAAATTCCCCCGCTTCTATCCCAAGTTTTTTCGCAAATGGCTGAAGATCGTAAGTTTTTTTCATTTTCCTTTTATTTTTCTGAATGTGAATTGAATAGAGTTCAAATAGATCTCTTCTATTTTGATTGAAATTTTTGTGAACTTGTTGGTTATTTGGTTAATTTGATTAGTTTTCCTAACATGGTGATTTTTTTCTCTTTCGTAGAATCGAGGATAGGGTGAATCTGTTCATTGACTTCATCAGACTCAAGTTAAGTCTTTAAGAAATTACATGTGTTGTCATATTTTTGTGAAGAGTCTGAAAATGTGATGGTTATGATTATTTATTCTACTGTCTTAGATTGACCTGTTGATCCTTGGGTGATACAATTATAAATTGAAATTACCCATTTCATGTGTTTAAATGTTCTTGTAATCGTCTTATTATTTCCATATGCATTACTGACTTCTGCTGGCTGCAAAGTTAAAATTGTTGACCTATGACTATTCACGTATATATTGTTTTGATTATAAAAAACAAGATCTCATGTGTTACTAATGATTCCAATTCTTGAGTTTATCATAATTATGTCATTTGGATGCTCCGAGATCAAAATCGTCATCCATTGAAGTACAAAGCAATCATTAAAGAGTGTTGAAGTGAACAAGATCGTCGAAGACCGAAGATTAAAGCTTTAGAAGATTTATGTTGAAAAATTTCAACTCATTTGTAAAGGTATCAACTCATCAATTTTTAGCAAGTTTATAAAGCTCAAAAATATTTCTAAAAATCATTAATTGCATAAAAATGATTTTTCAAAACATAACATGAAATAGTTTTTGGAAAAATAAACTTTTTGATGTAAAAATAAAAAATCAAAATTTTTATACTTTCGGTCGACCGAAAGTGTACTTGATCGACCAAAACTCTGGTCGACCGAAAAATCTGATCAACCGAAAGTTTAACGGCTAAAATGCAACGGCTAATTTTTTAAACTTTCGGTCGACCGAAAGTATGAATCGGTCGACCGAAACTGTCTGCAGCTCAAATTCTTGATCTATAAATAGCCACTTCTCTTGCATTCATTTTAACCAACTACAAGAGCATTTAAGAGAGAAATTTATTGAGAAAATCATTGAGCTTACTTTGTTTTACATTCTATTTCATTTATTGCAAGGAATCTCTTGATTATTCAAAATTATCTCATATTTTTATCAAGAATTCCATCTTGTAGAAAACTCAATACTTTTACTTCATTATTGATCTTTAATTGAGTTCATATCACCAAACACTTATTGAAGTGTGTATCTCTCTTCATACTTAACTAAGTATTATTTGGAAAGAGAGATCATTGGTTGAAAAACTTTGATTCAAGAAAAACTATCTCATATCATTATTCAAAGTTTTCATAAACACTTGAGCTTTAAATAGTTGCTATCTATTGAAGTGTTGTCCTAAAACTCTCAAGATACTTGTATTGATCATATCATTTGTTAAGAGAGTTATTTCAATTGTAAATTCAATTCATTATATCTTGTGGTTTCGAGAGCCTTGAGAAAACTCGATTGTAAAGGATAGGTGCTCCTTGTTGTAAAGTCACCTAAGGATTCGATACTCCTTGTTGTAAGTTATCAATATAGTGGATTTGGCCTTGCTCGTGACGGAGAGCTCGGTAACGGAGGACGTAGATCACATTGGTTGATTGAACCTCCCTAAATCGCGTTTGCAATCTCTTATCCCTTTTACTTACTCGCATTACACTTACTCTTTTCTATCAATTTATATTGTGCAACACTATATCTAAGTGCTATACTTGCTTTATCAATTAAATTCATACATTTTTAGCACAACATTGATAGTTTAGCTACTTGTAATACTAAGTGCTCATAATTATACTCATTGGTTGTTAAGTTTAAGATTATTTATCGAAAAAGTTTTACAAACCAATTCACCCCCCTCTTGGTTAGTTTATCTTGGGTTAACAAAAATTTGGATTGCAAATTGGTTTGCACAATTAACTACAAAAATGGGTTTGAGTTGAAGAAATTCCAAGTCATAGTATAGTATATGATTGATATATGAAAAACTGTAGGGATGAATCTAGAAGGGGGCCAGGTAGAATTTATTTGGTCATTTGAAGAGATCAATACATACATATTTCAATTTTTTTTTTTTTTTTTACTTAGGGTGTTCTGCCCTAAATTTTTTTTTTTTGGTACTTTATACACGATTTCAATAGTTTTAGTTGTTTTCTATTGTGATTTGAATACTATTTAATATTTATTTTTCTAGATTTTTTTTTAGTGTTGGAAGAGAACCTTATGGGTTTTGTTCTTCTAGGATAAAAAGTTGTGTTGTCAAGGCAAATAAATCTTCACAGCAGATCTTCCATTCCATATGAGGTCTTTTCATTCTTATTATATATATATTTTTTCATTGTTGAAGAGAATTTTATGGGTTTTTGATGCGTGTCGCAATGCACCAAAATAATAAATAATTTCTTACTTGCTAAATATTAATTAATAATGTAGTAGCGAGAGTAAGAGTCGATCCCACGAGGAACGGAAACTAATTTTAGTTGTTCGATCAATTAGAATGGAATGGGGGGGTTTGTTGTTTAAAATTGCTTGAATAAAAAATATATGCACAAAAATAAACAATTAAATATGACTAGAGAAATAATATAAGAAGAAATCTTGTTCTCGAGTTCGGTTGTACCCTCAATTAATGTTATAACTTTCCTTGTAACGTGTTTCTATCCCTAATTCAATTATCAATCATAAATAATCAACAAGCTCTGATTATCTAAATTCTTCCTTATGTGTATTGATTCAAAACAAGCTCTTCGAACCAATTCTAGCCACGGACAATCCTAAACAAGCTCTTAGGATTTAATACACGACTAATATGAAAATCTAGAAGAATAGAATGAATTGGATCGTTAATTACACAAACTCGAATTAATCAATCCAAGTTGAATTATTACTAAACTTGCACGAGATTTATTTGCTACTAAAGTAAAGATTCAATGACAATTACGGATCAAGAATCTAAACATGGCATATTCATGAATCCAAAGATCAATAATCCAATTGGCCAAATTAAACTATTAATCAAATAAACTCAATTGAACATTCAAAACATAATAATCCAACAATTGAAATAAAGGAATAAATTCACGCTACTAATTTGTAGGAAAAGAAAATAACATAATTGATTTAACACAACTTCCCCTTTGAACAAGATATGGAATTTAGCCTAGCATGATTGTGGTAAATTCTTCAAGTTGCTTCATGAATTCCATTGTTGTTGATATTCTTGGCTTGAAAATCTTCCAAAAATGCTCTATATTTTTCTCTCAATTTTCCTCAATGTGTAATCTCTTTCACAATATTTTTTCACAAGTTTTTCTGTCATGAGAACCCCTTTTTTATAGCCTTAATTTCGTGCCCTAGCTTTGGGCTCAAGAAATCCCAAAATTATGGAAAGAATTGAAATATGGAAATTGTTGACTGGAGAGTTACGGCCGTAACATTTCATTTACGGCCGTAATTGAGTTTCTGCATATTTCTTACAAATTGAAGTTACGGCCGTGACTTGTCCATTTACGGCCGTAATTATATTTCTGCGCATTTTTCACCCTTTGAAGGTTACGGCCGTAAGTTCTGATTTACGGCCGTGAATGTGTTTCTGCTGATTTGTCTTAACACGGTTACCACTTTTACGGCCGTGAATATGTAACCTTACGACCGTAATCAATTTTGCATCTAAGTCCCCAATCTTCAGTTTTGCGTGCATTTTGGTCCTTTTTTCTTCTTTTCTCTTCTTTTATGATCTTATACAATATAAAATATAAAATGCATTAATAATACTTAGATAGAATCACATTATTGCGTATTCAAGGATATAAGTGCATCAAATAAACGTTAATATAACACTTATCAAATCCCCCCACACTTGAACCATTGTTCGTCCTCGAACAAAGATTCGCAAAGAAAAGAATGGGATTCAAACAATAGATTACAATTCAGAGACTTGAGGTTGCAACCCACTTTTCTTTAACAAAAATGTTCCATTGCATGATCGGATTGTGTTCGTGTGTGCTAGAGATACAACGCCCTTTATTTCACATCCCAATCATGGCTCGATACGGTTTATTTCCTTGCACCTCTCGTGTTTGCTCACATCCCAACCATTTATGAGTGACTACGAGGAGAATAATTTCACCCAACTCCAGTGGAAATCAGTTGCATAAACCGAGTTGTTCATGACGTGAATTCAATCAACACAGTACCCCCGACCACATTCATAGCACCAACCCTAGACCAAGCAATTCAAACCACTCATAAGTATATGTAATGGGTTTTAACACCCTCACAAGATATTTCTCTCGTCGCACAAAGTGTATAAGGGGTTGAATTTTCGCTCAGCTCTCTGCATGGATAAATCAGTACCACAGATTGCCTAGATTCATAACCGGAGCCAACAATAGCACAAGTGCAAAGTAAAGGTCTTTATTTGGTTGTAACGGGGCTTCGGGTCAGGTAGGATAAAATGACATATTTAGGCTGAGTCGAGAAGGAATTTCGCAAACTAAGTCAATTCACAATGACATTACTTCCTTCACCCCTTAATATGAACTTCATTGTTTCCCGCTACCCAAATTTGTTCACACTTGAATCTCTTCTTTCTTTTTTTTTTCACAAGTTGAGTGTTTGACATCCTCAACTACTAATTTTCATGACTAAACTTTCTTTTCATTGCTTTTTCTCTTTCAATTTTTTTTCTGAGTACAGACTGCAACTTTTTCTCTTTTGTTCAAATCATTACGCAGTCACCAATTGGCTTGAGATATAATTACATTCCCCTGAATTCAGTCCATTACACAACCATTGCCCAACACAAGATAATCATCTCAACTTCTTAGACTTAGACCATAGCACAATCCTCAATCAACAAAAGCTTGCGAATCCCTTCTCTTATGGGTTCAAAACAGAGACAATGCGAAATAAAGGGTATTCGTGGCTTGTAGCGTGGCATAAAAATTCAAAGAAAGGCTAAGGCTCAAACGGGCTTCTAATGGTCCATGTAGCAAGGTAGGCTCTTTTAGCAAGTCAGATTTGGTTCAACCTATTGCCTTTTCTATAATTTGCACTTAAGTTAAGAAGCTACACAATTTGCACAGGAAAGCACATCCAAGCATAACCCAACCATGCAAGACACACATCAAAAAATCATGAGCTCATAAGTATTAAAAACAGCTCTTAGGCTCAAAAGCTCACAAATTATGGTTTTCATGTGTTTTTCCCATCCAATTATGAGTTATAGGTAATTGCTTGATCTTCTTTCCAACTCTAAATCCATTGGTCGAGGATAACGGTTAAAAGTATTCAAACCATCACTACTCACAAAAGTATAATAATTGGGACGTTCAGGGTTATATATGAAGGAATAATCTGTCTATTGTGAGTTGGGTTGACTAGGTTGTAGATATTTGACAATTTCACTTTTCATTTTCAACCTATTTGTGAAGTTTTGGACGAGATGATCTCTATGTGCTCAATTTATATCCAATTATGCAATGATTTTTCAAAAAAGACTGCACCAAAAGTGGGCTGCTTCCTAACAAAGTGCCTAAGTGCATAGATATGTGACAAAAGTAGAGAACAAAGTCAAAATTAATTTTAACGATTCGATTACAGACAGAAAATAAGGCATTAAGCTTACAATCAATTCAATTCCCCCCCCCCCACCTAGACAACACAATGTCCTCATTGAAAAGTAAAACAATAAAGGGGGAAAAGAAAAGAAACTCCCTCGGTCTAATGTGGCGGTTGATCGGTACAGGGTCTCTGCAACTGTCGAATCTCCTCCCGAAGGGCTCTCTGCTCTTCCATCATAAGTTGCTGATCTTCTTGCATGGCATTCAGCTGAGTTTGGAAGGCTCGCATCAATTCCAGCACCTGCAGCTCAAAAGGGGTAGGAGCAGGGGTACGTGAGTGAAGCAGTTTTTTAAATTTGAAATTTCTGGAATTACGGCCGTGAATGTCCCACTGACGGTAGTAAGTCCTAATCTGGAAAAAATTGCAAGCACCCACTACGGCCGTAAAGTCAAGTCTCACGGCCGTAAGCTGGCCTCTGATTAAATTTACTGGAATTGTGTTACGGTCGTACTTGAGTACCTTACGGCCGTATGTTAGCCACTGAATTTTTTTTTTTTTTTTTATGTGTGAATGAAATGAATAAATAAAATAAAATAAATCAAAAATGAAAATACGAAAATAAAGAGTCGAGGAGGTAAAGAAAATCCCCTCTCAGGTTGCCTCCCGAGCAGCACCGCTGTTTACAGTCGTTGGCTCGACTGAGTCCTTTCTCATTCAACCGGGATTAGGTGGATTCCCAAAGCTTAATTTCTTCTTCATGCTCTTCATCAGTGCCTGCAAAATAGGGGGTAGAGATTTTTCATCAGAGACTGGTAATGAGATGGATGAGATTTTACCTGATTTCGGTAACTTTGGACAGTCCTTTCCACCAATATCGAGAACTTCCTGTACTAAAGAGTCATTCACATTAACAGAATAAACAGGATCATCATCAAAAATTTTCACGGAATCATAAATAATGAATTGAACACTTTTATTATCAAATTCCATGGAAAGTGTGCCACTACTAACATCTATCTTAGTCTTAGATGTTTTCAAAAATGGTCTGCCTAGAAAAATAGGAGTGGAGCTGGGTGAATGATCATCATTCATATCTAACACATAAAAGTCCGCTGGAAACACCAATCCACCTACTTGCACTAGAATGTCTTCAACTACCCCGTCAGGATAAGCATTAGAACGATCGGCTAGTTGAATTATAACATTAGTTTCAATCAGTTTGGCAAGTTTTAATGAAGCATAGGTGGACCTAGGCAATACATTGATAGATGCACCTAAGTCTATTAAAGCACGATTTATTTTCTTATTACCTATTTGACAAGGTATGGTAAATATACCTGGATCCTTGCACTTGGGAGGTAATTTTTTTTGAAGAAGTGCAGATACAGACTCACCCATTCTTACCATCTCATTTCCCACCAGTTTCCGTTTGTTAGTGCATAAATCTTTTAAAAATTTTGCATGCCGGGGAACTTGCTTGATGGCCTCCAATAGCGGCATATTGATTTCAACCTTCATAAACATTTCTAACATGTCCTTTTCCTTGCTCTCTTTGTTTGTCTTCGCTAACCTGCTAGGAAAAGGTGGAGGTGTTAGTTTAACATTTAAATGGGAATCAGTTTTTACCTGAGGGTTTTGCGAAGTGTCGTTTCTCTTCTCGACTCCTTCCTTTTCATCTTCCTCCATTTCAGGTGCAGCCGGTTCCAATTGCGGACCCTCAATTTCCTTTCCACTCCGGAGAATTATGGCACTCACGTTTTTGGGATTCACCTCGGGTTGAGATGGCAATTTACCTCCGGATTGTGATTCCAACCTATTTATGGCAGTGGCCATTTGGCTCATTTAATTTTCCAGGTTTTGAATGCTTGACTTGGTATCCTGTTGGAATTGCATCGTGTTAGTTGCCAACGTCTTAACCATATCTTCAAGAGACATACCTGAATTTTGAGGTTTTTGTTGATATTGCCCATGTGGTTGGAAAGTCCCTTGCTGCTGGAATTGTCCTTGTGGCTTGTTTGAAATAAAACCCGGGGGTTTGTTATTTCCGTAACTCAGGTTGGGGTGATCTCTCCACCCGGGGTTGTACATGTTTGAATATGGGTTGTACTGTTGTGTAGCGACCAAGAATTTTTACGCGATTAATAATTATTTTAATAGAAAATCGTGTCGCTACTATTTCACCCATTTTTATTAAGTTAACGCCACGACGTATTCGTATAGCCAAGTCAAGAAATAATCGAGATCGTTCGATTTTAAATTAAATTCCGAATTTCTAAAAAATATCTCCATTCTCTTGATTTAAAGTATATTAAGTCTAAGTACTTAATTCAATGTTATCCCAATATTTATTTGTACAAAAATTACTTTTATTATTTAAATTAAGAAAAATATATGCAAGCATGAGAGGTTCCATTATATGTAATCATGAAGAGCATAATATTTGTATAAATATGGAAAAGTATATGAATGATTTATATACTCCATTATATATAATCATGAAGAGCATAATATTTGTATAAATATGGAAAAGTATATGAATGATTGATAAGACTCCATTATATGTAATCATGAAGAGCATAATATTTGTATAAATATGGAAAAGTATATGAATGATTTATATACTCCATTATATATAATCATGAAGAGCATAATATTTGTATAAATATGGAAAAGTATATGAATGATTTATATACTCCATTATATATAATCATGAAGAGCATAATATTTGTATAAATATGGAAAAGTATATGAATGATTGATAAGACTCCATTATATATAATCATGAAGAGCATATTATTTGTATAAATATGGAAAAGTATATGAATGGTGCTTTACTTTAAGAAAAGGATGTGTTAAAATTAATAGAATTGAATAATTATGTTTACAATATGCCAACTTTATACATCTATTTAAACCCATCTCTTTTACACACAACTCTACACATATACACTTATTTCCAATCTCTTGACAAAATCCACAAGTAAGAGGAATTCAAGGTGGTCAAGAAAGTTTTGGTCCATTTACTACTACACTTCATTTTAATCTTTTAAAAGGTAAGTATACCTTATGTTTTTATGAAAAGTAAGTATGTTTTTATGACAAGTAAGTATATCTTATGTTTTTATGAAAAGTAAGTATGTTTTTATGACAAGTAAATACACCTTATGTTTTTATGAAAAGTAAGTATGTTTTTATGACAAGTAAGTATATCTTATGTTTTTATGAAAAGTAAGTATGTTTTTATGACAAGTAAGTATACCTTATGTTTTTATGAAAAGTAAGTATGTTTTTATGACAAGTAAGTATATCTTATGTTTTTATGAAAAGTAAGTATGTTTTTATGACAAGTAAATACACCTTATGTTTTTATGAAAAGTAAGTATGTTTTTATGACAAGTAAGTATATCTTATGTTTTTATGAAAAGTAAGTATGTTTTTATGACAAGTAAGTATACCTTATGTTTTTATGAAAAGTAAGTATGTTTTTATGACAAGTAAGTATATCTTATGACAAGTAAGTATATCTTATGTTTTTATGAAAAGTAAGTATGTTTTTATGAAAGGTAAATACACCTTATGTTTTTATGAAAAGTAAGTATGTTTTTATGACAAGTAAGTATATCTTATGTTTTTATGAAAATGTTTGGATCATTGCTATGAAATCAATCTCACAAGATTGTTATGGGTTCCATATGATATGTTTATGATTATGCTAAGGGGACCGGAGTTTAGTAGCGCTACACATAAGAATTCTTGCCATTTAAGTTCGGTAAAATTCTTGTGTCTCCCTATGTTTATGAGTATTTCGATCCTATCCTATGTTATGATGAAAATGATCCATATGCTTTCAAAAGAAAATTTATGCTTGGTATACTTACTGGGATTTTATAAATCTCACTCCACGATATTTACCATTTTCAGATAATTGAAGGTTCGAGGCGGTCAACATGGAAGTGGCAAAAGTGGTTAAGATTGATGAGATAATTATGTTGAACTTTATGTAAGAAAATTATGTTCTATTTTTATTCACAAATAAAATTATGGGATTCTAATTATTCTTTTGAATAATTTTACATTACTATTTAAGTCTCGATAATATAATATGAGTCACTTTTAGTGGCACTCGAATGGAAGAGAATTCGGGTCGTCACATGTTGCCTTTGGAAAGGGAAGCCTTCAGCAGCATTTACCTGTTCATTGTTTTCTTCTTGCAATACCGGACAGGTATCCGTTGGATGTCCAAAGTTTGAACATATCCCACAAGCTTTGACTTGTTTCAAATTCCCTACAGCAAGTTGCTTAACAAGATTCGTTAGTTCACATAATTGACCTTCAATATTGGTACTACTTACCTCATTTACTCGGTGGACTTGGGAATCCCTACTCGAGTTGAATTGCTGAGTGTTCTCCGCCATGTTGGAGATTAAAGCCCGTGCTTGCTCTGGCGTCTTGTCCATTAGCGCACCTCCGCTTGCGGCGTCTATCATACTTCTGTCCATTGGCGCTAGACCTTCGTAGAAGTATTGCACCAAAAGTTGCTCGCTAATCTGATGATGGGGGCAGCTGGAGATGAGCTTTTTGAAACGCTCCCAATACTCATATAATGTTTCATTGTTGTTCTGGCGCACCCCACATATTTCTTTTCGGATGGTACCAGCCCTCGATGCAGGGAAATATTTTTCCAAGAAGAGTCTTTTCATGTCATTCCAAGTAGTGACTGTCCCTGATGGTAGACAATAGAGCCAATCGGTGGCGGCATCCTTCAAAGAGAATGGGAAGGCTCTCATTTTTATTTGTTCCTCGGTAATGCCCGTGGGCCTCATACTGTCGCAAATCACATGGAACTCCTTTAGGTGCCTATATGGATCCTCAACGGGATGTCCTCGGAAAGTTGGCAGAAGATGTATCAGACCGGACTTTAGCTCAAAAGTCTTGTTCTCTTCCACTGCTGGAAAAGTGATACATAGCGGTTGTTGAGCAACATCCAGGGTAGCCAGTTGCTTGAGAGTCAAATTGTTATTTGCTGCTGCCATTTGTTGTGCTGCCCTTCTTTGTTGTCGAAAAGTTCTCTCGATTTCTGGGTCAAAATAAAAAAATTCAAAATTAGTTAATCGAGTTTTACGCATAAAAGTAAGAAGTAGATATGCAAGAATTTTTTTTTTTGTATATAAATAAAGTGAAAATAAAATTAATAAAAAAAATGCAGAAAAAAAAATTCTAATTAACTAAACAACTAAATTGGTTGACAGTTCCCCGGCAACGGCGCCAAAAATTTGATGCGTGTCGCAATGCACCAAAATAGTAAATAATTTCTTACTTGCTAAATATTAATTAATAATGTAGTAGCGAGAGTAAGGGTCGATCCCACGAGGAACGGAAACTAATTTTAGTTGTTCGATCAATTAGAATGGAATGGGGGGGTTTGTTGTTTAAAATTGCTTGAATAAAAATTATATGCATAAAAATAAACAATTAAATATGACTAGAGAAATAATATAAGAATAAATCTTGTTCTCGAGTTCGGTTGTACCCTCAATTAATGTTATAACTTTCCTTTTAACGTGTTTCTATCCCTAATTCAATTATCAATCATAAATAATCAACAAGCTCTGATTATCTAAATTCTTCCTTATGTGTATTGATTCAAAACAAGCTCTTCGAACCAATTCTAGCCACGGACAATCCTAAACAAGCTCTTAGGATTTAATACACGACTAATATGAAAATCTAGAAGAATAGAATGAATTGGATCGTTAATTACACAAGCTCGAATTAATCAATCCAAGTTGAATTATTACTAAACCTACATGAGATTTATTTGCTACTAAAGTAAAGATTCAATGACAATTACGGATCAAGAATCTAAACATGGCATATTCATGAATCCAAAGATCAATAATCCAATTGGCCAAATTAAACTATTAATCAAATAAACTCAATTGAACATTCAAAACATAATAATCCAACAATTGAAATAAAGAAATAAATTCACGCTACTAATTTGTAGGAAAAGAAAATAACATAATTGATTTAACACAACTTCCCCTTTGAACAAGATATAGAATTTAGCCTAGCATGATTGTGGTAGATTCTTCAAGTTGCTTCATGAATTCCATTGTTGTTGATATTCTTGGCTTGAAAATCTTCCAAAAATGCTCTATATTTTTCTCTCAATTTTCCTCAATGTGTAGTCTCTTTCACAATATTTTTTCACAAGTTTTTCTGTCATGAGAACCCCTTTTTATAGCCTTAATTTCGTGTCCTAGCTTTGGGCTCAAGAAATCCCAAAATTATGGAAAGAATTGAAATATGGAAATTGTTGACTGGAGAGTTACGGCCGTAACATTTCCTTTACGGCCGTAATTGAGTTTCTGCATATTTCTTACAAATTGAAGTTACGGCCGTGACTTGTCCATTTACGGCCGTAATTATATTTCTGCGCATTTTTCACCCTTTGAAGGTTACGACCGTAAATTCTGATTTACGGCCGTGAATGTGTTTCTGCTAATTTGTCTTAACACGGTTACCACTTTTACGGCCGTGAATATGTAACCTTACGACTGTAACCAATTTTGCATCTAAGTCCCCAATCTTCAGTTTTACGTGCATTTTGGTCCTTTTTTCTTCTTTTCTCTTCTTTTATGATCTTATACAATATAAAATATAAAATGCATTAATAATACTTAGATAGAATCACATTATTGCGTATTCAAGGATATAAGTGCATCAAATAAACGTTAATATAACACTTATCAATTTTATTCTTCTAAGCTAAAATAAGTGTGTTGTTAAGGCAAATAAATCTTCACGGCAGATCTTCCATATGAGGTATACAAAAGCTCATCAAACTTTGGAGTCAGTTGAGAACAAAAATCAACATTGCAATTAAATTGTTTTTTTGTTGTTAATTGTGATAGAATCGTGAACTAGATTTGATAGTATGATATGGTCTTTGTGTGTGTGTGTGTGTGTGTGTGTGTGTGTTTTCTTTTTTCTTTTTCCAAAAAAAAAAAAAATCATTCAGAATAATAAATATGAATTGGTGAAATTAATAAAATATTAGTTTAATAGTTGATTTATTTACGAAACATCGAAATTAAAACCTAATAATCACAATCTATAGAGATGTCCATAGGACGATGAAATGAAATAGACAAGGTACATGAAAACGTGAAAATTTCAAATTTTACATAATGTACCACAGTCAAATTTTACTCGATAGGTGTTCAGGGATCCTCATACATGAATGAATAACCGAGAAAATGCTTTAATTCATGAGGATTTCTCTAGCCTAATTTTGCAAATAGAATAAAAACTTGATGTTTATCGGCAACATGTTCTGGATTGCACCTTTGTAAGGAAGGAGATGGGGTTTTCTTGGAATCATATCTGGATTTTGTGCAGTAAACTTTCAAACCTACATGAATGCATTGTCCTAACAAATAGAAGTTTAACATTTTGCAGGTTGTCTCCAAAAGGTTCCCGTATGTGTTTATACATCCTCAAGTTTATACGAGTACAGGGTATGGGATTCAAAAGCTGCAAACCCAACTCAACGCCATTTTACGTGAGGTATTCGTCCATTAGAGGTGAGATAGGATCATGGTTTATGTGCTTATCTTGACCTGTTCTGTTAGGGACAAGTATGCCTGCATTGGATGATTTAAGTTCTTTCTTGGAAAAGTATCTCGACTTATCATGCCTCTACATATTCTGTTAGTCTATTTTATGTTTTATGAGTATTCTATAGGTTGTCAATCTGTAATATTTGCTTGCAATCAGACTTTCAGAAAGTAGTCAAAAAGTACAACAGGATAGGTTTGTGAAGGCTGATTAATACCATAGCAGTACAGCTTTAGACAAACAGTTAATTGACTGCTTAAAAACACTAGATGGCATAACTTCTAATAAATTTGGAAAATGTCCATGCTGATTTTGTTCCATGAACATAAAGGCAAAGCGTGCTGCAATGATATGTACTAATGCCACAAGACATAACCAATAATATGGATCATGCAACTTGTGCTATTGCCATACAACTACAGAATAATAGGTCCTTATCATTCTGATAAGGATTAGCTCTTCCTGACCCGACCTGCTCCATAATGATCCAATTATATAACAGGCATAAATGAACATAATTACACTGCTCAAATTCGTGAATATTGAGTCACGTGAAAATATTCCGTGTAACTTGTACAATTAAAGAAATAAACACATTAAATCTATTGAGAACTAAGAATATAAATAGATGTTTTGAACGGTATCAATTACATTATTACATATAATTCACGTGCAACGCACGTGCTCGGACTAGTATAGATATAGATATAGATGAGTAATGCTATTTTAAAAGATGAGTCTCAAACCAGATCTTATCAATCTTATGATCATTACAATGACAACGAGGTTCATGTACTACATGGCTAATTATATTTTTCTTTTAATAAAAAAATAAAGTCCTTTAATTTTTATATGTCGATGTGCATCTATCTAGACTGGTGCAAAATTATACCACTTACAATGAATAATCTTACTTATATATATATATATATATATATATATATATATATATATATATATATATATATATATATATATAGACTTCAACAATTTGTTTAATCAAATTAAAATCAGAAAAATACCGTGTTAGCAATATTACTAATGTCATCGATCCGACATAGGACATATGACATTCACATAAGATCCACTGGATCTCCATTAGCACTTCATTTTGATGCTTTTGGTGCTATCGTAATTACATCGGCCTTTGAAACTATTGACTTAAAAAATATATCAAGAATACACAACTTAAAATACTAGAGTTTATATGCTTGTAATTAGTAACTTACAAATAGAAATAATTTCTTATTGTTTATTGTGGAAATTGTTGGCAACGACATTAGATTTTAGGGTCCATTTAATAACGAGGGTGAAATTTTGATAGAACAAAATCAAATTACAGGGAATTGAATTATTGTAGCACTAGTACAAATTTGACCAAAAAATTAACTCCATGTTCTCTTTGCTGTTTTGAAGTCGTTTTCTGTTTTTATTTTCAAAAACACTAAAAACGCGTTCTCTTTACTATTTTCGAAAACGCATTTTGAAAAAAAAAAAAAAAAAATTGTATACAAAACGCAAAACGTCCAAAACCTCGTTTTGGGCGTTTTGTGTGTATTTCAATAAAAAAAATGTTCAAAATGCAGAAAACGCGTTTTGGATTTTTTTTTTTTTTTTTTTTTTTAAGAATTATCCTAACTTGGAACTAATCTTAATATAAAATTTGTATTTATTTATTTATTTTTATTATTATTTTTTTAGAATTATCCTAACTTGGAATTAAGCCTAAATAAAGTTTTTTTTTTTTAGAATATCCTAACTTGGAACTAAGTTTAAATAAAATTTTATTGAATTCAATATCAACATTAAAAAAAAAAAAAAAATTAAGTGAGAATTCTTGTTGTTATATTTCAAAAAATGCCTTGATAAATGACACTGGTGATTTTGAAAGAACTTGCATTTTCTAAATTTTAATAGAACTAGAGCTTCCTCAAATCCTGAACCTGATCAAACTGTATTAATATAGACTCTTAATGCTTACATTAGTGTGTTGCATGTAACCATGTTTTCAGTGTATTGTGAAAGAAAATTTGAGTTTGAGACAGTCTTTCTGCAAGCAAATTAATTAAAAATAGTTTAAGTAGTATTCTGCAAAATTTCAAACAGAACATGTTTTTCAGCTTTTCATTTTCAAAAACAATTTTCAGAAATGACAAACCAAACGCGTTTTCAGCAAATTTGAAAACAAAAATAAAAATAGGAAACACAAAATATTTTCGAAAATGAAAATACAAAATAAAATACAAACAGAACGCCACTTAAATTTTTACATCACTTTTTCCTGAGAATTGGAAGTTTAATGTATTTAATTGATTTGATTTTCTAAATAGAAAAGTGAGAAAATTTTCAAGTTTTGTTATTTGATTGACTTATTTTTCGGGGAAAATAAAGTAAAATATATTTTTTTTTACATTTTTCACACATTTTTTATACTTAATAATAATAATATTAATTTCTGAAAAAAAAAATAAATCAATTAGCAACAACAAAAAAAAGATCAACCCGTGACAAAAAAACATTTGCTTTGAAACATGGCAAACCAATTTCCACCAAGAATTACAAAAACTCCAATCAAAATAAGCAAATGAATTCCTAGGCAAAAAAAATGCTATCAAACAATAAAATGTGGAAAACATTTTCCTAACATACACAAAAGATGTCAATGAAATACTACCTAAAAAGAAATCATTAAAATATGATTTAGTAAAGTAGTGTAATAAAAAATGCTAGCAACTGGGGAAGGAAAGAAGTGAGGTGACGATGAAGGGAGGCATCAGCAGGTGGGGAACTGAAGAAGGAAAGTAGTTACATACACAATTTTCTTACACAAACTAATAAAACGAATTATATTCAGAATTTACACAATGATTAAAAAATAATTTTTATCTGTTGGGAATTAGGACGCAACTAATCCCGCCCAGGATCGATGTGACACAAATAAATTGGACTGAGAAAATATAAATACGCAAAAATAAAATGTAAATACGAAACACAAAGATTTACGTGGTTCAGCAATTTGCCTACGTCCACGGACCCACACCAATATATTTCACTAACTCGAAAATGAGGAGTACAAAATACAACACTGTATTTTTATCTGCCTATGCAAAGGCTATTCTCTCCAACTCACTTTTCTTCCTATTTTGTGAAATGCCTCTCTTGTGTTGCTCTCTACACAAGATCACTCTTTGTTGTGGTGGTGTATTTTTCATTGAGGTTTTGCCCTCTATTTATAGGGAAAGTTTGGATAAAGAATCAACAATGGAAGGAATAAAATAGGTGTGAACATATGAGGATTGTAGGCTAATGGTGTCTTACCAAATAGGTGTGAACATGGACTATTAATGGTGGCTTGCCAATTTCAACAAAATTAGGCCACATTTTAGCCCCATTTTTCAACAATCTCCCACTTGGGGACAAATGTGGCTTCCCCTGAGATATCTCCTTCTTGCAACTCCTTGTGAAATATGGTGTGAGTCATTTCCTTTGTCTTCACTTCAGAAGACCAATTGAAGCTGAGCACAGCTCCAATTTTTCCTTTGTTACTGTCTTGGTCATCATGTCGGCTGGGTTCTTGCTACCCTGGATCTTCTCTAGTGTTAATACTTCATCCTCTAGAAGAGACCTGATGAAGTGATAACGGAGTCCAATGTGCTTGGTTCTAGAATGAAATGCTGAATTCTTTGCCAGATGTATCGCACTCTGACTATCACTGTGCAAAACATTCTTCTCCTGACTGAATCCCAATTCTGCCAACAAACCCTGTAACCAGATCATTTCTTTGCTAGCCTCGGTTACTGCCACGTACTCTGCTTCTGTAGTGGATAGAGCAACAATCTTCTGTATCTGCGAAATCCAGCTAACTGCAGTAGTACCTACTGTGAAAACATAACCAGTAGTACTTCTCCTGCGATCTACCTCGCCAGCAAAATCTGCATCTACAAAACCTTGTAGAGCCACCTCGCCTCGTCCAAAGCATAAGCATCTATCAGTAGTTCCCCGTAGAAATCTTAATATCCACTTTACTGCTTCCCAATGCTGCTTTCCTGGATTTGCCATAAACCTGCTCACAACTCCCACTGCATGAGCAATATCTGGTCTGGTACAAACCATGGCATACATCAAACTTCCAATGGCTGAGGCATATGGTATTTTAGCCATGAAGTTTATCTCGTCCTCTGTCTTAGGACTCTGATCACTAGATAGACGGAAGTGATTAGCTAGTGGCGTGCTGACAGCCTTCGCACTGCACATGTTAAATCTCTGCAGGACTTGACTAATGTACTTGGCCTGAGATAACTGCAAGATACCCTTCTGCTTATCTCTGAAAATCCTCATTCCGAGAATCTGCTTCGCTGCACCCAAGTCCTTCATTTCGAATTCTGCTGACAGCTGCATCTTTAACTTCTTGATTTCGTCCATATCTGAGCCTGCTACTAACATATCATCGACATAAAGTAGCAAAATTATATAACTGGACTCGAATCTCCTGAAGTAGCAACAATGGTCAGCATTACATTTGAAGTAGCCATTTTTCTGCATAAATCCGTCGAACTTCTTGTACCACTGTCTCGGGGCTTGCTTTAAGCCATATAGGCTCTTCTTCAATTTGCAAACGAGCTTCTCCTTTCCTTTGACTGAGAAGCCTTCTGGCTGCTGCATATATATTTCCTCCTCAAGGTCACCATGGAGGAAAGCAGTTTTTACATCTAACTGCTCCAAGTGCAAACCTTCTGCTGCAACAATACTCAAGACTGATCTGATTGTTGTCAGCTTCACAACTGGCGAAAATATTTCCGTGTAGTCAATTCCTTCTTTCTGCTGGAAACCTTTGACCACCAACCTCGCCTTGTATCTCTTTGATCCATCATGTTCCTCCTTGATTCTGTACACCCACTTATTGTGTAGAGCTCTCTTCCCTGTAGGTAACTCGGCTAGTTCCCACGTCTGGTTAGAGATGAGAGACTTTATCTCATCTTTCATTGCAAGCTCCCACTTGCCAGAATCACCGACCTGACATGCCTCATGATAGCATTCAGGTTCACCTGCATCAGTAAGTAACATGTAACTCATGTACTTTCTATTTGGAACATGAGGTCTGGTTGACCTTCTAAGAACAGGGACTGGAGACTGTGATGCATCAGTCTCTAGAACAGGCTCCTGTAACTGCAGATCCTCCTCTGTCTGCTGCGACATACTACTTTCTGGAGCATCCAACTCAACATATGTTGGATCATCATGTACTGTGTCATCGGACTGCACTGCATTTCTGTCCTTGTACATAACCTTCTCGTTGAATATGACATCCCTGCTTCTGATGACCTTTCTGTTCTGGTCATCCCATAAGCGGTAGCCGAACTCATCTCCGCCATATCCAATGAATGTGCACTTTAGTGATTTGGGGTCTAACTTGCCCCTTGCCTGGTCACTAATATGTGCATATGCGACACATCCAAAAACTTTCAAGTGGGAAAGTTTTATTTCTTTTCTGCTCCATACTTCCTCCGGTATCCTGTACTCCAACGGTACCGAGGGTCCTCGATTGATCAAGTACACCGCTGTGTTGACTGCTTCTGCCCAAAACTGTTTGGGCAAGCCTGCATGTAACCTCATGCTTCTGGCTCTCTCTGTTAATGTCCGGTTCATACGTTCTGCAACTCCATTTTGCTGTGGAGTCCCTGGCAACGTCCTCTCCATTTTGATGCCATTCTGGTAACAGAACTTCTTGAACGCCATATCCGTATATTCTCCTCCGTTGTCGGACCTCAACTTCTTTACTCGCAATCCTGTTTCATTTTCCACCATGGCTTTCCACTTCTTGAACACATCGAATACTTCGGACTTGTGTCTTAAGAAATAAACCCACACTTTTCTCGAGTGGTCATCAATGAAAGTCACAAAGTATGACTTTCCGCCAATAGATGAAACTGCGGTTGGTCCCCAAACGTCTGTGTGGACTAACTCAAGCTTCTCTCGCTTCCGAGTTCTACCACTAGTGTTGAAACTCACCCTGGTCTGCTTCCCAAAGATGCAACTCTCGCATAAGTCTATATCAGTAGACTGAAGCTCTGGTAGTTTCCCCTTTGCATGCATATACTTGAGTCCCTTCTGACTCATATGCCCAAGTCTCTGGTGCCACAAGTTTGGGCCCTCCTTGCTTTTAGCAACTGCAATTGTCACACAAGCATCCGCCGTTGTGTAGAGGGTGCCAGTATCCTTGCCTCGAGCGATAATCATGGCGCCCTTGGTGATCTTCCAGTTATCACCAGAGAAGGTGGTGACATGTCCTTCTCCCGACAATTGCTTGACGGAGATCAAGTTCTTCCTCAATTCTGGAATATGTCTCACGTCCTTCAGCTTCCACACAGATCCATTGATCTTGATCTGTACATCACCCTTTCCGACCACGTCACACGGTTGATCATTACCGAGATAGACTCTACCAAAATCACCCCGCGTATAGTTTACAAAAAACTCCTTGTTTGAGGTAGCATGAAAAGATGCTCCGGAATCAATCACCCAGTATTCCGTTTTTCTCTCCAAAGAGCATATCAAAGCATCGTCCGCTTCCTCTTCCACAACATTGACTTCTGTCCTGTCCTCCTTTTCTTTTGGAGGTGCTGTGCACTGATTTTTGTAATGACCGGTCTTGCCACACTTCCAACATTCCACAACCTTTGTCTTGTTGGAATTGTTTGGATTTCTGGACCTCGATCTGCCACTTCTGAATTTGCCGTTACCCCGCCCATTTCCTCTGTTGGAACTCCTGCCTCTGCTTTCCACATTCAACGCCGATCCTGAAGTTGAGACACCTTCTGACTGTCGTCTGATCTCCTCCGTTAAGATCATGCTTACGACATCATCGAACTTCAATTTTGACTTTCCGGCAGAGCCACTAATTGCTGTGACTGTACCATTCCAGCTGTCTGGCAACTGCCCAAGAATTAACATAGCTCGAACTTCATCACTAAAAGTGATTTCGACTGTGTTTAGCTGGTCCGTCACTTCATTGAATTCATTTAGGTGCTCCCCAAATCTTCCGCCTTCGGCCATCTTCATATTGAACAGCTTTTTAATTAAGTGGACTTTATTTGCTGCAGATGGCTGTTCATACATGCTAGAAAGGGCTGCCATGAGAGACTCTGTCGTCTTCTCATTTTTTATGTTGAAAGCCACTGACTTTGACAACGTCAGCCTGATTGTGCCGAGTGCTTTTCGATCAAGCAACTCCCAATCCCCCTGGCTTATATCTTCTGGCTTTTCTTTTAGTGGCTTGTATAGATCCTTCTGGTACAGATAGTCCTCCATTTGCATTTTCCAAAATCCAAAATTTGAACCATCAAATTTGTCAATTTTGGATATTTTCTCATCTGTCGACATTGTTCACACTCAATCACAAAACAGTCTAAAGAAATCTTTTCTGATGTGGAAGATCAGTCAAAGCTGCAACCACAGAGCATACTAAGAATTTCAAAAGATCTCAATGAGCCAAAGCTCTGATACCAATTGTTGGGAATTAGGACGCAACTAATCCCGCCTAGGATCGATGTGACACAAATAAATTGGACTGAGAAAATATAAATACGCAAAAATAAAATGCAAATACGAAACACAAAGATTTACGTGGTTCAGCAATTTGCCTACGTCCACGGACCCACACCAATATATTTCACTAACTCGAAAATGAGGAGTACAAAATACAACACTGTATTTTTATCTGCCTATGCAAAGGCTATTCTCTCCAACTCACTTTTCTTCCTATTTTGTGAAATGCCTCTCTTGTGTTGCTCTCTACACAAGATCACTCTTTGTTGTGGTGGTGTATTTTTCATTGAGGTTTTGCCCTCTATTTATAGGGAAAGTTTGGATAAAGAATCAACAATGGAAGGAATAAAATAGGTGTGAACATATGAGGATTGTAGGCTAATGGTGTCTTACCAAATAGGTGTGAACATGGACTATTAATGGTGGCTTGCCATTTTCAACAAAATTAGGCCACATTTTAGCCCCATTTTTCAACATTATCTTCATTTCACACTTTGGAATACCATTAAGTCCATATCTGCACCCATCCTAACCCCTAGAACTACATATATCATCACCACAACTACCAACGTCACCATGAACACCATCACCACTGTAACAACCACGACCACCACCTCACCATCACCATCAACTGTAAACACACCACTGCGGCGTATACCAAAGCACAACCAAAAACCCGCGACGACACCGTTCACCATTCCTTGCCTCAACATCACACCGCACATCACCATCACCACCAACTGAAAAGTGTAAGCACACCATTGTGGTTGAAAATTAATGTGAAGGAAAAATTGAAAAAAATAGCACGAGACCAAACAAACTCTTTATCTCTAGATAAAATATAAATACAATAAAACTATGTTTTATTCATAAAAAATGTTTTTAGTCTTGCTAAAACATTAAATAGTGTCCATTAACTACACGTCTTGTGGAAGAAAAATAACTTACACCAATCTTAAATCCTTGCCCGTAGAATTTTTCGAATAATTTTACCAGAGGGAGCTTTAGGAATTTCATCTGTGAAATACACACGTTTAATACGCTTATAAGACACCACCTGCGTGATACAACGTAACACCATTACCTCAAGATAATTTCCTCGTTTTACACCAATCACATTTTAATTTTCCTCTTTCAAATTATTATTAACAAAATATTTAGTATGCAATATTAGATAATATTGTAAAAAAAAAAAAAGAATGATAATTACCTGCTTTGAGATAAAATGCTTAATTTGTTCCTCGGAGATTTTGGAACCATTTTCTCGAACCACGAATGCAACCGGAACTTCTCCTGTAGCATCATCACTCATGCTGCATTTCAACTCATAAATATTATTCGATTGACATGATTTTTGAAAAGTTCAAATGAACTTCTAAAACCTAAAAAGATATTTTGAACTCGTTTTTACTATTTTTATTAAAAACAACGTTAAAAGTAGAGCCTAACCTATAGCCAGACTTACCGCCCCCTCACATGACCATACTATACTTATAGGGAAAATGATTGTTGTACCCCCTGCTGCACTGCAGGGGGTACCGATGAGAGACAAAAAAAAAAATGGGTGGACCCCAAAAATGGGGTCCACCCCCTGTATGTGAGGGACGGTACCCCAGGCGGTACCGCCCCTGCGGTACAACAAGCAGGGTTCTACTTATAGCATGGCCGAAAGTAATTTTTCCGCAATAGAAGGGATTTTTGATAAATGTGGTCCAGTGTAACTTTCTCTTAAATCACTCTATAAATATTTCAAGCCAAATGACCCAAGATATAATAGCATGAAATATTTAGATTTTGACAATTCACAAATTGTTGAAAATCTTTTGTTTGATATAAATAAAAATAATTCAAATCAAAATCAACAATTAATTTTAATCATCCGTTTTATAAAGCAACAATTTTTTAACCACACGTTTCTTTGAGTTCTTTCAAATTTTGATTTTTGGTCGCCATCAAAGAGGGATTTGGTTTACTTTTATATAAGAGAAGATATCATAACCACCCGTCACATGACTGGTGGGGATTGAATTTTAGGTGGGTGGATCCCTCTGCCCACAAGTGAGCATTATATAATTTCTCTTACTTTTTATATGAAAAAGTTGTTTTGGGAAAGAGGATCCGTGCTTATATACTTTTACGAAACGTACAAATGTCGGCAAATATTTTAAAAAGTAAAAAATAGCTCAATACGATGATAAAACTTACGGTACAACTGCAGCATCAGAAATACAAGGATGAGCAATTAATAATGCTTCAAGTTCTGCAGGAGCTATGTGGAACCCTTTATATTTAATCAGTTCCTTCAATCGATCCACAATGAATAATTCTTCATTTTCGTCCACATACCCAATATCACCAGTATGCATCCATCCCTTTCCATCTATTGTTCTCTCGGTAGCCTCCGGATCATTCAAATAACCTGTTTTTGTCAATTAGGCCATTCTCAAAACTTTTGTAGGAAAAAAAGTCCATTTTATTAATTATTTCAGAAAAGAGTAATTAAAATTGACCTTTCATGATCTGGTCTCCTCTAATCCAAATCTCCCCAGGTCGATTGTATGGAAGAGAAAGGCCTGTTTGGGGATCAACAATTTTCATCTGGGCGTTCCTAATGACAGTTCCACATGAACCTGATTTGAATTGAAATGCTTCTTTGGCAAATCCTAAGCACATTGATACCACCCCACCCTCTGTCATGCCATAGCCCTGTGTTGCAAATAATTACCAAAGCTCAATAGATATTTCATGCTTTTTTTACTTTTCAAAAAAAATGTGTAGCCCACAATTTGAAAGCTCCAATCGATCATGTCCTGAGACATTGATTGAGGAGGTTAATCGCAAGTTATATCTCCCAGAGCCAGGGTGGAGGACTTGATGGTAAGCTCAAAGTTTGGGTAACTCTCGCTTGCAACAAGACACAAATCCAATATTTCAAGATTCAAACATTGCACACTACTGTGCTGAACCATACCAACCCTCCCATTTTCCATTTGGAGATGTGCCCTGAGGGCTTTTTTTTACTTTTCAAAATACATACAAAACATGTTAAAAGTAAATGAAAATTACTTTATTTCCACGTCGAACTTCGCATATCAAATGATTTAGTCTCTGTTTGGTAAAAATTTGCTTATAAAATGTGTTTATAAACGACATGTCAAAATTTTGTTGGTCCATTTCTTTTTTGAAAAGTATAAAATTGTGAGTATGAATCTTGATCAGTCAATATTGTTGACTTTTCAAAAAAAAGACAAAAAAATGTTGTCACGTGGTAATTTATAACAAAATTTATCAACATACTATTAACAAATAGAGGCTTGGACATAAAACATATATATTGATGAATGTGTATTATATATTTATATTTTATGGTTGAATCAACTATAGTAATATTTGACCCAAATGAATCGGAAATATGTACAATGCGACATTGATTAGACACATTATTTTTTTTTAATTAACACATCATATTTCTTACAATATTTTTTGTCAATAATTGTGTTTGACAAAATCCAAAATATTATGACCCACTAGTGGAGCTATCAGTGTCACCACGTTTAATATCATTACTATCAATATACACCAAAATTAACTTGCAAGTTAACATCACTATACATATTTGTATAGATACAAATTTATAGAAATAGATATCGAGATTGGAGAGCTTCCTATAATAAAGTATTAAAATTTTTAAAGTAAACGAGATGGAATACAAACAATTAAATATTGTTACTTGTTCTATATATAAAATGATCTACTTGATTTAAAAAATTTAGAATAAATTTGATAAAAAGTGATTTTTCTTTTAAAATGTGTCATATATAGTTTTCAACCATCGGCATTAATATGTAAAATTGTTGTTGATTTTGATTTGAGATTCGAACTGGAGCTATATGAGGGCTAGTTCGACGGCCATGATTTAAATGGAAAGAAGGAAAAAAAAACACAAAATTTAATTTAGACAATTTTTCATATCACTTTTTAACTACACACATTGTCTCTGTCCAATTTTTAACCCCACATCTTCCATTTTTTTTTTATTTTTTTTATTTTTGAAGTTTTTTAGGTAGATAAACATTGAAAATTGGAGAGAGAAAATGAGTGTGGTTAAAAAGTAATTTGAGAAAATTTTTTTTGTTTATAAATTAATTTATAAATTTTAATCATTGCATAAAAGAATGATGTCTATACCGAAGAGAGAAATTTCTCCAACAAAATATGGCGGAAAAAAAAAAAAACAAACAAAAAAACTAACTGTACCTGCCCAATTTTGGCATTGGGTAGCTTCTTTCTGACTGCATCTTCGAGATTCTTGTCCATGGGAGCCGCGCCACACACCACCCTTCTTACAGATGAAAGATCAAACCTGTCAGCCACTGGACTTTTGGCTATGGCCAAAAGTATTGGCGGCACAAATGGCGCAATGGTCACCTTATATTTCTGCACATTTTTCATTAATGCATTGATCTCAAACTTCTGCATTATAAGAATTGCAGACCCCACTCGAAGAGTGCAAAGCATCACTGTGATAAGCGAATAAACATGAAACAATGGCAGTACACAAATGGTGAGGTCCTGAGGATGAACATACAGAGTAGGATTTTCTCCATCAACCTGTTGGGACACGCAGGTTAATAGATTTTTATGTGTTAACATCACCCCTTTGGGGAAGCCGGTGGTGCCGGAGGAAAATGGAAGCGCCACCACATCATCCGGGTGGATGTTGACTGATGGGATGGAGTTTTCATCGGCCTGAGTCAGTTCGGAGAAGTGGAAACAACTCTCCGGTGGAGGATCAATGCAAAATATTTTTGCACCATTTCGTTGAGCAAAGTTCTTCACTTTCTGCACGTAAATGGCGTGGGTGATTATGATGTAAGGTTTGGATATGGTAGCTTGTTTTTCAATTTCAGCCGAAGTGTAAAGGGGATTGGCGGTGGTGGTTATTGCTCCTATGTATGATGCTCCGAGGAAGGCGAACACGAATTCCGGTGAGTTATGGAGTAATAGCATTATGACTTGGCCTTGTTGGATGCCGAGTTTGTTGAGTCCGGCAGCGAATTTACCGGCGGTGAGTTTGACATCGGCGTGGCTGAATACCTCGCCGTTGGCGGCGTTGATGAGGCATGGCCTTGTGCTGTGTTTTGATATGTTCTGAAAACAATACGTATGAATTGGAAGATGGTTGGGTATGTAAATATCTGGAAGTTTAGACCGGAAAATGAATTCTTCTTTATCTTCATTCGGCAACATTTTGCGGTGGCGTTGGAGGTTGGCGGCAGAAGTGTGTTATGGTTGTTTTATGCAATGTGTGTAAATGAAGATTTGTGCATAGTTTGAGTCAGACGGCTTCTTGTTTGAATGTGATAATACTTAATAATTAATTGGGTTATGGTGGCACCTGTACACACAGTTGACACACTGTAACTTACAGTGTGTGACCTGTGTACAGGATTTTCCTAATTAGGCACCGTTCGAGGAATGTTATAATTAATTCGGTTAGGATTTAATGCTGCGTTAGGCAGCTCATTAAATGAGTCATTTAAATTATAATTTAAACTACACAATTTTTAAAATTCCTTTTAACTCACATATATTTTTTCTTTTCATTTTTAATCACACATTTTACTTAGAAAAAAAAAAAAAAAAAAATCTTCTCTCTTATTTAAATAGGCTCCGAACACAACATAATTTATACTCTCTACGTCCCATTTGTATATGCTGCATTTCCATTTTCTCTTGTCTCATTTAGTATTTGTAGTTAAATTTCGATAAAATGCAGGTTTCATGAATTGGATCGTTAAACAATTATTAATTTTGCAATTAAAATTTGATAAAAATGTATGTTTTCATAATTGTATCATTAAAAATAATTATTAATTTTGACTTATGCTTTTTAGTAATTTTATAAGCTATCCAAGATTCCAAACAAGCACGGAATATAGGCTCTACGTGCCCGCGATCTAATGGAAAGGTTAGTTTTCCCATATGCAAGGCGTTGTCTTAACCTTTCTTGATTCGGATTTGTGGAGTATTTGGCCCAACTGCAGTCCACCCAGCAAGAATTCAGTTCAGCCCAAACCGGAAAAAGGCAGCCCACATTATATCAATACTATTGAGTCCATTACTTGTCTGACCCGGAGCCCAAGTCACAATTGAGGAACACGTTTATCTTGATCTGAACAGAATTGGTTTTAACCATTTGATTTATCCACCTGGAGCAGTTCAAGCCGTTGGATCACCTTATCTCTTAAGTTAGATGAAAAGGCTACAGAAGGGTCCAGATTCATTGATTCTGATTCATTCGTCTCTGTTCTGCACTTGCTCTAACTTCTCTCATACGCCACTTTGATCTCTCGCAATTTTTCTCGCTTTCACTTTTATTTTCAGAAGAAACGTTGTAATATTCTTTTGAATGGTTAGAGAGTGTTTCGTGTTCTTGTAAACACACTTTGATTCAGGTTTTTTTTTAGAGTTTTGATACGCAGTTGTGCGATCTGTGTTTTGCAACATTTTGAATAAAACTGTTGATTTTGATACAGAAATTTCTTTATTGTTGTTTGTAAATCAATAACACTTCATTGTTTTTGTTAGGTTTGTGTTCTTGAATCCTTTACAGTAGTATCAAAGCCTTAGGGTTTCTGATACGTAAATTTTTTTGGGGTTTTCTTTGGGGTTTTTTTGGGGATCATTGTTTCTCCTGCCAAAAAAACTTCAAAACTTTTAATAAAATCCCAGATCAAACGAACTCAAGGTTGAATCGCTGATACCTTTGAGTTTCTTAAAAAGATCTGAATATTTTGGTTACGGATTTGTTGGTTACTTGGCACACTGGTACTCGATTTGCAAAGATCTGAAATTATATCTACTTATGCTTGAAAGTTTCAAAAGAAACTACAATATTCGCAACAATCAGATGATATCTTGAAACTCT
The DNA here is from genome assembly GCA_963555705.1 of Ligustrum vulgare. NCBI lineage: Eukaryota > Viridiplantae > Streptophyta > Magnoliopsida > Lamiales > Oleaceae > Ligustrum > Ligustrum vulgare. The sequence goes on from OY743185.1 coordinate 14,516,108, forward strand.
TTTAGGGTTTCTTTAGTTTTTCTTTTTTGATATTTCTGTTTCCTCCGTTGAAGCCCTCTTGGACCCTTTTACTCACCTTTGTCCAGAATTCCTTTTGAGAATTCGGGAATGACGCGATCCCAATCGGGGAATCTCGACAAACACGTGGAAATAACACAATTAAAACCTAGGAAAGATTTAAGACAGATTAAACGTGAAAATAAATAAGAACATAAGGAAATAAATAACGGAATTAAAGATAGATGACGATAAAACATTGACCCGACAATCACGACGCAATTAATGACGATGCGGATTGAAGAACCAAGATTGGTGAACGCCACAAGGGTTGTGATAAGTTTATTTTATACACTTATTTCTATCCTAAAAGTAGGATTTTATGTGTTTGTTTAAGAATATTTGCTATTTGTTTCGTTAGTATTTGTTTATATTTTAGGAATAACCCCAAAGCCGAGAAAATAATGCAATTGAAGCTAAAATCGAGCAATTGGATGATAAAAGTGTCAAAGTGTGCCAATGAAGAGTGGATGAAGTATATCAAGGGCTCAATTGGAAGAATAATCAAAGAAGAAATCAAATTTGAAAGAAATTAGAAGTTCAAGGACTAAAGTATACAAATCAAATGAAGAAGGACCAAATTGCAAATACTCATGATTGATTCGGACCATTATACGATACTTGAATATTGCTAGGAGTCAATTGGATGCAATTAAAAGTCAAAAGGGAATGAAATATGATAATAATATTACCATAAATTCATTCCAATCATACAAGATTTTCGGGCAGATTTTTAGTCATATTTTGAAACCTAATTTCGGGGTAGTAAACATTCGAATTGGGAAAATCTATTTCAGGAAGAATTTTATCAATTTAAGTTATCTTTCTAAAGGACTTTGAATCACCTCAATCAGATAAGGGAATAGAAAGATATGACCAAAATACTGAATGCTGTGCAGTGACAAAAAGACTCCTGCGAAGGTAACTTTCCTTGTTCGGTTGAAACTCTTTTGGAAGCCAATTTGGACGGATTTTCAGCATTCTTCTCTCCCAAGTAACCTAAATTCCGAAAACATCTATAAATACATTGCTTGGGGCACGAAATTAGGGGTTCCCAACTTGCTAAATTCATGTCAAAACGCTGTCGAAGTGCCGAGGGATCCAAACCACACCAAGATCAAGATTGAAGATACTATTGCAAGGAGATGAATTGGGTTAAATAATTTCATATCTCTTGTTATTTATTTTCTATTAAGTTTCTAGGCTAGGTTAATTGTGTTGGAATTGTGATGAAGTTTTGATTTCTTGACTCCATATTTTAATCTATTATTTAATTTATGCAATTCATGGTTTTGAGCAATTGAATTATGCTTTTTTCTATCATGCAATTACTTGATCACTAGTTGTATGACTTTAGGTTGTGATTTCTTAAGTTCAAAAGATTAGAATTTCATTAGACTTGTTTCGATTGCCACAAAGTCCGATAGGGGATAGAAATATACCCATATACTCATCATAGAAATATAGTTGGGTCGTGTGTAGGAATAGACGTTATTGCTTGTCCGAAAGGGAGTTTTAACAACATTAGGAATATGGATTTTCAAAACCCGTGAATTGTATTTAAATAATTTGGTTAAGATATGGATGATAGAGTCAAAATGGATTCATAATTCTAACGCATTTATTTTCATTCTTTTAAAATCAGATTTGTCAATTTTTTAGTTTAATCTTTATTTTAATTTTCAAAATCTAAATTTTCAAAGCAAAACAAATCTCTTGTTCCGGTTAAGGTAGTAGTCCAAAATATGATTTAAAACAATCTCTGTGGGATCGATACTTGGACTTAAAATCCACTTTATTACTTGTACGACCCGTGCACTTGCAGAGCGAACAGGTTTTCAATTCCTTAATAAGTTCGTTGGGTGAACGCCACAAAGATCGGATCTTTGATAAGTTAAAGAAAAAGGGAAAAACTCAACCTTTCAATTTGGAGAATCCTCTCTCAAGTAATATTAATCTCAAAACTGTCTTACAAATGAATGAAATATGATAATATAAAGCAAAACTGGCCTAACCCTAGCCGCAATTAGGGCTCAAGTTATGGAAATAAAAGATTAAAACGGAAAATTAACAAAATATGCAAAAATCCGGAAAATTAGATTTACGGCCGTGATGAACTCATTTACGGCCGTAAATGACTTTCTGTTTAAGACTTATGGTCGTGACGACATGACTCAAGGTCGTAACTATGAAACTCTATAATTCTTCATTTAAACCCGAGGCGGAGTTACGGCCATGAGGATTATTCTTTACGGCCGAATGAAGGTTCTGCTCAAAATTTGCGATAGCTGTGTTACGGCCGTAAGATGACTTCTGGTCCTTTTTTTCTGAACTTTGATTCCTTGATTCGGCTTGACCCTTCCCTCTTCTCAGCTCGACCCGAACATGGAACTTGCTCCGTTTTGCTCGTAGATCACTGTCATATTGCCGATAGCTCGACTTCGTCCTTCGATACCTGGTCCGGATCATATCAGGGAATCTGAGGGTGTTCTTGGCCGACCCAAGTAGGGTTGAGGAAAGAAAGGCATTTTTACTGATTCTTGCACTTAGTTAAATTACTTCTGTATAATTTGAAATCTGCAGTAGTGATTTGTGCCTTGTGTTGTGATATGATCCGAACCAGGCATCGAAGGACGAAGTCGAGCCATCAGAAATATGACAATGATCTACGTGCAAAACGGAGTAAGTTCCATGTTGGGGTCGAGCCGAGAAGAGAGACGGATCAAGCCGAATCAACGGGTCGAAGTAATTTGGGCAGAAAGGCCATTACGACCGTAAAAGAGGACCTTCACGGCCGTAACCAATATATTCACGATCGTAAATCTTACTATCACGGCCGTAACCAATTATCGAAGAAAAAGGAAGAAATTAATCAGAACAAGACTTACGGCCATAAGCCTGGAAGTTACGGCCGTAACATTCAAAAAAGGGGCATTTCACGACCGTAAGAGATTCGTCACGGCCGTAATTAATAAATCAGATTTTTGATCAGAGAGGCCATTACGGCCGTAAGAGAGTTCCTCACGGCCGTAAATGAGGAGCGGACCAGATTTTCCAATTATTTTATTTCCTTTTGGTTTTTAGGTTATTTTCCTATTTTAGAATTTTAGTCTAATTAGAATTCTATTTTGAGTAAATTAGATGCTAGGTTATTTTTCTTATTTATATTCCTTTCCATTGATTGTAAAAGACAAGTTTGAGTTTATGAATTAAATTGAGAGAGGATTCTCTTGTTAAAGGTTGAGTTTTTCCCTTTTGTTTCGAACTTATCAAAGATTCGTTCTTTGTGGCGTTCACCCAACTAACTTATCAAGGAATTGACAACCCTTGTGGCGTTCACCAATCTTGGTTCTTCAATCCGCATCGTCATTAATTGCGTCGTGATTGTCGGGTCAAGGTTTTACCGTAGAATCTATCTTTTAATTCCCGTTTATTTATTCGTGTTCTTGTTATTTTTCGTGTCAGATCTGATTTATATCTTTCCTAGGGTTTAAATTTCGTTATTCCGCGTTTTCGACGAGATTCCCCGACTGAGATCTCATCATCTGGTATCAGAGCTTGGATCTATTTCAGATTCTTGCGTTTCTTGTTATTTCTTGATTTTCTTGTTTTTTGTGTTCTTCATGTCAGTCATAATTTCCTTCAGTTTGATCCATAAGAGTCAATCCCAAAAATTCAAAAGTGTTTTTGTTGTTCATTTTTCGTCCAAATCCAGTTCCGTTTTTTCTGTCATACTCGTTGTTCAATTCTCTGGAAAATTATTAAAAAAAAAATTCAAAAATTCCCAAAATATTCCCCAAATAATTTGAATTTCCTTGTACGTGTCTTAAAATGTCTGATAGAGAGGTTTCCACATCATCATCTTCTATTGGAGACAGAAAACAGTTCGGGGGTGTGAATAGAAGGAATTTACAGGGCAAAGATGATATTGCAGCCATGAGGGCACAATTTGAGAGGTTTATGGCACAGATGGAGAATCGAGGTGCAGAGCGTGAACAAAGACCTCGAGATCAATCTCATGATGGCTCTCGAGTTAGGAGAGGTAACAGGCGTGAGGTTGGTATGAATGATGAGGGCATGGAAAGTGAAAGTGGAAGTATATCTTTGGGTAGTATGCGAAGGAGGGATAGAGGAGATAGGAATGAGAGGAGGCATGATAGGGAACGTCGTGATGCTAGGAGGCATCGTGGGGGTAGAGATTTTGTTGATGATGACCTTGGAAAGATTAAAGTGAAAATACCATCGTTCCAGGGTAGGAGTGATCCAGAGGCGTACTTGGATTGGGAGACAAAGGTCGAACGGCTTTTTGATTGTAATAATTATTCGGAAAAGAAGAATGTTAAATTAGCTGTGATTGAATTCACAGATTATGCCAATATTTGGTGGGATCAACTAGTGACGGGTAGGAGGAGGAACCTTGAGGAGCCGGTGGAGACTTGGGGTGAATTAAAAACCATAATGAGGAAGCGGTTTGTGCCAACTCATTATTATAGGGATATTTACCAGAGGCTGCAGGGTATGACTCAGGGATCGAGGAGTGTAGAGGATTATCACAAGGATATGGAGGTGGCGATGATTCGGGCTAACGTGGCGGAGGACCGGGAAGCTACGATGGCTAGGTTTCTGAGTGGGCTGAACAGAGATATTGCCAATGTCATTGAACAGCAACACTATGTGGAGCTAGAGGATATGGTGCATATGGCCATGAAGGTGGAAAGACAGCTAAGGCGAAAGGGGGCAGTAAGACACTCACCATCTTATCCTACATCACAACCGAAGCAGGAATCCAACGTTGAACATAACCCGAAAGGGAAGGAGGAGCCTACAACGAAAGGTAAAAATATTTCTGATTCTCAAACAACTCGGGATAGAAATATTAAGTGTTTTAAGTGATTGGGTACGGGTCATATAGCATCCCAGTATCCAAATAGGAGGCTAATGATCTTGCGTGAAAATGGAGAAATTAGTTCCGAGGATGAATTTAAGGGAATGCCTAAGTTAGTGGATGTTGGGGCTAGTAGTAGTGATGAGGAAGGGCTGACCTATGCTGTTAAAGATTCACTTGTTAATCAGCGTGTCCTTAGTGCTAGGGTCAGGGTGGATGAAATTGGTGAGCAAAGGGACAATCTCTTCCATACTAGGTGTTTAGTGGGTAAAATGGTTTGTGGTATGGTGATTGACGGGGGAAGTTGTACTAATGTGGTTAGTACCATGTTGGTTGAGAAATTGGGTTTGAGCGTGATAAAACATCCGAACCCTTATAAATTGCAATGGCTGACCGATTCGGGAGAAATTAAGGTAAATAAACAGGCTAGGGTCAATTTTACCATCGGAGGTTATAAGGATGAGGTGGTTTGTGACGTGGTACCTATGCATGTTGGCCATATTTTGTTGGGGAGACCCTGACAACATGATAGGAGAGTAGTGCACGATGGGTTTAAAAATCGATATTCTTTCGTGAAGGGTGGAAAAATGATCACTCTTGCTCGGGTATCACCTAAAGAGTATTTGCATTTGCTAACCATTCCCTCCCCAGTTCTTTAAAATCTGTTTTACAGGTACCGAAGTCAAGCCATGAACTTAAAGCGGGAAAGAAATTCATTGGAAAAAATGAGCAGGCTAAAAGTCTGAAGGATCGCACGAAGTTTAAACATTATCATCAAGCTCAGAAAAGCAGGAGGAGTTTGAAAATCCGACCAAAAACGGATTCGAGGTCGAATCATTTTCAAGAGAGGGAGTATGATATGATCCGGACCAGGCATCGAAGGGTGAATTCGAGCCATCGGAAATATAACAATGATCTACGTGCAAAACGGAGTAAGTTCCATGTTGGGGTCGAGCCGAGAAGAGGGACGGATCAAGCCGAATCAACGGGTCGAAGTAATTTGGGCAGAAAGGCCATTACGGCCGTAAAAGAGGACCTTCACGGCCGTAACCAATATATTCACGGCCGTAAATCTTACTATCACGACCGTAACCAATTATCGAAGAAAAAGGAAGAAATTAAGCAGAACAAGACTTACGGCCGTAAGCCTGGAAGTTACGGCCGTAACATTCAAAAAAGGGGCATTTCACGACCGTAAGAGATTCGTCACGGCCGTAACTAATAAATCAGATTTTTGATCAGAGAGGCCATTACGGCCGTAAGAGAGTTCCTCACGGCCGTAAATGAGGAGCGGACCAGATTTTCCAATTATTTTATTTCCTTTTGGTTTTTAGGTTATTTTCCTATTTTAGAATTTTAGTCTAATTAGAATTCTATTTTGAGTAAATTAGATGCTAGGTTATTTTGCTTATTTATATTCCTTTCCATTGATTGTAAAAGACAAGTTTGAGTTTATGAATTAAATTGAGAAAGGATTCTCTTGTTAAAGGTTGAGTTTTTCCCTTTTGTTTCGAACTTATCAAAGATTCGTTCTTTGTGGCGTTCACCCAACGAACTTATCAAAGAATTGACAACCCTTGTGGCGTTCACCAATCTTGGTTCTTCAATCCGCATCGTCATTAATTGCGTCGTGATTGTCGGGTCAAGGTTTTACCGTCGAATCTATCTTTTAATTCCCATTTATTTATTCGTGTTCTTATTATTTTTCGTGTCAGATCTGATTTAGATCTTTCCTAGGGTTTAAATTTCGTTATTCCGCGTTTTCGACGAGATTCCCCGACTGGGATCTCATCATGTTTTGAATTTTATGTGCAATCTGAAATTTGTGACATTCTGTTTTGTACTTGACTGCATAATCTGCCTGCAATGTTCTGTTCCCACCCCTTACTGTGCATTCTTTGTCTCCCATAATTTTTTAAATATGAATACTGCGAAGGTTGAAGTTGAAATTTGGAATGGGAAGAGGGATTTTAGTTTATGACGACAAAAAATTAAAGCCCTCTTACTACGATTAAAATGTGCTAAAGCAATAGATGAAACCTGGCTTGAAAATTTAACTGAAGAAAGGAGAACTGAACTAGCCTGGAGTACACTTTTTCTTCATCTTTCTGATACTGTAATTAGGAAGGTAGGGGAAACTAAAACAGCTGCAGACCTTTGGGACAAACTTGAAGAACTTTTTCTTACTGTTTCTCTCCCAAATAAATGTTTTCTATAGAAACAATTCTTTAGCTTCAAATTTGATCCTTCCCTAGGTGCTGAAGAGAACATAGATAGGTTTAATAGAATAACTCAGGACCTTCTAAATGCTGGGGAGAAAACTACTGAGGACCAAAGAGTTGTGTGTTTGCTAAATAGTATGGGAGATAAGTACAAAGATATTAGGAATGCATTAGAGTATGGAGGTCAGAAATTATCTGTTGAAATAATTCATACATCCCTTAAAAATAAAGAACTAGAGTCTAAGTCAGAACATAAAGAGGCCTACAATGTTGAGTCCATATCACAAAGGGGTAGAAACTCATCTAGAGGTAATTACAAAGGCTGGAACCAAAATTAGAATAACCCCAGACAGGCTAAAGACTATCAAAATAAGAAGTTCATACCAAACAAACACAGGGATAAGAAATATGATAATCATAATAGGTTTGATAATAGAAAATATGATCAAAATAGGTTTGAAACAAAAAGCTATGACAATAATAAATTTGATAGGAAGCCTGATGAAACTAGAAGGTGTTTTTATTATGGAAAAATAGGTCATTTAGTTGATAAATGCTTTAAGAAATTAAGGGATGATAGTAAGAATAATCAACAGGAACCTGTAGACATTCAGAATAATAGTGGAGTTGTTTATGTTACTACCACTTCAAATATGAAAGATGAATGGATTTTAGACTCAGGCTGTACTTTTCATATGTGCCCTTATAGGGATTTATTTGAAAGTTTCTCTATGCATGCTACTGGTTCTGTAAAACTGGGGAATGATGTATCCTGTGATATAAAAGGGATTGGAAAAGTGATTTTAGAACCTGCTGACAATAACATTTTGATCATAAATCAAACTAGATATGTCCCTGATTTAAGAAGAAACCTCATCTCATTAGGAATTTTAGATGATGAAGGTTATGAAATCAGAGTCAGTAGTGGATACATAAAAATTTTGAGAAACAATTTGTTGATTTCTAGTATAGTCAAGTCTAATGGAATTTTCATCCTTTCTCTGCAGTCAGTCCCTCCTACTTCTTTAACTATTGAAACTGTTGATGATAATTTGTCTGATTTGTGGCATAAAAGATTAGGCCATGCAGGAGAAAAGGACTTAAAATGTTAGAGAAAAATAGATTTTTTGGCAAAGACAGTTTTCAGAAACTTAATTTTTGTGAAGAATATACTTTGGGAAAACAAAAAACTTCTTCTTTTGGAAAAGGGGTGCATAAGTCCAAGGTCATTCTTGAGTATTTGCATGCAGACCTATGGGGTCCTGCTACTGTTAGCACAGCTTCTGGTTTTGGATATTTTTTGTTGATTGTTGATGATCACTCCAGAAAGTCTTGGGTTCATTTGCTGAAATCCCAAGACCAAACTGTCTCTGTTTTCAAAAATTTTATTACCTTTGTTGAAAATTTGAAAAATAAAAAGGTTAAAATAATCAGAACTGATAATGGTTTAGAGTTCTGTAATTTTGAATTTGATGATTTCTGCAAACACCAAGGTATACTTAGGCATAGGATTGTTTCATACAGTCCACAGCAAAATGGGGTTACTAAAAGGATGAACAGGACCTTGTTAGAAAGAACAAGGTGCATGTTAATCCAATCTAATTTGCCAAAAAAATTTTGGGGGGAAGCATTCAAGACTGCATCTTTTTTAATAAATAAGTGTCCTAGTGCTGTGAACTACAACATTCCAGATCAGTTCCAGACTACTCAGTTTAAAATTTTTTGGCTGTGCAGCCTATGCTTATCAGGTTCAATCCAAACTTGATTTCAGGTCTTTGAAATGTGTTTTTGTTGGATATTGGGAATGGGTTAAACGTTATAGACTCTGGGTTAAAGAACAAAATGGTTTCAAAGTCATTATAACCAGGTCAGTTGTTTTTAATGAAAAAGTTTTTCCTTGCATGTTTGAAAAGAATGAAAATCCACTTTGTGAAAATGATTTTTTAATTATTGAAGTGAGCTTTGATGATTCTCATTTTCAGCTTGAGCAACCCCAACACTTGTATACTGATTTGCTTGCATCACCTGCACCCACTTCACCCACTTTGTCTGATCATGATGAACCTGTTTTGAATGATTACCAACTGTCCAGGGACAGAACTAGGAGAGAAATTAGACCCCCAGCTAGATTTGATGATTTTGAATATTATTCTGCCTCTGCCCTGTCAACCTCTTTAGATCCTGTACCTTGCTCATTTGAAGAAGCAATGAGATCTAAAGATAGAAATTTATGGCTTGCTGCCATGAAAGAGGAAATGAATTCCTTAATGAAAAATCAGACCTGGACCTTAGTACAAAAACCTCCTGACAAAAAACTGATTGACTATAAGTGGATTTTTAAAATAAACGAAGGGGATTCTGAAGGGGGTAAGCCTATATATAAAGCTAGGTTAGTTACAAAAGGTTTTTCAAAAAAAGAAGGCATAGATTACACATAAATTTTTCCCCTATTGTGAATATACTTCTATTAGAGTCTTGTTTGCTTTAGTTGCTCAAAATGATTTAGAACTTGAGCAAATGGATGTCAAAACTGCTTTTTGGTATGGCATGCTTGATGAAACCATTTATATGACTCAACCAAAACGCTTTGAACAGAAAAAAAAGACTGATCTATTGCGCCTGCTTCAGAAATCTCTTTATGGCCTGAAGCAAGCACCTAGACAGTGGTACAAAAGATTTGATAATTTCATTTAAAGTTTAAATTTTCAGAAAAGTTCATATGATCCCTGTTTTTACTTTAAGAATGATATTTCTGATCCTATGTACTTGCTTTTGTATGTGGATGACATGCTAATTGCCGGTAAGAGTCTGCATGCCATGTCTTGTCTTAAAGAGAATTTGAAAACTGAATTTGAAATGAAAGACCTAGGTCCAGTTAGGAAAATTCTTCGAATTGATGTGTTTAAAAATAAATCTGCATGAAATTTCTTTCTGAATCAAAAAGGTCACATTGAAAAAGCTTTGAAAATTTTTTCCCTATTTGATTCTAAACCTGTTACACTGCCATTACCTGCTCACTTTAAATTTTCAAATGATCAGTGTCCTAAAACTGCAGAAGAATTTCACAGAAAGAAAAATGTTCCTTATTCTAATGCTGTAGGTTCTGTAATGTATCTCATGGTCTCAACCAGACCAGACATTGCATTTTTTGTCAGTGTTTTAAGCAGGTTTATGAGTAACCCAGGAGAACCTCACTGGGAAGCTCTTAAATCTTTACTGAAATATTTGAAAGGAACCTTGAATTTGAGTCTCACGTTTTCTAAATCTAAAATTGCTTTTGAACTTAAAGGTTTTGTAGATTCTGACTTTGCTGGAAATGTTGATAACAGGAAGTCTACTTCAGCCTACTTTTTCACTTTAAATTCTTCCTACATCAATTGGAAAGTACAACTACAAAAATTAGTTGCCCTTTCATCAACTGAACCAGAGTACATTGCAGCAACTGATGCAGTAAAAGAATGCATGTGGCTGAGGGGGTTACTTTCTGAAATAGGGTGTTTGAGTAAACCAGAAGTTGAAATTTGCACTGATAGGCAAAGTGCACTATATCTTACTAAAAATCCTATCTTTCATAATAGATCTAAACATATAGATGTCAAATTTCATTTTATGAGAGACATCACTGAAAAACGTTTTGTAAAATTGGTTAAAATCCCTACTCAGCTTAATCCAACAAATGTTGGAACTAAAGTAATACCTATAAAAAAATTTTAAGATGCACTTGGACTTCTAAATATTTTTGAATTTGATACTGCTTCATTGAACTTTTACATGGAACAAAGCTTGGAAGAACCACCTGAGGATGCTGAAGACACCTGAAACCGGATATAGAAGCTGAAATGAAGATAGCTGCAGCCTGCACCAAATTAAGGGGAAGATTTGTGGAGTATTTGGCCCAAGCTGCAGCCCAGCCAGTCAGAATTCAGTTCAGCCCAAACCGGAAAAAGTCAGCCCATATTATATCAATACTGTTGAGTCCATTACTTGTCTGAGCCGGAGCCCAAGTCGCATTTGAGGAATACTTTTTTCTTGATCTGAACAGAATTGGTTTTAACAGTTTGATCTATCCACCTGGAGCAGTTCAAGCCGTTGGATCACCTTATCTCTTAAGTCAAATGAAAAGGCTACAGAAGGGTCCAGATTCATTGATTCTGATTCATTCGTCTCTCTCTGTTCTGCACTTACTCTCACTTCTCTCATACACCACTTTGATCTCTGGCGATTTTTCTCTCTTTCACTTTGATTTTCAGGAGAAACGTTGTAATATTCTTTTGAATGGTTAGAGAGTGTTTCTTGTTCTTGTAAACACACTTTGATTCAGGTTTTTTTTTAGAGTTTTTGTAGAGAGTGTTGATACGCAGTTGTGCGGTCTGTGTTTTGCAACATTTTGTATAAAACTGTTGATTTTGATACAAAAATTTCTTTATTGTTGTTTGTAAATCAATAATACTTCATTGTTTTTGTTGGGTTTGTGTTCTTGAATCCTTTACAGGATTGTATATCTCAAAACGAAAATATTGATATTAATTGATTGGTGTTTAATTATATATTAAGGGAAATTTTATCGATAATTCTAAATAATATTTAGCTCCGATTAAGTGGGAGATTAAAATCAGATTTTTAGTAAATTTTTATAGAAGTTGATGAAATGTATGGTTGAAAAGTTGTGGGACCCACTAAATGTGATTGGGATTAATTGTTGACTTTAATTTAGATTAAAATCTTGATCATTTCCAAAGAGGGGCTTATTGACTATCACATCTATATCTATACTATACTATATATAAATGGAGGATAGTTGGTAAGTGTGAATGCAAAATTTATGAAACTGGTTTGGCAAGTGTTTATGCAAAATATATGAAGTTGGTTTGCAAGTGTGAATGCAAATAATGATAGTTGACAAATGTGAATGGAAAATGTATATGTGTGTATATGTATGTATGGATGTATGTGTGTGTGTGTGTGTGTGTGTGTGTGTGTGTGTGTGATTTTATAACTTTTTGGAAAAAGAAAAAATTTTGGAAAATCGTGTGGTTTAAAAGTTGTTTGAAAAGTAAAAAGTTGTGGGTTTAACTTTTTTGGATGGTTGAAATTGATTACTATAGAAAAAATTAGTAGATTTTATGAAAAAACTATAAAATCAAACAAGGGCTATATATTTTACACAAATTATATATTATTACGAATATATAAAGTTTTTCTCATCCTTTTAATATATAAAGAAATACACTCCGGAAGAAATTATGTGTACATTTTTGACAATTTTTTAAGTTACAATTTTGATCCAAACTTAAAATTAATAAAGATTTTAGCTAAAAATCTATTAACTAATATTAATTTAGTTTTATACGATTTTTTTTTATTGGAAAAATTCATTAATTAGCATATAATAAATAAGAATTTATATCTATTTTTATAACGTTGAAAGAGTCAAATGATTTTTTTTCTACAATTTCTAATACCTTATTAACTTATTAAAATTAAAATACATGTTGTAAGATTTTAAGAAAATAACATAACATATTTTGTAAATCTCATACGAAATAGTTAATTACATTACTATTATGGATGATGCGTTAACTGCATTTGATGACGCGTTTAGTGCAATGAGAAATGAAATTGAAATTATTAAGGATGATTAATTTTAATATTTAACAATTGTCTGTTTAACTAAATTTTAAATTTTGTGAAAAAAAAAGGAATGATAATTAATGATTGAAAGTAAGGCCAATGTAGGTTATCCCGAGACACCACTTAAAAGATAGAACACTTAAGTTCGAATTTATAGGTGAGTTGGGTTGAGACTTGGATCTTTTTGTATACATGTTCAAAAAATAATTAAAAAATAATTAAAAGTAATAATAATTAAGTAATTTTCAATAATATTATGAACGGCATGTTTTGCTTCCAAAGTTTCTATTAAAAATGTGTTTAAATTTATTGTTGTTAATTAATAATTGTTTAATATCAATTATTTTTTTAAAATGAAGCAACTCTAAACCGTTTGTAAGTATCTGCTATTTTTTATAAAAACAATATCAATTTTTTTTACGAATAACTTCATTTTATTATGGAAAAATTAATAAACGTTTATAATTTAATTAGATAAATTGACTTTTATTATTCAAAGAATATATTATAATTTGAAGTAGTTTTATTGTTTGTAAAATTTTAATATAATATTATTTTTTATGCATTTTGTATACGGGAAAAATTATGTATAAGTTTTAAAATTTTACAGATACTTATCAAAATTGATATTGTTGAATAACAACTTTTGTGCATCGCACGGAAGAAATACTAGTATAATTTTATTGAGTTAAGATACATGTACAGGGCTGGGTTACAGGGTTGACTACCGATACAGTCAGCAAATCTAATTTTACTTAAAAAAATAAAAAATAAAAAAATTCTAAAAGACAATTTCTCATTTTGAAACACGATTTCTGTACCCTCCAAATATTAAAACCCCATTTCCCCTCCTTTTCTTCCTCGTCAATTTCCCCCAACCCCTCCATTTTCTTACAAATCAAGGATTTCGAAGTGCAGGCTCCATCTCAACCCACTGCAACCTCCTACTCTGGCTAAATCCACACGAAATTAGAGGAGTTCATTTGCCCAACCCATCTCAGAACAAAGATATGTAGCCACTCTGCATCGATCTATCACCTGTCAACGCCATTTTGAGAAATGGGGGGAAGAACGTCGGAATTTGTCATAGCTGTAGGAGTAAGGATCATTACTTCTCTGATTGTCCGAAAATACGTAAATGCCCATGGTGTGGACGTGGGTTTTTGAAGCGTTTTTTGGTGGAGAAGGAAACGAAAAACAAAGGTAAGTTATTCAATTCTTGTACTTGGAATTGGAAGTGTGGCTATTTCAAATGGATTAAAGAAAGTGAATCCAGGGGAGTTGTCTTGACCAAACCTGTAGGGGAAGATGTAATTTTAGAAATAATTTGCAAGTTCCAGAGTGCAGCTAGAATTGCCGATGATGAACACATGGAGCTCTCTATTGACGTGAAAATTCATAAGGATAAAGGGATTGCAGAATGCAGTGTGAAGTTTTGAAATGGAGTTTGAGTTCTCAGATGTAGGCTGAGGTTTTGAAATGGAGTTTTAGTTCTCAGTTGTAATGCATTGGTTGTTTTAGAATAAGTTAGGAAATTGTAATCTATGTTATGTTTGTTGTGTTAGCATAATCATCTAGGAATTGGAATATGTGTAGTAGAATTTGTGTTGGTTAAATTGTCTAGTTATGTTGGACGTTTTAGGTAAATGTAACCAAGTTCACAGCTGAGAATGCAAGTGTAATTTGAGCAATGCAATGCAATGGAATTTCATTTTCAGTTGAAACTTGTCAAGCTGCTTTCCAGACTTAGAGTTCCCTATATTAATTTTCACTGCGTTCAACTTTGAGTTCCCCTGAACTTCATTTTCAGTAAAACTACATGTAACATAATGTAACAGGTAAACCACTTGAAACATAATTTCATTGAAAAAATAATTATGCATAGCAAGAGTTATACAGTTAACATTATTCCATTGAAAAATAACCTTATGCATAGACAAAAAAAAAAATCCAAAACAACTTAGATCACATCCAAGGTAATTCCAACCAAAACTAATGCCATGTTATCAACTTGAAGATCCAGCATTGTAGACTTCTTTATAGATCCTTCACATCATGTCCAATCTCCATATCGCATAGATGGATTATAGTATGGAATAGCTTGGACGCTCTCTTCTGTAAACACGTGACTATCATCTCCACCGTACATCACAATAATAATGAAGTACAATAACTAGTAAGTAGAACAAAAAAAATGTAAAATTAGAAATTTAAATAAACTAACCATTAGGAGTTGTGAGTATGAAAATGACATTGACTGAGAAAACTGTTCATCTACATATGATTGCACATTGGCTGAATCCTCTTGGAGCTGGTTATGAGTTGCTCTCTTACCTTTGCTTGCATTCAACTTTGCCTTCACAACATTCATAAAAACCAAAAATAGATTGTTAGGGAAATAATAATAAAAGACATTGGACACAATATTAAGCTATATATATATTATACCTCATTTTCTTTGTACTCGACATGTCCCTTTTTTGGAAGATTCTTAGGAGCTCATTTTGTTCTAGGGTTTTTAGGATCTCGTACACTTTCACTGGTCGTATTATGTCCCTCAAAATCTTTACAGGAGACATGTGCGGTGTTTTGTGAAATGGACCATTTTCTACCACTGGACCTTGTGATGCATAGCTCTTTATCTTGAACTAGTATTTGCACCCGTGCGTTGCATAGAAGTCGTAATGGCCAATTTTAATTTCTGAATTAATTACCAAAAAAAAATGATAATAGAATAAAAAATTGTAAAAAATTATTAAATTAATATAAAAATTTTTTTACAAATAACGTACAATGATTGCATATTACAAATTAGAGCTAATCTCAATTTTGAAACATTTCTTTTAAGACAACGTTTGTAGTTGTATTTATTCGTTGATGATCTGTATCACAAATCACGATCTTTATCCCTCTTTATCTATACAAAAATAATGTACCACAGTATTCACAGATATAATTTGGATCCCCATGTCATAATTTTCTGCAAAAAATATAAAAAAATAAAATATAATATAATAAATATAGTTTGTCTTAACAACACATCTAAATCCAAGAAAAATATAAATTCTAGATCACTACATTGTATTTTTTTTTTTTTTAATTTCAACCATAAAAAGAGACATAATTTGTTAGCCCAAGAGTAAACTAACCAAGAGGGGTGAATTGGTTGAGAAAACTTTTTCGATAAATAATCTCAAACTTAAAAATCAATGGGTACAAGTATGAGCACTTAGTGTTGCAAGTAACTTAACTATCAATGTAGTGTGCTATAAATGTGTAAACTTAATTGATAAAACAAGTATAACACTTAGATATAGTATTTCACAATATAAATAGATAGAATAGAGTAAGTGCAATGTAAGTAAGTAAAAGGGATAAGAGAATGCAAACGCGATTTATAGAGGTTCAATCAACCAACGTGATCTACGTCCTCTGTTACCGAGCTCTCCGTCACGAGCAAGGCCAAATCCACTATATTGGTAACTTACAACAAGTAGTACCAAATCCTTAAGTGACTTACAACAAGGAGCACCTACTCTTAACCAACAATCGAGTTTTCACAAGGCTCTCGAAACCACAAGATATAATGAATTGAATTTACAATTGAAATAAAGCTTTTGATAAATGATATACTCAAATTAAGTACCTAAAGAGTTAGGCTAACACTTCAATAGATAGCAATGAATTAAGCCCGAGTGTTAGAGAAGAACTTTGATGCAAATGATAATGAAAAGTTCAATGCAATCAAACAAAGTTTTTCAAATAATCTCTTGTTAAATATTGAATCAAATGAAGTATCAAGAGATGCCACACTTGAATAACTAACAATAATTTAAGCTCAAAGTGTTTAGGCAATGGAACTTTGATGAATCAAATGATAATGAAAACGCAAATAATCAAAGTTCCTTAATTGAAATTTCTCTCTATTAAAAGATTAAAACAAGTTTACAATAAAGAGAGACTTACACTTCAATTCCAATATGGTGTGAAGATGTTGAAAAAGTTTAAACAATATAAAACCAAGAATCTTCACAAAACTTTCTTCCAAAAACTTTGATAAATTTGATAAAACAAAGTTTTGATCAATCAAAGTTTTCTACTAAAGTTAAATATAAATCAAGAACAATGAATTTTTCACAAGAAAGATTTTCTAAAATCTCCTCTTAGTTGTTAAAAATGAATGCAAGAGAGAAGACTATTTATAGAGCAAATTTCGCACATACTATCTTTTGCGGTCGACCTATTCAGCCATGTGGTCGACCTCAATACAGCCGTTGCGAGAAAATATCCGTTGGAGTTTAAAAATAGGCAGTGCGGTCGACCTGAAAAAATTTGCGGTCGACCTAAAAAATCAGCATTTCAAGATTTTGATTTTTCAATATTTTCTGATCAAAGTTGATTTTGAAAAAGATATTTTGAAGACTTTTAAAATGTTTCTTGAGCTTTATGAAGTGCATTGCCAACTATTGATGCATTAACCTTACATAAGATTGAAAAGCAATTTGTAAAAGCTCAATTCTTTGTAGACTTCATTCATCGATCTTCATACTATCATGCTTCATGTTTTGAACATCATATCTTGTGTTTTTGATCTTTTATCTTCGAGAGATGATTTGTACTTTGAATGCTTTAAAGATTATCATTACATGAAACACTTGAAACACACTTATTAATAACACAATATAATCTTGTTTGTTATGATCAAAACAATAAGGTTAAGTTAACCAAAAGTCAACATAATTAACCAATTAATTAAGTGCTACTTAATATAATAATTGAAAAAAATTATTTACCATATTAAATTTAAAATGTACATGCATTGATTGATGCTAGTGAAATAATTTTTTTGTAAATATTATAATAGTTGAACCATGGTAAACAAATTTAAAATTTGATCTCCATTTTAATGTGAACGGATAATCCTTGCACCATTTTACATCAGAAAAAATAAATAAATTAAATTTATTATCAAACAGAGTAGATTAATTTTTTATCCATTTGCATATTACTTATAATAGCTAGAAATTTTTTTTTTTTACATTGTTTTGACATTGACGATCCTCTTAAATATATTTATGTTATGAAAACATATCTAATATTTTAAGTGAAATTTAATTCTGAAGTACTAAATTTGAATTAAAAAAATATATTCATAAAGATATATAATTTTTTTTTATAGAACGGTTTATCTTTTTTTCATATAAAAAATTGTATATTAATTGTTATATTATATCAAAATAATCTGATCAAAATTTTATTTTTGATAAACAATATATTAACATTTTTAGACTTATTAATATTTTTAATTATCCCGAAAATGAGAAACTAACATTAAAAAAAAAAATACAAATTCGAAACTGAACTGTAGAACAATATGTCGTTGACTATACTATTAAACTGACCTTCCAAATGAATTACAGAAGTAATGGCCACTAATTTTTCTTTGGAATTTGTTAGTCACATTTAATGTATGTTAGTCACATTTAATGTATTGGCATTAAGCCTTTTCGTATACCTACAAAATTGGAAAAGAAAAAGTAATATATATATATATATATATATATATATATATATATATATATATATATATATATATATATATATATATATATAGAAAAGATAATAGCCGATTTTTTTTCGAAAATTGAGGACACATGCTGTTAGGTATACAAAAAGGCATATCTATCTCATTAAATTTCTCAATTCTAAGTTGTAACAAATATTATCTGTCCGTAGATAAAATTGTAAGGAAAATTAAATTCTAAACCTTTTGCATCATGCTTTGGAAATAAATTAACTTTCCGTTCATAATCTTATTCAACATACTAATCATAAATCTAATTTTTAAACGGGTAATAACATTAAATTTATTTAACATAAAATTCATTTAACTTATTTTAAACTAATGAAATGAGGTTACGTAATTTTAAAATGAGTAAACGTGTACATAATATATTGTAAAAAAAAATTACAGATAACTTATCTAAAAAAAATGGTACATTTACCTAATTCTCTTTCTCAATAAATGTTTGACACGGATTAAAATTAAATAATAATAATAATAATGATAATTCTCTTTCTCAATAAATGTTTAATGTCATATTTGCAAGGAATCAAACTATATGTCATAAATAAGTTTATTTTTTCAAAGTTAGTACCATTTAAATTAAACAATTAATTGTCTTCACCACTTTACCATTCAATAATTAGTGTTGGCTTTTTTAAGTTGAACAAAAGACTTTCCAGAAATAGAATCAGTTAACAAATTAGGAATGAACTTTTGGGCGGAAAACTATGTGTGGGTTTTTTTGGCTGCTATTCTATTATTACTATTACTAGTGAATCATCCCGTGCGATACACGAGAAGAAACGTCTAAATAAAAATAATCTTATTCGAAATTAAATGAATCTTTAAACAAAATGAATAACATTCACAAATAAGAGATAAGTTCATCATTTATTAGTTTCATGTATAAACATCAACATTTTAGGGAGAAGTCAAACATATGAAAATGATTGTGCCTGACTCTTATTGATAGTCATAGCATATGACACCATCAATGAAAATTGTATTTTTTTTTTTTTTGAAATCTAATAAGTATCCTAAAATTCGAATGGCTCAACGATATCCTTGGAATAAAGAACTTGCATCCTGCATTACTGTCAGATAGAATTTGACCTTATAGAATATGATCGTCAAGTTTTATAACGATTATTCAATATCTCCTCGAACCAAAAACTTGCATTGCAAAATGAACAATTAAATGTAGGATCTCCAATATTCATGTACTCTGAATATTCAAACAATAGATGAAAAAATTGATAATATAAACCTTGCATATAAAAGATAAAATTCAATATTTTGACCATTGACAATGAAAATCATGTATTATAATAATAATAATAATAATAATAATAATAATAATAATAATAATAATAATAATAATAATAATAATAAATTGCGAGGTTGACAAAGATATTGCATCAAATTTATGATATTTTAGGTTTTCAATATTTATACAACGTAATTATTTTCTGATTGAAATTGTAATTTAGTATTGATCATCTCAATTTTTAGTTAAGTAAATTGGAAGACAATTTATATATTATTGTGAAAAAATATCATAAATTTTAAATTAAAATATAGCAAAGAATATCTTGGTATGGTTAATTACTTTTTGAAATTTTAAAATTAACAGTTAGGACAAAAACCATTAATAACTATATCATTTTAAACAATATAGATAAATTTTTTAACCGTTAATGTTAAAAAATGTGATATGAGACTTTTTGGAATAAAAAATTAATTAAGAATTAAATGTAGTTATCATTGAAATAATTTTAAAAAATAATGCAATATAGGAAAGAACTTTAATATGTATATATAATAAATAACTTAAAAATAGGATTTAGTTATAAAAATTTCAATACATCGTGATTTATAAAAATATGAATGTGTATAAATTTTAGATATAATTTTAATTGAGAATTTGACATTGGATTTGTATGACTTAACCAAATATTTATCCATAAAATTAAGACAAATAAAATATCACAATTATTATAAGAAATTAATTACGTATTAAATGTAATTATCTATAAAAATATTTAATAATTTAATAATATGCTATAAAAAAGAGCTCCAAATTTTAGATGTACTAAATAACTAAAAATAAGATTATTTATAAAAAAAAAAAAAAACTATATGTATGATGTGATTTATAATTTAGTACTCCCTCCGTCCCATAAAGATAGTCCTCTACTCATTTTCACACAGATTAAGGACAAAATGGAATATAAAATAATAATTTCACTCTTAAAAAATAAAGTAAACTATCTTTTTGAGACGGATAAAAAAGAAATGGTGGACTATCTTTGTAGGACGGAGAGAGTATTATCTATTAATAAAATTTCGACATAATTTTTAATTGAAAATTTTACTTTGGATTTGTATAACTGAACACAAATATTTATTTGTAAGATTGAAAACGTTAGAAGAACACATTTTTTTTTATGAAAAGAGAGGTTTTGACACAAAAAAGTCAAATATAAATAAGTAAAATCAAACAAATTATCATTCTTATATCATAAAAAATAAAAAACAACTTCTCGGTAAAAGCAATTTTTTTTTAAAAAAAATATTCTAGTTTCTTGTTTTTATTATTTTGTATACAATGTGATATACAATTTCATCAAATATATATACTGACTCATGAATAATATGTTTTTTCTTCACTCAACGGTCGAAACCATTAAGATATCTATTCAACCCAAAACTATTCTAAATAGCCCAACATTAGTTAACACATTGCAACCCCAACAGAGAAATCTAGAATATAATATAAATAGACTATTAACAAATCCTCTTATTAGTCCAAAATAATTTTGCACTCTATATTGTTTTCGAAGCTTTCTCTACAATATTATTGTTTTAATATTTTTTTCTTTTTTGTCAGAAATCCAAATCTATGTTTAATGACTCAAAATATCACAGGTCTTGAAGAAAATAGTAGTGCCAATCCTTTTTACTTTTTCAAAAAATAATTTACGATTTTTATTTTCAACTGGTTTGTAATATTAATAACTAATAAGCATTACCCCCGCACCAGAAATTTTGAATCATAATAGAAGGTGGAGTGGAGCGGTCATGTTAAACAGTACACATTTTTTTCAAAGAAATAACCATTTAATTGAATCTTTTATTATTGTGTATATCTTCATAATAATTATATATAATAGAAATGAAAGAGGTTGTATCTAGAGAAATGGGAAAAAAAAAAGATATAGAAAACAAAAATGAATAAACAAATTTTGAAAAACGGGAAAAAATGAAACAAATTCTGTAAAAGCGAAAAAGGAAAAAAAAATAATAATAACTGGCTTTCCAGTGTAATTAGGCGGCGGGAAATAGAAGCCATGTAAACACAATAAATATTGAAAACTATAAGTAGACGTCAGCGATTTTGAAAATAATAAATAAATATTGAAGGCCCAACTATTTTTGAAGTGAGTTTTGAAATTGATTATTGGAAGGGGGATATAAGTAGTGTGAACATGATAAATATTGAAGTCCCAAAAAATTGGAAAAATAAATAAATAAATAAATAAAATCTGCACATAATACAAGAATTTTGGAGGGAAACAGTGAAGTTGACTGGGGTTGACTCAGCTACTTTTATATATTATATTGATTATTATTATTATTATTATTATTATTATTATTATTATTATTATTATTATTTAAGATTAAGATTAAGATTAATATTTCAATCCACTCCATAATCATACGAGTCCGCTTTTCATCATCTGCAGCAAGGTCTGCGATCTTGGCAAAATGTTGGCACATTTTCTCATATCTCAATTGCTCGAAAAAACTAACAAGACCATTATAGTTAACAGCAACCCTCATGTGAGCCCTTGTTACATCTCGCCTCCATCTCCCTAATATGTACTTTTCAGGAACTTTTGTAATGTCATTGCGGATCAGGACACATATTACATGCTGAAAAAGTATTCCTTGAAACTCAAATAAGTGACAACTACAATTTATATCACAATTCTCCCTCTATAATTCAACCAAAAAAACTTTCGTTCTCAAATGCTCACATCGGATATTGTCCCCAAACATCCTTCCCGCGTTGAAACCACTTCACAGTAAACATTCCCAGTGAACTCAGTTTGAAACTCCATGAACTTTGAGATAGTGTACACATCCTGAAATTACTTCTCCATTTCATATTTGATTGCACAAGGGACCTTTGCAAATATGATTTGAAATCTGCTTAAAACTCCTTCTCCACCTTTTGCCTCAATGCTTTCTCATATTGTTTGACAAACTGTTTCAATGAGGTCATCGAATGAACATAACCATCAAAGAAAGCATTCATACTCTCAATGCTTTAAGTTGTTGACATACTCACCCAGAAACTTGTCTTCAAAAAGCAGGGAACCCAACGATGTATATTCTCATACAAACCTGATAACTAGATTCTATCATGCAAGTCATACTTCTTGATCATCGCTTTCCACCCATGCTCAAATTGATTAGGCACTTGTGAATCATACACCAAATCATGTATATTCAAAAATATGGAAACCTTATCCACGTGGTATACAAATTTCTCTGGTAATTTCTTCATTATGTACCACAAACACCATCTGTATTTTGTGTTCGAAAATACGATTGCAATTGCATTTGCATTCTGCATGGCCCTATCTTTTTCAGTAATTATTCCATCAAGAGCTTGACCATTCATACATTCTAGCCAAGTCCTAAATAGTCACACAAAAGTTTCTATATCCTCATTTGACAGCAAACCACATCTAAGAAGTGTTGACTGGCCATGATAATTGACTCCAACGAAATGGACGAAGGGCATGTCATACTTGTTTGTGAGGTAAGTAGTATCAAATGTGATGATGGCGCAGAACTCCTTATATGCTAGTTTAAACTTGTGATTTTCCCAAAATACATTCCTTAGATGCAACTCATCGTCCAAATCCGTACTAAAATACAAACCCGAACTCGATACTCGCATTTTTGAAAAGTAGGCTTGGATTGATGCGACATAGCCTTCGCCAAGTCTTAAACTCCTCACTTTTTCAATATAGTTACGACAATCCATCTCCACAAAAGTCATATTTTCATACCCATCCACTTCAACAATAGTAGAATTGAAACTTTTGTACAACGAAATTCCTGCCATATCATTCACTTCAAGCCTTCGCTTCACATGTGCACTCAGTTCTCAGTTCTCAGTTGCATTGATATAGTCTGTACTTTGAAGGACTTGTTTTATTATATTGTTCAAGGTGTACTACATTAACCCTCCATGTCCCTTTACCATATGAAGATGTAGTGAGTCTGGCTTTACAACCTGTCTGAAATGTTGCTTACGGCTTTGAAGAAGTGCTTGTATTACTACTTCTTCACCCTTCACGACTACATGTCAAAGTAACATATCTCGAGTTTCCATCATCATCCTTCTTATAATTCCTTTTTCTAACTAGAAAACCTATCTCATACGCGTATCTTTTGTAACACTCAAACATTTCATTTTCATCCTTAAACATCATACCAACTTCAGGAACCATCGCACGTTCTCCACTTAACATATACTCTTCTTTGTTCATATCGTCCGTGATAATTTCATAATCCGATTCATTGAAATGTCCACTATCAACATCTGATGAGTTCTCATATGGTGTATCAGAATAAGAGGTCATAAAATGCATCATCAAATAGTTCAAAATCGATTTCCCAAAAAAATTGAAAGCTACATTGCATTAAACCATTCACATCTACTTTATCGGTAGGTGATTTACATGGAAAAAAATGCATCATCAATAGTTCAAGAATCTAGTCCTAGAATAATGAAAACCTACATTGCATTCATATATTTACATATATTTCAACTAGAAGGAACTTAATGGTAGATGAAGATGTTAACAACTTCATCTATTTACATATATTTCAACTGGAAGGAAATTAAGGGTAGATGAAGATGTTAACAATTACCTTTGTCTGAAATACTGGAACAATGTAGGGAAGTAGGTCGTGGAGGAAAGCAACTAATCAGGATCACCAGTCATTGCCATCAGAAGTTGTGGTCTTCGTTTGGTCGGAGAGCAGTAGTGAAGGAGGATGACGACTCTTATTTTGGGTGGAGGGAGAAATGGGTGAAATTGGAGGGAGAAATGTGTGAAGGATCACATGATTTTTTGGTTTAGTACACTTCTATTTAGATTAAATTTAAAAGAAAAAATAATGCCAGCTCATTCTGTACAGCCCCTGTAAATCTCCCCCTGTACAAGTAGCTTAACTCAATTTTATTCGGTATCTCATGTTAGTGAACCAAATATTAGATTTACCAATATAAGGTCAGTTACGCTACTCTTAGCAACCCATGGCATTGGTGATACCACTAATTGGTACTAACTAAACAAAGACATTTACCATTTGTTTGGTTTATAAACTGATTTATTTATGAATTTGAGGTAAAAAAATGTGTGGTTAAAAATTGTTGAGAAATTGTACAGTTTATAAATTGGTTTACCAAACACATGCTTAAACAACTGTAATTTACAAAAGCTACATGAAATATATAAATATGCTTAAGAAGAGTGCTCATAAATAATAATTCATGATAAATTTATTAGTAAAAGACTTATATATATGTTTTTTTTTCCGTCTCTCTAACATAGTTCTCTTCGTAGTTAAATTTTTAACAATTTTTTAACATAATTTTGGCTACTTGTACAACAAAGTTGACAACATGCATATGTGATACGATCATATTATTTTACACATTATATCCTCATTAAAATCAACATTTAAAATCTTGTCACATTAATTTTTGTCAAGCTTGTTGTCAAAAAGGTTGTACAAGCATTAACCTTGACTTTTACGTAGGTTGCTTGCACCTGACCCACACATCGCCCCGCCACTCCCTAAATCAACACACTTATGATTTTTAACATGAATTGTGATGCCCAATTCTGAATTGAATTTGACATTTTTTAATATTTTTTTTATAATTTATTCATTCATATACAATGGGATACAAAGACAACAACGAGGTGAAAAGAAAAATTGAAAACGTTGCTTGTTGTGTTATTTTAAAAATGAATGAACTTATATTGTTTTTAGTATTTGTAGAATACGCTTAGTGTAATTGGTGATTTCATGTGTTGAAATACCAAAATCTAATGTAGAACAAAATTGAGGCAAAATTAGACCAAAAAGAATGTAACAAAAATTTACATATTTGCCTATTTAGCGTCTGACCTCCGTTTCAAGTTCATTATATGTCTATTTTGGGTATCTCGACGAGGCGAGTGCAACTAACATACAATGGATTTTGGGCATTTGAGATCGTTTAGGCAGCAGAAACGGTGTTTTAATATTTTAGTGTTATTTACTTTATCTGAAATCTTTTTCTTTATTTGATTTAGAATATGTTTTATGTTTTCCTAGTTACTTTAGAATATGTTATTTGTTTTATGACCCAATAAATAGAGGGTTAATTCATTATTTTTATTCATTCATTCAGATTATTAATAAAACTCTTGAGATTTCTTCTCAATTCGCTTGGTGGATTCCATTCCGAGTTGCTTGGTGGATTTCAAGTTCTATTCTTATCAAAGGTTTTCGCTTGAATTCCTTAATTTTTCGTTCAACGTCAAGTTGTATCAGAGCCAGAAAGATTGTCTGGTGGACGCACGATCGAGTGGAAGAATGTGACTCCCTAACAACGGCGGATAAATCGAGATGATGAGCCTCAAGATGAAGAATTCCTGTGGTTTCTCACGAGATGGAAGATCCATGGTAACATAGTGTGCAGTGACTATGGTGGATTATCTCGGTGAATGGTGATCTCCCTGGGCATGAAGAGATGTGACGAGATTTATCTTGAGGGATGGCCAAGTATACCTCTTGGGCCTTGTTTGAGGGAGGGATTATTGGGAATGCAAACAATCACACATCAATTGTGAAGAATGAAATAAATCACCATATAACCCAAGTGGGCTATTCCACCCATTACAAATTGGTTTTGAGTTGGAACCTCACTTGGGCCTGGGGTTTGGGATTGGGCAAATTGAAATATTAATGATTTTATTTGATTTAGAATATGTTTTATGTTTTCCTAGTTACTTTAGAATATGTTTATTTGTTTTATTGCCCTATAAATAGAGGGTTAATTCATTATTTTTATCCATTCATTCAGATTATTGATAAAACTAGTATTTCACCCGTGCGATGCACGAAAGTTATTATCCGCAATATCGATTTCAATAACTATTCGTAAAAGTTTAGTACTTATCTATAATCAACACATATATAAATGCATAAAAAATAATTATCTATTACAATAATCATTAGAATTAAAAAAAAAAATAAGTAATTCAAATTATTAAAAAAATCTTTAAATAGTAAACGTCAATTTATATATTTAAAGAATAAATTATTATTATTTATTTCAATAATTTGTATGAATTATTAATAACTTCATTGAAAATGTAAATTTAGTAATTTTTTAATGGTATATCATATTTGATATAATATTATGTGCACGAATATTGATGCATGTGAAAGATATTAGCATATTTTTCATAACTTCTACATTTGTCTCTTGTATTTAATGTACTTATTAATTTTTATTCAAAAACATCAATCACAATAATTAAAAAAAAAAAATAGTCAAAATATTTGAATTTAACCAATAAAACTTTATTTACAAAAATAAGTAGTCAAAATAATAATTTTGAAAATCTAGCGATTATGATGATACGACAATTGAGTAAAGTTGGAGATTACGAAATTATACCATATAATCTTTAAAAAATTTATTAAAATTAAGAATGACTAAAAAGTATTAATCATTCTATTAATATTATTAACTAAAAAAATCAAAGTATTAACTCTTCAATATTAACCTTCTTTCAATAACTTTTTCTATAAATTATTTATAAGCAGCACATTTTTTCAACACACTTTTTAACTACATATTTTTTCCAAACTATTTTTCAATCACATATTTTATCTCAAAAAAAAATATAGTTGTTGAACAGAGGCCTAATTTATTAAAATATATATATGTGTGTGTGTGTGTGTGTGTGTGTGTGTTATAAAATATGATTTGTAATATTAAATATAACAAATGATTTGACCATTAATAATTAAAACACAATTTAATTATTGATGGCTTCACATAGAATTTATAATGTTAAAAACAACAAATCAATAAAAAATCAATAATGAAATAATAATTTTAATACTGATAACTAAAAATATTGATTGAACTTGTTTAATATTAACTTTAATAATAAAAGTAATAATAATTATAATCAAAATATACAAATAAAAATAACATCATATTAATTATTTACTATAGTACTAAAACATAAAGAATTTAAGAATTAAATTCTACCAAACTATTATACTTTTATATATAGTATAGATTTTCACCAGTGCGATAAACTGAAATTATTATCCGTAATATAGATAAACATTTATAAAATTTAATGATTATATATAATCAATACAAATACAAATGATACAAAAATAATTTTTTATTACAACAATTATTAAAATTTAAAAACAACATAAATAATCCAAATTATCGAAAACTTCATTGAATTATAAATGCAAATTTTGTGATTTTTTAATTGTATATCATGTTAGATGTTATTTTATGAGTACAAATATTGATGATTGTTCAAGATATAAATATATTTATTATAATTTCTGCATTTGCCTCACATATTTAACTTTTTCTCAATTTTCGTTTAAAAATCACAATAAAATACAAATATGTGTTTAATCTTAACTCATCAAATATACAACAATTGAACAACATTGAAGATCAAGAAATTATTATATCATATAATATTTGCACAATTATTAAAATTAAAAACTATTTAAATAATATTAACCATTATTTTATATACATATAAGGCAATAAATGCATTTACACTAATCCACTTTGCATTCATTCATACTAATCCACTATTCTCCATTTATATATAGTATAGATTCTTGAGATTTCTTCTCAATTCGGTTGGTGGATTCTAAGTTGCTGGTGGATTTCAAGTTCTATTCTTATCAAAGGTTTTCGCTTGAATTCCTTAATTTTTCATTCTGCGTCAAAATCAATCTAATCAATGCCCACAACTACTTGAAATGAGTGTTTATGTAACATAATGTCTAAACAGTTTGTTCTATATATCTTTGTTGATTGTGAAATATTGATCAAAGTTTTCTTCTCGCCTAGCTAGAATTATCTTCTCTTAAATTATGGTTTGGTGCTTAACAAGAGTAATAGATGAAATGACTATTAGGAAGAGATTCAGATATTTCGTTCATTCATTTCCTTGAACGAAACTATTTGTAAACTATTAGTGAGGCCTTGGAGGAAATTGAATCTTTTTTATTAGGGGGACATGTGGTAGCCATTGATTGACTGACTTCTAATTGATTTTGTCACCTTCCCGTATTTATGGGTAAATTTATTGTCACCACATTTGTTACGATCATGCCTAAATAGACTTAACACGTCATTAGTAAGGGGCCACACAAGATTCACTGGCTATCAATGGGACCCCGGGCTCAACAAATTATTATTGGCTGAGGTGTCATGTTATCCGACGCTCCATATAGTCGGGCTACTAGTGCCAAAGTGGAATTATACGAGGCACGGTCAGTGTGATAGAGAGATGTGACTACTCTACAAATTGCGGCTTGATGTGACAGTATCTTAAAGGGACGTGATGATTACTTTATTCCTAAGATAGGTGGTAATGATTATAATTAAAGAAATGATTTTTCTCATAAAGTGTTAGGAGATTGCCACATATGAAGCACAATACATGTCACCATCCAAGATGATTACTTCTTCTAAAAATAGATCAATGGTGTCTCCAAGTAAAGGGTTGGAAACTTATACTCAAACTCAATGTTACAAATCTCACTCCCCCTTTCTCTCTTTAAAATACTTATATTTCCTGCACCCAAATTGTATTTGCTTGAAATGAGTACTGTCTTAAGTATCAGAATGCAAACGGGAGCCACCACGGTCCCCGTTGAATACTGATTGTTTGTCCTAGTGTGCAAAAAGTCCATGTGTTCAAGAGGGAGGAGCTGAGATGTGTTGATCCAGGGTCCCACCAGATTTTGTGGTCAACATTTTGGCGTCGTCTGTGGGAAACCACACCTTTAACCATGAAAATCATTTGGTAAAAAGCGATAAAAAAACCTTGAAAAAGGTGGAAAAACTCTTGAAAAAAGAGTAAAAAGGAACTAAACGAACCTTGAAAAAAGGTGGAAAAAAAACCTCTTGAAAAAGAGTGGAGAAGAATCATAAAATCCTGAAAATGTGAGAAACCTCTTGCAAAAGACGGGTAACCCTTGCAAACGGCCTTCTGAAAAAGAAGTTGTGAAACTGTACCTGCAAGAGCCTTGAAAAGGGCATGAAGTTTTGAAATATAAGTATAACAACCTTGGAAAAGGCCTAAGAACTTTAAAACTCAAGTTTATTAACTTTGAAAAAGGGACACAGACATCTTGAAGAGGATTGACGAAAAGGTGATAAGAAGCCCTGAAAAAGAGCTCCTTGAGAAAACGATTTTACCAAGAAGCTTACCTCCCCATCGCCCCCAAGAGGCAAACCTCAACTTAAAGTGTCGAAACGATACATGGTCTCAAAGACCCTATATTATTAAGCATCGGCTTAAAGTGTCCAAACGACACTTGGTCTCCAAACGACACATGGTCTCAAAGACCCTAAATTATTAAGTCTCGGCTTAAAGTTTCCAAACGACACTTGGTCTCAAAGACCCTGTATTACTAAGCCTTGGCTTAAAGTGTCAAAACGACACATGATCTCAAAGACCCTATATTATTAAGTCTCGGTTTAAAGTGTCGAAACAACACATGATCTTAAAGACCCTATATTATTAAGCTTCTGCTTAAAGTGTCAAAATGACACATGGTCTCAAAGACCCTTTATTACTAAGCCTCGGCTTAAAAGTGTCGAAACGAAACTCGGCCTCCAAGACCCTATATTATTAAGCCTCGGCTTAGAGTGTCGAAACGACACATGGTCAAAAAAACCTATGTCATTAAGCCTCGGCTCAAGTGTCGAAACGTCACTTCGTCTCAAAGACCTTATACCGTTATGAATTAACCAAAGAAACGGTTCAAAGGATCTAAGCTCTCACTAGGGATCGGCCGAAAGATCAAAATATGCAAATTAATCAAACTATACGAACTAAAAGGTGTGGGCTCATTCAAAAATGCAATACTTTGCTGCTTATTCAAATAAAAGGGTGTAAGCATGAAATAATTGGCTCCTACTAGGGACTGCCTAACAAAGATAATTCCAAGGTTACTTGAATCACTCGAACGAATTCTTTCCCCTTAAACAAAGGACTTCGCCGCTCAAAGGAGTCCACTCTGGACTGAAATAGTCAAGACCCTATGAAAGTGTCTTTAAGTCCATCCAACGCTCAAACAAAGTTGGGACAAATTTTACGTAAAGATATCCAAAAAGAAAATAAGAAACCTATTCCCAAATTCACCCATCCACCCAGGGCTGAGACGGTCAGACGTACCGCAGATTGATTGTTATCAAAAAAGTCCTCCCATTAACTCAAGAGCCCAGAGTTGGAACTCTAGGGAAAAATCGGGTGGAACATTACAAGGCTACCGCTGAAGTATTGATCGATCCAATGATCATAGTTATTGAAACTAACTAAACTAACATTCGAGGTACAACGGTCGGATCGGTCCATAATTACTGCAATGCACTGGTTCTACAAATCAATTCAAGTGCTATAAAAATGTGATAAGAAACACATATGATTCCTTCATACAAAGGACTCCATCAAATCGGAGAAGTGGTACCCATGAAACACATTGATCAGATTTAAGAACAAAAATTTGCAGTTTGTTCAAATGAACCTTTATCATTCAAAGCATATCACTCCACACTATGCTTTATCAGGAATACGTCCAGCATAGAAACTCTGAACATGAAGAAGGGATTGACTAGCAGGTAACTTTCCTTCCCTATTCAACCATATCTAACCAATGGACATAAATGTCTTAAACTTAGATCTGATGGACTATCATGTGCAACATCGCTTCATTATGAAAGAACATTATTATGGAAAACTATGAGTTAAACCTCATTATCTTATTTCAAAATTATTTTGAAGTTGTTTAAGGCGGGTAAAGTTAAGCAGTGCGATCATCACAAGAGGTGAAAAATGTAAAGTAGAAACACAAAAAATAGAACAAAAATTCCCTTCATCCATTCAAAATATAAACAGTCATTATACAAAATCAAGGCAAAATATTTCAAAAAAATTAGGGAGCAAAAGTGTCTTTGGCAAAAGGACAATTAGAAAGAGCATCTTTGACAGAAGTGTCATCGGTAGACCTCATAGAGGAGTCGTCTTTAGCGGTATCCTCTGGCTCCGGATAAAAGGTCTCTATCTTGGAAAGTCCTCCTTCACATCCTTTAAGGTCATCCGAGCACCTATATTACCAAAGATCTTCTGCATCATCCCATACTCCTCGGTGTTCTCAAAGGTATCTTCAAAATTTTCAATACCCTCGGCGACCTTGGCCTCTACACTTCGTTCCAAAAGCTTATACTTCTTCTCTGCGTGAGACAAAGTCTCCTCTTCTTTTACCTGGCCTCCCTCTCCCCCTCCAACTCCTTAGCTCAGCCACCTCATCAAAAAGCTTACCCACCCTTCATGGCATTAGCCTCAACAAGGGCATCAGCAGTCACCACCTGGGCCCGCAGGCATTTTCATACTTCTTACAGAGGTTAACCACGTCAGCCTCTAAAAAATCAAAGTCCTTGATCAATTTTTCATTAGCCTCCTTCAGGACTCTCACAACATTTCTCTCATCTTGAAGAGAGCTCTGAGCCAAAGCTAAAGAGTCCTTGAGGTCTTTGATCTCTTTCTCCACGTTATGCACGGTAACCCTAGCACTCACTTCCCTCTATTCTAGCTCTCGGATAGAGGACTCCGTCTCCTCAATTAGAGCCAAAGTTCGAGCACTCATTGCTTTCATAACCTCCAGCCGTTGGCTGTATGAACTTTTTGAGGAATAGGCATCCTATCCATCGGTCCAGTAGCAGTTGATCACAGCTGCAGCTTCAGCGGAAGACTCCGGACAGGCTGCCAGAGTAATAAAATCCAGGACTGTTGGCTTAGCGACAAAGCTAGCCTTGATCTGAGCCAATTTGAAGCAACCTCAACCCATGGCTTTGCACTTCCTACAAAGATCGGAACCTTAGAAGGTCCTGGGCCCTTCGGAAGATCAGAGGATTGGGGAGAAGTATCACTTAAGGGAGCATCGGTGGTATGAGAAGAGCTCTCCTTGCCTTTCCTTAACCTCTTCAAAGGAGGTTGTTCCTCAACTACCGCCTCGGCCTCCTCCTCATCATCATTCCCCAATTCCCCAAGGGTAGAATTCTTGGGCTCCGCTTCTTCCTTCCTCTTGGATTCTCCTTCTCCTTGCCCAAAGCCAGCTTGGAACCGTGCCCCTTCTTCATAGCAAGGGGTTGTTGATTGAAACAAGTCATTAGAGGAGGGGATGAAAGTTTCGAGTCTTTGAAACCAACTGGAATAGGAGCATTTCTAGATATCTCCTTGGGAGATTTAGCAACCTCTTTAGAAGATCCCAAATTAAAATTGGCAAGAGCGGATTTCTGCTTCTTCTCTTCCTCGCTGTCGGCCCCCATGATCGGGGAAGTTTTCATTGCCCTAAGGTCTTTTAATGAGATCTTAGGAAATTCTCTCGATCTTGCTGATTAACATAAAGAATCAGATCCAGAATATATAAGAATCCAAGGCATTGAACAAGGACATCGGAAGCTTACCCATCTCTCGCATCAAATTGTGCTTGACGAAGAGTTCTCTTGAAGAAATGACCTTTTGGAAGGTACCTCGATAAGTGAATAATTTCCTTATCACAACTTGGTCCTCTTCTGGAAGCAAATGGGCATATGTTTAACCTATATAGTCAAAAGATGAACCTGTGTTATCGAAACTTAAAAACATTTACAAAACCAAATAAAAAATCCTTCACATCCTCATAAGTAAAATGCAAATACTCGCGACAACAATCTCCAGCGACCCAAAACAATTGAGTCCTCTAGTTTTTGATTGATGTCGTATGCCCAGTGATAATCGATGGATAATGGCCCCTTGGAGTGAGGTAGTACCAATCCTTCACTTTCGGTTTGGTGTTCTTCTCCCTCCTTGCAACCTTCTTTAAGGTATACAAGGTATGAATGATGTACAAAGAAATTGGGTAGTCTGAACTGATCTCCTACCATATCAGCCAGGTCCCAATGACCTGAGTCCTAAAATTTGAGGCTACTTGGTAAGGACATAAGTTATAACTTCAGAGGAGGGTTCGAAAGAAAGAGTGAAGAGGCAGACGCATCCCGTAATCAAACGCGTTGAGGAGCACTGCCACTTGACCCTTTGGAGGACAACATGGTCTACAGACGGATTAGGATGTATTATCCTTATCTCCCTAGGCATCCTATATGTCAAAGATACCTTGGAGATATTGTTGCCCCTAACTTCTGTTGCTACCTCATTAGACGCCCACAACTCAATGCATGGCTCCGGATCAATATTAAACCCTGAGGCCTTGTTTACATAATCTACCCAATCTTCCACTTGGGCAATTTTGTCCTCAGTTAACCCCAATTCTTCCCTATGGGCTCTAAAGGGGGCCCTAGCGTCTAAACTAGATTCTAGCGCGCCAGATGAAGAGTCTATTGCTTCTGCTTCTTGTAAATCTCTACTCTGCTTGCTCCGGATCTCCTACAAAGATGCCTATTCTTTGGCTGATAACTTGGCCATGAAGAACTGGTTCTTTTCTTCTTCGTTGTCTGAATCACTTAAACATGTTACACTACAAAATTTCCTGCTTCGTTTCTTTTCAAGTTCTCTAAAGTAACAGGAACTAAAAACTAAGCTACAGAATTCCGTCATGACCTCCAATTCCTTGGGACCCGCTCTCCCAACTCCTTCCACATTCCCCAAAATCATACTTGCCCAACATAAGAGACGCAAAGGAGCACACTCAACAAGTATTCAGAAAAAATAAAAATTTCAAGAAAGAAGCAATAAAACATGCAAGGGAAAGGGGAGTTACCTGAAAGTAGGACGAAAGAAGGTATTTCTGTTCAGATGAGGGATTAGGGCAAAATTGCAGCTACTAAGGCGATCTTCACCTATGGAATCTTACTTGAGAATAGAAAGGCAGAAGAACTTCTTTGCAAGGAATTGAAAGAGAACTCACACTTATGAAAATTTCAATTTCACGTAAAGAAAAAGAAACTTGTGAAGTATTAGAAACTTTGTAAGGTTTTCCAAATTAACCCAAGCCATCCATGTGCCCTATAGGGGAGACATGCTGAATGTCAATAGACGGGAATTTGAAGAGAAACCAACGATTTAGTGAAGTAAGCATACAACACGCACATGGAAAGATGTGTGGTAACGGAATATTTCTTGGAAATAACCAATCATCATTACCTTGCCATAAAGACGCTTCAAGAAAGCGGGTGAGAGCGTGCAATAATTAATTCGAAGAAAGAGAAATCCAAATGTACTTTTTCTTAAATAGCAATAAGGATACCAGATCTCTAGAAATTACACTATTGTACCCCTGCAAATTTTACTCTAGAAAATGGAAAATTCTTGAAAACTTCGCTCCATTCCAGAATCAACACTGTCTTTCATCGTGGATACCTCACATGGTCCATTTACCTCATTTTTTGGATATCGGATTCTGTTTTTGGTGTTTATTTGACAAACATGATTGCCTTTGCTTTCTGTTTATTCTCATGTTGAACATATCCTAGTCCATGTCTCATATTGGCGTTTCTTCCTTGGCCGCTGCTACAGTGCCCGCGCGGTGTCCCGCACGGGCTACCGCCCCCTCACATGGAGGGGCGGGTCCCACCTCGGGCGAGGTGGGACCCGCCCCCATGTAAGGGAGCAGTAGCCCACGTGGGCGAAGCAGCTTTTTTGTTCTTCCATAGCCCAGTATTTCATTCGGCCTAGTTGCTCCAATGGTCAATTGTTTGTTTGCTTCGTAGTTCGAACCCACCAACTCGTCAATCTTGATTTCTTCTACATTTTTGCTCTCCCCAATTGCGGCCACCTTGAAATGGAGCCTGTTTCGTAGATATTATAGTAACTCGTTGACCAATTTTGTTTCTAATTGTTTTTCTCCAAGGGCATGTGCATGATTTCTTCTATATTTTTTTTTTTTTTCATTTCTCTCTAACACAGTTCTCTCATAGTGAAATTTTTAACAAATTTCTAACATAATTTTTCATACATGTATAAAAAAATTGACGACAGACATATGTAACACGATCATATTATTTTACACATTATATCTTTATTAAAATCAACACTTGAGATCTTGTCACGTTAATTTTTGTCAACTTTTTGTCAACAAGGTTGTACAAGTCAGCATTAACCTTGATTTTTGTGCAAGTTGCTTGCACCTAACCACACATCGCTCCGTCATTCCTCAAATCAACACACTTGTCACTATTCGGGACGATTCTTGGTTTTTAACATGAACCCCTGTTTGGTATCAATTAAATTCTAGATTTAAATCTAAGTCAAAGTCAACAATCAATCTCAACCATATATTTCATGAGACCCACAAATCTCGTCAACTTTTATCAAAATCTACTAAAAATCAGTTTTTAATCTCTACCAAATAGGGGCTTAATTCTTAATTGAAATTTATCATTTTTGATTAATTTTTTATAATTTATTCATTCATATATGACGAAAGAAAATGAGGAGATGAAAAGAAAAATCGAAAACGTTGATTGTTGTGTTATTTTCAAATGAATGAACTTATATTGTTTTTAGTATTTGTAGAATGTAATACTTAATGTTGACATCATATTTAAATTTGTTCTTTGTTTATGCTCTGATAGATATTAGAAACTATTTTGTAGCACAATTTGCTAGTTGTATGCTATTAATTCGATGTTATTTGAGGACATATTTGCAGTGGACTAAAAATATTAAAATATATATGGTTATATATCTTATTTCTTTTGAGGCATTATTGTTTTGAACCAAAATCTCAATATACCAAAAAATATTAAAAAATAGCCCTTTGCTTTGAAATTTATCTTCCATTCCATTTCTATTGCTTGATTGCCGTCGTGCTTTTAGGATCCATTAAAGCATTTTTCTTGAGGTCAATGACTTCAAATTCAAGTATGGTGTACTTTACATATTTCAAAACTCCATGTTCATGCAAAAGTACCTAATTAAAAAAAAAAAAAAAGTTGAGCCACAACTTTAAAAGTCTCCATCGCACTAAACCTTGATGAAGGATGTATAACAATTTGTGCCTCAAAAGATATAGGGTGGAAGGCTGCTTGTACACTTGCACTTACCCAATGTCAAATTCATATTTTAGAATTCAAACACTTAACGCGACAATCTCAAACAAAGATAGAATTTTTTCACTTTCCCTTTTTACCACTTGTAAATGTGCCCTCGGCCTCGGGGCCAAAAAAAAGAGAGTACCTAACTAAACAACTGAACAAGATTGACTAAATGGCCAGGATTTGTGCACAAATAAAAACCAATGGAAATTTAGGCACAATTCCACTCGTTTTCATTCTTTTTTCCCTCTCCAACCCCTTTCTTTAAGAATGAAAAGTCAAAATGGTAGACTCCTCAGATATTGCCAACTAAAAACTTTGAATTCAAGAAACTTTACATTTTATTATGATCCCATTCTTCTCCAATCTCCATTTCCCATAACCCTTCTGTTCAAATTTTCATATTTATTATCAAATTTGTTTCAACTTCCCAGAGTTTCGATAGCAGGATTCTTGCCCTTTTACGTTTGAAATAGGATGAAGCCAAACAGATCGAACGGCCGACAATTCATCGTTTCTTGCTTCTTCTTCATTATATTCCTCTGCATTTTAGCATCTGTCAATGAAATTCGATTTGATAGTCTAATGAAGTTTGGAAAATGTGCTTTTACTCATACATCCCAAAAATCAACTGCAGAAAACTTTCTTGAAGCAAATTTGACCACTGCAAATTCATTTTCCGATGATATAAGAATACTCATTGGGATTTTGACACTACCTGACCACTATCATAAAAGACACTTCTTGAGGCTCATCTACGGTACGCAATCTCCGATCGGGGGACGAGTCGACGTGAAATTCGTGTTCTGCAATCTCACTAAAGAAGATCAAAAGGTGTTGGTGGCACTAGAGATCATGCGTTATGATGACATCATAATCATGAATTGTCAAGAGAATATGAACAAGGGCAAAACCTACACTTACTTTTCGAGCTTGCCGGAGATGCTAAACACCACAGATCGGCCATATCCGCCGTATCATTACGTGATGAAAGGGGACGACGATGCATATTTCAGGTTACAAAGTTTAGTAGACTCCTTAAGGCCATTGACTCGAGAAGATTTGTACTACGGATATGTTATCCCGTGCCCTAGTATGGATCCATTCGTACATTACATGTCCGGTATGGGCTATTTAGTTTCCTGGGATATAGTCGAATGGGTTAGGGACTCGGATATCCCAAAGAATCATTTGGAAGGACCGGAGGATAAAATTTTCGGCGAGTGGCTAAGAGATGGTCATCGTGGGAAGAATAGGTACAATGCTAAATGGTCGATGTACAATTATCCCGAGCCTCCTACGAGATGTACACACGAACTGTGGCCGGACACCGTTGCTGTTCACCTTTTGAAGACACAAGAGAAGTGGATTCGGACATTGACGTATTTCAATGTCACTAAAAACTTGAAACCATCTAAATTGTATCATATACCATAAGTAATTCATATATTTTATTGGGCTCATTTTTTTTGTCCATTATATAAGCATAGGCTGATTAATTGATTATTATATCAATTTTCAAGGAATTAAATTTCATTTTTATTGTATGCAATTCTTGTACACTTGATATTGCTGGAAATTAGATTATTTTTCCACTTGGAACGTATAAATACCTTCGTAAAAATAGGCTAATAAATATTCAAGGCAGCGGCATCTCACGATCTTCAAGCATGAGTTCGGGTAGAGGTGACAATGGATCAAGATAAATGTGTCAAAATCTTAGGATTTGTTTGGGTGAAAAATACATATATCAGGTGTAATCACGCTCTCATTCATTCCAATATTTCCATATGAACCTGATCTTTTCAATTAAACATTCATTTACCGATCGGAGAGCACAAACTCCCTGTAATCACGTTCTCAATTTTTTCCCAACAATTAAACATTATTTACAGAATTATATGTTGAAAAAGGAAAAAGGGAAGAGTTTGAATGAAAAAATTGTCTTAATAAACGTCTCTTTCGAATAAATTTTTTTATCCTATACCATTTTGATTTTCTCCCCAAATTTCAATTTGATTATTTAGCTCGTGTTTGGCCCCCATTTTTTCAAAATCAAATTTATTCAAGACTCAATCTCAACTATCTATCTATCTTAGTCAAACTTACCATTTTTTACTTTTCAAACATATTTTAACCACACATTCTCCCAAAAATATTATTCAAAACCATATTATTAAAAAACTTTTCCATAAAATGGGACTCAAACAAGGGCTAATTTTATTACATAACCCAACAATGTCTTGACCTTAATGCTATAATATGTGACTTGAATTACGTATTGGTATTCAAAAACATAAATAACTGTATCATATTGTATGTATATGAATGTTATTGGGATGAAATCATTTCGCATTCAATAACATGTGACTTGAGCGTGTAAGTGGAGCGTGTGAATAGATAATGCCCATTAGTTTAACATGTGACCTAGTTTGTTCAACATGTGACCTGAAGTGTATAATAGTTTACCTAAATAAGAATAACCCAAAATGTGATTCTATCAAAAAATCTATGGTTTGCTGTTAGAAAAATGGAACCTTAGGTCCTTAAAGAAGTGGCATTCATCAACATGTAACCTGAACAACTTGACATGTGACCTAGATTAAATCATTTTACATTCAACAAGGTGTGACATGAAGTGTAAACATGTGTTCTGAGTAGAAAATGCCTATTATAGAAACATGTGACTTGGACACATAAACATGTGTCCTGGTAATAGCAACATGTGACATGGCTTCTATAACATGTGACCTGAACCAAACTAATGCAATAATGATGTTTCTTTGAAAATATAAATCACGAATTTTTCCAAATCCATTACACATGTAATGTCACTTTATATTTATGAACACGTACATTTAGAGAATTCACTGACCATTGTTATATTAAATACAAAATTTATTGGACATATTTAAACTAAAACATGGACAATATCTGCTAGTCTGAGAACTGATTATAATGGCCTGCTAACAGCATGTGGCCAGAACCAAACTAACTAAAAATATAAATAACATAATTCTTCTAACGGAAAAGTGCTTGTCACTGCACGAATGAGGGCCCAATTCACGCTTTAGAAAACTGGATGCTGATTAATTTCTATATATCCATGTCTGTATGCAAGTCGATGTTGTGGTTCTTTCACCGGCAAATCTGGGATCAAGTCTCGTGCAGTGAAGCTAACATTTGATAACTCTGAAATCTTAGTGGCTGTCAAATAATGTAGCCATGTTCCCTCTGGAAATTCTAAGTCAATTCCTTCAATTTTTAAAGCTAGACTCATGCAAGATGCTCAAGTTGAAAAGAATGAGTTGGTAGATTACTTAACTGATAGTTGTGAACTACCGACTGATGATCCTTTGACATATTACTTTGGTGGAAATTAAATGCACACAAGTACAAGATTGTCTCCCAGATTGCTAAAGATGTGTTATCCATTCAAATATCTACAATTGCTTCTGAGTCTGCATTCTCCACTAGTGGTCAAATTCTAGATTCCTTTAGAAGTTAATTGAGTCCAAAGATGATAGAGCCATTGATTTGCACGAAGAATTGGTTGCATAGCAACAAAGAACCAATAGTGCTTCGTCAATAATTGGATGAGATAGAGGCATTGGATGACTCAAAGAAAGTTGTGGAAGGTTATAATTTATATCTATTTTTCTACGTATTTTATTTTTTTCATTACTTTGTTGTATCATTTAATTATAATTAATGAATGTTTTTGTTATATTCTTATCAGAGAATAGATTGCGTGTAACAACTAGAGATATGGCACCAATAAACATCAACTAAGAGATTGGACATTTGCTATTATTTTTGGTAAGTGAATACATAAAAAAAATTCTAAAGTTTTATCTTATGTGGACTAATTATTATCTTAGCACATTACTGATGATGTGATGATGGTTTTATCTTATGTGGAATGAGGACTATTTGTGAAGAAATACGACATTCTAGTTTTATTCCTGAACATATACTTTCAATCTTCTAGAGCACTTGTTTACAAGATTTATTCATGCACCTATAGTGGAGAATTGGTTATTGTTGTTTCTTACATAATTTCAGACTTGCTTTCTTGGAGTGGTGCTTGCTAATACACACTTTTGAAATATATTTTTCGGACTTTCTTTCTTGCTTGAGTGAATCTCACTTCATTATGTAATTAGAAGTAGAAATTAATACTCTATCTTGTAATTTTTT
The DNA here is from genome assembly GCA_963555705.1 of Ligustrum vulgare. Lineage (NCBI taxonomy): Eukaryota > Viridiplantae > Streptophyta > Magnoliopsida > Lamiales > Oleaceae > Ligustrum > Ligustrum vulgare. Next base: position 14,557,069 of record OY743185.1, read on the forward strand.
GTTATCTATTAGTGATATAATATATTATTTTGGCTTGTATCAACGTTTTAAGTCGAAATTCTAGATAATCTTATATCGACTCAAACTTATTTAGAACTTGTCAAATAGTCAATTTATTTCGTTAGTAAACCGCGGTTTGAAACCTCACCAAACCACAAAAAAGGGTTTGGTTTGGTTTGGTTTACACAATGAAATTGTTTGGTTTGGTTTGGGTTGAATAAATCACAACCCGCTTTAAATGGTTTTGTTTGAGATTTTGTTAAAAACCGTCCAAACCAAACAGCGTTCACCCCTACCTTCTTCAACATCAAAGTCAGCATTAAAGCCTACATTAACGTGTTCCAGAGTATTCTTGTCATAAAAATTTGGGTCATTCGCTGGGCGGATGGGCCGCCCCGCGCCCTACCCTATTGCCATTGCAAACCTAAGGAACTGATATCCAACTATTACATCAACCATCCTATCAATTCTGGGAAGTGGGAAGCTATCTTTCAGGAAAGATTTATTCAAATTTGAGAGGTTGATACATTATCTCCATGTACTGCTGCTCTTTTTCACTAGCACGGGATTCACTAGCCATGAAGGATAAAACGACTCCCGTATGAAACTAGAGATGGCAATGGGTCGGGTTTGCCAAACACATACCCTACCCACTAAAGATTTACAACCTCCATACCCTACTCATATACCCATTTAAGAATTGCGGGTCGGGGGCGGGTTTGCTTCTATACCCATTTGAAACTCATTACTAATTATTTATTATTTATTATATTTTTAGGCTGTAAATAGGTTATAGGTGCTCCGGATTAACATGAATCAGTTAAATGTTGGGCTTCACTTGAATTTGGTTTTAAAAAAGCTTGTTATATGTTGAAACTAAATAAATGAATTTGAACAATTTTTTTAGACGTTAACAAAGTCAATAGTTTAAACATATTAATGTTTAGACATTAAAAATGTCAATAGATATTTGAGTTATATTTTTTATTTATTTATAAACAATCACTTTTGTTTTAAATTCTATAATTTTTTAAGGAAATTAATGGGTATGCGGGTCGGGTATGGGTATTGTAGTAAAACTCACACCTGACACATACTCATGTCGGGTTTTAAAGTTTACCTCCATACCCTATCCACGAACCCATTTAGTCGGGTAATCCCCGTCCATTTATGTCGGCTATCCAACGGGTATCGGGTTCTTTGGTATTATTGTCATCCCTTTATGAAACTGTTACTTAACATCTTTACAACTTTCCTTGTCAATGCCTCATACCTCTTTGAGTTTAAAGATCATCGCTTATGCCTTTTTCATTTGATTCTCAAGTCAACGTGTTGGTGATGGAAATCGTGTTTGGGGTCTATCCCTTCTATGTAAGAATAAGTCCATGCAAAGACATCAGTATTGTTCGTAAAAAACCTGATCAGATCTGACCTCTCCAGCTCCCTTAGTTTGCACCCAATTCTGAATTCCACTTCAGGTCTACTTTCATCAATTTTGATAATGTCTAGCTCTTTAACAGGTCCAGACCGTGTTTGATCTGTTGTTCCTTTAAGATCTAACGTTTGCAATTCTCCGATCACTTCATCTTCTTCTCATATTGTTTGTACAGTCATTAGGGCGAAATCCAAGTTGCACTCCCTTGCCATCCTATCCATCCTGTGTAGTGTAAGAAATTTTGTACAGTAATAATAGATGAATGCAATCGCTTCAATTCATTAAGAATTGGCCTCACCAGAATTGCATTGTAATTTGATGGGATATCTACAACCACGAAGTCAGCTATAACCCGTATGTGACACGGTTTCGTTCCCAACTCAACTAGTAAAGAAATTTCTCCCATGAGCTAAACATAATCCCCTCTGAATCATTGTAACTATGCCTATCTAGGTCTAAGATGACGTGCATTTATTTCCATTTTGCAGAAAGTGTACCAGTACAGGACATTCCCAGCACTTCCATCATCCACCAAAGTCTAATGAATTTTAATTCCATTGACTAGCATTGTTATAACCAGGGCATTCAAATGCGGCTGAAGTACACCTCTAGCATCTTTCTCACAAAATCGAATGACTTTAAATGATCAGGCACAAGTAATTGAATGCAAACCTAATAGATGTTTCTTGCTTCCTGAATCAGATCTCGTCTCCTTCTTTTTGAACGACCTGGGTTAGGTTCCTGTTTACCAGGCGTTTGGATCTTATTAAGTCATTTCTTTCCAGTATTGTCCATATTCTGCAGAGGTAGACACTATCTATGAGAAGCTTGTGGTCTTCTGGTCCCTCTTTGTTGGGCAACATATTCACGAAACTGTACCTCTTAATCAATTTATCAATTTCAAATCTACGATCCCTATAGTCATCGGTATTGTGTCCTGCTAATTGGTGATATTTGCAGTACCTCAATTGATCTAGTTGAGCTTATTCTTGATGCAAAGGTCTTGCTGGGGGAGGAGATGCTTATCGTTGATGTTTATAAATCTACTCTCAATAGACTAATTCACAAGTTTGAGACTGTAAGTTGGTCTATTGTAAGGGTGAAAATGATATGTCGATTTGAAATCTTTCCTTCTTTCTAAATTATTCATGTTAGGTTCCCTTCTTTCTTCTCTATCCCATTTTTTATCCACTTTGTTCACTTTTCCTTTTCCCTTATCGTGAGGACCTGAAGTCTCTTCTACACTTATAAACTCCTCAGCCGTGTTGAGAAATTCCTGATAAGTTTGTGGCACATCCTCGTGCACTGACCGCTAGAATCTTGTTCATGGAACCATTCAGATAGGACGGCCATTGGTAGCATGTCATCTGATACTTTTTCCGTCCTATGATTTTTCGATCGAACTGAGTCAAGTAACTCTTCAGAGACTGACTTCCCCTGCTTTATTTCCCCTAAACATTCTTTTAGAGTGGTTGGGATTTTGGACCCAATGAGTTATTTTAGAAATTGCGAACTCTGTCAAGTCCAATTGGATATAGAATGCTAGGCTAGTGATGTGTGTCGTAATGCACCAAAATTTAATCATTTCCTTACTCGCTAAATATCAATTAATAATGTAGTAGCGAGAGTATGGGTCGAACCCACAAGGAATGGTGAACATAATTAGTTTCTCGATCAATTAGAATAGAATTGGGCGGTTTTGTTGTTTTGATTTGACTAAATGAAAACTATGCATAAAATAACAAGTAAATATGTTTAAAGAACTTATGTGAGAGAAGATCTTATTCTGGGGTTCGGTTGTACCCTCAATTATTGTTATTCTTTTCCTTGCAATGCGTCTCTATCCCTCATTCAACTTATCTATCGTAAAAAATCAACAAGCTATGATCATCTCAATCCTTTCTTATCTAAATTAAATCAAAACAAACTCTTTAATTCAATTCTAGCTAATGTGTAATCCTAAACAAGCTCTTAGAATTTAACGCGAGGCTAGTGTGAAAAGTGAGAAGAAATAGATTGAATTGGATTATCAATTTCACAAGCTCGAATTAATAAATCCAAGCCGAATTATTACTAAACCTAGCCGAGATTTATTTGCTACTATGGGTCTAAATCTAATGACAATTACATAATCAAAAGATTTAAGCATAGCACATACATGAGTTTAGAGACTAAACAATTCAATTGGCCAAATCAAATATATTAATCAAATAAACTCAATAAAACATTCAAAACGTAACAATTCAACAATTAAAAAGAAAGGGATAAATCCAACATTACTAGTTTATAGGAAAAGAAAATAACATAATTGAATTGACAAAACTTCCCCCTTAAACAAGACAAGGAATTTAGCCCAGCTTGGTCATGGTGAGTTCTTCAAGTTTATTCATGAATTTGTCTTGTTGTTGATGTTCTTGTACTTGAAAATCTCCCAAAAATGCTCTATCTTTTGCCCTAAACTTCCAGCCTCCTTTCTGTGGTGAATGTTCTCTTTTTATATCCCAAAAAATGTGCCCTAGGGTTCCCAAGAAGACATGCCAAATATAGACTTCAAAAACAATAAGGAAAATTTTCTATTGAAAATTTACGACCCTAACTCTATAATTTACGGTCGTAAATGGTTTGCTGGAATTTTTTGACTTTTGAAAGTTACGGTCGTATATTATAACTTATGGCCGTAACTAAACTTCTTCCGATTTTGTTGTTTGAACCCAAAAGAGACTTATGGTCGTAAGCCTGGAACTTACGGTCGTAACTTATTTGCAGTCTTGGTCCCCAATTTTCATTTTTAGTATTTTTTGGCCCTTTTCTCTTTCTTTTTGCCCTTTGTGATCCTACACAACACAATATATAAAAATGCATTAAATGACACTTCAATAGAATTAAACCAACAACAAAATATGACAATAGGTGAACTAGATAAGTGCTAATAAAGCACTTATCAACTAGATTACAAAACCATTTCTGCGCGTGATCACCCAATGTCAATGGAAATTCTTTGCATATAATTTTATCACTGGCTCCTTGGAATTCCATCCAAAGTATATATTGATCTAAGTGCGACAAGGGATTCGTATCACCATTGTATCCGACCAAATGAGGCACTTCATTTTACTAGGTAAATGTTGGGTCAAGATTGTTTCCTTAAAAGGAGATTCTCTCTAAGAATAAAAATCTGAAGAGCTAAATCCTTCTTGCTTGGCCTCGGATTCTGATATTCTTTTCTTCAACTTCAGTCAAATCTGGTTTTGGAGAAGCGGGGATTAGAGGCTGCTTCATGGGTGAGATGGCTCGGGATCCTTTCTTATTTCCATCTGGGACTAGCGACCTATCTCTTTTTGTCTCTATTTTTCCAGCTTGATCTGGATTCTCTGCTTTCTCATTTCTCTCTTGTGGATTCCCAAGTCTGCTAAATGCACTATCCTCTAGCACTCTACAGTAAGGAACAGATTTTGAATTTTGAGATCAAGAAGTACTTTCACCTACTGCACTCCAAGTCCTATTTGAATAATTCACGTGGGACTGATTAGTAAACGTGGAGCTTGAGAACACGGGGGTTGAGATTACACATTCTCTTCATCATTTTGCTGACTGGCTTGTTGATTTCTGCGTATTTCTTCCATATCACTCTGCATTTGTTCAAGCCGACGCAGCACCAACTCCATATTTGGGTCTAACGAAGGTCATGATGTCCTCTCTTCTCTAATCCTATTTGCATTATGAGGTAGATACTCATTGATGCGAGTCCCTCTACGGTTGTAGGAGTTATGTCGTCGGCACATATTGCTTATATAACAAAACCCGATTCAAAATTATGGAGTTAAAACCCAAGGATGCGACCCTTCCTTTTAGCGCTAATTTGTTGAAGTCGTTTCCAGCATAGAAATTAGTTAGCAAAGTTTGATTCGAAATTTGATTATTTAGACTTTTTGTGAAATTTTTACAAGTAATCAGGTTGTATAATAATGAAATTGAACGATCTGAAATTGGTATCGATGAGGATTTAATACGAAATAGAACTCAGATCACCAACGAACTGAATTTGTTATCTACTGAGCAGTTCAGTTAGCATATGATCTGAAGCTCACTTCTGCTTATCAGTTTGTGAAATATAAAAGTTGAGAGGTTTCTTCATATTAATCTATACATATATAAAAGTAGAAGTGATAAGAGAGAAGTATTAAATATCCTTTTCTCTTCAAAATGCACTTAAAGTTTTTGAAAAAAAAAAAACTAAAATAAAAATAGAATAAAGATTTCAATAGAAAAATTCACCCAACTCATAATCCTATCTATCTATCCATCCATCTATCTATATTTTTTAAAGTTTAATAATAATTGTAATAGAATATTATTATTTTATTCAGTTTACAAGTAAAGCAACATTTACTCATTTGGAGATAAAATTAAATACACAAAAAATATAACAATAATATTCTTTTATTTTAAAATTACCAATTCAAAACAAATATAGATTTATGGTTGTTAATTTTATTTATTATATTTTATTTTATTTTATTTCAAAATATTTTAACATATAAAAAATAAAATAAAAATAACTTATTTGAAAGAAGAAAGTTCAACAAACAAATAATAAATAAATAAATAAATATTTTTTAAAAGAGAACAATTTTAAAAAGAAAAAGAAAAATCCTATAAAGATCAGAATTTCCTAATTTTGTATATGTTGCATTTCCTATTTTGATTAGTTTGTCTTTTTTAAAGTTTTGAATTTAATAATATTTTATATTAAAATGTTATTGTATTATGGTTTTATTTGATATAATTGTATAATTAACATATTTTCATAATATTTTATTGAAATAATTATCACAAACATATTCTTGTGTATCGCAGAGTTGAAAATACTAGTTGTCCCTATAATGAGTTTTTTTTTTTTTTTTTTTTTGGAGAACCTATAATGAATATTTAACTCTCTTATTTATAGGTAAAGGAGGGGTGGAGACATAATTATTACATTTTTATGACACCAACTTGGATTTGACCTCTTTGATTGACATCTCTGATAGACACCTGACGCATGACATATACAATTTGACGCATGACATATACAATTATTACAAGTACTGATACTTACAGACGAAGACTCGACTTATTAATTTGGCATGCAATCTATATCTATATATATAATATATAAAAGTAGCTGAGTCAACTTCAGTCAACTTCATTGTTTCCCTCCAAAACTCTTATACTATGTGCAGATTTTATTTATTTATTTATTTTTTTCAATTTTTTGGGACTTCAAGATTTATCATGTTCACACTACTTATATCCCCCTTCCAATAATCAATTTTAAAACTCACTTCAAAAATAGTTGGGCCTTCAATATTTATTAATTATTTTCAAAATCGCTGACCTCTACTTATAGTCTTCAATATTTATTGTGTTTACATGACTTCTATTTCTCGTCGCCTAATTACACTGGAAAGCCAATTATTATTATTATTATTATTATTATTATTATTATTATTATTATTATTATTATTATTATTATTTCCTTTTTTGCTTTTTCAGAATTTGTTTTATTTTTTCCCGTTTTTCAAAATCTGTTTATTCATTTTTGTTTTCTATATCTTTTTTTTTTTTTTTGCCATTTCCCTATATACAATATCTTTCATTTCTGTTATATATAATTATTATGAAGATATAATCAATAATTAAATATTCAATTAAAGGGTTATTTTTTTGAAAAAATGTGTACTGTTTAACATGACCGCTCCACTCCACCTTCTATTATGATTCAAAATTTCTGGTGCGATGGTAATACTTATTAGTTATTAATATTACAAACCAGTTGAAAATTAAAAAATCGTAAATTATTTTTTGAAAAAGTAAAAAGGATTGGTACTACCCTTTTCTTCAAGACCTGTGATATTTTGAGTCGTTGAACATAGATTTGGGTTTCTGACAAAAAAGAAAAAATATTAAAACAATAGTATTGTAGAGAAAGCTTCGAAAACAATATAGAGTGCAAAATTATTTTGGACTAATAAGAGGATTTGTTAATAGTCTATTTATATTATGTTCTAGATTTCTCTGTTGGAGTTGCAATGTGTTAACTAATGTTGGGCTATTTAGAATAGTTTTGGGTTGGATAGATATGTTAATGGTTTCGGCCGTTGAGTAAAGAAGAAAATATTATTCATGAGTCAGTATATATATTTGATGAAATTGTATATCACATTGTATAAAAAACAATAAAAACAAGAACTAGAATTTTTTTTTTTTTAAATTTGCTTTTACCGAGAAGTTGTTTTTTATTTTTTATGATATAAGAACGATAATTTGTTTGATTTTACTTATTTATATTTGACTTTTTTGTGTCGAAACCTCTCTTTTCATAAAAAAATGTGTTCTTCTAACGTTTTCAATCTTACAAATTAATATTTGTGTTCAGTTATACAAATTCACAGTAAAATTTTCAATTAAAAATTATGTCGAAATTTTATTAATAGATAATACTTTCTCCATCCTACAAAGATAGTCCACTATTTCTTTTTTGTCCGTCTCAAAAACATAGTCTACTTTATTTTTTAAGAGTGAAATTAATATTTTATATTCCATTTTGTCCTTAATCAGTGTGAAAATGAGTAGAGGACTATCTATCTTTATGGGACGAAGGGAGTACTAAATTATAAATCACATTATACATATAGTTTTTTTTTATAAATAATCTTATTTTTAGGTATTTAGTACATCTAAAAATTGGAGCTCTTTTTTATAGCGTATTATTAAATTATTAAATATTTTTATAGATAATTACATTTAATACGTAATTAATTTCTTATAATAATTGTGATATTTTATTGGTCTTAATTTTATGGATAAATATTTGGTTCAGTCATACAAATCCAATGTCAAATTCTTAATTAAAATTATATCTAAAATTTATACACATTCGTATTTTTATAAATCACGGTGTATTGAAATTTTTATAACTAAATCCTATTTTTAAGTTATTTATTACATATACATATTAAAGTCCTTTCCTATATTGCATTATTTATCAAAATTATTTCAATGGCAATTACATTTAATTCTTAATTAGTTTTTTATTCCAAAAAGTCTCATATCACATTTTTTAACATTAACAGTTAAAAAATTTATCTATATTGTTTGAAATGATATAGTTATTAATGATTTTTGTCCTAACTGTTAATTTTAAAATTTCAAACTGTAATTAACCATACAAAGATATTCTTTGCAATATTTTAATTCAAATTTTATGATATTTTTTCACAGTAATATATAAATTGTCTCCCAATTTACTTAACTAAAAATTGAGATGATCAATACTAAATTATAATTTCAATCAGAAAATAATTACGTTGTATAATTATTGAAAACCTAAAATATCATAAATTTGATGCAAAATCTTTTATATGCATGGTTTCTATTATTAACTTTTTCATCTATTGTTTGAATATTCAGAGTATATGAATACTGGAGATCCTACATTTAAGTGTTCATTTTACAAGGCAAATTTTTGGTTCGAGGAGATAGTGAATAATCGTTACAAAACTTGACGATCATATTCTATAAGGCCAAATTCTATTTGACAGTTATGCAGGACACAAGTTTTTTATTCAAAGGATATCATTGAGCCATTCGAATTTTAGGATACTTATTAGATTTTAAAAAAAAAAAAAACAATTTTCATTGATGGTGTCATATGCCATGACTATAAATAAGAGTCAGGTACAATCATTTTCACATGTATGACTTCTTTATAAAAGGTTGATATTTATACGTGAAACTAATAAATGATGAACTTATCTCTTATTTGTGAAGTTATTTATTTTGTTTAATGATTCATTTAATTTCGAATAGGATTATTTTTATTTATACTTTTCTTTCCGTGCATCGCACGGGATAATTCACTAGTATACGAGGAATTTGTCAGTTTGTTTTAATAGCTTGAAAATGATATGGCACTTCGAGGCCACTGCATATTTGTGAGATGTCTCTAACAGTCCGGTTATCATAACATTCCAGTTCATTTATCCTTCCCTTGTGAAGAGTTTTATTTTTCAGTTCGATTATTTATTGTGCTATCGACTACGTGTTATACTTCAGGCCAGCTCGTTTAATAAATAGACCGTTGACTCTTCAATTTATTCCACCTCGATTCAGTGAACAACAAACGGGATCAAATCAAAGATAATTAAAACACATTCTTATAAACTTTATGTTTGCTTATGCTAGTCCGGTTCATAAGCATCCATAATCGATACCAATATTTCTTTCTAGAATTAAAGAGCAATTAAAACATTGTCTACACTTTGTATATTTTTACATTAATCAGTGACAAGAATTCTCTCCCGCCCGTGGGCAGGAGAAAAAATTCATAATCAGTGAATGCCAAAATAAAACCTCAAAAATACATTCTCTTATGTTTGGCCCTTAGTACCAATAAACCCCCAAAATAATATTTTCCTATACAACCTATACATCGATCGGAAAAAAAAAAAAAAAAAAAAAAATCAAAACCATACCAAATCCACAAAAAAAATAAATAAATAAATAAATAAGGTTAATCAATCAATATCAATTATACATAAAGAAAAAGTACATTTTTTTTACCACCAATTTCCATACTAGTAGAGGAGATCCTTTCCTAAAACTCGAAGTCTCCATCACAATTTTGGACACCAATAAAATAAAAATGAAAATTGGGCAGCAGCTGCGTGAAATTGAAATATCTTCTCCTTGTCTATTTAGGGTTGGCGTGAATCATGAACAAATTCAACCATCTTTCTTTTTCAAGAAAGGGTTTTCAAAATTTGCAGCAAATCAAGGAGATGCAGAATCAAAACTGTTTCCTCTATAGTACCTCAGTTCCAAAGAAATTTGTCTTTCGAGCTGAAGTTGCTTATAAAAATTTGCAATAAATTTGTCTGCTCTCTTATCAATATCGTGTTCTGATGGATAACTCGTTGTCCTCTGAAGTTCCCTTGAAGAAGAATCCGCCGGTTGATCATAATTATTCGGCTCGGATTCTTCCATAAATGCCCTCAGACCAGGCCTGTCGTTGAAACTCAGCCTCCTCTTGCTCGATGAACGCCCGATCATCGATGCTAGTTTCCATCTGTTAACGTTTAGATTCAGCAGAAATGTTATCTTCTTCACCGCCCTCTTTAGACGGCCGATCAATGGCCACCCACCTTCCGCCGCCATCTTGTCTTGATTAAATCAAATATCTATAAATTTGAATGTGTAAACGGTAGTTTTTTGTGTGTGAAGGGAATTTAAAATTGTGTTCTTGTATTGCAAGTAACTTATGATGGAAATGGATCAAATGGGACCTTCAAAGCAATCTATATAGTAAAGAGAGACAGAGACTGTTATATACTTCACCAGGAAATTTGCAGCCGAGGTATTTAAACTTTTTAAATAAAGCACGCGAATCCTCAATAAAAAAATTCCAGCTTTCAGATCCTCTAATTTTTTATTTATGTGCATATTAGTCCTAAACAGTGATGACTTATTTAAGGGTTCCTTTTCATTTATCTCACTCGCTTGAGTTTTCTCCATGACAGTTGAAATAGAGATAGAAATAGAAATAGAAAAGCTCTATTTTCCAATTTTTAAATGCTTTTCAGGAAACAAAGTGGATCGAAGAAAAATAATTGTAATTGTCAAACCATCACATTTAGATCAAATTGTAGAAAATTGCTGATTGGGGTTTCTCGTGCTTTATCTGTAAAGTTTGAGCACCATGATTGCAAGTTTCTTGAGTTGATTGCATGAAGGAAGAGGAAATTGCGAGGAAGGTTTTTGAAGTAAACGTGGGAAAAAGGACAACCGTGTTAAATGAAAGCTACACGTTCGATTTGGACGCTTAGAGAAGAATCTATTTCAAAAGTCTAATCAATTTTGTTGGGTTTTTGATATCCAATAAATTCGGGCGATGATGTAAAACAGTTGTGGGAATATAACGACACCTCGATAGATAGTTCGGCTCGATAACAACTCGGGATCACTTGAAGTGACTTAATTGGTAGTTGCTCGTGGTTCACTTGGAAGGCCCAATTGTGGTGGTTATGGGCATGGGCTTTGGACTTGGGCTCAGGTTTTGGAGCATTGGCCCAACTTGTGACCCAGCCCAACATGTTATATATATCCCATGTCTTCCCATTGTCTAGTGTAGAAATGTAGAGAAGTGGAGAGGTTGTGACATATGAAATGAGGGACAGGGAAAAAGAGAGAGCAACCGTTCTTGGAGTTCTAGCTTGGTAGTTCTCCATTGTTGCTCTTATTCTTGTTCTTCCTATATTGGAGCAACCAAGAGTAGTGGTTGTTGAGCCGAGGTCGAAATCGAGGTGTCGTATTGGAAAGCTTACTGAGCCCGGAGGTGTATCGAAGACCCAACCACATTTTTAACATGGTATCAGAGCTATTGGAGTGATTTTGGGCGAAATATCTGGTCGAAAGGAGCCAAAACGGAGCAAAAACAAAAATCTGGACAGATTTTTTTAAAAAAACTGCCAGAACTTCAAACCTGATTTTCGGCCAAACCAGAAGTCAGTTGGAAAATCCGAGACCACCGGTGGACTCAGCATGTCGAGGAGAACGTTCGACCAAAATCTGAGTAGATTCCAGCAGTTGGAACAGTAGAAAAACCGGGAGAAAGTTTGAACCGAAACTGTCCAGAAACAGAAATCTGGCCGGACTGAAAAAGGGGGATCCCGGACGATCCAGGACTCCGATCGATGATCGGCCACCTCCATATCAACGGGCTTGTCGAGGGGAAGACTCGACTGAAATTTGGCGCCGATCCGACGGTTGAAACAGAAGTTATTCACCGGAGAAGAAAATGCTGGCGGACTGAAAAACCGCGATTCTGGCCAAACGGGAGCTCCAATCGAGAAACGGTCACCACCGTTGGGTTCGTGACGAGGAGGAGAAGCTACCTGTGTTTTTTGGCATTTTCCGGTCTCCGGCGACGGGGGCGGTTTCCGGCGGCGGCAGCGGTCCGGCGAGGCGTTTCCGGACAGAATCTTCAGCTCGACCTGCTCGTCCCATTTCCGAAGTCCATTTTGCAAAATCAACTCTCGATTTTACGGACTCAGAAATGTCCGCTCTGATAAATTGGCTAAAATCTTTATTTATCGCACTAGCAGATCATCGTGTGGGGTGATCGTTAGGATTGGGGGTTGCCATTGCTTGGTAACCATTGCCTGTTGATAGACCTAGGAATTATTTGCTTAATTCGTGCCATATATTGTGTGAATTTTGATATATTATTTTCTGTATGGATTTAATATATGCGCTTTAAATGTTCAGTTGCCATTTAGATATGACTGTGACCTTATGAAGTATGATTGGCTGGATTCTTTATGATATGTGCCTATACTTTGCTTGTGGTCATTGCATTTGTTAAGTGTCGTGTTTGTGCATTTTTGGGGTAAGATGACAACACTTGGATTTTCTTGATGGCATGGTGATCTAGTTTGGTGGAGCGTGATATGGCAAGGTTTTGGGTCTAGCTAGTGCGGTAGGTAAATGTGATATAAGAGCGGGTGGTGTTGGGAGATAGGTGAGGCTTATTGGGAATAAGTGTTCGATGTAGCTGCGTGTGCATCTGTGTGATCCTGTCTGCATGTGTGTGATTACTTAATTCGATGCATTGTTTTGTGTAGCATTTTACGTTGTTTGATATGTGTTATTTTGCATGAATTTGTGTGTAATCAGTTTTTACTTAGTGTAATGTGTTGGCATGCATAGTGGGTTTGTGATGCACTAGTAGTGAGTGTGTGTGAGTGTATGTCTTTTGGTAATGAGTGGAGTAGATGCCTGATAGTGCATTGATGAGATGTACGGGGGGTGAGTGTGACATTTGAATGTCCTGTAAATCTTCTATCTGTAAATCCTGGCCGGGTGGAGTGTTAGAGACACTTAGATCACTTCTATTAGGTGGAGACCCATTATCCCCTTAGGTTGAGAGAAGTGATGTATTGATAGAGGAGCATCCCATAGATTTAGGATCTATTCTTGTTTACCAGTTAGGCATGTGTGGTGATCAATCTAGTGAGCATATGTGGCGGTGTGTGTGATATGTGTTCTCGAGGAGAGAGATACACGGAATGGGATAGGATAATTGTGTGAGGTCTTTTCATGAGGTCATTTATGCATTGTGGTGTATATGTGTTGGCCATAGTGTTTGATTAACTTGGAGTTAGTCTTATGTTCTTGTGTGAGCATATTTGAAAAGATTTCTGTATTATCTTATGGTTATATCTGTCATCGCATGTTGTATGTTCTTGATTGATTACTGTGACTATCTGTCTTCTGCTTGGATATTTTTTGACCTTAGTCCTAGCGAGTAAATGGAGCAGGTATGGTGTGTGTTTCGAGTGCGAGACACGAGGTAAGGTCTGTGAGTCCAATTTTATTGGATTACCTTGATTGGGCAAGTATAAACATTGTGTTGTTTTTTCTTGCAGGTTGATTGGGTATCAAGGTGGAGATTTGTTGGGTTTTTGATACCCAATAAATCCGGGCGATGATGTAAAACAGTTGTGGGAATATAACGACACCTCGATGATAGTTCGGCTCGATAACAACTCGGGATCACTTGAAGTGACTTAATTGGTAGTTGCTCGTGGTTCACTTGGAAGGCCCAATTGTGGTGGTTATGGGCATGGACTTTGGACTTGGGCTCAGGTTTTGGAGCATTGGCCCAACTTGTGACCTAGCCCAACATGTTATATATATCCCATGTCTTCCCATTGTCTAGTGTAGAAATGTAGAGAAGTGGAGAGGTTGTGACATATGAAATGAGGGAGAGGGAAAAAGAGAGAGCAACCGTTCTTGGAGTTCTAGCTTAGTAGTTCTCCATTGTTGCTATTATTCTTGTTCTTCCTATATTGGAGCAACAAAGAGTAGTGGTTGTTGAGTCGAGGTCGAAATCGAGGTGTCGTATTGGAAAGCTTACTGAACCCGGAGGTGTATCGAAGACCCAACCACAATTTCAACAAATCTCTCTTTTATTTTTTTATTTAAAACTATGGGTTAAGGTCAAGTCTTGAAATAATTAAAAATAAATTATATGAAAGTAGAGATTAAAATAAGTTTTTTACTCTCTGTTCGGATTCTTTAGTTTTTTTTTTTTTTTGGTTGATAAACTCTACAATTACTAATACAATTTTTTAACCATACATCTTTTTTCTCTTCAATTTTTAACCCTCAAAATCCCTCAAGATCCGTGCGGAATAGTAAATAAACTAATTTTTTTTCCCAAATTCTCGCCGTTGAAAATTTTGATAAAGTTGAAGAGCCGTGTAGTTGAAAAGTTGTAAATCCCTTAAAATATGTAATTATTGATTATTGATTTTAATTTAAATTAAAGTTTAGATTTTTAATTTGTATGAAATTGGGACTAAAAGAAGTGGTATAAAACCGAATTATCTTGTTTTGGTATATTACTAGATTTTTCTCCCGTGCAATGTACGGATTTCTATCAATACAAATGATTTCAATGAAAGTTTATGAAATTATATTGATTATACAATCATGTTAAATAAAAAAGTAGAAATATAACATTTTATTACAAAATGTTATCGAATTTGAAACTTAAAAAAAAAAAAAAACTTTACTTAATTTATGCATTAATAAAAAAAAATGTTAATATCAACAAATTAATGATTCTTGTAATATGTATATTGAAAAACATACTCATTTAATTGACATATTAGGAAGTAAAATTTCAATAATTTTATTTATTTATTTATTTTCAAAATATATTAATCCAATTCTTTCGAGCTTGTTTGGTCCCTCAAAAATTTTTACCACAAATTTTCAAATTCAATCTCAACCATCTATCCTTAGTCAAGCCTAAAACTTTTAACTTTTCAAACCAATCTAGACCACACATCCATAAAAAACCAAAAAAATCCACAAAACCCAAAATTTTTCTATGGACCAAACAGGCTCTTCATTTCTAACATAACACGTTTATATAAAATATATTTATTTCAATTATTACTGGAATAAATATAATTTCTCAATAAAATATCTCAAAGATAAATTATAATTTTAATACTCATACTATAAATATTGATCCAATTCAAACTCATTTTTAACTACACATTCTATTATTAAAAGATTTTCTATTTTTAACCACACATTCTCCTAAAAATAACTATTCAAAACACTATTTCTTCAAATAATTTTTTTTAAAAATCAACATCAAACATGGGCATTATGCATAAAATTTACTCATAATTATTAAAATTTATTCTATTACCATATAATTATTAAAATTTAAAAAACAACATAATCAATTTTCTGGAAAATGATAAACGATCGTAGATTTCAATAATTTTTATGCATTACTGTTAATTTTATGGAAAATGAAAATTTATACATTTTTCTACATTTGACTTTTGTAAATTTTAACACTTTTTTTTTTAGTTTTCAATAAAAAATGTAGCATATAATAATTATAAATGTGTGTTGTAAAATTTTAGCCTCTGTTTGGCAAATAAAAAAAATATCTTTTTTAAATAACACAATTTTTCAAATCATTTTTTAACAACATATTTTCTCTCCATTTTTCAACCATACATCTTACCTCGAAAACATAAAAAATTATTTTTAAACACAAAACTTTTTACAAACAAATATGTTTGAGAAATATTGTGATTTATAAAAATGTCTATAAATTATTTTTCAAATTTACCGAGTACATGCTTATCTCAAAAAAATAAATAAATAAAAGAGAAATGCGACTGTCAATAGACAGCCGTATTTTTTTTAACATGGGCTGAGGGGGGGGGGGGGAATTTTTTGGCACTCCTCTCCTTTATATAGTAGATAGATTGAATGAATACAACAAGTCATTTGGACTTTCTTGATAATGTATATTTTCTTTTGCCAAAAACGTGCTCTAGATTCATTTTGCCTTTAATTTTAAATTCGTGACTTCACTAAAAACTAAAAAGTATTTCAACCAGGGTCGACCTTTTTGGTTAAAGAAAATTGGTGCCAACTTGAATTGGTTGTAAAATAAAAATTTACAATATTATTGTTGAAGAAAATTAATTATTTTAATTTTTAAATAAGAAAATTGTTTGATAACGCCTTTGTTTGATAAAAGATTTTTGTTTTTAAACAAAGAATTTGATATTTTCAATGTAAAATATGTAATTGAAAGAGGTTAAAAAAATATGTGTTATTAAAAAAAATTTGAAAAAATGTGTTGTTTATAAATAAGTTACCAAATGAAGATTTATTTATAATGGATGAATAATAGGGTCATGTTAACTCATATGTATAGTATTTTAACAATACACGTTAAAAAACTAAGTCCTACTTATCTCCAATTATTTTAAAATTTATTTTATTCAAACTCATTTTTAAAGACACATTCTTACAATAAAATATTTTGTACATAAATTTATTTTTTTTTTTAGCTAAAGAATTTCTAAAAACATGGTCATAGTTGCTACCTGAGACATAATTATTTTTTTAAGTTTCAAAACTCACTGTTTCCAAGAAATAAATTTTTTTTTCGAATTCAATTGTTATAGTGGAGGTCAATTTATTTTAATTAAGTCTCTATTTGGTAATTTTTTTTATAAACGGTTGTTTAAAAATAATGACGTGATAACATTTTATTGGTCTTTTTTTTAAAAGTAAAAAATTGTGAACGAGAATATTTGACCCGTTGAAATTGTTAATTTTTCAAAAAAATTATTCAATTAGATGTTATCATGTGGCTATTTATAAACAAATTTTTCGAAACAGAGACTAAAAGTAATTCCGTTTGATCGGATGACAAGGACGCAACAGAGGCGTTATCAAGAAATTATGGACGAATGATGAAGTAGCAACGGGGTATAGAATAGCTTAAGCCCCCAAATCTCATTCTTATGGAAAAAAGAATGTTTTATAGACCAAACATGATGAAGGTTCGGAGGAGACAAGGAAATATGCATCAACAAGTAAATACATCTACAGATCAAAATTTGAGCATAGACTTGAAAATGATTCTAGGCGACAATCAACATCCAATTTGGCAGTTTACCTCCAAACATGGCCAACAATTATATATTGGTCAATGAGTTTCAGAACAAGGAAGGTAATGAAGCAGTCATAAAAGAATCTGAAGAAGTAGCATGGATGTTAGAACACGAAGACAATACTCATTTTGAGGTAATCCCACAAATTGAAGAAACATATAACTTAGATGATGATGAGATGACTGATATAGAAGAAGAGTTGGACTTAGGAGCAAAATGTAGATAAAGAGTATTATCACACGGTAAGCTTCTCAAACAACTGTACCAAGAAGGCAATCCAATAGTAGGCTTGTTGGGCAAGCCATCTGGACAATCTTTGATTACTTGGTTCTATATGGAGCACCAAAAGGAAAAAGAGGAAAGAGGATACCTCACGCTGAAAATTATGGGTCACCTCCAAAGATGTTTCCCCCATCTGCTGGTAGTGACAAACGTCAAGAAATTCCACAAGGATAAAAGAAGTTAATGAAGTCCTGAGTAAAAACATATTACAAGTTGACGTATCAAATAGAATAGAAATAGAAAGAGGAAAACAAAAAGTGGATTTTTGAGTCAACAGAGAAGGTTATGTTCAAGAAACCTTCATTAAGGAAAACAAAAGGTGGATTTTTGAGTCAACAGAGAAGGTTATGTTCAAGAAACCTTCATTAAGTTTGACTAAACACTTGAGGACATTGTATATAAAGCCTTAATTGACGGTAGTCCAGTTTTCAAAGTACTTATCGACAATGAAGCAGCCATCAATACAATTTCGTACAGAATGTTAAGAAAATTTTCTAAATATGACGCTGATATCATTCCAACAGTGGTTGTGTTGACCAGCTTCAACAGAGGATCAACTTTAACCAAAAGAGTGGTACCCTTGGCAATAACAGTGGGGAGTACAACGATAACTATTATAATTGATGATCCTACTAGTTATAATGTGCTGCTTGGAAGGGACTGGATACATGGAAGTCAATATATACCTTCATTGCTCCATCAATGCTTAGTATTCTGAAATGACAAAGGAGATGCTAAAACCGTATAGGCTTATAACGGTCTTTTGTAGCAGAAGTCAGTTCAGTGGTAAAATTAATGAATGGGGGTAATTATGGATCAGTCAGGCTGTTTAAAAAAAAAAAGAAACTCAAGTAGTATCACGAAGTGAAGAGACTTACACAATGGAAGCTCTTACAAAAAAATGTTTACCCAAATGAGACCAAACGTAGTGGTCATCGAAGAGCTAATTATTGGCAAGGAAATAATTAAAGAAGTGTAACGCAAAATCAACCACAACTTTTTTTATTGAAGGAAAAGATTACCCAACTTTTATTAGCTAACCACTCAATAAAGAGGTTTGTACCAAATTAATTTTTTTTATTGAAAAAGCATAAAGATTGTTTCGATTGGGGATACTCGCTCGGTTCTCAAATTCATCAACATTAGTTGTAGCGACCGAGAATTTTTTAGTTAATATTTAATAAATATTTTATTTAAAAAAAAAAAACTTCTCGCTATGATTCTATCCATTTTTAAAGTTTAAGTACATCGTCTAGCCATGTTATTGATTTTGAGCCAATAAACATAATTTCTAGTCCAATTCGATTTTAAATCCAAAAATTCAAAATTAAGTTTTTAAAACCCAATTTTAATTCAATTTAAATTTTTGTTTATTTTCTTTTCAAAATTCGAAATATCAGAGTTTATCATTCTATTAAAATTCAAAATTTGATTTCACAATTATCTTGGCAAATCATGATAACTACCTTATCCAATTTTTACTCAGCCACATCTATCTATAAGAAGTTTCCTACGATCACCACAACACTCTGCCTAACCCACCATTTACATATATCATTCCACCTTTACTTCTTCAATCCACCCACGGCACAACAGCAAAATTCAGGTATAATGATCACAAATTTCTACCTTTCAATTCTTCCCATAGACGACTGTTAATTCCGTCATCACCAAGATCAATCTTGCATCCAAGACCAAGACCAAGACCAACACCGACCACGCCCTCCTTCCCCTGCCATTGGTGAAACCGACCACTTCTTAACCAAGCACTACCATTATCCTCCAACCTTCGATCAACAAACCACCATAAACAATCGAACCATTAAAGCCAGTCACCTGAACCAAAGCACCAGAAACTCCACTGGAAACACCATAGCCGAACTCGGCATACACTGTCATCGCCCAACCTAATCACTACCTTCTGTCGCCTATCACCCACACATGATAGGACCACCATCGGATAACCCCAAGCACCACCATAATCGATCCCACACTGCTCTTCACGACCGAGCACCACCATTGCTCATTTCGCGATGTGATATCCCCAATCAAAATCAAACCCAAATCAAGAAATAAACCCAAAAATAGATCAAGAAAACCCATCCCTTACCTCGACCGCCGCCCTTGTTGCCGAACTACCGCCGGAAAAACACAAACTCCTTCTCGGGTTACTCTCGATTTTCACCCAAACCGTCCCAAAATCACCCCCTTTTTTACACCCATTTGCATCCTTTCCATGTTAGAAAAGATGGAGATGGAAATTGTATTGAATGACTGTGATCACAATGATGTTAACCCCATTGTATAGAAGGGATTACAAACAACTAACTACCAACCAACTAACAAACTAACAATTAACTAACTAACTAACAACTAAACAAACTAACTATTCTAACATTCCCCATCAAGTTGGAAGTTATATACTATATAACTCCAACTTGAAATACAAAATTAAAACGAATATCAAAATACAAAGTGAATACATTGAAAAATAGAGGCCAACTATGGGCACATAGAGAAAGAGCTTCCACAAGCTAAAAATGAGGCCACCAATGGGCAATGAGAGAATTAACCAACAAAAGGCTAAGAAAACCACCAATGGGTAATGAGAGAATTAGTCGATAAAAGGTTAAGAAAGCCACTAACGGGCAATGAGAGAATTAGCCAAAAAGACTAAGCCTATGTTCGAATAACAAGATTTTTTTGGTTTTTAAATCAATTTTTAAACTACACAATTCCTCAAATCAATCTCTAACCCTACACATTTTCTCTTTCCACTTTTTAACCATCCATTTACCTAAAAAACCATTAAAAAAACTGTTTTTTTTTTTTTTTTGTTGATAGCCGCCGAACAGGGGCTAAGAAAACCACTAACAGACAATGAGATTGAATTAACCAATAAAAGGCTAAGAACGCCACTAACAGGCAATGCGAGAATGAAACATCGATGATTAAAAACAATCGAGAAAAATGAGAGAAAGAAAATATCGACGGATAACAACCAAGAAAAATGATTTGAAGTGACAAATATTGGCAAAGAAACGACATCGGTTATTAACAACCAAGAAAAAATGATTTTATGGAGATATCGAAAACTCCAAGAAGTGCCAATTAATGGCAAAGAAAAAAACATCTTTCCAAACAGAGAGTAAATTGTAACCGGAAGGAATGCCAAGATTGAGAATGGCCACCCAAGAATAGAGATGACAAAAAAACCAGACCCGACCCGAACCCGACGGGTACCCACCCCTAATGGGTGGAAAAAAAAAACCCGCCCCGCAGGACGGGTTCGGGTTAAGTTTTAGCGACCCGAGCGGGTCGCGGGACGGATACGGGTTTTGGCCGCCCCGCCCCGATTATATTATTTTAAATAATATATTAAAGAAAAACAATAAAAAATGTCGAAAAAATTAAAAAAAAAAAATTAAACGGGTCGGTAAACGGGGCGGCAGAGCCGACCCGACCTGAAACTCGCGGGACGGATTTGGATTTAATAAAATTTGACGGGACAGAGCGCGGGTCGGGAAGACTCGACCCGTTGCCATCACTACCCAAGAATAACTCAATGTCTGCAATAGCAAACAAAATCATCGATAAAGTTCATCATTCTGAAGAACATATTAAGGCCACAATTCTGTCCAATCGTAGAAGAGAGGTCCCGAGAGTAAAAGGTTGCCATACAGCATACCATACAAGTGAAATGAGAAGCAAAGCCACGTATTAGAACTGCTCATATAGCCAACCCATTTATTATTCCACCCATGAACAATATCAAAATAAAATCACAACTTGAATGAGAAGGAAAATTCAGTACCAAACTTTGAGGGAAGATGCCTATATCTTCTATACGAAAGGTTAGTGGGTCTTTCATCAGGTAAAGAAAAAAATGACCGGAATAGTGAGTTCTTATGCGATATCAACAATATTGGCAAACCCATCTCCTGATTCATCTTCATATTTGCCGAAATTGGTAGTACAGGTACTGAATCTGAAGCATTCTCTTAAAAGAAAAACATTTAGACTGCGTTTGATAGCGATGGTGAAATTTGGGTGGAAAGAAAATGAATTTCAGGTAATTGAATTCTAGGTAATTAAATTCCTGGAAATTGAAAGTTTAATGTGTTTGATTGGTTTAATTTTCTAGGTAGAAAAAGTGGAGAATTTTTCAACTTTTGTTGTTTGATTGACATTATTTTTCATGAAAAATAAATTAAAATTTAACTATTATAATATTATTATTTTTTAACAAGTTTGTACTTAGTAATAATAATGTTAATTTTTAGGAAAAAAATAAATCAATTAACAACAACAAAAATGATCAAACGTAACAAAAATTGTATAAGATTTTCCATGGAAAATAAAACCTCCTCCACCCCTTGGAAAACGAATTCATCCAAAACAAGGAAAATACCTGATTTCGAGGCAAGTGGAAAAATGAATTCCATGGAAAATTTAGGCAACCAAACAGCACAAAGTTGGAAAATCACGTGAAAAATCCTTACAAACTGACTGTGCGTTGGAATCCAGCCATGGAAGACTAAAGCTCCTGGGAAACGTAGAGAAGAGTTTTGGCATCCGAGTGATTTGGCAAGATGAAGCGGTAGAACTTCAAGAACAACCACTGGGTAATTTCTGATTCCAGCAAGACCACTTGACAATTTCTGTGTATTATCGAGAAAATTTCTGTGATTAACCATGAATATGTTGGGGAAATGAAAATTCAAGGGAATTGGTAAAACTGGACCATAAGTTGGGCAATTTACTCTTGCAATTCAACACTGGAGGTCGATGGCTATGGTGGTGGTCACTACTGACCCCTCGAACCAAACTCAGAAGTAGAGATTAGCAACAAAGATTAGTAGTGGAGAGAGAGAGAGAGAGTGGGCAAGGGAAGGAATCTGATTTCTTGGTTTTCCATCTGAAGAAGGGAGCCATTTTTCTTCCATTCAAAATGGCTCTGATACCATGTTAGAAAAGATGGAAATGGAAATCATATTGAATGACTTGTGATTATAATGATGTTAACTCCATTTTATAGAAGGAATTACAAACAACTAACAAACTAACGATTAACTAATTAACAACTAAACAAACTAACTATTCTAACAGTTGCCACACGTCGACGATGTCATCACCGACAGCGATGTCGACGATTGATCTCAGAGGAGGGGCTCCGTCCTCCCCACCATCTCTCTCTCTCTCTCGTTTACAGAGAGAGAAAATGGGAGATATGTGATTTTAAAACATTTTGATTTTTATAAAATTGTTCTTTCAGTTTCTGCAGTGTTTAAAATGTTTTAAGTTTAGCCTTTAGTTTTAAACTCATTATTTCGGTCCCCAAATTATTCTAAGCAACGTTTTAATTTGTCTTTTAATTTTTGAAAATCACGTTTTAGTCCCAAACTTTCAAAATTTTATTATTTTAGATTCTCAATTTCATCCCCAAGATTTAGTTTTATTTTTAAACTTTAAAATTTCAAAAGACTAATTTAAGTTTTATTTTCTTTTTTTTGGCTAGACAAGGTGTATGGAGACTTACAAGATTGAAATCAAATTTTCCTGCTCAATTTGCACTTGTTAAGTTTAAAGTAGACTCGCTCCTATTAATTGGTTTATATTTTAATTGCATGTAAATGTGTACTTTATGTGACTTATGTGCATTTATTGTATGAAACGAGACGAGAATATATTTTTTATGAAATATTTAATGTTATGAAGCATGCCATAACTTATATGCATATTATTGCATGAGACGAGATGAGACTAAGATATTGTTATGCTTGACATAACTTATATGCTTTAATGCATGAAACGAGACTATCCACACCCTATGTTACGAAAGCCTATGATTATGATGATGATGTCACTATATGACTTGCATATTTATATGTTTAGTTTTGATGTAAATTAATTAATTGGTGATGAGTTTACTGGGTATTTCTATGAAATGTGCATTCCTTTTTAACAAAGTTTGCAGATGTAGGATTCGGTGGCGTTTGGTGGATGGCATATGACATTAATAATTAAAATGACTAGATTTTATTATTCCTGTTTGAATATTTATGTTTTGAGAATTTATGAGATTGCAAAAAGTTTTTCTTTATTAAAGATTGATTAACTGTTTGATTTAAACAGTTTGGAGAAATTTGAATTTTATCAACTTTTGGATTTATTTATTTAAATGTTGCCAAATTAGAAATGTTATTATTTCTTCCGCTAAAATATTATTTCAAAATTAGACGAGACCATGACGTGACGAACCTGTTATTTAGAACTCGGGGCGTCACAGCATAGTATCAGAGCCAGTCTGCGTTTTCATAGACTGGAAATTTTTTTCAAAGAGACAATTTACGTGATTTAATTATTATTAATTGCCACTTCCATCATTCGTTCTTCAACTCCGAAGGTAAAGAAGTTTATGAAGTTAATGTTATTTTATTTTTAGATACACGTTTTAATGATTTATGAGACTTAGAAGAAAGAGAAAGAAATTGTATCCAAATTAAAAATAAAGAAAGAAAAGAAAAATGAGTTTTGAGCATAATGGGAAAATTAATAGTGTGATTCAAAGAAAATCAGTTATAAAATTGGCATCCTGTTCTAAATATGTTACTCCGTAAAATCAAGGGATGATATCGTCTCCACAACAGATTGAAGTTATGAAGAATTTCACTCTCGGCAGCAAACTCAGCCACAAACATATCAGGGCCATTTCTTAAATCTCTTTATATCGAGCACTCAATTAGGACCTAGCTCGCACAACCTCTTGCGCGGCAACGTTTCTTAGCCGCCACCTCATTTCACAATCTTTTATTTCAGCTTGGAGCTCTTTCAATTTGGCTTTAATGTTCATCACTAAGGAATCCTCAGTCATGACCTTAGTAGAGAGCTCATTCAAAGTGGAGTGAACTTTATTATTTTTAAGGATCAAAGACTCATTTTCTGCTATAGCTTGCCTGAATTTATTCTTTTTACTCCCAAGCTCCTTACTCTTTGAAAGTGAATGACTAACCACTTGATGGATGCCTTGTAAAGTTAATCTGACATTAGCTAGGAGTACAAGAGATGGGAATTTGAGAACATTAGCTAGGTTTTTACTAATGTGAGTAAGTTCCTCATCCCAGTCAGGCATACTTGCAATAATTATGTCCAAATCCGTAAATTCACTTTAATCCAACATAGCTTCCTTGAGGACAATCATGTTTTTGAAGAAGACACGAAAGAAGAGGAAAGACATGCTACAAGATGTGTTGACATATTGTTAACTTAACCTTATTATTTTGATCATAACAAACAAGATTATCTTGTGTTATTAACAAGTATGCTTTAAGTATTTCAGGTAATGATAAATATTCAAAGCATTCAATGTTCAAATCGTCTCCCAAAAGATAAAGATCAAAGCTATATAACGAAGTACATAAGACGTGAAGATTGAAGTAAAGACATTCAAGATCAAGATAGAATATTCAAGATCAAGATGCAAGACGTAAAGCATGACATGAAATATTTCATCACTTATATTGATTAGACATATGTAAAGTTACAACATTCTCAATCTTTAGCAGTGAATTCCAATGAGTTCGAAAATGATTTTGTGCATATAACATATTTCATCACTTGTATAAAATATTTTTATCAAAGTCAATAATGTTTTTCAAATGTTATTTGATCTTAAATCATGATTATATTATGTTATACATTTTTGAAAAACAAGTAAGAAACCTAAAAATCGAGTTTTTCATGATTTTTCGAAGTCAACTTCGGTCAACCAAAAGTCAATTTTTGGTCATCTGAATCAACTTCATTCGACTAAAATTTTTGACTGTTGGGTCCAACAGCTAGTTTTAAACGGTCAAATTTTGAGTTTTTCGATCGACCGAAAGTTGCTAAGTGTTTGTTTTTCTCCTATAAATAAGCATTTTCTCTTGCATTCAATTCAATAACTTAGAGGATATTTTCAGAAAGCTTTCTTTTGGAAAATTCATTATTCTTACTTGATTTATATTCATCTATCTTGATTAAAAAACTTTGATTGACCCAATCTTAGTTTTATTAAACTCCTCAACGTTTTTTAAAGATTGTGAAGATTCTTGGTTTTATATTATTTAAATTTCTTCAACATCTTCACATCATATATTGGAATTGAAGTGTAAATTTCTCTTGTGCTATACTTATTTTCAATCTTATAAAGAGAGAATTTCCATTGAAGAACTTTGATTATTGTATCAATTTTTTTTTTATCATATTTTGATTTATCAAAGTACCATTGTTCAAACACTCTGAGCTTAACTTATTGTTAAATATTCAAGTCTTATCATCTCTTGATACTTAACTTGATTCAATCATTTTACAAGAGATTATATTCTTTGAAAAATTTTGTTTGATTGCATTGAGATTTATCATTATCATTTATATCAAAGTTTTTATCTAACACTCGAGCTTATTTCATTGTTACATATTGAAATGTTAGCCTAACTCTCTTGACACTTAATTTGAGTATATTATTTGTTAAGAGAGTCATTTCAATTGTAAATCAATTCTTTATATTTTGTGTTTTCAAGAGCCTTGTAAAAACTCAATTGTTTGGATAAGGATAGGTGCTCCTTGTTGTAAGTCACCTAATGATAAGTGTTCCTTATTGTAAATCACTGAATAGGTGCTCTTTATTGTAAGTAACCTAAGGATAAGTATTCCTTATTGAAAGTCACTTAAGGGTAGGCGCTCCTTGTTGTAAGTCACATAAGAACTTGGTACTCTTTGTTGTAAGTTACCAATATAGTGGATTTGGCCTTGCTCGTGATAGAGAACTTGGTAACGGAGGACGAAGATCGAGTTGTTTGATTGAACCTCCTTAAAATATCATATGCATCCTCTATTCCCTTTTATTTACTTACATCGCACTTATTATCGCTTGCTAACCCATATTGTGCAATATTGTCTCTAAGTGTTATACTTACCTCACTTATTAAATTTGCATCTTTTATAGCACATTACATTGATCATTAAGTTAATTTACACATCTTATTGCACTAAGTGTTTATAATTGATTCATTGGTTTTAAGTTTAAGATTATCTATCAAAAAAGTTTTATAAAACCAATTCACCCTCCTCTTGATTAGTTTGTCTTGGGCTATCAAGATGATGCACAATATTAGTTTAGATTCTTGCCAAGAAGAGAGAAAATCCTGAATAGAGCATAAGATATTATCATCATCCTGTGGTGAAAACTTAAAGTGTCTAAGATGGGTCAATATGATGAAAGAAAATAAAGAAAGACAGAAGAAAGTGAAGCACCTCATTGATTGTTTGACATGAAGAAGTAGCTACCCGAATGGAATCCTCAAAGGTTACGTGAGAAAAATCTTCTACGAAGGGTACATCAACTGAAAGTTTACCATTGAGATCTGAGTAAAAATGTCCTATTGTAGAAGATGATGTTGGAGGAGACAAATGAGATGGAGGATCACAAGGCACCAGAGCCAAACTTTCGTCCTAGGATGATGGCTCTTCAACTGTTGGGATAGCAAAGGATATTAGAAGATGAAGATTTTCTCTTGGAAGAGGAACTAGGGCTTTAGAAATAGAAAACTTCAATTGGTTTGCAGAATAGGCAGAACGAAATATCTTTGGAATGGCAAATTAAATAGTTAGTTATAATTAGGTGAATATTCCAACAAAATAATAACACGGGAGTACCTTCTTCGTAACAAGAGGGACAACATCTTCATTATTGCTGTCATCATCATCATCAGAAACATTGGCTTGACCTTTGATTGGCCTTTTTTTGTGAGGCACTTTCCACATTTCTTGGAAACATATGTGATTATGGAAGGAGCAGATTTAAGGAGTTTGGGTGATGATAATGAATTAAAGTTAAAGAGTTTACATACAAGAGTAGAGAAAATTCTCCTTTAAACATTCTCCCAGAAACTACTAAAAATAGGGCAGTTAGCAGTGACAGGAATGAAAGAGACCATAGAAAAGCTATTCAAAAGAAGTTTGTTCTGACCCTCAATGGTCTCGACATCAACTCAGGATAAGGAGCTAAAATGCTTCGTGAGAATTTTTAAGTAACAGGGAGGAACTGGCCAAGCTTAACCAAGCCAAAATTGACAAGCAAAGAATTGTGGAGTACATATTTCAACCCTGCTTTGCCATTAGTACCCGTAATCAAGTCATGAAAAAGCTCTTGAAGAACCAAAAATTGAGCATAACAAATCATCCCTCATTTTCTCGAGGGCTTGGGGAGGTTGAACGTAGAGAGGAACGTGATGTGCCACAAAAGGAAATAATGAAGGCAGAGAATGGAGAGTATAAAAGTAATTAAGAACATCCTTAGGAGGTTGCACTATGGGATTAAGTTGATTAATTATTACCACAACAACTAATTGGGTCACTAAGCAATAGATGGGGACCAAAAAATGGAAAATATACTCTGAGCCACAGTTGAGCTAACCAAATGGGTCCCGATCCATTAGGAGTAATATCATACTTAATTTGGAGTTGAATGGTGGCCATACCTCTATAAAGCGCGGCCAAAGTGAACGAACAGAGGTTCAATGGTTTCTCATGAGCAAGCTCATTGGAAATGGGAAAATAACCACTAGCAGGTTTGATACTAGGATGCAAACGCTAGATTTGCACAACCAGTAATGGATGAAAGCTACAAGTTCAAGATGTTCATTCCCAAATTTATCATGAAGATTTAGATGCTGCTTGTAAGAATCGAAGCTTTTCTTGTCCATTTTTGGACATGCTTCAGTGGTTGTCATAGTAGGAGAAATAGTAACACCCACAGGAGGAAGGTTGGTGAGGGCGCTAACATCCCTCAGAGTAATAGACAAAAGGCCCAATGGGAAAACAAAGGTACTTTAGTCAGACACCCAAAATTGTAAAGCGGTTAAAAACAAGGTAGGGTCATATTTAGGGATATTTAAAGTAAGTTCCAACAAGTCAAGAATGCGAGCTTTAGCGAAAAGTGCCTTTGTAGGGGCATGGCTAATCATATGATTGTATCAATCCTGGAAGCTAATATCCAGTTTTGGCCATGTCCTTGTGCTCAAATTAATTGGGGTTAAAGATAATGGCTCAAAAAGAGGGAGAACCTCCACTATAGGAAACATTTTGGCAACAAATCGATTGTCCAACAACTTCAGAACTATTGACAGCATGACCAAGACAAAAATGGTACTCCCAACATCCATTGTTAATAGGAAACCAGAATCAATAAAAATCTCCCTAAGGAAAGCTTGGAAATAATCAAAACAATTAACATTCTTGGGAGCCATTTGAAAAGGTGAGTATTTGCTCGAGAGCTTAGAGGAAATGCAGAAGAAAGACGATAGAAAACAAAAGTAAAAGGAGAAGGCTAAGAATGATGGTTTATGCTGATGGGTGATATGACAAGTGAACAACCACCGAAAAAGAGTGCATGTCTGGGCAGAAGTTGGAGAGAATGCCTAGAGTTTTGCACCTTTCTGGGATTCTAAGAACAACAAAAGACATGCAAAACACTTTGAATATGGTAAAATTTATGATTGCACATTAATCCAGCCATATTGGGATAATTGTTGACACAAAAAAAATACCAACTTGGAGACTCAACATGGAAGTCCAAAATATTAGAGCCCATTACCAATAACATGGCGATGTGGAAGAGTTTGGACGATTAGGCGATTGCAGAAGTACTTGAGCGATTGGGCTAGAGGCAAGTACCACAGTTCATCATATGATCTAAGGGAACTCGTTTAGTCATACATGAGCAAGTTACCATGACACGAACACTTAGTGAAGATCATATGAAGTTATTTGAAGCAAAGTAGTGGACTAAAGTTAGGCAAGGTAGTTGACGACGGTTATGCAACATGGTGGATAGCAGTTACCATAAACCAATTATCAAGTGAATGTGGCAAATTGGAAGTTTGAAGTAATATGTAGAAAGAAATAACTTATATATATATAATAGAAAGTTAGATATTTAGAATACTAATAAATCAAAACTCTTAAAATAGAGATGTAATTTCTTTATCTTAAATTTAGAACTATCCAAGTTTAAATTTTGTGCTTGTGCTCCTTGGATGTTTCTTGTAATTCAAGTTCTTCTTAGTGCAAACACTCCTTTTAGGACTTTGTTTCAAGAAGTTTTTCGCATAAACTTTCATCCGACCCTTTTTAATTGTTAGCACAAACGAAACAACACTCGCATGAAACAATATTCATTTTAAAAATATTTTTGAAATTGCAAATTTCATAAAAATCAGATTTATTTTATATTATCAACTAACTTATAATATGTTTAATAATAAAATAATTAACGAGTGAAAATAAAAAAGTAATTTCTCTATATAATTGTCACTTTTACTTTCCTTAAAAAAGTTTGAAATAAATTTATAAATTTGAACGTTGTTTTGAACGAGAAAGTGGATTTTCCCCCTTTTTAAGAAAAAAACCGAAGGCAATGGATTTTGTTTGCTTCATACATAAGCAAACCAAATTGTTTTGTTGTTTTTTTTTATTATTTAAAATTAATTATTTATCAAAACTTGAAATTTAGGTCTGAAACCATTGTTCAATAGTTGCATGATTTCTAGAATATTAATATTTGTAGTGACTTAAATGGAGAAATAATTTTGAACGTTTTTATCCCTCACAACTTTTTAATAATTTCATTTTTACCCTTGATGTTAATTTAACAAATGGACCGGTTCCTACTTCAGGAACAAACATAATGTAGAGAAATTGCTCACTTTTAATTAATAATTATTTTTTTCATTTTATCAACAATGTTATTAATTTCAATACATTTACAATCTAAAATCTTTACTTTCTCATTAAAAGTCTTTCAAATACGGCCAAGACTTTCAGTTTTCATTTTTTATTTTCCATTGATTTATTTCAAATTATTATTTATTCTCACTAAACACAAATACAATTATATTAATTCATTGTCATAAATGAAATAGTGGAAAAATAAGGTTATAGTTTTTCGTGAAACTCAAATTATCCTTCTTAATTAAATATTAATATATGTGAGAAAGATGAATAATATATTTTTTGAATTATATTTTTAATATTCTATTATTATTATTTTCATTTGTCAACAATGTCATTTACTCAATAAGAATATCTACGACCCCATTCTATAATCAAAATCACATGCATTATAACCTTCAATCCGATACATTTACATAGTTACATATAACTCTCAATTACTAATTTTCATTAACACGTTTATAATTCCAAGAACTCTTAATATTCATGTATGTTTTTACATTAAAATTAATTCAATACAACATATACTATAATCTAATATAGCCCATTATAAATTCAAAAGGGTTTAAAAGTCTAACCTCATATTTTGCTGAACTTTTTTTGAGTCATCATTTTTCTCATATTTGAATATTTAATAAATCAAATGGTTTTGTACACAAATAAAAATATCAACCGTATGTTGCTACTAAATTTTATCGCATATGATTAAAATTGAAGTATAAAAATTTTCAATATTTGTTCTGATTCCATTGAAACATATATGTACTGATGGAAGTTTTAAAACTATTTTGAATTTTTTATTAATGCATATGTGATATTTTCCATTATATTTGTCTATCTTTATTTTAATAACTTTTCGATATTAAACAAGTATGTTGTCTTTTTTAATACGTACACGGTATCAGATTCTCGTTACACTATTTTTGGGCCACAATTGTCTACTCCCACACTTCAGAAAGGGAAAATATATCGACTTTATCATGAAAAAATCAGACCAATAGTAATCATATATTTTCAAATGTGCACGATTAAATTGAAATCAACTTCATGACAAACAACAAAATTGAAATGATTGAAGATGAGATCTCACTGAAATTATCAAATTTATGCTTGAATTCTTGAAAGTCTCAAACTTTGTTATGAAGGAAAAATACTTGGTATTAAATCTTCATTGACAATTTTTTTTTAATAATATTTCAAATATTATATAAAAAAACCTGTAATTTCTTCTCAAATATTATCGACGTTGCTCTCAACATGAATCCCATGTTTGCTTTCATCAAATAAATGAGTCTAATCAAGGTTTTGATTCAGAGAGTAAAATATGGACTAAAAAACTTTGTTTAAATTTTAAAATCATTGGATTTTGTTAATTCTATTTATCTTGCATTTTTTGACCAATTTTCTTGAGAAAAATCTCAACATTTTTGCCAGACATAATTTCTAAAAATTACTTCATATGGACAATTAACATGCAAAGTACAGTTGAACAACTATTATGAAAATAAGATACTTCAATTAAGTATGATATGCAACCAATAATATGTAAAAGATATAAGGTTACCATGTTCACAATAACAATAAACTATTGAGGTGGTAAAACAACAAATAAAGACGAATATATTTAAGACCAAACATTTAGATTGTAGAATCGACCATTAGGTGGTAATGTAATATACTAAAGATATTTAAAACTATACATCTAGTTGATAGAACCAAGTAGGTGACTAGATTACAATATAATACACAAAAGACAAATATGTTTAAAATCATACTTTAGTAGGTAGAATCTCAAATAAAACTATTAATTTCCATATATGGATGGAAGGTAAGATTAAGAGTTTGGACATTTGTTACCTCAGTTTGCTAGAAATTTGTACTGATAACATGATATAAAATTTAGATAGAAAACGAGAGAAGATATTTAGAGAGAACGAACTATTTCTCTTGCATCAAAATCAAAGCCCCTATTTATAGGGGAAGGGAGGAGTACAATCATAAACATATAAAATTTACAAGGGTATAATGATTATTCACATTGAATATATAAATTTTAACAAAAATAAATTTTCAAAAAGTGAGTTTTAGAAAATTGACAAATTTAAGAGTATGTTGGGCAACAATGTTAGGGTTTATAAATTAATTTTTTTTTTTTTTGAGGTAAAATATGTTCTTAAAAAGCGGTGAGAGAACATATGTGATAAAAAAGTGGTTTGTGAAATTGTGTTCTTTATAAATTGATTTTCATTTGGTAACTTGTTTATAAATATAAACAAGTTTATAAACATGTTTTCTCAAACTACTTTTTAACTATGAACATTTCTCCAAAATACTTTTCAACAACATATTTTACCTCAAAAACGTAACATTCTTTATTTATAAACAATTTTTTTTTATATACCGAATAGAGGCTATTTTTTGGATAAACCGTTTATAAATAAGTTTATAAATAACACATTTTCTAAAATCACATTTTAACCACACATGTTCTTTATGGAGTGTTTGGTAACATTGTAGCAGTTTTTAAATTTTTTTTTTTTTGTTTTCGAGGCAAGATATGTGGTTGAAAAGTAGAGAGAGAATATTTGAATGGTTAAAAAGTGATTTGAGAAATTATGTTGATTATAAATTTGTTTATAAATTGTAATGATTGCGCTACAGAACAGAGTACTTACTTTCAACCGTAACTATCATATTTTTGTTTATAAAAAAACTTTTATCAAACATAGGCTTATGATTTTAGAGTAATTTTAACTTTTAAAAAGACTTTTTAATTAACATTGTGATATGGTGATGAAAAAGTAGCTGTGAATAATTATTTATATCATTCAATATATATACTTCATATTACAATATCACTTAAAAATGTCAATAAAAACGTCTCTATGAAATTACACATGATTTTAATGACAAACGATGTTCCACACCTGGAGGACAGCTATATTAAAACATTTACTATTATCGTTCGAAAACCTTACTCTTCGGCTGTCTAGAGTTATTTCCAACTTACCGAACTCAAATCTAATTTCAACCCTATCAGCTATCGCTTCTGTACTTCTGCCATCGTCTTTGTGCCTGCGCTGCGACTGTGCCCTTTTGTATCTTCTCAGGTATAGCAATCTGTAAGGACCTTTATTTTGCTAAACTTTCCTTGAATCTTGATTATTCTGCAATATTTGTTGTCTCGTGCTTGCTGATGCATTTGAGAATTGGAATATATTGTATAGACTAAAGTAGTGACATGGTAAAATCGTAAAATTTTAACCAAAAGAAGAGCAAGAGTCGAACAAGAAGACCCTTAAATGGAAGTGGTGGTATCGATTTAAAAATTTAAGAATATATATATATATCTTGAAATCAGGGCCGACCCTATATTTATGGGTGCCTTGTATGAATATTAAAAGAGTGCCCTTAATCTTTAATTATAAAGCTTGTGTATAGGAAAAAAAACAAAGCTATTTATCTTAGAATCTCAAAGTTCCGCAGGAACTAAATTTGAAAATCCAAGGTCTACCTATAAAAATTCATTTGGCACACCATTTGGATGTCTACCTATTCAACATAGGATGGAGGGCGAACGATAGGGTCTTCTTCTTGAGGCATCAGTGAAGATCCCTATGTTTATATAGGGAAAATAAGTGTTTATATATTGGACATTAAAAGTGCTTATTAACAGAAGATTATTGATAAAAATGCTATAATTATTTTGAAGTTCCCAATTACTCTCGTACTTGCTTTGCTGACTCTAACTTGAATGATTTACAAAAGAACTTGCTACTTATTTATACTTCCATCTCATTAGAATGAATAGTGTATGAGTTAATAATATCCACAATCTATAACTACAATTCATCGTATAGAATTCTTTACATAATTTCTACATAACAACCTTTTAAAAATTCTTTCCCTGCTTGGGACAATATAACATATAAGTATTTTTTACAAGGTTCTACTATGTTTTACAAAATCGTAAACCCCACTGAAGATCCTCCAAAGAAGTTGGTTGCCTACCTATATTTTCGACTAACCATTACATCTGATTACATTTTAATTTAACTTCAAATATGACCCCTATATTTTTAACAACAACAAAAACAACAACAACAACAATAATAATAATAATAAAATTTTACTTAACAAAATATTCAAAGTAATTAAGCCCTTGTTTGGTTTACATTAAACTTTTCTCTTTTTTCTACAGTACTCAATATCAATCATTTATTAAAACTCAAGCCCATAATATTTGATTTTTCAACCAAATCTTAACTATCAATTCTCCTAAAATTCAATATTCATTAAAAAAAAAAAAACTCTTTTTAAACAATACCAAACACACTATAAATAATAATAAAAGCTTTTAAATGGTAAAATTAAATTTTTTAAGTTTTTTTTTTATAGAAAATCAATAATTACACCACTGCAATAGACACTATGACCAATTCATCCAATATTTTTTTTATCAAACATTTTAACTAAAAGAATTTTATCAAATTCAACTTTAAGAAGCTCCTTTATGCAGATGTAACTGTAACTGATATTAGCAGTAATATTTGATTATGATCGACACATTTAGATAACAACAATCCACATTTCAATTTAATTACCTCTTTTAAATAAAGAATTATTTCACTAACCGCGCAAATTTCTACCGTGCGGCTGCACAATTGTCCGATTGGATCGATCTTCCCTTTATTTAACCTAATTATAACCTAATTTCGGAGACACGAAGGAGAGATACAAAAATCAGATCTAAAATAGTCTCTCTTCCACAAAATACACATTCAAATCTTTGGGGAATAAAGTGGAGAAAAAGTCAGGGATTTTGAAAAACAAATAAAGCTTGGACAAATTCTTAGTGCAAGAAAATATTTAGCCTTCAATTCTATCAATTCTGGATTTTATTTACTTTGATTTGCTTTGTTTTTCTTTCCAAGAACATGAGTAGTTCTATTCGGGATTGACAATGTTGATTTAATATTTTTTTTGTTTAATTTTAATTCTCAAGTTGGGACTATATTTTGAATGTATTGATTTTACTATTACTTTTCATACATGAATTAAGTAGCTACTAGTTCGTTGAATTTGTGAATTATAACAACCTGAGAAAGAAGTTTTATATTTAGACCACGTAGTAAAATTAACCAATTTCAATAAAATGATAGAAATATGAATTTGCGGTAGTATTGTACGTGATCAGTTATGAATTTTTAGGTGATTTTATACATTTGGCTAAGGAAGATTTCTGACCCAACAGAGAGATATATGGTTGACTTAGTTAAATAAGACTAATTTGAACTTCAGAGAGGTAAATTAGATGCGAAAGTGAATTCGATCAAATGTAATTTTAGAAAAAAAAACTTGAGATGCAAATTAAGCTAGATTATTACTTCGAGATCGTTAGTCAACATTCATTTATTGTTATAAAACTCATAGTTCAATTTCTTGTTTTTATAATTTAAATTTAGTTGCTAGTAATTTAATTTTATATTTCTTATTTATTTGAATTGTTTGATTTTTTGAATTTCTCAATTTATTGTCGTTCATGGATTCTTTTGCAATTTTATTTTCTTAGAATAGTTTTTGCTGTAGTTTAGGAATTCTCGATCAAAGTGAATTGATAAAAAATAAATTAGACCCTGTGGAATCGACAACTCGGACTTAAAAGTTTGCTATATTACTTGTTCACTATATCGTACACTTGTGATACAAATCCAAATGAACAACTACCACAAAAATAACATTTTCAATATTTTTCTAATATATTTTTTCATGTAAATTAAATCATATAAACCTTCATTTTTATCATTTTCATCATGTATTCCATTTGTATCACATTCATAATATGTTTTATCAGGACCATCTTCATTATTATCATTGTCATTAGTGGTGGGCATTGGTCGGGTTGGGTCGGGTTGGACCCCAACCCAAGCTCAACACGACTTAGTCGATTTCGTTAAAAATAAAAACAACCCAACCCAATACCTGGTTTAAACCCAACCCAACCAAGTCTCGGTCGGGTTGGGTTCGCCGTTTGGGCTTTGGCCCAAATTGGAAAAAAAAAAATCTGCAAATCATCCATTTTTATTTACTGGCCCAATTAGATAAGTTGACGTCAAATTAAAAAAAAAAAAAAAAAGAAGTAACGAAAATACTCATTTTCATTGCAAATGTTGGGCTTGGATTTTTCAAATTTAAATAAATGGGCAAATTTTTTTTTGTTTGTCGAGTTGGGTTGGATCGGGTTTGTAACCTAACCCACAATCCAACCTAACCCGACCAAAAAAAATTTAATATAACCTGAACCAAACCCATTTTTCGATAAAAAATTGACCAAAATCGATGGGTTTGGGTCGGGTCGGTCGGTTTGGACGGTTTCAGTTGAATAATGCCCACCCCAAAATTTGTCATTGAGTCCAAATTCTTCCTCGTGATTTGGTTGATGGTCATTAGCTCAATTTTCTATTGGTGTGCCAATTACAGTATCTTTATCTGACATTTTTGTATCCACGAATCGATCAAGAGCACTTTTTGAGATTGTATTAAATCTTGAAATTTTCCATTTTCCTTTCATTTGTCACATCCCAATAGTTGTTTTCTATGATGCATGTTAATATTTTTGTGGCAAACAAAAAAAAAAAAAAAAATGAAAGAGAGAAGATAATATTATGAAAAAATATAACCTTGTAATAGAACTATAGAAACATCATTTATTAAGCACTTGTAGAATCGGTGACTCGCTAATGCTTTGGAATTTCAATATACCTAATAAATCAAAGAAAAATCACAAATGATAATGCAAGTAACAAATTCGACCACTTGAGAAATTACGTAAAAATCAGGCAATTCAAACATTCAGTAGCATAGTTTCAAGAAAAAAATACACCAAAACGAAAGATTAATTGATTATCATGATATAATCTTAGATGATAGATGCTTGTGCCCAACAATAAAAAAACAAATATAATTTGTAAATTATAAATATAATTTTTTTTTTCATTTGTTTTCAAAATATGTGATGTGCAACTTGCAAATCCGTTTTAAAAATTCAACAAAAGATATTTTATATAGTTATACTTTTTATAAACCGCCTCAAGCAATAAAAGAAAATCATTTTATAAGATTTCAAGAAAAATTAGACAAATGAATTGAAAAAATTATCAAGAACTTGGAAAAAACTAGAAAGTAGATTTCAATAATTTGTGTGTTGATTTTTGTTGAAGAGAAAAGAAGGATGAAGTAGTGGCAAGTTTGAACTTTGAGGAGAGATGACTAAAATTAAATAAAGGTTTCAATAATTTGTGTGTTGATTTTTGTTGAAGAGAAAAGAAGGATGAAGTAGCGGCAAGTTTGAATTTTGAAGAACGATGACTAAAATTAAACAGAGGTTAAATTTATCATCGATCGTAATAAGGATGTAAAATGTAGGGGTGAACAAATAGATTGTCAACCCGTTAAACCGAATCAAACCGCAACAAATGGTCTGGTTTGATTCAGTTTGTTTCAAACATGAAATTGTTTGGTTTGGTTTGGTTTAGAAAAACTCCAAATCGCTTTAAACGGTTTGGTTTAGATTTCAATTGTCGAACTCGCGGTTTCAAACCGCAAGCCGCTAAGTTTTAAACAAATTATAAAAAAAAAATGAATGCAGAAATAGCTTATCAAATTCAAATTGTCATTGAAATCTTTAAGTCATTTTGAGTACTGTTTTGATTTCTTTTCTAGTAGAAATGAGTTATAGAATAACTTTTATCAAAATTAGGACGTATTCTTGAAAGATTTCTAGCATTTTTCAATTGCAAAAAATGTGAAAATTTTTCAGGCAAAAAGCTATGTTCTAATCTATACATTTTTGATCCCTCTTAAAAACAGTCCAATTTCATTCCCAACTTTAACTATTGAAAGCCACAAAATAGTTAAAAATGAAGCTTGCAGTTTTCGTTGAAAACTTTATAAACAAATTAGAAGAGAATTCATTAGGATACATATTTATAGCATACTAAATAGAAAAAATACTTTTGCAGTAACACAGTATATTGTCTTTTATTTATGTGAATGATGTTGAATAAATAAATTTTACTGTTTTTACAACCCGTCGGAGTAATCCCCTTATCAATGTGAGTTGCATTATGAAAAAAAATTCAAAAACTCCTTTTGACGTAATCTACGTAATGATCAGTTGATATTTCTTAGTTATCGACCCTAAAGTTAGTATTGATCATTTACTCAATGCTATGTATCAATTATGAAATTTGTGATCTTTGCTATTGGTAAATTAATCATTTATTCATTCTTATATTATTTACAAGAATGTTTCTTGATTTAGGATCTACTAATTTATTTGATTGTAAATCGCGATCTTAAATCGCACCAAATCGCATAACGTTTTAGGAAATAATTTGATTTGATTTTAAAAAATTTCCAACCATTTTAAATTATTTTGTTTGAAATTTCGGTACCAAACTCTTAAATCAAACCGTGTTAGCACCCAGTAAAATGGAATGGATGTCTGAATTTATCTCAAATAACATCAAGCATTTTCTTCCTCAAATTCTCCCAAAATCACCATACATTCTCCAAAATACGTTGATTTTCTCCAATTTTTTGCATCTCCTCTCTCTTAACTTAATCTCATCTTCATCTTCATCTTCGTCCAAATCGATTCACTTGGCACGAGGCATAACAAGGAACAAAGAAAGGTGCTACAATTTCTGGGTGGATTTCAGAGACTCTATATCCCGAGTGCTCTGTGAAGACTGCTCTGCTCCGTGAAGACTATTCTCAGAGCCTTCACCACTTCAAAGAGGTTTGTTCTTTATCTACACTCCCCAAACCCCTAATTTTGATGTTCGTCTTATTATGGATTTCGTCTCCAGTGGTTAGAGTTTCTTTATTTTAGGGATTCGTTCAATTCTTATTTGTTACATTTTCAATTCTTTGGTGTCTCTACTTTAAGTTTTTGAACATCAGAATTTGTAGGGATGGGTAGTAATTGTGTTGTCTGGGTTTCTGAATCATGTGCTATGTGATCTTCGTGATTTCGGAAATGGGAGCAGAATATTAGCCTGATTGGAACTCAAATAGGGGTTTAATTTTGCTGCCTTGTACATTTTTTTTTCCATTCCCATGTTAGTGAAAACAGCATTTTAAGAATATTCTATTTACAGAACCCAAGCATTTGATTTTGGAAATCTCAAGAACCTTTGAATGTTGATTCAAGAACTAACCACGGGGTGAAGTGAAAGTGTGTTTCTGCTATGAATTTGCTATTTGGCTTAGTCTTCTGTGTAACTTTTATCTTGGTGTGCACTAAATTAAATTTTACTGTGAAAGCACAATCATGTACAATTTTTATCAGCCCAAATTGATTGTCTAATTTATTTTATTTTGGGATATCACGAAGTAATGTTCAGGGTTTTGAAGTTGCTCATACTGAAAACTTCAATGTATCATAATGCACTGTAAATGTTTCTAGTTCTCCATTTCTTGTGATAGAATCATCTTTCAATGGTAAAAATGGCTCTTTTGGTACCCTGATACTTAATTTGATGGATGGGACAACTTCAATGTATCATGATGCCGATGTGCTGATATTCAATACTGGAGGTATAAAAGACTTGATGTCTGTCTTCAAAATTCACCAATTTTCTCCAAAACTCACCAATTTTCTCAAAATTTTTAACACAAATTTCAAATCTCTCATTCCATAATCTCTTTTACGTCACAATCGATTCAAATATAAGCGTATATATCCTGGTATCTGGTTAAGAAATGGCCAAATACAAAAGAAGCACCGAAGATGACCACCAGGGGTGGACGTCGGGTGGTTCAGTTCGGGTATCTTAAGAACCGGTTCCGGTGGTTCCATTGAATCGCAAGAATCAAACCATTCGGTTTTGGTTCTACAACAATAATTATTTTTCGAGAGCCTTATCAAGGAGCATCAGCCTCAGAAAGTGAGTCAATAACTTGAAATAAACTTCTACCGAATATAACAAGATCAAGGATTTCGAAAATC
The DNA here is from genome assembly GCA_963555705.1 of Ligustrum vulgare. Lineage (NCBI taxonomy): Eukaryota > Viridiplantae > Streptophyta > Magnoliopsida > Lamiales > Oleaceae > Ligustrum > Ligustrum vulgare. The sequence continues at coordinate 14,597,618 of OY743185.1, forward strand.
CTTTCACTCTAAAGAAAGTATAGGATTCTCCATGAAGCAGAAGATATTCATAAACAGAAATAGGAAACAAATGACCTAGAAGGTTTTTCGAGCATGACAATATAGTAAACTTGTGGGATGAATTATGAGTTTTAAATGCATTATTATTAATTATATCTAATTAACTCCATCGTGGTCGTTATGTCTTCGCTTATTAATAAGTTAGTCTCATTCGATTTTCATTTACTAAGAATTTTAGTCCAAGTGTGAAGTTAAATGTTACAATGAGGTAGAGACGTAACAAATTTCATAAAAAGAAATTAATCAATTTCACTTTACCCAAAAAATTATAGGCCAACCAATTAAGATCATAAAAAAAAAAGGATCAAAGATCGGTTCTAACTTCGATTTTTCGGTTCTAAAGGCGGAACCGAAAACTGAACCGAAAACCAATCGATTCTCGGTTCCAAAACCGGTTTCTCATTTTATTTTTTTAAATCATACGGTTCCGATTTTTTTGGTTCGGTTCCGATTTTTTTGCCCACCCCTAATGACCACAACGTTAATGTCTACCGCCAGTTGCAATATCCCTCCATGAGGCCATAGCCAACGTTTTAGCGTTGCCCACGATCCCCTGATCCTTTATTTTCACAAAAATTTGATGAGGAGCTGTTCAAACCTCATTTGTTGATTCTTTTGCAATTTTAGGTCAGCATTTCTACACCCTTTTGATTATGCAAAATTGCAATTTCTGAAATTGTGATGATTTCATGGATCTGAAAGGTGTATTTAAAAGTTTAGGATTTTGATGCTTTGGCTTTTGAATGGTTGATTGTGGAAAAAAAGTAGGATTTTTTTGGTAAGATCGATTTTGGGAAATTAATTAGGGATCACGTGATTGGCGGAAAGTTTAAGCTAGGGAGAAAAATTGACAATGGATCTTTTTGAGACCTTTATTTGGGCAATTTTATTTCCACTGTTAAAGGTTAATTGTGCAATTGTATATTCAAATTATTTTACTATAATTATTCTGTTTCAGGAGTAAATATACAAATTGGAGAAGAAGTTGCTATAAAGCTGGTGAGTATGATAATTTCTTCAACTCTCAGAATTGAACTTTTGTATAAATGGACTCTTCTTTACCTTGGGTGTTAAAGATAGTCTTCAATTATAGAGATTGATGAATGATAATATGTTTCCACGAGTTGTTGATCAATGCATTTGTTGTTTACTGTTTATTTATTTGAAATTATTATTTGTACGTACCAAATCAGGTATATTCTTTGTTAAGCATTATTATGTGTGCTCGTATCATTTTGTTTGCTGACATTATTTTTCCATGAGCACATTTTGGTCACTGTACCTCTTCGGCGATTTTTCTCATATTTACTTCTCATTGAATTTGATGTCATATCCTACGGTCGGATCCAACCGCGGGAAATCAGTATACTAGTTTAATATATTTTTCATTTTTTGTGCCCCAAAAATAATAGTGCCTTGTTCGGCTGTTCGTCGCACCTCTTACACGGCCTCAGGGCCCCCCTGATTGTGCTATTGTATATTCAGTAGAGTGTTCGGCGGCTACTTAATGAGGAGAAAGAAGATTTTTTGGTTTTTTGAGGTAAAATGTGGTTAAAAATTGGAGAGAGAAAATGTGTATGGTTAAAAAGTGGTTTGAGAAATTGTATTGTTTAAATTGTATTTTAAACTACGATTTAATGAGGAAACCGAACAGTTTGCAAATTATTTTACTATAATTATTCTGTTTCAGGAGTAAATATACATACAAACTGGATTAGAAGTTGTTGCAAAGCTGGTGAGTATGATAATTTCTTCAACTCTCAAAATTGAACTTTTGTATAAATGAATTTCCCAGTATGAACTCTTCTTTACCTTGGGTGTTAAAGATAGTCTTCAATTATAGAGATTGATGAATGATGATATGTTTCCACGAGTTGTTGATCAATGCATTTGTTGTTTACTGTTTACTTATTTAAAATTATTGTTTGTATGTACCAAATCAGGTATATTCTTTGTCAAACATTATTATGTGTGCTTGTGTCTATCATTTTGTTTGCTGACATTATTTTTTCGTGAGCACATTTTGGCCACTATACCTCTTCAGCTGATTTTTTCTCATATTTACTTCTCATTGAATTTGATGTCGTATCCTACGATCGGATTTCATCGCGGGAAAGCGATATACTAGTTTATTTTTCCGTGAGCACATTTTGGCCACCATACATCTTCAGCTGATTTTTTCTCGTATTTACTTCTAATTGAATTTGATGTTATATCCTACAGTCGAATCTCACCGTGGGAAAGCGGTATACTAGTTTAATATATTTTTTCATTTTTTATGCCCCAAAAATAATAGTGCCCTATTCGTCGCAACTCTCGCACGGCCTCAGGGCCACCCCTGATTGAAATCCTTGCACTTTTGGTAAATCTCCTAGTCTTCTGACTTCTGTTGTATATTCTTTTTTATTCCTACCAGGAGTTAGTCTTACAAATAACAATATTATTTGAATCGGGTCAGATTGAAAATTGCCACAAAATCTAGTAGAATCTGTAATTTTCCGCCTGAGAAAAACATATAAAAACTAAAAAAGTGTGACTAATTATCTGAAGAAAAAAGATGGACTTTGTGCTTTTGAATAAAGAGAAAGAAATGACAACAATGCCTTGGAATTATGTGAATGAATGCAGATTAATATAAAAGATTCCTTCTGAAATTGAATATTCATGAAAATAAATTCATTTCTGGTACTAGTTTAATGTATACAGGGATTAAATAATTATTCATCACTTTTGTCATAGATACGAAAAGATTTCTTCGAATTCTGTTGATAATATTATTGTAGTTAATTGCATTTAATAGTATATTTGCCTTGTGTGAATATGAATTTTATCTTTGTTTCAGTTTTCCTCCAAAAAAAATAAATATCGGACCAGGGCCTGTATTTCCAAATAAATACATTGTTTGTCTCAGACCTCGAAAAACACAGGTCCGGCTGTCTATATTTTCTATCATACGCCGTCGTTCGGGTGGTCGTTGCTTGTCAGCTATCAGCGATTTCTACCTCGGTAAGAACTCCTTCGCCTTCCGTATAATATAAACTTCATTTACCTACAAGATGTATGTGATATATATTTGTAGTTTTACTTCCTTTTTTTTCTTTCAGTATTTTATATCAAATCAAATCGTACACCATCATAACTGAGATTAGCATTTTTGAGTAAAAGAAAGAATTCACGTGTTTCACTTTCCTTTTTTCCGTTTATAGCTATTGCTATCGTCATTTGAAGTACTGGTAGGTTTATATGAAGTAGTCAACAAACTTTGGCTAAGTCATGGAAAAGTACATTATTATTTCTTGACTTTTAATTCATATTTGATCTGCCTCCATTTATATCAATTATTATTATTATTATGCTTGTGACACCATTGGCTTGAACTTTTGTAGTTCTAATAAAATGTTCATGAGATTTTTATCTAATTGTTTGGTAGAGTTTGATCAGACATTGCAATTCAAGAAAGCAGCAATGGGCAGCTGTCCAGCTCCATTTACAGAAATTGGCAAGCGTGCCAGAGGTGAATTTTAAATCAAATTTTGTAGTTGAATAATTAGCCAATCCCTATTTGCATAAAGTATTTGGGTTTGACCTTTTCAGTGTCCCTAGACAGCAACTTAATGTACATATTGGGGTTTCTTTGCTTTGCTCCATAGAAGATGTATGTTTGTTAACTTTTTGTTCTAGGATATAATTGAAAGAATTGAATGGGTGATATTAGTTGTTAAGTTCAATAGTATCTAGAATATTAAATTAGGAGTAAGCCAAAAAGGATGAAATCAGTTTTGGAATAGCATTCAACATGTTTTGCAGCTCAGCATCATTTAAATCCAGCAATTTTTTATTTTTTTATTTTTTTTTTCTGGTTTCATTTTTGTATTTTCTACATTTAGGAACCACACATTTCCTCTGCTTTGGTTACAGTATACCATCTTGATTTTGTAGTGTGAAGTTTTTTGCTTCAGTTTTACTGTGTGAATTTCTAATCTATAAGAATCCCTTTAAGGTTAAAAGGTAAGTTCCACAGAAGAATTACTACAATGCAATTTTTACGATTGAGTCATGGAGTGTTAAAAGGAAAAAACACGTGATAAGATGATTGTAGCTAAAATGTAGATGTTTCAAAGTGTGGATGCTAACCTAATAAGATTAAGAGATGGGAATATGCATCAATAAGTGGAGGTACAAAATTTCTTGTTTACAAGAGTGTTGTAGTTCAACTAGAACACGTGAGGAGATTGAGGTAGACCAAAATTATCATAGCTTCATCTATTGTATCCGAGTGTTTCCTATTGTTTTCAAGAACAGGCTAATTGGCCTGAAGAAATTTGTTTAAGGAGGAAAACCATATGTAAATTCTTGGCAATTTTATATTTCATAGTACCTGTATCATTATGTCTAGATGGTACCGATATGCGTGAAATACTGCATCTTACAAGGAAACTAGAAAGGACTAGAATCCTATTTTGAGAAAGCTCGAGTAAAACGTCCTGAAAAATTATAAAGCTTTCTGAGAAGATTATACCTTTTTATATATAATATTGTTAGTTGTTCTATTGGAGTTCAGGTGGCTAATTATTATTATTATTATTTTTGAAGAAGATGTATAGCTGGGTTTTTATTCCTTTTTCCTTATTTATTAAGTAGGTCAAGATGAGGAGCATTCAAAGAAAAGATGTTTCTACCAGGCAGAACTTTTAGAACGTTTGCCTGTTGAATGCTCTAAAACTTTCCTACATTAATTTCCCGAACCCTGTCATTTCTAAAAGCTAGGTAGAATTTATGTTGATTTCCTAATTTTGTTCCTTGAAACTGGTGTGGGTGAAGGTCGGATGTATGAAGTCTGAGGTCACAAGAATATTGAGCTGATATGTTTGAAAATATGGTTTTGGATAAGTAGCAGCAATGTTCATTTCATAAATATCATTGGAATTAGGTTGCCAATTCTCTCTCTCAACTTCTATGGATCCTCAACATCGCCTTCGTTTGGTAAACCATTTATAAACAAGTTTATAAACACACATTCCCCAAATCATTTTTCAACCATATTTTACATTGAAAACATCAAATTTTTTGTTTATAAACAAAAAACTTTTACCAAACAGAGGCACATTTACTTCTAACTTTTGATTTTCTAGCTTTGACTTATAAAGAGAAAATTCCTATAGAATTGTACTTTTTGGTTTGACGTGTTACCGGTGCTAGACAAGCACTCCAAATATGATATTCAAATTCTTTTTCCTCTTAGAACATGTGATGTCTGCAAATTTGTACCTTTGTGGTTGGCTGTATGTCTACGACTTTTTTGTTCTCAACCATATGCTCACCCTCGTGCTCTTCCACTACTCTCTCGTGTGTATCTTGTAACGAATTTTCACTCAAAAAAGTCGTAGAAGAATCTTCTTGACCACTCTTCGCTTAGTTGTACTCATTGTGTAGCTGGGAAGCACGAACATGCTCAGGAAGGTGGCGAGTCCATGTCCGACACGTATCGGACACGGACACGAGCCGACATGCCGGTGACACGTGTCGGACACTCCCTTCTTTCGTGTTGGAAAATGGAGCTTAGATTCAACGTATCAGACACGTCCAGCATGCGGAAACAAGAGAGAGAAAAAAAAAAAAAAGGAGATTGGAAGAAGAAGAAGAGCATACCTGTCAATTGAGAGGAAAATCCCTAATTTTGAAAAGCCCTAAACTTGTGTTTGCTGGCATTGAATGAAGCTCATCTGGAACTGGAAATCGGAAGGCATGGCTAAAGCTGCGTTCCTTTTTTGTTTTTGATGGAGAGATGTGAGAGAATTTTGAAAAAGTAAAAAAATCTGCTATTGCTTTTAATGGTCAAAGTCTCTTTTTTAACTTCATGAAGAATGAAGGTTTATAATAATAATATTAATACTAATTATTTGTACTTTTTAAAGATAAAAAAAGCAAATCCTTCCACTTTTTCAAATGACATAGAAGTATGTGTGTGCGCGCGCGCGTGTGTTTATATATATGTCTATAAATTTTTGATGCAACAATTCAATTGCACGAAATTTTATTTGGTCACAAAAAAAAAAAAAATACATAAATTAAATAATTAATTAACATGTCGTGTCGCAATTTTTTTCGAAAATAACCTGTAGACGTGTCAGATATGTATCGTGTCAGACACTCGTGTCCGTCCGTTCTTCTTAGTTGTGTAGTTTGTATTTTTTCGTGATCTTTTATTTTTTAAATTTTATGAATTGCAAATGCTTTGTTCTTTTGAAGTGTCAAAGAACCAAATTTTCTTTACATTTGGAATTGATAACTATTAATTACTATGCTAGATTGTTCGATGAACATTATCTCGCTTGTTGTCATGAAAATGAACTTGAGATTTAGATATCATTGGTGTAAGGTGATTATCTTAAATAAACGGAGGATTGATCAGCAGCTATTTTTTTCTGGAGTTTTGATCAAACTTGTTCCTTGGCAAGATGGAAGTGGAATCAAATACTTTAGCTCTTGCCATTTGATCCCCGCTCTTGGGCTGTTTAATAATGTTATGATTCGAGTAAATCCTTTTATAAAGGATGAGGATTGGGACAAAGAACCTCAACTTTTTAAGAGCACCTTAATCCTATGAAGCTCGGACTCGCTTGCAATGGTGTCGTACTCGTGTTGATGCTACACGACACGGATACCGACACGGGATACATACCAGATTCTTCATTTTTTATTCGGACATGGCTGGAACTGAGAGGCAGGCAAGAACTGATTGCAAAAAGAAAGAGGCGCGACATTAAGGTTTCTCGTGGGAAGAAGATAGGCGAGCATCGTTGCTGGTTGCAGAAAGGAGCGCAGCTTAGGGTGTTGTTGAAGAAGACGACTGAATTCTCTAAGTGGGCTTGCCTTGCCCTTTTAAACTATGAATGGGTGGGCTTGTGTTGCCTTTTAAATTATGAATGGGTTTGGGCTTAGGTTTAGTAGTTTTTTTGGTCCGGTGAAACTGGAAATTGTTCAGCCTTTTTCCCCCCTTAAATCATATATATATTATATATATATAATTAATTATTTTGCATGGAGCACTTTGAGTTGCATTTTTGTTAAAAAAAATATGGTTCTTAGTTCTTTAAATTATTTACTACAAATAATTAAATTTTAATCGTTTTTACGTGACAATTGTTGTTTAGCTTTGAGATTGGTTACATTATCTTAGAATTGGTTTTGAAATGATACATTTATTGATTTTTTGTTTTTCTTATAATAATTTTCATTTTTCAAAACAAATAAATATATATAAAACATATGCCCGTACCTGTATTCAAATTTCATATCCTTTTTTACCGTATCCCCGTATCCTAATTTTAAAAGGAAGAAGAATTTGACTCTCGGATCTGTACCCGTATCCGACTCCCGTACCCGAGTCCGAGCATTATAGCCTTAATCTATATGTAGGGAGGGGAAAATATGCTTAAGTTGTGAAATTTCAAGTCGGTAGCATCGTAGAAATGCAACTGTCTTCTGGATGTATGTGTAGTTGCTGCTGCTTGTCCGTAGTTATCTATATCTGGCATAGATAGAAATGGTACATGCTCAAGACATACAGGTCTGAATTAACTAGTTAATAAACTTCTTCGTTAAATTACATTCTCATCACTATACACCAAATGCCTCTTGCCTACGTTTCATATTTGTTAGAGCCTGGTAAAAAATTAGCAGTGTGGTTAAATCCATCAAATTTCACAAATGATTTCCCATCTCCTTGGAAAGAGGATGAAAGAATATTTCATAAATGTTTTTAATCTTCTTGGAATCCCGATGAAAGAATGTGTCATCTGTTGGAATTTTTTGTTTCTCTTTACTTTTTTCAATCTCTGAGAGTTACAACAACTCCAGAATTGTAAGTATTTGAAGGTCTGTTATATCGCTCTCATTTAAGATGCACTATCTCAGATATGCATTGCACTTGTCATATATATTACCAAAATTTTTATTCCATCTTGCAACTGCTTTTTAAATTTTTTCTTTTTTGGATTATATACTTTCTCACTTTTGATGTATTATTATATAAGACTTCTAGCATGATCAAGATTGGTATTTGTCCATATTGATACTTGAGCGCTTATTTTTGTTACAGATCTTTTGACCAAAGATTATAACTATGATCAGAAGTTCTCCCTTACAATTCCCAGCTCTACTGGACTGGTATTAGGTTACTGTAAATTACTGTTGGGTATTTTTGCTTTGTTTATTTTCACAATATTATTATGGTCTACATATGTTCTTAATTATGCTCTTAAATGCTTTACTTGACATGTGAAATCGTGGAGAAATCACATTTTTCTAATGTATTCGAAATTGTTCTGATATGCCATTCATTTCTTGACAGTTTACTATTTTGATACTTGGAGATGTTAGCCTAAAGAGTAACAGTATGGGAGCTCTTTGCTTGAGTGATTTGAGTAAAAATACAATATACTACTATAAAACACTTTTTTTCAGCGTGTGAAATACCAATAAAAGAAAAAATAATAACTAAAATATATTATAGATCCTCGAGATTTTTGTGCTGTTTACTTTTGTATTCCTGAAGTAAGTGGATAGAAATACAATTTCTTGTATTGTATCGGGGGACACAATCAATATTTGAGCTGGACGCTGAAGGATCCTATCTTCTGAGATCCACTATGTTGCATAACGAACAATGCTGGACAAGTACAACTATAGAACCTTCTCATGAAGCCCTCGTAAAATGGTTTTCTTAATGGGATATAATGTGGAATTAGGTGCCATTTAGATTGGTAAAGGTATCAGAATGATTTTCTGAAGATAAGAAAAGATTTTAGTGAACTTGTGGGGGCTGTTTCTTGGATGCTGATGATAGAAAAAGAAAGAAGAGAAGAGGAAAGGAAATGATGTTATTTCACCCTTGCAGGGTTTAGGCAAATTCATGCAAGAAGATATCAATTTCTGTCCTTGGAAAAATTTATTTATGTAAAGAATAAATATACAGATATTTTCAGTCTCAAAAAACTTCTCCAGCAAGAACATGGACTAGTTCCTAATAGCAAAACCTGGCAGTTTAGAGCCTTCGATTATTCTAGACCACCAATATATTTTTCTAAGCACTTCAATAGGTATAATTAAAATTAAAGTACGAGTTAACAGTATAGATAATTTCCTGTGTTGATAAATTACTAGAAGACAAAGCATTGATGCTGAAAAATTAGAAATTCTAAAATTCAACCTTACAAACATAAAACAAAATATGAAGTCAGCCTTTTTTTTTTTTCAGTCAAAAGATCCCTTATTATTTCAAAAAACCAAATTTGTACACCTAATAGGGGAAGGGCATCAACCATGCCCGCCCCTAAATATGAAGTCAGCTTAAACTCCTTCAAAATGGTTCGTCTTTTCTGCTCTGAAATGCCAGATATTCCTTCTTGTTTAGAATATGCTCCACATCACAAGATAATATAAAAGAAATCTGAAATTATGTCAGCATTCTCTAACTATTATAGCTTCTCATTGTTCAATTATTTGACATTCCTTATCTTCATGATACTTTTAACAAGCCATTGGGGATGTTTATCAAATTGTCATTGTGTTGTACTTTCTGATCTATTTTGTTAATAGTCTGAAATGTTCTCATTAGAAAATGAAATATATTTTTCATAAAAATCTTAGAACTGTGTTATTTATGTTAAACTTTGTTGTATTCTTTTGCCAGGGACTTACAGCTGTTGGTGTAAAAAAAGATAATATATTTGTTGGTGACATAAACAGCCAATATAAAAGTGGAAGCACTGCTGTGGATGTAAAAGTTGATACATATTCTAATGTAAGAAGATATTCTTGCCAATAGGACTAAATGAATTGGTCTTTTGTCTGTTCAATTTGTTATTATGAATTTTTTGTGTGATCAATGGAAGAGTCTTGTTCTCTTCTTAGCACACCAGTAGATTCTTTGTCCCCTGAATACCTATGTACAATATATCTAAGGCGGTATTTTTGCAGGTCACTACCAAAGTAACTATAACTGATCTTTTACCTTCCACAAAAGCTGCAGTTAGCTTCAGTATTCCCGATCACAAGTCTGGCAAGGTTAGTGCTCTGCGCCTCAGCAGGCAAGTACTAAAAGATATTTGTATTGCAATAATATAGAGCTTGTTCCTCCGTAAGATGAATTTCTTTCGTCGGTAGGTATTTCTTTCCAAATGCGGAAGAGAAATCCTTGTAGTGATCCTATATGATTAAGTTACAATAGAAGAGGAAAGTTGTAAATTAAAAACAGGATGTTACAAGACCAGTGTCACATGACGAGAATCTTCTGAAAAATTAGTCTATTGTTTACTCTTGCTTTTTGCAAGATTGTATCTCACCATGTTTTATCCTATAAGATAGAGAGCCATTTTCTTTTGTGTCCCTTTGTTTTTGTCTAAGAAAACGGGAGGGAAAAATTGGGAGAGTGCTTAACGTCTTTTCTGGGATCAAATTCTGTTTAGTATATTTTTTATTTAAAAAGATTAGGATTTGGTAATTTATCAAACTTATATAGTGTTTTCCGAAAGCAATACATCTGCCGAAACACTAAAAACATTTTATTTTTTATGCAATTTCAGCTTGATGTAGAGTATACTCGTGATGGAGTGTCCATGAACTCGAGTATTGGATTGAATCCAACACCTCTGTTGGGGCTTGCTGCTGCAATTGGCTGCGGTGATGTAGCTTTTGGTGGCGAGATTGGATTTGATACCGTGTCTTCGTCTTTCACCAAGTACAATGCTGGAATAAGTTTCAACAAGCCAGATTTCTCAGCAGCTTTAATACTGTATGTATCATCATTCCAATTGTCAAAATATTAATTTGTTCTCCTTGTCAGTATTTGTTTATATGTTACACGTCTTTGTTGCAATCATTTTCTTTCATAATCGATATAGGACGGACAAGGGACAGACCCTGAAAGCTTCATATGTTCACTTGGTGAATCCATTGAGTGGAACTGAGGTTGCTGCTGAGATGACGCACAGATTTTCTGCCTTGGAGAACGGTTTCTGCATTGGAAGTGCCCACAGAGTCGATCCTATCACCGTGGTGAAGACTAGATTCTGTGACCATGGAAAGGTTGCTTTATTAGGCCAGCGGGAATGGAGGCCTAAATCTCTTGTAACAGTTTCGGCAGAGTACGACACAAAGTCCACCATTGCCACACCCAAGTTGGGCCTTGCCATTGCTCTCAAGCCCTGAGTTTACTGAGCTTCATTTATGACCTTAAATACAATTTTTTTACAGCCGAATTGGCTTTAAAATTTTCGCCATCATTCCCCAAGGACCTGGAAATCCCATTCTTGATCACATTATATGACAACCACCTTGAAAAGATTTTTACGGTAAGTTGGAAATTTGTTGCAGCATTGCCATGTATTGTATGGCAAAGAAATCAACGTTTCGGTCTTGAAACTCGTAAATTTCGTAGATTATTACTACTACCTTTGAGCTTGGATTTTGTTGTGTAAGCATTAAGTTTTTATTTGCCTAATGATAATGGTGGTAGTTTAAGGACTCAATTAAAATTTAGCTGAAAGTTCAGCGGTTGCATATAAAATTTACCTTTTTTGCTTCACCATCTTAGAATTCTTCTTATGATCCTTGCAACCTAGGATGACAAGGGGCGGGGTGAGGCGACGACGGGATTTGGATGGTCATTTTCATCCCCAAGTTTTCACACAGTGACACACACAAAATGTTTTGTGCGTAGCGATAATAACACGATTCCTTAACACTCAACTTCCCAATCGGACATTGATGAGATCAAAAACCTCATCAACTCCCAGCCCTCCCTCCTCGATGCACACCTCTCTCTCCGTCACTGCCCTCCTTTATACACTCCAATCTCCCTCTCTCCACCCACCAACCAATTCGAAGCAGACGCTTTGTCCCTTCAGTCCCTCCATAGTTCTGCAACTCCTTTCTCACTCTTCTGAGTTTGGTGGTAGTATTTCCTTATCCGGCTTTAGGTCGCCTCCAAATGCACTAACGAAACCTATTTGCAATATTGTTAAGAGAGACTTGTCCAGGATGGTCACCAATTTGAAGTTTGTGGTTTTCCCGAATCCTAATAGGGAGGATCCTGGAAAGGCTTTGAGAGATTGCGATCTCTTGGGGGGTGCGGGCCTTCTTTTTCATTGTATTCCTCGGTCTCACTCTTTCCTGGTCCACCTCCGTTAAAAAGGTATTGCAACTTGTACTTTGGATCCAATGGATCCATCATATTTATCTTCGAGGGACGTCCATTTGGACTGTGTCAGGCAAGAATGATCATTCTCCTTTCTTTAAGAAAGTTATTTCTTTACGGGATCATATTTTGCAGGTTGAAGGCAGCATTGAAGCTGCTAAAAGTAAAGTCAGATCGTGGCACTTTGGGAACAGATTCAACACTTCTGTTGCCTAAGAATATTTTCGAGCTCTGGGAACCCACAAGGTTTGGGCTTCAACTATTTGGAAGCCGTGCACTGCCCCTAAACATGCTTTCCACCTTTGGTTAAATATTAGGGGCAAATTACATACTAAGGATAAACTAGATTACATAGACATTGCTACCGAATGCAGCTTCTATCAATGGCCTGTTGAAAGTCAGCTGCACCTATTTTTAGAGTGCACATTGAGCTGCAATGTTTGGAACAGAATTAGAGATTGGGTTGGCATTACGAGATCGATGGGGACTATTGCTAGTGCACTCAAATGGATGAAGAAGGAGGCACGTGGAACTACCTGGCAAGGTAAAGCGAAACACATTGCTTTGGTTGCTACTACTTATCACATATGGATAGCTCGAAACAGATTACTTTTTGAAGACCTTAGACCAAATGAAGATAACATCGTGAGAATGATCAAAACGCACGTATACAAAGCACTTTTTACTTTGTATCCTCATGTTTTGAATCTTTATGAGATTTTTTGCTCTTCAAGTTTAGTCGTAGTTACTTTTTTCTTTGCCCGAGTATGCTCGGTGTACATGTATAGCTTGATCCATCAATTTCCCGGGTATGCCTAGTGTATTTGTACTTGAATTCACTGATTGTTTCCACACCACTCCCTGGTATGCTCCGTGTATTTGTTCTGGAGCCTCGCATCTTTGTTGGGGCATGTTGCCACTTTTCGGAATCTGGTTTTGAACTTTTTAGGTTTTGCCTTTGATTATTCTCAGGTATGCTCGATGTATATGTTTAGAGACCTTGTTAGGACATGTTTCCTCTTTTGGGTCATTGGCTGTGTCCAAGTTTTGATTTCTTTTTCATACTTTGTTTGCTTGATAGCTGGTTTGATTTGTACTTTTAGGGCATGCCCGATGTTTTTGTATCATGAATTTTAATCTATATATTTATATTTTCAATAAAAAAAAATGATGATTAACATTTTATTGCAATATTCTGAATTCTTGCCTTGCAATGATAAAATATTTGTACTATGTAAATATATGTTTAAGCTTTTAACATGATTTCCCTATAAGGGTTTGTTCACGTCTAAAACCTTCGAGAATCAAAGTCAACAAAGGATGTGAGGAGTAAATTGGTAATTAAAAAAAAAAAAATCATGACGTGGAAATAGAGGATGGTGAAATAACAATGGGATAAAAATCGTTGTGAGACGGACAAGACTGCAAAAAATCTTTTACTTCACAGAGATCCAGTTCGTAATAGATTTAGAAGTCAATTATGATTGTTAGTTAGCAAATAACAGTAATTTTAAAAGAGAAATTTTTTTATTCCCCTATATGAGTATTTAAGACCCCTATTTTATTTATACTAAAAAAAGTGTTTGAGATATAATTATTACAACTAACGGTACACTCTGACGAGAAGTGACAAGCCTGGGCCACTTAGACTTGTCTTAAGCGTACACTCGTCATTTATTAAGGAGAATTACAGACACTGATATGATTCCTTCTAGGAAACATAAAGAACGCGCGGAATAAAAAACACTTGGAAAACCTAAATTTAAATATGTAGAGACGGTTGGATCTTAACCCGAGCCTCACTGCACAAGAACTTAAGATATAAATATCGTAAACCCTTTGCGATATGGAAATAAGAATTAAGATTGTCGAACGCCACAAAGGGTGCCCAATCCTTTTTATGTTGAATGCCACAAAGATTGCAAACTTTGATAAGTTCTAAGAAAAGTTCAATGAAGAACAAGTTAAAGGGAATCCTCACGTTTTTATATAAAATCACTCTTAATAATGTCAAACATAATGTTAACAATGAAGGAAAATTAATATGAAACAAAAATGTACTAAAACAGTACTAGTCGCAATATGGTTCAAAAACAAAATTAAATAACTTGAAAACGAAAAATAATAAAAATCTCGTGAGACCCTAGTTCAGGTTCCGAACCAAGCAATCATTTGGTTCATTTTTGTAGCTCTCTCGTTGTGAAAACATTGATTATGCCATCACCACTTGTTTTCCTCCACGCAATTACTTGGAGAAAGATTCAGCAGATGCTGCTTGTTTTGTCCTTTCTCGTGTTCTTATCATAAGATCGTGATTGGACCTGCGTATGTTTGGTAAAGATCTTGAATTTTGGCTTCCATCCATTCACACTAATCTTAGGCCTTCTTTTATAAACTCTTGCTTGAGCTTTAGAGTCACTGAAGTCATGCTTGAACCTTTGTTCCTTGTAGTTTGATCTCTTTTTCGTTGTCTTACCTTAGATCACATGACATTGACAAGATTGACAAAATGGGTTTGCAGAATTAGTTTCTCATCACTTCGACTCCTATTTCTTTATAGAAACAAGCTTCTGGTTCGCCTGTTTTCCAACGCACATACCAGATTCTAGTTATGTTCGTGAAACTAATTCGGATCGTGAGGATCTAAATTGCCCCATTCAATTCGTTATTAAATTTTCATGTGGTCTATGAAGGAGATAATACTCATACTATAAGCCAGCTCAAGGATAACAAATGCCCCCCTGAGATCGACGCTCTAAGGATTCCAAAGGTCAGTCTCAAATTGAATACCTAACCAATCTGAAGAAAGAAATTTACAAACTAAATCACTCTTTACTATGAAACTTGTAGGAATTCTGAACTGAATCCTTCATTTATTAATAGTTGAGGAATATCTGAACTGAGAGTCTGTTTGGTAATGTGAAAAATTTTGTTTTTTGTTATTTTTTGATAGATGTGTGATTTAAAAATATTTAAAAAGTCAAAAATTGTGAGCTTGACTAAGAATGGAGGGTTGAGATTGAGTTTGAAAAATTGAGGTAAAAATTTTATCGTTGCCAAATAGGCTCTGAGTTTGTCATTTATGGAGGGAGATGTACGTTCGGACATTTAATGCCATGGCACATACTGATTGGGACACAGAAACCTCGGGACTAGCGAGGCCGTCATCATTAGCTTTCAGCGTATCTTTTCAAGGAGCCAGCTGGGCCTTGCTATCCTTCCCTTATATATAAAAAATATAAAAGGCTCTAATTTTTCCTGTCCTTCTTCACAAAAATCTCTTCATAACTTTGCAATGAACTGACATTCAGCTCAAGCACGATCTGACTTCTTGTTCGTTATCTCAAAAGATATGAGTATCAGCTCGATTTTGTTTTTATTGCTTTCTTCCCTTTTACTTTTGTCTTTTTCGTATATTCGATAAAGTAGGCATCTCTGAGTTAGGATCCAAAGTGAGGGACCTGAGTGCGTCTGGAAGTAGTGAGTGTATGGTTAGGTCATAAGGATGAGAAGAGGATAGTGTAAGATCTCTCTAAACCGAAAGTGATGAGATGGCCATTAAGTTATCTCGAGATGAAGATGAGATTTCTTGCCTAATACCTTTATCCATTTGGATCCCCTCTCGAACTGAGGTGACTTTAGCTTCCTCTTCAATCTTTCCTTCCACTTCGGGTAGGATGAATAATTAAACAATTTGACATCGGTCGTTATAGTTCTGACTTCGCTTGCAAGCATTTTCCCTCAGCCATAACTGATGGTCCTCCAGAAGGGTGTGTCGCAGTGAACTTGTACTCCTTGCAAGCTAGACTAAGATTTTCCTTTCTTAGGATTACTATCGAGTATCTACCAAAATGGGTGTTGTTCCGACCCAAATCTACCTTCAATGGATGGAAGACCATATTGGGATTTTTTGTGCTTTTCCACAAATGGGGTTTGGTCCACCTCCCTTTCTGGACTTCAACTACTACTATTACTTTGGGGCTGACGGTAAAAATTCAAGACAGTTCTACATAATGATGAGGTCATCAACGAAAGTTAAACTATTGCTGGATAGACTCGACTGGATCAAACAGTGGAAAGACAATTGGTTCTTCGTGTGAGGTGATCGGATGAGCCCACCACGAGCTAATGAACTTCGCGCATTGGTTCCCATCTATTATAGGCAGAAAATAAGTAAGTATACACCTTGTATTTGTACTCGAACTAAAATTTTCTAATATTATTCATTCTATTTGTTGCAGGAGTGAGGGATCCTAAAGTTAGTGACGAGTTGTTCCAAGAAATCAGTACGATCCAGAACACTTCAGTTTCAAATCAGTCAACGAATTGAGTTGTTTTTCGCTGCATGTCTGACGATGGTTAACCCTACTGAATGCTTCATTCCTGAACACTTGAATATTTAGCCAGTCATATCTTGGTACCCCCGAGCAACATATGAACCTCGAGGCCGAGCACTTAAACATTACACCATATTGAGAACCCCGAGGACTTGAACAATCCCGAGGAGAATATAATTCCCGATCACACTTAAAATGCCCGTGGCGAAAAAGTTGCCCCGACCACTCATAATATCCCCCGATGATAGAATACCCCGAGTACATATATCTCACCAAAAAGGTGCATGATGTGCTCGGGGCACATGGTGCTCGGGTCACGTCTCTCATTGATCGGGCATGACTTGATCTGATACGTGGAGTCTACAATCTCCTAATTCCAATAGAACGCATCTTCCAACAGAATCCTATTTGGGTTTTACAACCTCATCCCTAAAAAATAGGAGGATGATTCCTAACAGGACTCATGCAATGCAGGTATTTCAATCCTATCATAATTCGTCCATATATCACTATAAATACATGGCATTCAATCATAATTCAGGTACACAATTATCTCTACAATTTATAGCCTCTTGCATAAATTTTCTCCTTCATCTTTACTGACTTAAGCATCGGAGGGGCGACGAGGACACGCCTCCTCGCCTTTATTGCAGGTATTCGGAGATCCAGTTCGTGCTATTTTATTGCTCAAGCTCAGAATATTTCAGGTGCGATTTTTAGCATCATCATTGGCGCCATCTGTGGGAACCATTACTAGAAGCCATGGTTAATACACGTTCTGGACTTCCACAAGTCACATTACCTGCTCATGATCATTCTGTTGTGCAGGTGCCCTCGACGTTCCCAGCAAACCCTACTACATTACCAGGAAATCAGACATCACACCCCCAACCTTCTGTTGATACCCAGGCAGCATTGGAGGAACTTCGTCAGCAAGTCGTTGCATTGACTCAGTTGCTCACGCATCAGAACCAGCTTGCGCCAACACCCGAGGAAGGGAATACTTCACGGGTCCAACCACCGAACCATAATGCTAGGGAAAGTACCTCGGGACTACCCCCGTCACCACCGAACATGACGAGTTCAAGAACAGTCGCCATGCCCCCTGTCAAGCTTGCGAGAATTTTCCAGGAGGGAATAGCAGTCGGTATACGACAAAATACTCAAGCCCCAGCAAGTTTCACCCTGAACACTCCATTCACACCAGAGGTTTTAGCCTTTCCCTTACCAGAAAGGTTCAAGTTCCCGAGGATAAAGGAGTATGATGGTACAACCGACCCCGTAAATCATCTCAATGTGTACACTGACATCATGAATTTGCAAGTTTCCCCCGATCAGGTCATGTGCAAGGCATTCCCCCAAACCTTGACCAGTGCTGCTAGGGATTGGTTCTCAACTCTTGAACCAAACTCAATTTCGACATTCGCAGATCTTGTCAATAAGTTCTCGGCTTTCTTTGCGGGTAGTAAGCGCATAAGGAAAATGGCTGCCTCGCTTATGAGACTCAGTCAAGGACAAAATGAAACACTGCGTGAATTCATGACCAGGTTCAATGCTGAAAGACTACAGATCCCTGATCTTCATATCTATGCTGCTGTATCTGCTCTTACTCATGCTGTAAGATGCGAGTATTTCAAGATGTCTCTATCGAAAACACCACCAAAATCAGTGACCGAGCTCCTTACTCAAGGAGTGAAGTACATCAATATGGAAGAAACAATGTACCCCAGGAAAAATAGCCCGAGTACTGAAAATTCAGATCATATAGAAAGTAAGCCCGAACACAAGAGACAACATGACCATGGTACATGGAAAGATCAGGCTCGGGGCAAGCAAGAGCATGACCCTCCTACACCCTTCACACGTCTGAACGCCACAAGGGCAAGTATCCTCATGGAAATCAAGGATCTCGAGGAGTTGAAGTGGCCATCAAGAATCAAGTCTCATCCGGACACGCGAGATAAGAGCAAGTATTGCGAATTTCATCATGACCATGGGCATACCACCGAGGAGTGCCATGCATTACAGTGAGAGATTGAATCTTTAATAAAAAAGGGGTTTTTAAAATCTTACATCAGTACTGAAAAACGCTCAAGGAATGACCACGTTCAATGAAAGTCTGAGGATGAAAATAACCCACGGCCTGAACAGTAAACGTCGTCGTTGGTAGAACAGCCTCGGGAAGAAACTCACACAACGGCAGCCCAAGCCTTCCTAGCTACTGATCATGCATTATTTTATAAGTTGTATGGGTTTTCTTACCCTAGTCTTTACCATTTCTTTTCGTTATTTCGTTTTTCTTTTCTTACATATAGCATCGGGGGCCTATGTGCCTACCTTTAATTTCAAAGTAGATAGGTCGAGTCTATACAAGCAATATGGGATGTCGTCCAAAAAAAAAAATTCTCCATCATTGTTGAACACACAAAGTCTTGCCCCGCGCAAGCATTCAAATCCTTGCCCCGAGCAAGCATTCAAAGCCTTGCCCGCACAAGCACATAAAGCCTTACCCCGCGTAAACCCTCAAAGCCTTGCCCCAAGCAAGCCCTCAAAGCCTTGCCCCGAGCAAGCACTCAAAGCCTTGCCCCGCGCAAGCACTCAAAGCCTTCCCCCGCTCAAGCCCTCAAAGCCTTGTCCCGAGCAAGCACTCAAAGCCTTGCCCCGCGCAAGCACTCAAAGCCTTGCCCGGAGCAAGCACTCAAAGCCTTGCCCCGCGCAAGCACCCAAAGCCTTACCCCGCGCAAGCACACAAAGTCTTTCCCCGTACAAGCCCTCAAAGCCTTGCCCCGAGCAAGCACACAAAGCCTTGCCCCAAACAAGCCCTCAAAGCCTTGCCCCGCGCAAGCACATAAAGCCTTGCCCCGCGCAAGCACTCAAAGCCTTGCCCTGAGCAAGCCCTCAAAGTGTTGCCCTGCGTAAGCACACAAATCCTTGCCCTACGCAAGCACTCAAAGCCTTGCACATGCGCAAGCACACAAAGTCTTGCCCCGTGCCAGCAAACAAAGCCTTGCCCCGAGCAAGCACTCAAAGCCTTGCCCCGCGCAAGCACTCAAAGCATTGCCCCGAGCAAGCACACAAAGCCTTGCTCCGCGCAAGCCCTCAAAGCCTTGCCCCGAGCAAGCACTCAAAGCCTTGCCAGACGCAAGCACACAAAGCCTACGCAAGCATACAAAGTCTTGCCCCGTGCAAGCAAACAAAGCCTTGCCCCGAGCAAGCACTCAAAACCTTGCCCCGCGCAAGCACTCAAAGCCTTGCCCCGTGCAATCACACAAAGTCTTGCCCCGCGCAAGCCCTCAAAGCCTTGCCTCGAGCAAGCACTCAAAGCCTTGGCACACGCAAGCACACAAAGCCCCGTGCAAGCCCTCAAAGCCTTGCCCCGCGCAAGCACTCAAAGCCTTGCCTCGAGCAAGCACTCAAAGCCTTGCCCCGCGCAGGCACATAAAGCCTTGCCCCGTGCAAGCACTCAAAGCCTTTTCCCGCGCAAGCACTCAAAGCCTTTTCCCGCGCAAGCACACAAAGCCTTGCCCCAGGCATGCCCTCAAAGCTTTGCCCCGCGCAAGCACTCAAAGCCTTGCCCTGAGCAAGCCCTCAAAGTCTTGCCCCGCGCAAGCACACAAAGTCTTGCCCTGCGCAAGCACTCAAAGCCTTGCCCATGTGCAAGCATACAAAGTCTTGCCCCGTGCAAGCAAACAAAGTCTTGTCCCGTGCAAGTAAATAAAGTCTTGTCCCGCACAAGCATACAAAATACTTGCCTGCGCAAGTACACACGGCCACCCTGAGCAATCAAGTAATCAAATTGATATAATTAAGTCCTCGGGTCTACATAAGCTCAGATTTATTTTCTAACATAAGCTCAGGCTTATTCCTTGCTTAACATAAGCTCTTGTCTATTTCTCCTTATCATAATCATCGCATCATGATACCTCACTATTACGCATCCATCTCTCCCCTAAACTCGATAATGGATGCGCGGGGGCCTATGATGAGTATAAATTTTATTCACACCCGAGCATTTACAAAAGCCTCATCCCCGAGCACTTGAATATTTAGCCAGTCATATCTTGGTACCCCCGAGCAACATATGAACCTCGAGGCCGAGCACTTAAACATTACACCATACACCATATTGAGAACCCCGAGGACTTGAAAAATCCAGAGGAAAATATAACCCCCGATCACACTTAAAATGCCCGTGGCGAAAACGTTGCCCCGACCACTCATAATACCCCCCGAGGATAGAATACCCCGAGTACATATATCTCACCAAAAAGGTACATGATGTGCTCAGGGCACATGATGCTCGGGTCACGTCTCTCATTGATCGGGCATGACTTGATCTGATACGTGGAGTCTACAATCTCCTAATTCCAATAGAACGCATCTTTCAACAGAATCCTATTTGGGTTTTACAACCTCATCCCTAAAAAATAGGAGGATGATTCCTAACAGGACTCATACAATGCAGGTATTTCAATCCTATCATAATTCGTCCATATATCACTATAAATACATGGCACTCAATCATAATTCAGGTACACAATTATCTCTACAATTTATAGCCTCTTGTATAAATTTTCTTCTTCATCTTTACTGACTTAAGCATCGGAGGGACGACGAGGACACGCCTCCTCGCCTTTATTGCAGGTATTCGGAGATCCAGTTCGTGCTATTTTATTGCTCAAGCTCAGAATATTTCAGGTGTGATTTTTAGCATCATCACTCACCTAGTAGGTGAGTTGTGATATTTTCTTAATTCTATGTACGACCTAGATTCTGCGACTTGAGCCCTTGTGAATCTTTACTTTGTTTGTCTCTAGCTTAGAAAAGAAGAAGAATGAAGAATGCTCTAGACAAGGAGAAAAACTTGGCCCTCACGACTTCCCGGCCGACCACGGGAGGCAAGGTACTTACGAAGAAGCCATCACCTCCCCCCTATTATTACCTATGCTTCGTTGCTTCAAACAAAGAAACGGTGTCATATCTATTTAAATGTGTTAAATTGAAAATGAAAATTTTGGATTAATATATTTGAAAACAAAAAAATTCAGGTTATATAAATTTGTTAAGATAGAAATGAAGATTTTGAATCAATATATTTTGAAAATGAATAAATAAAATTATTGAAGTTTTACTTCCTAATATGTCAGTAAATGCGTAGGTTCTTCAATAAGCATATTATAAAAATAATTAATTATTTGCTGTCAACTTTTTACCACCGACGATAAATTGTTAAAAAATTTAACCATTTCATCATTTTGACAAAAATTTGTATGTTTAAAAAACAAAGAAAAATAAAATATATTAATTAATATATTGGATTTCGAATAAAATATATGTAAGCAATATATTAAAAAATAAAGTTAATTAAAAATTATAACATATTAAAAGGAAATTAGGTGAGAAGGTGAGCAAATTTTTAGAGAAAAACGTAAATAAAAGTCAAAAGAAATCTTATATAAAAAAATTTAATTAAGTGCTAAACTTTGAGTGACGCGGTACACTGAGTGTACATGCACAATTTTTTATTTTGATTATTATTATTTTTTTAAAAAGTTTCAAATTCAATAACATGTGTTATGTAGGAAATAAAAAAAATTGGATTAATATATTTGAATATAAATAAATGTCATATCATATCTATGTAAATGTGTAACATTGAAAATGAAAATTTTGGATTAATATATTTTAAAATAAATAAATATATGATATATAAATTTGTTAAGTTAGAAATGAAAATTTGAATTAATATATTTTGAAAATAAATAAATAAAATGATTTAGATTTTACTTTCTAATATGTCAATAAATGAGTAGGCTCTTCAATACGCATGTTACAAAAATAATTAATTATTTTCTATCAAATAGCTAAAACTTCTTTTTAGAGAAAATATTTGAGTACATATAAAACAACCTTTTCATTTAACGTAATTTTTTTGTGATATATATTTTTCCCTTATCTCGTCGTGACTTGAAATGGGGATATGGCTCACGAGTCACGAGTGTTTTTTATTATTTTATTTTGTTGTTGTCAACTTCAGAAACTTTAGGCCCTGTTCGGCAAAAAAAGAATCAAAATTTAATTTGTAATCATTACAAAAATTTAAATTACACAATTTCTCATACCACTTTTTAATCATTCACATTTTTTCTTTTCAATTTTTAACCATTCATCTTATTTAGAAAACACAAATAAATCAACAAATAATTTCAATTTCTTGATTTAACACAAAACATTCCATTTATTTGCCAATTAATTTTTAAAGAACAGGGCCTTAGTCGGTAATAAACTTAGCATTGGTTAGTCACTGTCAAGTATGAAGCGTCGATTTCAAAGAAATTGATTCTTTACGTTTTTGTGGTCATTCTTGTGTTACAATTTTGACTATGATGATACGAGATAGAAACTGGAATTGTCCCATTTTTTCCTTGTATTTACGTCTATTTTTCTACTACTAATTTTTTAAACCCATAAGATAGGATTGTGTTTTGTAGGAAAATAAGGGATCTAAGACAACAAAAACCATAATTTTATATTTTCCTAAATTCATCTTTTCAAACAAGTTTGGTAAATGCACGTTTTGTCAAACTACTTTTTAACCACGCACATTACTTCAAAATAATTTGCAACCATATATTTCACCTCGAAAACATAAAATTTTCTATTTATAAACAAAAAAAATTTAACAAAATGATATAAACTGTTAATAAAACAAATTTATACCAAAATTTATAATTTTTTTTTAAAGCACAAATTCTTCAAAATATTATTTTTAAAAATTCATTTTCAAAATATCTACGCCAAATCAAGGCTCATATAAAAATAATATATAAGGTATTTATGTTTGTAAACTGTCATTTTCAACTTTGACCATTATTAGAGGATTTTATAAAAGTTTGGAATTTCCATTTGGGAGGAGAACCCTACGGCTACGTGTGATTTGATTATTGTAATGTTTGGTGTAATCTTGACTAATCGTCTGTGATTAAACCTTAACACTCTATTTGTCGGCCAAGGCATGTGAATTGTATGTATCCTAATTTTTACAAAAAAATCCTCTTTGAAAGTACTATTCATTTTGTGTTATGAGTGTTCACACTTCAAACGATTTGAATATATTCTTTTATTTTTATATATATCTCCTCCCTTACATTAGAAGAGGCTCTTTGATAGTACTTTTCATTTTGTGTCATGAGTGTTCACACTTCAAACGATTTTGAATATATTCTTATATACTTATATATATCTTCCTATAGTATTAGAGCACCCCCCTTACATTAGAAGAGGCTCTTTGAGAGTACTATTCATTTTGTGTCATGAGTGTTCACACTTCAAACGATTTGAATATATTCTTTTATTCTTATATATATCTCCTCCCTTATATTAGAAGAGGCTCTTTGAGAGCACTTTTCATTTTGTGTCATGAGTGTTCACACTTCAAACGATTTGAATATATTCTTTTATTCTTATATATATCTCCTCCCTTATATTAGAAGAGACTCTTTGAGAGTACTTTTCATTTTGTGTCATGAGTGTTCACACTTCAAACGGTTTTGGATATATTCTTATATACTTATATATATATACTCCTATATTATTAGAGCACCCACTATGAATAGGTTACGGCACAAGTTAGTCGTATAAATTAGTAAGATGTTATATTTAGTGCCTACAATGGATAAGTTAAAATATAGGTTAAATGAATCTTTTTTGTTTACAAGTTAACTTCAATGTTAAATTTGACTAGTGGTTTAACTTGATAACATGTCATTTTAACTTCTTTTCTTCTTTCTTCTTTAAATTTTTTAATATCGATAAATAAAATAATTTTTTTTATTTCATATTATATAATTTAATGAGATTTTCAAAATGAGTACCATATTAATATATAAATTTTGTTATTTCAAAAATAAATATTTATCATATTCTTGGATTTAGTTAAAATTTTAACATGTTCATTGTAGCAAAAATTAATGGCTAACTTTAACATACATGTGTGTAACTTTAACATGTTAATGTGGCATTTAACATCTCACTTTTTACTTATGTAGCTAGCTATATTTAACTTGTCCATTGTAGATGCTCTAAGTGGTGGTTTGTATATTTACTATTTATTTTGGGTTGGTAGTGTTCACATGCTATTCATTATCTGGTTTGTACAAAATATCTTAAATATATCTACTACAAAGTTGATTTTTGGTTTCTACAAAATATCATTTGTGTAACTTTAAAAATGTTGATGTGGCATTTAACATCTCCGTTTTGCTTATGTAGCTAGATATATTTAACTTGTTCATTTTGGATGCTCTAAGTGGTGGTTTGTATATTTACTATTTATTTTGGGTTGGTAGTGTTCACATGCTATTCATTATCTGGTTTCTATAAAATATCTTAAATATATCTACTACAAAGTTGATTTTTGGTTTCTACAAAATATCTTACAGCTCGTTCGGTAAATTTAAAAAAATTGCTTATAAATCAACTTTTTTTGTACAATTTCTCAAACGACTTTTTAATTACACATATTTTCTCTCTCCAAATTTCAACTACATGTTTTACCTATAAAAGACGGACAAAAAAATGATGTTAAAAGTCAAAGGAGTATTTACTACTCATTTTGGGTTGGTAGTGTTCACATACTATTCATTATTTGGTTTCTACAAAATATCTTACATCCCGTTCGGTAACAGTTAAAAAAACTGTTTATAAATCATATTTTTTTACACAATTTCTCAAATCACTTTTTAAACACACATATTTTCTCTCTCCAATTTTCAACCACATATTTTACATAGAAAAAAAAAAGAAAAAACACAAAAACACCGTGATGTTAAAGGCTAAAGGGAGAATCAAACTTGTAATCACTTTTCAAAAGTGGAAAAAACCATTTTGCTTTGACGTATGTTTCTTATTTATAGCATGTTGAATCTTTCAGGTTTAGCTTTTGTAATCAATTTCTCTACGATCATGTTCTCGTTCATCGACAATTACTTCAATTACGACTCGAAATTGTGAAATGTTAAAAAAAAATAAAAAATAAAAAAATCTGAAGTTATAAAAATTATAATTCAAAATTATTTTTTAATCACGCTAAAGAAATCACATACTATTCACTATCTTGTTTCTACAAAATATCTTACAACCGTTCGATAATAGTTACAAAAATTGTTTATAAACCATTTTATTTACACAATTTTTCAAACAATTTTTTAATCACACATTTTATCTCTCCAATTTTCAACCCCATATTTTACCTAGAAAATACTAAAAAAAAAAAAAAACCACGATTTTAAAGTTTAAATGGAGAATCAAACTTGTAATCACTTTTCAAATGGGGGAAAAAGTCATTTTACTTAAAGATATGTTTCTTATTTATACCATGTTGAATCTCCCAGGTTCAGTTTTTAAAATCAATTTCTCTATAACCATGTTCTCGTTCATCTACAATTACTTCAATTACGACTAGGAAATGTGAAATGTTAAAATATATATATATATATATTCTTTTATAAAATATTTTGGGTGTGAATGACCATTATGCCATTGTAAAGTTTATATTGTTACAATTGTACCATTATCCACCCCTATAAATAGGGTACTACACTTCTTCATTTAACGCACAATTTGGAATAAGAAGAATTCTCTCCATCTCTATATTCTCTCTAATATTTTGGTAGTCTTGTTCTCTATAATATTTTGGTAGTTTTACAACACGTTATCAGCACGAGATTCTAGCCAACTGAGTTAACAAATGTTCAATTTGTATAAAGAAGGTAATAATTTTAAATATTATGCTACCACCTACATGGCTGGTTTTACCATTTTTAATTATATCATACTACCACCTACATAGTTGGTTTTACCAGTTTTAATTATATCATGCTACCACCTACATAATTGGTTTTACCATTTCAAATATATAATACCACCTATATGGTTGATTCTACCAGTTTTATTATAGTTGGTTCTACTAAGTTTTTAAATATTTTTGCTTATATTATACCTTCATATTAGGATGTTTTAAATTATACTGATACCTACACAGTTTCGACTTTATACACAGAAGTTAATCCTAAATTTTTTTGATACATGTATAGTCGATCTTTCGACTATATGTATTGTTAATTATGTTGATGCTTACTACGTCGATCTATTAAATATATAGTTTAAATGAAATAACATTTTATGTATTTTCTAAAAAGATAAATTTATAATCTAATCAATTCATCATTCCAATAAAATGCACTTACAAAAGTAAAAGTTATTTTTCTTTTTGAAAACTAAAATCACAATTTCAAAAAATGTAATGATTAAACATCTCTTTATGATATGGTTACATACATACCACATAATTCTTGAAATGCAATTTTTGAAGAATCTTTTGTTAATGCACTCTCATTATACGTATTAACCATTTGTTAATTTATTCTTGATAATTGTTATCTTGATTAATTGATACCGCAACTTAGATTTACACATAGCAATTTCAAAATTTTGTTTTATTGTTACAACAACTTAGAATTATAATTAATATTCCAGAAGAATAAAAACTCGATATAGAAATCATGTCATTAATTCTTTACTAAGATTTTTCAAGGAATTAATTATGTCTCCTGTTTGATTGAATAGTTATCCTAATGGCAAATATCACAAAACTCGAGTTCATTGCACTAGATTTATCCGGAAAAAATTATCCATCATGGATCCTAAATGTTGAGATTCATCTTATTTCAAAAGGTCTTGGAGAAACAATCAAAGAAGGAAACAAAGAATCCCTACAGGATCGTGCAAAAACATTTATTTTCCTTCGTCACCATCTTCATGACGGATTGAAAATCGAATATCTCACTGTGAATGATCCACAAGAACTCTGGAAAAACTTAAAAGACAGATTTGACCATTAGAGGACTGTAGTCCTCCCAAAAGCCCGTTTTGAATGGATGCACATTCGTTTGCAAGATTTTAAAATTGTGAGTGAGTACAATTCTGAACTATTTAGAATATGTTCAAAATTGAATTTGTGTGGAGAAAATATCACTGAAGCGGATATGCTAGAAAAAACATTCTCCACCTTTCACGCCTCAAATGTGCTCCGGAGCAGCAATATTTTGAGCGTGATTTTAAAAGGTACTCAGAACTCATATCTTGCCTATTAGTAGTCGAACAAAAGAATGAGTTGTTGATGAAAAATCACGGATTACGTCCAATCGGTTCTGTACCATTTCCTGAAGCAAGTGGTACTGCATTTCCTGAAACAAATGCTATATCAAGAAATAGACATGGATACAGACGTGGTCGTGTGCACGAACATAGACGTGGACACGGACATGAACAGGGACGTGGACATGGAAGGAATTTTGGACAAAATCATCAATAACATGGCCACATAATTAAAATACACGAGGCAAATGAGAATAACATAATTAAACGGCAACACGAATAAAGTTGCTTCCGATGTGGCATGAAAGGGCATTGGTCATGTACCTGTCGTACGGAAAAACACATTGTAGACCTTACCAACAGTCAATTAATGGAAAAGAAAAAATAGAGACAAATTTTGCTGATTGTCCAGTTAATATGAGACACTTAGATGTCTCTAATTTTTATACTAACGCACTGGCAAATATATTGCTTTATCAGAAAGTCACGATGTTGTTGTTGTTTTGAAATTTTAATATGTATTGTCCATTTGATGTTAAATTATTTTTAAATTCTTTTGATCACAAATTCACTTTTCTAAAATATCTATTTGATTATATTTTAGATGAATTGCCAAGATATATGTCTTGTTGATAGTGCAACAACACATACTATTTTCTGGAAGAAAAAGTATTTTCTGAACTTAACATTAGCGGAAAATAATGCTAATACAATATTCGGCACATCGAAGATCGTTGAAGGCTCCGGTAAAGCCTTTATTATTTTATCAAATAATACACAGCTATGTATTAACGATGCACTCTACTCTAGCAAATCCAGAAGGAATTTGCTTAGTTTTAAGGATATTCGCTGCAATGGATATCACATTGAAACGATACAAGAAAATAACATTGAATATATTTGCATTACTTCTTTTGTATATGGCTAGAAGCAGATAAAAGAAAAACTCCCGCCACTTCCTTCTGGAATGTATTATACATCCATAAAAGAAGTCGAATCAAACAACGTCATGAACCCGAAGTTTGTGGACTTAAAATTTTTTATACTTTAGTATGATTGACTTGGACATCCAGGAGCGATAATGATGTGTCGAATAATTAGCAACTCACTTGGACATCTTTTAAAGAACCAGAAGATTCTTTCACCTAATGATTATTCATGTGTTGCTTGCTCGCAAGGAAAATTGGTCATTAGACCTTCCACTACAAAGGTCAATGTTGAATCTCCAACTTTCTTAGAAATGATTCATGGAGATATACGTGGGCCGATACACCCACCATGTGGACCATTTCATTATTTTATGGTACTAGTTGATTCTTCTACTAGATAGTCGCATGTGTTTACTGTCCACAAGAAATGTAGCCTTTGCTAGGCTACTGGCTCAAATAATAAAATTACGAGCTCAATTTCCCGATTACTCAATCAAGACAATTCGTCTTGATAATGCTGATGAATTTAGATCACAGAGATTCAATGAGTATTGCATGTCCATTGGGATTGCTATTGAACATTCAGTTGCGCATGTCCACACACAAAATGAGTTAGCAGAGTCATTTATTAAACGTCTACAATTAATTTCTAGACTACTACTCATGAAAACAAAACTCCCAGCTTCTATTTGGGCTCATGCCATATTACATGCTGCATCATTGATTCGTATAAGACCAACTGCTTATTATCAATACTCACCTCTAAAACTTGCATCTGGTCATGAATCTAATATTTCTCACCTAAGGATTTTTGGTTGTGCTGTCCAAGTACCAATCTCTTCCCCACAACGTACCAAAATGGGTCCCCAACGTAGACTTGGGATTTATGTTGGTTTTGATTCACCTTCCATCATTAGGTACCTTGAACCCTTAATGGGTGATTTGTTTACTGCGCGTTTTGCAGATTGTCATTTTGATGAAATGAACTTCCCAACTTTAGGAGGAGTAAAGTTGCATTCTGAAAATCAAGATAAAATTTATTGGAATGAAACAACTCTATCTCACTTTGATCCCCGAAGTAATCAATGTGAGCAAGAGGTTGGGAAAATTATTCATTTGTAAAGAATTGCAAATCAATTACCTGATGAATTTGTTGACACAAGAAAAGTGACAAAGTCATATATACCAGTAAAAAACACTCCGACAAAGATTGATGTCCCTGTAGGACAAACTTCAATAGCAAGTGAACCTAAAAAATGCCAGAAGCATGGTCGACCAGTTGGTTCAAAAGACACCGTACCTCGTAAGGGGAAATTAAACCAACCTAAGACTCCTGGACGAGTAATAATAGTACAGAATGATCAATCTAATAGTGGTAACATGGTTCCTGCAGAACTACATATTTCAATGAAACAATCTAATAGTGATGACGTGATTCCTGCAGAATCACAAATGTCCGAAAATAATGAGATTTCAATAAATTATCTGTTATCTCATAAATTATGGAAAAGTGACAATGTTGTTATAGATGATATTTTTACCTTCCAAATGGCTCTTGAAATATTTCAAAATAATGACCCTGAGCCACTGTCTGTTAAAGAATGCTAACAGAGAGAGAATTGGCCAAAATGGAAGGAAGCTATGCAGACAAAATTGAATTCCTTAGAGAAACG
Source organism: Ligustrum vulgare (assembly GCA_963555705.1). Lineage (NCBI taxonomy): Eukaryota > Viridiplantae > Streptophyta > Magnoliopsida > Lamiales > Oleaceae > Ligustrum > Ligustrum vulgare. Next base: position 14,627,973 of record OY743185.1, read on the forward strand.
AAAGGTGTTCGGACTAGTAGTTCAAACACATGAAAATGTAATCCCTGTAGGATACAAATGAATCTTTGTAAGGAAAAGAAATGAAAATAATGAAGTTACAAGATACAAAGCCCGGCTTGTACCTCAAAGTTTCTCACAAAGGACTGGAATTGATTATGAGGAAACATATTCTCCCATAATGGATGTCATCACATTCAGATTTTTAATTAGTTTATGTAGCGACCGAGAAATTTTTATTATAATAAAAGTTAAATTTATTAATATTTGTCGCTACGATTTCATCCATTTTAAGAAAAACGTGTTCGCCTAGCCAATTAAATTATTTTAAGATCTTAAGAAATAAATTTGAATTCGTTTAAATCGTTGAGTCCAATTTGTAAATTTAAAAAATTTGTTTTAAAAAATTCATATTTCATCAAATTCTTTATTTAATCCAATATCAAAATTTCCTTATTTTAATATTATTATTTCAAAATTTAATCAATTTAGAATATGTGTAACCCCTTTCAAATTGTAAATACAGAACATCCAAGTTTTATTGCCATTATTTTCAGAATCCTTTTCCTTTCCCTCAACGTTCCAGCAACCTGAGTCAGTACACGTTCCTCACATCATCAAACGCCACCATTAATTTCTAATCTCAGTTACAATCTTCCAGCTCCCAAAGAGTTGCCCATAAATCACCATCTTCATTGACGTTTTTTTTTCCTCCCTCACGACCTGCAGAAGTTAGGTAAGAATCCTCTTCTACTCATTTCAATTCTCTGCAACAGTCACCAACCAGAGGCTTGAATCTTTCAGCTTCGATTTCAAGCAGCCAACCCCAATTCCACTCAATCAGTACCGCCATGGCCGGAACCTCAGTCCACAACCTCTGCATTCAAGACCTGACACCAATGTCACATATCACACCCTGCCGATTCAAAATCCACAACCGGTATCACCATGGCCAAAACTTCAGTCCACGATTTCCACATTCAGGCCCGACACCAACGGCACAAATCGCCCTTACCCATTTCACTTTCTATCCATAATTTATACCAAACACCCAAGAAATCAGAAATAAACGAAGCCCAACGTCTTACCTGGGTCATCGTCCGGATTATCGCCGGAAATAACTTGAAACCCGAACCTTGTAGCTTCGATTTTTGCACAAAACAATCTGACCCAAACCTTCATTTTTCATACACCCCACCGGCTCTACTGCCCCCTTGCACCGACGGTAGTATAACCGCCTGCGTCCAGCCGGCGGCCTCGAGTCGGAGAAGGGGCGAGCTCCGCTCGCCATCTCTCAATCTCTGTCTCGAAATGTAGAGAGGAGAGAGAGATTTTGATATAAATCAAAAATCTGATTTTCAAATTGCCCTTTAGTCCCAACTTTTAAAATCTGTCAACTTTGACCCCAAGTTTTTAATAGCTATTATCTTAGCCCTATAGTTTTTAAACATTTCGAGTCAGCTCCTCTTATTTCTGAAAATTTTTAATTAAGTCCCAAACCTTTTAAAATTTAATTTTGTTAAATTCTCAAATTAGCCCCCAAATCTTTTATTTTATTCCAAACTTCTAATTTAAATTTATTTTCTTTGGCTAGACGACGCGAACGGACTATTAGAGACTTGAAGCTTTTTCCCGCTCGATACATATACTCGTTAAGCTTTGAGGTAGACTCATACTCAATAATTTATTTAGCTATGATTTGCATGTAAATCTGAAATTATGTAAATCATATATGATGTTATGAGAAAAGAAATGTTATGTTCATGTGATTAACCATGAGGGGTAAGATGGGCAAATGCTCTCCCGAAAAATGGTGTATAAAGAAGAAATGTTATATGCGCTATAACTTCCATGCATAATTGCATGTTGAATTAAGACAAGACAAGGCTACTTTCCGCACTTATGTGAATATGTGATATGTTATGATATTATGAGAAAAGTATGTTAGCATGATTACATGTTTATGTGCAATTTATGGATTAAGTGAATTATTCGGTTATGAGTTTGCTGAGTATTTCTTAGAAATACTCACCCCGTTATTAACAAATTTTTGCAGACTTCGGAAGCGGTGGCGAGTGATGGACACAAGTGGCAAAGAAATAATTAAATATTATTTTAAATAATAGAATTTCTGTTTGTTTTAAGTCAAAATTTTATTTTTCCGACTATGGAGGATTTAAATTTTAATCTTATGAATTATTGGAATAATATTTAAAATTTCAGTTAGTTTCCGCTAAATGAATATTCTTGTGAAATTGAGTTTCTGACGACGATGAAGTGGCGTTTTGAGTATTTAGAACTCGGGGCGTTACAGTTTATCTGTGTCAGAAAGGCTCGATATGCGCCTTATGGATGTAGTAACAGCCTATCTATATGACTCACTTGACAGTGATAGTGATGGTAACGGGGCGGGTTCGGGTAGGGTCCCCCCGACCCGTGCCCCGCCCCACGAGAATTTTTCAATTCCAAACCCGCCTCGCGACCGGTGAATTTTGGGTAGGGGCGGGTTCGGGTTAGGGGTGGGGCGGGGCGGGTCAACCTACCCGCCCCGTTTAAATTTTTTTAATTTTTTCGGTATTTTTTAATTTTTTTTCCTTATTATTTTTTATTAATTTATTTAATCGGGGCGGGTTCGGGTCGGGACAGCTAAACCCGCACCCGCCTTCATCCCACCCGGGTCGGGGGAAATCGCCCCATACCCAGCCCCGCCGACCCGCGGGGCGGGTTCGGGTCGGATACCAGTCAGGTCGGGTTTTTTGCCATCTCTAGATAGTGACATATACATGAAAGTCCCTGAAGGACTTAAAGTTCCAGAAATAAATGATACATACCCGAAAAGTATGTTTTCAATCAAATTGCAAACACTAGTACAGAAACAGTCTTTCGCGTCGGTTATTTAAGAGATTAGGCGTCGGTTTTTGTGGCGACGCGTAAAGTAAAGACTTTACGCGTCGGTTGTAAAACGACGCGTAAATGCTATCTTTACGCGTCGGTTGTTAATAAACCGACGCGTAACGTTGAAAAAAAAAAATTTTAGGCGTTTAGGCGTCGGTTTTGGATTACAACCGAGACTTTAGGCGTCGGTTTTCTTAAAACCGACGCGTTTTCAATTTTTTTTTTTTTTTCACGAAATTCATTTGCCTATAGAGTAAAATACAATGACCCAGGCTACTGCAGGTCATGGCCTGCATTGGCCTGGACGTCACCTGCAATGACCCAGGCCACTGCAGGTCATGGCCTGCAATGACCTAGATGTCACCTGCAATGACCTGGACGTCACCTGCAATGATCCAGATCACTGCAGGTCGATCATGACCTGCAATCACCTAAACGTGGACTGAACATTTTCCACATGCACATCATCAAATATGTATATAATCGACATAATTAAAATAATGTTAAATAAATGAGAAATAATTATATTTACAAGATTGTTAATGTCACATGTAATTGAGTAAATAGAAGTTTGAATACACGTCGATTTACACACACCTATCAACGAAGTATTTAGCCCATAAGTTTTGAATTTCAGCAATTTCCTCCGTTGAGTAATACTCTTTAAATGCCTACAAATAATCAAAATGAATTATCAGTTATTTTGTAATAAAATATGAAGGAATAATTAAAAATTATCATGTTCAATAACTTATACCTTTTCCAACGACGGACGCTGAAAGTGTTCAGTGACTATCTCATACATATTTTATAAAACTTTTTCGATAAATAATCTTAAACTTCACAACCAATGAGTATAATTATGAGCACTTAGTATTACAAGTAGCTAACCTATCAATGTTGTGCTAAAAATGTATGAACTTAATTGATAAAGCAAGTATAGCACTTAGATATAGTGTTGCACAATATAAATTGATAGAAAAGAGTAAGTGTAATGCAAGTAAGTAAAAGGGATAAGAGATTGCAAACGCGATTTAGGGAGGTTCAATCAACCAATGTGATCTACGTCCTCCGTTACCGAGCTCTCCGTCACGAGCAAGGCCAAATCCACTATATTGATAACTTACAACAAGGAGTATCGAATCCTTAGGTGACTTTACGACAAGGAGCACCTATCCTTTACAATCGAGTTTTCTCAAGGCTCTCGAAACCACAAGATATAATGAATTGAATTTACAATTGAAATAACTCTCTTAACAAATGATATGATCAATACAAGTATCTTGAGAGTTTTAGGACAACACTTCAATAGATAGCAACTATTTAAAGCTCAAGTGTTTATGAAAACTTTGAATAATGATATGAGATAGTTTTTCTTGAATCAAAGTTTTTCAACCAATGATCTCTCTTTCCAAATAATACTTAGTTAAGTATGAAGAGAGATATACACTTCAATAAGTGTTTGGTGATATGAACTCAATTAAAGATCAATAATGAAGTAAAAGTATTGAGTTTTCTACAAGATGGAATTCTTGATAAAAATATGAGATAGTTTTGAACAATCAAGAGATTCCTTGCAATAAATGAAATAGAATGTAAAACAAAGTAAGCTCAATGATTTTCTCAATAAATTTCTCTCTTAAATGCTCTTGTAGTTGGTTAAAATGAATGCAAGAGAAGTGGCTATTTATAGATCAAGAATTTGAGCTGCAGACAGTTTCGGTCGACCGATTCATACTTTCGGTCGACCGAAAGTTTAAAAAATTAGTCGTTGCATTTTAGCCGTTAAACTTTCGGTTGATCAGATTTTTCGGTCGACCAGAGTTTCGGTCGATCAAGTACACTTTCGGTCGACCGAAAGTGTAAAAATTTGATTTTTTATTTTTACATCAAAAAGTTTATTTTTCCAAAAACTATTTCATGTTATGTTTTGAAAAATCATTTTTATGCAATTAATGATTTTTAGAAATATTTTTGAGCTTTATAAACTTGCTAAAAATTGATGAGTCGATACCTTTACAAATGAGTTGAAATTTTTCAACATAAATCTTCTAAAGCTTTAATCTTCGGTCTTCGACGATCTTGTTCACTTCAACACTCTTTAATGATTGCTTTGTACTTCAATGGATGACGATTTTGATCTCGGAGTATCCAAATGACATAATTATGATAAACTCAAGAATTGAAATCATTAGTAACACATGAGATCTTGTTTGTTATAATCAAAACAATATATACGTGAATAGTCATAGGTCAACAATTTCCCCCTTTTTTATTATGACAAACAATATGATTTGTAATTCGTAAAAATGATGAAATATATATGTAAGTACATATTCCCCCTTTCTTTTGCAATGTATTCCCCCTTTCTATCATAATATTGCAAGATAAAACAGATCAAATCGTAGCTCTAATATCTCTTCCCCCTTTTGGCATAAGCAAAATGTGTCAAGTAGCGTTTAAAGCCTACGGGAATAGTCATGGGACACGGATAATCAAAATTCCTTGAATAGAAGGTCATGAAATTTTTTTTTACATGGAATCCCCGTATTTTGTACAAAACCGATAAGAGTAGAATCTTGTCATATAGAAAGCACCTATATCTCAACATTATCACAACGTAAGGCAAGTATCATAGCAAAACATCAAGTGAATCATACAATGCATATCAATTAGGCACAAAGAATTTAAAATAGGTTTAAAACATGATTACATAGTTTGAAGGCAAAGTGTTTGAAAATCACTATGAAAGATATATATATATATAAAAAAGTAAAGATAGGATCTTCAATCGGCCGCCGGTGGTGGAGGTGGATTAGGCGGGTAGATGGAGTAGAAATGAGCGAAGAAGGCCTCTTGAGATGTGTGCATATGTTGAAGTTGTTGTTGGATGCCTTCAACCGCCGTGGTGAGAGAATCGATACGCCCATTAAGGATGTTGAATTGATCTTCCGAGATGGACCGATGGGGAGGTGCTGCAGCTTGCGGTGCTCGAGGCCGGGACCTTGGTCGAGGCTGGTCATCCCCACCACCTTGTGCAGTGCCTTCACCGGCACCCCCATGGTCACCCTCACCAGCATCCGCCCCTTCATCAATCTCCAATTCCTCTTCTGCTTCCTCTTCGGTAAATGGCCAAGTCGTAGGCCCCGATGCATCATCGAAACCTTGAGTATTGCACACCCATTGACCGTTCCCCTTGACAATTCTCATTCGTTTGAGAGTGTTGATGTTTATAATATCGGTGTGTTTGGATTTAAGAATAGGCTCATTGTCTAGAGGCACATTGAAGTGATTGAAAATTTTTGTAAAAATCATGCCGTAGGGTAGGCCTAGAACTCGAGTAGAGGTATGAATGTGATGAAGATGTTTGATGAAGATGTATGGAAAATCAAGTTTGCGACCGACAAGGAGGGAATCAAGAATGAATAGGTCGAGATGGTTGACTTCATCAAAATGGCCACTGCGGGGTACAATTGTGTGAGCAATCGCACGATGAAGGACCTTGCATGGGATGGTCAAATGATTGAGGTTCAAATGCATAGTGGTAGTGAGGGGTCGGGCAGTGACACGACTACAAGCCTCGAGTTCATTGTACCCCTCGAACCTAACGGGATAGTGAGTGACATACGCATAATTCTCACTACGCTGCAATCCTAGGAGGTTTCTAATGAGGGAACGTTCGATTTCGACCTGTGTACCCCTAACCGAACTAGTAATTTCATCGGGATAAAAAGTAGCGTTTCGAAAGAATTCCCGAATTAATGTAGGGTAGGAGTTTTCAGAAATAGACATGACATTTTTCCATCCTATATCTTCAAAATAACGTTCAATTTGAAACGAAGGGGCTTGAAGGTAAAAATCGAAGAAATCGATAGACTTACCTATTAGAATTGGATGATCAGAGAAGCGGTCGGGCAATGGTGTACGTTCCTCAACGTTCGATGAGCTAGCTTCTCCCTTCTTCGATTTCTTCTTCGGAGGCATGTTGAATTTTCGAGTGAATGGATTGAACCAATAGAAAATTTTGGAAAATTTTAGGTAAAAACGAGTAGAGATCAACAATGTAGTAGTATAATGATAAGTTTGATGGAGTGAAATCGATTCAAAGTGAGAAAATGTGGAATTTTCGTGATTTACCCAAAAATGTAGGGTTTTGAGAAATTCATGGATGAAAATTGAAGAAAATGAAGAAATTGATGAAGATTATGATGGGAAATCCGAATTTGTGGATGATTTTAGGTAATTGTGATGAAAAAGATGAATTTTGGAGAAAAAGAGAAGAGAAATTTCGAGAAATAAGGGTTAGGTTATGAAATTTGGGGATGAAATTGAAGTTTTAAAACCTGATTTCTCGCAACTTTCGGTCGACCGGAAATTAGTTTCGGTCGACCGAAACTCTGCAAGATAAATACTAGGAAGCTGCAGGAGGGTTCGGTCGAGTGATGGTCGACCGAAACTATACTTTCGGTCGTACAATGGGTCGACCGAACAGGCATTTCGGACGACCGAAATATTATGGTTGACCGGAACAGTCAAAAATCAAATTTTTGCAAATATTATGATAAAGACACATATATATTGTAAATTTAACCACAAATATCATTTTCATCAATAATACCCAATCCTCTTCTTATATATGAAAATCTATCATGAGGTAGAGGTTTAGTAAAAATATCGGCCAATTGTTTTTCGGTACTTACAAATTCCAAGTAAATGTCACCTTTTTGCACATGATCTCTAAGAAAATGATGTCGATTTCAATATGCTTAGTGCGAGAGTGCAAGATGGGATTTTTTGACAAATTTATAGCACTAGTGTTATCACACATAATAGGAGCATTTTCAAAAATCAAGTGATAATCACTAAGAGTTTGTTTCATCCATAAAACTTGAGCACAACAACTAGCGGCCGAGATATATTCGGCCTCGGCGGTAGATAGTGCAACGGAATTTTGTTTCTTGCTAAACCATGACACAAGTGCAAATCCTAGAAAGTGACAAGTTCCACTTGTGCTTTTTCTATCAATTGTGCATCCGGCCCAATCGGCATCCGAATAATTTATAAGTTCAATATGAGTGCCTTTTGGATACCATAGTCCCAAAGTTCTAGTGCCACTTAAATATCTAAAAATATGTTTCAAGGCACTTAGATGAGATTCTTTAGGATTGGATTGAAATCTAGCACATAAGCATACACTAAACATAATATCGGGTCTACTTGCCGTTAAGTAAAGAAGGGATCCAATCATACCTCGATATTTTGTAATGTCAATAGAAGTGCCTTGCTCGTCTTTGTCCAATTTGATTGAAGTACTCATGGGAGTATTCATTGGCTTCAAGTTTTCCATCTCAAACTTTTTGAGCATATCCACAATGTACTTGGTTTGACTAATGAAAATCCCTTCACTAGTTTGTTTGATTTGAAGCCCGAGGAAGAATTTTAACTCTCCCATCATGCTCATTTCAAATTCATTGCTCATACATTTTGAAAATTCTTCACAAAGAGACACATTAGTTGCACCAAAAATAATATCGTCAACATAGATTTGTACAACAATCATGTCTTCCTTTTTTGTTTGATAAAAAGTGTAGTATCCGCATTTCCCATTTGAAAGTCATTTGAAATAAGAAATTTACTCAATCTTTCATACCAAGCTCTAGGAGCTTGTTTTAAACCATATAGAGCCTTTCTTAGTTTAAAAACATTATCCGGAAATTTATGATTTTTGAAACCGGGAGGTTGTTCAACATAGACTTCTTCTTGAATAAAACCATTTAAAAATGCACTTTTGACATCCATTTGATAAAGAGTAAAACCTTTATGACAAGCAAATGCAAGAAGCATACGAATGGATTCTAGTCTAGCAACTGGTGCAAAAGTTTCTTCAAAGTCAATACCTTCTTCTTGATTGTAACCTTGGGCCACTAATCTAGCCTTGTTACGCACAATTATACCGTTTTCATCCTTTTTGTTTCGAAAAACCCATTTTGTACCAATAACGGTTTGATCATTTGGTCTATCAACTAAATCCCAAACATGATTTCTTTCAAATTGATTTAGTTCTTCTTGCATTGCAAGAATCCAAAACTCATCGAACTCGGCTTCTTTGAAATTCTTTGGTTCAATTTGAGAAATAAAGGCACAAGTATTCAAGAATCCTTTAGTAGAGTTTCTAGTGCTTACCCCTTTCGAAGGATCACCAATTATGAGCTCTTTTGGGTGAGATGAAACAAATCTCCATTCGATAGGAAGTGTTAGATCACTTGAGTTTTTGGAAGATGTTCCTTCTTCTTGTTGAGGAGTTGGTTCTTCCAAGTCTTTTTCTTCATTGTCTTTGGATATTTCATTGATTTGATTTTGAATGTTCATTTCCTCAAAAGGAATTTCCAAACCTACATCAACACCTTTCTCTTGATCAAGAGAATTAGTTTCATCAAAAGTAACATGTATGGATTCTTCCACTACTAGAGTTCTTTTATTAAAAATTCTATACGCTTTGCTAGTGGATGAATAACCAAGAAAAATTCCAACATCGGATTTTGAATCAAATTTTCCCAAGTTTTCTTTTGTGTTAAGAACAAAGCATTTACAACCAAAAACCTTAAAATATCCGATATTGGGAATTCTATTTTTCCAAAGCTCATACGGAGTTTTAGTTTTCTTTCGACTTACTAAAACTCTATTTATTATGTAGCAAGCGGTGTTAACGGCTTCGGCCCAAAAATATTTTGGTAAGTTATTTTCATTTAGCATGGTTCGAGCCATTTCTTGCAATGTACGATTCTTCCTTTCTACTACACCATTTTGTTGAGGAGTTCTAGGAGCCGAGAAATTATGTTCATATCCATTTATCTTGCAAAATTCATCAAAAGCCATGTTATCAAATTCTCCACCATGGTCACTTCTTATAGTTGTAATAGAATATCCCTTTTCATTTTGAACCTTTTTGCAAAAATGTTTAAATGCATTTAAAGCTTCATTTTTCAAATTTAAAAATAAGACCCAAGTAAATCTTGAGAAATCATCAACAATGACAAAAGCATAGTGTTTACCACCTAAGCTTGCGGTTTTAGATGGTCCAAAGAGATCCATGTGAAGAAGTTGTAATGGTTTTATGGTGGAAGAAAATTGTTTATTTTTGAAAGAACTTTTGGTTTGTTTTCCAAATTGACAAGCATCACAAATTTTGTCCTTTTCAAATTTCAAACTTGGTAGGCCTTTAACAAAACAATTTTTGGATATTTTTGAAATAAGGTCCATACTAATATGACCTAATCTTCTATGCCATATCCAAGTGTCATCTTTAAAGCTTGACAAACATTTTAATTCTTTCTCAAATTAAATGTTGATGATATAAACATATTTACTTCGGCTTCCTATGAACAATACATCTTTCGATGTAGCATCTTTGATAAGACATCTAGAAGAATCAAATTTAATATGATAACCTTTATCACATAATTGACTAATACTTAGCAAATTATGTTTGAGATTATCTACTAATAAAACATTTTCAATAGAGGGAGAAAGATGATTACCAATATTTCCAATGCCAATGATTTTTCCTTTGGCATTATCTCCAAAAGTGTTATGACCTCCATCCTTTCTTTTGAATCTTGATAAGAGTGATTTATCTCCGGTCATGTGCTTTGAGCAACCACTATCCAAGAACCAATTGCTTTTTACTTTTGTTGATACCTACAAAACATGACTTAATTTTTGACTTCTTGGTACCCACATAATTTTGGGTCCTTGATAGTTATGTCCTTGAACCCTTTTATGTCTTTCTCCAAAGTGAAGTTTCTTTTTCACTAAGCAATTAAAAGCTACATGCCCACTTCTATTACAAAAGCTACAAGTAGTTGAAGCTTTGAACAAAGTGTTTTGATGAAAGGAATAAGAAGTAGAAGCTTTAACAAACATATTTTTGGTAGATTTTTGTTTCAAAAATGATTTGTATCCAATTCCTCCTTTATCAAAGACACATTGTTGTTTACCAAGCATTAGTTCAAAATTTTTCCTCCCTTGAGTGAATTTGTGAATAATGAGGGTTAAATCCAAAAAATTTTCTTTTAGGGAGAGGTTTTCTACTTTCAAAGCATTTTGATCAAGATACTTCTTTTCAATATCCTTTTGTATTTCAAAATTCTTTTCGGCTTCATTTTTCAACAAGATGTATTGCTTTTTAAGAGTAGAATGTTTAAGAACAAGTTTTTCAAAAACTTCAATCATTTCTTCATATGAGGTAGATAATTCATCATAAGAGGGAATGTCATTAGTATTTACCTCATCTTCAATGGCCATGAAGCACATGTTTGCAACTTCATCTTGAATTTCACTTTCATCTTGCTCATCATCACTATCATCCCAAGTAGCTTGTAGAGCTTTCTTTTTGAGAAATTTTCTCTTGTTTGGACATTCGGTTCTTTTGTGACCGGGTTTGTCACAATCATAGCAAATAATCTTTTTCTCTTCACCTTTGTCTTCTTTCTTTTGAAATCTACGGTTGTTGCGAAAGGCTTTCCACTTCTTGACTAGGAGAACAAGATCATCGAGTTCCTCATTGCTCTTGTTAGAGTTTGAGGCTTCTTCAACATTTGATGACTTTAAAGCAATTTGTCTCCTAGGAGGATCCTTCATTTCTTCCTCTTTTGCTTTTCTAGACTTTTCTTTTGTCTCGGCATGATTTAGCTCATATGTCATCAATGTTCCATAAAGTTCTTCCAAGGGGTATGTGTTGACATCTTGGGTGTTTTCTATCAACATTCTCAATGAGCTCCAATCTTCCGAGAGAGACCTAAGAATTTTGCTAACAAGTTCACCATTAGAAAATTTTCGATCAAAGCCCTTAAGACCATTAACAATATCTGTAAATCTAGTAATCATGCTAGCAATGGGTTCATCTTGTTTCATGAAGAAATTTTCAAAATTTTTATACAAAAGATTTATTTTTGTTTCTTTAACTTTATTTGTGCCCATGTGTGTGACTTCTAAAGCATGCCAAATATCGTGTGCGGAATCACATGTGCTAATACGATTAAATTCATTAATACTAAGTGCACAATAGAGAAGATTTTTGGCTCTAGCATTTAAAGACAATTTTTTCTTATCATCCTCATCATATTCTTCCTTTGGTTTTGAAATAATCATATCCGGTTTTCCATCAACTTTAATAACCATAGTAAGCTCATGAGGACCGGATTCAATGACATCCCAAATATTATAATCAATGGATTGAATAAAAATCATCATTATAGTTTTCCAATAATTATAATTAGTACCATCAAACAATGGAGGACGATTAGTAGAATGACCTTCAATATTTTGGTTAGCCATAACTCAAGATAGTAAAATCTAAATGAAAGAGTTCCTAGGCTCTGATACCAATTGTTAACCCAAGATAAACTAACCAAGAGGGGGGGTGAATTGGTTTATAAAACTTTTTCGATAAATAATCTTAAACTTAACAACCAATGAGTATAATTATGAGCACTTAGTATTACAAGTAGCTAAACTATCAATGTTGTGCTAAAAATGTATGAACTTAATTGATAAAACAAGTATAGCACTTAGATATAGTGTTGCACAATATAAATTGATAGAAAAGAGTAAGTGTAATGCAAGTAAGTAAAAGGGATAAGAGATTGCAAACGCGATTTAGGGAGGTTCAATCAACCAATGTGATCTACGTCCTCCGTTACCGAGCTCTCCGTCACGAGCAAGGTCAAATCCACTATATTGATAACTTACAACAAGGAGTATCGAATCCTTAGGTGACTTTACGACAAGGAGCACCTATCCTTTACAATCGAGTTTTCTCAAGGCTCTCGAAACCACAAGATATAATGAATTGAATTTACAATTGAAATAACTCTCTTAACAAATGATATGATCAATACAAGTATCTTGAGAGTTTTAGGACAACACTTCAATAGATAGCAACTATTTAAAGTTCAAGTGTTTATGAAAACTTTGAATAATGATATGAGATAGTTTTTCTTGAATCAAAGTTTTTCAACCAATGATCTCTCTTTCCAAATAATACTTAGTTAAGTATGAAGAGAGATATACACTTCAATAAGTGTTTGGTGATATGAACTCAATTAAAGATCAATAATGAAGTAAAAGTATTGAGTTTTCTACAAGATGGAATTCTTGATAAAAATATGAGATAGTTTTGAACAATCAAGAGATTCCTTGCAATAAATGAAATAGAATGTAAAACAAAGTAAGCTCAATGATTTTCTCAATAAATTTCTCTCTTAAATGCTCTTGTAGTTGGTTAAAATGAATGCAAGAGAAGTGGCTATTTATAGATCAAGAATTTGAGCTGCAGACAGTTTCGGTCGACCGATTCATACTTTCGGTCGACCGAAAGTTTAAAAAATTAGTCGTTGCATTTTAGCCGTTAAACTTTCGGTTGATCAGATTTTTCGGTCGACCAGAGTTTCGGTCGATCAAGTACACTTTCGGTCGACCGAAAGTGTAAAAATTTGATTTTTTATTTTTACATCAAAAAGTTTATTTTTCCAAAAACTATTTCATGTTATGTTTTGAAAAATCATTTTTATGCAATTAATGATTTTTAGAAATATTTTTGAGCTTTATAAACTTGCTAAAAATTGATGAGTCGATACCTTTACAAATGAGTTGAAATTTTTCAACATAAATCTTCTAAAGCTTTAATCTTCGGTCTTCGACGATCTTGTTCACTTCAACACTCTTTAATGATTGCTTTGTACTTCAATGGATGACGATTTTGATCTCGGAGTATCCAAATGACATAATTATGATAAACTCAAGAATTGAAATCATTAGTAACACATGAGATCTTGTTTGTTATAATCAAAACAATATATACGTGAATAGTCATAGGTCAACACTTACCGACACCGACGCAATGTGTGACGGAGACATGAATCCAATTGAATCAATACCGTAATCCTGACATAACTCATGAAGGTACCTAATAATAGTGACACCAATAAATAGAGATCGAACAATGATATAAATTGAAGTTGTAATTTGTGATCAGAAGTCTTACAATGCAAATATTTGTAGGATAGATGTATCCAACCATTGCATTTTAAGCAGATCGGTAATGTCTGCGACTGTAACAAAAAATACCATCCTCGAACGTACAATTGAAGATGGAGGCATCTACGGGCACCTGATAGAAGTCATCACCAACAGGCAATTGAAGGACCAGGGTGTTTAACATTTTGCATTTATCACCCAGACGTAGTAAAGTCTCATCGTCGACTATCGCAGGTCGCTGGGTAGATGACAATTCAAAACTCTGAGGCCTTTTCCCTTTATTAGATTTTTTTACGATCTTTTTTGGGGCCTCTTCCTGCAATAAGACAATTTTTGTCATTATAACACGTTTGATACAAATTTAAAAGAAATTAATATTGACATAAACTTTTATATAACTCGATTTTATTACCTCTCCAAAAATCACCAACTCCTTAGGCCATTGGAAAAAACTTCCAATAGCTTCCCCCACCGTGGTGTGGTGCTGAGATGGCGCTGGAAGATAGAACGCTTCTGCACCATCTATAATATGGTCAACAGACACCTTCACATGATCAAGCCAGAGTGGTTGATGATGCACCACAGTCTCGGGTCCGGACGGATAAACCATCCCGCTGGCCACTATTTGCTTGTCACCATCAACAAATACGGCGAGACGACAGGGAATCGGCTTCTATTTTTCAACATATATGTCAGGCCTTTCCATTTAAAAAAAAAAAGCAATACTAAAAAAACTAAATACTTTATGGGTAAGTACCTGAAGACCATCAAATGGGTCTGGATTCACAGAGTGGCAACTACTTCGAGTTGGTGGTCGGGGCTGTGCAGTTACCTCCACCTCGGCATCAACATTGAGGCCCAAGCGCTGGAGGATGGCATCATATTTACTCTGCATACTGTGGTACGCGCTCTGCATACTGTCAAATTTACTTTGCATCTCCGACATGGTTTGATGCCTGACCCGCTCTGTGATGCTATCCTCCATCTCCTTCCTGATGATATCTTTAATGTCGTCTACTGACACGACCCCACACGATCGTCTAAGGTAATCATCAGGCCAGCCGTAAACATCCCGCGTGGTGACATACACGCCATATCCCCTCACCCTACCAGAGTGATCCTCTTTACCAAGGGCTTCACTCAGAATATCATGTTGTCTACTCGACACAAATGTCCCCTGCGTGGCTTGCTCAGCTTTTTCTACCTGTTAAAAAAATTGAAAACTGAATATAAGAATTGAAGTAAGTTTTAATTGAATATATGAGAAATCGATAAGATATACTTACAATTTTATCAAACACCCCCCTCGTTTTCTCGTTGGGGATGTAATACGTTCCATCTTCTTTCTTCTTCGATCTAGCTCGAACCCAATCGAGGCTTCGATCCTCGCTTACAATTGAGGAGCTAATCATGTCACATGAAGAGCTAGAAGATAGCGGGTCACTTACTAGCCAATGTGGCTTCATCCCCGCATATCCGGCTGAGCCCAAATAATGAGGATGCTCGTTCCGCATTTGACTATCCCTCGCCTTCTTACTTTTCTCCTGAAATAAATCACAGGTTTTTAGTTTTCACTCAACAAGACACATGCATACATTTAAATATACCTGAAATGTTTCCGTCTGTCGTTCTTTTTTAAACAACTCCCATTGCTCTTCGGTCAAGAAATCATAAAGCTGGGTAGGAGATGTATATTTTGGGTGGTCATGTGTAATGAAATTATGAACCAGCCTTGTCTTGAAATCTTTCCATCTCATCCCCACAACCTGCATAACACTTTTTTTTGGACGGTCATCGAGAATGTTGAATTCCCTCTGAAAGACAATGATAACATGTGGTGTTATAAAGAAATTACATTCACTTTTCAATTATTTACCATGTATCAAGTGATAGTACCTTTATCTCTTCCCACATCATGTCCTTCAGGCCTTGATCGACTTTGTGCCAATCACTGATGTTTATGTCAACATGAATGCGGGCTAAAGATCCGACAAAATGTTTGAAGTTCTTCGTGCCTGGTCCGATCGGCCTATGTTTGTCATCGAACTCAATTATATTCACTTGTTGGCCCGCTTTCTTCATGTTTTTGCACATAGTTGGCCCTCTTGTCCTTTTTTTTTTGGGCAGTACTATGATCATCTAAAGAATGTGAAAACTCGGCCATTATATTGGGAAAATTGTCTACGTACCTGCACATATAAATAAATGATTATTAACAACGTATAGAGCATATATAAAAAATACAAGAAAGTTATATGCAAGAATATGTAAATGAACTCACACAATTAATATGAACAACGTATAGAGCATATATAAAGAACAAAAGAGAGTTATATGCATGCGAGAATGTATAAATGAACTCACACAATGAATAATCACGAACGACGGTCAATCCATAATCCTTCTTCATGATCCCAACGCATGTAAGTGGATTCAATGTTATCTTCTTCTAAAGTTGCACTCCCTTGTATACCAATAGAAAATGGAGGAGTTTCATCAAAGTGATCATAATCTTCTTCATCTACTACATCACCAATGCCAACAATGCGTCTCTTGCCTTGAAGGGCCACTGACCACTTAGTGTCGGCAGGATCAAGAACATAAAATACCTGCTTGGCTTGTGATGCAAGTATGAATGGCTCGTCAAGATAACCCAACCGTCCAAAATTCACCAAAGTGAAACCTAATTCATCCACCCGAACACCCCGTCGATTATCAACCCATTTACATTGGAAGAGAGGAAATTTGAACTCCCTGTAATCAAGTTCCCAAATTTCTTCAATGACACCATAATAGGACATCGAGGCTTCTATTGGCATTGTATCTTTAGCACTTGAAAAATCTCTTGATAGTGCTACTTGTGTCACTCCAATGTTTTGCACCGCACTCTTATCATCTTGACGTTTAGTGTAAAACGTATACCCATTAATGTCATATGCTTCATAAGATCTCACAATTTTGTTAGGACCGTACGCTAACCACTTTACCGTTTCAACAATGGTATTCGACGTTTGTGACAACTCTTTCATGACTCTATCTTTGAACCATTTTGCAAATAAATGATTGTGTTGATTAGTTACCCACCTTTCACCTTTAGAAGGATTCTGCTGCCTTAGGATGGACATGTGCTCGTCCAAATACGGATGAACTTGAGAAAGGTGTTGTAATACTAGGAGGTGTGCTTTATCTCGCAATTCAACACTAGGGACAATTGATTTGCATCCAATCGTCCCTTTACCTTCGAGTCTTCCCTCGTGACGAGATTTAGGAACACCAATAGTCTCAACGTCATCAAGGTAGTCAGTACAAAATTCAATAGCCTCCTCAGCGGCATAACCTTCAATGATACTGCCTTCGGGTCGAAATCGATTTCTGACATATCCTTTCAAAATACCCATGTATCTCTCAAATGGATACATATACCGCAAGAACACCGGACCACATATCTTAATTTCTCTTACCAAGTGAACAAGTAAGTGCACCATAACGTCAAAAAATGATGGCGGAAATACATTTCAAATTGACATAGAGTGATAACAATATCGGCCTGCAAATCATCCAACGCCTCTGGGCCAACAACTTTACTGCAAATTGCATTGAAGAAAAAACAAAGTTTTATTATGACTTGTCTGACATGTTTTGGAAGTATGCCTCGAATTGCAACTGGTAACAAGTGTTGCATTAACACATGACAATCATGAGACTTCATACCAACCAATTTCAAGTCCTTCATCGACACAAGACTTTTGATGTTTGATGAGTATCCAGATGGAACCTTAATACCATGAAGGCACTCACAAAAACATGTTTTCTCTTTTCTGGACAAAGTATAGCAAGCTGGAGGTAAATAAGTACGTTTTTCGGACTCTTGCGGTGCTAATTGATCCCGTATCCCCATTTCTACCATGTCCTTCCTGACTTTGATACCATCTTTCGTCTTCCCTTGAACGTTCAAAAATGTCCCAATGATGCTATCACAAACATTTTTCTCCACGTGCATTACATCAAGACAATGCCTTACTGATAAATGTTGCCAATAAAGTAGATCCCAGAATATGGACCCCTTCTTCCAAAGACTCTTTTGAGGAGGCTTAAAAGGTTTTCCAAACAAAACAGCAATATTTTTAACTCGTTCATATACCTCACCTCCTGTTAACGGCAAGCGAGCTGCTCGATCCTCAATTTTTCCATTGAATGCCTTCTTCTTCTTTCAATAAGGGTGATCAGCGGGGAGAAATCTTCTATGACTCATAAAGACATTTTTCTTACAGTTTTTCAACCAAAGATCAATCGTGTCTTCTTCACAAACGGGACATGCTTTAGGTCCTTTGTTCGTATAACCTGACAAGTTACCATATGCGGGAAAATCATTTACGGTGCAAAATATCATAGCACGTAAGGTGAAATTCATCTGGCTATGTGCATCAAACACCGATACACCTTCATCCCACATCAGTTTTAAATCTTCAATTAGTGGGGCAAGATAAACATCTATGTCATTCCCCGGTTGTTTAGGCCCTGATATTAACAAAGACAATATGATATACTTGCGCTTCATACATAACCAAGGAGGAAGATTGTAAATCGTTAGAAGAACCGGCCAAGTGCTATGTCGACTACTCATATTACCGTGCGGGTTCATTCCATTTGTACATAGTCCAAGCCTAAGATTCCTATCTTCACCCCCAAAATCAGGAAACAACCTATTAATGTTCCTCCATTGAGGAGAATCAGCCACGTGTCTTAGTTTTCCATCTTGTTTCCTCCCATCAGCATGCCACCGCATGTTCTTCGCATCCTTTGCATTGGCAAACAAACGTTTAAATCTTGGTACTACGGGTAGGTACCACAACACCTTTGTCGGAGGGCTTTTCTTATCCTCAGAATTAGCATTCATGTTCTTTCGCTTATACCGTGATGCCCCACACTTTGGACACAGATGCAAGTCCTTATACTCATTTCGATACAGTATACAATCATTTGGACATGCATGTATCCTCTCGATCTCCATTCCCATTGGACACAAAAATTTCTTTGCTTCGTAAATTGAACTAGGAAGCTCGTTATCCTCCGGAAGCATCTCTCGTAAGAGTTCCAGTAATGCCGTGAAACTCTTATCACTCCACCTACTAATTGCTTTCAAGTTATACAATTTCAACACAGCAGACAATTTTGTGAATTTTCTACATCCAGGAAACAAAGTCTTCTCAGAATCATTGAACAAGCTATCGAACACATGAGGCTTTTCAATGAATTCCCCTTGTATATCACGCATCATTTCGTCTATCATATCATTATTGTCATTTTCCACATCATTCTCATCAATATTGCCTAAATTATTCTCTTGCAGTCCACCTTCATCGTCACTAGTGCATGTCCTAGGAAGCATACTCTCACCATGCCATATCCATCGTTTATAACCTTCTTTAAACCCACGACGAATCAAATGACTCTTCACTTGCTCAAAACTACGAAACTTTCTCAGATTCTTACAATCACAACAAGGACACAAAATCATTGCTTCACCTTTCTCTCTCATGTGTTCGTCCGCACATTTCATAAACTCTTCAACTCCTTTCAAATATTCATGTGTATTACGCCTTCCGTACATCCAATCTCGATCCATATCTAATAACCTATATGCGAAGATATAATTAAAAAAATATTACTTTTGAGTGAATATTTGTAATGATAGTTATATACTTGAACCAACTATATATTAATAATTGAAATCACATGCATACGATAATTTATTACGTTGAATACTTCATAATTTTACTTGTATATTTTGTTTAGTTATTTATTTAGTATGGTTAATTCTATGATAGTGAAAATCACCTATAATTACTATTATCTTCATTTTTTATTTGTAAAATCCTACAGTAATTTCGGCAGAGTCTCCCCTATAAGTTGGACTTACCCAACCTGTAATCAAAATACCACAATACAACAAAAATGTTCAACCTCCACATATTCACTACTCAAACACAATAAATCAAACTTCAACATTATCAACCACTCCAAAATTAATCCAAAATCAATTCTTAATTCCTAAAATGCTCAAAGTATGATTTCATAACCTAACATTCCATGCATAATTTCAATATAATTCCAATAATTCAAATTATATCAATTAACTATTTGCAATACCAAAATTATAACATATATATATATATAATTCACATTTTTATACATACAAATATATATATAATAATTCACATTTTTATACATCCAAATATATATATACATATATATATATATAATAATTCACATTTATATATATATATATATATATTAACATTTTTATACATACAAATATATATATATATATATATATATATATATATATATATATATATAAACACACACATATACATATATATACACACTGATATATACATATATATATAAATATACACACAAATATATATACATACACGCACATACACATATCACACACACACATATATATATATATATATATATACATACACGCGCACACACATATAAGAGTAAATTTCTTACGAGATGGAGGCGGGTTCGTGGTGACGTCGCGGTGTTGGTGGCGTCGTGGTGTTGGTGGAGGAACGGTGGTGATGGCTCCGCGCGCGATGTTGAAGTGTTGAGAGAGAGTGAGAGAGAGATATGCGCGGAATGGAATTAAATCGCCCGAATTTTTGAATTAAATATATTAGGTTTAGGCGTCGGTTCGTCGAGAACCGACGCCTAAACCCGGTTCAGGCTTCGGTTCATGAAGAACCGACGCCTGAACCGGAGGTTTAAGCGTCGGTTCTGGTGAACCGACGCGTAAACCTTCGACTTTACGCGTCGGTTAACCGACGCCTAAACCCTTTTTTTTTCGTGTTTTTCTACTAGTGAAAGGTCATTATATGGATTGAAACAATCTGGACGTATGTGGTATAATCGCCTCAGCCAATACTTGCTGAATGAGGGTTATAAAAATGATGATATATGCCCATGTGTTTTCATAAAGAAAACAAATATTGAATTTGCAATAGTGGCAGTTTATGTTGATGATTTAAATCCTATTGGAACTCCAGAAGAGTTCAAAAAAACTGCTGATTACTTGAAAAATGAATTTGAGATAAAAGATTTGGGAAAAACCAAATTTTGCATTGGGTTGCAAATTGAACATTTTTCAGAAAGACTGTTTGTTCATCAATATTCATATACAGAAAAGGTTTTGAAGCGATTTTATATGGATACAACACATCCATTAACATCACCAATGGTCGTTCGATCACTTGATCCAAAAAATGATCCATTTCGTCCACTTGAAGATGGAGAAAATGTTCTTGGTCCAGAAGTACCATATCTAAGTGCAATTGGAGCAATATCATATCTTGCAAATTGCACTAGACCTGATATAGCTTTTTTTGTAAATCTACTCATAAGATATAGTTCTGCACCAACTCAAAGGCATTGGAATTATGTTAAACACATTCTTCGTTACCTAAAAGGTACTGTTGATATGGAATTATTTTATTCTCACAATTTGGAATCTTCTTTAGTGGGATATGCAGATGCAAGTTATCTCTCTGATCCACATCAAGCAAAATCGCAAACAGGATATGTGTTTACACGTGGTGGGACGGCTATATCATGAAGATCCGTGAAGCAAACTTTGACAGCAACATCTTCAAATCATTCAGAAATTATTCCAATCCATGAGACAAGTCGAGAATGTTTATGGTTGAGAAACATTACTCATCATATCCAATCATCATGTGGATTAGCTTCGAAAAAAGATAGCCCAATGATATTGTATGAATATAATATAGCTTGTATTGCACAACTTAAAGGAGGATATATCAAATGAGATAGAACAAAGCACATTTCTCCAAAATTTTTCTATACACATGAGCTTCAAAAATCAGGTGATATCGATGTTCAGCAAATTCGATCAAGTGATAATGTGGCAGACTTATTCACTAAAGCATTACCGACATCTACACTCAAGAAATTGATACATGAGATAGGAATGCGTCGGTTCAGCAATTTACGATGACTAATATCAGGGGGAGTAGCTGTATTCTTTTTCCTTCGTCTAGGTTTTATCCCACTGGATTTTCCTAGCAAGATTTTAATGAGGCAACATTTATTTTTATACTACACAATGACTATACTCTTTTCCTTAACTTAAGTTTTGTCCCACTGATTTTCTTAGCAAGGTTTTTAACGAGGCAGACATTGAGTATTAGGTCATTCAAGGAGGGTGTTATAAAATATCTTGGGTGTAAATGACCGTTATGACCTTGTAAGGATGATATTATTACAATTGTACCATTATCCACCCCTATAAATAGGGCACTACACTTCTTCATTTAACACACAATTTGGAATAAGAAGAATCCTCTCCATCTCTATATTCTCTCTAATATTTTGGTAGTCTTGTTCTCTCTAATATTTTGGTAGTTTTACAACAAATTCAAAATTATTTTTTAATCACGCTAAAAAAATCGATTGGAAAACATTTCTAATACGAAGTACGAGTTGGCACTCGTACATAAAGAAGAGGTACATAACCACACATAATGAACAAATTTACCAAAATATCCCTTTTCATAGAATTTAACATATTAAGTCCTCAAAGCTTTATATTTCAAACTTTAAAGTATAGAAAAATTTCAAAATATTTTAAGTTATGATTTTATTTTATTTTTGTTCGCTCATAGTAGCACCCCCAACTTGATATCAGAGCCATATGGCAGATCAAAAAGATAAATATTACATAACAAAATATAAAAATGAATACAGAATACATACGTCTAGATTTATAATTATACATACATTTATACTACCTGATAATTATAAAAAAGAAATCTTAAGAGGTTTATAAGATTTGGATAAAGATATAAGAAGAGATATATATGATCTAATAAATTTTAATATCATAAAAGAAGATTTTATAATAAATGAAATATTAAATTTATTACGTAAAGACATATTAGAAGAACTACATAAAGACTATAGAAATGGAATATTGTAGAGCTAACCCCCAGTTAGTTTAATATCTAGACATAGAAATCAGTGAAAAATAAGATTTATTAATTAAACAACGAAGAAATTTAATGGATCAGATAAGAAAAGAAAGAAATATAAAAAGACAACAAATGCTAAGATTAAAATAATTAGAGAAAAAGAGAGAATATTATAATAAGATTTTAAAACAATTACCTAGAATACAAATGATTTTAGAAGGCAAAGAAAGAACTAATAAAGAGAAATATAATAAAACAAAATAAATGGAAAAATAAGCAAAATATTATAGAGCACAACAAAGGAAACTAATGCTAAGATCAAATGGAGAATTCAATGAATACAACATAATGATATATAAGAAAAATAAAATATGAAATAAAACTTATTCTTGAAATTGAACATATTTAAGGAAGAAATTAATAACAGAATTTTCAGAAATAAAATTTTAAAAACAATTAATAGAAAATATTAAACTTCCAATAGGATCTTATAAAAAAATGAGTTAATACAACTATGTTTCAATCATTAAGCTCACGGGGAGAATCTGATGGATTTCTTAATATGCAGTTAAATTGGATAAGTGCTTTTTTATAGCAAATATGTAAAAAAATAAATTTACAATATAAAATTGTTATTGAAGAATTACAACAGTTAAATATACAAGGCAAAAATATCAAAGAAAGATTATAAAATATTCAAAATAAACTAAAAATACAATTTAAAGAATTGAAATATATGATAGGAGAAGTCAAAAATATAGATAAAGATGTTTCAAATAATTTCAAAGAAAATCAGAAGAATTAATTAATCAAGATAAAATTGGAATGATTATAGAAAAAATAGAAAAGTTAAATGAAAAAATAAGGAAGAATGGTAATGAAAGAATCATATCAA
Source organism: Ligustrum vulgare (assembly GCA_963555705.1). Taxonomy (NCBI): domain Eukaryota; kingdom Viridiplantae; phylum Streptophyta; class Magnoliopsida; order Lamiales; family Oleaceae; genus Ligustrum; species Ligustrum vulgare. The sequence continues at coordinate 14,651,799 of OY743185.1, forward strand.
TAGAAGAAATAATAAAAAAATTAGAGACAAAAATAGATGATATGTATGACATATTATTTGAGGTACAAAAAATCCAAACTACTAAACCAAGAGTATAAAATGTTAATAAGTGAATATATTGAAGATCTGAAAATATTAACAAAGTCATTATTATGTGATATTCAAGAAGTAAAAAATGAATTAAAAGAAGTAAGAAATGATATAAATTTACTAAACCTTGAGATTAGAGAGTTAAAAGAAAAAAATAAGAGTTAACATAAGAAAATAGACAAAAAAAAAAAAAAAAAAAAAAAAATCATAGAAAAAGAAATGTCTAGAATAGGAAAGAAATACATAGAACAAGAAAAATTGTAATAGAAGTAGGAAGTATGAATGATGTATTTAGAAAAAAACATATTACCAAAGATACTAAAAAAAGAATTAGAATTACAAAAATCCATAGAGAAAACTTTAGGAAAGTTAAAAGTTGAACAAAAAACTGAAAAAAAATAAGATAAAGATGAATGAAGAATTAAATTTTTTTATAGAAAATTTTACCAATTAAGCACAGATAATTTAAATGAATACTGGAGGAGCACCTAATCCGACTTCAATATGAACTTCTAAACAAGAATTATCAAATTCAGATGAAAGTTATGCACATTTATATAATAAACTACAAAGACAGTATTAAGATAGAATTAGGGATAGACAACCACCTAAAAGAAATAAATACAAAGATAGATTTGAACCAAATGATAATTATGATAAGTCAATTAATCATGAAGGACCAACACTAGATTTTAATTGTAAAATAGATAGAAACAAAGCCTTATTAACTTGGGCAGATTCAATATATTATTCTTTTAATATAATAGAGATGATACATGGAAAAGTACTGAAAGAAGAATAGACTTCCTAGTGGCATCATTTGAATGAAATGTTAGAAATTGATGGAAAGGAATTATCAATGATACAAAAACATTAATAAGAAGGAATGTCCAAACAGAAATAATAAAATCAGATAGAAAAGGTATAAAAAGGTTAGTAGAATACATTTCAGATGAATTTATAGGAGAAAATTGGATAAGCAATGCAGAATAGGAATCAATAAGAGAAAGAGATAATGCTAGAATGAAATTAATAAATTTAACAATATGTGATATGTGTAAAATTAAAGAATACACTTTTGATTTAAAGACTACTATCATGTCCAATTTCATAGCAATGAAAATCAAGAAGTATATCAAGATATGTATTATAATAAATTACCTGGTTCATGGAGAATATACTATAAGATAGAATTTGAAATATTTTCTATAGAATCCCTATATCATTATGATCAAAGATAAAATTTCTAATTTAAAGGTTAGCATATATATACATATATGTCAACAAAGACAATTATTGAAAAAATCAAGAAAATTGACTAGAATATGTTGTGAAGATAAGGAAAAACCTATATAATGGGGATGTAATCTTGAGAGAAGAAATAATAAGTGCAAATATAAAAATAAAAAGTTTAAGAAATTCAGAAATTTTAGGAAAAAGTATATAAAACCTAGAAGAAGATATTAAAAAAGAAAATATAATCCAAATAAAAAACAGAAAAATTAACCTTACAAAAAGTATAAAAGTCAATGCAAATGTTTGAATTGTGGAGAGATAGATCATATAAACCCGATTACACCAGGAAAAAAGTTAAAATATTACAAAAAGAATATTTAGAAATAGAAAGTGAATTAAGTGAAACATCTAATATTAAAGAATATTATGTTCAAGAAGTTTACATAGTGAAATAGATTCAGAAAGCGATGAATCAAAATCCGAATAGAGAGATAGAAGAGATAGAAAACAATAATATAGATGTACAAACATATGAAGGATAGATGGTTATGGATTGAAAGTTACATTTGATAATAATAATTTTAATAAAATACAAAAATTATCTTTAGATTTAAAAGTTGAAAAATGGGAAATTTTAGATCAAATATGAAGAAGATAAATTATAACAATAAATATATACCATAAAATTGAAAAAACAATATATGCTAGAACAACCCAAGGAACACAAAAATTAAATCTTTTATGTTTTAACAAAAAATACAGTCACAGAATTATTAACAAAGATTAATAAAAACAAAGTGAAAAGTTTCAATATTTTTATCTTCCAGGAATACAAATAATGTCTAAATCTTTATTCAGAAAAGGGATAGATTCATCTTTAACTATAAGTTTACATGATTGAAGAATAATAAATTTTAAAGATAGTCATTTAGGAACAATAGAAGAAAACATTACTTATCAAAAACTAATATTTACATGTTAACCTAAAATATTGTGTCTCATTGAAAGATAGAAACTTTAATGAAGTTTTAGGATTATATTTCAAGTTACATATAAATGATATAATGAAACCAGGAGATCAAATCATGACTATAGAATATAGAGCGTTTTACAGATTTACTAATTTTAATTATGGAAATATTTACTCTAAAAAACCATAGATTGAAGTTCATAAAGAATGTAAAGTTGTTAGTAAAATTGTGGAACCAAATAAACAAATAAATTTAGTTCCGGAAGACTATGAACTTACTATAATAAAAAATAAACCAGAGATAATAGAGTTAAGAGAGGAAGAATACCCTAATAATAAAATAACATTTTAAAATGGAAGATTAATTAGAAGAGCAACAAGTTTACCAAACAATTAGGAGAAAGTAGTAATACAAGAGAAATAAAACTTCATAGAAATGTTGGAAATATGAAAATAAAAGGTGAATATTTCAATGGAAAAGAACACGCGAAAAGATCAAATATATTAATTGATACTGGAGCTAGTGAATGTCTTATATCTTCAAATAGAAATAAAGGATTAATATCTCATAGAATTGATCCATATCGATACATAAATTTTGATGGACAATTACATATTACTGAACTTGAAGTCAAAGTACCAATATAGATAACAGTATGGTAAACCCTCATATATTATTAGGAATTAGTTTCTATTAGAAGATTATAGTATAAAACGTGAAAGATTTTACATAATCCATAATGGTCAAGCTATACTATGTAGAAAAGCTGAATAAATGAATAACCAAATAAGTTTTCCATTAGTTGTTTATCTACAAGTTACATTGTTGAAACAAATAAAACAACTTGTGCATTAATTGACACAGGAAGTGATATAACAATATTTAAAAGTTTCTTAATAAAATCATGGAGTACTAATGGAAAGATAAAAATAACATGAGTTACAGGAGAAAGTACTCAAATAATTAATAGTGCTAATAAAATTGATATAATACTTGGAAGTAAATAAATAATTGTGAATAAGATATATAGTTACAACAAATTAGAAAGTGATATATTATTAGGAAATGATTTCATACAACAATTTTAATATTACAAACAAAATAATTACATAATAATGTTACAAACATCTTGTGGACATTTATTAAAAATACTAGGAGAAATTAGACTTTACAGAGTTCAGCAGCCCAGCATGGTGATAAATGAGAGAAAAAATCAATTACAAAAAATAAAATAAAATAAAATAAAAAATAAAAACATAAGATATAAAAAAAGTCCTAAAGACAGGAATAGAAACAACTATAGAAAAGATCATTGAACAATTGGAAAAAGTTTATGACGAAAATTCATTATTATTCTGGAAACTACATCACCCTAGAAACAAAATAGAATGAATTGAAAAAGTTATCATAAGAGTAAGATCAATGATGTATACTACACAAGATACACAAGAATTCAAAACTCAAATAAAAGAATTGCTTGATCAAAAACTCATTAGGCCTAGTAATGGACCTCATAGTAGTCCGGCCTTTATGGTAATGAGACATTCTGAACAAATAAGAGGAAAAACTAAAATGGTGATATTTTATAAAGAATTAAACAAATATACCAAATTTGATGGATACTTTTCACCAAATAAGGAAGTATTAATAAAACTTGTAAAAGGAAAACAATACTATTCTAAATTTGATTGTAAATCGGGATTTTGACAAGTAAAAATAGAAGAAGATAGTATTCAATATACAACATTTAGCACACTCTAGGTAAGTATGAATGGATGACTATGCCATTTGATTTAAGAAATGCACCACAAATATATCAAAGAGAAATGAACAACATATTTCAAAATTTCAATGAAGTTTTAATTGTTTATGTTAATGATATATTGATATGTTCTCATAATAAAGAAGAACATAGAAACCATATGATTAAATTTATAAATGAATGTAAAACAGAAAGATTTTTTTTTTTTTAAAAGGAAAGCTATAATAGAAAAACAAGAAATTGACTTTCTTGGAGTTTCAATAGAGAAAAAAGGAATAAAATTACAAACTCATATATATCTAAAAAGATAGAAAACTTTCCAGATAAATTAGAATCAAAAGATCAAACACAAAAATACTTAGGATGTTTAAATTATGCAGAATGATTTATTGAAAATCTTTCAAAAAAGAGACATAAAATCAAGATTTTACTCAGAAAAACTAATACTAAAAGATGGAGTGATGAACATACAGAAATTGTTAAATCACTCAAAGAAGAATGTAAAATTTTCCCAAAATTAAGATTACGTAACGACCCAAAAATTCATCTTATTATTATATTAAATTATTCACATTTAACGGGACCCACTTGAAAGTCAAATAAAATTTTTAATTTATTTAACTTATTTAAAGGCTATTTAACATTAAATAAGACTTTTAATTTAGTTGATGTAATATAAACGAAAAATAAATAAGAAGAATAAATATCACTTTAAGTAATTTTATCGATTTAATAAATCGACCATCGATTTCATAATTTGGAAGATATGGATTGAAGGATATGAAATGTACTTTAAATTGGAACTAAGAATTCGTTATAACGTTGAAAAAAATAATAAATCAAATCTGTCGAAATAGTAATAATTAAAGTTATATAATAATTATTTACATGTGTTTGACTCCACACATATATATTTATATTATATTAATTAATGACGAATTACGCGTATAATTTCGGGACACCTAAATTCTTAGTTTTATTATCTATCTCGACTATTCGAGAATATCATCATGTAGAACATTGAATGATCTTCAAAATGGTATATTTAGACACGTATTCGGTTGACGTACGTGTCTCGAAAACTTTAATAAAGAAGGTTGGCATTCGTAAGTTTAGTTTTAAAAAAGGCCTATTCTGACAAGCCGCAACTTTTGCTATAGTCGACCATATTGCGTTTTGGGAATGATACGGGAAACTAGATCGTGGGTATTTTAGAATGGTACATTGAAAGGTCAATTTTGATGATAAAAAGAGTACCGAAAATTAAGACGAAAGTGGTCACTTGAAAAGAAATCGAAATAAAATAGTTTTAAGTGGCTAACTTTGACGAGCGATAACTTTTACCTCAATTATTGATTTCATGATCCGAAAATATCATTGTAATGTATTCCTTGAGAACTTCATATTGGCCCCAAACACTTTCTATTTCGACTTCATATGACCCTATAAATTTTTAGAGTCATTTTGTTAGTTTTTAATAATTTTTGGGATTAAAATATAAATCTTATATTTTTTGGGGACTAAGAGAGCTAATAAAATAATTGCAGTTTAGTCCCTGATAAAAACAATAAATAGTGGCAGTCGGTTGTCCAAAAAATGAAGAATAAAAAAGAAAGAAGGGAACTTCATTCCAGTCTTTAACTGGGAGGTCGACCCCCGTTATTTTAACGGGGGTCGACCCACCCTCTTATCAATTTGGTGGGGGTCGATCCCCCCCCCCCTTTCTAAAGGTAATTTTTGTTTTATTTTTTTGTTTTACTATTACTATATTATATATTATTAAAAATATAATATAATATAACATAATTAGTTTTATATTATTAATGTTATGATTAATATTTTGGATATGAGAATTACATTAATTTTCTTATGAGTTATAATAAAGCGGGTCAATCCCTTTAAAATAAAGTTGGTCCATATAATTATTTAAATAAAATATTTTACAATAAGATAACCCATTCTAATTTCATATTATTTAATGGACCTTAATTTAAATTGGTTAGTTGGAATATAATATATTATCACGTTACTAAATTATTCTAGTTTGACTCCAAGTGGATATTAGTGGGGCAAAATATTGAGGAATAAAGTCTTGAACCCTAGGATACCTAAAGAATGAGGTAAGTAACATTTCAATTATAACGTAAAACATAGTATTACTATTATGTGCTCATACGTGACTATGTAATGTATATTATTGGTGCAATATTCGTGAAATATAATGTGGCAATTTTTGTATGTGGTGAAAGTATGCGAGACATGAATTGATGATATGACATGTTATTAATGCACATGAATTCGTTGGAATGTCATATTACGTGATTGTGATGTACAATTGGCGGATGAAATATACGTTGGCATTCATGGGCATTGACATGTACATTGTGGGTACTTAGAAGAAGTCCTTCATAAATGATAAAGAAAAAGATAAAGAGTATATGGAAATATATGGAAAGAGAATGATGTGAATGATAGTAGAATTGCCCTACGAGTGTACCGTACTTTATTTAGCGTCCGGATAAATACACTCACTTGAGACCCTCGACGGTCATTAAGGGTAGTCGATGATGGGGTGTTGACAGTCCGACGTCGGTATACGGGCGGTATCGAGAGGTCTCTTGGTGGCCTTGGGTCTGCGGATCGGAACGTCGAGTGCCGTATATAATTGACCAGGCCTGATTGATATAAATAATTCTCGGTGCAGTATCTTGAGTCTCGGTGGGCGACGATGGATACAAACTGTGGAGTCTTGAGTCTCAGTGGGCGATGACGGACCACAGGCACTGTAAGGCGCATGTTATCGCCCATGTTTATATTTGAGCTCATACGGTACAACGTAGTAGGATTCGGGCCCAAGTAAAAAATGTGGATAAACTGAAAAAAAAAAAAAAGAAAAGGCACAGAGCTTGGAATGAAATAAGGGTGAGAAAGTAAATCGAAACTCATGCGTATGATCATGCATATGTTACTTGCTGGGCGTTAACTCATTTAGTTTTGCATTTTAGGTGTGACAATGTATGGATTGGAAGTTGGTGTGAACTCTCAAATGACGGGACGATTGTGTACTGGATACCTGATCGTAGTTCATGGGCCTCTCACCAGGGAAACCCCAAAATGGTCCAACTACTTTTAAATAATTTTATTTCGTTTCAAAATAGTTAAATATTTTAAATAGAAAATTTTCGACTATCTTTCGCTATCTACTTTCTGTTCCCTGTTTTAAACAGATATTTTTATATCAATTACTAATTATAAAGTTTTTATATTATAGTTAGTTTATTTTGTTTTCTTCTAATTAAATTACGAATGATATTTCAGAGAAAAATACTTATTTTTAATAATGTCCAATTATGCTTTGAAAATAAAAGTTCAAATTTATATTTAGAGCAGGTGGATAAAATACTATTTTATTCGTTTGAAAAATCAAAATATGGTTGAAAAATAAATAAATGCATAAAATAGGGGCGCCACATATTACCAGATGAAAAAGATAATCTAATAGTTAATATTGGTGTTTCAGATAAATATTGGACAGCAATATCAAAAACAGATCTTAATGAAATTTGCAGATATTTCAGTGGAGCATTTAATCAAACAGAGATAAATTATACTACTCATGACTTATGAGAAATAATTGTTAGCAATTATCAAAGGAATAAAAAAAAAAAAAAATTATTATTTTTATTATCTAAAAAATTTATTGTTGAAACTGACAATTCTCAAAATAAAACAAATTTAACCAAATGATATACTATTAATAAAACAAATTTATAATTTTTTTTAAAGCACAAATTCTTCAATATATTATTTTTAAAAATTCATTTTCAAAATATCTACGCCAAATCAAGGCTTATATAAAAGTAAAATATATAAGGTATTTATGTTTGTAAACTGTCATTTTCCATTTTGATCATTATTAGAGGATTTTAGAAAAGTTTGGATTTTCCATTTGGGAGGAGAACCCTACGTGTGATTTGATTACTGTAATGTTTGGTGTAATCTTGACTAATCGTCTGTGATTAAACCTTAAGACTCTATTTGTCGGCCAAGGCATGTGAATTGTATATATGTGTACTAATTTTTACAACAGTTCGACAGCAACTATAGTAGAAATTTTATTTTTCGTGAAAATAAATTCGTTTTCGTCTTTTGCGTAATCTTTATTATTTTATATAACAATATGCATATCAAATTAAGCTCTGCTAGGCAAAATGTTTAAAAACATATTTTTAAAAAACACAATTTCTCAAATCACTTTTTAATCATGTATATTTTCTTTCTCCACTTTTCAACCACTTATTTTACGTTGAAGTCATAAAAAAATAAAACATATTTTTAAACATAAAACTTTTAAATTTTAACAAATAGAGTCAGAACCCAAAATAATAGGGTAAATTCCTTTAGGGGTCGTTTCATAAGTGTACAACTATGTTCCTTACCTTCTATTAACGTCCGTCAAGTTTTTCCAACATTTTGATATTGTGCGTCGGTTATCGAATATCCGTTTAGATGTCGAATGGTTTCACAATATGCATGTAATATCGACCAAGGGGGCTTGTCCAAGTGGTAAAGACACCCCCTTTCCGGACTTTAGATCCGGATTTGAGTCACCTCCCTCCCCTAAGTCCTCTTTTGAAATGATAATAAATAAATAAAAATAAAATATGCATGTAATGTCGATACTCCGTAAAATTTTCTAATTAAGAACATTTAGCCATGTTTTGTGTAGACTAATAGTGTGTTTTGTAAAGAGGAAATTACAGGCACACGTGTTTTTTAAGAATCAAATTCAAATATAAGATGAAACATAAATAACTTCAAACATTAGGTCATTATTTTGAATTTTAACTTTAATAAAATATTATAAATTTTAGTAATTATTAAATTAAATTAAACTCAACCATAAATTATCGCTCACGCTTCCATTTCTATTTCACGCCTCCATCGATTCCTCATCAACACCCTCTCTTCCACCTCTACGCACCACGACAATATCACCCTTCCATTTCTATTTCACACCTCCACCAATTCCTCATCAACACCTCTCTTCCGCCTCTACGTCGTGCGACAGTCTCTTTCACACCTCCATCAACACCCTCCCTTTCATTTCTCATCAGGCCACCATCGCATACGACCACACCCATACCACCGCATGCAGCATCTCCCAGACTCTCGAGGGCTGCAGTTCTCGGCCACACCACCGCGTAGCTGCATTATGTTAGAAATTTTATCCACAGATAAATTATTTATCCAGGATCCAAAATCATCATGTTGGAATTATCAAGAATTAAATAACTTAAGCGGAAGCGTACCTTAATCAAACGTGGTTCACGATGAACGATTCAGTTGGTTGGATCTTCTAAATCAATACGCAGTCCGTATTTTCTCTCTGATGATGGGATGTCAAAAGGAATGAACAATACGTACGATTCAGGGACCATAACCGACTTTATATACTGTATTGTCAGTTAACGTAATCCGGCCCATCATGAATTAGGTAATGACCTGGTATCTACACATAAAAGCCCATACATTATTTTAGATGCATTAAAGCTCGATATATATAAAATCCTTATTAGATCACTTTAAATGAGCTTAACCAAAATTGATAGCCTTTTATTCAATACACAATAATTCACATATAAGCCCACACGATTGATTAAAATCCTTACAATCTCCCACTTGGGCTATATGTGTAACCTTACAATTGTGTATCAATCATAACCTTATGAGTACTCAGAATTTTACTATCATTACTGAATGCATCCCCAAACAATCCGGTCCATCAATTATATCAACATAGGATTAAAGCGGCTTTCGTTACATTAATCGTAACTAAACCTATCAATGGTCACGTATATCGACATAACTGAATGACATGGATCAAGTATGGATGTGTAGCATGGAAATTACATGTAATGTGATCTTCAACATGCCTATTTCCAACTGGTCCGACTTTAGTGAGATCATCCTCAAACGAGTTCAGAGATAATAAACCTGAAACCTTACAGCTGTAAATAACTTTAACTTTAAACTGTATCCAAAAGGACAGTAAATGTGTCTAATGCACCCAAAATACAAACTCCCACTGAAACCAAATATCCTTAAAAAATACAGCACCCGTATGAACAATGTGCTCATGAAAGACTTTGGGTGGTAATACTTCAGTAAGCGGATCCGCAATTATGGAGTTTGTCCCAATGTACTCTTATTGACACGTGTCCACTCTGAACTGTATCCTTCACAACCAGGAACTTATGTCAATGTATTTTGACTTAGTTGAGCTCCTGTTGTTACTGGAATATAAATTTGTTGAGTTATTGTCACAATATAACTTTAGTGGTCTTTCTATACCGTACAGAATATGCAGCCCAGTGACAAAATTTCGCAGCTATATTCCATAATTAGATGTCCCCAAAATTTGCTACAAACTGTACTGCCAAGTGAAAGAACCTAAAGTGTTTGTTAAGCACTCCTTCAGGAAATAGCTCCTCCAACCAGCAGATAAATGTAGCCTGATGTGGATCTTTTACTTTCTTGGCATCTAGCAAAAAATCGAAATCATAATACCATATGATCTTCAACTGATCCGATTTTCTGTATGTGAGCATGTAATCTTTTGTTCTCTTTAAATACCTTATAACCCATGTTTGGTTGCTTTCCAAATGATCTATCCCAGGGTTACTTAAATATCTCATTAGTATCCCAATAATGTATGCAATATCCGAACGTATACAAATTTGAGCATACATCAGACTTTCTATAGCTTAACTATATGTGATCCTCTGCATTTCTTTAACTTCAAGATAACTTTTCTGGCATTAGTTGAGACTAAATTGTCTCCATTAGCAATAGGGGTGTCCCCTGATTTACTGTCTTGCATGCCAAACCTCTTAAGCACTTTATCGATATAGCCCTTTTGTGACAATTCAAGAATACCCTGAGAACAATCCCGGTGTATCTGAATTCCTAATACAAAAGAGACGTCACCAAGATTTTTAATCTCAAAATTCCTTGACAAAAATCTCATAATTTTATGTGACATGCCTATATCATTAGTGGCAAGCAATATATTATCAACATACAAAATCAGGAAAATACACTTACTCCCACTGAACTTGTAATACATACAATCATCAACAACATTAATCTCAAAACCAAATGAGATAATTGCTTGATGAAATTTGTATTACCCTTAACGGGAAGCTGGCTTGAGTACACAATGAATTTCTTTAATTTGCAAACCATTTTCTTTGGGTCTACTGACACAAAGTTTACTGATTGCACCATATAGATCGTCCCATCAATGTCACCATTGAGAAACGCCACCTTAGTATCCATTTGATGTAACTCGAGGTCAAAATGTGTAACAACCTAACTTTCCTGAAAGAGTCTTTCGTAGAAACCAAAGGGAAAGTCTCTTTATAATCAATGTCATCATTCCATGTAAAGCATTTAGATACAAGACGAACTTTATATCTTTCCACATTACCTTTCAAATCCCTCTTTGTTTAAAAATGCATTTAAGACCAACACTTTCTGGTAATGGGATAAGATCCAAAACTTTATTGTCTTGCATATGCTTATACTCCTTATTTATGACATCAATCCACTTTTGAGAGTTAGAACCCTGCATGGCCTGATGGAATTGATTGGACCATCTTCCATCATTCCATTATTTCCTTATGTTTTTGGAAAAATACTATTTAAATTATCCAGAATAGCATTTTTTTCCCTTTCTCTCGTGGATCTCCTTAATGGCTTTAGTTATTGAGGTTGTTGAGTTTGTACTTCTGAAATTTACCTTATTTTGAATGGGAGGTTCTTCAACATTGTCTAATTGAGGTTCCGGATATGCTTCTTGATCAATGACATGCATAAAATCTTGCACATTGTCAAAAGCAATAATAGTAGGAATCGAAACCGATCCTTCCTCAACTTCTTCCTTAAAGACAATATCTTTAACCTTATTTCTCCCCCAAACTCAACATCCTCAAAAAATGTTGCATTTACCGTTTCAAAATTGACTTAAGTGTGGGATAATAAAATTTATAGCCCCTTAAACGACTTTATTTTCTTTATTTGTTTTCTTGCCCTTATCTTTAGAGGTGTTTGCCAAGTAAAAAAAACTTTCAGTTCTGTCCTGCTTCAACTTTTCTTCCTCTTGCACACAAAATAGAATGAGCTCATTTAGAGTTCATTTCTCCCTTTAACAGTTATAACTGACCTTAAATTGACTAAATTGTGCAAGAAACTTGCACACTATGAAATGAGCTCATTGAGAGTCCATTTCTACTTTGACAGGTATAACTAACCTTAAATTAACTATATTGTGCAGGAAGCGATATCAATACCAAATGCACGAGCAAGTCATTAGACAAGTCGAGTTTTAGTTCCTTAAGTTTTGAAGCAGTGTGAGACATCTACATGATGTACTCCCTTATTTTCCCATTGCCTTTATACTTTATTGAAATCAAGCTTTGCATAAGCGTGCTTGTTTCAACCTTATCGTTTTTCGTAAAACGTTTCTTAATTTCGGCAAGGAATTCATTGACATCATTTACCTCCTCAGATACTATGCCACTAAAGGCTTCCGGAATGCCGCACTTAATGATCATGAGACACACGTAATTTAAGCAATCCCACTTCTCAAAGTTCCTCATTTGATTAGATGAACTTTCATCCGTAAGAGGAGCAGGTTGCTCAATCATTAGTAATGTTCTTGTTTTGATCCTTGAAGTTTGTTCCATAAATACAGGGATTAAATTTGAGCTTGTAGATATACTACTAGCAGAATTTGAAACTGATAGAGAACACTTAAACAAAATAGCTCACATAAATACCTTATTATGCAAATCATACTTTCAAATAATGGTAGGGCCCATCACAAGATACCTAGCACAACATCAATATCTAATCTTTGGACAGAAATATTGACTTGTAAGTGGTACTCTTGGTGTAGTGATCAAACAGTGACAGTAAGACATGTCAACCAACAAACCTTTCTTTGGACCGATTTATTTATCACACGTAAAACCAAATAACTGTCACGTATTTATCACCACAAGTTCATGTGAAATTCGGGCCAAATATTGACCTTCCTTTGGGCCGATCAATATCCGCATGAAATAACACACAAACACCTAATTTTTCCTTAGTGTAGTGATCAAACACTGGCAATAAGACATGTTAACCAATAAACATTTCTTTGGACCGATTTATTGGTCACACGTTAAACCAAATAATTGCCACGTGTCTATCACCACAGGTGCATGTGAAATTCGAGCCAAATATTGACCTTCCTATGGGCCGATCAATATCCGCAATGAATAACACACACAAATACCTTCTAATATTCAAAGTTAATTAATATCCACAAGAGAGGTTGCTTTGGCAACATGTTGCTTCAACTAACTTACTTTCGAATATTATATCTCTCAAAAGATTCTGATGTACCAAGATTTGAAACTGAAATTACTGATTTGCATATATTTTGACTTTAGGATTTGAATTATAGAATTCAAAACTTCAGAATAAAGCAATCCTTAAGTTGAGAGAGTCAATTGCAATATTCTTAAACTTTAGGTGGCCAATTATGTGAAATTTTAAGTTTGAAGGGCTTAAATTACAATTTTTCCAAAACTTTATTGGCCAATTTAGAGAAATTCTGAACTTTAGGTCCCAATTTGAAATAAAATCAAACTTTAGAGGGCCAAAATAGGAAATTTTCAATCTTTAAAGGTTGTTTTTGAAAATTTTCAAACTTTAGGAGCCAAATTAGCAAATTCCCAAACTTTAGGGACTTAATTTAAAAAAAAAATCAAACTTTAAGGACCAACTTTGAAAATTTCCAAACTTTAGTGACTGAATTAGAAAATTTTCAAACTTTAAGGACTGAAAATGAAAATTTTCAAACTTTAAGGGACCAAATTAGAAAATTTTCAAACATTAGGGGACTGCATTAGAGAATTTTCAAGCTTTATGGATTGAAATAGAAAATTCTCAAAGTTTAAGGATCAATTTAGAAGATTTCCAAACTTTAGGGACTGGATTAGAAAAATTTCAAATTTCAGGGACTAAAGTATAAAATCAGGAACTTTAAAAGTCCCAACTGAAATAATTTATAACCTTAGGGCCTGATTTTATAAAATCTAAAGCTTTAGGGTTTAAATGAATTCAAAACAATCAGGGAGGACCGATGGTGCAATTAACCATAATTATCCAAAATTGCAAAGAAGCCCTTAAAAACTTCTAATTTTCGGAAAAAACCCCCCGTCCCAAATCTGATTTACAGCAAATCTACTAGGGTTTGTAAACCTTAGCTTCCGCCGCTCCTCAGCCCTCAAAACGCGGCGCCATTGCTGGCGCCGTCCACCGCCTGCAACGCCATCTCCGGCGCTGCATTCCAGAAACAGCGTCGCTTAGTGCGACGCTGCAGCACACCGAGCGTGACGCCGCGCGCAGCCAAGTCATCCATCGTTGCTCAGTGCCTGCAACGCGGCGTTTCATCCACAACCGGATCCACACGCCAATCTCAACCACAAATACCACAATCCAAAAAAATCCCAAATGTTTCAACAACCAAAATCAGATTCAATTCAACCGCAATCAACCAACCGAAACTTATTCAAAAATTCCACAGATTCAATTCCCAAACTCCAAATATATACATACAGGAACATATACATGATTTGATACATAAAAACCGAATCAAGGAGGTCCATATCCAATTTCAACAGATTTTATGTACATGATATACTGAAAATCGATTTTCGAGCTTTAAAATCCAAATTCTTCAAAACTTTCAATCCTTCGTTGTATGTATATGATTCTTAATTTGATATACATAGGCAGATAATTAGGTTTTACATATATGCTTTCGAAATTGATCTGATAATTCAACACGATGTTGGCTATGATACCACTTGTTAGAAATTTTATCCACAGATAAATTATTTATCCAGGATCCAAAATCATCATGTTGGAATTATCAAGAATTAAATAACTTAAGCGGAAGCGTACCTTAATCAAACGTGGTTCACGATGAACGATTCGGTTGGTTGGATCTTCTAAATCAATACGCAGTCCGTATTTTCTCTCTGATGATGGGATGTCAAAAGGAATGAACAATACGTATGATTCAGGGACCATAACCGACTTTATATACTGTATTGCCAGTTAACCTAATCCGGCCCATCATGAATTAGGTAATGACCTGGTATCTACACATAAAAGCCCATACATTATTTTAGATGCATTAAAGCCCGATATATATAAAATCCTTATTAGATCACTTTAAATGGGCTTAACCAAAATTGATAGCCTTTTATTCAATACACAATAATTCATATATAAGCCCACACGATTGATTAAAATCCTTACACATTACCCAAATGTACTCAGTCAAACCACTGCTTATCGCCATCGTGTGGTACAACAATTTTAGGTGTTCGCTTTTGAGGTTGGGGATGTGGTGATCTAGATGAGTGGATGGTAAGATTTGCAAATCTTTTGTATGGGTGGCAATGATGGTGAGAGGTTTGTGTATGGATGTAGGTTCGGTGGTGATGGTGAGAACATTTTTTACGAGTGCAAGGGTGGTGGCGATGGTGATGTCGAGAAGCTTGGTGGTAGTAATGGTGAGAAGCATATGTTTGGGTGGTGGTGAAGGTGATGGTGCAAATGGTGGTGGTGAATCTGAGGCGGTGATAGTGGCGGTGCAGAGAAGTTCAATTCTTCAAGTCACACACAGTCATGGAGTAGTTCAATTCTTTAGGTCACACACATTCATTGAGTAGTTCAATTCTTTGCCATGTTAGTAGATCTTCAAATTTTTTTTATTTTTTATTTTTGGTCTTGCGTTGATTGAGTAGTTCAATTCTTAAGGTCACACACATTCAATTCCTCAGGCCACATGTTCAAAGTGGCTGTGTTGAGTATATTTTCGGATCTTTTCTAGTCACATCTTCTCAGGTTACATGTTTGTTCTCAAGTGACATTTGTGTTCAATTCTCAAATCATAAGTTCGGTCCTAAGTCACACATTCGTTCTCAGCTTCCCAGGTCACATCTTCGTTCTCATATCACACGTGAGGTCTCAGGTCACATTCGTTCATGTTCATTCTCAAGTCATATGAAAGAAATTGAAACATTTTGGTGATAGAAACAATATTGAAATGAAAATGTTGTAATTTGAATACGCTGTTGTTTATCTCTTCCAATCAGAGTCTTTCAAAATGATGAGACTTGTTTAGAAGGTTATAACTGATTGCTTGATTTAAGGAGAAAATATATTTGCTTAATTATTGTAATCTAATATATATATATATATATATATATATATATATATATATATATATATATATATATATATATCAATTATGACCTGATTTTTGAATGTTCAAAACTAGTTTCTTAAAAATGAAATAGTATATTGTAATTAACTGATTTATGTATTTTTCTTTGTGTAAACTTGTTTATAAACGTCATATTTCTTCAATTCAATTTTTAATTATGCACATGTTTTTAAAATACTTTTTAACCACATATTTTACTTTAAAATCTTAAATTCCTTGTTTATAAATGCTGCCAAACAGAGGCCAAATCACAATTTTTAAGAGATTTTAATAAAAGTGGTGTAAGGTTGAATAATTGTGTGTCATGAAGTGTAAGTTAAAATTAATTATTATCTTTTATAATAAGATAAATATTTTTTAAATTAATTTTCTTTTCAATCGAACATCATGAGGCACATGAAATTTAATGAGCGTGGTGGCTTAAAAGCATGTTGTGGATAGGGGTGGCCAAAAACCGACCCAACTCGGGTTGGGTCGGTTTTTCATGAAAATTGGGTTGGGTTCGGTAACCCGACCCGACCCAACCCAAAAAAAAAGACGGGTTTTTTTTTTTTTTAATGAAACTTGGCTTATTTAAATATTGATTCAACATATTTTAATTTTATTAGCAAGTGTTCAATTTATTGTATTTTTGGTTATTCTAGTGTACATAATTGATTTGAATTAAAGATAGATTCATGAGGGTTTTTTTTTTTTTTTTTTCAAAATTTTTACTAATTGAGCCAAAGTCTAAACCGACCAACCCGACCGAAATTTGGTGGGTTGGGTTTGAATTCGTAATTGAGTTGGGTTGGATTGATTTTTTATCAACCCGATCGTAGTGGATTGAGTTCGGATTGGGCAAAAAACCGACCCAACCCAACCTACGCCCACCCCTAGTTGTGGACGCCTTGTGAAACAAACAAGAGCAATGCATAAAATCTCTTAAAAATAATAATCACAAAATTAAGCCTCTACTCTTTAACATAATCAATATAATTTAAAAATTAATTTAAAAATTACACAATTTCTCAAATTACTTTCTAAGTAGGGCTAATCTTGCCAAAAAAACTGAGAAGCAATGATATTTTGCACAAAACATTTACATGCCAAAAGGTTTTGTACAAAACGTTTACATTCCAAGGACGTTTTGTATAAAGCGTGTATATATATACTATCGTTTGATTCAATTACAAATACATGATAATAATTTATTCTTGTGCACCGGCGATTTTGCCCATGAAATTTTTGCCAAAAATTTTCCACACAACATTTAACAACAAAAGTTAAGGTCCTGTTCTCTTCGCTGTTTTGAAGTCGTTTTCTGTTTTTATTTTCGAAAACACTAAAAACGTGCTCTCTTTACCATTTTCGAAAACGCATTTTGAAAAACAAAAAAAAAATTGTACAAAAAAACGCAGAAAACGCGTTTTGGGATTTATTTATTAAGAATTATCCTAACTGGAACTAAACTTAATATATATATATTTTTTAATTATTCTAACTTGGAACTAAGCCTAAATAAGTTTTTTTTTTTTTTTTTTTTTTTTTTTTTTTTTTTTTTTTTTGGAGAATTATCATAATTTGGAACTAAACTTAAATAAAGTTTTATTGAATTCAATATCAACATGACAACATTACAAAAAAAATTAAGTGAAAATTTTGTTGTTATATTTCAAAAAATGCCTTAATAAATGGACTCTGGTGGTAGTATTCTACAAGAAAATTAATTAAAAATAGTTTAAATAGTATTCTACAAAATTTCAAACAAAACGTGTTTTCTAACTTTTCATTTTCAAAAACAGTTTTCAGAAATGACAGACCAAACGCGTTTTCAGCAAATTTGAAAATAAAAATAAAAACAGGAAATATAAAACATTTTCGAAAATGAAAATACAAAATAAAATACCAACAGAACGTCATCTAACAGTTTTAGACTGTAAGGACGAATTCCGCGATCAAATGTGATTTTAAAGGTGTAACTACAAAAAATGAAGCGATAATGATGATTTCTACAATACACCCAATATAGGGACTTTTACGTTGTTTACTCATTTTAACTATTCACATTTTCTTTCTCAGCTTTTCAATCACATGCTTACCTAAAAAAACATAATGTCCCTTCAGCGGCTATAAGAATTTTTTTTTTCCCTAGGTAAAATGTGGTTAAAAATTGAAGAGAAAAAATATGTGTAGTTAAAAAGTGATTTGAAAAATTATGTGGTTTTAAAAATGGTTTATAAACCATGTCGTCAAACACACTTTAAATAAATCAATTTATAATTAGTACGATGTTTTCGAAAAAAAAAAATGACGAAAATTAACATTTTAGGATGTGTTTGATAAAAGATGGAAAAGAAAAATTTTCCTACCTCATGGTAAAGAAAATATTTGGCAAGAAATTGAGCAAAATATGCATTAGAAACTTGTATCAAGAAAATATTTTCCATAGAAAATTTGCCAATCAAACAAGAAACATAAAAAATATTTTCTTTAATTTGACATTTTTCATGAAAAATTTGACATATCAAACGTATCCTTAATAAATTTAAATCAAGAAATCGTCAGAAGCATAATTGAACATGTTGGCACTGGGATTTCGTGGTGGTTTTCAAAGCATGAAATCCATATGATCACATGTGATCAAACGTTAATAAAGTACAAAAAATGTTAAGACAACAATACATATGAACAACAGAACATATGAACAACACAAGTATTGTTTATAAGTGTTGTTCATCTATCATTTAAAAAACAGAGAAATAAATCATATTTGTCAAATCACTATTTTTTTATTTTTTTCCTTTACAAAAGGAGTGGAGGGAAGGGAATGGAGAGTAGGGGGACCTAGCTAAAAAAATGAGCAAACTAGAGCATCAACTATCACTTTGGCATATCCCAAGTTTTCTGTTAAATCACTTTTTAATTACAGATATTTTATCATTTCCTTCTCTGTTTATATAACTAATCTTCTCTGTTTTTGATTACTTCTTAATCTTAAAAGTAGATTTAGACTTTTAAAAAGTCCTATTAAAAGGCCTTTATAATATTAATTGAGATTTAAAATATCATTAAACCGAGGTTTGAAAGAGGATAAGAAGACAGCACATTTGCACTTGCACACAGCCATCATAATTGACAAATTTTATTGTCATTAACTACTAATTAATTTGTGGCTGTGGGAATCAAGAAAGATTTGGGGTCATAATTCATAGAACCCTGCTTGTTGTACCGCAGGGGCGGTACCGCCCCTCACATACAGGGGGTGGACCCCCTTTTGGGGTCCACCCATTTTTTTTTTTTTTTTGTCTCTCATCGGTACCCCTGCAGTGCAGCAGGGGGTACAACAATCATTTTTCTAATTCATAAGCCTCCGTTAACATTGTTTAAAGCAATGTTTATAAACATTATCCACTTTTTATCATACATTTTTTAAAATCGCATTTTGATAACATATTTTATCTCAAAAATGACAAAGATTCTACTCTCTCCATTTCGTGAAAACAGAATTGTATTTCTTATTTGTCCATCCCAAATTATAGGCCACTTTCTTTATTAAAAGTCAATATATTTTTAAATTTTCTAGTATGCCATTGATTAATATCCATTGTTCTCAACAAATACTCCTTCCGTCCCAATTATATAAGTTGTCTTTCCTTTTTCTCTTGCATTCATTATATAGACTTGTTTCTTTATTGAAAAGTGTTTATTTTATTTGTTTACTAATGTACTCTTATTTATTGTTTTCAATAATAATTTTGATATTAATAAGGTTAAGTTGAAATTTTTCTTTACTAAAATTATTTTTTCAATGACATTAAATATGTTTTTTTAATCTGTGTGAAAAGTCAAACTAGCATATATGATTAAAACGGAGTGAGTATAAAATAATTATATTTATTACGTTATTTAATGTAGAGATATATTAGTAAAATCTAAGAAAATTATATTTTTAACTACATTAATTAATATTTTTTTATAACTATGTAAAAATAGGAGCAAACCTATCTTCATGAGATAGTGGAGTATTTATAAACAAGATGTGACCAATTATATGAATCTTTTAAAAAACTTTTTGATCGGTTTTCTTTGGGTATTAAATGGACCTTGTTGGCTGGATTCGGGACGAGCTCAATAAAAGTGTGCCATCTTGCTCGACATGCTCGTTCCTAGCGTAGTGAGCCAACGAGCTGCAAGCGATTAATTCGGAAGCCAACACTTGCAATCGACTTGCATTAGAAAATCGCCTCTCAATTCGCGCTTGTAGCTTGTCTCAAGCGTGAACCGAGCTTTTGAGTAGATGAGTAGCTTGCTTCATTTTGATCTACATCTCACTAAACTCATCACAACTAACTTTTGTCCTCCATGTATGGACTTTTCTCAAACTTTCATACCTTTTCTCAAAAAAAAGGTTGAACCCCAATCTTGAAGGTCCCTACCGACCCTGTCCTGAGCCTTTGATGGAGGAGGTAAATCGCAGGATGTGCCTTTCAGAAGTTAGGGTGAAAGCTTATGGATAGGCCGTGATAACTCCCGCTTGCAATAAGGTACAAATTCAATATTTCAGGATTTGAATCCTGCACCCCGTCGCGCTGAGCCCTATCCGCTCTCCTCTTTGTCATTGAGAGATATGCCACGGAGGCAACTTTCATACCTTTTCTCATAAATTGGAGTAGTTGGTAAGTTTTTAATTGTGATTAAGAGCCTGCTCGGTAAAAAGGTTTTTTCACCTCAATTTTTCAAACTCTATTTTAATTATTCATTTTTAATTAAGCATATAATTTTTTTACTTTCTAAATATTTTTAAAATACACATTCATTCAAGAAAAGAAAAAAACTTCTAAAAATTACTTTATCAAACAGGCTCTAAGTGAATCAGAAAATAGTTATACTACACTCACAATGCATTCAATAATCAGGATGACAATTAGTTTACGTGATACGATCCTTTTTTAAACACATCACATCATCATTTTAATCAACAACAACAAATACTTCCACATCACCAATTATCATTTTCATTGTGAACAACATTATATAAGTAGTTTTATTCATCAAAAAAATCCCTTTTGCGTAGATTTTGATGATACAAAGAGGATGGGGTCTCTATTATTTTCACTATCTGGGAGGCAGCAGGCTATGAAATTGTCCAATACGTATTGTACCAACAAAATGATTCCGAAAAGAAAAACTCCACCGACCACTTAACACTAAATTCCAATTCTGATAACCCAACTCCAGGCTCCATTTCCGACTTCCTCTCACTTGCACAATTTTTCCAAAATCCTTTTTGTTTTGTTTATTAGCCCTCTCTCCCACATAAAATGTGACGACTCGAATTCTCGATCATTCGAGTGCCACTAAAAGTGACTCATATCATATTATCGAAACTTAAATAGTAATGTAAAATTATTCAAAAGAATAATTAGAATCCCATAATTTTATTTGTGAATAAAAATAGAATATAATTTTCTTACATAAAGTTCAACATAATTATCTCATCAATCTTAATCACTTTTGCCACTTCCATGTTGATCGCCTCGAACCTTCAATTATCTGAAAATGGTAAATATCGTGGAGTGAGATTTATAAAATTCCAGTAAGTATACCAAGCATAATTTTCTTTTGAAAGCATATGGATCATTTTCATCATAACATAGGATAGGATCGAAATCCTCATAAACATAGAGAGACACAAGAATTTTACCGAACTTAGATGGCAAGAATTCTTATGTGTAGCGCTACTAAACTCCGGTCCTCTTAGCATAATCATAAACATATCATATGGGACCCATAGCAATCTTGTGAGATTGATTTTATAGCAATGATCCAAACATTTTCGTAAAAACATAAGGTATATTTACTTTTCATAAAAACATACTTACTTTTCTTAAAAACATAAGGTATTTTACTTTTCATAAAAACATACTTACTTTTCTTAAAAACATAAGGTGTATTTACCTTTCATAAAAACATACTTACTTTTCATAAAAACATAAGGTATACTTACTTTTCATAAAAACATAAGGTAATACCTTTCATAAAAACATACTTACTTTTCATAAAAACATAAGGTATATTTACCTTTCATAAAAACATACTTACTTTTCATAAAAACATAAGATATACTTACCTTTTAAAAGATTAAAATGAAGTGTAGTAGTAAATGGACCAAAACTTTCTTGACCACCTTGAATTTCTCTTACTTGTGGATTTTGTCAAGAGATTGGAAATAAGTGTATATGTGTAGAGTTGTGTGTAAAAGAGATGGATTTAAATAGATGTATAAAGTTGGCATATTGTAAACATCATCATTCAATTCTATTAATTTTAACACATCCTTTTCTTAAAGTAAAGCACCATTCATATACTTTTTCATATTTATACAAATAATATGCTCTTCATGATTATATATAATGGAGTCTATCAACCATTCATATACTTTTTCATATTTATACAAATATTATGCTCTTCATGATTATATATAATGGAGTATATCAACCATTCATATACTTTTCCATATTTATACAAATATTATGCTCTTCATGATTACATATAATGGAGTCTTATCAACCATTCATATACTTTTCCATATTATTAAATTAAGATTCTCATAATTATTATATATAATGGAACCTCTCATACTTGCATATATTTTCTTAATTTCAATAATAAAAGTAATTTTTGTATAAATAAATATTGGGATAACATTGAATTAAGTACTTGGACTTAATATACTTTAAATCAAAAGAATGGAGATATTTTTAGAAATTCGGAATTTAATTTAAAATCGAACGATCTCGATTATTTCTTGACTTGGCTATACGAATACGTCGCGGCGTTAACTTAATAAAAATGAGTGAAATAGTAGCGACACGATTTTCTATTAAAATAATTATTAATCGCATAAAAATTCTTGGTCGCTACATAAAAGCTATAAGTCAGATTCCGAAACATTCAAATCACAATACATATTTACATGTTGGATGGGCAAGATAGAAACAGAATGGATGAATGAATAATGCTAGTTAGCCATTTTTTCTTACCACTTTGGATGATCGAATTTATGTGGACGGTTGATTTTGAAGTTGATGTACACTGTTTGGATTATAATTTGGTTTATTTATGATTTTGAGGTAAAAAGTAATGGTTGAAAATTGGAGAAAGAAAATGTGTGGTTAAAAAGTGATTTGGGAAATTGTGTAGTTTATAAATTGGTTTATAAACCAAATAAATTGGTTTACCGAACACTAGCTAAATCTTTTTGTTAAATTTTCGATTCCTGTAACATGATTGATTGGTGAATAGGTTCACTTTTAACTTGAATAGTTCCAGACTTTGAACCATTCAAGTTCCAATATACCCCTTCAAACGAATGAGCGAGAGGGATTGAGCAGTTGGACGGACTCGCTTGGCATAAAAAAGTTTGTGACTTGAGTAGTTCTCTAAATTTATGCCATAATTAAAATAAGACCTTTTTGATTGGTTAATGTTTTTCATGAAAAATGAAATTTGTTTTTTAATTTTCACTTTGACTTGTTTGATAGACAAAATTTCATGGAATTCGTTTCCTTGGCATCGGTCACATCATCCGCAATTCCTTGTTTTCAAGGAGTTCGTTTTCTTGCAATTGATTTTCCATTGCAAAAAGGAATTCACTTTATTTTCTTATATTTTGGTCATCAACTTTCTAATTGACCTGATTTTATAATTTTCATTTTTCCAATTTGACACTTCAACTTTCAATTGAATCTAGTTGATCGGTAGTCAAATTCAATCTTCATTCATTAATTCAATTAACTTTTGAATAGTTGTAATTTAGTCCTTCAAAATTTTAAATCTTTCAATTTAGCTCATTTTTCACTATTTTCATATATATATAGTATCAAAGTATAGAATTCATTTTCTTTTCACCCAAATTCATTATTGCAATCAAACACTTTTAACTTCCAATTTTAAGAAAAAGTAAAATTCTAAAGAATTCAATTTCCTGAAATTCGTTTTGTATCCACTCAAATTTCACCATTGTAATCAATCTCAACCTAAATGATCCGATTACATGTACATACGAGATCGATGCCAACAAATTCAACACCTTTTTAACCTTTACACCACCTTTTCCTTTCCCTTTATTCCCCAAATCCATTTTTCACATGTTGCCATTGATTTTAAATACCGACTTCTCATTCCCTAACTCTCTCTTACGAGATTACATAAGTTTCTCAAGATTTACGTAATCCATCTCTTTCTCTCAGAATTTTCATTTTAGTACATCTCTCCCTTTGACTATTTCATTCTTTAAGCAAATCCCGAGAACTTTCAAAATGAAGGAGATTTGGACAACCATGGCGTCAATGATGGGCGTGTGGGCTTTCTGCCAGAGCCTTCTGCACGCAGTCTTCCCGCCGGAGCTCCGGTTCGCCTCCCTCAAATTCCTCCACCGCCTCCTCAACTGGTTTTCGTCTTACTGCTACTACGACATCACCGAGATTGATGGCGTCAACACCAACGAGCTCTACAACGCCGTCCAACTCTATCTCAGCAGCTCCGCCTCCATCACCGGCACCCGCCTCAGCCTCACGCGTGGCCTCAATTCCAGCACCATCACCTTCGGCCTCTCCAACAACGACCGCCTCGTCGATACCTATAAGGGCGCAACCGTCGAATGGGAACATGTTGTCACTCAAAGACAATCCCAAACATTTTCTTGGCGACCACTGCCTGAAGAAAAAAGAGGGTTCATTCTCAGGGTGAAGAAGAAAAACAGGCAGTTGGTGTTGGGTTCTTATCTTGATTTTGTTATGGAAAAGGCTAATGAAATACGTAGGAAAAACCAAGACCGTTTGCTTTACACAAATTCCCGTGGTGGCTCCTTGGACTCTCGAGGGCATCCGTGGGAATCCGTACCCTTTAAGCATCCTAGTACTTTCGAGACTTTAGCTATGGATCCTGTGAAAAAGGCTGAGATTATGGCTGATCTCTTAGATTTTGCAAACGGAGAGTCTTTTTATCAGAGAACTGGGAGGGCTTGGAAAAGAGGCTATTTGTTATATGGCCCACCCGGGACCGGAAAATCCAGCATGATTGCAGCCATGGCTAATTATCTCGGGTATGATATTTATGATCTTGAGTTGACTGAAGTTAATACAAATTCTGAGTTAAGGAAGTTACTGATGAAAACTAGCTCGAAATCGATTATTGTTATCGAGGATATAGACTGTTCAATCAATTTAACTAATAGGAAAAAGAATGGTGGTGGGACTGGGAGTGCTAATTCCGGTGGCCGGAAAATAACCAATGATGCTGCATCCCCGGCGCCGCCTGGGGCTAATGGAGAAGATGGTGGCAGTACAATTACGCTGTCCGGGCTGCTGAATTTTACAGATGGACTGTGGTCTTGCTGTGGGAGCGAGAAGATTTTCGTGTTCACTACAAACCATATTGAGAAGCTTGATCCCGCATTGCTGAGGAGTGGGAGAATGGACATGCACGTAAACATGAGTTATTGTTCTTTTCCCGCATTAAAGATTCTGTTAAAGAATTATTTGGGGTACGAGGAAACTGACTTGGAGAAGCAAGTGTTGGAGGAAATTGATGGGATTATCGATTTGTCGGAAACGACGCCTGCCGATATCAGTGAAGTTCTGATCAAGAACCGGCGAGACAAGAACAAGGCAGTCCGAGAATTATTGGAGGCATTGAAGACGAGGGCTGAACAAAATCGAGCAAAGAAACTGCTACAGAGTAACAGAGATCAGGTTGAAGATGAAGAGCAAGAGAAGAGGGCTTTGGATATCCCAAAAGAAGATTTTGATCAGTTGGAAGAAAGTTGCAACAAATGTGAAGAAAAAGACGATGAGAAGATACACTAAACTGTTAAAATTTCATCTTCTGTTGGAATAGGATCAACGGGGAATTAATTAACATTGGGAAAGAAAAGAAAATACGATTGTAAGACAATTAATTCGGCCATTTATATTTTTGCCTTCAATCTTGATTTAATTCAGTACTTGCTTTCGTTCAGTATTTTCTTCAAACACCTTGCCTACAAGTTATTATATTATCAGTTTTTCTCACAAGATACTGGAATTGGAGCCTTTGCTTACATTGTGCATTGCTAGCTGGCTGATATGTGATTGCACATGGGTTGTGTACCTTCTGGGTTGGAGATTATGCTGTTATTTTGCAATTATTTGGATATTTGGACAATGACATTGCCTTCAGGAGTTGTATATGGGCTAATGTTAACTATCCAAAGTGACTATTATTTTAGATAAGATTGAGGTTAAGGGAGGGAGTTCTATGGAAAAGTTAATATTGGAGGTTTCCCACTATTAAATTTGTACAATTGAGTCCTTTTCTTTTGTTTCGGCAACCGAAGGTCTTTAATTTTTCTAAGTATCAATTTGGTCGTAGTCGAACTAATCGATAGGTGTCTTTCTCTCCATTCTCTCCTTGGTATGTGTGTTGCACAAACCATACTACTATGTGAAAAGAAAACTAGATTTTGATGCAATTTTCACACTATCTCAGACATATCCAACCAAGATTTTCAAATATTACATCAAATGAATGGTATACCTCAAGAAAGGGGACATGTTTAGAATACCACATTTTGTTCAATAAAAAAAAACAAAGGGCAAAAAGAAAGGGGTGGGTGGTGGGGGTGGGGGGGTTCAAAATTGACTCCAAATGAACAATGTTGCACAAAAACACTCATTGAAGGGAAAGGCCACTCGCCGAAATGGCGAATCGATGATCCCTTTGGAGATGGTCTTAGTACAAGGCCCATAATTAGAGAACTTTGAAGCAAGAATCGTGCTGCAGCTACTTGTACATATGAAAATGTACAGACAGGTGTACAGATGCACACGTGTTGTCATTTTGTCACGAGTGCATCTGTCATAATTAGAGAGCTTTGAAACAAGAATCGCGTTGTTCATATAGATAAAAATGTACATGCAACTTGACAGATTCAAGCGTGTTGTCATTCTGTCACACGTGTATCCGATATTTTGTCGGTACATTTCATCTGTACTGACAGAATTGTAGCATTGAAACAAAGAAGAAACATGTGAACAACCAGAAGATTTTATGTTGGATAAAGAAAGATTTACAAGGAAAAGCATATGGATAGGCTTCCTGAAAAAGTAGACATTATTATACTTGGTTTGGTTTTGTTAGTGAGTTGGAAAGGCAAGTTTGGGTTTGCATTTCTAGGATAGTGTGCATTATAGTCATAAGTTCTTTAGTCTAATTGGTGACAGCAACTTTGTGCCTTTTGATTAAACAAAACGCTGTGGCGCGTCGCATGAAAAAGTTGCACCTTTTCACAACATTTCATTTGTCAATATTTACGTGTTTAAAAGTTAGTGCTTGCCTTCTATAATTCTATTTGTGCCTTTCATTTTTTTATACCATTCGTCTGTGTAAAGCTCTCCGATCACCAATAATAAGTAAATGTTTTAGTGACCCAGTAAGCATCCAGACGTGCTAATTATGGCTTTAGACGATCGCTAAACTCGTCTAATGCTTGAGTTGACTATGATACGTCCATGTCAATTTGATCTGGCTTTACCTTTTTTTTTTTTTTTTTAAAAAAGTGTAAATCACACCTTGAGGGTCCGAACCGACCATGTTCTATGTCATTGGTTCGAATGGTAAATCGCAGGATGTGTCTCCCAAATGCAAGGGTGGAGGGTACTGAAGGTTTACACGAGTGGTGGTAACTCCCGCTTGTCACAAAACCAAATCCATTTTTAGGATCGAACCCTGCACCCGACCGCACTAAACGTATTATCAACTTCCCCTTTGCCACTGCGAGATATGCCATGTGGGAAACCTATTTTTAGATTGGCTTACAAGTCAAAATCGATCACAGCACAAAAATCAGTACTCATAATTGTTACGATATTTTTGGTAGCCTGTGACGTACCCCGTAACATATGAATTGTTTCCATTTGAAGCTCTCACAATTCCCATATCATGAGGTCAAGGGTTCAAATTACTGGGGACGCGCCCAGCTAGTTGGGATAAAAATCTCCTTTAAAGAAGAACAATTCGTGTGTTACGGAGTACGCTATAGACTATCAAAAATACCTTAACAATAAGCAAAACTATTCCACTCTCCATAAAGAGTAACGATGTGTAGCATCATTACTGCTAAGCAGGGCCGGCCCTAGAGCGTCCAAAAAATTAGGAACCTTTATGCGAAATTTTAAATGTGGCCCTTGAATGAAAAAAATTATTAAATAAAATTGTTTAATAATGACGTCAACCGTCAAGATATGAAATTAAATTTACTCTTCTAGCATTTTTTGATGACATAGGTATTTTTTTTAAAAACTTTGAACTATCTATTAGACTAAACTGTTAGACCTTATACATTTTTGGGGGCCTTCACACCTTGGGGGTCCTATGCGATTGCATTGACTGCATAGGACCAGGGCCACCCCTGCTGCTAAGCACCAGGTGAGGTAAGTATAAAGTATAAACCCCACAATTACACTAATTTATTTTCTTAATAGAGTTTTTACGTATAGACTTGTGCTTTCACAACGTTTACTCCTAGTTATATGATTAATCTAAAAAGTATGTTTTTAAAACAATTCGACCCTTAATCAAGTTGCGCATAAATTATCATTTACTTAATAAAATACTTATTATTCACACATGACGTAAGTCTTACAACTACCGTTATCTTATAATCCAACATAATGTAAAATTCACGACCTATAATCAATTAATATTAATTTATGCACTCCTAATCTTCACTTAAAAGTGGTAAGATACATACATACATACATACATATACGTATATATATAAAAGCAAAGCGAGCAAGTTCAGACACAAATTAGACTCTCTACATTCAAATTTTTTGACATGGGAAAATTACTTTTACATTAGCACATATCTCTTCACATTTCCTCACAATTAGTGGACATAAACAATTATTGTGTTACAAACTACAAAGTTTGTTGCAAGGTGGTGCGATGATTAGAAATTGTAATAAGACAAGGCATGTACCTTATAAACATATGCTGGCATGCATTATATTCTTTTGTACTTTTATAGTTTGGAGTCAATAAAGATAGAGATTGTTCCCTCGTGGAACCATCAAATATGGCCCAATACTTTTAACCTTATTCATTTAACACCTCATTTTCCAATTACAGAATCGACTCTAACACTGTCATATAGATTGCCTTACTTTTTTTAAACTTTAAAACACACAAATTCTTTGCTAAAAAATCAATGAGAGTGAAAATTTAAAAGATTACTCATCATATAAGATTTAGGTTACTTCGCTTTAGCCCTGTTCGGTAGATATTAAAATTAAATTTTTAGTAGATTTTAATAAAAATTGATGAAATGTGTGGTTGAAAAGTTGTGAATCCTATAAAATGAGTGGTTAAAATTAATTATTGAATTTGACTTGAAATTAAAAGCAGATTTTAATAAGAAAACATGAGATTAATTGATTGAGATTTCAAGATGTGCTAAAACGAGCAATTTAATCTATCTAAAAGTCCTCCATGCCACCATCTTTTGTGAAAGAATAGTAAGATCTTACGTCGGTTAAAGACGAAAAAGTGTACTTAATATATACCCCTTTTGGGTTCCATTTTTTCAAAACTCATTTACAATCACATTTTCTCATAAAATAATGTTACACGTAATTGGAATAAAATTGAGAATCATACGTGTTGTTCCCAAAATTATTCTTTAAACAAGTTTACGAAGAGAGTGTTTCCTCAAATCACTTTCTAATTGCACACATTTTTCAAAAAAAATTTCAACAACATATTTTACTTCGAAAACATCAAATTATTTGTTTAAAAACAAAAAATTTTACTAACAGAGGTGCATTATCAAAAGTAACAACAAAGATTCTCTAGAGATGCTATATTGCTATGTATTGTCTGATCAACACATCTGAAATTATTACGTAAAGATAGATGACCGGATGAACTGGAGAGCATTTTTGGGATCAGAAAAAGGCATAATGTTGATTTGTAAATTTTTGACGTTTGAGTTCAGATGGTGCGCAGAAAGGCGAGACGGGTTGAACCAATTACTTGCATTTGACTATGATGAACTTTAGTCATCCCAGGTCGATTGGACCTCGAAAACAACATTTTATTTCCTTCTTTGTTTTAATTGCATTAATCAATATTTGGTCCCTGGGGATTTTTTTTTTTTTTTTTTGGGAAGAATTTAAGATGATTATTATCTTGTTTTAGAGGAGTTTCACATTAATAAAATCTCTCAAATATATTTTTGAACTTCTGATGGATCTCAAGTTTTGTTTTTATCATTGTTTCATTCTGCGTCGTTTGAAGTGCCTGAAACAAGCAATTCGACAAGTATCGAATACTAATATACCATATTTCTTATAAGATATTCTAGAGGATCGATCCTCTCGAATAGTCTTTTTTCTCAAGAATAAAAAAATCAAATAATATGTTATAGGGAGAAAAGATTGGTCAATGCACACCCAGTTGGCATGCTTTGTACCATTGTATACAACTCCACGTTCAGTATTACTGATTCCATGACCAATTATTCCTTTACAGTGGATGGATATAATCGATGGCAGCTGGTTGTTACTGCTTACTCAATTGAACAATATTGGCCTGGATTTCCCTGTCTTAAGTTCTACATATCACGAGAATCTTGGACTAAACTTATGATCACATGTGATGCATATTCAATTTTTTATCTTATGATATGATTAATTAGATAAACATTATGAGTGTGTTTGACATAGTTTAAAAAGATTTTTTTTTAATGAATAGTGATTGTTAGAAGAATGGATGATTGAAATTTGGTTGAAAAGTCAAATATTGTAGGCTTGACTTTTAATTGATGGTTGAGATCAGGGACGCAGCCAGGAATTTAATCTTTGCAGAGGCGAAAATACAGGGGGTGGCGGGCCCCCCTCCCGGGGATTCCGGGGCGAAGCCCCCGAAATTTAATTTTTTTTAACTAAGAGGATTCAAAACGACAATTTTGAGTACCAAAATAGGCAAATTAACTTTGTAATACATTGTTAAGTGATAGAATCTTTTTGCTTAGAAATCCTCCCTCGACCTGCTGTATATAAAAAAGTCATATCAGGAATGTTTATGTGTCTTGAAGTACAAAATGACTTCACATGTCTATTTGAGTCATTTGCTTTTGTATTGAATTTGGGCTATTTATTTATTTAAGTAACTATTGGATCTTTTGTTTAGGTCTAAGATTTTTGTATGGTTAAATTTTAAAGTGTAAGTTATTGAGTCAATATTTATTAATGGAAAAAAATAAAAAAATTCAAAATCTTGCGGGGGCAAGTCCAAATTTTTGCGGGGGCAAAACTGAAAAATATATTACAAATTAACTAGAAATAGTGGACCAGCGAACAATGTTGGGGGGAGGTCCCCCCCCCCCCCCCCCCTATCTTCATCTCTGGTTGAAATTGAGTATTGTAGAAAAAAGAGAAAAAAAATTAATGAATACCAAACAAAAGCTATGTCTATAACTTTGTTTGACAAACCATTTAGATTACAATGTCAGTTCGACTCGACTCGTTGGCAGCATTTTGTTCTTAAATCATGAATGGCTTACGGTGATTACAATATGCAGATAGTAGCTTAAGGTGGTCGAATGCTAAAAAAATAGTATTCATTGACACAAGTTGAGTGAAATAAGTGACGACGAGAAGGGACTATAAAATGATAAGCCGGGCTTTTGGGTTGGGTTGTATACTTACATGGACGGGGTGGATGACGATCATGAAGGCTCATGGACTAGGTTGGCGACTTCCTCTGCACTTAAGAGGGACAACATCCTCTTAAGGTCGATCCTAGCGGTCGAGCTTATGTCATAATTTGTGATAGGGTAAATTACACTAAATCATACTTTTAGACTTAAAATTTTTGAAATCGGGTAAGTGTAAACTATTTAATAAAACCAGTCGTTAATTTATTTCCCCAAACAGAACCCTAACTTATTCTCCATCTTTGCTTGCCATTCTTATTTTTTCGAGCAAAGTCAAGTAATAGATTTCACAACACAAATAGCACTAAATTCCAATAATCAAAAGCCTTCGTTGAAGATTTAATTGCCAGCGGTCGAGAAGCTTGAGTGGATCGATGTATCCGAGTCAACTCGGAAGAAGTCAGGTGTGGAGGAGAAAGCAATTGCTGAGAAGAAGTTTTATATGCTTCTGAAGAGGAGAAAGTAATTGTTGAGAAGATATTTTATATGCTTTTGAAGAGGAGAAAGCAATTGCTGAGAAGAAGTTTTTATATGCTGCATCCATCTCCTAGAACATCAACACCAAGAGATTCTCAGCCAAAGTTTCTGCCACTTCTTCCGGGGTCCGGTGACTTCTCCCCGGATTCGAGTTCTTCTTCTTGAAGTCACCGTCATATTCTTAATTTGTGATGCAACTGAAACTAGTCCTTGGGTCAATAAATTCGTGTTAATTTGATCTTTTCTTCAAGCAGTAAAAACGAAAAAGCTTGCTTCTATTTTCTTTGTTTCTCGCTTCACGCTTACATCAAAGGTTAGATTTATTTCAAATTAAAAAAAAAAAATTCACATCTTTTTCACAAGAAAAAAAGGATAAAATGTTTTGATACTGCAACAAGAAACATGAACAGTTCGTTCATGATTCAAGTTTGTGTTCCTTTTCAATTTTTATACGAGTGGAGGAGAATAAATGCACTAAAAAACTGGGAAAAACCAATTACTGTGTTAGTATCAGCATATATGCTCTTTAAACTAATTACAAATTGAAATAAATTTTAATTGTAATTAATTACAAAACTAAAATAAAGTTACAATTGTATTTCCGATGGTGATCCGACGACGAAAATTGTGGCGGTAACTAATTACAATTACATTAATGTAATTAATTACAAATTACGAATTAAACTAATGATTTACTAATTCATAAGTTACAATTGTATTTTCGACGGTGGTTGTGGTGGTGACCGATTACAAATTAGGTGGTGGTGGTAATTAATTGCAATTGTAGTTAAAATTACACTTGTAACTAATTACAATTTGAAATAAAGTTACAATTGTGATTAATAACAGTACATGATTCTGATTAAAAGAATATGACTTTAAAAATTATTTTGATACTTGTGTAATTAGTTACAAATCACCTAATTACAAAAATTTTCAAGCCTAAATATGTGTAATTGTGATCTTAACCCTTAAAATTTTTATAATCAGGTTATTAGAAACTATTTTATTAAATCAGGTAATTATAAATCAAAAGTTAGGGAAAAACTTTTGAAACACTCGAGATAAATTGAAGCAATGGTTTTCTACTTCAATATTCGACCTAAGGCCGGAGACTTCACGATATTTATGGGCCTTGACAAGTAATTGAATGGAGAGCTCATCAAATATGGTTTCCCGATGGTTTTAGACTTGTATTAGTCGATTTTGTGTCAATTTCTTGGTTTGGCTTCTGCTTTCGGTCTTAGCCCTTTTTGGACGGTGCTTCTCTACATCTAGCCTCACACGATTTTCTTCTTCTACAGCCTGGTTTGGAAGGTGCTTCTCTGCATATATATATATATATATATATATATATATATATATATATATATATATATATATAAACAATCTATGAAGGGAAAGGAAATCTTTTGTGAGGTAGTTCTAGAACTGCAAGACTTACGGTGGTTGAATATTAGTAGTGATGGCTAGTGGTGGTTGGTTAAAATTGTAATTAAAATTTCAATTGTAACTAATTACAAATTGACATAAATTTATAATTGTAATTAATTACAAAATTAAAATAAAATTACAATTTTATTTTCAACGGTGGTTGTAGTGGTGGCTAATTACAAATTATACTAATGTAACTAATTACAAATTACACTAATATTTTACTAATTCATAAGTTACAATTGCAATTAATTACAAAATTGAAATAAAGTTACAATTGTAATTAATTATAAACTGATAACAAAATTTAATTAAGTTATAATTGAAGTTGTAATTAAGGTGAGTGTAACTTGTTGATCACAAAATCCGGATGGACCTTGGACCAACACGTCTCAGCTCCTCCCTCTTGAACACGTGGATTTCCTGCGCACTGTGACAAACGATCAGCTTGCAAAGGGGGCCGAGGTGGCTCCCGTTTGCACTCCAATGCCAAAGTCAATATTCATTTTGAACAAATATATATTGGGTGTGAGAAATATGAGTCTGTAGAAGAGAGAAAAGGGAGTGAGAGAAGTATATTGTAAAGAGTACGAGAATTGATAACCCTTAACTTGGAGATAATTGTGCTTCATTTATAGAGGAACTTCTTGTATCGGATCACGACATGTGGCGTACTTTACACTTGTCATCACCCTAGTTTATGGATGTGACAACCTTGCTTTTCAACCGTAATCATTGCTACATTTCGTAGGGGATGGGCACCTGTCACGTCTTGGTAAAGGCAGTGTCCCATCACTGACTCCATCTCTCTTCTGGTCACCGCCATAAAGCGCCCCGGCTGAGCATAAAGCACATCGGCTAGGCGTTAACCAGGTCGGCTAAAGAGGTTTTCTCGACGTACCACCTCGGCATTTATCACAAAGTGATATTTTAGGCCTTAGCTGTGGGTTAAGGTCCGTTGGGCCACTATTGGGCCTTCTCTGGTAGATCACTGTACCTTTCTTTGGGCCCGGATGCAACACTAGTTCCTCAAATCCGAAGGGATCTGTAGCGTACCCGGTCCTCAAGGGCTGCCGGCCGTCTACTCATGGTCTTTCCACTCCCTCCTGGCTCCCTCGCTGGGGCCTTCTCCAGAGTCATGAGAGAGCAGCGAGGTTGCCACTGAAATCCGAAGGATTGACTTGGCTGGGGCTCCAGCAAAATTCAGAATTCCAGAAGGGGTTCAATTGGTGCACCCCTCATCTTCTTGCCGACCTTGCAGCCCTCCTCCAGGTCAAGCTGCCATATGCTACTACGCTCTTTCCTGCGAGATGAGGCTACCCCTTCTTCAGGGCATTGCTTAGGAGTTATAACCTGTGTCCCTACCAGCTAGCTCCCAACTTCTGGACACAGGCAGTGGGCACTTGGCTGGTGTGGCAAGAGGTCAACCCTGACCATCCCATCCCACTGTACATCATTCATACCCTCTACACCTTGAAGAAATCAGTTATAAGGGAGAGAGATGTGAGGTCGGACGTCAAGGATTGGTACTACTTGTCTCCTAGGGGGTCGTATCCTCCAGTTATCACTGGTCACCCAACCTCAATAAAGAACTGGAGGAACCAGTGGTTCTGGGTTGCCGGGGAGTGGCAGAGCTCTCTTGTGGACCCTTGTCCAGAAATTTCTGTTCCCCAAACTCTTTCCATTCTTAGTGAGTCTTACGTTTGCTTTAATGTCCTTGAGTGTCATGTGTCATTTGTTTTTATTTTCCATTCACCTTCCTTTGCTGGCTTTTAACATGTTTTCGATTTGTGACATGGGACACTTTTTCCCGCCTACTCCCTGACGCGGATTTAGCGGCCGTTAGGCGTCTGTTTGCTTACAAGGGCACCTTTGAAGGGGTTATTCAACAAAACAAACTATTCGTCAAACACGGTCTTATGCGAGCCATGGGTGAGTTCGCTTTGTTACTGCTTTTATATATCATGTTTTTTCTGTTCGTAGCCTCATTTCCCTCTTTTTCTTGCTAGGTTCTAAGGATTTTCCAAAGATTTCTCTGAAAGGTCTCATGGCTACGAAGATTTCCCTTGCACTTCGCCATGGCAGTGAAGTGGAAAGGAAACAAAAGTCGGTATTGGCCAACTTGCAATTCGGGGTGGCAAAGGAGGTCTCCGAGGCGTCAACGGCCCAACTTCAGGGCCCTCTTCCAGCCCTAATGCCACCGCTTACTCTGCTGCCTGTGGACCCTCAGAAGCCTAACACAGAAAAGGAGGCCGACCCTAAGGGAGTCCTTCCAAAGGGGAAAGGAAAGAGGTCTGACAAGGGCGGGTCTAAGAGAGACGGGGAGGATAAGGATGCCTCAGTGCCGCCGCCTCCTCCGTCCGAGGACATATCTGAATATGCCCCTGAGGAGGAGCCCGCCCCTCTGAAGAGACTTAGAAGAGGTAGGGGCAAGGAATTAACCTCTGCACCTCCGCCTCCCATGATAGAAGACCTGGAGGATGAGCCTTCTGTGCCCATTCCAGGCTTGGCCTACGAAGTGACACCAGAGGGGGCGGAAGAACTCAAGTATATCAAGACTAGCATCCTCCCCAGAGATGTCACTTTCAGCCCTTCGTTGTTCGACTCCCCCAGTTCGCCACCAACTAGGGCGGCCTTAATTACGGAGCAATTTTGGACAGAGGGTTGGGCCGCCTTTTCCTCCAGTGCTACTCCATCTCGGAAGCTGTTCGCTACAAAGGCTATGAACGCCAGAGCTCTGGCCCTCATTGACGAGGTAGAGTCCTCCGTGGAGGTAGCTCCACGGGACAAAAGGGATGCTGAGACTGCTCTCTGCCACGCTGATAATATGCTCAAGGAAATCAATGACCTCAAGGCCCAGCTGTCCATAGCCCGCAAATCTTCTTCAGAAGAGAGGGCTAATGCGAAGCGCCTCCAAGAGGACAATGACAAACTGAAGCATGATCTCCGGTCTTCTGAATCAGACGTGGCGGTTCTGTGTAAAAAACTAGATGATTCCAACCGAGCACAGTCAATCACCTCTGAGGCTCTGGCCCCCGCTAATGCAACCAAGTTGAAGCTGGAGTCTGAGGTGGTAGCAATTAATGAAAAGCTGGGGAGGGAGCTGGAGGCTAGGAAGAAGGCTGAGGAGGATTATACTTCCCTGGAGAAACATATTGACTCCAGAATTGCTGAGGCCTTGGAGCGTACCATTGCAGCTAGGGTGAAGGAGGTTCTGGGTGAAGAAGTTTCGAAGGCAGTTCAAAACTTCAAAGATACTTTCGAAGATACCCCAGAATACGAGGCTATGCAGAGGGTCTTCGGGAACTTGGGGGCCAGGATGGCCTTGGGGGACGTGAAGGAAGCTTTTCCGACATTGGACCTGTCCTCCATTGAGGCTTTTTACCCCGAGCCTCAAGGTGCTCCTGCGGATCCTCTGGACGCATCTGAAAAGGGCTCCTTGGAAGATGTCCCTCCTCCACAATAATCATCTTCTGCATTTGTTAGTTTAGTTTGTTTTTGTTTTCTTCTTCTCGTTTTTTTTTTAAGTGCCCCGGCACCTGATATTGTAATTGTAACCTTCATTTGATTTGTACATGCCTTATTTTCATAAATGGAATAGTTTATTCATATTTGCTTCTAACTGTTTAAGCACGAGTATTTCCAAGTGCGGATACTCCATAACTGTATTATGATATGTGGGAAATTGTAAATGTCTATAAATGTCTAAAATGTCTATAATGTCTAAAATGTCTAGTCCCTCAGATTTAACCAACTTAATGCGTTCACGTTTGCTGGTTAGATCTGATTTTGACCAACTTTTGAGCGATAACTTCTGTTAATGTCGCAATGTAAATACTCCGGAGTCCCTCGTTTTTAACAAAGTTCATGCCTGGCAGATGCGTGTGGTTTTTGCGACCAAAATAACATAAGAATTTTTTACGTTTGTCTTTTACGCGTATTCAAACAGTACTCAGTATACATATGTCTTGCAAATGCTTTGTCCGAATATATGTGTAAAAGTATCACTTCGCACAAGAGAGCGCTCCGTATGTATGGGCTAATTTAACGCACCAAGGATTTTTGTTTATATGACAATATTTGGTTAAATTTGAATGATTCCAAATGTATTGCGTGGCGAACGACGGTTAATGAGTACAGTACCTTAGATCTGAGTGGTTCGAAGCATTTGTGTTTACCAGTGAGATTTGATTGTGACAAACATTTGCACGCGTCCAAGTTATACTTTTTAAGATTTGTATACACAATTTTTGTATGAACTCCCTTTGGTCGTACTAAAACTCCCAATCTTTACACGGTGATCGTAGTTTAACCTGATGAGAGTCCCTTGTTCTTAACAATTTTTTATGCATAGCGTGGACATATGGCATCATGACCAAAATAATTTCGGAACGTGCGTTTATCCATTATGTCTGTCTAATATAGAGATTGGCGTAATTTTAAGCGCAGCTCGCCCACGATTTTTTGAAATCATATGATAATGTTGCAATCATAGAGGAGGAATTTAGTTTTATTGAAAATAACGGCGAAGGTGGTCCGCGTTCCAAGGATTACATAGGGGTACTCCAAACAAGTCCTCAATTATGTATGTTCCGGGTACCACCTCGGCAGCGACCTTGTAAGGCCCAGTTAGGACCTAGAGTCCCTACTCTTGGCTCCTGTGTTGAAGGAAGAACCTTTTTGAGGACCAAGTCCCCAATATTAAAGCGTCGGCTCTTTACTCTTTTGTTGTAGCATCGAGCCATCTTTTTCTGGTATTTGGCCATTACCACTTGAGAATCATTCCGTTTTTCCATGAGGAAATCTAAACCGGCCCTTTGCGCTTTCTCGTTCCTAACTTCGTCATAATGAATTTGACGAAGTGATGGGATCCCGATTTCAACGGGGCATACCGCCTCGGCTCCGTAAGCCAGAGAGAAAGGTGTTTCACCGGTAGCGGTGTGCGAGGTGGTTCGAAGCGCCCATAACGCTTGTGGAAGTTCATCTACCCATGCGCCCTTTCTGAATTCCAACTTCCTTTTCAGGTTATTTTTTATGGTCTTGTTCACCGCTTCGACCTGTCCGTTGGCCTGTGGGTGATGTGGAGATGAGAACAGCTTCTTAATTCCCAAATCGTCACACAACTCATCGACGCTTCTGTTTTTGAACTGTTTCGCATTGTCACTAACCAGCGAATGTGGTATCCCGAACCGGCATATGATATTTTTCCACATGAACTTGGTGGTGTTGGCCTCGGTGATCTTCATCAAAGGTTCCGCTTTGATCCACTTGGTGAAGTAGTCAATGCCTACTATCGCAAAGCAGTTGTTACCAGTTCCTCTAGGCATAGGACCAATAATGTCAACCCCCCACTTTGCAAAAGGCCAAGGGCTAGTCACCACAGTTAGCTCGTGATGCGGCTGATGTGGTATGGTCGCGTGTCTTTGGCATTTATCGCATTTGCGCACGAAGTCATGGGAATCCTTTCGCATAGTAGGCCAAAAGTATCCCTGTTTGAGAGCTTTCCGAGCTAGCGACAAAGCCCCGGCATGGTTGCCACAGATGCCCTCATGGATCTCTCTCATCACATACTGCCCTTCCTATGGTCCCACACATCTCAACAAAGGGGAGGTGTAACTCCGCTTATAAAGTAGGTCGTCCAAGAGTACAAAATTCGCAGAGTATTTCTGCAATTTTCGAGCTGCTTCTGGCTCGTTTGGCACTATCTGATGTTTCAAATAGGCGACCAGGGGGTTCATCCAGGATCCCTCTTCTTCAATCGCCAAAATCTTCGGTCCTGGCTCAATAGAAAAAGTCAACATGCGCTCAACTGGGATTAGATTGTGCAACTCTGAATCGCTGCTACTTGCTAATTTGGACAACGTATCGGGGTTGGAATTTTCTGTTCTGGGGATGTGTTGCAACTCCATTTTTCCAAAGTGCACAGCCAAATCTCTTACTTTCTTCAAGTAAGCGACCATAGAAGGTTCTTTGGCAGTAAATTTCCCGTTGAATTGGCTCATAACAAGCTGTGAATCGCTACTGGCCACTACGGATTTAACCTTCAAGGCTTTCGCAAGTCTTAACCTGGCTAATAACGCCTCGTATTCGGCAACATTGTTTGAGGCTTTGAATTCGAAGCGGATTGCGCTGTGTAATTTAAACCCCTCTGGGCTTACTAACAATATCCCTGCGCCGGATCGCCCATCAGTCGAGGACCTATCAACGAACAATTTCCACTCTTGGCTGTCATCTTGGCTGTCATTCGTGTTATCTACCATTTCAACCTCAAGGGGATGTGTGAATTCAACTACAAAGTTCGCCAGCACTTGGCCCTTTACAGCGGTCCGAGGCGTATATTGTAGGTCGAACTGGCTGATTTCTATTGTCCATTTCAGTAATCTCCCGGAAACGTCCGGTTTTTGCAACACTTGTCTCATGGGAAAGTTGGTGAGCACGTGTATGGAGTGTGACTGAAAGTAGGGACGAAGTTTACGAGAGGCTGTGATTAACGAGAGAGCAAGTTTCTCCATATCTGGGTAACGCGTCTCGGCGTCCAGCATAGCTTTGCTTACATAATATACTGGAAACTGATTCCCATCATCCTCTTTGACTAATACTGAGCTAACAGTCTCTTTTGATACAGCCAAATATAAGTAAAGAGGCTCGCCAGCCTTCGGCTTTGATAGCGAAGGGGGACGTCCCAAAGAAGCTTTCAGGTCGACAAACGCCTGCTCGCATTCTGGTGTCAATTGGAATCGCTTTCCCCCCTTTAGGACCTTGAAAAATGGCAAACATTTATCAGTGGATTTTGAGACGAATCGATTCAGGGCCGCAATTCTTCCTGTTAGGCTTTGCACTTCTTTCGGATTCCGAGGCGAATGCATGTTTAGCAAAGCATTGATTTTGTCCGGATTGGCTTCGATCCCCCTTTTATTCACCATAAATCCGAGGAACTTTCCAGATGCTACCCCAAAGGCACACTTCGCTGGGTTCAGTTTCATCCGATACTTCCTCAAAACATCGAATGCCTCTGACAGATGGAGGATGTGATCCGCAGCAACCATGCTTTTGACTAGCATGTCGTCAACATATACCTCCATGGTGTTCCCCAACTGTTCTGAAAACATGCGGTTCACCAGCCTCTGATAGGTAGCTCCCGCATTTTTCAAGCCAAATGGCATAGCTCTATAGCAATAGAGTCCTCTATCTGTGATAAATGAAGTATGCTCCTCGTCTGACTCACACATGGGGATTTGATTGTACCCGGAGTAGGAATCCATGAAGCTTAGCAGCTCGTGTCCAGCCGTGGAGTCAACCAACTGATCAATCCGGGGCAGTGGAAAGATGTCCTTATGACATGCCTGGTTCAAGTTGGAGAAATCAATGCACACCTGATAAGTGTATTTTATACACTTATTTCTATCCTAAAAGTAGGATTTTATATGTTTGTTTTGGAATATTTGCTATTTATTTTGCGTTATTTGTTTACATTTCAGAAATAATCCCAAATTCGAGAAAACAAAGGAATTGAAGCTAAAATTGAGCAATTGGATGTAAAAAGTGTCAAAGTGAGCAAATCAAGAATTGATGCAGTCAATCAAATAGCTAATTTGAAGAAAAAATCGAATTTGGAAGAAACTAGAAGTAGGAGGACTTGCTGTGCAATTAAAAGACAGGGACCAAGTTGCAGAATTTAAAAGATAAAAATTGCAGCCAGAATTACAACCGTGCGGCCGCACGGTTGAACAAGGCGTGAGGTCGCACGGTCAAAAAATTCAGCGACTGAAGTTTACCTGCAGAGTCATGCGATCGCGCATTTTTGAACCGTGCGGCCGCACGGTAGTCCCGACTGGGCCGCAGCTGGGCTTTTTGAGCGTAATTCAACAGTTTTCTCCTCAATTAACCTAAATCTCGGGAAAATCTATAAATACCAGACGGGGGCACGAAATTAGGGGTTTCCAATCTTCATAATTCATGCCAAAACGCTGTCGAAGTGCCGAGGAATCCAAACCACGCCAAGATCAAGATTGAAGATACAATTGCAAGGAGATGAATTGGGTTACAATTGCAATTGTATCTTCAATCTTGATCTTAGCGTGGTTTGGATTCCTCGGCACTTTGACAGCGTTTTGGCATGAATTATGAAGATTGGAAACCCTTAATTTCGTGCCCCAAGCCATGTATTTATAGATTTTCATGAGAATTAGGTTACTTGGGAAGAAAGAATGCTGATTTTCACGTCCAAATTAAATTCCAAAAGAGTTTCAACCGAACAAGGAAAGTTACCTTCGTGGAAGATTTTTTTGTCACTGCACAGCGTTTAGTATTTTGATCATATATTTTTATTCAATTATCAGATTTAGATGATTCAAAATCGGTTAGAAAGATAACGTAAAGGGATACAATTCTTCCTGAAATAGGGTTTTCCCAATTCTAACGTTTAAGACCCCGAAATTAGGTTTCAAAGTATGACTAAAAATCTGCCCGAAAATCTTGTGTGATTGGAATGAATTTATGGTAATATTCTTATCATATTTCATTCCCTTTTGACTTTTTAATTGCATCCAATTGACTCCTAGCATTCTTCAAGTATCTTATCTTGATCCGAATCAACTATTGAATATTTGCAATTT
This sequence comes from Ligustrum vulgare, assembly GCA_963555705.1. Taxonomy (NCBI): domain Eukaryota; kingdom Viridiplantae; phylum Streptophyta; class Magnoliopsida; order Lamiales; family Oleaceae; genus Ligustrum; species Ligustrum vulgare. The sequence goes on from OY743185.1 coordinate 14,694,481, forward strand.
GGTCCTTCTTCTTTTGATTTGTATACTTTAGTCCTTGAACTCCTAATTTCTTCCAATTTGGTTCTTTCTTTGACTTTTCTTCCAATTGACCCTTTTGATTTACTTCATCAACTCTTGTTTTTCACACTTTAGCTCTTTTATCATCCAAATGTCTTGTTTTTGCTTCATTTCCTTTGTTTTCTCGACTTTGGATTATTTCTGAAATACAAACAATATTAACTAAATAAATAGCAAATATTCTTAAACAAACAAATAAAATCCTACTTTTAGAATAGAAATAAGTGTATAAAATACACTTATCAACACCCGCAGTTTCCCATTGTGTTTTGGTATCAAAACTGGGTTTGATACCCACTTCGGATAGCGGAACTCTATGATGAAATCATTTTCCAATAGCTTTGTGACCTCGTCTTTCAAGGCCTCGTATTTGTCGGAACTCATAGGTCTTCTTTTTTTCCTATGTCCAGGATATCGGGGATCAATCTGGAGTCTATGACAGGCTTCTTTAGGATCGATCCCAACCATGTCGCTGTGTTTCCATGCGAAAACATCAAGATTTTTGAGTAAAAAGCTCTTCAATTTATTTTTGTATTCAATTGGTGAGTCTAATCCGATCTGCAATTCCTTGATTGGATCAAATGGGTCTACACCGAAGCATTCTAACCTTTCTGCCGGGGTGGAGCAATTGTCACCTGACATTCTTGGGTCCAGATCTGCCAAATCCTCTTCAAGTGTCATTGTAACATCCTTACTTCCCGAAGGCCCTTCACCCAGTCTTTCAGGGTGTGGGGCAGCCTCGATCATGGCTACGTCACTGATCATGTTCAAGCTTCGATCTTGGAACTTTCGGATTGCATTTGTGTAACAAGCCCGGGATTCTATTTGGCTTCCCCTTACAGTTGCAACGCCATGCTCCGTGGGGAACTTCATGCAAATGTATTTGGTATGCGTTACAGCCCCCAAGTCAATAAGACCAGGCCTCCCAATTGAACCATGATAAGAGGAGATTTTGTCAACCACCAGAAATTCCATGGGGATTCTGGAGAGAGCCGGTGCCTGTCTTACTTCAGTTATGAGGGTTATGGATCCTCTGGGGGTTATGCTGGCCCCGTAAATCCATAAATTGGATCAGGGACTGGAATGAGTGGAGTGCTAATCCCCATTTTATCAAAATTTACCCCGTAAATCACATTTATCGAGGCACCATCGTCCACCATCATCCGTGATAGACCATTCCGAGCCACCACCACTCTGATTACCAATGCGTCGTTGTGCGGGAAGTGCACTCCTACAACATCGTCTTGTGTGAATGTGATAGATTCCGTTCGAGATATCCCAACCGAATGTGAATGAATATGATAATTCATGTTGGCGGGCTGCTTGGCCTCTCTTATACACCTCTTTTGGGAGTTGTTTGTGCTCCCACCTGGGGTGGGGGCCTCCCAGTATTGTGTCGATTTCACGAATGGGGAGGTCGGCCATAGGCACAGGATGTTCCCGTGTATCTTTAGCATGTGCTGGGGCGGTATCCTGGCCCTTATTTCTGTCTCTTTGACGGTTATCAATTCTTTCCTTAGTTGAATTCTTCCACGGAGCTCTCCTATCAGCTCGGTTGAACTTTTGACCGCCAGATTTTTGAGTTCTTCCTGTATCGGGGGGAAAATCACCCCCCTTTCTTCCCTGTGCCTTTTGGTCAGCTAACATGTGGATCTCCCTGCAATCCTCCGTTGCGTGACCGTAATATCTGTGGTAGGCGCAGTAGGCCCCTATCATGGGCTGTTTTCCACTTTGGCCGATTTCCACTCTCCCTTGAGCCGTGGGGGGATTTTGAGAAGGGGTATTAGAGTGCAAGTAAGGGATAGCTTCCGTGATTTCCGCTGCAAAGCTGGATCCTGTCCCCGGGAACGGACGAGGCTCGCCACCTCGGTTACCGACCCTATCCTTGTTCCCTCCTTTCTTGAGGTCCGCTTCATTGGAATATCCAAGGTTATATCTCCCTTGGGGATGATTATCTCTGGCCCTAGCCATTTCCTCCGATACAATCTCTTCCTTCATCAGGTCTACCAGGGTATTCTAATCCCTTGGTTTCCTGCTCCGGACATCCCTCCAGAACATGCTGGTCATATCTAGCCCTCCTTTTAAGGCGGAAAACATCTCCGCTTCTGTGATATTTTCGCAGATATGCATCTCTTCAGTAAACCTAGCTAGGTAACTTTTCAGAGATTCGTCCCTTTCTTGCCTCAGATCCTGTAGGCGTTGGAGTGGGAGCTGGCCAGGCCTGGAGGAAACAAAATCATTCTTAAAAGCAGTTTTCATATCCCTCCAACTGTGGATGCTGCCAGGCGGGAGCTTTTTATACCATCGTATGGCACTTCCCTTAAGGGTTAAGGCAAAAGCTTTACACTTCAGTGCCGGGGTAGCCCCGGCTATCTCCATGCTGGCGCGGTAACTTAACAGGTGATCGTCTGGGTCACCTCGACCAGAATATTTTGCTATTTTTGGCATTTCGAAGTCATGAGGTACGGGGCACCTACGGAGGCCCTCTGTGAAGGGACTTACTTCCTCTTCGTCATGTAACTCGTAAGAGGGCAGTTCATTGTTTTCATCGTGACCAGAATACATTGGATCATGGTATTGGTCGTAGAGCGGCGGAGCATACTCTTGCCTTTGCGGTGGCAAAACATGGCCGTAGTTTGGCCTTTCGTAAGTGGGTAGCTCTTTGCGAGATTTTTTCCGAACTGCCTCAGCTCTTTTTTCCTGCCTATTCCTAGGTTCATGTGCTGATACCAATCTTTTTGCTCCCCCATCATGTTGGTTTCTATACATTTGACCCTGCGACACGGTTTCTTCAGCGCGTCGCTCCCGCCTATTTCTAGGCTCTGCGGCATTGTGCCGACCTGGGTCTGTTTGCCCCCGTCCCTGGCCCCTAAATAGCCCTCCTATTCGGCTGAAGACACTGCCGGATTTTGTAGGAGAAGCCTCCCTGCGTCTAGCTGGGAGTGGGCTTTATTCATCGTGTGCTTCATACTCCGGATCTTCCTCGTAGATGTGCTCGGATTCCACCTCGGCATATTCCTATGGACCTCGGTAATAATACGAGGCAGTGGCCGCCTCGAATGGTGAATAATGTGGCAGTGGGTATTGCTGAGGCATCACGGGTTCATTCATAACACACCCTCTGGCCATAAATGCATTCATTGCAGCAGTCTGTTCTATCTGCTGCTTCTGCATTTCTAACATTTGGGCCGCCATGCGTGTCATATCTCGCATCATGCGGCGATTACGGTGCCGGCGAGGTGGGTTAGGTTGTGCCACTTCCTCATTGGCGTTTTCATTAAGTCCTTGAGGAACCTTGCCCTCTCTGTGTTGGCCACTTCTTCCCCTACGGGGGTTAACATCACCATCACTTTCGTTCATGTTTTAGGGAAATTCCTTAATCTATCTTGTCTTTCAAAGATGAGTGGACTTTCGTTTTAAAAATCCCCGCCTTTTTCAAGGTTACTAAACTTATATCTCAAAGTTATACGTCTTTTCAAGGTGAATAAACTTATGTTTCAAAGTTTTTTTTTTTAAGGTTATCGGACTTATCTTTCAAAGCTCTTACCTCTTTCAAGGCCGACCAGCTTATCTTTCAAAACTCTTACCTTTTTCAAGGCCAACCAGCTTATCTTTCAAAGCTCTTACCTATTTCAAGGCCAACCAACTTATCATTCAAAGCTCTTACCTTTTTAAAGGCCAACCAGCTTATCTTTCAAAGCTCTTACCTTTTTCAAGGCCAACCAGCTTATTTTTCAAAGCTCTTTGCAGTTATCCGCTCTTTTGTAAGCGGTTATCCGTCCTTTCTCCGGACTACCTTTCTATGTGTGGCTTTTTACCATGTGTTTTCGTGGTTAGCAGTACGGCTTCCCACAGACGGCGTCAAAATGTTGACCACAAAACCCGGATGGACCTTGGACCAACATGTCTCAGCTCCTCCCCCTTGAACACGTGGATTTCCTGCGCACTGTGACAAACGATCAGCTTGCAAAGGGGGCCGAGGTGGCTCCCGTTTGCACTCCGATGCCAAAGTCAGTATTCATTTTGGACAAATATATATTGGGTGCGGGAAATATGAGTGTGTAGAAGAGAGAAAAGGGAGTGAGAGAAGTATATTGTAAAGAGTACGAGAATTGATAACCCTTAACTTGGAGATAATTGTGTTTCATTTATAGAGGAACTTCTTGTCTCGGATCACGACACGTGGCGTACTTTACACTTGTCATCACCCTAGTTTATGGATGTGACAACCTTACTTTTCAACCGTAATCATTGCTACATTTCGTAGGGGATGGACGTCTGTCACGTCTTGGTAAAGGCAGTGTCCCATCACTGACTCCGTCTCTCTTCTGGTCATCGCCATAAAGCGCCCCGGCTGAGCATAAAGCACATCGGCTAGGCGTTAACCAGGTCGGCTAAAGAGGTTTGCTTGACGTACCACCTCGGCATTCATCCCAAAGTGATATTTTAGGCCTTAGCTGTGGGTTAAGGTCCGTTGGGCCACTATTGGGCCTTCGCTGGTAGATCACTGTACCTTTCTTTGGGCCCGGATGCAACATAACTAATTAAATCTTGTAAATAATTCAATTAATTTCAACAAAAAGATCTATCATGTTTTACAATTTTATTAGTTACAATTGTAATTAATCGAAACATTGAAAGAAAATTACAATTGTAATTAATTACAAAATCTGATTAATTACAGTTGTAGTTAAAATTACAATTGTAACTAATTACAAATTTGAAATAAAGTTACAATTGTATTTTCGACGGTGGTTATTGGTGGTAGTTGGTGGTGATTGTTTTACCGGGATTCCATGAAGTTTGTACTTAACCCCTAGGTAAAAGGTTCGAATCCCTGGGGAGGCAAAAATTCACTTCCTGAAAACGAGGCTGCTAGCCCTTGAGGACCAGGACGACCAGGGGGGAGTGGAAAGACCATGAGTAGACGGCCGGTAGTCCTTGAGGACCGGGTACGCTACAAAAAGGCGCCTTTTTAAGGTCACAACCAATTTATTTCTAGGGTCACAAGTCACAACTGATTCAATTACAAATTATTTTAAGGTCACCAATATAAAATATTTAGGTCACAAGTATAAAATATTTAGATCACAATTTATTTTAAAGTCACAAGTATAAAATATTTAGGTCACAATTTATTTACGGTCACATTCACCACCTTCACCTTCGACCACCATGACAGATCAACACACCACAACATTAATCGAACCACCCACTGCTACTAGAACAACCACAACTACCTCCACCTTCACCTCAGCCGCCACCACCCCTACCAAACAAAATTGTGACTGCAGGAGAGCAAAACTTTCACACTTGACCAAAATCTTCAGCCATCGTACTGTCAAAGACACCACTTCCAACGACACCTCCAACTTCTACTGCCCACAGCACCTACTTGCACACCACCACAACCAAACCGCACCGCAACTAGCAACAAGTCTGCATTCCACGCCCTCACAGAGACCTGCACTCCACCAGATCCATACATATCCCCACCGCCTTCGTCGTTGCTACTTCACGCCGGTTGTACCACCACCAACCAAAGTTCTAAAAGAAAAGGGCAAAATACAAGAAGTAGCACGTCGCTGCAAAACGCAAAAAGCAGGGCTGCTACTAGATCTAGCAGCGGCACCGTAGCCTCGACCAAAATCAGTCATAACACTACCTGTTAATAGAGAAATTGTAGGCATCTACAAGCACCGCAGCCACTGCACCCGACCCCTATAGGATTAGTGGTGACGCTAGTGTAGAACCGCTGCTGCTACTGCTACAACCCGCACAGGCGCTTTGTGCAACTCGCCGTTGTACGCTGAGGCATTCCTTAGGCCAATTATGAGCACAGTTGTGGATTGATTGAATGGTCTGTAAAATTTTAGGGTTGAATTGTTTTTGGGTATTAGGCGTCTGTGACTTGGGTGTTGTATAAATAATTAGTTTAATTTAATTAATAAAATATTAAAAAGATGGGTTATAACCTGAGATTTGAATAAATATGGATTTTACCTTGTTTTTGAATTTGGTTCTTAAATAACAGGGATGTGTGTAAGGGAAAGTACATAACTATATAACTAAAACTTTCACTTTTTAAACATAACAAACTTAATTTTTTTTTGTAAAAATCAGGTCTTAATATGTTAATTAATTAATACAATATTATAATAATTATAATAAGTTGACAAAGAAAGGTATAATATTAAATAATAAAATAAAAACAATATCTAATCCACAACCACTCCATCCCAATCTAACCCTCCACCCACCCCACCCCTCCACCCACCCCACCCCACCCCATTGGCACCTACCCCACCACACCCCACCCACCCCACCCCATAAAATAACTTTTTTCCTTATACTTTTCCACACTCACCCCACCCCCAACACCACCTTACCCACCCCACACAACACTCCTCCCCAACCCCACCCACCCACGCACCCAACCACCCCGCCACCACTCACTCACCCACCAACCCCACCCCACCCCACCCCACCCCACCACACACACCACAAGAATGATGTTACTTCTATTTTTTTCTCCCCCCACCCACCCACCCACCCACTAGTCCCATCCCATCACACCCACCCACCCACCACTCCATCCCAACCCAATCCAACTCAACCCCGCACTCACCTCACCCCACCCCCACCCCGTCAACCCACCCCCACCCCCACCCCCACCCACCCCACCTCAACTCAATAAGTGAATTTTTTCCTTCTACTTTTTCACACTCACCCCGAACCCCGACACCAACTTATCCACCCCATCGCACCCCTCCCCAACCCCACCCCACTCACACACCCCACCTCAAATCAATAAATGAATTTTTTCCTTCTACTTTTTCACACTCACCCCCACCCCCGACACCAACTTATCCACCCCACCCCTCCCCTCCCCAATCCCAACCCAATCCACCCCACCCCCACTCACCCACCCACCCCTACCAAACCACACCACAAAAATAATTTTACTTCTATTTTTTTCTCATCTAAGACACCCACCCACCCCTAGTCCCACCCCACCCTATCCCACCCGCACCTCACTCAAAATGATTTTTTTCTACTACTTTTCCACAACTCGCCTAGACCCTACCATATCCTACCCCACCACCTACCCCAACCCCACCCACCCCACCCAAAATTAATTTTTTTGCACTAATTTTCGACTCCCCCATCAGCCTTGCCCCAGACCCTACCCCAACCCACCTCACCCAAAATGATTTTTTTTTTTACTACTTTTCCACTCATCCCCAACCCCACCCCACCCCACCCCACCCAAAATTAATTTTTCTCCTAATTTCTCACTCCCCTACCCACCCCGACCCTACCTCACCACCCACCTACCCCATCCTACGCCACCCAAATATGATTTTTCTTCTATATTTTCACACCTCACCCTAACAACCCCACCCTAGCAACCCCACCACAACCCACCCCACCCAAAAATGATTTTTCTTCTATTTTTTCACACTTCACCTCAACCGCCCCATCCTATCCCACCCCATCCCCATCCAAAAATGATTTTTCTTCTATTTTTTACACCCCATCCAACCACCCCCACTCCACCCAAAAATGATTTTTCTTCTATTTTTTCACACTTCCCCCCAACCGCCCAACCCCATCACACCGCACCGCACCCCGCCACCCACCATACCCCATCAAAAAATTGTTTTTCTTCTATTTTTTCACACTTCACCCCAACCACCTCATCTCATCCCACCCCACCCCACCCACGCACCCACCCAAAAAATAATTTTTTTCTTCTACTTTTTCCAACCCCCAACCCAACCTAGACCCCCACCCACCCCACTCCAAAAAATGATTTTTTTTCTTCTACTTTTCCCCACCCTGACCCACCCCACCCACAAAAAAATGATTTTTTTCTTCTACTTTTCCAACCCCGACCCGACCCTACCCCACCAACCCACCCACCCACCCCGACCCTACCTCACCACAAAAAATGATTTCTTCTACTTTTTCTAGTCCCACCCGACCTCTACCCCACCATCCCCACCCCCAAAATCACAGTCAGTCACGTAAGTTGACACGAGATCGCAGTAAAGTCACACAAGGTCAAAGTTCGGTCACACAAAGTGGCATTTTGGTCAAACGAGGTCAAAGTTTAGGTCAAACAAGGTCACGGTTAGATCACACGAGGTCACAGGTCGATCACATAAAGTCACACTTCGTTCTTACAAAGTCACAGTTCGGTCACACATAGTCATATTTGACACAATTGTAGGTCATATCACGTCATCATCCAATGGTCACACCAAGTCACAGTTGGTCACAAAAATTCACAGTTGATCAGACATAGGTCACAGTTCCATCACAAAAAGTCACAGTTAGGTCACAATTGGTCACACAAAGTCACAGTTGGTCACACAAGGTCACATTTTGGTCACACAAGATCGCAGTCCAGTCACACGAGGTCACAATTCGCTTACATATAGTCACAGTTCAATCACATAAGGTCACAGTTCGATCACACAAGGTCACAGTTGGGTCACATAAAGTCACACAAAGTCGTGTTTGATAGCACATGTCACAGTTTGTTACAGTCGGGTCACACAAAGTTATAATTTGATCACATAAGGTCACAGTTCGGTCACACTATGTTACAATTCGGTCACATAAAGTCACAATTAACTAATAATTAGTCACAATTATCCATAATCGGTCACATATTATTTATTTATTGGTCAAAAATAACTCTTTTTTGGTCACAATTAATCAATATTTTTTTTCACAATTAAATAATAATTGGTTATATATTACTTATTTATTTATCACAAGTTACTTTTTTCTTGGTCACAATTAGTTAATATTTTTTGTCAAAATTACATAACAATTGATCACATTCCATACTCGTCACAAGTAGCACAAAGTCATAATTAGTCAATATTTTGGTCACAATTACCTATTATTTTTCACACACTATTCAAGTCACCCACCTCACCCCCACACTATCACGAGTCGCACAAAGTCACAATCTCCAAACAAAGTCAAGTACCGTCTCACAAAGTTACAAGTAATCAATACTTTGGTCAAAATTACCTAATAATCGATCACCAGTGTCATCCATAAATTGTCACAACCAGTCACTCACCCCCAGTCCACCACCTGCCCCTTCCCAACCTACCATTTTCCTCCCCCACCCCGCTGCCACCAACTCTCCACCACCATTGCTGCTGTCGCTGTTAGTGCACCTTTGCCACCCCAAGGTCTCCAACCACCACCATATCTCGTCGTTGTGGAAAAAAACTCAGTCACCACCATAAACACACAAAATGCACCACAAGAAAAATGCACCCGCCATTGCCTATGCAGATTATCACCACCGTCGAAATCCACACTTCCTAACATACTCTATGGAAACAAAACAAAAATACCAACACTGTCATCCTTACAATTAATTTATCCATCTTCTTCACCAAAACCAGGGCCACAACTACCATAGAAACCCAAATCATATCCACACCGCTCTGTTAACAATGCTTCCTTTCTTGAGTAACATGAATTGAGTTGCCATGTGAACTAACATCATTCATAACATCAGGCTAATTTGAAAAACTCAGAATACGGATGTCTTCATGGTCAATGGGACTTTCTCCCTCAAAAATACGGTCGTCACAACCTTCAGGTTCAGCTTCTTGTCCAATAGGTCGGCCACGCCTCAATCCTACACAATGATTAGCGTCAAAGTCACAATCATCGCCATCCAAATCCCTTGACATAGGAGGTGAAGGCAAAGGGGAAGGACTAGGTGAATGACAAAGCGGGCGGTGGTACTGCTACTTTGCGCAACCTCCGATCGATAGCGCTATCAATAGATCTACTGGATGTTGCTTTGCACAACCTCCGACCGGCAACACCATCACCGAATCTGTTGGCTGCTGCTGCCTCGCTCAATCTCTGGTCGACGGCAAAATCAACCGATATACTGGTCGTTGCTTCGCGTAAACTCCGGCGCAACTGTGCTGCCCATATGCACACCAGCACAGCCGCTACTGCCACTTCTTCTCTGTCTGGTGGTTCGATCAGGGGTTGGGGGGTCGGTTGGGAATGAGAAATGAGAGGAATAGGGTATTTTAATTTTTTAATTTTATATTAATTACTTAATTAATAGAATTAACACCTGAATTTAAAAAAAAAAAAAAAGATTTCCTTCACATGAATTTTGAATTACATCTTTGAAACACAAAGTTTTGTGTAATTTTCCCTATGTGTAATTTCCTCATAAAAAAATGGCCCAACTTGCCTTTGTGCTTTTCTTTCCGTAAAGCCCATTTGACTTTAATTTTGACAAACAACTTAGTTGGGCGTTCTAAAGGGAAAATTAATGCCTACCCTGTATTTCGATTTAATTTAACAATTCAAAATTAAGGTGTCAAACTTAATTTTTGAAGTTTTTAGGTGATAATACAATTAATTAACTAATTAACACATAATTAAATTTAAAATTTAAAATTATAATTCGTCATAATAGCTGTGAAGATGATTTCATATATTATTATTTTGGTAATTGACACAAAATGTCCTTACGTTTGACATGTATTGCGGAAAACATCTCAACGTTATAATTTTTGGTACAAAACGTCCCAACGTTTCCATTTTCTTGCTGGAAATGTCATTTCTGTTACTTTTAACACCTCTCCACCGTCAATTTCAGTTTGCACAGTAAACCATTAAAACATTGATGGGTATTTTCGTCAAAATGAAGTTAACCCATTTAATTTAATTTCTTAATTTCTTTTTTCTTTTTTAAAGAAAAGACATAAATGTAAAACTTCTTGTAAGAGACGAATTTGCTGCTGGAGTCATTTTTCAACTTTACCAACTATTGTCGCATCTCTCCACGAACCTTATTGCCGAAAATCGAAGATGGAGAGTGGGTATTGTAGTATTTCCTTGAAGGGAAAAGGCCAAGCTGATTGGAGCTTAGTGTCCTTTATTTTGCAGATATAGCATAAAGGAGGGGGTAGAAAAAGAGGAGGAGGGGGAGGGGCCTTCCAAAGTACAACAAGTACAATAAATGAGATTATGGAGAGAGAGAAAGAGAAAATAAATTACATAATTCAAAATGGACAAAGAGGAGAATGTAGCGAGGAAGATGAGATATTTGAATGCAAGATTGCCTTGCGATTACACATTATCAACTTAAGGGAGAGCTCAAGCCTACATAAATTAGGTATCTTTTATTTTGCAGCAAAAAGGAGCCCTACAAAAGGATAATAAAAAGAGAAATGAGATTATGGAAAATAAGAGAAAAAGAATTACAACAATCAAAGGCGGGAAATAGGAGAATGTAGCGAGGAAGATGGGATCTCTAAACAAAATACCGACCATTGCTCCTCCATTACTGGTTGTTGAATTTTGTGTTGTAGAATTGTAGGCTGTTATGTATGGTGAATCTGCATTGATTTACATTTTTTAACTGGTTGGAGAAAAGAAGAAGACAAGGTTGTTAGACGCCAAAAAATTTAGAGGTAGAGACGATCATGCAAAATGTGTTGAGGGTAGGGATGCTTACAGTCAAAGATCTTCAAAGGTTGGGACGTTCTTCATCAAAGTTATTTAAACATAGGGATGTTGAGAACCAGGAACGTTTCAAGCTACTTTTCCTATTCTACAACTTTTTACTTCATCTTTTTCACCATTGACATTCAGACTGAAATTTGAAAATTCATTGATACACTTCAAGTTTTTTCTGTTCTATTCTTGTATCATTATTCTCATGGTGAGGAGTAGGCCATTTGGCTGTTTTAACATTTTTTTTAAAGAAAAATATTTATGAAGTCATTATTCTCATGGTGAGAAGTAGACCGTTTGCCTGTTTTTACATTATTTTTTTAAAAAAAATATTTATGAATTTATTTTTTAAATAGTATTTACTAGCAATTACAGAGGTGGGAAATAAATTAAATGAATTAACTTAATTTTGATGAAAATTCCGTGCAAACTGAAATTGACTGTGGGGAGGTTTTAAAAGTAACAGAAATGACGTTTCCAGCAAGAAAATGAAAATGTTGAGACATTTTGTGCTAAAAATTAGAACGTTAGGATGTTTTCTACAATACATGTCAAACATAGAGACGTTTTGTGCTAATTACCCTTATTATTTTAACCATCTCTCTCTCTCTCTCTCTCTCTCCCCATAGACCCCTTAAACACACGATATAATCTATCATCTCCTCCACGATTATCACTCAAACGTAATTATTCTCTCTGTTCTTCTTGTCGTCATCTTTTATAATCATTTAATTGAGCATAACATTGGTTCATATCATAAGATTCTTCACCATCGCCATTATCAGTGTCCTCACCACCTCATTTTTTTGTCAAAGTCGTTATAACCCCTAGCGTTGACGAGAAGAATAAAGACGAAGAGAAATGAAAGGAAAGAGGAAGTTGAGTACTGGAGATTCATCCACACGCAAGAGAGTTAAGATGTTTATGATCGGAGGGAGGTCCATGAGAAAGATTAAATTCCTATCAAGAAATTTTCCTTTTCTATGCAACTACATTCATTTCAATTATGTGTGATTTTCTATAATTTCTATCGAGTGTTTTAGTGCAAGAGTATGAAATAGATGGATTATGTGACCTGACTTCGTTTAGTTGTGACATGTATTTTCTCTAACCATGACCTATTTAGGGATAATGTAACATGTACTTGATTTCTGTGGTTTCGATGAAGTGTGACCTCTAATTAGATACTTTGTGACCTGAAATGGATTTTGTGTGAACTGAACTTGATATTTGTATGGCTTGAAATTGATTTTGTGTAACCTGAAATTGATGGAAATGGAATACATCAAATGTGATCTGGTCACCGTCATAAAACTTGGAGTCATAACATTATTTATTTATGGTTACAATCACACGTACATTGATTGAAACAAATACTCACTAATATCACACATTATCAATTTTGCAAAGTAACTGATTTCCTCGTAAAATAACAACCGACTCTATTAACGGTGTGAAAATGAATTCCGTGATAAAATTCATAGTTGAACAAAAAATAAAAAAATAAAAAAATTATCCAATACTCTTGTTTCTCACACTAACCGAGCTGCAAGGAGTTTTTTGTCCATCCTTGTGTTAGTCCACTCTTTGAAATAAATAATAAAAACATTAAGAAAGCAGTTAGCTGCAACCCCCACATGGTGATCATCATTGATTGAAACATTACATTGTCATACGTGGAAGCACTTCAATGCTAGATGTTGAACCCTTGAAATTTTTGAAGTTTTTAAATTAGTGAAAACTATCATGTGGTATGACTTGTGAGAATTGAACTTAATCACAAAACATTGTTTAGAAGCTTTATTAATTAAAGTTTTTGAGTATATGTTATACGTACTATATTTAATTATGCAAAGTATTTCTAGAGCATTTATAATGCTACACTTTTCACATTAAATAAATTTGATCATATAACAGTCAATGTATGAAATTTCTTTCTGCATAGGATAAATGTTAAATGAAAAGAAAGAAAATGACAAGTCATCTCTAATGCATTATTTCTACATCTCATAATCTTGACCATGTGTCATTTCTTTTATATTCAAATAAAATAAACTAAACTAAAAAAATAGTATTTATTTAATCAACAAAATTCAAAATTGCTGACTCAGCATGTTAAACACTCTTTCAAGAGGTAGAAAGTAGGCTTGAAACTTTCTCCATTTATTGTTTCCATGTCAACATGATAGACTCTAAAACTTAATAAATTGGAGATAAAAATATTGACATAATGTCTTTCTTAATGATGTGACAAATATTTTTTAGCGTTTGTTTGGTAACACTGTGCGGTTTATAAACTGATTTATTTATATTTTTGAGATAAAAAGTAGTTGTTGAAAATTGAAAAAAATAAAATAAAATGTATATAGTTAAAAAGTGATTTGAAAAATTGTGTAACTGATTTATAAATTAATTTATTAAATTTACCGAACGAATGCTCAATGTAAAAAATGTAGTATCGCAGATGCTCTTAAATGAGTTTCCGTTGACTTCAATTGTATGCCCCTTGCACTAATTTGTTTCGGTGCAACGTTTCCAATTTGTTCCCATTCTTTATGGAGTACACCCTTGTGGATGTTAAGTCATCACTTCATGTGGGGTTACTCAATATTAAATTATTCATTTTCAATTTGATTCAAGTAGATAATTCACAACTTTGATTTGTTTGCTGATCCGATCAATTTATTCGTCACTGTCACTTAGCAAACGAAATATATTGTCATTGGCATAAAAGATGATGAATAGCTAAAACATAAAAAACATGATTTTAGTTTATATAATTGCTTAAATAAAATAATAAAAGATGGGTAATATTCATTGTTGTGAAACGTGGATCACGTATAATAGTTATATGAAAAAGGTTGAACCTCAATCTTAGGAGCTCTCACCTGCCCTGTCATGTCCTAGGCTTTGGTGAACGATGTAAATCGCATGTTATGCCTCTTAGAGTGCAGGGTGAAGGCTTACCTTCTAACTTGATAAGGGCTGGATTCGAAACCCTAACCAAGCGAGGCTCGTCTTTAAACCACCCTCCATTTCACCGTTGAGAGATGTGCCCTAAGGCACGCATAATAGTTATATGTTAAAATGCTTAGGTCTGGCTATAGCATTAGTTGAATTGATGTGCAATTCATAAAATGACCACATTTTAAAGCAAATTTAAGCCATAGTTTGGTAGATGTTCTTTTTTTGGTTTATAAGCAAATTTATAAATCACACAATTTTTTAAATCACTTTTTAACCACACACTTTTCTCTCTCCAATTCTCAACCACTACTTTTTACCTCAAAATCATAAATAAATCAGTTTATAAATCAAACAGTGTTACCAAATGGAAGTTGTGAATTTTTTTTTTTTTTTTGCACCATTTTGGCGCCAAATTGAAAATGAACTATCGGATCTTTAAGCAAATTGAAATTGGGTGGTCTGATTGCACCAAATTGGAGATGAATGACTTGCTCCATTTAAAGTTGAGTGGTCTACCGAGCATTTAACCCTTTCATATTTCTATCCTATTGGTTTAGTTAAATATTTAATTTTGTATGAGAACAAGAGCTCTGTCCAAGTGGGGGACATCCCTTACCAAGATTGAGGTCTTGGTTTTGATTCTCCTGGGGTGATTTGGATGGATTTGTGTTTATATATAGGAATTTGTCCAAAAAAAAAATAATTTCTTTTGTACTAAATTTTGTTTTATTATAATGGCACTAATTGTATATATAAGTCCAACAAAAAAAAAAAAACATGTATTAAGGGAATAATATATAAATAAGGTGATTAAAAATACATATTTCAACAATAAATACAGGTGTCGCTATCGCAGAAACAGCCATCGCTGCTAAGCGCGGGCACCTCGTCGATGCAGAGTGACTCGGGTAAATTAAAGCCTGCTCATCGTTGCCAATGCACATGCTATGATCCTAAAGCCTAAAGTGAAATCAGGGGTTTCACAGGTGGTTGGATTGTTTGCCTTGGTTTGTCCTAGGTTGCAGAAGGGGAAAATTAGGATGGAGGATTACACGTTGAAGAGGAGGTGACTCCCCATGTGGAGGCGACTCGATGAGAGGAGACGGTGGTTTACTAGTTTCTGGCATGGAAGATGTGAGGTTGTAGTAGATGAATGAAGGTAGCGGTAGCAATGAAGTTGGGTCGTCTCATGATGGATGGAAGTGTGGCGAAGCACTAGCTTGCTGATCTAGCAGCGGTGTCGCTGCCAGATTTATGCAAGGGCGCCGCTGCGGGATGATACTCAGGGGTCGAGGGGTTTTCCATGAAAAAAAAATTCAGAGAAAAAAATAAAATAAAGAGAAATTTTAATTTCACAAATGATAAGTAACAAATTCTAACTCTCAAATACTCAAAAGTTAAGTATCAAATGACTCAATTCTTTATTTCGTGTATGTTAAACGACTCGTATGTATACGAGTTTCATTTGTATTTTTCGGCATTGTTTAATGAAATGAAAAGGCCAAGCAAGGTCCTTTAAAAAATATACACCAAACATACAAAATTTCTGTACAAAACTCATCTTCCCCTTTTCAAAACTCTCTCTCGCTCACGTGCAACACTAGACAATTATCCAACTCTTAAAGGTAATAGTGTCAAATCTACTTTAAAATAATAGAAATTGACCCACAAGATCCTCGCTTTTAGCTTCCACATTTTCAGCGGTTAGAAGTGCACTTTTGCGACTCCGATGGTCTTGTTCTCATCAAAAACAGGAGGCTCTAGTGAGGCTTCTTGTTGTTGAAGAAGAGAAAGGTTAGACCCTTGCTGTCAGTAAGTTACTATTAAGTCTGTAATAGAAACTGAAGAAGAGAAACCCTCCTGATCCTTCTTTCTTTCTTCTTCCTTTTTCAATTTAGATTTTAATGTAAGCACAAATTAATCTTCAAATGATGGAGCCAAAGTCAGTGCAGTCACATGCCTACGCTCAACCTAAACTGACTCCACCCCTAATGATACTTGTCGTTATTAGACATAATTTACACCCATAGATGTTTGAATAAAAATAAAATGTTTTTTGAACAAAAATCTTCTAACATTTTGTAATTGATCCGTAATGACTTCATACAAAATTTAGTTTACCAAATTAATGAAAAAAAAAAATTCTTCAATTAATATCAGGTAAGAAATAACCAACAAGTACAACCGATGACCTATAAAAAATAGAGGTAGCATGGATTTGCTTTATTTGATTCTCTATCTCAACCATTGATAATTTGATGATTATATTTATATTTTAATTTAGAATATTTTTGCACCACTAATTCCCAATATTAAAATGGAAGGTACACAATTAAGACAGCATGACAAACATGGCCGGTAGTTATGACCTGTGACTCGGATGGTATGACTCACCCCGCAAACACAGAAGTCGTCAATCACCAAATTTTCAAATCAATGGATATCACCAAACTTTACACTTCCACGTGCATTTTTATGTTAAAACGTCTTATCTTATTTTTCCCACTTTCTACTTTCTTTCGTATTCGGGTAAATAATTCAAGTTTGAGTCGAGTCGAGTACTATATGTGGAGTTTCTTTTTAGGCAAAATAAAAATCGACACGACTGATTTAAATGCACATTTGTTTTTGCATCTTCTCGATAAGAAATATTTAGCGACTTAAGCCTCTATTTCAATCTCATAGTTAGAAAATTTATTTTCTTAAATTCGTTTTCAATTTCACATTCTTTTAATAAAATAATTACATCTAAATTTAAATTTTTCCCCTCCTTTTGATAAACGGTTTATAAATCATACATTTTTTTAAATCATTTTTTAACCACACACATTTTTTCCTCCCCTTTTCAACAACACTTTTCATCTCAAAATCCAAAATAAATCAGTTTATAAACCACTATAGTATTACCAAACGGAGTTCACACGTTCATTATTATTATGAAACTAATTAATAAGAAAATGGATCTCAAACCCACCGTTTTTTTTTAAAAAAAAATCACATATTTAACATGAGAACCGTCCCCAAAAATAAAATTAAAATTAAAATTAAAAAAATACGCACATGAGAAGGGAGAGATGGGACCCTCCACAATAGACATAAAGTGGCTATGGTTGGTTGGTCGATGTGGACCACGGAACACGCGATGCCACTGCCCGTTGTTAATAATGGGCATTTAGCATATTTTAGCAAAACATAAAAAAAAATCTCAACTCACCATCTTTTGTTTTCTTCTCTCTCTAACCGCCGACGCCTATTTTTCTCTCGCTAATATTATTTATTATTATGAGTCACCATCCAGTACATCACACCTTCATTGCATACAGAATTCAGCCAATCACAACATAAATACTATTGTCCTTTTTTAAATTTCTTTTACAACATTATTATTATCACAGTCCTTGAGAAAAAAGGAAAAAAAAAAAAAAAATTTATCTCGTGTTAAGCAAACAGAGAGCGAGGCCCCTCTCCAAATATGTTGGCCTAGAATAAGCCTTCCAAACATAGATGAGTTATAACATTTGAATTTCTCTGACATTCTACGTTTTCGAAATGAATCTTACCAAATATTTCACATACTTGGAAAATAAATAAAAGACATACAGTTTTTTACGCATGTTTACATAAATTCTCATTTGAACACCTAGCTCACATTACATGTGATCAAAATAGGACTGATCGCCCGTTTTCAAACCTCTTTCACACTAGATCCCCTCATTTTACAATTTAGAACAAAAGTTATTTATAGGACAATTTCGTTATAAGAGCATTAAAATATTTTTTATGCAGTTCTTGAAGACACATTTTGCCTTTATTTGAATTTCTTTAAATTTTTCTCTTTTTCTGCAGTATTTAATCTCAACCATCTATTAAAAATCAAGCCTACAATATTTAATTTTTCAATCAAATCTCAATCATCTATTCTTCTAAAAATCACTATTCATTTCAAAAAAAATTCATTATAAGCAATATCAAACACACGCTTAATGCAAAAAATATTAAACGAGATAATAAAACAATAGTAACTAAATTTATTTCCTTTAATATTGGATTTTTATATAATAAACAAAAATTATTTATTATTCGATTGTAGAAAATTCTAAATTTTTTCACGGTCCTAAACTTTTGCAAGTTTGTAATTGTATTGTTGACTGATCAATTTGTTAACATACTCCTACACCTGCCCGCACCTGATAAAACTTATAATATTGCACATTCTAATTCTACTGCAAAATAAGAAAAAAGAAAAATTGAAGTATTCATAAAAACAGACATACCCTTAAAAAACTTGCAGAATAGAAAAGGAGAAGAGGGTGGATTAAGGATTCGTTAATCCGTCTCATCTCTTCCCTTTTCTATCTGTTATCTTTTGCCTTGATCTCTCTTCCTTCTTTGCTTTCCCTTAGCAAAAAAGAGAAGAGAACTTCAAATTTGGGTCAATTTCTTCACACACGCAAGAGAGAGAGAGAAAGAGAATAATTGTATGTATTTGCTGGTTTTGAAGCGGTTGTTGTTGTTGGTTATTCACGATAAAGAAGGGAAAAATGTTGGTTGCGCACAGTTTTGATTTATGGCAAAAGGACACCTTCTTTTCTGCAGCTGAGGAAGTCCAGCAATCTGCCGATATGTAAGTGTTTGATAAATTAAAATTATGTTATCCCTTTCTATTTTTTTTTTTATTTTGAATTCTGATCTGGGTTTGATTGATTCTTCGTGTATGTGCCTTGTGTTGGGTAAATATAACCTTTGTTGGTTATATAAGGAATTTGCGTTTCATTTTTCTTCTTTCTATTTTGTGGTTTAGTTTTGGATTTGAAAATTAAATGGGTCTGAGAAGGTGCAATAATTTGGTGAAATTTTTGATGGTGAATTTCTCATTTCTCTTTTGCTTTTATGTGGGTATTGTTTCTGGTGTGTTTTCTCTTGTATCTATTGCTTACTCTTGCAAATTATCCTTGCTTAAATAATTGAGTAGTTTTGGTTTCAATTTTGAGTAAGTTTTTGTTCTAATTCGGACATGCGAGGAGGCAAGAAGAAAGTAAATATCTTCGTAGAAATTTCCATGGTTATTGGCTTCCCTTATGCTGATTCTCCAGTGAAATTATGTCTTAAATAGCCACTTTCAGTGATGTATTCTCTTTACATTTGCTTTGGCAGAATGGAATCTGCTTACAGAACATGGCTCAGAGCAAGGAAAGGAGGGGAGGCAGCTCAAAATTTAGATGAACTTAGTAGAGAACTTCAAATGGCTTTAGGCACTGCAAAATGGCAGGTTGATTACCTCTTTCATGTAACTGATTTTTGTACTTCATTTTATTATTTCTGGTATCAGCATTCATTGGATGTAGAAATAATGGACACTAAGTGAGTTGATTCTTGGTTTTGGCTTCAATCCCTCTATTAGTCTTTATCTATTCTGGGAGAATCAATCCTAACATAAACCATTAAATTTCATTAAGTTTGTACTGTTACAGTTGGTTATTTTGTCAGGTGGTTCTTGAAGTTTGTTCTGAATCATTTTCCTCTTTCTTTTTTCTCACAATAGTTGGAAGAGTTTGAAAGGGCTGTTAGGCTGAGCTACAGAAATCATGCTGATGAAGTTACAAAGATCAGACACAGGCAATTTGTTTCTGTTATAGAAGATCAAATTTCTCGTGTCGAAGCAGCATTAAAAGAATCATATACTATGGATAGAAACCAACCTTTTAGCTGGGTAAACTTGGACGAAGAAGAATGTGACGACTTAGCTTTGTTTCTTTCTGGAACGTCTGATACCCCAAGTACGAAGCTTGGTGAACCAGTGACTAGTCCTTTTAAAGAGAAAAACAATACAATCAAAGACGTTACACTCAATTCTAGCGTTGGTTCCAAGGCACAAATTCGAATTAAGACCAAGGGTTTTGAAGAAATTGTTGCAAGTAATGTAGAAGCCAACTGCTTCATAGATCCGAAAGAGGAAGAAATTCCAGAGGCAAGGGATGAACCTAGTTCTCACAGAGCACAGAATTTTCCAAGTGTGAGTGCTTTGGAAATTGTAATTGATAATGACAACGAACAGAGGAATGCATTGGTTGAAGCAACACCCAAAGAGAAGGGGTCCAAACCTTATTTTTGGAGATCAAGGTCTGAAGACCATCCTCAAGCAAAGGGAGGAGTGTTAACTTACACTCAGCTGAAGATGATCAACTGCATTAATCAGGTTAATATTATGATAACTCTAAAGTATTTCTTTCTTCCCCTACCATACTTACCTAACTATAGGAGTTTATATGAACGAGTTAGAGATTATGTTGTATATGTATCTCTTACCCATTACTATTATTTATTTCCTTTTTTAGACTTGCTGTAAATCTGAACAAGTTCATTTTTTTCTCTCACGGTTTTTGGTCACTGTTGACGGTGCCTAGCCCTTGGGGTGCTTATGGGGTGTCAACACACGGATTGTTCACCTCGTAGTGTGGATTTGTTCCACGCGAGGTGGATGCGTCTCTAAGGAGTTTCGAACCTTGGACCTATGGAACTTACGAATTTCAAAGGCCTCCCTGATACCACCAAGCTAAGTTGTTTTTATGTTGATGGTGCCCTGTCCTTGGGGTGCTTATGGAACGTCAACACACGGATTGTCCACCGCGTAGTGTGGATTTGTTTCACGCGAGGTGAACGTGTCCCCAGGAGTTTTCAAACCTTGGACATATGGAATTTAAGAATTTCAAAGGCCTCCCTTGTACCACTAAACTAAGTCCACCGCGTAGTGTGAATTTGTTCCACGCGGGGTGGACGCGTCTCAAGAGGGTTTCGAACCTTGGACCTATGTAACTTAAGAATTTCAAAGGCTTCCCTGATACCACTAAACTAAGTATCCGTGTGTTGCGTAAGTACCCCAAGGGTAGGGCACCGTCAACAACAACAAATTCTAAATGTTTCTATGTAAAGGCCTCTTTGCCTTTTGAGTTTGATTTGTAAGGTGGATTGTCCTCCTAGAGTGTGCATGGTCTTGTGCCTCCTTTGGCTTGATATCAATAAATTCTTTATATATAAATAGACTTTTGAGTTGGTTTTTCTTGTATGACATCTGATGCATTTCCACATGGTTTGCAGCTGTTTAAACGAACTCCAAGAAGTCAGAGGCAACAACAAATTTCACCAACATTGCCGGTCAATTCCATTCGATTCATACTTGCTTTGATGCTAACCATTTTCTTAGTTGGTAAGCTTTTTGCTAGAATTAATATTTACTGAAAATGATTGTTTTCTGTTGGGAAGATCAAATATATTCTGATTAGTTACACATCAGGCTTATGAAGAAAATGGATTCCTTTATATTGAAAAACATATTTTAACTGATGCAAGTTAATAACTCAGGTTTGTAATAATTTGTAAAGTACATAAGCTTGTGACTGGTAGTTTTAAGTGTAAAATTATGTGAATTTGTCCTGCTATTACTAGTATTATAAACTATAAAGTGAATTTTTATTGTCGGATTACAATCAATTGGATTTCTATTTCTATTAATTATTTATTGATTTTTTCATTATTGCAAATGATTTATCCATAATTATTTTTGTTGATTCAGAAATAATATTTTCTTCGTTATGGGAATATTAATGATAGATAAAATGTATTTGTATGTATTCTTTCGATGATTTTTTTAAGAAAAAAGGTAATTTAAATATTAATCGAGCGTTTCTTCTGTTTAATATTTGCCATTTTCTAATCTTTTAGCATTATAACTTGTTTTCTTAAGACTAATATTTATTCATAGTTACTTTTTTTCTCTCTTTTGTAATTCTTTCTATTTGATTTCCAATTGTGTTTGTTCTATGAGCTAGATCTTTCGTTTTTTCCTATCAATGAAGAATTTGTCAACGATTCGTGTATTATCTGATTGTTGTCTATGAGATCCCTTTTTTTTTCTTTCTTTCATATACTGCTACTTTCTCTTGATCGAAATGGGATTTTTTTTTTTAATATCCAATCTTTTTCGTTTACTGTTATTTCTCTTGATCGAAATAAGTGAACTGGATTTACATTTTAAGAATTCATTTCTTGTATAAATTTATATTTTTTTTAAAATGACACTTTGATAACTCAGTTCGTGATCTGTATATCGAGCTAAAGATTGTTCTTTTGTTTTTGCAGTACCTTTCCTGTTCTATTCAGCTTAAGTTCAAGTTAAATTCTGCTGTTAATGAACCAGAGGAAGGTATATATATATATATAATTTTCAACCTTCTTGATTAGTTTATGTTCTGGGGCACTCTGTAGAAGAAGAAGACGAAACGAACTTTTAGCTTGAAGAACTTCCGAGTTTGTTAAATTCTATTACACATTTCAATGACTTCATAATCATAGTGTCGTCTACTTCCTACTGCTCATTGCTCGTTCATACTTCTAATTATGTGATAGCTGAAAATAAATTAGGACGTTTTCAGGTTGTGGGTTCATGTAGATGAAGGAGAAATCGTCTGAGGCGGAGTTAAGTTTTTGGATATTTCTGTGTAAAGTGACTTCTCAGGAAGTTCAAGTATCAGCTTTGCCATTTTGATTCTTCAAAGTAAATGTATATGCATTCCGTTAGATGAAACGCAAGCTTCCAGAAACAAACATAGCCTAGAATATACCATTGTGGGTTTATGCGTTGCTGTATCTTACACTGTCTTCTGGTATTTAATGAATGTTTTTCCTCATAGATTTGTGATCTGTTTATGCTGATTTCCTGCTCCCTTTGTGGTTATTCTTTGCATTCTTACAATTCATTCTTCAAGAAACAAGAACAAAACATTGTAGGGCATGCCTTTCCGGTGGATCTTCTTGTTCTCAGTTTTTATGGATTATTATAAGTGTGACAGAATCTCCTTTGGTTTTCTCTCGTTACTGGGCTTCACATCGGTCTGACATTTTAAAGGTCTTAAGCGAATTTTATTTGGGGTCCTATTTACTCTTCTAGATATACAAATTTAAAATAAAATAAATTTTTTGGAGGCCCTAATCCTTTGCTTAGGTGGATTGTACTCAGGGCCGTCCCACCCTAGTTGTTTTCTCTTTACAATTCTAAACAGATATAATAGGACGATTTTTTACACTAGATATGGCGGACAAACATGTAATTTCATTTCCACATTTGTTTCGTCGAAGACAGATAGTGATTATTGTTGAGTATTTGATCCAAATTAATCAAGTGGCTAGTGAAACATAATGAGTGTCTAGTTGAAACAAATGATGGTGGAGTTAATTATGGTGTATTTGAATGATAATTAGTCTTGACTAATTATGATGTCTTTGAATGATAATTAGTTTTGACTAATTATAATGTCTTGGAATAATGATTAGTATTGACTAATTATGATGCTTTTTGGTGTTAAGAGAATTTCATGTAGAATCCTCTCTATAAGTAGAGAAGGAATTAGAGGAAGAAATTGACTACCACAAACATATTGGAAAGTGCTAATTAGTGCCACGTTGTGATCAAAGTGAGAAAATTGTGAGCCTAGCATATTGGGAGGTTTCTTGTAACTCTTTGTAATGTAAATCAAAGGGTAAAAATTATATGTAATAAAGTTCGTTTGTAGTATTTTCTCCGTGGTCTGTGTGATTGGGTTGGTGAGTGAAAGTCTATATATTTGTAACAATTTAATATATAGTGAAAGTTTTGGCGAAGGTCCGTGAACGTAGGCAAGTTGCCGAACCACGTAAATTTCTGTATTCGTATTTATTTTCTTATTTGCTTATTTTACTTTGAACATCAAAAGATCATGTGAAAAAAATAAAGTGGGAATCAACGTGTTAAAATT
Source organism: Ligustrum vulgare (assembly GCA_963555705.1). NCBI lineage: Eukaryota > Viridiplantae > Streptophyta > Magnoliopsida > Lamiales > Oleaceae > Ligustrum > Ligustrum vulgare. The sequence continues at coordinate 14,718,819 of OY743185.1, forward strand.
CCCAACAATTATGTCGGAGGGACCTGGCCTTTCAACAAACAAATCCCCTCCCTAATCATTCCTATGGGTGCACGTGATTTAAATTCAATGCCGATGAACTGGTTTGAAAGGTTAAGGTTAAATTGATGTTGCAAAACCCTCTCAAAGTAAGGATCTTGCTATACAGAATGAAAAAAAATTTATTTTTGCTTTGAATATGGGATTATTGTATCCCATCGCCTTGTCATGCTCAGGATAAGGGAGAGAGAAGTTAAAATGCATTTAAAAACCCTAAATTTTGAATGATGCCAATAATTTTGAAATTATTTATTATTGTGGAGTTTCAAAGCAGATCTTGTGTTCAAATTGGGGTTCCATTACATTGAATGGAGGATTTGATCCGATGTTTGATTTTTGGAAAATTAATTATGAACAATTTGAAGAATGATATAATTAATCAAATGCTTAATTCTTGTATGATAGTTTGTTGACAATAAATGAAAAGGGTTAAATACACAAATACGAAACTTTAAGTAGTCTATTTTTAAAAATCATGCATTTTAAAAGATATTTTAAGAATATAAAATATATTATCAAAATTAGGTAAATATTCATCATATTGATAGTTTGTAATTAATTATAATTGTAACTTAATTTCAATTCTTTAATCAATTACAAATGTAATTAAGTAATTAATTAATTTGCAATTGCATCTTTTTATGTTTTATTTTTTACAATTGCAACTTAATTACATTAATCTGTAATGAATTATAGTATTGTAACTTAATTTTAATTTGTAATCAATTATAAATGTAACTAAGTAATTATTGTTGTAACTTAATTGTATATATTACAAGTCACATGAAAGTTAATTTTTTCTTTTGAAATTAATTGATTTAGTTACAAATTGTAATGAATTGCAGTTTGTAATTAATTACAATTGCAACTTTATTTCAATTTTACAATTAATTACAATTGTAGTTAATGAATTTTTAAAACATGACATATCTTTTTTTTTCTCAACATCACCGTCGTCGTCACTGTTTCAACAACGACACCACCGTCTCAATTAATTAATATACCACCACCACCATCTCAACTGCAACACCACTACCTCAACCAAAGAAAAAAAACCATTGTATTAAAATCATTGAGAACAAGGAAATGTTTATAGGGGAATTCAAAAACTTGAAAGTAGAGAGGAGATTTCCATGTGGAAAAAACTTTGGCCAACTCACTTGGAATAGATCACAAACTTTTGGTGAAACTTTTGAGTATACATCTTATGGAGCAGCAAATGGGAGGGCAACTGTGGTACTATCTCAATCTGAATCAACCGACCTAATGGTCTTCGCAATCGCAATGTCCGGGCAAGAATTGAGCCAATGAACTATGAACATCTTACTAGGGAGAAGAAAGTAGTTTTCAGATTTGTGGAAGCAAAAGTTGAATTGGGATCCAAGAAAATCCACCAAATTCAAAACTACCGTTCCAATTCTAGTATTGACTATTGAGGGAAAGATTTCGTCGTGGAAAAAATTTGAGCAGTTGTAGGGAGTGGATTCCTCGATCGCCACAGATAAATGGATTGGTGTGAAGACAGAGAAGAAAGAGAGACGGAAGACGAAGAGATCAGTTTGGGATTGGTTTGTGTTTACTAAATTAAGAAACATGTTACGTTATCAAATTGATTTACCGACTGACTTACCTACAATACACTTGGCAGACATTCATCACATCATCTTTAAAATCAACCACAATAATTATGTCAATACAGAAATTGGTAAATTATTAGGTAAATTAATCTGACTAAGTATATTAATCCTTAAATTAATAATCGATTTAATAAAATAGTTTATAATTACCTGATTTTGACAAATTGAAAATTTGAAGGTAGGTTTGGGCCTAATTAACCCAAATGAAAATTAAGGTTACTCAACCCAACTTTTGGCCTGACCCGTCTACTTGTGTGATCTGCATACTTACTTGAAGTCGTCCATGCTTTATTTTCAGGGCCCAAGCATTTAGTATTTGGGACAATTTGTTAGCTCAATTAAAGTTGTGTTGATCATAGTAGAAAATGAGACAATATTCGTTTTTTGAAAGTGCATAGGTTTTCATGAGACATTGGTAATCCTAGCCATTTATATATTGACTAGATGTAAAATAAAATTATTTATCCAATATATAACATAATTATTGATTTGATCGAACTTTATATAGTTATATGAATATTGCATTACTAAAGTAAGCTTTACACAAAATTGTGAGGCTATGAATTTTGTTTGGAAAATATTTTAAATTAAAGTTGAATGCAACCCATAATTTGGAGGGGGGTTGTCATTGCTTTCTTCAAATTACAGGATTATGATATTCGAATATATTTAAAATGATAAACTCCACTATGGTGAGTACCTTGTCAAAGTTAATATGTGGGCATTATTGATAATTTGATATCCAATGCAAGGATTCAAAATCTATTAGTAAATATATTTTATTGTAGATAGTGTAGTTGTTTCATGAAAATCCTCAATGTAACTTGAGAACTGAAAGAAATTAGAGTTTTCAATAAAGTTAAAATGAAGCATGATAGCTTCAAACATTTTCAAAGGATTTTGAAATCGGTGACAATTTATGTTTTAAATATGATTTAATCGGGATGGTTGACTACAAATAAATGACACAGAGTGTCACGTATAATGGTAAATCTCGATATATATCATTTGATGATTGCTCTCAATTTAAACAATATTGATTGTTTTATCGAAGGATAACATGATATCAGATCAGTTTACAAATGGGTTATCTCGCGAGTTGACTGCACATTGAGGGAAATTGGTGTAAAGGTTAAATTAAGGGGTCGGCTTAATAGAAATCTATCATGGCAACTGGAGATCATACGGACTAGGTTTAATCGGACAACAATTATTATTGACTTGATGAGAAGCACTTCGGAGTTTTAACTCCTCCCCATTTCTATAATGCAAATAACTGTTGTCTACAAAAGATAGATTATGATAAGCTATGCTTTTAATGATGATTATATTTTGTAAACAATACAAGTGGAGTATTGTAGGGTACTCTTTATAGAACATCACCTATGTGAGTGTGAATTTGATCGATTCAGTGAGAATTTTACTTAGGCGAATTCTCTAGCGCACTTGCAGAATCAAGATGGTTAGGGCCAAAATAATGAACACTAGAGAACCAAAGTTTGATATGAGAGATAATGTGTTTGATCTACTGTCTAGGCTTAGAATAGCAACTGATCGTTCAAAACGTTGCGTTTACTGATTAGTCAAGTGAGTTCGATAGATTTTTACTAAGAGAGGTTCAAAGTGAAAACTACCGATCCTGATGTATTATATTTCTTTTGTAGTCTTCTTCATCTTCCTTGTTCTAAGTCGACATCTTCCATTTTTTTGAGTGGTTGTTGGGATTTAAGGGTTATTAATGATTAAATGTGTGAATTGGAATAAATCTCCAATAGACGCTTTAATTGGTTGTGACTCTTCAAAATGCAAAAGATGCATAATAAAGAGTCATGGCTTTTGATAATGTGCAATCTACCTCATCAATCATGAAATGGTGCAATCTAATAGTTGAAATGAATTTTGCCAAAAGATGCGACCATTCGAAGAGACATATTAAAATCTATAAATTGGACTCTCTTAATTTCATTTGCTTCACTCTAAAATCAATTATGTATAATTGATTCTATTTCTTTCTTTCTCCAAGTTCTGTCAAAATAATTTCTATATTATTTTCGAGTTTTGTATTCGATATCTTTCGTTCTTGAAGAGTATAATCAAGCATTGGTTTGTCCGACAAGTTAATATTGTTCTATATTAATTGTGGAAGAAACATTATATCTTGGGAGATGGACGTTCATTTGATCCGTTAGCATTAGCGCAGAGGGCGAAATCTGTCTTAAGGAGATTTGCAATGGCATAGTTCGCTTTATTTGATCTCCTTCTAATTTCTCCATTTTAGTAAGTCGGAATTATATTTGCGTATCATGATTTCGGTAAGTAAAAATTTATTTGATGTTTTGCAAAATGTAAGTGATTATTTAATAGTCTTTGCATACACGTATTTTTTGTTAACAAAATATAATATATACACAAATTTATCCAACAATCCTAATAGTTAAAGAAACTATGAAAGGATCATCAAGAATTCTTTCTCCATTACTAAAAGTACTTTCTAAACTCTATATAGATACATTTATTGCCATAACATCTCTTTCTGTTCCCTGATTTTACTTGGTGTAAATAGTTGAGGACTTGGTGTTCTTAGATCTTTGTGACATGGAAAGTGTGTATTATGATTTTTGGTGTTCTTGGTGAATAGGAAATTTAGGATCTGTTTGACCATGGAAAGTATAAACCTCGGTGGCTAAGATTTGTAATATTGATGATTGGTTGTACCTTGATTGTTGTTTTGACTACCTTTGTGACTTCTCAGTAAGGAATTAGGCGTTGAAAGTGATCATTGATCATTTGAGGCTCCTGCCAAAAATGCCTCCCATGTTCTCCTTTTATTTTGCACTTTCATTTTTTCAAACTTATTGTTTCTTTCATTTCGAATCCAAATACTCTTTTTCAAAATGGTATCCTCTTAGCTGTTCATCCAATTAAAATTGTACATGTATACATGCCAGCAAAAAGATTTTAAATCTGGACAAACAGTTACGTTCAAAAGTCAAACAGTTACATTCAAAAGTAACGATGTGTACAATTTTAATTGAATGGACAGTTAAGGGGACACTATTTTGGGACACAGATCTGAACTATGTGATTTCTGGGCATAAAAAAAAAAATGCTAGAACTTTTGCATCTGTGTTCACTGTGGTACAAGTTGGCTCTATTTAGATCTAGTGATTAAAGAAGAATGTATTTTCGATTTTTTATTTCATCCAAAAAGCTCGAAGAGTGTAAGTGAAGAAACAGAGTATAATTAAAGAAGAAGCTTGTTAGCACTTAGCACCTTTTTTCTTCCATAATCCATTCGGTAAAGCTTCTTTTTCGATTTATAAAGCAGTTTATAAACTATACAATTTTTTAAATCATTTTTTAATCATACATATTTTCTTTTTTTACTTTTTATCCATACATTTCACCTCAAAATCATAAATAATCCAATTTTTAAACTACATTATTTTACCAAACAGATAGGCTTTCAATTACAAAGTGAAGACAAGTTTTGAGAAAATTTCTTGTTGACCAACTTTTAATATGAGTACTTGTCCTCGGGAAACTTGAGGATATCTTCACGCGAAATGTGGGTTCCTAATTGCTTTGCATTTTTCATCAAGAAAAGAAATATGGCCCCATTCTGCCCAACAAATACGTACGTCCGTTCTCACTGTAATATATCATAACATAAAATGTTAGGTATGACTATGTTTGTACGCATCATTTTGTCTGTTATCTTCTCGTTCGCTGTTTCGTATAGACTATATATAAAGCCCTTTGTAATTATCAATGTTGGTGAGTTTATCAGTTCACACTTCACACGTTTGTCCATGTATAGTAGGAAGATTCAGCAGCCACTGTACAGCAAATTTTCGTACGATATATTTAGGAAAATTGGCGCATTTAGTCCCCAAACGTTGACCTCTTTGTACAATGAGTCCCTAACTTTTCATTTTTGGTGTTGAAGTCTTTAAACGTTACATTCTTTGGTGCAAGAGGTCCTTTTAGATGATTTCCTTCCATTTTAATGTTAAAAAATTCTGGAAAGATGAAAATGCCCTTATACATAATTGGCGCAATTAGTCTCTGAACTTCATATTTGGTGAGAGTGGTCCCAAAATTTAGGCATTATTTAGCGCAGTAAGTTTTTAACCTTTTAATTTGGTCCTTAAGTCTCTAAACGTTGTATTATTTGGCGCCACGTATCCTTTTAGATGGTTTTCTTTTATTCCATCTTTAAAAAATTAATTTTATTTTTATCAAAATTATTAAAATACTCTTATAGTAATAAATAAATAAGCCTCTTTTTGAAAATTTAAAATTTTTGTTTCTTACTTTGTTAGAGTCTCTTCTGTTATTCCAATTGTGCTTCCTATAAAGATTTTTTATTGTGCTAACACAAATTCTCTAATTTACCATATTTAAAAATTTAATTTTCTTTTTATACAAAAAAAAAAAAAATGATACAAAAAGTGACTTTATTTATTTGTATAAGAAAATTGATTTTAGATAAATTTAGTTTTTTTATTCTTTTTTTATTTAAATTTCATTTTTACTTTTAAAAGAAAATTGATTTTAGATAAATTTCATTTTTTAAATAAACCTATTTATTCGTTTTAGAAAATTGATTTTAAATAAATTTATCATTTTGTTTTCAGATAATTTATCAAAAAAAAATTGTTTCTTTTTTTTTTTTATGGAAAATTTACAACTTTTAAGGCTTATTTAAAAAATGAAATTTATCTAAAATTAATTTTCTTTTAGGAACAAAATGAAATTTATCTTAAAAAAAGGAAAAAAAATTAATTTGTCTAAAATCAATTTTCTTAAACAAATAAATAAAGCCTCTTTTTGTTTTTATTTTATTTTATTTTATTTTTGTATAAAAAGAAATTTAAATTTTTAAATGTGGTAAGTTGGAGAATTTGTGTTATCACAGTAAAAACTTTTATAGGAAGCCCAATTGAAACAAAAGGAGAAATTCTGACAAAGCAAAAAAACAAAAATTTTAAGTTGTCAAAAAGGGACTTATTTATTTATTTATTAATATAAGAGCATTTTAATCTTTTTTTGACAAGAGAGCATTTTAATATTTTTGGTAAAACTAAAATTGAATTTTTAAAGATGAAATGAAAGAAAACCATCTAAAATGATACATGTCACTAAATAATACAACGTTTGGGGACTTAAGCACCAAATTGAAAGGTTAAAGACTTATTGTGCTAAATAATACCTAAGTTTAGGGACCACTTACACAAAATTGAAATGTTAGGGATTCAATCACCAAATATGAAGTTCAGGGACTAATTGCACCAATTATGTATAAGGGCATTTTCGTCTTTCCTGAATTTCTTAACATTAAAATGGAAGACAATCATATAAAATGACCTCTTGCGCCAAAGAATGTAACGTTTAAGGACTTCAGCACTAAAAATGAAAAATTAGTGACTCATTGCACAAAGATGTCAACGTTTAGGGACTAAATGTGCCAATTTCCCATATATTTATCCCAGACGTCACTTTGCAATGTATTTACATTGTGTTATGAAGTCTATTATAATTTCTAAATGATCTAAAAGAACATATAAAAAAGATGGTAGTTTATATTTAAAGTTACATATTTAATCATGTTCAGCATTATTTATATTAAGACTTAAAGTTTCATCTTAAAATGTCAAATTTATTAATAGGAGAAGTAATTCAAATCCTTATAAGTTAGTTCATTTTTCATTTAATGTGTGATTTTATCCCTTAACATGTATCGGTAAGATGGTGACTACTAACTCGTTTTCAGCAGATCAATCATGAAGTTTTTACATTCATTTTTTATTTTTAATGAGATCAAATTGCTTGTTCGACTTAATAGATCTTGATATCATATTAAGACTTGAGAGTTTCATCTTAAAATGTCAATATTATTAAGATGGGTAATTCAAACCCTTGTACCTTAATCTATATTATCACCTTTATTCAATGTGAAATTTATCCTTAATAATTTCGCATCCTGATAAATCAAATAATCTGATTTATAAATCAATTTAACTACACAATTTTTCAAATAACTTTTTAATCACACTTTAGTAATGTGAAAAGTTTTGATTTTTGTAATTTTTTTAGTTTTTTGATAGATGTCTAGTTTTAAAATGTTTGAAAAATCAAAAATTATGGATTTGACTAAGAAAGAATTATTGAGATTGAATTTAAAAAGTAGTTGTAAAACTTTTACCTTTATCAAACAAGCTTTTAATACCTTTTTACCCAAACAGTGCATGGATTAGTCCGCCATAGCCGCAAAACTCCCAAGATTTTGTCTAGGATGAACGTAATATAAGTTGGTAGAGAGCTATATAGCCTAGAAAGTATCGTCAAAATTACTCCATCCGTCCCAATTATATAAGTTATCTTTTCTTTTTCGTTTGTCCCAATTATATAGACTTATTTCTTTATTGAGAAATATTTATTTTATTTATTTATCAATGTACTCCTATTATTTATTTTCAATATAATAATTTTAATATTAAATAAGGGTAAATTGAAATTTTTTTTACAAAAATTACTTTTTCAATAACATTAAATATGTTTTCTTAATCGGTGTAAAAAGTTAAACAAGCATATATAATTGGGACGGGGACTACGATGTTTTGCTACCATCAAACTACAATATTTTTATGGAAAAAAAATGAAGCATTATTATATTTAAATATTTTGAACGCACACAATTTTCTACCCAACAATATTTGATGCGGATCATTAAAAAGAGAACCAAAATCAATTAGAAAAGCGATGAAAGAAGAAGGATGTATGAAAACACGCCTAATTTTCGCCACTGCGGGGGTTAAAAATGGTTTTATTTGTGATTTTTTGGGTAGATGGATTGTTAAAAAGTGAAGAGAGAAAATGTGTAGGGTTAGAAATTGATTTGAAAAATTGTGTAGTTTAAAAATTGGTTTAAAAACCAAAAAAATCTTCTTACCGAACAGAGGCGAGAAGAGTTTCACAATTGAGTAAATTCGAGCAACATCTGTATCTGTTACGAACAGGATCCAAATATTATTATTCACGTTTCCGTCCTTCGTCAACATCTGATGACTACATTATTTTGAAAGTTTTTAATTTGGGCTAGGCTTTATTCTTAAGTGAAACAAAACCCTCGAAATAATTCAAATTTAATTTTACTTGCCTTAATATCAAGTAAATTAATTTACAGAATTTGATCCCTAATCATTTTATCCTTAAAGATGGTATTAAATTATTAATATGACGTTGACCCTGATTTTACATTGAATTTCAACTAAATAAGACATTATTTTTAGACAATATTGTATAAAGCTTTTAAGAACGGTTTGAATACAACTTTTATTATTTATAACTCGATTAACCAGAAATACACGCACATTTACATTTTCATACATTCATAGCATGGTGGTATATTACTCCATTTCATTTTTTCTGGACATGTTCCAACCACCCACAAGCCAAGAAAAATTAAAAGTAGGCACATTTCGAACGTTAATCATATTGAATCATTAATATGTTTAAACATATTGAAACCTACTCATTCAATTTTATACACGCAGATGCAGGAAAAAATCAATTAATTAGCTCAGTGACTTTGACTTTGATTTGAAATTTAAAATGGGAAAAAGAAATATATTTTATGCTCTGTTCTTTAACATTGCATCGATTTATAAATTGATTTATTTATGTTTTTAAGGTAAGGTGTATGATTAAAAAGTGATTTGAAAAATTACGTCGTTTATAAATTGTTTAAGAAATTGTAGTGATTGCGTTAAAAAATGAAGCGTTGGTATTAATTGTCATATAGAAAAATGATAGTCTCAGAAATCAATTAATAAAATTAAAATGTATTCTTGTGATCTTCATCGATTATCAATCCTTATCCTTCTTCTCAAACATCACAAGTATGGGGCACACATTGTACAAGATCTTCCCTTCACATAAAGTTTTCACAATAACGTAAATATTCTGTATTTAATATTTTCACGAGCATACTATAATAAATTTTGTCACGTCATGATTTTTGAAGCCTTCAAACCTGAGGCACAAAATCAATGGAGGCGGTCACGGCTACGGTACCATGATCTTTGCAACTTAACACCTTTAACAAATCAAGACCCCAAGAATTTCTCCGGTCATATTTCCGGCTAACCGACGCCTTCCCGCCGGTCTCAACCACTGGAAACATACTCCCTGGAATACTCCGGCGAACCTGCCGGCTTTTTATATCTTGAAGATCCATTTCCGGTGGAAATTTCACTAGGCCAAACATCAAAACGTACCATCTTGGTTTTGGTAACTTTGATCCCGCGACATCAGATTTTGTCGAACTCTTGGATGAACTTCTTTGAATCTCCGAGTCCTCAGATTTCATTGCCAAGCTTGAATTATGACGTAGTTTTCTGTAATCTAAAGACCGGCTGTTTCTCATCAACTTCTTCGTTTTGTATGATCTTGTATTCTCATCAGACAATGATTCGCACCTTCTTGTATTGAAATTCTTTAAGCTGTTATCATCCGTAGACAGAGAATTGTGAACATGATCCTTGAAAACAGGTTGTTCTTTGTAGGGTACGAGTTTACCACAGAAAATGATGTCTTCTGCATGGGACATGTCGGAGCTAACATCACTAAAGAACTCGAAGAAATCCGAGGGTTCGGACGACGATCTTCGATCTTGAATCTTGGGAAAATCCTTCTTTTCGGGTTCGTTGAAGTTTACAGGAAAATCACAAAGAGAAAATGTCTCTTCTGCTTCTGTCGTATCTACTTGATCTTGAAAACTTGCAGAATCATCCATTTTCAGAGAAAGAAAATTGGGGGTAGCTATGGAGTGAGAATTCTATATATATAATTCTATATATTGAGATATTTGTAATGTTGATTGAAAGGGAAAGAAAGGGAGGGAAATTGAGAAGGCCGGTTCGAATAATTAGAGTAAGATGATATCAAGAAGTGTGTAGGGTTATCAATATTAGACAACAAATTATTCTTGTTTCCTTGTGGCTCTTCGGAAGGGTCCAAATGTAATGTTTGTAGAGGTGGGTATACTATTTGATAATAGTATTAATTATTATCACCAATTTTTAGCTTGTTTGGTAAAATTTGATAATAAATTTTGTTTATAAATAATCGCATGGAAATATTTCATTGGACAATTAATTTTGTTTGAAAAGTCAACAATTTCAGTTGATCAAAAATTTTCCTACTATTTTTTACTTTTCAAAAATATGGTCCAATGAAATATTATCGCGTCCCTATTTATAAACAATGTTTATTATAAGCAACAATTTAAAAAGGATTTACCAAACATATGCTTAATTTGTGGTAATATAAATATATTTTATTCCTTCTAGAAACTTGAAGGAGAAATAAGACAAGAGGGAAAGGTTTATATAGAGACAAAGTCCATTTCTACTACTTGAAATATATAGATACAAATTTCATTCTAGGTTTGGTCAAGAGTAGATTTACTTCCCCTTCTTATCGGGCATTAATAGGTATGAGACTTATTGGCCATTTGATCATTTTGATGGTTATCTAATTAGCGTCTTCAGTCGAAAATGCACAAATTTATTTGTGTAAAAAGTATGTGATGCGTGTTTTACGCAAGATTGCACGATGTTTAAAATTTTGACTTTTTGTACTTAGCTCCTATTTAACTCTCATTTTTCTAAAATCAGATTTATTCAACACTATTTTAACCATTCATTTTAATTGAACATATCGTTTTTTTACTTTCTCAAATATTTTTTAACCACACATTCTCCAAAATACTATTTAAAATCACATTATTTCTTAAATAATGGAGCCAAGCAGGGCTTAATATAATTTGATGATCTCGAGAATTTCCTTGACATACGATTGCTTCTTCTATGGGAATTGGTTGCGCAGGCACCTTATGCTTTCAAAAGACAAGCACAAGTTTTCAGCTCGAAACAAAGCAATTCATCTATAGAATCACGCCCTTGACAAAGAAATCAATAAATTCTAAGGTGCAGATGAAAGAGGGTAATAAATTAGTTGGAAATATGATATCTATACCTATAAAAATAAAGTCTTTACAAAAAATAACACACACTTTCCCGTCAAAATGCACATGCTAAATTTGGAAAGGTTTTACCAAAAACACAAAAATTAAAAATAAATAAAAAATGATTGCATTTTAAAAAGTGTAATGATTGCAAATTTGAATTACACTTTTGAGCACTACATGCATTTGTTCAAAAAAAAAAAACAGCTTTTAGCACTGTTAAATTATATAAAAATAATGGTAGTTAAATTTTTTTTGTTTAAAAACAAAGAATATGATGTTTTCAAGGTAAAAATTAGTTATTGAAAAGTGGAGAGAAAAAATATGTGTGATTAAAAAATAGTTTAAAAGCGAGTTGTTTAAAAATATTTTGTCAAACAGAGTTGCTACGTTCGAAATTTTTTTTTTTTTTAAAGAAAAAGAAAATTTAAAATTGTCTATAATCTTTTTATGAATCTTAACTTCATTATTTATTTATTTTTGTGAAAAAATTACATCTAAAGTATCATAAGTCCAATTTAAAAAATAAATAGATAATTCTCTATTGTTATAAAAAAAAAATATTCAAGATCTGTAATTTAGAAATTTTGTTAAATTAACTAAAAAAAAGATTATTCGAAAATATTCTGCTTAGGGTGTGTTCTTTTAAATTTAATTTTCAAATAAATGGAATGTCTTGTGTCAAATCAAGGAATTGAAATTATTTGTTGATTTATTTGTGTTTTCTAGGTAAGATGAAGGGTTAAAAATTGGAGAGAGAAAATGTGGATGGTTAAAAAGTAGTATGAAAAATTGTGTAATTTAAATTGTTGTAATGATTTCAAATTAAATTTCAGCCGAACAGGGTCATAGTGTAACTAATTTGGTAAAGTAACATTATATTATTTTTAAAGATATAAAATTATATTATAAAATGTGTTGAAAAAATTTAAATAACCGAAAATATTTTAGTTTAAAGAACTTAAGAACATTCCTTGTATTATGTATTTTTTATAAGTTTTCCAATTATATTATATAAAAAAATTAAAAAAATTAAATGACTAATCCAAAAATTTTCTTTCAAATCGAATAATTTCATACTTTATTGAATATAATTTTCCGTCATACGTAATGACAATTAACAAGAGTTAGAAGTAATCACTCTCGTATGTTGGAATGTATTTGAAAATCTTATAGGATATATATATATATATATATATATAAATATATATATATATATATATATATATATATATATATATATATAAACAAAGCCTTTACCAAAAATAACAAATACACACACTTTTTCACCAAAATGTATTTGCTAAATTTGGAAAGGTTTTTCCAAAAACACAAGAATTAAAAAATAAATAAAAAATGATTGCATTTTGAAAAGTTTAATAATTACAAATTTAAATTACACTTTTGAGCACTACATGCATTTGTTCTCAAATAAAAAAAAAAAAAAAAAAAAAAACTGTTTTGAGCACTGTTAAATTATATAAATAATAATGATAGCTAAAAATTTTTGTTAAAAAAAAAAAAAGAATGTGATGTTTTCCAGGTAAAAATTAATGATTGAAAAGTGGAGAGAAAAAAAATATGTGTGATTAAAAAGTAGTTTAAAAACGCATTGTTTAAAAATATTTTTTCAAACAGAGATATTTCGTTCCGATTCCAAAAAATGACAATTTAAAAAAAAAATTAACAATTTTTTTTTTACTTAATAGGATGATTGATTGTAATATAACTATTAATCTTATTATGTATCCTAACTTCAACATGTTTATTAACATGCAAAAAAAAAAAATAGTTTTTTTTTCTCGATAACATGACCCTTTTTACTACTCTGTGAAAAATAAAATGTCACGTTCATTGAAAATCATTGAATAAGAATATGTTTGATAGAGGCTATAAATTAAAATAGTTTTGAATATATGGTTGAAAGTGAAGGAAAGTGGTATAAAAACTAAAATAATTGTCAAATCAATCAATTGAGTGACTGAAAATGAAAGTTGAAAAGTGATTTTTTTTTTAGAATGTGTGGTTAAAAAGTAGTATGTGCAATTGTGAAAATTAGTTTTTAAATAATGTTTGGTTGTGAATGAACATTAAAAAAAAATTATTTTTGAAAAATCAATTATATACGAATAAATAGATTAAAAAAAATCAAAAAATGAACAATTAACTGTTAAAAGAAATATGCAAGTAAGAAATCTTATAGGGGGAAATGAAATTAATTATAAAAAAAATGTTTTTAATCAACGTAATTTTTCAAACCACTTTTAACTACACACATTTTCTTTCTATATTTTTCAACCATATATTTTACCTCGAAAACATTAAAAAACATGTTTTTAAACACAAAACTTTTAATAAACAAAGCCTAAATTATCCACAATTTGTGTATGCTAGTTATTTTTTTCATGCTGTTATTTTTGTCGAGCAATGTATTTTTACAACTTATTTAATAAATAATTTTCATTATATATTCCGTGCATCGCACGTGTGCGATTACTAGTTTACTGGAAAAAAAGGAATCAATTGAGGCCCTGTTTGGTAATGTAAAAAAATTTACCTCAACTTTTCAAATTCAATTTCAACAATCCATTCTTAATCAAACTCACGATTTTTGACTTTTCAAATATTTTTAAATCACACATTCATCAAAAAATCAAAAATCCCACAAAAACTTCTATTTTTCACGTTACTAAACGGGATCAAAGTAATACATGTCTCTTTTTCTCAATATTGCTTGTAACTTGAAGTCCGAGTCCTAGCGAGAAGTAGTTCTCCACTTTTATTTATAGCTATTGGAGAGCTAATGGTATAAGAGGATTGAACATAGTTTTTAAATCCCATTCGAATTAGCATAATTGATATTACACATTAACTATTATGTGATCTTAATTTCTCACTAGGAATGGGGTTATCTTTAAGCACTTGATTGTTGATTTTTTCAAATGGAAATATCATTTCACTAAACGTAAGGAGAAGGCAAAACTTGCTTTTGGAGTCTACGTCAAGTGCTCAAAGTTCAAGCTTACATGTTAAGTTACTTGATAGCGCCCAAGGAAAATGATTAACCAACCCACACTCCGTAAAAGGTAGAATTCAATGTCGTTGGGAAGCCCATTTCTTGATTATTTGAGTGCATTACTTATTATTATTATTTATTTATTTATTTGGGAACAAGATTGAAATTGACATATATCATTTTTATTTTAAAGTAAAATGCAATTAACTGAATTTGTCACGAACGTACAGTTACTTTAATGAAAGTAATTCCCACTGGGAATTGAGATAAATTTCAACAAATGGTATTAGAATGTTGTGTTGTTCGGAACGGTGGAGCCAAAAATTATGTGTCAACTTGCTAGTGCAGGTCGCTGTGGTTTTAACTTTTAATTCAGTTTGGATTGTACGAGAATTTGAAGAAATTAAATACCCAATTTTTGGCGGACATGAATCGTATGGACGCTACAAGAAAAATTGTCAAAAGGTACAAGCATGTTCGGTTAATTGCTCGAGGCATAAATGAAGATGAATATGTTCATCCTCGTACAATGCCTTCGGTCAATAAGTTGTCATGACAGAGGATGTTATTGCAAGCGGGTCCACAATTTTATACATGAACAATGGTTTCGATTTCATACATGGTGTGTGGTAAAATCAGTGTTCTAAAAAGTGTGAAGCGTGACGAAGCGTGGAGCCCAATAGTCAAGCTTTTAAAGCTTAAGCGGGAGTAAGCGTTTTTCAATTCCTAAATATTTGATTTAAATTTTACCCATACTTAAACAAGTAAAAAAAAAAAAAAAGGGAAAAGGAAAAAAAAAATAAAAATTGGCAACTGCGCGCATCGGGCGCGCTTAAGCTCGCTTCAGCACGCACTGTGCGCGCTTTTTAGAACAAAATTTTCAAAAACGACGCGCGAGAGGCGCGCACTGTGCCCGCGTTTTAGAATACTGGGTAAAATTTATGTAGGGGGCTTATGAACTCCCTAGAAAGTAGGGGTGGACGTCGGGTGGTTCGGTTCGGGTATCTCAAGAACCGGAACCGAACCATACTTTTTCGATTCTTGTAAAATGGAACCATTCGGTTCCATTGAATCGCCAGAACCAAACCATTCGATTTTGTCTCGATTTCGGTTCTAATTCGGTTCCACAATAATAATTATTTTTCGAGAGCCTTATCGAGGAGCATCGACCTCGAGAAGTGAGGCAATAACTTGAAATAAACTTGTACCGAATATATCAAGATCAAGGATTTCGGAAATCCTTTCACCCCAAAGAAAGTATAGGATTCTCCATAAAATGGAAAAGATTCATAAACAAAAATAGGAAACAAATGACCTAGAAGGTTTTTCAAGGATGGCAATATAGTAAACTTCTGGGATGAATAATGAGTTTTAAATGCATTATTATTAATTATTTTATATTTGTATTTAAATATTTAATTAACTCCATCGTGATCATTTACAACTTCGCTTATTAATAAGTTAGTATCATTCGATTTTCATTTACTAAGAATTTCAGTCATATATAGTGTGAAGTTAAAGGTTACAATGATGTAGAAACGTAACAAATTTCATAAAAAGAAATTAATCATTTTCACTTTACCCAAAAAAATCATAAATTCTTTTGATTTTTAGTTTAAGGACAACCAATTAAAACCATAAAAAAAAAAAAAAAAAAAAGGATCAAAGACCGGTTCTAACTTCGATTTTTCGGTTCTAAAGGCGGAACCAAGAACCGAACCGAAAATCAATCAGTTCTCGGTTCCAAAACTGATTTCCTATTTTATTTTTTTAAAACAATATGGTTCCGTTTTTTCAGTTCGATTCCAGTTTTTTTGCCCACCCCTACTTGAAAGCAAACATATGGTTAAACCATAAATTTCAACAAGATTGCGTCGATCGATTTCAAATTCCTAGCATATGCTAATTCTATAAGTGAGTATATACTCTTTATTGTGGAGTACGATAATTCTCTGCTGTGAGAATCACGAGTGTAAAAATATGTATTCATCAAAAAAATTTAGTGGCATAATCTAGAGGGTGGAAGAAACGAGACTCGGGTGATGTACATTATTCAATTCGGAGGAGACATCAAGGTGGAGATGGTTAAGATTTTGACTTAAAATTGTTCTACTTAGAATAAGATTGTATTTATCCATACCAAATAGAATAGGATTTTTAATATTATAAATACTTGTAATGAGACTGTTATGAACCTCACTTCAAATAAAATCCAAAAGGCTCTCCTTTCATGTCCATGTATATAGAGCAGGTCAATAGTACAAAAGGTCACTAATCGTTGTGTTTTTTGCGAAAATCGTTCTCGACGTTTTAATTTTGACATTTACACCCTCAAAATTACCAAACGTTGCAAAATTGGTCCTACCATCAAACACCGTTAACTTCAACCGTTAAAAAATGAGTAATTGGCATATTATACTCCGAACGTTTAGATTATTTGTGATATACATCTCAATTCTTTTATTTTTGTGCAGAATCAGTTAATTATTGCTAAATAAATAATTTTTTATTATTTTTCCTTACCATTTTCATAATGTTTGATGAATTTGAGGGTGTAAATGTTAAAATTGAAACGTTGGGAACGATTTTCGCAAAAAATGCAAAGGTTAGGGACCTTTTGTATTGTTTACCCAATATATAGAGGTGACACATTGACATTTTATTGATTTCAAAACAAGATTTTCTCTACTTTTCAATCACACATTCTAAAAAAATAAAAAATTCACTATTCAAAGAACAACTTTTTCTTTAAAATGTACATCAAACAGGGCTAAACATTTTGCTTCAAATCTTGATAATCGAGTACCTTTTAGCATTGTTTGACTTCAATCGAAAGGCCACAATTTAAAATTTACTTGTCGTATTTGGTATCAGGGGCAGAACCAACCAAAAAATTTGAGCTGGGCCACCTTTAATAATATATATATATAAATGGTAAAGACTTTTAATGAATTTTCCCAAAATGAGGAGGGGCATGGCCTAGTTTTGTATTATATCATTTATTACATGCAATCCAAACATTTTTATTCTCTTCTCATTTCGTCCTCTGGGACTAGCTTCAATTCAATTACCCTTTATTATTCCAAGCTTTAGTTAATCATTGGTTTCAAAAGATTTCGTGGAAATCTTTTCAGATATTGGTGGATTATAGACAATATTTTGCTGGGAAAATTACACAAATGGACCAATCTATGAGCCTTGTAACGAAAAATCAAGGTAATTATATATATATAATTCATGAAACTCATTACACTATTATAGGATAAGTTAAATTTGGTGGTTAAGATCCTAGTTGAATTTTGGATGTAACAAATACCTACCATATCAAGAGGAATTGTAATTTTGCGCATTTTGACGTCTCAAATCACTATAATAATAATAATAATTGAAACACTTCGGTCAATAATTTCAGTCCAAAGCGGTCGGATTGAAGGAAAAACAATAAACTTTATTATATTGCTCGAAATAGTCACAAATACTCCTTCGGTCCGAAATATTAGTTTTCTTCACACAAATGAAGCATGTGTTTGCAAGCTATTTTATCTCTCTTTCATCAAAGATTGATAATTTCAGCATTATAATATTATGAACAACGCTACAAGGACACGAGCCTGTATAAACAAGCCCTTAGCAGGGCTACAGTGACTCAGTGAGGGACATGCTTATGCAGGCATGTCCCAATTTACATTTCCTAATATTATTTCCTTGGTTAAGGACTTCAATGCCTTGGTTGAGAATGTCAAGCTACTTTTTGTGAAGATTACATCCTACCCTTCCATCTCATTGAGAGAAGTTAGGAAATTCAGTACATCAGAAGTAGAACAAAAGTGTAAAAACTCATCAAATTGTTGGGAGAACTTGATTTTCGGTCAAACACATGTAAAGTGCACATAGTTCTAGCCTTCTAGGCAAGAAATCGATTCTATAGAAAATTTAGCCTGTGTTCGGCGGCGGAATTAAGAAAAAAAAACTGGTTTATTTACTGTGCAGCACGTATTTCAAGGACATTTGAAGGTTAAAAATTGGAGAGAAAAAATATGTGTGATTAAAAAGTTGTATTGAAAATTGTTGAATTTATAAACAAAAAAAAAAAAAAAAAAAACCCATTATCGAACAGTGGCTTAATCACGTCCAGACCTGGGCTAAGAAAATGTAGTTAATATAGCCTTGGTAATTCTAAAAAATCTAATTAAAATATAAGTCAATGTTAACAATTAATTTTAATCATAAATTATACAGGTCTCATAACTTCTCAACCACACATTCTATCGAATTTTATCAAAATTTACAAAAAAAAAAAAAATGATTTTAATCTCTGTCAAACAAGGGCATAGTTGAAAATATATTTTTTCTTACAATTTTATTAATATATCACTACATTCAATAATAGTCTAAGTAACATAAGTATATATATTTATTGATAACACGGTACATTAAATAAGGGCCTGTTTTAAAACTAAAATTGTGTTCGGCAATGTTTTAAAATCCGGCCCGGACATCGACTCGGGAAAAGGAAAGGGTCAAGGGTCAGTGGGTCTACTCGGGATCGATCACGTGTATTAAATAAAATTATCCAAGAAAATGTAAAAACTAGACAATAGGAATTGAGATCAATAATAGTTTTTTAATTTTGGATTTTTATTATTATTTCAATTATTTTTAAGACATTAAATAATTTTTATTATGTAAAACACTAAAATTAAATTTTTTACATAAAAATTAAATATGAACAAGATATAAAATATTTTAACAATAATATCTTTTAATATTAGAATTATTAATTCAAAGAAACTATATACTAATTTTTGTTATTATATTTATTTATTTATTGTTGTACCATAATTTATTTCAAAACTTTAAACATTAAATTTTTTTGGAGAATTGAATAAATAAAAGATAATGAAAAGAAATAATGATTTTCAAAATAAAGATGATTGTTTTTTAAAAAAAGAAGGGAAAAAAAAAAACAATACAAAGCATAACAAAAGAAAGTAAAAAACATAACCTAACTTGGCCAATGGAAACTCAATCGTTGGTCTATCAACATGCTAAGTGATTAAATTGCCAACTGGGCTAGCAATAAGTTTGTGTATACAGCTTTAATAATTAATTTAAAACTTAAAAATTCTAATGGAAAATTGGAATCACTTATCCCAAATCGGAAATGCATCAAACTTGAAAGCCTCCAATACCCTATATATCTCTTGTTGCTCGGTGTTAAGGATTTCAATTGAAGGGTGACTTTTATTGGTAAACCCGTACACAGTTGAGTTCAAAAAAATAAAAAATTTAAAAAAATAAAAAAAATTAAGAAGGCAGGGAAAATGAACCGCCAAACCCGGGAAAATCGGTACGGCAATTCACTCACCATGCTCCGAAATTCGACCTGCAGTATGCCTACTTCCCACCGTATAATACTAGATCTTCACCGAAGAAGAAGACTACGTTAATGGAACCCACCCGTCGAGTAAGTTGGAAATGAGATGACAAATGGTGAGTCCTGTTTTTCAGCCTTTATGTCGAGGAAGATCAAAACGGGAAGCGCTCAGTTGCTAGTTTAAAACTGGAATCTTGGAAGGTAGTAGCGCAAGCGCTTAGCGCCAAGTTTGGTGAAACGTGTATGGAAACCCAGGTGAAAGCTTTTCGACCCAACGAAAAGGTTTTTGGATCACATCAAATAAAATGCGTTCTTTGACGGGCCTTGGCTTCGACCCGTTGGACGAATCATTTTTGGAGGACGAGGAATGGTGGTTGGAGGCCATGAAAGTGAGTTCATTTAATTTTTAAAAAAAATATTTTTATAATTTCGACGTACTGTAATCGACGAATTATTATGGTAGATTCATTTTTCCTTTCTGTTCTTCATGTGATGTATGCTCATTGTGATAGCCTGAAATGAACGTTCAACTATGGTTGTTTGATGCCACATCATGTAGCAATGAATTGAGTAGCACTCGAACACTTAATTTCTTACTTCAAATGAATTTATGGTTGCTAAAATGAATTCATCTCTTTATAGTCATTTCAACAAATGTAGTCATTAGTTCTTCCTCCCCTTACATTATGCACTGATTTAGAGTTTGTCTACTTTTGCTGGGAATTCCTATGAAGTTTTTCAATTTTTACCATGGGAGAATTGGGTAAGTATTTTTAAGTGGGTTCCTTAGTTAATTTTTTATTATAGCAATGTGAGTGAGGATAACTTATGTTTTGATCAAGTATTCAGATCTACTTCTTGTAAGACAAAAGAAAATGAAATTCCTACTAGTACTCGGTTTCTGGGAATTATTTGTAAGTTCTCACTTGTAGCACATGATTCATCCCTAAAATTTGCAGATTGTGTGTCATATTCTCGTATTGTAGGAAGAAATTTAACTAGCAAACGGTCTTAACTCGGAAACGATTTATCCCTAATATTATTTCCATGTTCTATGACATTTTATAATTGATGTAGAGGTTAATATCATTTTTTGAGAGGCATTTGTGTGCACTTTTATCCCAATCAAAAAGTTCTTGGCCAGAAGCATTGTTGACATGCAGGTAATATCAGAGGCCAAAACAATTTGGAATGAAAACATCGTGGAACTGCTTTACTACAGGGATATATTATTAAATCAGTTACCGCAACTGGTGAGCACGTGACCTACCCATCAACTGTGTGTGGCCAACAAGATCTAACAGACTTGACGCGCAGACTGGATTTGAACGTCAATTTGGATGGGGGAGAAGTAACGTCATGTTTCGTACTTTCAGCTGGTGCTCCGAGTAGTGCAAGCACGGTTGGCAGCAAACGCAAGTTGGGGGCACTGGATTTGCCATAGTACGGAAAAAATAGGCAGTTTCAGGTTCGGAATTAATTGGGGCTTTCGGTGATGCTATCGAGTCAATGATGCGTCACGAAAGTAGTGCTCAAGACATAGATTCATGCATGCCTTTTCTAAATGAAATAATGGATTACGACTAAGAACTTTTCATGTAAGGTACTACATTGTTGGGGAGCAATGAGAAATTCGTAAAACCGTTTCTCCGCATGAAAACAATTGACATGGAGGTGAGATGTATCATGTATATGCAGCGAACAATTGTGTTTTAATTATTTTTGTAATTTCAAAGGAATGCTTGAAACTTACTGTTTGTAAAACTTGGTATATTTGTGATTCGTTTATTTTCACGACTTTGTGGTATTACAATTTATATGTGATGAACGAGCATATTTGCAGGGGCACACAAATTCGAATTAAAATATTGGGGAAAGTTAGGTGGAACGAGTTCTAAATCAAGAAAATTGGGACGATTGTTTGCAGCTATGTCGACTGTGTCCTCCAGCATTCAGAATGTTGGTTGGACACTTTCGAGAAAACTATGGTTTTGGAGACTCAAGGTACATCTCAGCAGAGGTGAGGCTTGTATTCTTGTTGTTCATCTTGGGTCACTTGGTTGGAATGCGTTTGACTCACTTTTTTTTTTGGTACTCAATAGCAACAATACACTATCACTTTCACCAGGTTTTGGAGATGCTCAGACAATTTTCTGATGAAATGATACGTCCATATCCAAACTACCTACTTGGAGAAGGAGCTCACGTCCTAGTAGATCCCAGGCACGAGGCTTTTCGGGTAAGTACGCCGACCTCTAAAATTTGTGCAATGACATCTAAGCATTTTCGTAGGATAATGATAAACAAGTATGAAATGTAGGATTTCATTGGTACAATTGACAGTACCCACACACCTACGATACCACCATCTGCTGGTTCTAAATGCTATTGAAATAGAAACGAAAAACTAACACATAACGTGTTGGCAGTTGTGGATTTTGATATGTGTTTCACATTTGTGGGAACTGGTTGGGAAGGGTCAATATATGACAGTATGATGTTGCATGGTGTAATGGAAGATCCCACACGCAAATTTCCTTTCCCGATCAGAGACAAATATTATGTTGTGGATTCAGGTTTCGCTAATAGACACGAGTTCCTGGGTCTGTATAGGGGTCATAATATATACCATATACAGGAATTTCATATAGCAACTTCCGCACAAGCACGTCAGCCAAGACATGGAGAAGAGCTATTTTAACTACGTGCAGAAATTTTGTTGAAAGAAGCTTTGGAGTGTTGAAGAAGAGATTCATTATTCTTCAACGGATGCCGGATTATGAGTTTCCTTCCCCAATATCGATTGTATTGTCGACCTTCGCAATCCACAACTATCTTCGCAAAATTGATCTCCTTGTTCCCAATTTTCTCGCCGTTGTGCGATCGGGCTATATACCTAGAGAACCTGATGACTATGTTCATGATAGACAGTGTAATATGCAGCAGCAAAGTGCACACGATAGACAAGAGTGGAAATTGTTTCGAGAAAAATATTACGAATGAATTGTGACAAATGTAGACTAGTTTTTTAATTGCATCTTGGTATTGTTATCGTAAAATTTGTATCAACGAAATGAATAGAGATTTCAATAAATGTTGGCCTTTACCAATAATTTTAGCAAAGTTTGTGAGGTTTGCCTTTAATTGGATGGGCCCACAAATAAAGGCAAAAGGAAAAAATGGTTGAACATTCAAACGCTCAATAAATAAGTCATAATTACCAATTTGATTGACAATTGCATTATTATATAATAAAACAAAAATATGACACCCCGATCTGTCATTGTGCCAGACGTTGCAGACGTCATTTCGCTGCATGGTTATTGGTGATTTATGGTTTATAAACCAATTTTGGGCAATCCGAACAAAGACTAAATTATATACTTTCAATAAGGGAAATATAGGGATGTCAACCAGTCGAGCCGGCTCGCGAGCCGAAGATCAAGACTCAAACTTGGTTCGAACTTTTTGGTGTCGAGCTTTTTTTGACCCAAGCCGAGTCGAGCTAAAGCTCGTACCCAAAAATAAGGCTCGACTCGAGCTTTAGCTCGAGCTTTTTTCGAGTCGAGTCAAGTCCCGAGCTTTTACTTTTTTTCTTATTTTTATAGCAAAAATTCATAAAAATTTTATTGAAAATGTGTATATATAGCAAGTTGAGCCGAACTCGTGATCGAAATTCATTGTTCAAGTTCCCATCGAGCTTTTTTAGCGGGCTTTTTTTTTTTTGACTCGAGCCGAGCCAAGTCAAAGCCCGTCTCTCAAAAAAAAACTCGGCTCTAGCTTTGGCTCGAAATCTCGAGCCGAGATTAGCCCGAGCTTTTTCCGAGCCGGGCCCGAGCCGAAGAGCAGTTCTGCCATCCCTAAGGAAGTGACTTACGATTTGAGAAACAAAAAAAGAAAATTAAGCTTATTTTTATGAGACATAGCCCCTCTTTGGTGCAAAATATTTTGAACAACTTATTCTTCAAATTCATTTTTAACCACATATTTTAATAGGACCCACTACTTTCACAGATTTCAACTATACATTCTCGAATAAAATTCAAATTCAAATTTCTTCCAAAATATCTAACACCAAACGAGCTCATAGAGAATAGTTTTATATTTTTATGGAAATTTTTTTGGTTATATTTCAATAGTTACCATGATTGTAATATTTCATTATTGTACTTTTATTTTTATTCAATAGCAATGGCTGTAATTCTTGAGTAACAGAGTCGGACCTGATGGTAGGCTCACCAAGCTTGGGCCTTAAAATTCAGGGGGCCCAAATTTTTTTTTTTTTGTATGTAGCATTATGTAAGGTCCAATCCACTTAACTTTTAACATGTTTTTTTTTTTTTTTTAAAAAAAGGGTCTTTTCATTTTTTTGAATTTAGCTTGGGGCCCTGCTTAGCATAAGTCCGCCTGCTTGAGTTACATTATTTGTAATGTTATGTAATATTACCAAAGCCTTTTAACATGGGTTTACTTTGATGTGAATCGTTTAGTTACAATTAGTGTAATTCTAAACTTATAATTTTCAAGTTATATATTTGGGTTACATAAATGTTCGTATTACACTGAGACAAGTTTGTGTTAATCATTGTTGGATTGATTTGAACAATAGAACGAAATAATTAAATGTAAATTACAAGAACACCAAGATTTTTGGGTCTGAAGACCTCGGATGTTCGGTAATTCAAGAATCATCTACTCCCCCGTTGAGCAATCCATTAAATTTAGATTTACGCTCAAATTCCACTAGGCACGTCAAGAAGTTCATCGCATTACAAGATTGATATCAAGAACACAAAAAAGATTTCTAAAAATGAATCCTACACTGTACCAAACAATCAATCGGATTTCACCAAGAATAAACTCCCACTTCTATATTTTACACATATTGTAAAACCATTCTAATTACCAATAAAAGAGATACTCTATGTTGGATATTGATTAAGTATTCAAAACTGACTAAAGTAACTTCGTGTCGACTTCAGTCAAATATTCAAACCCGGCTCAATCCGTTTAAGCAAATTAGTTTGTCACTTCGCCGCTTTGGAGCGCACAAATGGGGATCGACATGCATGCATTAAAGGGTATATTTGGCATATCGAAACCAATATCGAATGAATGAGAAATTAGGGAAAATGACATAAAATATGGTCAAAATTTTGTCCATACGATCGCAGGTTTTAATACCGGGCGATCAAACGTCAAAACGATTAAATCTCTGTTTGGCGTAAAGTCGTGTGGTCGCACGGCTTATAACTGTGCGGTCACACGGTGGTTCGAAGGGTTGTGTCTTTTTGAAGAGTTGTAATGTTTGGAAGGGTTGCATGGATTGATCTGCACCACTTCGTCCACAACCTTTCATACTCTATAAAAAGGACTCTTGGAGTATCCTAAAACACACACCAATAATATGCAATATCACTATCATTCTCTTCTCACTTCTTAAAACAAATTCTTGCATATTTGTTGCATTATTTTCTTGTTCATTTCATTTTGGGGTATATAAGCCGAAATTCTGGTTCGTTGTGCTTCTGTTTTGGAGTGCTACAAACAAAAGTTGAAGTCGTTGTATCTTGGGAGTCGATTGCGATAAACTGTTGGCACCTTTGCGGGACAAATTCGACTTAAGGACAAAGTGTTCAATACTTGCCTCGACCTTGTCCCTTTTCTTCTTTCTTCTTGCTTTCAGTATCGTTATTCCGTCCATTTGTTTTCACGGATTTCATATATAATATTCTATTTCTTTGGCGTCACTATATACAAAATATTACAACACTCTAATTACCAAGAAAAGAAATAACATAGGGAGAACTATAATTAGACCTCACCAAGAAGTCTTATTTAAACCCTTAACCTGAAAATGTCCCATCAAAATGAGAGCAAAGAAGAGGAGAATCTGACTCTATTGTATTGGAGAGAAAATGGGATGCCTATTTCACATTTTCTTGTGTCCCATCAATCTATATTGAGTATCACATGTAAAGAGGTATATATAAAGGAATGCCAAAATTATGTGGGTCAAATTCCATTAGGCCCAATAGCTAAAAACTTGTTTTGGCCCTTGAAAGTGAGTAGCACATTTTTCAACATTCTCCATCTTGCTACAAACCTGAGTGCACCAATAATGAGTTTGAATAACCAATTTAATATCATCTTGCTCCCATACACCTGAAAAACAAGTTATGATTTTAATACCATATCTGAGAAAATGATTGATAAAAACATTTATTCGGGGTTTATTCACCCTATGGCATATCTCAAATGAAACGCGTATTTATTCAAAACTTCCTTCGTGTGTGACACCTTAAACAAAATGAATGAAATTTTCTTTATGTATAGTGCAAATGTGAAAACTGAATTTTTCATAAAATGTATAATCATGCTAACATTCAAAGTATTTAATCATATCACCAACAAAATCATAATGTTTATTTAGAAGAAATTAAATATCAAAGATCATTTAATGACTCATACGGTGCTAATATACTCAAACTCGATCATGGATAAAAGAACTATGTGCAAAAAATATGTGATTTACAACTCACATAACCATCACACAAGGTGAAAACACATAGGAGGAAAACAACGTCCAATATCCCAAGCATAACATACATCTATAAATCCTCACAATATCACATTATGTATAGCACTTAAACATAAGACTTATATCATATTCCCTCAGATCTAATGTACATATTTCAAAACTTCTAATTTATAAGTATCAATAATGAACTAATTAAGAGTAATATTATCAATATACACTAACATTAACACCAAGTTACTTTTGTTTCAACGTGATGATATACAAGCAATGATCAAACTCATTGTATCAAAAGGCAATAATAAGAATGAAGGAATCAAGTTATTTATACCACAATCAAGGCAGATTTCAAGCAATACAAGAAAGACAAAAGACACACATGCACAGGTTTCTATTTATCTCCAAAAAATCAAAGGGTTGAAACATAATTTTTTTTTATAAAAAATGTAATTTCACATCAGGTTGTTCAAGTTATCATGACTAACTAAACAACCAACAAAAGTTGTCATATAACCTACACCTCCTTCTACGTGTGTATCCATGTATCTAGTAATCTAAAAAGTTCAGTCCTAGTGGTATCTTCTTTTGATTCATAACAAGAGAACTCATGTCTCCATTCATTGCTTATCTACTCTATCGATTGTTAATCCACACAGTCTCCTCTCTTACCACATTAGTCAATTACTAGTCAACTCAAAAGTATGATATAATGGGTGTATTCCTACCACTCTTTCACAACTGTCTTTAACTTCAAGACGCTGAATATGGAGTATCCACCTAACTCTAGGTATCCTAGGCTTGGGTATAGTAATCTCACTATATCTAATTCCACCTGTAACTGATAACCCTCAATTGCACCAAAAACCATGTCCTAAACATAACAAAGCAGCCTCATTAACCGTGATCACACTACTTCATGATCTAACCACCCTTTTAGGTTCTAAGGCACAACCAAAAGATCAAAAACATCAAATGATCAAAACATTTATCATGCAATTTATCGTGAGTAGTATCACAAATACCTGAAGTAAAAGAACCACGTCGTTGCTTACCAGGCACACGACGATCACATAAATGCATATTAGACATATAGTCTTTTCCAACCATGCCTTCTATGAAACTTACCAAACACACAATGACCACATAAATGCATATAAGACACACATTTTACATATAATTCGTAATTATCATAGAGAGGTATGTATGACACACTGTCTCCAATAACAGTCCATTCATCACCATGAAATATGTCATTTGTGTTAGTAAAATAAATAGAGGAATCAACATCTTTAATCACATAAGCAGTGGTAACAATACACCAATTCTTATAACACCCTTACAAGTTAAAAGAATACCCTTAATTATTATCATAATCCTATGTTTAATTTTACCAGTCAGCCTCATCTTATGTTGTCAAACCAAAAATCACAATTCCATCGAAAACCCCTAAATCAACGCAATGCATGGCCATATTTGGAACAAAGTTTAACACAACAAATACATCAAGTAACGACTCAACCAAGTATTTTAAGTATAACACATATTATGGCACAAAGGTACAATCAAGTAAAATCTAAATTAAGAAACAAGCAAAATCACAAAGGTATATACTAGGTAAGTCTAATTTGAAGTCCATTAAGCAAGGGCTTAAATAAAGTAATCAACAGCAACATATGAGGAATTATCTAATTTTATCGACTAAAATAAGCAATCACATGTCCAAAGCAATTAAAACATATCAATATCGAACACAATTTGTAAAACGGGTTGCCACTAGCAAGGTGGCTATTTTCAAAATAATATTTAACCAAATAGGTTGCTATGGCAAGGTAGCTATTCCAAAAAAAAAAAAATGTTGAGCGAAAAATTCGTGTTCATATATACACGCTTGGAATCATGCAAGATGGATTGTGGAAATGGACTCAGTGGATCGAGTAGAAGATACTGCCTAAAAAATGTCGCCGGACGTCGTAGCTCGGCCACCGGAAATTTCAGCCAAAAAACCTAAAAATTAGCCAAATATGCTCCTAAGCCTTGCGATTCCAAATCCGATGTCCGTTTTCTGATCGGAATCTTCATTTTTCCGGAATCACGTTTTTAAGATCTGGTTGGAATTTTAATTTTTCGATCAATATCAGTCTGTCACCGTTGGACAGTCGTGGTTCTTCAACGCGCAGTCCATTGACCGCTCCCTTCACTGCCTTCACACAGTCAATTAGCTGATCATTGCCTTCTTCTTCCACAATCCCGTCGATTTTGTTTTCTGCCCAGTCGCGGATTAGTTTCTTGGTTCCGATTAGATTCGTCGACTACCGCCCTCCTTGCTATCGCTGCTTCTTCGCCGGAAATGTTGTTGCTGGTGTCAAGTTTTTCAATTCCCCAATTTCTTCTCGGTAGATTCTTCTTTTGGTTCGTTCAATGGCTACAGTTTCCCATCCGACCACTTTTCTACTTTCTTGCCTAGGTTCTTGATTTCCACACAAGACTCAAAATTCAAATTACAAGGCTTTGATATCATTGTTGGATCAATTTGAACAATAGAATTAAATAATCAAATGTAAAATGCAAGAACACCAAGATTTTTCAATCCGAAGACCCGGAGGTTCGGTAATTCAAGAATCACCTACTCCCCCATTAAGTAATCCATTAAATTTGAATTTATGCTCAAATTCCACTGGGCACGTCAAGAAGTTCATCGCATTACAAGATTGATATCAAGAACACCAAAAAGATTTTTAAAAGCGAATCATACACCATACCAAACAATCAATCAAATTTCACCAAGAATAAACTCTCGTTTCTATGTTTTACACCTATTGTAAAACTACTTTAATCACCAAGAAACGAGATACTCTAATTACCAAGAAAATATATAACAAAGGGAGAATTACAATTAGATCTCACCAAAAAGTCTTGTTCAAACTTTTAACCTAAAAATGCCCTACCAAAATGAGAGTAAAGAAGAGGAGAATCTGAATTTATTGTGCTGAAGAGAAAATGGGATGCATCCACATTTTCTTGTGTCTCATCAATTCTATATTAAATGCCACATGGAAAGAGGTATTTATAAAGAAATGCCCAAATTATTTGGGACAAATTCCATTTTAGGCCCAACAGCTAAAAACGTGTTTTGACCCTTGAAAGTGAGTATCACATTTTCCAACAATCATCTTCCAATAAGGTTGCGTTTGATTCACATTTTTTTCCACAAAAAATGTTCTTTTTCCAACCAAATTTCAGCTTTGTCTTGTTTTATTTGCAACATTTTCCCTGAAATTCGATTTTCCAGCTTTGAACTTCACGCGCAGCTTTTCCTTGTTTTTAAGGAAATCGTTTTCCCAGGTAGGTAGGAGGTTTTATTTTTCAGGTAAAATCTTATACCATTTTTGTCACGTTTGATCATTTTTCTTGTTGTCATTTGATTTTTTTCAAAAATTAACATAATTATTATCAAAGTATAAATATGTTAAAAATGAATTTTTTTTATTAAAATAGTTAAATTTTGTTTAATTTGCCATGGAAAATATTGTCAATAAAAAAACAAAAGTTAAAAAAATTTCTAATTTTTTCACCTAGAAAATTAAACCAATCAAACGCATTAAACTTCCAATTCCTAGGAACTCAACTTCCTGAAATTCATTTTCTTTCCACCCAAATTCCTCTATCGTTATCAAATGCAGCATAACATCTTTGTTCATGTTTGAGCCCCCCCCCCCCCCCCCCCCCCCCTTCCTTGAAAAATAATTATTTCAAATAGTCAATCTCAAATATTCATTCTTAGTCAAATCCATAATATTTGATTTTTTAAATAATTTTAAACCGTACATTCTTTAAAAAAAAAAAAAAAAAAAAACTCTAAAGGGGCTTTATTATGTATAATAAATAGCATTACTTTGGAAATGGTAGAAAAATCTAAAAACTTAGGGGCATTTTGTTTGCTATTTTAAACTATTTTCAGTTTTTGTTTTGTAAAATATGCAAAACTTATTTGATTTCGTTTTTAAAATGCATTTTTGGAAACAAGATTAATTTTTTTTAATATAAACTCAAAATATACATTCTACACTAAAATACTCAAAATACAAATCAAAATACTACTAATCAAATTACTTGTTCCAATGACAAATCAAACCCACCCAAAATGTCAACTTCTTCGGAAACCCGAAGCACCGCCCACGAAACTCCCCCTTCCACGCTACCAATCAATCACCACCTTAAATCAACTTCAATCAAAATACATAATACGAAGCTAGTAAACGATCAACTGAAAATGATGATTTTTCAGTGTTGCTTGCCGACTACATCACGTAAACCATAAAGGTGTAGCTAACAAAAATAAAAGGTTTGGACCAAAAATTTAGCCATAGATACAAAAAAATTGTTCAGATTTTGGAGAACTTATAATCTAAATTAGCTTGGAAAATCTATCAAGGGTAGTCAATATTCTGCCTTACATCCCCTATTCAACCTGCTTCTATTGCCATGAGTATGTATTTCAACATCAATTTACAAGAATATTTGCAGAACGTAAAAATCCTAGAAATCTCAAGAAATAAGAACACAAGATTTTTCACCCATTAACGGGTCCCAATGTTCACGTGATCTATGTTAAGACTTGACATTCTATCTTAAAAAGTCAACATTGTTAAAATAAGTAGGTCAAATTATTATAAATTGATCTATATTTTCATTTTTATTTGACGTGAGATTTTATCCTTAATATACCCCTTCAAGATGGTGGCTCATTTGAGCAAACTAATCTTGAAAATCCTTGTGCTCATATTTTTCGAGTCTTGATCGGATTGAATTGCTCATTGAAGCTTAATATGCTCTGATATCATGTTAAGATTTAGGGTTACATCTTAAATGGTCAATTTTGTTAAGAAGAGTAGCTCGGATCCTTAACAATTTGTCTATATTTTCATCTTTATTTTATGTGAGACTTTATCCCTTAACATACTCCCTCAAAATGGTAGCTCGTTTGAGCTGGCCAATCTTGAATCTGTGTGCTCATTTTTTTATTTTTTTATTTTTTTGTCTTAATCGGGTCGAATTGCTCATTGGAGCTTAAAGGGATCTAATATCATGTTAAAACTTGTGGTTTCATCTTAAAATGTCAATCTTGTTAAGAAGAGTAACTTAAATCCTTATAAATTAGTGGGTTAATAGTACAAAACGTCCCTACCTTTGACATGTATTGTGCAAAATATCTCAACGTTTTGATTTTTGACGTTAAACGTCTCAACCTTTACATTTTCTTGTTGGAGACGTCATTTTCGTTATATTTAACCATATTTCAACGTTAAATGAGGGGCATTTTTGTCCAATTCCATTTTTAATTCATTTCTTAAGGATAATTGACACAAAACGTCCCTACGTTTGACACTTATTGTGGAAAAAGTCCCTACGTTCATTTTTTGGCGAATAACGTCCCTACCTTTAGATTTTCTTGCAGATTAGTCCCCAAATTTTACTTTTCTTTCAATTTAGTCATTCTGTATTTGATTTAAAGGTTATTGTCTTCAAATGTATATAACTTTTGATCTACAATTCCGAATTGCACTCCATTTTTTGCGTTGAACTCCAAATTTAACCATCTTTCTTATGATGTATCATGTGCTCATTTATTAAATATTTCATTTTGATCTTTATATTGTAGATACTTATTTTGTTATGACATCATTGATTAACGAAAATTGATTTCTGTAAATTTTATTGAAACAGTGAAATTTTAATTTTAGTGTGTGTTCGACGGCCAACAAAATTTATAAATTGGATTTATTTGACTTTTATTTTTTATTTTTTTAAGGTAAAATGTCTGGTTAAAAATTGGTATGTTTGAGTCATATTATAGTCTCAAATCACTTTTTGAACAATTTACAGAAATCAATAAAATAAGTATCAATGATGCCCTAACAAAAATTTACAGAAATCAATGAGCACATGGTACATCATAAGAAAGATGATTGAATTTGGAGTTCAAGGCAAAAAACGGAGTGCGATTCGAAGTTGTAGATAAAAAGTTATAAACGTTTGAGGACAATGACATTTAAATTAAATATGAAATGACTAAATTGAAAGAAAAGTAAAATTTGGGGACTAATTTGCAAGAAAATCTAAAGGAAGGGACGTTATTCGCTAAAAAAAATGAACGTATGGACTTTTTCCACAATGAGTGTCAAACGTGGAGACGTTTTATACCAATTACCCTTAAGAAATGAATTAAAAATAGAATTGGACAAAAATGCCCCTCATTTAACGTTGAAATAGGGTTAAATATAACGAAAAGGACGTCTCCAACAAGAAAATGTAATGGTTGAGACGTTCAGCGTCAAAAATCAAAACGTTGGGATGTTTTGCACAATACATGTCAATGGTAGGGACGTTTTGTACTATTAATCCTAAATAAGTCTATATTTTCATATTTATTCAATATGAGATTTTATTAATTAACATTCAAGATGCTACTCACTCGTTGAATATCTACAAGTAAATATTGCTCTAGATTACTAAAATCAAC
Source organism: Ligustrum vulgare (assembly GCA_963555705.1). Lineage (NCBI taxonomy): Eukaryota > Viridiplantae > Streptophyta > Magnoliopsida > Lamiales > Oleaceae > Ligustrum > Ligustrum vulgare. The sequence continues at coordinate 14,751,997 of OY743185.1, forward strand.
CAAGAACTATTTGTACAAAGTGTATGAATAAATCAGAGATTTCTTTAGATTCTCTTTAGCCTCACAAATAGAGATGGAAATTTTTTCTGTGAGACCCGATCCTCATTGGGACCCACCCCGAATGGAACGGGGATGGTAATGATTTTATTCCCATTACGGGGATGATAATGGGGATGGGAATAAGGTCCTTGATCCATCCTCGTCCCGTTTATAATTTAAAAATTAAAAACTAATAAAAATTTAAAAATTCAATACATTTTGAAAAATTATATATTCTTTTAAATCAAGTTGGATGATTCCAACTTAGATTACTAACTTAAAGGTATGGGATAATAAGTTTTAGGTTTTTTTTTTTTTTTTTAAAGGTTGATCCAAAATAAATAAATAAATAACAGAGATTTAAACGAGAAATTTTTAATCACCGCCCCCGCCTCGCATGTAACGGGAATGGGGATGAGATCCCCGATCCATACCCGTTTCATTGTCATCGCTACTCACAAAATACAAGTCTACCTTAGTAAACCACTACTCCAAGTCGAGGCTACACATTCAGTATAACCACATAATCTACTCAGGATTACATGGGATAAAGAACAAATGTAACACCAGAACCAAGCACGGAGCCCATATAGGCCCAGTGGGGGCCGGGGCACTGAAAAAAAAAAAAAAATTGAGTCAAAAATAAATATATAAATAAAAAAATGAAAGAATTGGCATCTTGAATTTATTTCCTTTTATCTTAATTCTCTCTCTGCAATAATTATATTTATGCAAGAAGTAAATACAATATTTATTACTAGTATCTCTCACATTGAAAATTTACATTTACTTTTCAGATATTTTCTTTTGTGAATTACTAGTTTACACTAGTTGGTTGTTATTTGTTAGTTAACTTAGTTTAACTTTTGATTTGATGCTTCATAATGTCAATCATTTTGGTTCAAAAAAATTTCGGGGACTCCGCCCCCGAACCCCAAGGAGAGGGCCTTCGTCTTTCAACATTTAAAAATTTTGACCCCCACTCAATCGAAAGTTCCTTCCCTGACTAGAACAAAGATGAAAATCTAGAGAAAAACGGCTCTCACACAAAACTATGTGACGAAATGAGTCCCAAAATGCCTTATAAAAAGTACAACAAAAACCATATATCCAATGCCTATCAAACAGTCACGTGTAGGGTAAGATAAACCAAATGCCACAAAACTAAAGTCGTGTTTTCAAGATATTTTTTTTTTCAAGCAAAGGGTCGCAGGTTCAAATCTGGTCCAAACCAAAAAAATGTGAAGCACTTTATTTAGCAATCTCTACCTTACTGAATATATTTTGGCTTTATTTAATTTTCTAGAACTCCACACCTTTTTTACATACTCTCGTGTACCTGCAAACATGCAAGAATGTAGAAATTTTTTAATAGAACATTATTTCAATATTCTAAATATATTATCTTTCAAGTTTCAAGTAATATTTAGAACCTTTAAACAATTTCGAAACATATTCAGTGGAAGTACTTTAGTATCAAGATCAGAATGATCAGTAGGAATCTTTATTAAAATAATCATACATCTTTCAACTTTATCATTTACAAAATGAAATTTATATCAATATGTTTAGTTCTATCATGGTAGATAGAACTCATACTGAGATGAATAGCTCTTGGTTATCGGTATATAATCTAATAACATCGTCTATAAAATCAATTTTCTTCAATAAACCTCTTAACCAGATTTCTTCCCTTAAAGTATCATAAGCTTCAATATATTCTATCTCGGTAGAAGAAAAGTCTACAATGTTTTGTAGTTGGAATTTTTGAGTAATGCACTCATCCCAAAGTGTGAAAATAATTTGCAAAATCAGAATCTATGTAGATTTACAACATTATGCTTTCATTATATCTTTTAAATTTCTATCTTGAAACAGATGAGTATTTTATATATCTCAGCATCTACTTTATAGCAAGCCAGTGTGTTTCACTTGGATACTCAAAATTCTTATGCCATGTGCCAAATTAGGTCTGGTGTATACCATCAAATACATAATAAATCCTAAAAATAGCATAAGTATTTGATTTATTATTTCAAATTTAAGGGATTGTTCACTTGTAAATTGATTTGCAAGAGGGAATGTAACAAGTTTACATTCAGACAGAGAAATTTTCTCAAGTATTTTCATCAAATAAAAACACTGATTTACAAAGTACGGTTTATTCTATATTTTTTAATTTCTATGCCTAAAATTTTCTTTCATTTAAAACTCAATTTTCATTTTGGATTTAATCATATCTATAACAATTTTATCATCGCAGACAAGTATCATATCATCAACATATAATAGAAGGTAAACTGATTTAAAGCCTCTTGAACCTTTATAAAAGAAGTAAGAATCAAAATTACTTCTAACAATCCTAGATGACATATGAATTAAATTTCTTATACCATTGCCTATGTGTCTATGTTAGGCCATAAAGAAATTTCTTCAACAAGCAAACTTTTAGATTTTACTTTAAAACCTTTTGGCTGATTCATGTAGATAACTTCAACTAAATCACTATTAAGGAAAGCAGTTTTTACATCAAGTTGATCCAAAACCTGTCTAGATGAGCAGTCAGAGCAAGCAAAATTCTGATAGAGATATAATTAGCAACATGAGAAAAGCTTTCATTGTAATCAATATTCTCCCTTTGAGTGAACCTCTTAGCTACTAATCTAGCTTTATATATCTTCTTTGCAGATTAGACTTATCTTCTTTAATTTTGTCAATTTACAACCAACTACCTTCTGATTTTTAGGTTTGTTAACAAGAACGTAGGTTTTTATTTTCGATCAAAGAATCTATTTAATCTGTCATAGCTTCTTTCCAAAAGACAGATTCTTTACACTTAATAGCTTATTTGAAAGTAGTAGGTTCAAAACTAATAATCTAAAATAGAGAAAATGATCACAAATCATCACTGCTAATTCTTGTTGAGGAAAATCAATTCCTTCCACCTCTATCTCTAGTCAGCAAATAATCGTTGAAAATAGTATAATAAGAAACATTCTCATTTTCAACATCACTTTGAGTTTGATCAGTTTTAGATTGAGAGGACTCCACCTCAATCTGATCATCAGACTCAACATGATCATTATCTTGATTTTTCAACACAATTTCCTTAACTATTAGAACTTCATCAGATTTTAGTTTTGATGAAGCAAAGCAAGTATGTTATTTTCATTGAAAACAATATTTCTAGAGTATTACAGAATTCAGGTTCATTATCAGTTATAAGTGCTTTAACTTTCTTATTAGTTTGATTTTCAATCATCAATTTTTAGTGTTTGAAGTTTTGAAAAGTATCGGATTTAAACTTTAAAAGAAAAGTCCATAATTTCCTTGAAAAATAATCTACTATAAAATAGATAATATCTAAAATCACCAAGAGTATTTACATATGTTGGACCACAAATATCAGCATATAAATATTAAAGTATAGATGTGGACTAATGAATTACAGTTTTAAAATGCAATCTGGTTTGTTTTCCAACTGTACATTCTTCACAAAAACTTAGGCCCGGTTCTCTTTGTTATTTTGAGGTCGTTTTCTGTTTTTATTTTCGAAAACACTAAAAACACGTTCTCTTTACCATTTTCGAAAACGTATTTTGGAAAACCAAAAAAAAAATTTGTACACAAAACGCAAAATGTCCAAAACCTCGTTTTGAGTGTATTTCAATAGAAAATGTTTAAAAACGTGGAAAACGCTTTTTTTTTTTTTTTTTAAGAATTATCCTAACTTGGAACTAAGCTTAAAATAAAGTTTTTTTTTTTTTTTTTTGGAGAATTATCCTAACTTGGAACAAAGCCTAAATAAAGTTTTTTTTTTTTTTAAATATCCTAACTTGGGACTAAGTTTAAAATAAGATTTTATTGAATTCAATATCAATATTACAAAAAAAAAATAAGTGGGAATTCTTGTTATATTTCAAAAAATACCTTGATAAATGGACTCTGGTAGTTTTGAAAGAAATTGCATTTTCTGAATTTTAATAGAACAAGAGCTTCCTCAAATTCCGAACCTGGCCAAACTATATTAATATAGACTCTTAGTGCTCACATTAGTATGTTGCAGGTAACCATATTTGCAGTGTATTGTGAAAGGAAATTTGAGTTTGAATCAATAGTATTATGCAAGCAAATTAATTAAAAATAGTTTAAGTAGTATTCTGCAAAATTTCAAACAGAACGTGTTTTCCAACTTTTCATTTTCAAAAACAGTTTTCAGAAATGACAAACCAAACGCGTTTTCAGCAAATTTGAAAACAAAAATAAAAATAGGAAACATAAAACATTTTTAAAAATGAAAATACAAAATAAAATACCAACAAAACGCCACCTTAATTTTTCAATATTTTATTTTTCAAAACATCCTAGTATGTTTAGAATTAACTGTCCATTTTCACTAATATGGCCTAATATTTTGTGCAGTACAATAAATTTATTAGAAGATTTATAACTATAAAGTTATTTCCTATTAGAGGTTTAGCAGACAGAGTATAAATTTCATTCACTTTAGAGATGTATATAGTTTCTTAACCATTTAGATTTATTTTGGTAAAGCCTTTATGAATTCTTATATCATATTTATTGTCTAATTCTCATAAGGAAATTAGATTTTTTTTCTCAAGGTCAGACACATACATAATTCCAATTAATTTCAGAATGTGATTATTTTCAAGTAAAAGGTTAAGTTGGCGTTCTGTTTATATTTTATTTTGTATTTTCATTTTCGAAAATGTTTTGTATTTCCTGTTTTCATTTTTGTTTTCAAATTTGTTGAAAACACGTTTGATTTGTCATTTCTGAAAACTGTTTTTAAAAATGAAAAGCTGGAAAACACGTTCTGTTTGAAATTTTGCAGAATACAACTTAAACTATTTTTAATTAATTTGCTTGCAAAATACTACTAATTCAAACTCAAATTTCCTTTCACAATACACTGAAAACATGGTTACATACAACATACTAATGTGAGCATTAAGAGTCTATATTAACACAGCTTGGTCAGGTTCAGGATTTGAAAAAGCTCTACTTCTATTAAAATTCAGAAAATGCAAGTTCTTTCAAAACCACCAGAATCTATTTATCAGTGCATTTTTTGAAATATAATAACAAGAATTCTCACTTAATTTTTTTTTGTAATGTTGATATTGAATTCAATAAAAGTTTATTTAAACTTAGTTCTAAGTTAGGATAAAAAAAATAAATAAATAAATAAAAAATTATTTAGACTTAGTTCCAAGTTAGGATAATCCTAAAAAAAGTAATAAATAAATAATAACTTTATATTAAACTTAGTTCTAAGTTAAGATAATTCTTTAAAAAAAAAAATCCCAAAACGAGTTTTCCGCGTTTTGGACATTTTTTGTCGAAATACACACAAAACACCCAAAACGAGGTTTTGGGCGTTTTGCGTTTTATGTACAAATTTTTTTTTTTTTTTCAAAATACGTTTTCGAAAATAAAAATAGAAAACGATCTCAAAACAGCAAAGAGAACAGGGGCTAAGATTTCCAATACTTTTTTTTATCTGAAAATTCATGTCATTTCCTATATGAAATGTCCATCATTTAGGTTAACAAAGTCAATAAATCGATCCTTTGTAGCACACGTGGAAAGTATAGCCTGGGTCAAGAACCTAATCATTTGTACTGGCTGCAGGAACAAGGATAACCTTGCGTTTCACTGTTATTATTACATGCTATTGCACAGCCATCTGTATTTGTCTTTTCTCTCATGTCAGATGCTTTCTTGAAACAATCTTTTCATGAAATGAACATTCTTTCCACGGTAGTAACATTTCTTCTCTAGTTATTAGGTTTTCCCTTAGTCTTATATTTATCTTTAAACCTGTCATTCTGAATCTTCATTTTCTTATAAGAATTATAATTACTAAAATTATACTCTTAACTGGGTCTTATTTTTCTCCTACATTTAATACATCACCAATCTTAGTATCAGAGCCGTACCTGTGATTTTGTAAACCTGAAACAAACAGTTGTTTTTCGAGATATAGGCCCTGGGCTTTACGGGGGCAGCGCCCCAGAAAAAAAAAATTTAAGAAAAAGAAAAAAAAAAAAAAGGGCCCATAAGCTAGTGGGCCCTGAAGCAAGGGCTTCATCATCATCAAGGCAGGTCCGGGTCTGCTTAGTATCAATTCAGGTTCTAGTTCAAGTTCTTTGTTTCTTAAGGCTCAAACTATTACATCAACAGTTAGTTCCTCGATTCCCTATTCTAAGGCATTTCTCATTTCCATATATCTTCCACCTAAGGAATCTAGAAGGGCTACAACCTGCTGATCTTCAGACAATTTTTCATCATAGTTTGCTAAGTCTTGAATCAGTTTTGTGAACTTATCAAAACTTTCTTCCATGTTGGATGATGAGTCGAACCTAAAATTGTAGAATTGTCTCTAGTTTATTCCACAAGGTTTGAATTGGAGTGGTTTCTCCAACTTCCCTAATCACACTGTCAGACGGGTGAAGGAAAATGGAACTCCAGTCTATCTCATCCAATTTCATCATCCTATAGGCACTAATTCCAGCTATTCATTCCCCCAGTAACAATTCCAGTACACCTTTGTTGTAAATGTAAACCCCTCATTTTCCAGTGCTAGAGACTAAAGTCTTCAGTACCATTCCAAAGTTTAATCTCAAACTTATATAAAAATGATATATTGATAGATAACATCACACAAAGTAAGAATATGCCACACATAGAGTATATTAAGATAAAAAATCATGAGATATTTACAATATACGCAATATATCATGCAAATACGCTACAGGCTATGAGAGTGACTATATAAAATGAGTTTATAGTATAACACAATTATAAAATCACAAGTAAAGAAGATCTTTAAGGGTTGAAAATCCTTTGATCCACTGCTCCCTCAAATTCCAAGATCCCAGAGGAGATATTGGAAAAAGGTAAACAATTGTTGACCTATTACCTTTATAACCAATGTCAAAAGAAATAATTTAGGAGAATAGGGTTTAGAAAAATATACCAAACACTGAAACTTAAAGTTTTATTGAAGACCGAAAGATAAAGAATATCAAAACCTTAGTGAGTTAGAGTGACTCGGCACGACCTAAGAGTGAGTCAATAACCAAAATAACTCAGAATGAGTCAACATGACTCACCGAAAGAGTCACTGTAGATCTTTTAAGATCTTTACATATTCAACCCACACAACATAATGTTTTGACGAGAACTAACCAAAAGCTGAATTGCAGGTAGATCGAACAAATATCCTTTAGAAAACCAATTAGTTTTCACAAAAAGCCTCAAGATTAGAACAATTGATTTTAAAGATCCAAATACTTTCCCAAAAAAATGTAGGGTTTCTAAAGACAAATAGCATGATCCATTTTCTTTAAATAGAAGACCGCTCTGATACCATAAAGTTTGTAAATCAAAATTGATTTACAGAAATATTTGCAGAATGTAAAAGTCGTAGAAATCTCAAAAAATAAGAAACGTGAGATTCTTCACTCACTAACGGGTCCGGGTGTTCATGTGCTATAAACGCTACCCATCCATTAAGCATCTACAAGTGGATATTGCTCCAATTACTAAAATCAGCCAAGAACCGTTGGTACAAAATGTATGAATAAATCAAAGATTTTTCCAGATTCTCTTTAGACTCACAAACTACAAGTCTACCACAGTAAACCACTACTCCAAGCCCAAATTACACACTCAATATAACCATATAATCTACTCAAGATTACAAAAGATGAAGAACAGAGAGAACACCAGAACAAAGATGAAAACCCTAGAGAAAAATGACTCAAACACAAAACTGTGTGACGAAAAGAGGCCAAAGTGCCTTATAATTAAAAAATTACTAGAAAAACCACGAATTCAATGCCTATCAAATAGTCTCGTGTAGGGTCGAACAAATTGCGCAACACAAAATCAAAGGCATTTTTCCAAGACATGTTTTTTCAAGTAAAGGGTCACGGGTTCAAATTCGGTCCAAGACAAAAAATGTGAGGTACTTTATTATCACCTTCGTTTGTACACACGACCCTCAACATCGTTCATGTCCATGACATAGTTGAATTGATGAGATGTCAAGTGATGACCTACCTCCTTAGCAAAGAATTTATGATCCATCTCATTCATTTTACCATTAAGTATATATTCAACGTATTTTACAACAAACACACTGCAGTCAATCCTACAAAAGTAAAATAAAGTGTGTTAAACGACAGTTAGACATACTAGTGGCATACGCGTGCGTTGCACGTGATCGGCCAGTAATTTTTTTCATTTTTAATATACTATATTCAAAATTTATGATTATTAGTTCCGAAATTAATTTAGCAACTAAGTGATCAGGTGAAACAGTAAAAATAAGTGAAATCTAATTCGAGTGTATGAAAAATTATCTTTACTAATGGCATTTTCAGCAGCTTAGTGGTTACAATGATTCTTGAAAAAATGTATTTTGAAAGAATGGCTCTCAATCAGGGGCTATATTACAATTATAGTGGGATATTATGTCAAATTCATCATTTACATTGAAGTTGCATTACAATGGTACTCAGCAACTCGGATAGTCCCCAGTTCTTTTCAGAAAATATTGTTGAACAGAATATAATTAACTTGGACAGTTTTATGATATTTTTACTGCAGTGAACAAAAGGACACCCTTTCACGCAAATATGCATCATATAAAACATGAATATGAGCAGAAAAAACATGGGACGTGGTACTTTGCTCAATCAGTTGAGCTCTCGTTTAAACGATTTTTGATATTTGTCACAGAACTTGCTTCACACAAATTCTTGCTACCAAAATCCTCCTTATACAAATGTAGAACCTCAAGCATTGGAGGACTTCTCTGCTGCAACATTAGACTGAAGATTTAAGGATTGAATAGTAATACATAATACACAATTAAACAATGGAATCTTCTTATATTACAAACAACAAAATCAAGATATCAGAAGCTTGTAAGTAGAATATGTTCAACATGTGTATGGATTGCCCTTACCAGTTACAAATACTTTCATAAAAGAGTCTATAAACTGCAAGTAAAGCTTATCAGCAAATTCCAATTCTTGTCCTTTTCAAGTAGTCATCGACAACTTACAGAGTTCTAATTCTACTGATCCAAGATTACATTATCTACTTTATATATTAAGAAGATTTTTACTTTCTTACGCAAACCCTTCACAAGACAATACTATTAACCAGATTCTAACTTTTTTTTCTAATATTCATCTTCACTTGCTGAGACAGAGCACTCAAACAAAAAATATCTTTGTTTTGCTCGCCATCACCTGAATAAAGACAATATTATTAAACATCCTGTCCCCTGACCACAAACATGCAAAGAGAGAGGAGAGAAACAGAGAGAGATCAACCTCATACAAGTGGAAAACATTGGGATGTCTTTATCAACTTCATTGTCGCTACTCTCTGCTTTATCTGTCAAAATACGCACCAAGACACCAGAGACTTTTTATGACCATAGTAGAAGCTAATAGTTAAGCGTTAAGAGTACAATATGCAATGAAGAAAATGAATACTTATGACGATTTAAATGCCAAAAAAAATCTCTTGTCCACAAAGCGAAATAACATACATGTTGATTTGATTCCAAGACAAGAACTGAAATCTCTTCCAAATTCAATTCATACAATTTAATCTATAGTTGCAAATCAAGGTTCATGAAGATTTCCTCTTAATCAAGTAATCAAAAAATTACCTGCTGACCTATTTTGTGCTTGACCTTATCCTTATCAAGGATCTTGAGAGCCATAGGTTTCCAGCCTAGAATTTCTAGCAAATTTAACTTTTGCAAATGTGCCCTCTCCAATTGTCCTTCCAACCTCGTACTGCCCTATATTTTGCTTAATTTTGGGTTGATTCATTCTTACTTATCTGGTGTGTTCACCTACCCCATCCTAGTCAATAGAAACTTCCCTGCACAAATTTCTCGAATAAGCTTCTTTCGAAAAATTGTGAAGTTAAGAAGGTTCATAGGCTTACAAACCGAACTGGTCTCATTATATTAATAATGAATTAGGTTGAACTAAATTTTCAAGCTTCAATAATTTGAGAGTTGGTAGAGCAGATTTTGATAATTATATATACTAGTGCATCACCCGTGCGATGCACAGATATTGTATCGTACAAAATATATTGTAAAATTAGTGAATAATTTTGGTATATTGAAAAGAGTAATCCTACAGGTACAGGCCCTGTACGAATGCAATTTTCCAATTGAAAATACAAATTTGATTTGTAATAAAATATGTCAACACTTTTCTTTTAAGTTTAGTATAAGCATTATAAATTCAATACTACACCATTTTAATCCATAAATAAAAATAAGTGAAATATTGAGGATGCTATGTTTGTCGGATACTTTAGTATTTTACTTAATACATTAGTAAATAATACTAAAGTATTCGCCAAATATAAATATATTGTGGAAGGTATCAATTATTTCTCATGATTTATGCCTCTCGTATTTAAGTTTTTCCAATTTTGATTCAAAAATATAAATCACAATAATTATAAATGTGTGCTTAATCTTAAAGCCACAAATATTTGTATTTAACCAATAAAACTATATTTTTAATTATAAAATCAAGTAGTCAAAATAATAATTACATAAATTTAGCAATTATCATGATATGACAACATGCTATGTTGGTGACAAAAAAATTATAACGAAAATGGTATACCATATAATCTTCACACAACTATTAAAATTAAGAATGATTAAAAGAATATTATTCGCTTTTAACCACAATTTTTGCATGTTCCTCACGTATTTAACATTTTATCTAAATTTCTTTCATAAACATCAATCACAATAATTATAAGCTTTTGTTTAATCTTAAGAGCAAATATTTGTATTTGACCAATAAAAATGATTGTTAATTTCAATAATTTTTATGAGTTATGGTCAACTTCAAAGAAAATCCAAATTTAGTAGTTTATTTAATGGTGTATCATGTTTTTTATTTAATATTATGGATACAATATTGATTATGTGGAATATATCAATATATTTCTAATGGTTTATGCATTCTCCTCTCGTATTTAAGCTTTAAATTTTTCATTCAGAAATAAGAATCATAATAATTATAAAAGCGTGCTGAATCTTAACCCACAAATATTTGCATTTGACCAATAAAATTATATTTTCACCTATAAAATCAAGTGGTCAAAATAACAATTTCATAAATCTAGCAATTATCATGATATAACAATCGACAATGTTGGAGTAAAAAAAATATAGCAAAAATCGTACCATATAACCTTTACACAACTATTAAAATTAAGAATTATTAAAAATATATTATTCATTCTTAACCAATAACATTATAATTTTACATATAAAATCAAGTAGTTAAAATAATACTTACGAAAATCTTGCAATTATCATGACATGGCAACTGGATAACATTGAAGGTCAAAAAATTATACCGAGAATTTTAGATCATATAATTTTTAGACAATTATTAAAATTAATCTTATATTTGTTTTATTCAAAAAAATGTATTAATACTAATTAATACTTAAGCCAGCAAAAAATTGCATCGAGCATTTAATATGAAATGGAAAAATGAAAAGCCATTTCCCATCCACACCTCATTAATCAATTCAACATCAACAAATGAAAGGTCACTGGCATGACACGTCTTCCACCTATTCCAATACATATTCAAGTTGCTAATTAATGTTAAACAAATGTATCAGAAATCAGGGAAAAAAAACATAAGGTTTCCAAAAAAAATAAGTGACAGTGGGCGGGAAAATTTTTTTACGGTTGTTTTGGTTTAATATATACTATAGATAATAAAATAATAATAATAATAATAATAATAATAATAATAATAATAATAATAATAATAATAATAATATATTATGATTAAGATAAGATTTCTCCCGTACACAAAATGCATAAAAAATAATATATTAAAATAATTAATAAAATTTTACAAACAATAAAACTACTTCAAATTATAATAGCTTCTTTGAGTAATAAAAATCAATTTATATATTTAAGTAGTAAATGATTATTAAGTTTTCCACATTTTTTCACAAAAAAAAAAAAATGAAGTTGTTGTTCGATAAAAAATTGATATTATTTTTTATCGAAAATAACAGATATTTGCACATTGTTTGGAGTTATGTTTTTAAGTATTAAAATGAACATCCTTAATAATTTCAATTTCATTTCTCATTGCACTAAACACATCATCAAGCCCCTGTTTGGTACCTATTATTTTTAAATCTCATTTTTTAAAAACTCATTTTCAACCATACATTATACCAATAAAATAATCTACGATTCTACACATAAGTCCAAAAATATTTTCCAATTTTTAACTACACATTCTCCAAAAAATTTACTATTCAAAATCACATTATTCCAAATAATGGGTCTCAAACAGGGACCAAATGCAATCAACACGTCATCCATAACATAGTAATTAATTTCACTATGTAAAATGATTTCCATAATACCATTCAAATGTATATCAATGTGATGACATAATAATTAGTTTTAGTTTCAATAAATTATTAATTATCATGAGTACCTCTTACGTTGATGCAAGCAAGTTTAATTCAAATAATTAAAAAAAAATGAATAGTCACCGTTTCTAAAAAAAAAAAAATTACTGCTTTCTGGAAAAAAAATCTATTAAAAAGTGTAAACAAACTTATTTGTCACTAATATTTTTAACTAAATAAAAAAGAACAAATATTAAAGTTTAATAAAATATTAATCTAATTAATGCACAAATAATGCACGAAAAAGTAAAGTTATTTTTGTTTTTCAAAGTTAATGTGTAGTTTTCCAAATGTATTAATTTCTTTATAAAATTTATTTTTTATAAAGCAATTAATGATGAATATTAATGCATTCCGATTTTTGGAAAGTATTTTAGACTGGAAAACAAAAATGATCTACGAAAATTGCAATTTAACAATATGAATTTTGATAAGTGCTTGTTAATTTTTAATGCTTATGTTGGAAATTTGTAAATGTAAAATTCAACTCATGTAACTCTCAAATTCAACTCATGTAACTCCCATGTCATACAATTGATTGAGGTTAAATTACCCATGTTAATTGGGGAGTTATGTGTGAAGTTATGATAGTTAATTGGGGTGTTATTTTGGAGTTATGGTATAACTCTTTTGCATGCTACATAATCCATCTCCCTTCCTTTGAAAAACATTGGTTTTGTCAAGACACATTTTATTCTATATTTTTTCCATATATTTATTTTGTTTTTGGTGATAGTTCATACAAAAGTTCGGTTCGTTGGAGTGGTAACTTTGTGCTGAGTTAACTACTCAACCTCCGTTGTATCCTGGGAGACAGACGCTCAGACAAATCTCAAGCACAGATTGGTGACGGGGGGCGAATCTGTTTTAAGGAAACTGTGTTTGCACAGGCCTCGATTCCAAATTTTTCTTGAATTTACAATTTTGGTTTTCATCAATATTTATATTATTGTGGATTCATTTTTCGTTGTTCTTTGGTCAATCAAATTCGACAACTATTTCCCTACAGCTTATACATAATTTCTCCCATATACAAAATGCATAAAAAATAATATTATATTAAAATAATTATTAAAATTTTACAAACAATAAAACTACTTCAAATTATAATAGTTATATTAAAAAAAATTATAATTTTTTTATCATCAACTCTTTATTAATTTTCACATCTTGTCTTTTGAGACGATTTTTGTTCAATATATTTGTTTTTTTGGCGAAAAACACTTATTTATCTCTCATATTTTTAAATAATCAAAATAAATAATTAATATAAAAGTTAAAAAAAATATTTGCACATCCTTTCAATGCAAATTAGCAGAATATTTGAATAGAAATTGCGATTAGAAATAAAATTTATTAATTAATTGAATGTTATAAATAACAATGCGATTAAAAAAATTTAAGGATATAAAACCAAAACTAAACAAACACCGAAGATCTATCTTACAATTAAACTATGATGTAAATTTAAAAAAATATGTTGTATGAATATAGTTCCCTAAAATAAAATATATATATATATATATATATATATATATATATATATATATATATATTAGCATTCAATACATGTAGTCAAGTGCCTATTTATAATGCATTACACACTTTCCCACATTAAATGTCTCATTAATTGTCAACAACTCATTTCCCAATTCTGGAAATTCAATTAAAAAAAAAAAAATTCCAAAAATAGAAACTGAAAATGGGCGAGAAAAATTTTCGACGGCACTTCTGTTTTTATATATACTAGTATTTCACCCGTGCGATGCACGGAAGTTATTAATCGCAATATTTATTTCAATAAGTATTCGTAAAATTTTAGTATTTATACATAGTCAACACATATAAATGCATAAAAAATATTTTCTATTACAATAATTATTAGGATTTAAAAAAATAACATAAAAAATTCAAATTATCAAAAAATTCTTTGAATAGTAAACGTATATTTATATATTAAATAATAAATTACTATTGATTTCAATAATTTTAATGAATTATTAATAACTTCATTGAAAATATAAAAGTATATCACATTTGATATAACATTATGTGCACTTATATTGATGCATGTGAAATATTTTAGTATATTTCTCATAACTTTTACATCTGCCTTTAGTATTTAACTAGTGAATCATCCCGTGCGATGCACGGGAAGAAACATCTAAATAAAAATAAACATATTCGAAATTAAATGAATCCTTAAACAAAATAAATAACATTCACAAATAAGAGATAAGTTCATCATTTATTAGTTTCATGTATAAACATCAACCTTTTAGGGAGAAGTTATACATGTGAAAATGATTGTGCCCGACTCTTATTGATAGTCATGACATATGAAACCATCAATGAAATTTTTTTTTTTTTTTTTTTTTTTTGAAATGTATCCCAAAATTCGAATGGCTCAACGATATCCTTGGGATAAAGAACTTGTGTCCTGCATTATTGTCAGATAGAATTTGACCTTATAGAATATGATCGTCAAGTTTTGTAACGATTATTCACTATCTCCTCGAACCAAAAATTTGCCTTGCAAAATGAACACTTAAATGTAGGAACTCCAGTATTCATGTACTCTAAATATTCAAACAATAAATGAAAAATTTAATAATAGAAACCATGCATATAAAAGATAAAATTCAATATCTTGACCATTGACAATGAAAAACATGTATAATAATAATAATAATCATAATAATTGCGAGGTTGACAAAGATATTGCATCAAATTTATGATATTTTAAGTTTTCAATATTTATACAATGTAATTATTTTCTGATTGAAATTATAATTTAGTATTGATCATTTCAATTTTTAGTTAAGTAAATTGGGAGACAATTTACATATTATTGTGAAAAAATATCATAAAACTTGAATTAAAATATAGTAAAGAATATCTTGGTATGGTTAATTACTTTTTGAAATTTTAAAATCAACGGTTAGGACAAAAATCATTAATAACTATATCATTTCAAACAATATAGATAAATTTTTAACCGTTAATGTTAAAAAAATGTGATATGAGACTTTTTGGAATAAGAAATTAATTAAGAATTAAATGTAATTGTCATTGAAATAATTTTGATAAATAATGCAATATAGGAAACAACTTTAATATGTATATGTAATAAATAACTTAAAAATAGGATTTAGTTATAAAAAATTCAATACAACGTGATTTATAAAAATACGAATGTGTATAAATTTTAGATATAATTTTAATTGAGAATTTGACATTGGATTTGTATGACTGAACCAAATATTTATCCATAAAATTAAGACCAATAAAATATCACAATTATTATAAGAAATTAATTACGTAGTAAATGTAATTATCTATAAAAATATTTAATAATTTAATAATACGCTATAAAAAAGAGCTCCAATTTTTAGATGTACTAAATAAATAAAAATAAGATTATTTATAAAAAAAAACTATATGTATGATGTGATTTATAATTTAGTACTCCCTCCGTCTCATAAAGATAGTCATCTACTCATTTTCACACAGATTATAGACAAAATGGAATATAAAATATTAATTTCACTCTTAAAAAATAAAGTAGACTATCTTTTTGAGACGGACAAAAAAGAAATTGAGGACTATCTTTGTAGGACGGAGAAAGTATTATCTATTAATAAAATTTCAACATAATTTTTAATTGAAAATTTTACTTTGGATTTGTATAACTGAACACAAATATTTATTTGTAAGATTGAAAACGTTAGAAGAACACATTTTTTTATGAAAAGAGAGGTTTTGACACAAAAAGGTCAAATATAAATAAGTAAAATCAAACAAATTATCGTTCTTATATCATAAAAAATAAAAAACAACTTCTCGGTAAAAGCAAATTTAAAAAAAATAATAATTCTAGTTTCTTATTTTTATTATTTTTTATTTAATGTGATATACAATTTCATCAAATATATATACTGACTCATGAATAATATGTTTTTCTTCATTTAACGGCCGAAACCATTAACATATCTATCCAACCCAAAACTATTCTAAATAGCCCAACATTAGTTAACACATTGCAACCCCAACAGAGAAATCTAGAACATAATATAAATAGACTATTAACAAATCCTCTTATTAGTCCAAAATAATTTTACACTCTATATTGTTTTCGAAACTTTCTCTACAATATTATTGTTTTAATATTTTTTCTTTTTTGTCAGAAACTCAAATCTATGTTCAACGACTCAAAATATCACAAGTCTTGAAGAAATTAAAGAGTAGTGCCAATCATTTTTACTTTTTCAAAAAATAATTTACGATTTTTTATTTTCAATTGGTTTGTAATATTAATAACTAATAAGCATTACCACCCCACCAGAAATTTTGAATCATAATAGAAGGTAGAGTGGAGCGACATGTTAAACAGTACACATTTTTTCAAAGAAATAACCCTTTAATTGAATCTTTTATTATTGTGTATATCTTTATAATAATTGTATATAACAGAAATGAAAGAGGTTGTATATAGGGAAATGGAAAAAAAAAAGATATAGAAAACAAAAATGAATAAACAGATTTTGAAAAAAGGGAAAAAATGAAACAAATTCTGAAAAAGCGAAAAAGGAAAAAAAATAATAATAACTGGTTTTCCAGTGTAATTAGGCGGCGGGAAATAGAAGTCATGTAAACACAATAAATATTGAAAACTGTAAGTAGACGTCAGCGAATTTAAAAATAATAAATAAATATTGAATGCCCAACTATTTTTGAAGTGGGTTTTGAAGTTGATTATTGGAAGGGGGATATGAGTAGTGTGAACATTATAAATATTGAAGTCCAAAAAATTGGAAAAATAAATAAATAAAATCTGCACATAGCAATAGAGTTTTGGAGGGAAACATTGAAGTTGACTGAGGTTGACTCAGCTACTTTTATATATTATATAGATGTACTTTTTAATTTTCATTTAAAAACATCAATCACAATGATTAAAAAAGAAATAGTCAATAAATTTGAATTTAATCAATAAAACTTTATTTGAAAAAATAAGTAGTCAAAATAATTTTTACCTCGAAAACATCACATTCTTTATTTTCAAACAAAAATTTTTAACTATCATTATTTTTTATATAATTTAACAGTGCTTTCTTTTTTTTTGGGAACAAATGTATGTAGTGCTCAAAAATGTATTTCAAATTTGTAATCATTACACTTTCCAAAATGCAAGAATTTTTTATTTATTTTTTAATTCTTGTGTTTTTGTCAAAACATTTCCAAATTTAGTAAGTACATTTTGGAGGGAAAGTGTGTGTGTGTTTATTTTTGGTAAAGACTTTGTTTTTATATATAGATAGACTAGTTGTCTACCCGTGCGATGCACGGAATATATATTTTTTAAATCATAATTTTGAAAATATCTTGATTCAATCACATCAAATAAAAAACATAATTTTAATAAAACTTCAATAAAAAAAATGTTATTCAATTTGAAACTTTAAAAAAGACAAAAATATTCAAAATAAAAAATGATAAATGTACACTAAGTATAACGCGTCACTCAAAATTTCACACTCATTTAAATTTTTTTATATAGTTTTTTTTTTTTTTTTTTATTACTTTTGATTACGTTTTTCTCTAAAATTTGCTCACCTCATCACATATTTTCCTTTTAATATATTATGATTTTTTATTAACTATATTTTTTAATATGTTGCTTACATATTTTTTATTTGAAATCCAATATATTAATTAATATATTTTATTTTTCCTTGTATTTTAAATATGCCAATTTTTGTCAAAATGGTGAAATGATAAAACTTCGATTTGGTAATAATGTTTAATTTATAAACTTGTTTATTTATAATTTTGAAGTAAAAAGTAGTGGCTGAAAATTGGATAGTGAAAATACGTGTGGTTAAAAGGTTGATAGAAAATAATTAATTATTTTTGTAACATAGGTATTGAAGAACCTACTCATTTATTGACATATTAGGAAGTAAAAATTTCAATAATTCTATTTATTTATTTTCAAAATATATTAATTCAATTTTTTTCATTTCTAACTTAAAAAATTTATAAAGCATATATTTATTTATTTTAAAATATATTAATCCAAATTTTTCATTTTCAATGTAACACATTTACATAGATATGATATGACATTTATTTATATTCAAATATATTAATCCAATTTTTTCATTTCCTATATAACACATGTTATTGAATTTGAAACTTTAAAAAAAAAAATCTAATCAAAATAAAAAATTATGCATGTACACTCACTATAGCACGTCACTCAAAGTTTGACATGTAATTAAATTTTTTATATAAAGTTTCTTTTGATTTTTATTTACGTTTTTCTTTAAAAATTTACCCGCCTTATCACCTATTTTCCTTTTAATATGTTAATTTTTAATTAACTTTATTTTTAATATGGTGCTCACATATATTTTATTCGAAATCCAATATATTAATTAATATATTTTATTTTTCTTTATTTTTTAAACATATCAATTTTTGTCAAAATGATGAAATGATTAAATTTTCTACCAATTTATCATTGTTGGTAAAAAGTTGATAGCAAATAATTAATTATTTTTATAATATACTTATTGAAGAACCTACTCATTTATTGACATATTATGAAGTAAAATTTAAATGATTTTATATAATGATTTTCAAAATATATTAATTCAAAATTTTTATTTCTAACTTAACAAATTTATATAGCATGTATTTATTTATTTATTTTCAAATATATTAATCCAAAATTTTCATTTTCAATGTAACACATTTACATAGATATGACATTTATTTATGTTCAAATATATTAATACAATTTTTTTCATTTTCTACGTAACACATTTACATAGATATCACATTTATTTATCTTCAAATATATTAATCCAATTTTTCCATTTCCTACATAACACATTTACATAGATATCACATTATTTATGTTCAAATATATTAATCTAATTTTTTTTTTCAATGTAACACACTTATACATAGTACATTTATTACAACTCTTACTAAATATGTAATAAATAATAATAATAATAATTTTTCTTACAAAAATCTTTATCTTTTATTTATTTATTTATTTTTTATATATAAAAGTAGAAGTGAGGAGAGATAGTCATTAAATGCAATTTTCCCTCCAAAATGACTCTCTCTCCTCACTTCTACTTTTATATATACTAGTTGTCTACCCGTGCGATGCACGGAATATAAAATTTTTAAATCATAATTTTGAAAATATCTTGATTCAATCGTATTAAATAAAAAAACATAATCTAAATAAGTTTTCAATACAAAATGTTATTGAATTTGAAATTTTAAAAAAAACAAAACTATTCAAAATAAAAAATACTACATGTACACTAAGTATACTGCATCATTCAAAATTTGGCACTCGTTTAAATTTTTTCTATAAATTTTTTATTATTTTTATTTACGTTTTTCTCTGAAAATTTGCCCACCTCATCACCTATTTCCCTCTTTGTATGTTATAATTTTTTATTTACTTTATTTTTTTAATGTGTTGCTTACATATATTTTATTTGAAATCCAATATATTAATTAATATTTCCTTTTTTTAAGCATGCCAATTTTTTTCAAAATAATAAAATGATTAAGCATCCGTTTGGTAATAATGTTTGGTTTATAAAATTGTTTATTTATTTATGATTTTGAAGTAAAAAGTAGTGGTTGAAAATTGGAGAGGGAAAATATGTGTGGTTAAAAAGTTAATAGAAAATAATTAATTATTTTTGTAACATACATATTGAAGAGTCTACTCATTTATTGACATATTATGAAGTAAAATTTCAATAATTATATTTATATATTTTCAAAATATATTAATTCAATATTTTCATTTTTAACTTAACAAATCTATGTAGCATATATAAAATATATTAATCCAAAATTTTCATTTTCAATGTAACACATCTACATAGATATAATATGACATTTATTTTTGTTCAAATATATTAATCCAATTTTTTCATTTGCTACATAACACATGTTATTGAATTTAAAACTTAAAAAAAAAAAATTATATGTACACTCAGTGTACTGCGTCACTCAAAATTTGGCACTTAACTAAATTTTTTATATAAAACTTCTTGAAATTTATTTATGTTTTTTCCAAAAATTTGCCCACCTTATCACATATTTTCCTTTTAATATGTTATAATAATTAATTAACTTTATTTTTTAATATGTTGCTTACATATATTTTATTCGAAATCCAATATATTAATTAATATATTTTATTTTTTCTTATTTTTTAAAAATAGTAATTTTTGTCAAAATGATGAAATGATTAAATATTCTACAAATTTATCATTGGTGGTAAAAAGTTGATAGCAAATAATTAATTATTTTTGTAATATGCTTATTGAAGAACCTACTCATTTATTGACATATTAGGAAATAAAACTTCAATGATTTTATTTTTTATTTTCAAAAATATTGATTCAAAATCTTAATTTCTAACTTAACAAATTTATATAGAATGTATTTATTTATTTTCAAATATATTAATCCAAAATTTTCATTTTCAATGTAACACATTTACATATATATGACATTTATTTATATTCAAATATATTAATACAATTTTTTCATTTCCTATGTAACATATTTGCATAGATATGAATTTTATTTATGTTCAAATATATTAATTCAATTTTTTCATAGATATCGCATTATATATGTTCAGATATATTAATCTATTTTTTTCATTTTCAATGTCACATTTTACACATAGTACACTTATTACAACTCTTACTAAATATGTAATAAATAATAATTTTTCCTACAAAAATTTGTATCTTTTGTTTATTTTTTTTAATTTTTTTTATAAATAAAGTAGAAGTGAGGATAGAGAGTCATTAAATGCAATTTTCCCTCCAAAATGACTCTCTCTCCTCACTTCTACTTTTATATATACTAGTGAATCATCCCGTGCGATGCACGGGAAGAAACGTCTAAATAAAAATAATCTTATTCGAAATTAATGAATCCTTAAACAAAATAAATAACATTCACAAATAATATATAAGTTCATCATTTATTAATTTCATATATGAACATCAACCTTTTAGGGAGAAGTCATACATGCGAAAATGATTGTACCTGACTCTTATTGATAGTCATGGCATATGACACCACCAATGAATTTTTTTTTTTTTAAATCTAATAAGTATCCTAAAATTCGAATTACTCAACGATATCATTAGAATAAAGAACTTATGTCCTGCATTACCGTCAGATAGAATTTGACCTTATACAATATGATCGTCAAGTTTTGTAACGATTATTCACTATAAATTCACCTTGCAAAATAAACACTTAAATGTAGGATCTCCAGTATTCATATACTCTGAACATTCAAACAATAGATAAAAAAGTTAATAATAGAGATCATGCATATAAAAGATAAAATTCAATATTTTGACCATTGATAATGAAAAACAACATGTATAATAATAAAAAAAAAAAAAAAAAATTGCGAGATTGACAAAGATATTGCATCAAATTTATGATATTTTAGGTTTTCACTATTTATACAACATAATTATTTTCTTATTGAAATTATAATTTAGTATTGATCATCTCAATTTTTAGTTAAGTAAATTGAGAGATAATTTATATATTATTGTGAAAAAATATCATAAAACTTGAATTAAAATATAGAAAATAATATCTTGGTATGGTTAATTACTTTTTGAAATTTTAAAATTAACAGTTAGGACAAAAATCATTAATAACTATATCATTTCAAACAATATAGATAAATTTGCTAACCGTTAATGTTAAAAAAAATGTGATATGAGACTTTATGGAATAAAAAATTAATTAAAAATTAAATGTAATTGTTATTGAAATAATTTTGATAAATAATGCAATATAGGAATGAACTTTAATATGTATATGTAATAAATAACTTTAAAATAGGATTTAGTTATAAAAATTTCAATACAACGTGATTTATAAAAATACGAATGTGTATAAATTTAAAATATAATTTTAATTAAGAATTTGACATTGGATCTATATGACTTAACCAGATATTTATCCATAAAATTATGACCAATAAAATATCACAATTATTATAAGAAATTAATTACGTATTAAATGTAATTATCTATAAAAATATTTAATAATTTAATAATACGCTATAAAAAAGAGCTCTAATTTTTAGATGTACTAAATAACTAAAAATAAGATTATTTATAAAAAAAACTATACGTATGATGTGATTTATAATTTAGTACTCCCTCCGTCCCATAAAGACAGTCCTCCACTCATTTTCACACAGATTAAGAACAAAAAGGAATATAAAATATTAATTTCACTCTTAAAAAATAAAATAGACTATCTTTTTTCGACGGACAAAAAAAATAGTGGACTATCTTTGTAGGACTTAGAAAGTATTATCTAGTAATAAAATTTTGACATAATTTTTAACTAAAAATTTTACTTTGGATTTGTATAACTGAACACAAATATTTATTTGTAAGATTGAAAACGTTAGAAGAACACATTTTTTTATGAAAAGAGAGATTTTGACACAAAAAAATCAAATATAAATAAGTAAAACCAAACAAATTATCGTTCTTATACCATAAAAAATAAAAAACAACTTCTCAGTAAAAGCAAATTTAAAAAAAATAATCTAATTTCTTGTTTTTATTATTTTTTATACAATGTGATATACAATTTCATCAAATATATATACTGACCCATGAATAATATGTTTTTTCTTCACTCAACGGCCGAAACCATTAACATATATATCCAACCCAAAGCTATTCTAAATAGCCCAACATTAGCTAACACATTTCAACCCCAACAGAGAAATCTAGAACATAATATAAATAGACTATTAACAAATCATTTTATTAGTCCAAAATAATTTTGCATTCTATATTGTTTTCGAAGCTTTCTCTTCAATATTATTGTTTTAATATTTTTTCTTTTTTGTCAGAAATTCAAATCTATGTTCAATGACTCAAAATATCACAGGTCTTGAAGAAAATAGTAGTTCCAATCCTTCTTACTTTTTCAAAAAATAATTTACGATTTTTTATTTTCAACTGGTTTGTAATATTAATAACTAATAAGCATTACCACCGCACCAGAAATTTTGAATCATAAAATGTGATAAATAGAAGGTGGAGTGGAGGGGTCATGTTAAATAGTACACATTTTTTCAAAGAAATAACATTTTAATTGAATCTTTTATTATTGTGTATAACTTCATAATAATTATATATAATAGAAATAAAATAGGTTGTATATCGAAAAATGAAAAAAAAAAGAATATAGAAAACAAAAATGAATAAACAGATTTTGAAAAACGGGAAAAAAATGAAACAAATTCTGAAAAAAGAAAAAAAAAAACTTGCTTTCCAGTGTAATTAGACGGCGGGAAATAGAAGCCATATAAACACAATAAATATTAAGAATGTAAGTAGACATCAGCGATTTTTAAAAATAATAAATAAATATTGAAGGCCCAATTATTTTTGAAGTGGGTTTTGAAGTTGATTATTGGATGAGAGATATGAGTAGTGTGAACATGATAAATATTGAAGTCCTCAAAATTGGAAAAATAAATAAATAAATAAATAAAATTTGCACATAGCACAAGAGTTTTGGAGGGAAACAGTGAAGTTGACTGGGGTTGACTCAGCTACTTTTATATATTATATAGATAAAGATAAAGATAAAGATTTTACACATAGTACACTTATTACAACTCTTACTAAATATGTAATAAATAATAATTTTTCCTACAAAAATTTGTATCTTTTGTTTATTTTTTTAATTTTTTTTATAAATAAAGTAGAAGTGAGGAGAGAGAGTCATTAAATGCAATTTTCCCTCCAAAAAGACTCTCTCTCCTCACTTCTACTTTTATATATATATATATATATAAAGATAAAGATATATATAGATAAGAATGGCTTACATTTTAAACCAAGGGAAACTTGGGATTTTTTTCATTATATATTTTATCTCCACTTCATAAATAATGAAAAAAAGATTAATGAAATTGAATCACATAAAGGAGAAAGGTATTCAAAAATAGAAATTCAAAGAATTGTAATTATAATTCCCAATAATATGAACTGATACATGAACAATAAAATAATGTGTGTGGAAAGAGATAGAGAGATGACAAATTCACATATTATAAATCTAGGAGATTATTAGACTATAATAAAAAACTGAAAAGACATTAGTGAGTGAAATAACCACTATTAAAATCTAATTACTCGTCATGGGCACAAAATTTACCTTCAACTGCAAACTACAAATTCAACAATAATTCGCAAGAATAATGAATCAGTTAAACGTGCACAAGGAAAAAAGAATCAAACTAATTAATTTTTTTAAAATCCAAATGAGAAAATGAAGGCGTTTTCAACCTCTCAAAGTAATACACGCCAAACAGGAATTGAATTAAAAAAATCCTCAATTCAAATTAGAACTCGCAAAGGGTTTCCAAGATGCCCAAAATCTTCAACAAAAATTTATTATAAGTAAAACCCAACACGTTCAATAGCTAATAACACAAACCCACAAAAGATAAAATGGTACATCATCAACCAAAAAAGCTTGCCCAAGGATTTAAAAGCCAAAATCTGAAGTAGTCGTCACCAAAATATGAAGCAATGAAGCCGGCTCATCAAGTTCAGAGCAACAAATGTGAGGGCGAAATCGTGATGTCAAAGATTCTACGACAAGGACGAACAAGGATGTTCTTGGTGAAATAGAAGAGAGTGAAGAGACAAATCAAGGATGTTATTGATGAAATCATGCTCATTCTGCTATTCAAAACAAAGAATGTGAATGGATGGAATGTAAATGTATTCCCATTAATGGACTGGGACTGGAAAGACGAATGTGGATGGTTGGGAACTCGTGAGTTTCAATACAAATGAATTAAATTAAAATATTAACTAAAATATTAAATAAATGACATATTGGTAATTATGAAATATAAAGTGGACAAATTCGTCCAAAAAAGTTTCTCAAACTTAGCCCCTTTTATAGGTAGTATAGTATATAGATATAAATGATGTCATGGTCCACTTTACGGCTGAAAATTAAATCGCGCCAAATCGGAAACTACTTTTTGAAATCATTGATTTTGACCCACATGGTTCCATCAACGTTTTGATTTTTAAGTGAACCAAATAGTTTCGACAGTTTGATTTATGTTTCAATATTTGCAAATCATTTCAAACTGTCAAAAAATTAAATAAATCTAAATATAAATTAATTTCATTTTTTTAGGCTCAATTAAAACTAAAAACACCTATTTAAGATACACCGACGTGTATCGGACTTACAAATGCCTTTGCAGTAGACCATGAGTTCTGATCGAAGCAGAGCAGCGATGGACGTACAGGAACACCGTCAAAGAAGAAATATTATCAACCCTCCCGCTGAAGTTTTGTTTTCTCCCATTTTCTATCAACCCGCTGAAGTTTGATTTTCATTTCGGTTTGTCCAGCGACACTGGTTGCGTCTGAGAGTGTAATTTTTGTTGTAAATATTATCTGTATTAGTGAATGACAATTGTATCCTCGTAACCCTAGTTATAATTACTTTGTATATCCCTTTCTTTCCCTATATATATGGGGCTCTGGTTCATAATAGAATACACAAGTTTATTGGTGTCTATATTTCTCTCTCTTTTTCTCTCTAGTTTATAATACGTTATCAGCACGAGTCTCTACCAAATTGAGTTAAAATTTTCTTTTTCAAAATCCCATATATCAAAATATTAGTTAGATGGTAAAATCATATGCACCGAAATTAATTTGGTGACATATGAAATTTTTTATTACTATTCAATTGCAATTCACATCTATTCATTACGATGTTGTTCATTAGCAATTGCGGCTCATAAATCTGAATCTGATTTTCTCCAACCAATTCGACAGATTTTGATCTTTATATTGATAATTCATTATGTTGTTGCTCCTGAAGTAGCACAACAGTATATATTAATATTTCAGAAGAATATTAATCATAGATTTGTCCATTACAAATTTATTGATGCTATTAATTCATTCGTTGTTGCTCCTGAAGTATGACAACATTATATTAATATTTCAGAAGAATATTAATCATAGATTTGTGTATGTCTATTACAAATATTTGTTGTTGCTCCTGAAGTAGCACAACATCATAATTAATATTCCAGAAGAATATTATTTGCTCCCGAAGAGCATAAATTAAATTTTCAATATTCCAGAAGAATATTGATTCATTATTCTTGAATAATAGAAATTTTAGAACTATAATTATTCTAGAAGAATAATTTGTGGTTGCTCCTGAAGTAGCACAATTTTTATTATAATAATATTCGTAAAGAATATTAATTGCTCCTGAAGAGCATAATTTTGAAAGATTTATTATTCAATTGCTCCAAAAGAGCAAGTATCTAAAATCTTTAACAATAATTTGTTGTTACTCCTGAAGTAGCATCACGGATGATTAATATTTCAGAAAAATATTAATTGTAAATTTGTCTATTATAAATAATTTGTTGTTACTCCTGAAGTAGTACAACATTATAATTAATAGCCTAGAAGGATGTTATTTGCTCCTGAAGAGTATGAATTATAATTTTCAATATTCTAGAAGAATATTGATTTATTATTTCTTTTGGAAGAATCGAAATAAATTCGTTAAAGTATACCTTGTTCTAGCAAATTATTATTGTTATTATTTTTTGCTCCTTCAATTTTGTCATTGGAAATCACTACGTTATTTAAAATTCTCAAATACATTATTAGATTTGATTCTACCATATATTAGTTATATATCTAATTTTTATATATGGAATTCACGTGCATGTTTAGTATCTTTTGCATATTGGTAAAAGATTTAGCCAATAAAAGATTTAGTCAATTTTGTTAACTTCTATATATGGAGATTCTTTTTCCTGATATATGTTTGGTAATTCATTTTTATATATAAATTCATATTATGTTTATATGATAATTAATATTCTTTAAGATGATTAAATATTTGTAGATGTTCATTCTTAAATTCTGATTTAATAATGTATCATGTTGTTGCTCACGAAGTAGGACAACAATAGTAGTATTCTAGAAGAATATTACTTGCTTGTCACGAGCAGTATATTACAATTTCAATATTCCAGAAGAATATTGATTCAATGCTCTTGAAGAAGCATAATTTAAAATATGTTTTAAATGAATATGGTGTTGGTGTTCTCGAATAAACACAACTCACGTTAGATAAATATTCCAGAAGAATATTTTAACGTCACTCGTGTAGAGTACAAATATTGTTGGCTTGAAAGGAATAATTAATAATTAATATCAATATTCCAGAAGAATATTGACTTATTATTCTTGAAGAATTGCAATTTTAGCAATATAATTATTCCAGAAGAATAATTCGTTATTTTGCTCCTAAATTGCACAATAGATATCAATTATTTATATAATTGAATGGGATTCGAATCAATATTCCAAAAGAATATTGCGTTATTACTACGTTTCAATATTCCAGAAGAATATTTCATTTTTACTCTTGAAGAAGCAATACGTTGTTGCTCCCGAAGAAGCACAACATTTATAAAATAATATCATCCGCTTTTGAAGAATATGATATTATAATTTCAATATTCCAGAAGAATATTGACATATTGATTTTGAATGAGTAATAAAAACGTGCTTTCGAAGTAGCATATGTTTCGAAGAATATCTCATTTAAGTTCATGTTTATCCTTAAAGGAAAATATATAACTAATGTCATAAGGACATTGTTTAGTTTGACTACTTGAATAATACATGATTATACAATATTTAATCATTGAATTATATCTTATATTGAACCAGAAGTTCAATTTAATTTTATTATTTGGCATGACCAGTTGGACCATCACTGAATCAATAATGATGCGAAATTAAAATTGATACTAGATGAAGAACCAGAAGATTCTTCAATTCAATCATATATGATGTTTGTTCTCTTTCACGAAATTTTTCATTATCACTAGCTAAAATAGGGATTAAATTCCCTATATTTCTGAAAATTAATTGGGGTGATAAATGGGGATCAATCATCCTCCACGTTGATCATCTAAATATTATTTGTATCCAATAGATTTGATACGTGTACTAGATGATTGCATTGTGTTCGCAACCTGAAGTTTGCTAAATTATTGCTCAAATTATGAATTATGAGCATAATTTTCAGATTATATAATCAAGAATGTGTCTTGGCTAGTGGACACGAATCTCAACATTTTAATAAGTGTTAGTTGGGATGTCGATAAATAGTTTAACATATTTGTTTGTTAAATGCCTCCAGTTAATTTAATTGAGAACAAAATACTTCCCTTTTTATTTAGGGAATTCTATTACGCATCATGCTAATATCATAGTTCTCCCTATTATAATTGACTTATGGTTATAGCATAATTTTCCCATATAATTTTTTAATAGTGCAATTGATCCACCGCAATGCACTAATATGGGAAATAAAGAATGTTGAGAAAAATGCGTTGTTTGAACATATATCCCAAATAGGTGATATTTTACAACGTCGAAAAAAAAAAGTTATTGTCAATTTGATTAGACAATTTTCTCAACATTAGGGGGGTAGCTTAAAATCAAACAAATGCATCATATTATGTTATATTTATCCTCGCGATTGATAATACGAACCAGAAGTTCGATTGAAAATATGAACGAAACGTTCAAAGATAACATAATTACAAAATGCATAAGAGATTAATAAAATCTCATGCTCTATCTTATATTGATATGTAGCACGCCTGAAGCGTAGCGATATTTGATTCGAATAAAGATCCCCAAATAAATAAAAATAGAGTAAATGATTATAATGGTCTTATTGAGGAGGCATATACTCGTGAGAGAGTATTTATTGACATAATTAATTGTAAATCTCCAGAAGAGGTTCAAGTACTTGAAATATTGAAAATTGAGATCTCTATAGTTATGTCTTGTGGGGAAAGACATCAAATTGAGATGATAATTGTGTCGATACACTTTTTAAAGCACTTATGCAAAAGCAAATTGCGAAACTAGCCGCATCATAATTTGAATGATAGCGAGGATAATAAAAGAAAATATGTCGAAGAAAATAGACATAAAAATAGTTGGCAAAAGTATGCATTCAGGTTAAATTAAACTTATTACAAAACCTGAAGTTTTGAGACCCGAAGTCCAACCACATAAAAGTGTAAAACCAGTAAAATACCTATAGGTATAGTTGTAATACACGACTTGTTGTACAACGAATGTTTCAAAGATCTGGCATAGATACAATATTTTATTTGCCTGAAAATGCATAATAAGTGTCTATACTTATATGATTATCAGAAATGTATTTAATGAAAAATGATTTACTCTGATTACTAGCTTGCGCTCTTTGACGTACCAATGAGTTATATCAAAATGTATGATCATCAACTCGGTACGTTGGGAGTATTCTTTGAAGTACTAATGAGTGAGATTAAAAAGGGTAATCAATACCTCGGTACTTTGGGATTGCGGTGAAATAATTAGAGGAAATCTATTTGAAATATAGGAATCGTTACCTATCTAAAGTTTCACGACTTAAATTTGGTGGTAGCAATTTGATAATTGCAATGTGAAACATATACTATGCTTGAAGCATACAATATAATCCTAGAAGGATTAAATATGTTTGAAACATATAATTCAAGTTTTTAAGAAACTTGTTTGATCAAAGTATAAAGATACTTTGTTATCTGAATATATCATATACATTTAATAGATTCATTTTCCAATGGAATGTGATAGATAGTATGAAATTAGATTACATGAAGAATGGTACAAATGACTCTATATGACAAAGTGTTGAAATTGAGATGTACCATTATTGTGAATAATATTTGAAAATCGTGGCAATAGATTTTCAAATTCAAATTCATGGTTAATTATTCACCTGAAGTGAATAAGTTAATTGTTCAGTAAAGTGAATAAGTCACTTCCAAATTTTAGAACTGCATTAAATGCATTGACAATATTGATTATAGAATATGGCTCGATGCAGCATGTTCAAATGATTGGAAATATTGAATATATTCAAAGAACAAATAATATGGGATATATTTCATTTATATATGCTTGGTGAAGATATTCGATATTGCACCGATTAACAGTTGAAATAATTATATGCAATATCCAAACAATTGTAATGTTCCCATGAGGGGGAGCTAATATACACTACACTCTTTTTTCCTTAGCCGAGATTTTGTCCCACAGGGTTTTCCTGACAAGGTTTTTAATGAGGTAGCTGTCATCAATATCTATTGATATACTCTTACACAAAACTCCTGAAGAGATCAAGATATGAATGATTCAATAGAGATTGAATCAGGGGGAGTAACTATATGGATGATTCAATACATATTGAATCAGGGGGAGTAACTGTACTCTTTTTCCTTCGTTCAGATTTTTTCCCACTGGATTTTTCTGACAAGATTTTAACGAGGCAGCATCAAAATACTCCAGAATTTCAACAAATCAACTCAAGTGACAATGAAACTGATTTATCTAAAAAAGTACTATCAACATCTACATTCAAGAAACCAGTTCACAAGATTGGGATACATCAACTCGATGATTTACAACGATCAACACTAGGGAGGAGTAGCTGTACTCTTTTTCCTTAGCCAAGGTTTTGTCCCATTGGGTTTTCCTGGCGAGGTTTTAATGAGGCAGCATTCATCTTAATACTCCAAGAACAACTATACTCTTTTTCCTTCATTTGATATTTTTGTCCCATTGGGTTTTTTTCAAACAAGGTTTTAACGAGGCAGATATTTTGTAATATGTCATTCAAGGGGAGTGTTGTAAATATTATCTGTATTAGTGAATGACAATTGTATCCTCGTAACCCTAATTATAATTACTTTGTATATCCCTTTCTTCCCCTATATATATGGGGCTCTGGTTCATAATAGAATACACAAGTTTATTGGTGTCTCTATTTTTCTCTATTTTTCTCTCTAGTTTATAACAATTTGTATCATTGTATGTATTGTCTTTTAATATTTTATTTTGTACGTATAATAGAAAGAATTAGGGTTAGGGGTGGGGGTGGGGGTGGGGGTGGGCTTTAGACTTGCGGGGAATTTATTGATTTAGCCATGTGAAAAATGCAATTTTTAAGAATGGCCATTTTTTGTAATTTGTCCATATTACCCTTAATAAAGTTAGTTATTTTCTTTGCAAGCTATGTTCCTGAATTTAATTTGGTTCATTTAATTCAATACTTCTTGTTATATCCATATTTTTTAATCTCTTAAGTTCTTCTAGAAATATTCTATATTGTGATAATTTCTCAAAACATTTAGGATGATCTTTTTTAGTTATATATCCTAATGTTATTCCTTCTGAAACTTCTTCTTCTATATTCTCGTATTCTTCTATAATTTTATGAACTGTATTTATATTCTTTGCTGTTTCAACAGAATTAAATTCTATTCTATTTAAGATAACATAGTCTATATCTTCGTATATTTCTTTTAATTTAGATTGTCCAACAGAGTGTATATTTTTGGATTTTTCAACGATAGTTAATAAAAATGAAATTTCCTTATTATTTAAACATAGTTTATGATCACAGTTATTAGATGTTGATGTTTGTGAAGTATTCATAGATTATTGGGTAGGTAGATTGTTATACAAAATTTTCTGGTATAAATTCATTCTTTGATCTAGTACAATACAATAATCTGCAATATATTGTTCGTATTTTTTTAAAAGTTTATTATATTCTTCAGAAGATATGTTTTTATTTTCCATTTGTTGTTTAATATCTTCCATTTTATCTTTCAATTTTTCTAAAAGGTCATCAAGTCCTTCGATTGTATATCCTGGCATTTAAGTTTGGAATGTACTTGTCGTAGTTTTATCTTCTAATTCCATTTTGATTTCTAATATGTCAGAATAATCTATAATGTATTGATCATGATTTTCTGAAAATATATAATATTGTTCAGATGATTCATCCATATCTATTAAATGAGATATAATGTTATCTATTTTTTCCATTATTTTTTCTAACAAATTGTTTAATCCTTCAATAGTATATCCAGGCATTATAAACACCGAGATAAATAATTTATAAAGTTTCAAGTAATTTTTACAATTCTATCAATGTTTGAGAATTGATAATATCTATGTCAGCCATGATATCTATACTTGGTTCAAATGGTATATTATATTTTGAAATACTTTTCTTTCTCTTTTCTAATTTATCAATTATATCTTGAATATCATGTATCATTATAGATCTTACAGTTCCTCTAGCAAATTTTTCTATCAAATTTTCTTTAAAACTTTTTAATATCTCTTGTGATGCGTAGAGTTGCTCTTGGTATCCTATTTTATCAATTTCATTTTCATATTCAATACATTTTTTACTTTTGATATGTTTTTTAACTTTATATGGACCTCTCTTAGTTCTGGATTTTTTCATGATATAATTATTTTCAATCATGATATTAAGATTTTCAAAAACTGGTAAAGAAAGATTCATCTCTTCCATCACTGTCATAATCTATTACAGGATCATAATCATTATCACTACTAAACACATATCCTAAATATAATTCATTATTTATTTCAGTGTTATCACTATCAAGCCAAAAATAAATAATTGATTTTGTAATTTCTAATTCTAATATTCGTTTTAATGTTGGAAAGATAGCTAACAAACATGACATATAGACATGATATAACTTTTTTATTTCATTATTTGGTCTAGTAAATTGTTTATGCATGAATAAAGGTTCAATTATGCTATTATATTCATCATTATGAGGACTGTTTTGATAATTAAATTTAACAATTCTGAATTCTGTCATATTAAAAGCTCTTCTTCCTCCTAATTCCGTAAAGATAGATATATTAAGAATACTAACCTCTTTTCCTGTTCTCAGTACCTTTGTATTTTCCTTCTATTATTAGTGACCTTCAGACTTATAGGTTTCTGCTCCACACCCTCCAATGGCTTCCTGCCTTCACGGGTTATTAGCTAAACCTGGATGCCTTCACTGTATAACTCTTTAGATGGAAAATATTTTAGGACAGAGTGTAGGGAGTTTTCTTAATAATATATCTTCTTTTTGGAAATAGGATTTAGAAGACAAGAATTTAGAAACTCATCATAATATGATAAGTAAATTGGGATTTTATTGATGATATGAAAATTGACAAAGGATTGGTATGAGAATTTTTTGAAAGACAGAAGATTTTTTGGCTTTCTCACAAACTGAGTGCTCAAGAGAGTTCTGTCTCTCAACTAGCCCGGAGGCCTCTATTTATAATACTACATTGGACACAATTACATCATTGCTTACATCATCGTCCTAACAATTTTACAGCTTTTTTTTCACCTAAGGACACACCTGTCCCTCTATTATTTATTACATCACATGACCCTTACATTATAAGGACACTTATCCTTCTCTTTTTTGGTCTTGATATGGCCCCTACATTGTCCTGCATTGTTGAATTAAAGTAGATCTATTAAATAGCTTCCACTTGTCCATCAATTTTGTTGGCATGTGAAGCAGATCCATCAAGTGGCTTCCACCTGTCCATCAATTCCTTTGGCATGTGGGGCAGTTTCTGGCTATGCACGCCTCTTGCAAAGTGGCAAAGCTTCCATGGATTTGGTGAGTGTCAAATTTATTGATGTATTCTTGCAAGATTGTTGATTTTTCTTTTCCTCCATTAGTGAGTAGGGTCCATCCATTGTACTGGCATATGCATTTGAATTTTTTCCCATACAGGTTTTTGGCAATGTTGTAGAGAACTTTAATTCCCAATACACTTCGGGATCTAAACCATGATCTTGTAATGTTTGGTACTGGCTTGGTATTTTTTCCAACTTCAATTTGAAAATTTCGAGCAACATACCCAATCGTGATAATATGCTCAGCAGGATAATATATCCTTCCATCAATTTCAGGACTGATTGAATAAAATTTTAAATATATGGGTCTTCCTTGGGCAAACTTTGAAATTTCTCCTTTTAGTAAATTATCAAATTTTTCAATTTCTTTCAGATCTTTTCCTGGATAGATAAGATCCAAAAATTCATAATCAGCTGCCATTTTTGTCATGACGAGATCTCCTCCCTGGGTAACGATCAATCTTGGGTATACATGGTCTCCAGATGAAATGTAGTAACAATCACATTCCTGAAGTTCATATATAATTTCAACAGTAGTTTTATATTCGTTTTCTTTTGGTAAAAAAGGGGAATCATCTTCCTCTTCAGCACAAATTCTGACTACCCTTGTGTGTTCATCTTTGGCATTGATTGTGATTTTTCGAGGACTGGCTTCATTTATAACAACTTTTTTGGGACTTGGTTCATCTCTTTTGATCGTTGGTCCACCACTGCTTCCAGAAGATGTACCTGTTTGTATTTTTGATATACATGTTTGGTATCAGCCTATTTGGTAATCAACGATTCAAACTGAGATTCAATCTCAATTATGTTATCGCTCAATTCTTTAGTATAATTGTGAATAAATGTTGAGATTTCCATCAATTGTTTGAAACTTCCTTGGAAAGTTTCTGCAAGTTGTTCAATTCCAAGGTTTATATCTTCAGCTTCCTCCATGAGGAAGTTCATTCGCTTTTTGGCGTCTATCAGAGATTGTTTGATATTATCCATCTGCAAATTCAATATTCCTGCTTAAAAAGTCCGCAAGATAATTATTAACACATTTAATATGAACTATATCAAAATTATAAAATGCCAAATAGGCTTGCCATCTATGGAGCCTTCTATATTGAGGTTCTGGTGGTAATTTATTTTTTACTAAACCTGCAACTTGAGAATTATCAGTTTCAACAATGAATTTCTTAGATAATAAAAATAATGAAAACTTTTTTATTCATCTGATGATTGCTAACAGTTCTTTCTCATGAGTAGTATAATTTATTCCTGCTTGATTAAACGTTCCACTTGAGTATCTACAAATTTCATTAAGATCCGTTTTTAATATTGCTGCCCAATATTTATCTGAGGCATCAGTATTAACTATTAGATTATCTCTTTCATCTGGTAATCTTAATTTTGGCAAATTTTTACATTCTTCTTTTAGTGATTTGACAATTTCTGTATGTTCATCACTTCATCCTTTGATATTTGTTTTTCTGAGTAAAATCTGAATTTTATGTCTCTTTTTTGATAGATTTTCAATAAATCCTTCTGCATAATTTAAACATCCTAAAAATTTTTGTATTTGTTCTTTTGATTCTAATTTGTCTGGAAAACTTTCTATCTTTTTAGATATGTGGGTTTGTAATTTTATCCCTCTTTTATCTATTGATAATCCAAGAAAATCAATTTCTTGTTTTTCTATTATAACTTTATTTTTTGAAAGAACAATTCCTTCTTTTTTCCATTCATTTATAAATTTAATTAAATGGTTTTTATGTTCTTCTCTATTATTAGAACATATTAATATATCATCGACATAAACAATTAAGAATTCATTAAATTTTCTAAATATGTTATCCATTTTTCTTTGATATATTTGTGGTGCATTTTTTAAACCAAATGGCATAACCATCAATTCATACTTACCTTGTGGTGTACTAAATACTGTGTATTGAATACCATCTTCTTCCATTTTTACTTGCCAAAAACCTGATTTGCAATCAAATTTAGAATAATATTGTTTTCCTTTTGCAAGATTTATTAGTACCTCTTTATTTAGTAAAAAGTATCCATCAAATTTAGTATATTTGTTTAACTCTTTATAATTTATCACTATTCTAGCTTTTCCTCTTTTTTGCTCAGAATGTTTCATAACCATAAAAGTTGGACTACTATGGGGTCCATTACTCTGTCTGATTAATTTTTGGTTAAGTAATTCTTTTATCTGAGTTTTAAATTCTTGTGTATCCTGTATGGTATACATCATTGGTCTAACTCTTATAATAACATTTTCTGTTAATTCTATTTTAGCTTTTGGATGATGTGGTTTCCAAAATAATAATGGATTTTCTCCACAATTTTTTTCTAGTTGATCAATGATTTTTTCCATGTTTGTTTGTATGTTTGTTTTTAAGATTTTTTTATACATTATTCTTTTATTTTTTATTTCATTTTGTGTAATTGGTTTTTTCTCCCATTTATCACTACGCTGTGTTGGCTGAACTCTGTAAAGTCTAAATTCTCTTGGTATTTTTAGTAAATGTGCACAAGGTGTTTGCAACATTATCATGTAATTATTTTGTTTATAATATTGAAATTGTTGTATAAAGTCATTTCCTAGTAATATATCACATTCTAAGTTGTTATAATTATATATTTTATTTACAACTATTTGTTTACTCCCAAGTATTATATCAATTTTATCGGCACTATTAATTATATGGGTACTTTCTCCTGTTACTCCTGTAATTTTTATCTTTCCATTAGTATTCCATGATTTTATTAAGAAACTTTTGAATATTGTTATATCACTTCCCGTGTCAATTAATGCACATGTTGTTATATTTGTTTCAACAATTATAACTTGTATATAAACGGCTAATGGAAAACTTATTTGATTATTCATTTATTCAGCTTTTCTGCATAGTATAGTTTGGCCATTATGAGTTATATATAATCTTTCACGTTTTATACTATAATCTTCTAGTTCATCTAGAAAGCTCATTCCTAATAATACATGAGGATTTACCATACTACTATTTACATGACATGGTACTAGGATATTTATTCCTCCTATTTTTATTGGTATTTTTACTTCAAGTTCAGTCATATGTACTTGTCCATCAAAATTTATATATCTATATGGATCAGTTCTATGAGATATTAGTCCTTTATTTCTATTTGAAGCTATATGACATTCACTAGCTCATGTGTCAATTAATATATTTGATCCTTTTATATGCTCCATTCCATTAAAATATTCACCTTCTATTTTCATATTTCTAGCATTTCTATTAAGTTTTATTTCTTTTGTATTACTAGTTTCTCCTAATTTTTTTCTATTAGGTAAACTTGCTGATTTCCTAATTAATCTGCCATCTTCAAATGTTATGTTATTATTAGGGTATTTTTCTTCTCGTAACTCTATGATTTCTGGTTTATTTTTTGTTATAGTAAGTTCATAGTTTCTTGGAACTAAACTTATTTGTTTATCTGATTCTACAGCTTTACCAAAATCTTTACATTCTTTATGAATTTCAATATATGGTTTTTTAGAATAAATGTTTCCATAATTAGAATTAGTAAATGTGTATAATGCTCTGTATTCTATAGTCATAATTTTATCTCCTGGTTCCATTATATCATCTTTATGTAATTTGAAGTGTAATCCTAAAACTTCATTAAAATTTCTATCTTTTAATGATATACAATATTTTGGGTAACATGTAAATATTAGTTTCTTATATGCTAGATTTCCTTCTACTGTTCCTAAATGACTGTCTTTTAAATTTATAATTCTTCCATCATGTAAACTTACAGTTAAAGGTGAATCTAATCCTTCTCTAAACAGGGATTTAAACATTTTTTGGATACCTGCTAAGTAAACATATTGAATCTTTTCACTTTGTTTTCTATTGATCTTTGTTAATAATTCTGCAACTGTATTTTTTGTTAAAAGATTTAATTTGTGTGTTCCTTGAGTGGTTCTAACATCTATTGCCCTTTCAATTTTATGATATTCATTTATTGCTACTTTTTCTCTTTTCCATATTCTATCTAATATTTCTCATTTTCCTATTTTCAAATCTAAAGATAATTTTTGTACCTTCCTGAACTTATTATTATCAAAAGTTACATTTAATCCATAACCTTCTATTCCTTCATATTCTTGTTTATTTATGTTATTATTTGCTTCTATTTCTTCTATTTCTTTATTCTGATTCTGATTCTGATTCATTACCTTCTGAATCTGTTTCACTTATATAAACTTCTTGATCATAGTATTCTTCAATGCCTGATATTTCACTTAGTTCACTTTCTATTTCTAGATATTCTTTTTGTAATATTTTAACCTTCTTTTTATTACAATCAGGGCTTATATGTCCTATTTCTCCACAATTCCAACATTTACATTGGCTTTTGTCTTTCTTATAAGTTTTATTTTTCTGTCTTTTATTTGGATTATATCTTCTTTTGTAATATCTTCTCTTAGGTTTTATATATTTTTTCCTGAAGTTTCTGAATTTTTTAAACTTTCTATTTTTATATTTTCTTTTATTATTATTTCTTCTTCTTTCAGGGTTACATCCCCATTGAGTAGATTTTTCATATCTTAACAACATATTCTGATTAATTTTCCTGATTTCTTTAATAATTGTCTTTGTTGACATATATATGCTAATCTTTCAAATAGGAATTTTATTCTTGATCCTAATGTTCTAGGTGTTCCAGGGTTATCTCTAATAAATTTTTCAAATTCTATTTTAAAATATATTTCCCATGAACCTGGTAATTTATTGTAATACATATCTCTATATACTTCTTGATTTTCATTACTATAGAATTGGACATAATAGTATTCTTTAAACTCACAAGTATATTCTTTGATTTTACACATATCACATATTGTTAAATTTATTAATCTTACTCTTGCATTATCTTTTTCTCTTATTGATTCTGCTTCAGAATTACTTATCCAATTTTCTCCTAAAAATTCATCCGCAATATAATCTACTAACTTTTCTATTCCCTTTCTATCTTATTTTATTAGTTCCGTCTGTACATTTCTTCTTATTAATGCTTTCGTATCACTACTTATTCCTTCCCACTAATTTCTAACATGTCCTTCAAAAGAGGCTACTAAAAAATTTATCATTCTATCAGTATTTTCCCATGTATCATCTTTATTGTATAAAAAGAATAGTATCATTGAATCTGCCCAAGTTAATAAGGCTTTTTTAGTATCTATTTTACAATCCAAATCTAATTTTGTTCCTCCATGATTAATAGGTTTATCATAATTATTATTTGGTTCAAACCTATCTTTATATTTATTTCCCCTAGGTGGTTGTCTATCTCTAATTCTATCATAATATTTTCGGTGTGGTTTACTATATAAGGGTGCATAACTTTCATCTGAATCTGATAATTCTTGTTTAGAAGTTCCTATAGGAGTAGGGTTAGGTGCTCCTCCAGTATTCATTAAAACTTGGTATTCATCAAAATTTTCAATGCTTAACTGGTCAAAATTTTCTATAAGCAAATCTAATTCTTCATTCATTTTTGTCTCGGTCTTCTTCAACTTTTTCTTCAGCTTTTAATTTTCCTAAAGTTTTTTCTATAAATTTTTGTAATTCTAATTCTTCCTCTAATATTTTTGGTAATATGTTTCTCCTGAATTCATCATCCATACTTCCTACTTCTATTATTATTTTTTCTTGTTCAAAATGTTTTTTTCCTATTCTAAGTATTTCTTTTTCTATGAATTTTTTATCTATTTTCTTATTTTTGGTTTTATTATTTTCTTTGAATTCTCTAATTTCTAGTTTTAGTATATTTATATCATTTCTTACTTCTTTTAATTCATTTTTTACTTCTTGAACATCACCTATCAATGATTTTATTAATATTTTTAGATCTTCAATATATTCGCTTATTGACATTTTATACTCTTGGTTTTTGAGTTTTTTGTACCTTAAATAGTCTGTCATACATATCATCTATTTTTATTTCTATATTTTTTATTTTTTCTTCTATTAATATAATTTTTTCGTTTTCATTCTTTCTTATATTCTTATTTAATTTATCTATTTCTTTTATAATTATTCCAATTTTATCTTGATTAATTAATTCTCCTGACTTTCTTTGAAATTCTTTTAAGATTTCTTCATCTATATTTTTAACTTCTCCTATCATTTCTTTTAATTCCTTGAATTGTATTGTTAGTTTATTTTGAATATTTTGTAATTTTTCTTTGATATTCATATCCTGTATATTTAATTGTTGTAATTCTTCAATGGCTAATGTATCTTGTAAATTTATGTTTTTATATGTTTGCCATAAAAATGCACTTATCCAATTTAATTGCATATTAAGAAGTCCATCGGATTCTCCTCATGAGCTTAATGGTTGAAACATAGTTGTATTGGCTCCTTTTATTTGGTAAGATCCTACTGGTAGATTAATATTTTCTATTATTTGTTTTTCAAATTTTATTTCTGGAAATTCTGTCATTAAATTTTTCATTTGATATGCTCAACTTCTAATCTTAATTCTGTATCATATTTTACTTCTTTACATATCATTATATTATATTCACAAAATTCTTCAATTGATCTTAACATCGTTTTTCTTTGTTGTGCTCTATAACTTTTTATGTAATATTTTATTTCTCCAGTTATATCATATTTTTCCATATTGATTTTTTCTTTGTTATTTATGATCATAAGTATATTAGGTAATTGTTTTAGAATTATATTAAAGTATTTTCTTTTTCTTTATAATGATTTTAGTCTTAGAAATCCTTTTCTTTTTATATTTCTTTCTTCTATCATTTGGTCTAATATATTTCCTCTTTGTTCTATTATTGAATCTAATTTTTCATTTGTTTTCATATCTAGATATTTGATTAATAAGGGTTCTCCTCTATGATAATCCATTTCTATAATCTTTGTATAATTCTTTTAGTATATCTTTGTGGATTAAATCTAATATTTCGTTTATGATAAAATCTTCTTTTATTATGTCGAAATTTATTAGATCATAAATGTATTTTCTTATATCTTTGTTTAAGTCTCTTAAAGTTCTCAAGATTTCTATTTTATAATTATCGGGTAATATTAATGTATGCATAATCATAAATCTTGATGTATATATTATATATTTATTTTTAATTTGTGTTATATAATATTTATTTTTTAGATCTGCCATATGACTCTGATACCAAAGTGAGGGGGTGCTACTATGAGGGAACAAAAATCAAATAAAATCTTATAAACAAATTAATTAAAAATATGTAAAGTTTTAAGGACTAAGTTGTAACTTTTCTAAAATTTAAGAGGCTTGGTTGAAATATGATATTTAAGGGTATTTGAGGTAATTTATAGTATTTAAGGCTGTTTTGATGAATTGATAAAAATTTTGACTATTTTTCCAAAGGGCCATTTTCATGTGGCTATTTTCATGGTATACCACTTAGACTTGCGGCTGAGTTCTATTTGAATTGTACTAGCATTATTTATACAATTTATACTATAATTCAAATTGAAAGTCAGTATAAATATATACCTTAATTAATGAATTGCCCATTGTAGTTTCATTCTTCAATTTACGTGTTGGCAGCGGCTACAATCATCAATATTATCGAGGTATTCTTTTTTTAATTTCAATTTTTTTCCTCAAAATATTTAATTAAAAATTAAAGAGACTCTCCTCATCATGATAATATATTAATATTATTTTTTGTTTCATGTTTTTACTTTTCAGTTCGAAGCTATGACTATGAGTCTACCAATTATTTCTGATAGTACTTTGATAGATGATGATATATCCAAACCATTTTGGAAATATGTTACAAAATATGATAAACTCAATGAAGGGGGTGGTAATATTAGTTGACAGTGCAATTTTTGTCATCACAAAAAAAATCTTTGTATACACGAATTATGGCACATTTGTTAAATTTGTCAGGTTTTAGTATAAGAGTTGTAAAAAGGTAACTACAAAAGATATAAGTGAAATGCACAAATTAGATGAAGAAGCTAAGATGACGATAAAAAATAATTAGCCAAAAAAAGTACCATTTCCTGGGGAAATTTTTTTTATTAATACTGCTATTGGGAATGATGATGCTACTTTTCAAATGATGGAGCAAAAGTAAAGAAAGACCAGTGCACTTGAAAAGCTTTTATTATGACATTCGTAAACAATTAGATTCAGAAATTACTAGGTTATTTTATACAGGTGGTGTGTTATTTAATCTTACCAAAAATCCTTATTATGTAAGTTCTTATAGTCGCTGCAAATAGCCCCATATCAGGACATGTGCCTCTAGGTTATAATAAGTTGAGAACCACTCTCTTGCAAAAAGAAAAAAGA
The DNA here is from genome assembly GCA_963555705.1 of Ligustrum vulgare. Classification (NCBI taxonomy): domain Eukaryota; kingdom Viridiplantae; phylum Streptophyta; class Magnoliopsida; order Lamiales; family Oleaceae; genus Ligustrum; species Ligustrum vulgare. The sequence continues at coordinate 14,794,666 of OY743185.1, forward strand.
AACATGGAAAGATTATTGCAGCTTATAAAAAGTACATGAGCAGAAAAATGAGTAAGTATTGTGAGTGATGGGTGGAGTGATCCACAAAGAAGACCATTAATTAATTTCATGGTAGTGTCTGATAGTGGACCAATGTTTTTAAAGGCTATTGATTTTATGGGTGAAATAAAGGATAAATATTTTATTTCCAACTTGATGCAAGAGGTTATAAATGAAATTGGACATGAAAAAGTTATTCAAGTAATTACAGATAATGCTGCAAATTGCAAGGCTGCAGGTCAAATAATTGAGGCACAATTTCCTTATATTTTTTGGACACCATGTGTCGTCCGCACTTTAAATCTTGCTTTGAAGAATATATGTGCAACAAAGAATGTTGATAATAACCTGATTACATATGAGGAATGCAATTGGATCACTGGAATTCATGATGAGGTTATGGTTATTAAAATTTTTATCATGAATCACTTGATGGTATTGTCAATATTTGAGGAATTCATATCATTGAAATTGCTAATGGTAGCAAAGACCCGATTTGCTTCAGCAATTGTTATGCTTAAAAGATTTAAACTCATTAAGAGAGGGCTCCAAAACATGGTTATCAATGAAAAGTGGACAGCTTATTGACAAGATGATGTGCAAAAGGCCAGTTTTATGAAACGGAAAATACTTGATGATCTTTGGTGGGACTCCATAAGTTATATTTTTTCATTCACTGCACCAATTTATGATATGCTTAGACTTTGTGATACAGGTAAACCCTGTCTTCACTTAGTTTATGATTTATGGGATACCATGATAGAAAAAGTGAAATCAGTGATCTATAGGCATGAGGGAAAACATCATGATGAGGTGTCATCATTTTATGATGTTATTTACAAGATTCTTATTGATCGTTGGACCAAGAGTAATACTCCACAACATTGTTTGGCTCATTCTTTAAATCCAAGGTACTTCTACATAATATTTTTTCTTTATTCATGTTTTAGTATTTTTGTACCATTTTATTATTTGTTTTTCTATTTCAGGTACTATAGCAAGGAATGACTTAAGGACAATCCTGCTCGAGTTCCTCCTCATAAAGATTTAGAAGTATCACCAGAAAGAAAGAAATGTCTCAACAGATACTTGTCAAATGAATGATGTGTAAAAGTGATAGCTGAGTATGCTAGTTTTTCAACTATGGATAATGATTTTAGTGAGTTTGATTCGATGCATGATCGATACAATTTGGACCCAAAGACTTGGTGGGTCAATTATGGCGCTTATGTACCTATGCTTCAATCATTGGCCTTGAAGTTATTGGTACAACCATCTTTTTCGTCGTTTTGTGAAAGAAACTGAAGTACCTATTCCTTTGTTTATTCCCTTAAAATGAATATGATAACTCCAAAACGTGCAGAGGATTTGGTATTCGTTCATAGTAATCTTCATTTATTATCAAGGAGGAGTCCACAATACTTCACAGGAGAGACTAAGATGTGGGGATATTGGTGGTGATACATTTGATTCATTTAAAGAAGTTGGAGTGCTTCAAGTTGCTAATTTATCACTAGATGAACCAGAATTGGAGGCGATAATACTTACAGATGATGGAGATGAACATGTTGAGGAAGTAGCTGAAGATGAATGATAATAATAATTTTTTTTGTTTTATGTATTTTTGAACTTCGTGTTATGACTAATTTTTTTACGACTCAATTGCAAGTTTGTTTTTATTTGCTACGCTCAATACTCATTTTGATACAATAAATATATAATTTGTTGTTTGTATATTAGGATAAAATATATATAAAAAAAATTAAAAATTAAAAAAACTAATTAGCGTGTTCCCCACGTGTCGTGTTCTGTCTTTTTGAAAAATCACGTATCAGCGTGTCCGTATCGCCTGTTTCACTGTCTGTGTCCGTGCAACTTAGACACCTATATTAGAAATAATCCAAATTAAAATCAATGCCTAAATAGACAAATATTCGTTACGATTAATTAACTAAATCATACCCAAATATCACAACGGTAAATATAAAATCCTCAAATTGGATGAAGTGGTGAACAACTTCTGCTGAGCCATACTCATTGATCGCCAATTACATTTGAATAGAAAATTAAATCTGGGTTTTAATTCAAACTCACACGTTCATTTTCCTTCTAATAATAATTTTATTGAGTTTCAGCTAAATTTGCAGGTTACTGGTTATATACATCCATTTTTTTCTTACTTTTTAGTAATTTCTTATTATATTTTATTGATAATTGTGTGTTTGTTCTAATTTGTGTCGGGCTCCCTTAATTTTTTAGAGGACAACATTTTTATTTTTATTTGCGCTGCAATTTCTTGATGAGGTCAAATAATTAATAGTTTATATTGTAATTTCATTTCTAGATTTTAATGTTAATTGCTAGAATTATTTGATTGGTTTTGAAGATTTGATCGATGATTTTTTCGACATATTACTTGGTAGAAATTGAATGCAAAAAAGTACACAACTTTCCCCCAAATTGCTAAAGATGTGCTAGCTATTTAAATATCCAAAATTGTTTTCGAGTCAGCATTTTCCTACTAGTAGTCAGATTTTTTATTCCTTCAGGAGTTCCTTGAATGCAAATATGATTGATGTGGTGATCTAACCTAAAAATTGGTTGCATAGTAACAAAGAAATTGTAAGGTGTTATAAAACTATCAAAATCTAAACAAGAATTAGAGATGAAGAGATGGAGAGAATAAAGAGGAGAATTCTCATTCCATTAGGTGTGTGAAATACAACAATGAATGCCTCTATTTATAGGAAGATAAAGTCATTCACAATAATTCTTTACAATATTAATTAGGTGGGAGTTAGGTAAGAAATTAGGTAGAGATCTACAAAGGAATTTCTTAATAATTTCTAATAATTTATAACACTCCCCCTTGAATGACTTATTGCTCAATTGTCTTCCTCGTTAAAACCTTGCTAAGAAAACCCAGTGGGATAAAACTTGAGCAAAGGAAAAAAGAGTACAGCTGCTCCCCCTGATGTTGGCCATCATTAATCATTGAGTCTAATATCCAAAATGACATCAATGATAAGTAGTACAAATCATGTACTGAAATCTGAAGTGCTTCGCTGCTTCAGTGTTTTAGTGCTTTAGTGCTGCCTCGTTAAAACCTTGTCAGTAAAACCCAATGGGACAAAATCTGAACGAAGGAAAAAGAGTACAGCCGCTGCCTCGTTAAAACCTTGTCAGGAAAACCCTGTGGGACAAAACCTGGACGAAGGAAAAAGAGTACAGCATGACAGCATGATTCTCCCCCTGAAGTGTGCAATCAAGTATTCATGAACCTTTTGAATAATGATATCATCTTTCTTCTGGAATATATATGAAAATCTTCCTGTGTGTAGCCGATATCATAACATTCTTCATAAGATGTGTATGATTTTCTTCATTTGTTGATATCATTCCAGTATAACAATGTGTTGCTGAATTATAGCTTGTTGATAGCTATGATGATGCCTCAAAAACCTTGCTAGGAAAACCCTGTGGGACAAAACCTCAGCGAAGGGAAAAAGAGTGCAGTATTCTCATTAATTTTCATCAATACGCCTCAACTGTTGCCTCATTAAAAACCTTGCTAGGAAAACCCTGTGGGACAAAACCTCAGCTAAGGGAAAAAGAGTGCAACGCGTATTTATTCCTTTTCATGGAATATCACAAGTATATTGATGCAATCACGAATCTTTTCATCTTATAATTTATGATGAGCTTTATATAAATCGTTCATAGCTCATGATGTCATAACATGCTATATTAAGCAATGTTGTACTAATTTATTGATTGCATCTTTCACTTCTGGTGAATAATCAAATATTGCATCTTTCACTTCGGTGAATAATCAAATATTGCATTTTTTCACTTCTGGTGAATAATCAAATTTAGAATTCACTTTTCATGAATAATCAAATCTAGAATTCACTTCTAGTGAATAATAAAATCTAGAATTCACTTCTGGTGAATAATTAAATATATTCATTTTCATATTCACTTCTAGTGAATAATCAATTTCCCAGATGTCATAAATGTTACACTCCAATTTTACTTTCAACATATTATATCATGGAGTCATTTGTATCATTCTATAGTGATACTAATCTGGGCATATTGAATATTTCAATGATTTATACATGTATGTTCTTGCACTTTATAAACTGCAATTTCTAATTTGCAGGAGCATAATCAATCATTGAAATAGATATCAATTTTGACATATAATCTACAATCATTTTACTTGAAATCCCAACGTACCGCGATCAACTGGTACATCAAAGAATACTCCCAAAGTACCGAGATGAGAATCATACATTTTGATCTCACTCATTGGTATATCAAGGAGCTCAAGCTAGTGATTTAGACTATAGTCTATCCACCATATGTCATGCCAGTTCTATGAAAAATTTCGCGCGCAACGAGTCGTCCTTTACGACTGTGAAATATTTTTCATTTGTACATATAATTACTGGTTTTACACATTTAAGCATTTGGACTTCAGGTCCTTGAACAATAATCATTTGGACTTCAGGTCCTTGAACAATAATCCCTACATTGGGGTTATATACTTGGCCAAAGTATTATAATTTCATCAACCTCATTTTCATAAGAGGGTATGCAGTCGACTTATTCATAGATTCCATTTCAATTCATCTCAATATAACATATAGAGATCAAGTACATAAATCTCTTATTAACTATGTCCCTTTTACTCACCAAGAGTATTTAGTCTCAAAGGGATCATTTCAATCATTCAAGAGATATTTATTTTATTTGGAATCGATAGTTATTATGCTTCAGGCATAATTACGCTTCAGGCGTGTTTTCCCCATAATGTTCTCAAACATTATTAATCGGCTAAAATGCCATAACACATGTCATTCTTTTAGAGATATAATCTCAATCATATATCTAAGTGCGCTTTTGGTGGATTGTATACATATCGCACTTTTACAAATCATAAAGCTTCTTGAGCTAATCCCTGTTTGACATAGAATATTGTTGTATGATAAACAATTTCTGTATAAGTTATTCTCATAGAAAATAATTTGAAACCTTTGATAATCTAACCGTTTATTATAGAACTTCTGGTTCAATACGGTTTTATTTCATTTCTATGTATGAATATTTGATTCAAAACAATATCGCTAAATTTCTGGTTCAATACAATGTATATTTCATTTATGAGCTTCTGGTTCATACTATATACATATTTCACTTGTACGTATGAACTTCTGGTTCAATATAATGTATATTTTATTTATGAGCTTCTGGTTCATACTATATACGTAATTCACTTGTACGTATGAACTTCTGGTTCAGCAAGATATTTCACTTATACATATGTATGAACTTCTGGTTCAATACAACATTTATTTCATCAGTACGTATTTCTGTACAGTTTAAATCAGTATACCTTTATTACTTTTAGTATACCGAAAAATCAGGTACAATATCCAAGGAAATATCTCATAATCTCAATCTTGTCGCCAAATCTTCCCTTATATCGAAAAAGGTAATGACACATTATCTCACCTTTTCAATAATTTATTCCATTATTTCTTGATGGAATCCATATCACTGACACGCGGAGCCACCGCTCTTTTACGCGTTGAATAATGCTTTTAAATAGATGACTTGGGAAGAAGGCTAGATCCATCAAAAATGGATATCATACTTTCAAATATTCGCAAATATTATTCCAATCTTCCAGTAAATGATTTGAGAAAAATTTATCGAATTAGGCTCGAAAGATTGAGGTTGCTGATGGATCATGGTATCCCAGAAGATGTTCGCTGGTTGATCGAAGCAAAAGTTCGATTAGCTGGTGAATTGCCATTGACATTTCCTAAACACATGCCTGGTTTAGGAAAAAGTACTTTTGCAAAGAAACGAAGAGCAAAAAGGCTTAACGGTTGTTACAAATGTGCTCGTTGGACATGTGATACTCGTTGCAAATCAGTAGGATATTCTTCTGGAAATCGGGATGACAAAATCGATTTCATTAAGGGTGGACTGAGTAAGGAGTCATTGGATGATATCCGATTGACTCTTGAGACGCACCCAAGTGGGTATGTGCAACGTGAACTCCTTTCCTTATATGCTCAATTTAACAAGGATAAAAACCGTTATAGTCTCAAAAATATAGTAGCAAAAGATCCTGTTTGCCAAGCTGTTATAAACAATGATGTTTTGGCTGTTCAGCATTGATACAAGGTAAATCTTTTGATATATATGCACATATAAAATATTTTCCTGTTTCCTTTCACGAGTTTTGATAAAGGCTGTTTAAATATTAAATCACCGAAAGGTGAGTAGGGTGATTTTGTCAAAAGTAAATCTTCACTTTTTCAAAAGACGAGCGGAAATAGTGAAGTTTTTCGGTTTTAAATAGCCAAACATTTTTCATAGTTCATTCATCCCAAAATAACATTTTCTCGTAAGTTTTTCCTTCTTTACTTTCAAAAATGGAAGGATCAAAACTTCGACAGATCAAAACTATCTGTGTATTTTGTGGATCAAAAGTGGGAAAAGGTTTTGGGTATCTAGAAGCAGCCGTGGATTTAGGAAAGAAATTGGGAGAGAAAGGTATCACTCTCGTGTATGGAGGAGGTAGCAGTGGATTGATGGGTTGTGTTTCACAATCCGCTCTAGTAGAGAAAGCAAGAGTGATAGGTGTTATACCTACTCCTTTAGCTGATATTGCAGGCAAAACACGAGGGCATGAAGTACAAACCTTATCTATTCATGAACGCATAACTTGCATGTTATATGGTTCTGATGCCTTCATAGCCCTACCTGGAGGTTTTGGTACTTTAGAAGAAATCTTTAATATTACTTCATGGGCTCAACTAGATCTCCATACTAAGCCTATAGGGCTTTTAAATGTAAACAATTTCTTTGATGGTTTGCTAACATTTCTTGATTATGCTGTGGAACAGGGATTCATATCTCCATTTTCTAGGAGAATCCTTATTTCTGCTCCTACTATCGAGGAACTGCTGGATAAATTGCAATCATATATTCCAATACAAGATCCAGCAGGAGTAAAGATAGATTGGTCGCAAGGAAGGGGAATCAAGCGAAAATGGAGTCCGGTTAATGTAAATTTATCTTTGTGAACTCTAGAATAGGTGGTGGTAGAGTACGGAGTATTCTCACTCTTGAGACACACCATAAATTTCTAGGATTTTATCAGTGTTTTAATCTTGTGTACCTCAAAGATTTAAGGTGGTAGAGTATGGAGTATTTCTTACTCTTGAGACACACCTTTTTCTTTATTTCCTCAAAATGTCAGAGGTGGTAGGATACGGCTACTCCCGAAACACATCTCTTATTTTGAGGATTATAAATGTTTTTCCTCTTTTTCGTTTTGCATGTATGACTCGTTTTATGCTTATTCAGGAGCAATAATAATATCATTTCAGTATATTTAGATGATAATTTTTACTTCTTCTGGAGTAAATATGTACTTCTTCTGGAATACATAAGTACTCGTGCAAGAACTTTTCCAGACACTTATCATCTAATATTCATCTCATAATACTGATGAGATTATTTTCACATTAGCTATGTCCGTGCTATCATGTGATATTATTTTATCATACATCAACATTCTCTTGTTGAATAATTTTCATCCACCCATTCAAATTCAGATATTGGTAACTTCTGGTACCATTGGATAAAATATTTTTATCAACATTTACCAACTTTTTGGTAGTGATAACTTCTGGTATCATTTGATGAAATATTATCTATCTTTAGTAGTGATAACTTCTGGTATCATTTAATGAAGTATTAAATAACAATATTTTATTAACAATAATAATACTAGGGTTATACCACCAAGTATATATTAACAATAATATTGTATATATATTAACAATAATAATACTGGGGTTATACCACCAAGTATATATTAAAAATAATATTGTATATATATATTAACAATAATGATACTGGGGTTATACCACCACGTATATATGTTGACAACAATCCTCTAATATGTTAGAATTAACCAACAATTGAGGTGTTTATATGTATTCAATTGATAAACCGACCATATAGGCGGTGTCAACATAATAAAATAATTAAACCGACCATATAGGCGATGTCAACATAATGAAATAATTAAACCGACCATATAGGCGGTATCAACATAATGAAATAATTAAACCGACCATATAGGCGGTATCAACATAATGAAATAATTAAACCGACCATATAGGCGGTATCAACGTAATGAAATAATTACCTTTCATGAGTGAGTGAATCATATCTTTCAGTCAAGGTATTCATAATAGTCCAATCCGTTACGGTGCGTGAATTTGCTTTGAAAGTTTCGGGTTACACAATTTCTCCAATTTTTTCTATGGACTTGGAATTGATTTTCTAATCTATGATGTATAAATGATTTTCTAATACCAAAAACACTAGATTTGAAATATGAAACGTTGATTAATAATAATCTGGTTTCTGATACAGAAGTTCATCATTTAGATGCAACTGTAGAGCATACTCCCGTCGTATTACTCAATTGGCTAGAGACTCGTGCTGATAACGTGTTATAAAACTATCAAAATCTAAACAAGAATTAGAGATGAAGAGATGGAGAGAATAAAGAGGAGAATTCTCATTCCATTAGGTGTGTGAAATACAACAATGAATGCCTCTATTTATAGGAAGATAAAGTCATTCACAATAATTCTTTACAATATTAATTAGGTGGGAGTTAGGTAAGAAATTAGGTAGAGATCTACAAAGGAATTTCTTAATAATTTCTAATAATTTATAACATAAGGTACCATTATCGTATTTAAACTTTATATTCATTTTTTATTAGTTGTTTTATCATTTAACAATAACCAATGAATTCATATACTATAGGTCTTATCTTTATGGTGAGAATAAATCATGTGTTATAATTGCATATGTTGCGTCAATTAGTATCGAATAAGTTGTTAAAATATTTGTCACGAACCCAAAATTCAGGCTAATTTTTTTTTCTTTCAATTCTATTGATGGCTACTAGTACCATAAAATGAACTGAAAACGTAACTACATGTGGTTACTAATAGCATACTTTCAAAAACAGGGCACATCTGATACATTTACTAAAAACTCTTTGTAAACTTGTTTAGAACCATTTTAATTGCTTTAAACAATAAGTTTACCCTGTTAAACATTTAGGATCATCATTTCTACTTTAATTTTGACATTTTAATAACAACATAGTTAAAAACAATTTCAATACTTTATAAGAATAATCTTTAAACATCAAGCGGAACTTTAAAATATAAGGCTCATTTAATTTCATAAAAATCTACCTATACATCTAAAAATAGAGCCCCAAATACTATTTAACTCTTAAATACTAGTAGAATAAAAATTTCATTCTAAAATAGCTTTTAGTACAAAAGTTTTAATCTTTCCTCTATTTTGGTTACCAATAAGTACTATTCATTCTCGACCGGCAATCTCCATGAAAAATCCACTATACAAAACTTTATGCTCAATTTCCTATAAAAGGATATATAAAACATCTATGAACCACATGGTTCATTGAATAAAACTTGATAAATGTAATAAGAGGTTAATTTCAACATAAAGCGTATGAAGTGATAAGTGCATTTTATGCACTTATTTACATGCTTAAATTAGGATTTTATATAGTTATTTGAGAATAATGGCTACTAATTTATCTATCATTTGTACCTATTTCAGTTTTATTTCGAAATCAAGAGAATTGAGCAATTAGAGGAAAGAATGAGCAAAAATGGAGGAAATTGAACAAAAATTGAGCAAAGCAAGAGTGCTGGACGCAGAACATAGCTAAAGAAGGAGCATCGTGGAAGAAAAGAGGAAATCAAAGATTTTCAAAAGTATAAGGATCAAATTGTTCAAATAAGAAGATGGGGACTTGAGGAGAAATAAAGGATGAGGACCAAGTTGCAGAATTTAAAAGATAAAAATTGCATCTGAAAATTTAACCGTGCGGCCGCACGGTTAAATAAGGCATGCGGCCGCACGAGGTGAAAAACAGGCGACTGAAAGTTGGCTTTTCGAGGCTGCGACTGCACACATTTGAACCATGCGGCCGCACGGTAGTATCGACTGGGCCACTGGTGGGCTTTTCACGCGAATTCTGACTTAATTCACCCCTTTTCGCCTAGGTCAGAGGGGGGGACATATATATAGAACATAACACACGAAATTTGGGATTCATTCTTGACCTAATACACCAAGAAGCACATCAAAGTTTTGAAGAGTGGAGTTGTGAAGATTTATCCAAATTTTCTTGGGATTTTCATATTATAGGTGATGAAGCTCTTTTATATTTGTGATTTGCTATTAACCATGTATCTAGGCTAATTTTCCATCGTGCTAGGATTATGATGAAGTCTTAGACAATTATTTCATGCTTTGGTTTACTTAATCTTATGACAATTGGTATTTTGAGTTATTGATTCGTATTTATTTTCATCTATAATTTTGATGCATGAATTATATGATGTATGTGGTGAATTTTTATGATCGAAAGAGTGGAATTTCACTAGACTTGAATTAATAGCCATAGGGTTCGATAGGGATAGAAATATACCACTATGCCCTATGTGATCTTTTCATGTTTTGCTTGTTTAATGCTTTCCTAAATATTAGCATTCATCATAGAAATATAGGTGGATCGTAATTAGGAAAATTCTTAATTCTTATTCGAAAGAGAGTTTTAGGCATTATAGAAACATTGATCATCAATAATATACCTCGTCTTGGGTTATTTGAATCAAAGTGTGAAATATCAATACTAAGATGGATTCTAAATCCTAGCACTTCATTTACATACATTTGTTAAACAAATCTTGAAAATTCCATTTGCTTATTTATTTGATTATTAATTTTAGATTTCTTTGGTAACTTGGTCTACTCATTTAGAATCTCTTATAAATCACTGAAAATTCATTCGTTTCGGTTAAGGTTAATAATTTAAGAAAATAGATCTAACCAATCCTTGTGAGAACGACTTTCGGACTCAAATCCATTTTATTACTTGTTCGATACCGTACACTTGCGGTAAGAGTCAAATTTATTCGATCATGAAGTCATAAAACCTTCTTTCATTCTAAATATTTTTTCGTCAAACCTTAACTTGAATATAATTCATACACTTTATCTCTTAATTTTGACATTATATCTCATATAAGTGAATGAAATCACAATCATATTAACATATCATTTGATAATCAACTCATATCACATTCACAATCTTTAGTTCCATATTACTACATTCAAATAAACAATATCATATTTATGACATGAATGTAATACATGGTGTGTGATATGCATAAATGATATGACACTCTTTTTTTTTTCATTATTTTCTTTTTTTTTCTTTCTTTGAAAAATAATATGAATGAGAAATACAATATTTTTCTTTTCAAAAGATCTCTTTTCTTTTATCTTTAGGGGCCATTCACATATTAGGGTTATACACAGTGCGCAAAAATGCCTTCTATAGCACAAGGTTACAAGAGTGTTCTTTTATACTCACGAGTTTGCTAACTCGAATTTTCTTTATCTTTTCTAGAGTACTTGGCTCACGAGCATGGTAGCTCAAATGGGACTTTCTCCCATAATAGGCACTACTTTCAACTCAGCTTCCACGTCAAACGGGCGCCCATACACCCTAAGTGTAACAATGATTGAAAGTCATGTTCCCTGTTTTAAATGAATCTTTCTTTCTTCTAAGGGCATCTAATAGCCCCTGACCTCAAATAGGGACTTTCTCCCTAAGTGTACAACCTAAATAGGGATTCTTTAAAGTTTCAAAATCATTTCTTGAAAACATCATTTGAAAGATCTTATAAATAATCATTTCTTCACATTTTGAAAACATATAATTTTCTCTTATCCTTAGCTTAACACATAAAGGATCAATGTCAAGTCTTTCACTATAAAATAAAGTTTACTATGTTTAATATAAAAAATCTCAATCTTTGAGTAACATCCTTAAAGCCGAATTTAATCCTTAGCTTCATCAAAATCTTGATTCTAATTTGTAGGTGATCACAACTTAAGAAAGTAACCCAAGTAGATTTTTACATCACTAACGTCACATCTTATTACTTTCCATCATGTGTAATAACATAAAATACAATCCAAACCTATAACCCAAGTTTTGTCATAAGTTTGATATCATAAAGTCTCCAAAAAAATCCACTTCTAAACACCTTTACGGTCACAATTAACTCAATCAATCTCAACAGATTTTTAGACTACTTTGATGCTTAATAATAACCCTCTAATCATGTGTATTGAGCTCGGAAGATAACTTGAACTAATGACATATTTTAGACATGAAGTCCAACAACTTTTAACTTAAAAAAACTAGTTTAAAACTCTTGCAAAATGACCATTTTAAACAAATGGTTCTAGCAGATTTTTAAAGCATATTATTTGCCTTATAACACACTTCAAATCTTGTATATTGATTATAAAACATTACTTAACTTATAAAAAATTTTAGTCATAAGGTCAACCACTTTTTGGCCTCAAAACTCAATTAAAACCTCCCTTACATGGTACTTGAAATCATAGATTTCACACTTCAATAAAATCAATCCAAATTCAAGTTTTTAACATATGCAAAGTTACGTTTCGAAGTGCACATTCCATCAGATTTTTATACTAGTTCAACTCCTTTTAACATGCCTTGGATCATGTAAAATGTATAGTAAAAAAGTTTAGGTTAACAACAATATTTAAGTACAAGAATTGAGATACTTTCTAGTATGAAAACTAATTTCAAGCACTTTCATAAGAACAAGATTCATAACCTTAATAATCTTTAAATCAACTTAAATTGGACTTTTATACATGAAGCCCATAAATAAGCTTAAACCATAAGAGAGAACATGATTTAGTGTTCAAAATCAATTTAAATCAGGGTTTAAAGCTTCAATTTGAAACTTGAGTCTCAAATCTTAGTAAATTCACTCAAAGTGACAATCAAGAGCACTCAATATTTGGAACAACAACTAAATTTCAAACAAACTTTGATATAAATCACATCTTCTTTACTCCTAACTTTCACATAATGTCCTCAACATTAAAATTTAATATCCCCATTCAAAAATCAGATTTATAACACTAATAACTCCCATATAAACATGTAATTACCTTCTTTTAAGTTTCAAAATCAGCACTTAAACTTTTTGTCAATTTCAACTTCTAATGCTTCTTAACCCCCATTCAAACATTTCTCCACTTATAATAATATTCAAAAATATATGCAATGGTTATTATCATCCTTAAACATAATTCCCAACATCTAAAATATCGCACAACATCAACATAACTCAACAAAACCATTGTTACTTTACTCAAACAATTCATCAAACACTTAGAGGGCAATTATATTCTTAACTTTCAATCTTAAACATAGTTTATCAAATCAATCATAATCAATAAGAAAAAAAATTAGAATCTGAAATTTAAAGATAATAATTCAACACAATATGAAAAACTTAACACAATATTATACAAATCAAGTTTCATTCACCTTTAACTTAGATAAGATGATTTTGAGTCATAACACCTACAATTATTTAACCAAGTGTTAGAGTAACTTCAATAGACCAAAATCTTACTTCTTAGTCCAAGTTTTACCTATAAAATCCATCCAAAAATGAGGGTTTCTCACTTTGGGACAATCTGCCTAGAATTAGGAAAGGTTACTGGAAGCCTCTCGTTTTACCTTTGTCGATGCTTCTAGTATCCTCGGTACAGCAGAATTTCATTTCTCTTCTCTTCTCTTTTCCTTCTCTTTTTCCCCTTTTTCTTCTCCTTTTTCCTTCCATTTTTCGACCAGCAGCCTACCCATGGTTCCTCTCTTGTGTCTCCACCGAAAAATGAAGGATAAAGGGTTTTAAATCATTCATAGAATTAATTGTTCCAATCATTTTCAACTTTACTAACTCCAAACTAAAGTAATCAATACAAAATCCCAATTTAAAACCTTAAACATCAAGAAGAGATTTCTTCTTACCTTAAGGAATTGAAGAAGATATTAAAAATCCAAGCTCGAGATCTTCCTTTCTACCAAAAACCCATCAATTCCTCTCATCTTTTCTCTCTTCCTCACGGTCTGTCTTTCTCCTCTCTTTTCTCTGAAGTTTTGATCGACATTTTGAGGAAGAAACAGACCAATTTCGTTCTATATGGATAGGTGAAAGATATATTTGCAAATCAGTCCCAAACTTTCGAGTCTACACAAGTTGGTCCTTATAGAATTGAAACTAAGTCCTCCAAATTTCTCCTTCTATCATTCAAGCCTATAACTTATGAAAAATAATAGCTTATAAACAAAATAAGTTGGTTACCAAACATCCCTTAAGATAAAACATGACAAGTGTCTTCTCCAATAATATTTTAATACTAAAAATTTCAATTTTTCCTTTTCATGATGTCACCTTCGGGTCAATATTTGAAGGTCAAGACGAGTTCCATTTTGGCCAATCTGTATACCATTGTAAAGTTCATACTTCAAACTTCGTAACAGTTATTCATGCAAAGAAATCAGATCATTATACTTATCGTACCATTCGTCAAAAAATGGTTGTTCGACTGGATTTCCATACTTAGCCAAATTTTTTGATTTTCAGCACTTTTACCATTTCAAGTATGCAACTTCAACTCGATATTTGAAGCACTTTCCGATCTCAATTGTGCTCAAATTTGATATCAATACATGCATCTCATTGTGAACTACAAGGTAATATAATATGCGAAGACATTGGATTACCATGTTGTTCGTACCATCCTCTCAAACATGGCTACTCGACCACAACTTTACACTTAGAATTATTTTGAAGATTTTCAACATTCCAACTATTTTTCTAATGCAAATTTAGCTCCATTTTTGAAACACTTCTCAACCTTAATTATGATCAGACTTGTTACAATATTTCTATCATGTTTTTGCATTGTAATGATTAGGAGTTGACAAAAGAATCGAAACTGGGAGAATCAAACAAAAAAAATCGAAATGGGTCGGTTCCTTAGGAAAAAAATGAGAACCGAAATCGAAAAATGAAGAATCGAAAATCGATCAGTTCCTATTTGAAAATCGAAAACTGAACCAAGAAACGAACATTCTAAATTTAAATTAAGCTCACATGACACTTTTGACACTTTCTGTATTACTTTACATGATACTTGTTGAATTGTTCATATCATATTGCATCTTACATGAAATATTGTGCACCAATTTTAGAAGATTGAATGTCGTGTCACTCACTCGCACTGGTTTAGTATATCTTTTTGGTGCAATATTTACAACTTAAAATAATAGCTGTTATGCTGATATGTACTGAACTAATTTCGGGAAGGGTGTGTGGATTGACAAGTACGTGACTTTTGTGGAGGTGCATTGGTGTATTGTGGTTTGACATAGAAGTTTGAGATAAGAGTTCATTAGAAATCATTTTTATCTTCGAAGTATACCTAAGTTCAAATGAGTTATATGGTTTTATGTAATGGTAAATGTGTTTATATGTCATCATTATCATTTAATATTTTAGTTCGGATGATCCGGACATTCCAGCATAAGTAGTACATAGAACAACAAAATATGAAAATCCTACTTCTCTGGTTTCCTTTGGAGATATGCAGAATATTATAACTGTCCTTAGTGTCTTTCGAACTCGAATATATTCAATTTGAATATTTTACCGCATAGATGATTTTGTTTGGAAAATTTTGACTTAACACTTAATGTATTTTGCACACATTTTCACATTTATTCAAAGTTAAATTTCTTAACAAAAGAATCGAAAAATAACTGAGACCGAATCGAAATTGAAATCATTCGTTTCTTGAGTTTTGAGAACCGAATCAAAATTTTCGGTTCGATTCTGGTTCCTTCATTAACCGAACCAAAAATCGAAACGCCCAGCCCCAGTAATAATTGGCATTATAGAACTTTGATTTGTAACATTTTTAATGATACTATTTATATTTTAACGTGAAGTGTTAATAATTATGATTTAATTTATTTGATATATGTTATTATTCTTTGTTAAATCATGATTTTAAATCGAACCAAATTGGAATGCAGAGATATTTGTTCATAACAAATATATGGATTCACTAAGCATCTATTTGGTAGAGACTTTGATAAAAATTGATAAAATATATGATTGAAAAGTTATGGATTTCATGAAATTTATGATTGAAATTGATTCTTAACTTTAATTTAAATTAAAATCGAGATTAAATTTTATTACAAACAAGGGCTAAATAACAATTCCCCTTTCAGATACTTTTAGATAGTGGGATTATCCGGAAGAAAGTGAAAAAACACACACTATCAAATATCAATAGCCATTACTTTAGACGCCTAAGCGGGAAAAAGAGCAAAAACCTGATATTTCAAACATGAAGCAATACTACGTATTTTTTCTATTTTGTGTGGGTGGGGGTGAGCCTAATTTTTCCTTGTTATAGTTGGTTCCAAATTAAGGTTGGCCAATGAAATACAGGCCCATAAAGTTCCAAATTTAATTCCGTTTGGTAACACTGTTTGATTTATAAACTGATTTATTAATAATTTTGAGGTAACATCAAGTGGTTGAAAATTGAAAAAAAAATGTATGTGGTTAAAAAATATTTTGAAAAATTGTGTGATTTATAAATCAAAATTGAAAATTTACCAAATACATGCTTAATTGTAGCACACGAGTACTAAACTTCTAAATAGTCAAGATTTTCCTTCACGCGAATTAATCTATTTCTATGTGTATATTATATACTATACTATATATAAATGGAGGATAATTGGTAAGTGTGAATGCAAAATTTATGAAATTGGTTTGGCAAGTGTGAATATAAATAAAGATAGTTGACAAGTGTGAATGCAAAATGTATGTATGTGTGTGTGTGTGTATAACTAGTATTTTACCCGTGCGATGCTCGAAAGTTATTATCCGCAATATCGATTTCAATAAATATTCATAAAATTTAGTGCTTAAATATAATGGACACATATAAATGCATAACAAAGAATTCTCTATCACAATAATTATTAGAATTTAAAAAATAACATAAGTAATTAAATTTATTAAAAAAATCTTTGAGTAGTAAATGTCTTTTTATTTATTTAAATAATAAATTATTATTGATTTCAATAATTTTTATGAATTATTAATAACTTCATTGAAAACGTAAATTTAGTAATTTTTTAATGGTGTATATCACATTTGATGTAATATTATGGGTACGAATATTATATTGATGCATGTGAAAGGTATTAGCATATTTCTCATAACTTGTACATTTACCTTTTGTATTTAACGTACTTTTTAATTTTTATTGAAAAATATCAATCACATTAATTAAAAATGAAATAGTCAAAATATTTGAATTTAACCAATGAAACTTTATTTGCATAAATAAGTAGTCAAAATAATAATTTTGAAAATCTCGTGATTATCATGATACGACAACCGAACAAAGTTGAAAATTACGAAATAATACCGAAAATTATACCTATAATCTTTAAAAATTATTAAAATTAAGAATGATTGAAAAATATTAATCATTCTATTAATATTATTAACTAAAAAAATCAAAGCATTAACTTTTCAATATTAACATTCGTTCAATAGTTTTTCTATAAATTATTTATAAGCAGCACATTTTTTCAACTCACTTTTTAATAACATATTTTTTTTCAAAACTATTTTCCAACCACACATTTTACCTTGAAACAAAAATATAGTTGCTGAACAGAGGCTTAATTTATTAAAATATTAAATAATAATAATAATATATAATATATATTTTAGAAAATATGATTTGTAATATTAAAGATAACAAATAATTTGACCATTAATAATTAAAACACAAATTAATTATTGATGGCTACACATAGGATTTATAATATTAAGAAAAACAAATAAATAAAAAAATCATGATTAAATAATAATTTTAATACTGATAATTAAAAATATTGATTGAACTTATTCAATATTAATGTTAATAATAAAAATAATTATTATTATAACCAAAATATATAAATAACAATAACATAATATTAATTATTTACTATAATACTAAAACATAAAGAATTTAAAAATTAAATTCTACCAAATTATCCTACTTTTATATATTGTATATATTTTCACCAGATGAACTAAAATTGCTATCTGTAATATAGATAAGTATTCATAAAATTTAATGATTATACATAATCAAAACAAATACAAAAGATACAAAAATAATTTTTTATGATAACAATTATTAAAATTTAAAAACAACATAAATAATTCAAATTATCGAAAACTTTATTAAATGATAAATGCAAATTCTGTAATTTTTTAATTATATAGCATGTTAGATGTAATATTATGAGTACAAATATTGATACTTGTTCAAGATATAAATATATTTATTATAATTTCCGCATTTGTCTTACATATTTAACTTTTTCTCAATTTTCAATAAAAAATTATAATAAACTATAAATATGTGTTTAATCTTAACTCATCAAATATACGACAATTGAACAACATTGAAGATCAAGAAATTATTATATCATATAATCTTTGTAAAAGTATTAAAATTAAAAACTATTAAAAAAATATTAACCATTTTTTTATATTTACCATAAAATATATATATAAATAAGATAATAAATGCATTCACACTAATCCACTTTGCATTCACACCAATCCACTATTCTCCCTTTATATATAGTACTAGTATTTTACTCGTGCGATTCACGAAAGTTATTATCCACAATATCGATTTCAATAAGTATTCTTAAAATTTTAGTACTTATACATAATCAAAACATATAAATACATAAAAAAGGATCTATTACAATAATTATTAGGATTTAAAAAAATAACATAAGTAATTCAAATTATTTAAAAAAAATTTGAATAGTAAACGTCAATTTATTTATTTATTTATTTAAATAATAAGTTATTATTAATTTCAATAATTTTAATAAATTATTAATAACTTCATTAAAAATGTAAATTAAGTAGTTTTTTAATAGTATATCACATTTGATGTAATATTATGTGCACGAATATTGATGCATATAAAATGTATTAGGATATTTCTCATAACTTTTGCATTTGCCTCTTACATTTAACGTACTTTTTTAATTTTCATTCAAAAACATCAATCACAGTAATTAAAAAAAATAGGCAAAATATTTGAATTTAACCAATAAAACTTTATTTGCAAAAATAAGTAGTCAAAATAATAATTTTGGAAATCTCGTGATTATAATGATACGAAAATCGAATAAAGTTGGAGATTACAAAATTATACAATAAATTATACCCTATAATCTTTGAAAATTATTAAAATTAATAATGATTAATAATATTACTAATTCTATTAATATTATTAACTAAAAAAATCAAAGCATTAACCCTTCAGTATTAATCTTTGTTAAATAACTTTTTCTATATATTATTTATAAGTAGCACATTTTTTCAACCCACTTTTTAAACACATATTTTTTTCAAAACTATTTTTCAACCACACATTTTTCCTCGAAACAAAAATATAGTTGCTGAATAGATGGTTAATTTATTAAAATATTTAATAATAATATATAATATATATTTTAGAAAATTTGATTTGTAATATTAAATATAACAAATGATTTGATCTTTAATAATTCAAACATAATTTAATTATTGATGGCTACACATATGATTTATAATATTAAAAACAATAAATAAATTAAAAATTAATGATTAAATAATAATTTTAATGCTGATAATTAAAAATATTGATTGAACTCATTCAATATTAATGTTAATAATAAAAAATAATAATCCTAACCAAAATATACAAATAATAGTAACATCATATTAATTATTTACTATAATACTAAAACATAAAGAATTTAAAAATTAATTTTTTGCCAAACTATCCTACTTTTATATATATTATAGATTTCCACTATTACGATGAACTGAAATTGTTATCTGCAATATAGATAAGCATTCATAAAATTTAATGATTGTACACAATCAACAAAAAATAAAAAAATATTTTTTTATCACAACAATTATTAAAATTTAAAAACAACATAAACAATCCAAATTATCGAAAACTTTATTGAATGATAAATGCAAATTCTATAGTTTTTTAATTGTGCATCATGTTAGATATAATATTATTAGTACAAATATTGCTGTTTGTTGAAGATATAATATATCTATTATAATTTCTGCATTTGCCTTATATATTTCACTTTTTTCTCAATTTTCGTTCAAAAATCACAATAAATTATAAATATGTGTTTAATCTTAACTCATCGAATATAAACAATTGAACAACATTAAAGAATAAGAAATTATTACATCATATAATATTTGCACAATTATTAAAATTAAAAATTATTAAAAAAAATATTAATCATTGTTTGGTATTTAGCATAAAAAAAAAAAAAAAAACACACACACATACACACACATATATAAAAGACAATAAATACATTCACACGAATCAATTTTGCATTCACACTTACCAATTATCCTCCCTTTATATATAGTATAGATGTTTTTAATCTTTACTCATCGAATATAAACAATTGAACAACATTGAAGATCAAGAAATTATTATATCATATAATCTTTGCACAATTATTAAAATTAAAAATTATTAAAAAAAAATATTAACCATTGTTTGGTATTTAGCATAAACACACACACACACACACACACACACACACACACACACACATATATATATATATATATATATATATATATATATATATATATATATATATATAAAAGACAATAAATATATTCACACCAATCAATTTTGCATTCACACTTACTAACTATCCTCCCTTTATATATAGTATAGATTACGAATAAATAAAGTTTTTTCTCATCTTTTTAATATATAAAGAAAAACATTCCGGAAGAAATTATGTGTACATATATACTGTACTATATATAAATGGAGGATAGTTGGTAAGTGTGAATGGAAAATTTATGAAACTAGTTTGGCAAGTGTAAATACAAATAAAGATAGTTGACAAGTGTGAATGCAAAATATATGTATGTGTGTGTGTGTGTGTGTGTAATTACGAATAAATAAAGTTTTTCTCATCACTTTAATATATAAAGAAAAACATTCCGGAAGAAATTACGTGTACATTCTTGACAATTTTTTAAGTTATAATTTTGATCCCAACTCAAACTTAATAAAGATTTTAGCTAAAAATCTATTAACTAATATTAATTTATCTATATATATACTATATATAAAGGGAGGATAGTTGGTAAGTGTGAATGCAAAATTTATGAAACATATTTGACAAGTGTGAATACAAAATATATGAAGTTGGTTTGTAAGTGTGAATATATATATATATATATATATATATATATATATATATATTATTTTATGGTAAATGGTAAATACAAAACAATGGTTATAATATTTTTTTAATAGTTCTTAATTTTAATAATTGTGCAAAGATTATATGATATAAAAATTTCTTGATCTTCAATGTTGTTCAATTGTCGTATATTTGATGAGTTAAGATTAAACACGCATTTATAGTTTATTATGATTTTTGAACGAAAATTGAGAAAAAGTAAATATGTAAGGCAAATGCAGAGATTATAATAAATATATTTATATCTTGAACAAGTATCAATATTTGTACTCATAATATTACATCTAACATACTATACAATTAAAAAATTACAGAATTTGTATTTATCATTCAATAAAGTTTTCAATAATTTGGATTATTTATGTTGTTTTTAGATTTTAATAATTGTTGTAATAAAAATTATTTTTGTATCTTTTGTTTTTGTATTGATTATGTATAATTATTAAATTTTATGAATGTTTATCTATATTGCAGATAGCAATCCCAGTTCATCGCACTGGTGAAAATCTATACTATATATAAAAGTATGATAATTTGGTATAATTTATTTCTTAAATTCTTTATATTTTAGTATAAATAATTAATATGATGTTATTGTTATTTGTATATTTTGGTTATAATTAATATTTTTAATCATCCGTATTAAAATTATTATTTGATCATGAATTTTTATTTATTTGTTGTTCTTAATATTATAAATCCAATGTGTAGCCATCAATAATTAAATTTTGTTTTAATTATAAGTGGTCAAGTTTGTTATCATTTATATTACAAAATCATATTTTCTAAAATATATATATTATATATTATTATTTAATATTTTAATAAATTAAACCTCTATTGAGCAACTATATTTTTATTTCAAGGTAAAATATGTGGTTGAAAAATAGTTTTAAAAAAATATGTTATTAAAAAGTGGGTTGAAAAAATGTTCTACTTATAAATAATTTATAGAAAAACTATTGGACGAAGGTTATTATTGAAGAGTTAATGCTTTGATTTTTTTTAGTTAATAACATTAATAGAATGATTAATATTTTTCAATCATTTTTAATTTTAATAATTTTTAAAGATTTTTGGATATAATTTTGGATATAATTTCGAAATCTCCAACTTTGCTCGGTTGTCGTATCATGATAATCACACTACTTATTTATGCAAATAAAGTTTCATTGGTTAAATTCAAATATTTTGACTATTTCTTTTTTAATTAATGTGATTGATATTTTTCAATAAAAATTAAAAAGTACGTTAAATACAAGAGGTAAATGTAGAAATTACGAGAAATATGCGCTAATACCTTTCACATGCATCAATATAATATTCGTGTACATAATATTACATCAAATGTGATATACCACTAAAAAATTACTAAATTTACGTTTTCAATAAAGCTATTAATAATTCATAAAAAATATTAAAATCAATAATAATTTGTTATTTAAATAAATAAAATGACGTTTACTATTTAAAGAATTTTTTAATAATTTTAATTACTTATATTATTTTTTAAATTCTAATAATTATTGTGATAGAGAATTCTTTGTTATGCATTTATATGTGTCCATTATATTTAAGCACTAAATTTTATGAATATTTATTGAAATCGATATTGCGGATAATAACTTTCGTACATCGCACCGGTGAAATACTAGTATAAATAAAAATAGTTGACAAGTGTGAATGCAAAATGTGTGTGTGTGTGTATTGTTACGAATAAATAAATTTTTTCTCATTCCTTAAATATGTAAAGAAAAACACTTTGGAAGAAATTATGTGTACATTCTTGTCAATTTTTTAAATTACAATTTTGATCCCAACTTAAAATTAACAAAGATTTTAGCTAAAAATCTATTAACTAATATTAATTTATTTATTTTATTGAAAAAATATATTAATTAGCATATAATAAATAAGAATTTATATTTATCGTCATAACATTGTCAAATAATTTTTTTTTCTACATTTTCTAATACGTTCTTAACTTATTAAATTAAAATGCATGTTGTAAGATTTTAAGAAAATAACATAAAATATTTTGTAAATCTCATACAAAATAGTTAATTACATTACTGTTATGGATGATTCGTTGACTGCATTTGATGATACGTTTAGCTCAATGGGAAAAGAAATTGAAATTATTAAGGATGGTTAATTTTAATACTACTTAACAAATTGTCTGTTTAACTAAATTTCGAATTTCGTAAAAAAAATGAATGATAATTAATGATTGAAAGTAAGACCAATGTAGGTTAGTCCGAGACACCCCTTACCAGATAGAATACTTGAGTTCGAGTCTATAGGTAGGTTGAGTTGAGATTTGAGTCTTTTTGAATATATGTTCAAAAAATAATTAAAAGTAATAAAAATTAAGTAATTTTCAATAATATTATGAATGACATGTTTTGCCTCCAAAATTTCTATTAAAAATGTGTTTACATTTATTGTTGTTAATTAATAAAAGTTCAATATCAATATTTTTTAAAAATGAATCTACTCCAAATCGTGTGCAAATATCTACTATTTACGATAAAAACAATATCAATTTATTTTTACGAATAACTTCATTTTATTGTGGAAAAATTAATAATCATTTATTATTTAAATAGATAAATTGACTTTTATTATTCAAAGAATCTATTATAATTTGAAATAGTTTTATTGTTTGTAAAATTTTAATAATTATTTTAATATAATATATTTTTTTTATGCATTTTGTATACAGGAAAAAAATATGTATAAGCTTTAAAATTTTACAAATACTTATCGAAATCGATATTGTTGAATAATAACTTTCGTACTTCGTACGGGAGAAATACTAGTCTTTATAATGTACAAACAAGTAATTTTAATTAAAAATGAATAACTAAAAAGAAAGATAAAGAATAAAAAATTTAAAATAGTAAAACGTGCTTACTTTTGACTTTTAACACTGCTTTTTAAGTTTTTACATTTTTTACTTCCATGGAACACCACCCTAATCCATCAACCTTAATATTTTCTACTTCTCTTCACCATACTTGTTAATTTCATTTCTTGTCACATCACATTTTAGTGTCAATCCCTTGCAATCTCTCGTATTCCTTTCAATCTTGAATGGCAATTTGGGAACGATAGGAATCAAGGAGAATTGGGTACACAAAGTGACAAATGTAGACATTTTATAGTAGGGAACACAATTTGAGGTAGATTCTACGGAGGTTTGGGGGGGGGGGTAGTGCCCCTGATTTTTTTTTTTTTTTTTTAGGAAAATATCGAAAATAACGATAAAATTCAAATTCACAAAAGACAATGTACTAAATAATATACAATCTCATAAATATACTAAATTATTTTCAGTAAGATCTACGTTATAATTTAAAAGAAATTAACATATTATATCGCAGTAAACAATCAATTAACATATTCAAATTCCAATCAATTATGTTCCTGTTTAGTGTAGATTAAAATTAGATTTTTAGTAAATTTTGATAAAAGTTCATGTGATGTGTAGTTGAAAAGTTGTGGGTCCCATGAAATCTATGGTTGAGATTGATTGTTGACTTTGACAAGATTAAAATTTAGATTTTAAATGGTACCAAAAAGATGCCATATTTACTGAGTACATGCTACAATCTTTAATATATATTTAATCTAAAACAATATATTCAATACGCATAAATTTCAGTTATTCAAAGTCCAAACAGTATCTCTATTCAATAAAAATAAAATAAAATAAATAAACTTCAAAATTAGAGGGTCACGTGACCACCTAGGACCCCCTCCCTGTCCGCCCCTGGGTACATAGAAAGACTCTCTCTCATTTCTTTTTTCACTTCTTTATTTATTACTTACTAGTTGTCTACCCGTGCGATGCACGGAATATATAATTTTTAAATCATAATTTTAAAAACATTTTGATTCAATCATATCAAATAAAAAACATAATTTAAATGAAATTTCAATACAAAATGTTATTGAATTTGAAACTTTAAAAAAGATAAAACTATTCAAAATAAAAAAAATGTTACATGTACATTTAGTATACCGCGCCACTCAAAATTTGACATTCATTTAAATTTTTTATATAATTCTTTTTTTAAACTTTTATTTACATTTTTCTCTGAAAATTTGTCCACTTCATCATCTATTTCCCTTTTAATAAGTTATAATTTATTTATTTATCTATTTTCAAAATATATTGATTCAAGATCTTCATTTTTAACTTAACAAATTTATATTGTATGGATTTTTTATTTTCAAATATATTAATCCGAAATTCTCAATTTCAATTTAACATATTTACATAGATATGACATTTATTTATGTTCAAATATATTAATACAATTTTTTGATTTCATAAATAAAATAACATATTTACATAGATATTATATTTATTTATGTTAAAATATATTAACTCAATTTTTTCATTTCCTACTTAACACATTTACATAAATATCACATTAATTATGTTCAAATATATTAATCTAGTTGTCTACCCGTGCGATGCACGGAATATATAATTTTTATATCATAATTTTGAAAATATCTTGATTATATAATCATATCAAATAAAAAAAAAACATAAATCAAATAAAATTTCAATACAAAATATTGTTGAATTTGAAACTTTAAAAAAGACAAAACTAATCAAAATAAAAAAATATTACATGTATACTAAGTATACCGCACCACTCAAAATTCGGCACTTATAAATTTTTTATATAAAATTCTTTTGATTTTTAATTACATTTTTCTCTTAAAATTTCTCCACCTCATCACATATTTCTTTTTTAATATGTTATAATTTTTTATTAACTATATTTTTTAATGTGTTACTCACATATATTTTATTTGAAATCCAATATATTAATTAATATATTTTATTTTTCCTTATTTTTTAAACATGTCAATTTTTGTCAAAATGATGTAAAGATTAAGCCTCCATTTGGTAATATTGTTTGATTTATAAACCTGTATAAATGATTTTGAGGTAAAAAATAATGGCTGAAAATTGGAGAGAAAAATATATGTGGTTAAAAAGTTGATAGAAAATAATTAATTATTTTTGTAACATGCGTATTGAAGATCCTACTCATTTATTGACATATTAGGAAGTAAAATTTCAATGATTTTATTTATTTATTTTCAAAATATATTAATTCAATTTTTAAATTTCTAACTTAAC
Organism: Ligustrum vulgare; assembly: GCA_963555705.1. Taxonomy (NCBI): domain Eukaryota; kingdom Viridiplantae; phylum Streptophyta; class Magnoliopsida; order Lamiales; family Oleaceae; genus Ligustrum; species Ligustrum vulgare. The sequence continues at coordinate 14,821,296 of OY743185.1, forward strand.
AAATTTATATAACATATATTTATTTATTTTAAAATACATACATCCAATTTTTTAATTTCCTCCATAACACATGTCATTGAGTTTAAAATTTTTTTAAAAAAAAACAAAACTAATCAAAATAAAAAATGGTGCACACACAGTGTACTGCACAATTCAAAGTTTGACATTTAATTAAATTTTTTATATTAAATTTCTTTTGACTTTTATTTACGTTTTTCTCTGAAAACTTGCCCACCTTATCACCTATTTTTCTTTTAATATGTTATAATTTTTAATTAACTTTATTTTTTAATATGTTGCTTAAATATATTTTATTTTTCCTTATTTTTTAAACATACCAATTTTTGTCAAAATGATGAAAGGATTAAATTTTCTACCAACTTATCATTGACTGTAAAAGGTTGATAGCAAATAATTAATTATTTTTGTAATATGCTTATTGAAGAACCTACTCATTTATTGACATATTAGGAAGTAAAATTTCAATGATTTTATTTATTTATTTTCTAAATATATTAATTCAAATTTTCATTTTTAACTTAACAAATTTATATAGCACGTATTTATTTATTTATTTTCAAATATATTAATCCAAAATTTTCATTTTCAATATAACACATTTACATAGATATGACATTTATTTATATTCAAATATATTAATACAATTTTTTCATTTTCTATATAACATATTTAAATAGATATCACATTTATTTATGTTCATTTCCTACATAACACATTTACATAGATATCACATTATTTATATTTAAATATATTAATCTAATTTTTTTCATTTCCAATGTAACACATTTACAAATATTACATTTACTACAACTCTTACTAAATATGTAATAAATAATAAATTTTCCTACAAAATCTTTATCTTTTCTATATTTATTTTATTCATTTATTTTCAAAATATATTAATTCAAATTTTTAATTTCTATGTTAGCAAATTTATATAGCATGTATTTATTTATTTTCAAATATATTAATCCAAAATTTTCATTTTCAATACAACACATTTATATAGATATGATATTTATTTATATTCAAATATATTAATACAATTTTTTCATTTCCTACATAACACAATTAAATAGATATCACATTTATTTATGTTCAAATATATTAATCTAATTTTTTCATTTCCAATGTAATACATTTGTACATAATATATTTATTATAACTCTTATTAAATATGTAATAAATAACAAATTTTCCTACAAAAGTCTTTATCTTTTATTTATTTATTTATATATATATAAGTAGAATTGAGGAGAGAGAATCATTAAATGCAAATTTCCCTCCAAAATGACTCTCTCTCCTCACTTCTACTTTTATATATATAAAGATAAAGATTAGTGATCAATATTTAGGTCGTGTTTGGTCTAAGAGTTTTCCAGTAAATTTTTCTTTAAATTCATTTTCAAACATACATTTTTATGGATTCATCACTTTACACGTTTTTCAACAATTTTTCAACCACACATTCAAAAATTTCTCCACATCAACGGGGTCTAAATAGAATCCGTAGTATTGACTATGAATTTTACTATACTGCACTGTCAAAAGAAATAGTTAGAGGGTTAACTTCTATAAGGCGAATAAATTATTAAATTGAGACAAACTGCGCAAATTTCTTAAAAACGAAATTGAACACTGTTAAAAATATTTCCGTTATTCGAATCGCCCGACCACACCCATCTGCCATCCGTCGTTCTCTGTGGTAGCAGTGAGATCTGTTCAATTTCTCATAAATGGCGAATCCAAACGGAAAGGCATCAATTACTCACGTCATTTTCGACATGGATGGCCTTTTACTCGGTAAACACATTTATCTATTCATTTTAGTAAGTGTGCGATAATTTGTGCGACAATGGATTGAGTTGATTATTAATATTTACCAATGAACATTTAACTGCGATATTACGGGGGTTTAACACAGGATACTTGATTAATGAGGTAGTTTTCGTGGGTTAATTAACATTTTAGCCCTACTATAGTGAGCTTTATTGAGTAGAGATTAAAGGGATGCTAAACCCCGATAAAATCATGAAATTTGTATGTTTGTTGAAAATATGTAATAACCGGGGTGGTTATTAGCTACTTTCAACAGCACACTCAACTCAATATCAATATGAACACTTCAATTCAGCTGAGATAATGTTTCTACAGCTGAGTAACTGTATTAATAAATTCAAATTACAGAAATTACAAGTAAATTTAGAGTATGGGATGAGAAAGAGATGAGGATAACATATTTTGGTAGAGGAGAACCAGTTCTAACAACCTGCTGATTCCTTCGGTCTCTAGCTTATTTAACTAGTATACAGCTGCGTTTTTACAAGATAAAACCGTAAAGCATAAATGTAAAATTGGACACTCAAGTAAAGATTCAAACAACGTCGTTGTCGTCCCTTTTCAATTCAAATTTCTTGTATTATGGTTGGTGCATTTCTTCTCCCCCTTTTCTTCTTTTGACCCCACTGATTCCATCTAGTGTCCATCCTTGGATTATGACATTTCCCCCCTCTCAAAACACCCTTGTCCCCAAGGGTCAAAAATTGGAAAACGATGCAAAATGCTTCAGCTAACTCCCATGTATTTTCTTCTTCTTCCCGGTTTTGCCAATGAATAAGCCATTGTACTACAGTCCCTCTCCTTTTCTGAATCTCCTTAACTTGTAAAATAGCTTCTGGATTACCAGCTTTCTCTATCATCATCTACAAATATGGCAGGTCTGTCGTTACCAACGGTGGGGTCCCTACCTTCTTCTTTAGTAAGGAAACGTGAAAGATTGGATGTATATTAGCGGATGCTGGTAAATTCAACTTGTAAGCTACTTGACCAATCTTCTGAACAACTTCATATTGGACCAAAATATTTCGGACTCAGTTTGTCATTGGACCTTTTTGCCACTGTCTATTGCTGGTAAGGATGCAACTTGAGATATACCCAATCGCCCACCATGAATTCCCCGTTAGTTCTCTTTTGGTCTGCGTAAAGTTCCATTATACTCCTTGCTTGAGCGAGACTTTCCTTTAACTGTCTGTCAATTCGATGTCTTTCTTGTACCATTTGCTCCACTAATGCTACCTTGGATTGTAGATAAGGTCCCAAAGCCAACCGTGGGGGAGGAATCCCATAAAGAGCCTCAAATGAGGTCATTCCAATGGCTGTGTGGTGTGAAAAATTATACAACCATTTTGCAAGTGGCAACCATCTAACCCATTTCTTCGGCTGGGAATAAGTAATGCACCTTAGACATTGTTCCAAACATTGATTTATCCTCTCGGTTTGCCCATCCGTTTGAGGATTGTATGCAGTACTTAATTGGAGTTGAGTTCCCAACGGCCGATACAATTCTTACCAAAAAATACTAGTGAAATATATTATCTCTATCAGTCATAATAGACTCAGGTACCCCGTGTAACTTACAGATATTAACGAAGAAGATTTGAGCAATTTTCCGTGCAGTGAATCGATGATTCAATACTATGAAGTGACCAACCCCGTTTACCACCACAAGAATTACTGTCTCACCCTTTGATGTAGGTAGCCCTTCCACAAAATCCATATATATGTGATTCCAAGGTTGCTTAGGTTCTGGAAAGGGCTGAAGTAAACAAAGATATGCTACATGTTCATCTTTACAAGTTTGGCAAACCTCGCACTTGAGTATTGTCTCTTTAATTTCTGCAGCCATACCTGGCTAATAGAACACCTGTTTGGCTCTTTGAATGCTGACTTGAATACCAAAATGTCCTCCCTCTTGTGAATTTTGAATGACCCGTGTTAACTGTTGTCTAATGGATCCCTTGCCTATAACAAGCCTGCCTCTGTATTTTAATATACCATTGCTGTAATGGTAATCTACCTTAGCATTAGAGTCCAGCAGTAAAGCAACAATTTTATCCTTGATCCAAGAGTCATCTTCATAGCTTTTTGTGACTTCTTGTACCCATGCTGGTACTACAGAAGTGATGGCTAAGCAGTGTTCTTCTCCTTCATGTTGCCTGGATAAGGCATCTACTACTAGATTATCCACTCCTTATAAATAATTTCATAATCCAGACCTATTAGTCTATATAGCCATTTTTGTTGCAAAGGTGTGGAAATCCTCTGTTCCATTAAGTACTTTAAAGACTGATGGATAGTCTTAATGATTAAGTGTTGGCCTTCAATGTAATGTCTCCATTTTATAACTGTTGATACAATGGCCAAGAGTTTCTTCTCGTAGATGGACAAATTCAGCTTGCTTTTTCCCAAAGCCTTGCTGTAGTAGACAATAAGTTTACCTCCCTGCATAAGAACAACCCTTAAACCTCTAGAGCTGAGATCAGTGGTTGAGTGAAATCTAGGAGGGCTAGTACTGGTGTAGTACTCATTGCTTCTTCAAGTGCTTTGAAAGCCAGAGTGGCGGCCTCTATCCACTCAAATTTATTCTTCTTCAGTAAGTCTGTCAGAGGTTTTGCTAGACTGCTATATCCTTTGACAAATTTCCTATAGTAACCTATTAGCCCCAACAATCCTCTCAGCCGTTTTAGATTTTTGGGTAATGGCTAGGTCTGTATTGCTTCAATCTTCTTCTTATCAGTAGACACCTCCTTGTATCTGATGATGTGGCCCAAATATTCCACTTGTCTTTGCCGAAAAGAGCATTTACTCATCTTTGCAAAAAGTTCATGTTTCCTTAGGATAGTTAGTACTATCCTCAGATGTTCACGGTGGTTTCTCATATCTGAACTATAAACTAGGATATCATCAAAAAATGCTAAGACAAAATGCCTCAACTGCTTTTGAAATATTCTGTTCATCAGGCTTTGAAAAGTTGCTGGTGCGTTTGTAAGGCCAAAAGACATTACTTTGAATTCATAAAGGCCTTGGTGTGTTCTAAAAGCAGTTTTATATACATCTTCTGCCCTGACCCAAATTTGATGATATCAGCCCTGACACGAATTTGATGATATCCGGATCTCAAATTGATCTTTGAGAAGTATTGAGCGCCCTTCAACTCGTCCATTAGTTCATCAATGATGGGCATGAGAAATTTGTCCTTCACAGTCAGCTGATTTAATTGTCTATAGTCCACACAAAACCGCTAGCTACCATCTTACTTCTTTACTAAGAGCACTGGTGATGCAAAAGGGCTACTACTAGGCTGAAATATACCAGAATCTAATATCTCCATAACCAACCTTTCCACCTCAGTTTTCTGCACATGGGCATCTTTAAGGCCTCAACCTAAAAGATTGAGCTCCTTCCTTTAACTATATATGGTGTTCATGTTCCCTAATTGGAGGTAATCCTGTGGGAGTGTCGAAAACCTCCTCGAACTCTTTTAGTATTGGCTTAATCTCAAATGGAATATCAATAAATTCCTCCTGTAATGGCATAAATTTGAGCCCTTATACACATATCCCGTCCATTAAGTAGTTCAGAGAATTGCTCACCAGTTATCAACTCCACCACCGTGCTATCTTTACTGTTGAATGTGACAACTACTCCATTATTTTTGAAGCTGATATACCCTTTGTCAAAGTCACACATAATTGGTCCAAACTGGCTGAGCTAATTAACCCCCAGTTAGTATCACTGCCTCCTAGTTTAAGAGTTCTGATTGGGAATTGAAACTCACGAGTCTGCATTTGCCAACACAAAGGTTGAGACATAGTATTACTGACCAGTTTATCACCACTTGCCAACTTAACTGACATAGGTCTATCAGTTCTCAGCTTATATCCCAGTTTCAATGCCAGATTTTCATCAATAAAGCTATGAGTACTTCCACTACCAATGAGAATGGTTATCTTCTTCCCTTTTATCCTTCCAGGAATCTTGATGGTTTTGTGTTTTGTGTGTCCTAAGAGAGCTTGTACTGATACTTGCAAAATCTCATCATTCTCAACTATTTCCTCTTCAGCTTAGACACTTCTTCACCCTCATCTTCTGCAATAATAAAATTTATAATCCTATTTTTGCATATATGGTTAGGGGAATACGTGTCATCACATTTGAAGCATAGTCCCAAGACTCTTTTGGTTTGTAGGTCAGTAGGGGTTATGATTTTGTATCTAGTAATAGGAGTTTGTGTTGTTTGGTTGTTTTGAGTATGTGGTTTATGGAAATTTCGAGTTGGGTTAGTGTATGTGTGGTTGGTTTGATGGATAAAAGGGGATCTGGAATTTTGGATAGGTTTAGTGGTTTTAGTATTCCTATTTCTGGCTTGTATGGAGGCTTCCTGTAGTGAAGAAATTTCAAAGGCATGGGCTAAGGTTTGGGGTCTTATAATTTTGACCATGGATTTAGTTTCGTCTGTAAGGCAACTTGTAAACACAAAAATATAGTAAGACTCAAGTGCGTGGGGTATAATCAACATTACTTGTGCTTTCAATTCTTCAAAAAGTTCGTGATATTCTCGAACTCCCTCTTTTTGTTTAATTTTAGAAAACATTTCAATCACCTCCTTGCGTATTGTCTCTCTAAACCTTCTACACACAGCTTCAGTAAAATTTTCCCAACTAGCATTAGGATGTGCAGCAGCAAAACTATGGTACCATATATTAGCTCTACCTTGTAAGTGTATTTCAGCTATAGGCACTCTTACATGCTCTTCTATCTGATGAATGTTAAAATACTTCTGGGCTTTACATATCTATTCACGAGGGGACTGCCTCACCATTAAAATATGTAAAATCAAGTTTAACATCATTCATTTCTATCGATCTATTGGTATGGGTTTGAGAGTTACCTGTATGACTAGATAGTATCCCATCCTTCCTTATTGTAGGTGAGTTGGAACTTCCACCGATAGTGTCCTTACCATTCTGATTACTTTATAACCATTTGAGCAATCATAGCTACCATTGATTCCTGTTTCTCAGTCATATGTGCCATCTTGTTCATTTCAATTACTGCACTTTTCAGGTTGTTCATCCTACCCTATTATCGGGTATAGATCCATGTAAATCCATCACTGTCTTATTGAGTTCAATCTGCTCCACCTCTCACTTTTTAATTTGTTCTTCTAGAAATGTCTGGTCTCTTGTGTCGCCATATCTCCCAGTTGAATCGCACTGCTCTGATACCAATGTAATAACCGAAGTGGTTAGCTACTTTCAACAGAACACCCAACTCAATATCAATATGAACACTTCAATTCAGTTGAGATAATGTTTCTACAGCTGAGTAATTGTATTAATAAATTCGAATTACAGAAATTACAAGTAAATTTAGAGTATGGGATGAGAAAGAAGGAGAAAGAGATGAGGATAACAGAAAATTGGGAGACAAGAGAACCAATTCTAACAACCTACTGATTCCTTCAGTCTCTAGCTTATTTAAAGAGTATCGAGTCACGTTTTTACAAGATAAAAACGTAAAGCATCAATGTAAAATTGGACACTCAAGCAAAGACTCAAACGACGTTGTTTCCGTCCCCTTTTCAATTCAAATTTCTGGTATTATGGTTGGTGCGTTTCTTCTCCCTTTTTCTTCTTTTGACCCCATTGATTTCATCCGGTGTCCACCCTTGGATTATGACAAAATATTTTGAGAACTGGAGTTTTGGATTTTGAATTTGAAAATGGAAGAAAATATTTTCTATTTGTTCCTTTTCCATTTTATTTTATTTTTTGTGAAAAAATGTACCTCGACTTGAGCAAAATTAATTGCATTCAATATCTTCTGTTTAGGAGTTCTTTGCTCATTGAAAATTTTCAAAATGCGCATGGGAGCTCTAACAAGCCTAGTTTGAACCGAAAATGATATGGACTTCATTACTGACCATATTCTTGGATTGACCAGAGTAATACACACTTACAAATATTTTCGCATTGAACAATTTAAAAGAATCTTTTATTGGATAAAATGATGGAAACTAGACACGTATGCTATAAGTGGGTTGGTAAAAATGAAGGTTTTTAGATATCATTATCTGAAAAGGGGGGGGAAATCTTTTGAAATGTGTTCATTTGGGATAGTGTAGAACTGGTTCTGACTTATATCTATAAGCACTTTGTTTGCCTTTGAGTGCTTTTTATAAGACAACAATGATATTATATAGTGGATGAGGAAGCAATATGCTCTTTAACAGATCATATTGACAAGCTATAGTTCCCTGCTAAATAAAGAAAATCTCTGTTGTTTACCGGTTTGAACTTGGTACATAAATTTATTTTTGTCATATAGCTTCTCCAAAGTCCAAACAATGTATGATGTATCAAGTACTTTCACTTTATTTGGAAGACTATAACCTTTAGAAATGAAATTATTGCATCCATATTCCAACATAGCATGATTGGTTCACCCATGCCATTTTTGTAAATCATGCATTTACTGTTCATACTTTATGTGAGGGAAAATACAAGTGTTTTTTACTGTTGGTTTTATTTATGTTTGACTTTCACATAATGAAGGTTAGTTTTTTCAAATTTTTACCAATTTTTATTTTATCATTTGGATATTGTAGCATGTTTATATAGAGTAAGAGGTGGTACGGTAGTTATGCGCTTGCGGATTAATATTAACTCGATCTTTTCGATGATTGATGAGGGTGTACTTAATAGATCCTCCTACTTTACAAGTCATAACTACTTATCCCATTTTACGTCTTTATATATATTTTCATTAGTATCCCCATTTTCAATTTTCTTTATACTGGAATGCCCCTGGGGCTTTACCTTATCAGATCGATGTTAATGTCATTCTACTACCTTTTTTTCTATTTCAGTCTCCATTCTTCTTGTTGTTTTGGAAAATGAGCATGTTTATAATGTTTTGCTTTAATGGTTGCGATGTTTTCTAGTTTAAAACTATGTGGCAGTTTGCAAAATAAACAAAAGCGTTCCTGTGCTTTTAATTTTCTTCAGACACAGAGAAGTTCTACACTGAAGTCCAGGAGATTATACTTTCTAGGTACAATAAGACTTTTGATTGGGCTCTTAAGGCTAAAATGATGGGGAAGAAGGCAATAGAAGCTGCTCATGTTTTTGTGGAAGAAACTGGAATTGTTGATTCACTTTCGGCGGAGGATTTTCTTGTAGAAAGAGAGGAAATGTTGCGCACTATGTTCCCAACAAGTGAACTCATGCCAGGTTTGTGTATTAATGCATGATGATGTATTACATTCTTAGCCCATGTTTGGTAACAATTAAAATCTTGGTTTTAATCTAAGTTAAAATCAACAATCAATCCCAACCACATATTTAATGGGACCCACAGCTTTTCAACCACACATCGCATCAATTTCTATAAAAATCTACTTAAAATCTGATTTTAATCTCCAACAAACAGGAGCTTAATCATTTTCATTTCTCCGCTTCTCTCTTCTTTCTCTTGCTTCATATACAATTGTATTTATGCACGTGTAAACTACGTAGGAGTGCATGTAACATATTTGTCACTCCAAATGTGTCAATAGCCTTTTGGCAAGAATACTATCTTTTGTCAGCAGTTTTATATGCAGCTCCGAGTGGTTTTTGGAAAGAAGTATGGCTATCATTTATTGTTCTGATGTCAATAATGGTACTGTATGTTAACCCCAAGGGGTTGCTCAAGCGGTAAGGGCGGTGCTTGGGATCTCACCAATCCCAGGTTCGATTCCCCGTGAGAGCAAAAAAAAAACTTCTTGGGGCCACTGGGGCGTCTCCCGGTCGAAAGCGCCAGGGCCTCGTGGGATTAGTGGGGGGTGGGGCCCCCGATACCCTCGGTTATCAAAAAAAAAAAAAAAAAAAAAAAAAAAAAATAATGGTACTGTATGTTCACTATGTTGCAGTTGAAATTATTATAGAGCTTTAAATATCAAGTTTATAGTTGATGAATTAGCTATAACTTAGTTCCATAATGGAAACAAGTGTAGGAGCTTTCTATTTTGGATATGTAGGATATTCTAATGATTGATGGGTTGGAACTAGAATATAGAGATTAACATATTTTTCAGTTGCATTCAACAAAAGATGAAGAAGAAGAAGAAGAAGAAGAAGAAGACATCCCCGATTATTCTTATTAAAGTTTTTGTTGTATATTCGCCACTTCTCTGAATTAAGATGCCTTAGTTGCAGATGCATGAAGGCTAGCTATAGCTGAATTAAAGTTTTCCTTGAAGTTTCAGACTTCCAAAAAAGAATTTGAAGGAATTGAATCGTGTAACTTTTTAGTGAATGTAGGGATTTCCATATGAATGGTCCTTTCTCTTTTGACTTTTATCTTGATGAATCTACATATGTGAGGCCTTTGTGAAGTTTCTGTTTTTGTTAAGTTGTTCTGGGAGAAATTGAACATTGACAATTTGTTCCTTTTCCAATTTTTTAATCTTGAAATGGAAGTTTCTTTCCTTACGAGGACTTTTGTCATTGCCATTGCCATTGTAAGTAGTGAACTAGTGATTTCATTTGGCTTAATGTGTCACTGCCTTGTCTTTTCTTCTATCTTTTAAGGGACTCTTAGGCGGCTATTTTTTATTTATAAACAATTTTTTTTTTTAAGGTAAAATGTGTGGTTGAAAAGTGATTTCTAAAAATGTACGTGGTTAAAAAGTGATTTGGGAAAATGTGAAGAAAATACTTGTTTATAAACAAGTTTAACAAACAGGGGCTAAAACATTATTTTCTTATTACAGGGGCTGACCATTTGATCCGTCACCTCCATGAAAATGGAATACCTATTTGTGTTGCAACTGGGTATATGATTGTTTACTATTTTACTATATGAAAATTTTGAGATTTTTCAATGTTAACCCAAATTAAATTGTCTTATGAGCAAACTTATTTCAATGCATCCTACAGTTCTCATAGAAGGCATTTTGAATTGAAAACCCAAAGACATCGTGAGCTTTTCTCACTGATGCATCATATTGTTCTCGGTGATGATCACGAAGTTAAACAAGGGAAGCCATCGCCAGATATTTTTCTTGCAGCAGCCAAAAGATTTGAGGTACGCTCTAGGTAGCAATTTAGCCTAGCAATTACAAAGTACAAGGTAATATCAACCGTAGCTAGTAATAGTAGAATCCACATGTATATGGGACGCATAACAAATTAAACAATGATACAAAGACTTGAACTTTGATATAGAGTCTCACGATCTCAATTTATTTGGTCACCTATAGATCCAGGGATCATTGTCATTGTTTAGTATTTAGATTTATAAAAGTTGTTTGCTTGTGATCATGAATTTGTTTGTATGCAGGGGGGACCAGTTGATCCACACTCGATTCTTGTTTTTGAAGATGCACCATCCGGTGTCCTAGCAGCTAAGAATGCTGGCATGTAAGTTTTTTATTATCAATCTTTTGCCCATACAAAAGATTTATCGTGATATTTGTGGTGTTCATATGGGGTACAAGTTAATATTATTTAATTTCTAAAATGGTGTTCATGATATGCTGTTGAGGTTAAAGAAAGCTCTATCCGTTGTGACAAGTATAAAAAACTTAGCAAGTTGAGGTCTAACAAATAATAGCTCTTCAGTGGTGAAGCTCAAAGGATAGAGCTCACAAGACGTAGCAATTTAGCAATATCAAATGCTGCAAACGAGGCAGTTGGAGTCAAACATAAAATGCAAATAAGGAGCTTAATAATTATCTCTGGAAAATGAACGTTCAACTCTTGTAAAATTAAAGCTATAAGCCAATCTTAGTGAATGTATACCCATCCCCTTGACCGTCTCTATCAGGTTTGAACGAATAACAATACAAACAATATGCAACATCATTTTCTACATTGTACTCCAACCAATAAAATTTACTTAACCATTCTTTCGTAAAACATCTATTATCACTTCCCATCGGTCTTCTTTGGAAAGTCATGTTCATGTAGTTGACAATAACCTTTTTCTATGTCATCCTAACATCATCTCTAATGATAGGATCATATGACTCAATTGGGGGACGTTTCTCTGGATTCGACATAAGATCATATATATTAAATTCAGGCCGAAATTTCTTTGTGTTGTCAAAGTCTAACAACTCATGTTCAACTAGAAGCAGTAGTAGGACCACTAGAACTAAAATCACTAGGTTGAGATTTTCGTTTAGGTTGAAAAAATTGTTCCATAATATGTAAGACGTGACATTCGAATCCCACCTTCCATGGGGCGGGCTTCAAACTCCACTTTATCGGTCCCTAGACAATCGATGGGATTGGGTCGGGCTAATCCGATTTTTCTCGGGTTGTCAAAACATTATCAATCCTGAAACGCTTCATTTTCTTATATATATATATATATATATATATATATATGTACATGGTTTAAAAAGGCGAGGCAGAGGCGCGCCTTGAGGCCCGCCTCACTGTTAGGCGCTCAACCTATGCCTCGAGGCATTGATTTAGTGCTATTTTAGGTGGAAAGTACGCCTCAATCATTGAGGCGTACGTCTCGCGCCTCACACACCTTGAGGCGTGAGGCGTTTTAAATGGATTTTTTTTCTTTAAATGCTTTGGACCGTGGCCCATCATTACAAAAAATACGTTAGACCCAATTTGACTTCTTAGTTTATCAAAAATTGAAACTAAAAAAATATTTTAGACCCAACTTTGACCAACAATACAAAAAAAATATTTTAGACTTGTGCCCATTAAAAAAAACTAAAAAAACCCTATATATTCCTCTAACCCCCACTTCTCACGTTCTTACTCCTGTTATTATCCCATCAAAGTGTCAAGTCTATAAACATACATAACCACTTTCTTTCATTATCATCATTAAAAACTCTTTATAGACATTATTTATGCACTGATTAATTATCAAAAATTTAAAAAATAATATGGTCACCTGTCTGTAAACTCTATTATACATGCACCTCACTAGCAGTCTGCCCATCATGTTCTCTCCCCCCTCTATTAGTCTAAACAATGAATTTAAAGTCATGCAATCAGCAATCTAATCATGTAATGCATGCTTGATGTTTATGTTTGTGTTTGGTTTTATACTTCTATTTTAGGCTGTTTTCATGTCATCTTATAATTTTTTTGAAATAAGATGCTTTTAAATTATCTTATAATTTTTTTACTAAATTTTCAGTTTGTAGTGAGGCTTACGCCTCAAAGCGCCTTGAGGTTTACGCCTCGCTTTGCAAAGAAAAACCGTCTCGGTACCTAGTTCCACCTTTTTAAACTATATATATATATATATATATATATATATATATATATATATATATATATATAATGTAAATCCTATATTCACCAAATCTCAATAACCACATTCACAATTCACGTAAGGGGAATATGAGGCTCACAAGTGATCATTGCAAACACACACTGAAAACTGAAAAGTAACATTTCTGTAAAAATTTTGCAATAACACTTAAAAATTAAAATTGAGTGTCAGTGTGCATCACCTTAGCTCTGATATGAAATTCAATAAAATTCCTTGCCTGCTTGGAGCTTGCTGCGTGGTGGCTGGTACTATTGTCTACTGCAAACTTAATAGAGAGAATCAAGATTAGGTGCTTATAATTTACAAAAACTACAAATTACGAAATATAAAGTGCAAGGAGCAGTGATCAAGAGAGAAGAAGAGGCGACCTGACGAAGAGAAGATCGAAGCCAAAGGTCGAAGAGGCAAGATCAGTGATTGGAAGAGTAATACGAAGCTAGATGGAAGCAGACGCCGACGAAGTGGCGATCATGAGTTGCGATTAACTGCTAGCCCTAGGTCACAGTGGAGGCTGACTTGCAGATTTGAAGTTTGAAGAGGAAGTTGTTGAAATCACCTGTAAATTCAAAGAGAGGGATTCGGTTTTGGATCTTTTGGTTTCGTGGGTAAATTGGGATAATGAGTTGATAATTATATATATATATATATATATATATTCAAAACTAGATCGATGACGGATCAAGCTAGCGCGGCCGCTTGTGGCAGTGTATCAAGATGTAAATATGAGATAAATATTGGTTCGATATGTCCACCTATGAGACTCACCTTTAGTTTTTGTCTCGGTAGGTGTCGTATTCTACATTTTTCGAAAGAACATTCATCCATTTCTTTCTTCACCATCAACCATGATGATTAAAACTATGCAAAAAAAAAAAAAAAAAAAACTTAAGTTGTAAAGGTGAAGGGACGGTGATTGGAATTTGGAAGTCGGCCAGATCGGGTGTGAATGAAAGTAAGTGAGAGGCCGATGGCTGGGGTCACAAAAAAGAGTCAATCAATTGGGTTTGACGATCTAGAGAAACAAAACAAAATAGGATTTGGAAGAAAAAGAAGCAAGGTTATGGATACCAAGATCGATAACCATCAGTAAAGAAGAATCTTTCTAAATCACTTTGGTCAGCAGGTTCTCTTGCATTTGTGCTTGGTAGCATAGATGATATTATCTGTTATAAGTCTAAATTAATTTGTAACCTTAAAAGAAATTCAAATCAAACTTAAACCCTTCAAAGAAATCAAATCCAAGTTGTATACTTAAACAAGCTTTGGAAGATTCAAAGAAGATGAGATGAAGAATTCAATTTGAATACTCAAGTTTAATATTCAAAATACAATTGGAACAAGCAACTTGCAAGATACAAGAGTTTAAGTCAAACAAGAAACGTGCAAGTGGATGACAACTACCAAGGTAGACACGTGCAAGTGGATGACAACTACCAAGGTAGACAAAGTCGAGATAGACAAGTAACTACAACCAAGACTTAGGAGGAGAAAGCCAACTTGAACAAGTAACTTAGTGATAAGGATGACAACCAAGCAAGACATTGCAATTTGATGAGGGTGACAACTAAGCATGAGCAAGCATTGGATGCATTGAATCGAGACATTTGATTTGAAGACAACTTGCAAGAATTTTCCTATAAATAGAGATGTTACTCATTTGTTAATGTAATGTAAGAGAGGTGTAAGAAATCTCCAAAAAAGAGGGAGAATTGAGTGTGCTGTAGCAACTCTTTTGTAAAACTCTCAAATTCCATAAGTAAAATCTCATATTTTCCATATCTTCCTTCCCCCCCAACTCCCAACAAATTTAGTATCAGAGCTTAGGTTTAAAATAAAAGCCAAAACCAACCTATTTTAAAACAAAATCAGATTTATATCTTACCATGGCAACAAGTTTAACGGCCTCTTTTTTTACACATTCACCAAGTCAAGTTCCAATCTTTAAAGGTGAGCATTATGAATATTGAAGTAGTCAAATGCAAACCTTCTTCCCCTCTTTGGATTTATGGGATATAATTGAAGATGATGAGGTAGTACCAGATTCTTCTGAAGATGATGAAGAAGATTCAACATTACAAAAAGAAAATTAAAAAAAAAAAGATGCAATGGCGTTGCGATATATTCAACAAGGAGTTGGAAAATCAATTTTTCCTCGTATTTTTGGTGCCAAAGATGCATGGAAAATTTTACAACAAGAATTTAAAGGCATGGAGAAAACTATTGCCTTGAAGCTTCAATCTTTATAGAAGGATTTTGACAATCTAAAAATGGAGGAACGAGAAATCGTTCGAAATTTCTTTTCCAGAGTTTCAGAGGTAGTAAATCAAATAAAAAGTTTTGGAGATGAAATTAAAGACAAAAGAGTTGTTGAAAAAGTTCTAAGAAGTCTCCCTTCAAAGTTCGACTTCGATCATGTAGCAGCGGCCGCTATTGAAGAATCAAAGGATTTATCAAAAATGATGATGTATGAATTGACTGGATCTCTTCTTGCACATGAGCAGAGAATTATTCGTTCGGAAAACCTACAAGTGAACAAGCATTTCAATCAAAGTTTATGCCAAAAAGAAGTTCAAAAAATTATGAAGAAAATAAAAATGGAGGCGCTTATGAAAAGAAGGGAAACTTTAGCAAGTGGAATAAAACTAAGAAGCAAGGTGAATGGAAGGGAAAAGCAGATCAAAAATCCAACAAATTTGGTATCAGAGCAAATTTGGAGGAAGGAAGATATGGAAAATATGAGATTTTACTTATGGAATTTGAGAGTTTTACAAAATAGTTGCTATAGCACACTCAATTCTCCCTTTTTGGGAGATTTCATACACCTCTCTTACATTACATTTACAAATGAGTAACACCTCTATTTATAGGAAAATTCTTGCAAGTTATCTTCAAATCAAATGTCTTGATTCAATGTATCAAATGCTTGCTCATGCTTTGTTGTCATCCTTATCAAGTTGTAAGGTCATGCTTGGTTGACATCCTTATCACCAAGTTACTTGTTCAAGTTGGCTTTCTCCTCCTAAGTCTTTAATTGTCAAACTCGACTTTGTCTACCTAGGTAGTTGTCATCCACTTGCATGTTTCTTGTTTGACTTGAACTCTTGTATCTTTCAAGTTACTTGTTCCAATTGTATTTTGAATATTCAACTTGAGTATACAAATTGAATTTTTCATCTCATCTTCTTTGAATCTTTCAAAGCTTGTTGAAGTGTTCAACTTGGATTTGATTTCTTTGAAGTGTTTAAGTTTGATTTGAATTTCTTTGAAGATTACAAATTAATTTGGACTTTTAGCACCCCCTCTTAATTTGTAATCTTCAACTGCTTCTTGAATTTCTCGAACTTGTCAATCGTTACTGACTTTGTCAGCAATTCAGCTGGTTGATCATTAGTATTGATAAATTCCATACAAATTTCTTCTTGATTTACCAAATCTCTTTTAAATTGACGTCGAAGTTCAATGTGTTTTGATCTAGCATGGAAGATGGGATTTTTCGTCATTGCTATTGTCGACATGTTGTCCCAATAAATGTTTGTTGGTCCTTACTGCTTAAATTTCATATATTTCAAAATTCTTTTAAGCCAAAATGCTTCACAAGCTGAATCTGTAGCAGTGATGTACTCTGCTTCAGCTGATGATTAGGCAACAGATTTTTGTTTTATTGAGCTCCATAAAATCACATTTGATCCAAGACAAAAAATGTATCCATAAGTGCTCTTCCAATCGTCAACCGATCTTGCCTAATCACTGTCTATATAGTCAATAAGTTTGCAATTGTTTTCCTTTTTAAACTCGATACCTTGGTTCTTTGTTCCTTTGAGATATCGTAAGATTCTTTTCGCTGCTGCAAAGTGGTTTTTACTTGGTTCATTCATGAACCTGGAAAGCATGCTTACTAAATGTGTGATATCAGGCCTTGTGTTAAGATAAATCAGGGAACCAACTAACCTCCTGTAAAGTGTAGCATCAATTTTTTCTACATCATCATGGACTTGCAGTTTTTCATTTAACGCCATCGGAGTGGAGGCTGGCTTGCATTGGCTCATGTCGAACTTTATTAAAAGATCTTCAATGTATACTTATCTTGAGAAAGAAAAATTCTTCCGGGGCTTTGCTTCACTTGAATTCCAAGAAAATATTTCATAAGTCCTAAGTCGGTCATCTCGAAGTCTTTCATCATTTTAATCTTGAATTCTTCGACCATTGCTGTATTTGTGACGAAGTATATTAGATCATCCACGTATAGGCATACGACAAGAAAGTCATTTCCAATGTTTTTCACATGAAGAGATGATTCACTTGTGCTTCGATTAAAACCATTTTGTAGAACATGTTTCAAGCCATATAATGCCTTTTTAAGTTGATAAACTTTATCTTCTTTTTCTTTAGTTACAAAACCTTCAGGTTGCTCAACATATACTTCTTGTATCTCGCTATTTAGAAATGCTGATTTTACATCAAGCTGGAAAATATTAAGCTTCAATTGTGCTGCTAAGGCCAAAACTGTGCGGATCGTCTCCATTCTTGCAACTGGGGCGAATGTTTTTGTGAAGTCAGTTCGTAGTTGTTGAGAATATCCTTTGGCGACAAGTTGTGCTTTATATTTTTTAATTGACCCGTCTTCATTGTATTTTATTTTGTATATCCATTTTAGCTCAATGGTCTTCTTTCCTTTTGGTAAATCAACGAACTCCCAAGTTTTATTTTTCTCAATAGTTGAAATTTCTTCATTCATTGCCTTTGTCCAGTTTTTGTCTTTCGAAGCTTCTTCAAATGATTGAGGTTCACAAAGAGAATAAACCGAGCTCGTGTGATTCGTAGATTTCTCTTAGTGAACGTGTCTTCCTTGGAGGGGTTTCTGGTTCTGATTCTTCTTCAGTTGCTCTAATATCTGGAGCTACATGTTGCTTATTTCTTGAAGTTTGAGATGTCGATGGATCATCAAATTGATATGGAGTGGAATCTATGACTTGCTTTCCTTTCCAATCCTAAGTTCCACTTTCGTCGAACACAACATCTCTAGAAACAGTAATTTTGTTTGTGTCTGGATTTAGTTAACGATATCCTTAACTTGTCACTGTATCCAATGAAAATCAAACAAATTTTTTAATTCTTTGAACAAAAAGTGCGCGTCAGACTTCGTTGCAGGTTAAACATTAAGAACTTGTATTGCTTATCACTGTTTTCTGACAGTCTCTATCTGAGAGCGCATGAAAGTACTTTAATGGAAGCTTTACTGTTATTTTGGTGACTCTGTAGTCTGATTTTTTTTTTTAATTCTTTGAACAGAAAGTGCACGTCAGACTTTGTTACAGGTTAAACATTAACTACTTGTATTGCTTATCACTGTTTTCTGGCAGTCTTTAGCTGAGAGTGCATGCAAATACTTTAATGGAAGCTTTACTGTTATTTTGGTGACTGTAGTCTGAACACATATTGCATGCAGGTCGGTAGTCATGGTTCCAGATCCAAGATTAGATAGCACGTTCCACGAAACTGCTGATCAGGTTCTGAGCTCTCTATTGGATTTTAACCCAAGTGATTGGGGTCTGCCTCCATTTCAGAATGAAGCGTGCTAATTACACTGTTGATTTTTGTATTTCTTCTTGGTCCACCCATCGAAACCCCACTGAATGAGGTTTCTTAAGAGATGTGGTTCATGGTAATTTTCCATAAACGCACTGTATTGATTTTCAAACAGACGTATATTTCAGTTAAGACTGCAAATTGAGCATCCATGAATTTGTGAACTTCAGATTATTAAAAAAGAACATTAACTCCCAGAGTCAATGGGATTGTACTATTTATTTGCTATTGTTTTCGTGAGCAATCACAATTAGTGAACATTTTGCACTCTTGATTACGTGACTTGGCACCAAGTCATATATCAATTATTGAGGGCCATCATAACTTGTGAGAAAACATTTTCAAGATATCTGGTTAGGTGCGGACGTGTCACGTGTGGTTGTATACGCATCTCCAAATTATTGTTTGTGGCAAATGCAGCATTTTATATGGTGAAGTAATGAATATTTAACATCGTGGGGTCGATGAAAGAGTATGGAACAGTATTCTTGAAAAGTTCCACTGCAGTTCATTTAAGTACATTGTAGGCAAAATCGAGTGTTGTTAGCAATAAGAATGCATGTCAAATTTCTGAAGCTCATAGTATTTTTTGTATTTTGTTTATTAATTATTTCAGAAAAATTTCTTAGTCGTGCAACTTAGATTTCATTTCATAGGCTTCTTGCTCGGATATGGGAAATATATCTGTAAAACTTTTCTATATACGTTTTATGTATGTTGAGAAATAATTCTGTGACATTTTGATTAGTATTTTGATGGGATTGCATTGAATTTTTGATAAATTGTTGTGATTCGAAAATCTATATTTTGACAAAGTGGCATTTTTTTAATGCGTCATGAAAACGACGTAATCCAAATATGCTATTCGGGGTTGTCCCTTTTCCATGTCGTTAGTGTTATTAACTCTTGAGTAAATGTATCCGTTACGTCAAATGCTGGTTTATTGCTTGTTGGCTAGCAGTTGGACTCGCTCTAAGTTCCAAAATGTTAGCTGAAGACAAAGCTATCAAATCCAAGGGCATGCTAGCTACTGTACGAAATTGATTCTCTAGCTACTTCTACATTTAGTTCTTGTTTGGTTTTCATTTTTTTTTTTTTAATCATTTTTCTACAGTACTCAATCTCAACCATCTATTAAAAGTCAAACCTATAATATTTGACTTTTCAATCAAATTTCAACCATTCATTATTCTAAAAATTACTATTCAGATTTTAACTAAAATCAAACACACCCTAAATTTAAGAACTCAGTCCCAGTGTTATAATGAATTCAATGATACAAAACATAAACTAAAGCATTGAAAATTACACGATTTATTGATTCACTCTTAATGCAAGAGTTAAATTCTTTTATTGCTATAGGATTGTACTCTTAACGAGAAATATTATTACAAGCTGACCTTAAGAATACAAAAAGTGTTTATAAACGGTTTAAGCCTATGTTCGGATCAAGTTTTCAGTTTAAAAATCAGTTTTTTTTTTGGCAATCTCGAGGTAGATATTAGGTGTAAAATTGGAGAGCGAAAAGACGTGTGGTTAAAAAGTTATATTGAAAACTGAAGCGATTATAAACTAAAAAAAAAAAAAACTCTTTTCACTGAATAGAGGCTAAATTATAAATAGTTAATAATGAGTGTTGGATAAGTGAGTACTATTTCTGAGTTCTTTGAAATGTGTAGATAAAAGTGACTTCAGTGTTTTCTATTCGGTAACACTTTAGCAATTATAAATTGATTTATTTATGTTTTCGAGGTAAAATGTGTGGTTGAGAGAGAGAGAGAGAGAGAGAGAGAGAGGTTTATGATATTGTATTATTTATAAATTGGTTTATAAGTTGTAACAATTACGTTAAAAAATATAGGCTAAACAACTTATAATGAGCCAAACATGTCAAAAATTCACAAGGATTTGTTTTTTTAAAAAAACATGTAGCTATCAAGAATGCTTCTATAGTTACGTTAAAATTGTACCTTGTAGGGGCTTCTTGCCTCCAAATTCAAACGCGGCATTTCTATCTTATCGCGAAAGTCAATTCATGATCGAGGGGAATAGTAATTAGGCTTACGTATTTAACAGAGAGATAGAATCTATAATACAATAGGACAGGGCTTGAGATTCTTGTATAATGCACGAATAGATTGATAATTTAAGCAAAAAAGAATTATAGGAAGGACCAATCTTGTTTACTTCTTTAATTAGGTGTATTAAGCACATGAAAAAACCACTAATAATTACTTAAAATTGGTGCATAATTTCACCAAACAAAAGTTGTGCACAACCAAATGTTGATTGACATTATTATATTTTTGGAATAATGTTTGTAACTTGCAAGTGGCAAATGGCATGTTTGCATAATGGACATGACATTTAATAAATTTTATTACATGTATCTTTTTGTTTAAGTCTGCCTAATTTTTACAAATGAAAATGAAAATGAATATCAATTATTAAGATTTAAATTTCATGATGTGGAATAAAGTGGGGGTTCACTTAATCCACTTGGTAACTTGTGATTGGCTCTCAACTTACCTATTAGATTTTGAATTGAATAAGAGGGAGGAAACTTCTCTTGGTTTCTTAGGCTTAGTAAAGTGTATAGGTTAAGAGATATAAGTGGGAGATGACCAATCTCTTCGGCGAAAATCTTCTATCTCCGTCACTGTGAGCGTAAATTCGGTTGCCATTTCTCGAGGACGACGGTACCATTTTTCACTGTGTTCAAGTGGTTTTTAAATTGAGCTCAAACAAGGAACACACAATAAAAAAGCTACTTGAAGAGCAAGCTGTTGGAGTTGGGATTCCCTTCTTCAAAGCTGCTGGGAAGGGGAGCTCACAAAGGAGCTCAACACGTGAATATATTGATGAGTACTAATTTTATTCATACTCGAGCCTTCACAAAAGCTTCAAGCTCGAACTCTTTGATAAAACATAATGTGACGCCCCGGGTTCTAATCACCCGACTGGTCACGTCATCGTCTCGTCTAATTTTTGAAATAATATTAAGCGGAAGAAAAATAACATTTCTAATTGGCAATATTTATTAAATAAATTCAAAAATTGACAAATTTTAAATATTATCCAATTTGCGGAAATAATATTTGCTGAAACATTTCAAATAAAGCAAACTGTTCAAAATCTCTAATTTTCTCGAATTAGGAAATTCAACTGAAACAAGAATAAAATTTGATTATTCAACCATTAATGCCACGTAAAGATGGCAAAAAAATTCGACCCGACGGGTACCCGACCCGAACCCGCCCCGCGGGTCGGCGGGGCGGGTATGGGGCGACTTCCCCCGACCCGGGTGGGTCGCGGGGCGGGTACGGGTTTGGTTGTCCCGCCCCGATTAAATAAATTAATAAAAATTAATAAGGAAAAAAAATAAAAAAATATTGAAAAAATAAAAAAAAAATAAAAAGAAATTAAACGGGGCGGGTAGGTTGACCCGCCCCGACCCGAAATTCGCGGGTCGCGGGGCGGGTTTGGAATTGAAAATTTTTTGCGGGGCGGGGCACGGGTCGGGGGGACCCGACCCGAACCCGCCACGTTGCCATCACTAATGCCACGACCTGCCCATCATACGCCTCCACCTCCGACATCTGCAATTGTTGTTAAAGGGGGGTGAGCATTTCAATGAAATACTCAGTAGACTCATCGTCGATTAATAAATTTACATAGAAATTGAACACATAAACATGCAATCATAAAGTGACAACTTCATCATTATAATAGGCTTCGTAACATAGGGTGTGGGTAGTCCCGTCTCATGCAAAATGCACATAAGTTATGTCAAAGCATAACAACATCATAATCTCTCTCGTCTATGCATTTAAAAATGCATATAATTTATGGCGTGCTCATAACATCAATTATTTCATAAGAAATATAAATTATCTTCTCATCTTATGCAAATAATGCACATAAGTCACATGAAGCATATAATGTGCAATTAAAATGTAAACAAATTAATGGGGGCGAGTCTACCTCAATTCTCTACGAGTGTGGTTGAGCGGGAAAATATAATTCAGTTCTCTAGATCTCCGTACGTCTCGTCTAGCCAAAAATAAAATAAAATTTAAATTAATTTCTAGAAATTCAAAGTTTGAATTAAAATTAAAGTTTTGACTTAAAGTGAATGATTTTAAAATTTGGGGACTAAAATAGTGTTTTTTCAAAAATTAAAGGACTAGAGCAAAATGCTATTTAAAGTAATCGGGTGAAAACAGCGGATTTTTAAAATTAAGGGATGGAACTTTAAAATATTAGAACTCATGGCTGAAATGACATATTTTAAACATAGGGGGACTGATGTGCAAATTTTAAAATTAAAAAAAATATAAAATATAACAAAACTCTCTCTCTGGTTCGAAAACGCAGAGAGGAGGAATGAGGGGCGACGGAAATCGCCCCTGCCAGCCCCAGGTCCCCCGCCGGCGATTTACCGGCGGAACGCCGCCGTCGAGCGACTGGCGAGCCTAAGGTTCAAATTTTGGGATTTTGGTGCGATTTGGGTGCGGTTTTTGAGGCAAACCGAGGCGGTGCTCGTGGTTTTCCGGCGACGAATCGATGAGTGAGGTAAGTAATGGGCTGCTGGGATTGTGGGTTTATATATTTGGGTTTTTGATTTGAGTTTTGAGGAATTTTGGGAGATGGCCGTGGTGTGCAGTCGAGGTGGTCTCGGTGAGGGTGGCTCGCGGATTGGAATGATGCTTGGTTTTGATTTGGGTTACAGATTTTGGCCGGGTTCGTGATTGGTAGTGTCTCAATAATGAGGATTGGCAGTAGGCTGAGAGACTGGGTACGGAGGTGGTGTTGCGGACTCGATGGCGTTAGGTGGTGGATGGTAGTGGTATTGGGTCTGGCCGAAGAACACTCTTAGTGCATGAGTGTCGAATGTGATTGGGAATGGCAGTGACTTGGAGGATGAAAGTTGCAGGCGGTGTTTCTTGGTCATGTTGATGATGATGGTGAGGCTGAAACAGAAATTATCGATGATGATACCTGAATTCAGAGGCTGAGTCGTGAATAATCTGATCGTGAAGAAGAGTTTAAAATAGTTGGATAGATGGTGATCATGATTTGTAGAGATAATGATGGATTTAAAATTTGAAATGTAATTAGAATGATAGACTCAAATTTGAAAAAAAGATTATCTGGTGATTTTTAATTTGAATAAATAAATAATTAAATAAATAAAAAAATGAAATTGGATTTTAAAAATAGATTTTGAATTTATTGGACGTAAAATCAAGTTGGACTGAAATTTATTATTTTCGACTCAAAATTTATAACTTGACTAAACGACGTACGTGAATTTTAAATAACGGGTTAAATTATAGCGATACGGTTTTTTAGTAAATAAAATATTTATTTTTAAAAAATAAATTCCGAAATTTCACGGTCGCTACACATAATCTCATAATCAAATGTGTAACTCCGAGGACCACCATGAACCCGAGGAGGATCTCAACCCAAACCACATGAATATCATCCCATATTATATTTTATATCCCCGAGGATGACCTCGACTACCATGAACCTTAGGAGGTTCTCAACCTCGGCCACTTGAATATTATCTCATATTATATTTTATATCCTCGAGGAGGAACTCAACCTTGACAATCATTTATACCCCGAGCATATCCTTTGTCCTCATCCCCGAATACTTGAATGTTTAGCCATGTCATATTTTGGTACTCTCAAGCAACATATGAACCTCAAGGTCGAGCACTTGAACATCGCACCATGCACCATAATGAGAACCCTGAGGACATGAACAACCCTGAGGAGAATATAACCCCGAACACCACCCTAGTACACACACATAAAACTTCGATGCTGGGAGTCCTCAATCTCGGGCTCATTCATCCAACATAGGACGTTCGAGTTGTTCTCTTCAAATAATAATTAACATCCCAACGCAAGCATGACTCTTGATTTTCTAAAGTCCAACTTCAACATGGCCACGTGAGATTATACAACCTTATCCTAATTATGCCATCTAGACTCCTACGTCAATGGAACTCCTAAATCTCCAAACCATCCAAGCAATCTAATCCTACCTAGAATGTACTACTTACCCTTATAAATATAGGTTCTTCAACCATTATTGAGGGACACAATTATTATTACATTTCATAGCCTCTTGCATCAATATTTTCTCTCTCTTTACTGATTTAAGCATCGAATGGGCGATGAGATCACACCTCACCGTCTTTGTTTCAAGTATTCGGAGATCTAGATCGTGCTCATTTATATATATATATATATATATATATATATATATATATATATATATAATATAATGAGTATCCCCCAGACTGTGCACGGATTTGATCTCCTCGTTTCTTCTTCTTGGCCACTTAATTAATTATTTGTTTTTTTTTTTTTGGACATTCTAATTAATTATTATTGTTATATAGGCCTTTTTTTCACAATGTAATAAATTATAATATTTTTCTAGACTTTCTGGAGAACGAGTAGGTTGAATCTTTAAATAATTAATTAAAATAATTTCTCCGTCTGCCCCAAGCATTTACTGCCACGCTCTTTTGTCAAATCAAAATCAAGGATTAAAAGTCTAATATTCATCGATTATAATTAAAACTGAAAAGACAATAATTACTGGAAATTGTGATAAGCAAAGTTTGATAAATGGTTTTTTTAAGCAAGAAAGGTTTGTTAAATGGTTATCAATTTATAAACCACACAATTTCTCAAATCATTTTTTCAATCATACACATTTTCTATTTTCAATTTTCAACAATACATTTTACCTCAAAACTATAAATAAATCAGTTTATAAATTGCTACAGTGTTACCAAAAAATGTTGACAGATAAACAATGAATGGAAAATACCATAAAAATTCATCTGAGAGGATAGGAAGTCTAGTTGTTGTTAACATATATATTGCATTAAGATTTAAGCATTTCTTGTTAATTAATAATTTTAAGGTCAAAAATTTGTATTCTGAGTGATTAATATTATCTACTTTTTTGCAATTAAGCTAATGGATTTTACTTAAAACCAAAAATAACTGACATCGATGAAGCACGGTATGATTTAATTAAAGACATAATTGGGAAAATATTGGTTCACAGAATACAACTTATTATAATTTTCAGTGATTCCATAATTCAAATTCGAAAGTTTTTTAGCAAAATTCTTCATGCGCAATTAGTTCAATATAATGACCTTTCAATTTAGAAATGAT
The DNA here is from genome assembly GCA_963555705.1 of Ligustrum vulgare. Taxonomy (NCBI): domain Eukaryota; kingdom Viridiplantae; phylum Streptophyta; class Magnoliopsida; order Lamiales; family Oleaceae; genus Ligustrum; species Ligustrum vulgare. The sequence continues at coordinate 14,847,255 of OY743185.1, forward strand.
TTCTCATAGAACTGAATACTGATAAACCAGCTAGCAGCAATTTAATTTAATTCATCTCCTTTTTCTGTGTTCTTGATCTACCCTTTGCTGGTAATATTCGAATTCTTTTCGCCACTCTAACAAAATCCCTGCAGATGAAAATAATTATTAGATCTTCAAAATAATTTCAAGATTTTGGTACCCACAAAAAAAAAAAAAAAAAAAAAAAAAAAAAAGAAGTGATTATTTACTTCCAGTTTAGGTCACCAACAAGCAGAAGATCATTTTCCATGTCTTCATATGCAATGAGGTGACCAGGAACAGCATTTGAAAGATCAAGATCAATATCATTATCAGATGAAGACGATGCAATATCCTCATCAACAAACATTTGTCTCAAAGCCTTTGCCAGGCTTTCGTAGCTTCCATGTTTGTGAAGACTAATCCGCTGACAGATCGAACGGCCTTCCAAAACCACCGTCACTGGTGGCACCACAGATGAAACGAGATCATCATCCAAAAAACCCGAAAAAGTCTCGAGATTTCTAGGGTTTCCCATGAAGGGCGCTGTCGAGGGAGCCGTGTTATTTAGTTTGTTATAGAAATTTGATGGGGTTGCATGGTTGATCAATTGCTCCTGCCACCTCCTTTTCAGTGATTGTTGCCTTTGTGAGTCGAAATTGCTCATTGTTTTAGATGTTCTTGATCAAACTTTTCTGTACAGACTCAACAAATCTTGTAACACTTGTGAAAGAGACCTGAATGAAAGGAGGATTAATTAGGTCATGGACGTGGGTGGGCCAGGGGGTTGCGTTCGTGTTTAAACTTATTCTAATTTTGTAGAAATGAGTTTATATTGTGTATATATATAGAAGAAGAGAGCACAAATGTCGGGGGTCTGTCTGAAACCGCCCTACCCCGAGACCTATCATATTCAAACTTCAAAGCTCTCACTAATTGTCTGTACAAATTCAAATTTCACTTCAAATTCCGAGTTCCCTAACAAATGTCACTGTATTCTTTAATGTACGAGGGAATTCTGCCACTTTAGCGTTCCAAATATGTCACACGTTTACAATATTTTCAAGTGCAAATTATCGATATCCATTTCGAAAATCACAAATTATGTACTTCTTTTCTTGTAGAAGAAGCAATTATTGTATCTAAATAATAAGTATCCGCCTAACTCTGTGGAAGTAGATACTACGACTAGACTAGATTAGACTAGATTTTTTTTTTTAATAAATCTCAAATGTAGAGAGACTCTATGTTGAGGGTGAAAACGGTGCAAGAGAAAGCATGAGATGTTTGCTTGTCAATGCAAATTAAAGAGTATGGTACATTTTTTTGGTTTTTGAATTTTGCTCACTATTTAACATCATATAATTGAGATTACTATATATGCGTATAGTACTTTGGAGCATTGGGTTTTTAAAAGAAATCATTTTTATTGGGATAGTGATACGATGCGTGAAGAAAAAGAAAAGTAGTGAAAAAAATAATAGTTAATGTAGCAAGAATTTATATGGAAGACAAGTAAGAAAAGTCTAGTAAATTGGAATTGCATGGGCTATGGTGACGACCGCGCAGCAGTAGGCGAAGGGATCGCTAGCTTGTTTGACTCCAACACGGTCGGGCTTGGCACTGTACTCCATGATGCTTATTTTACTTTTATTTCTCCAATTTTATTTATCCTTTTTTTTTTTTAAATATAATTGATATATACCATGTGTTATTCAATCTATCCTAAGAAATACATACACTATTTATAGGAGATATTTATCCGTTGTAATAGTGTAAATTTTTTATAGACGAGCTTGTAACATGTAGATTTAGGGGGTGGTAGTGGCTCGATGCAACTTGATTCTCTTCGAAAACGGATAGGATCAAATCAAGAATCAGTATATTTCATAATGAAATCGATAGCTCCATTTGTAATTTTGGAAGTGGATCGAAACCGAATTATAAATTTCATTTATAATTATGCTGTCATAGAATTGGGAATACATTTGTGCAAATTAGTACTAGCTTAAGCTCAAATCATTTTAGATAGACTAGAAATGTCACCATTTGTGTTAGAATAGTTTTATTCACTATCAGTAGCATGTTGAGTGTCGAACTCGGACGTTAGCATATCACATGTCATATTAACAATGTGTTTGACAATAGTTTGTTTATAGAAGAAAAAATAAGGTTAGTCAAAGATATCCATCAATTTTTACTCTTCAACAAAATAAATAGATCAATGAAATCTTATCGTTATTTATAAACAATTATTTATAAGCAGGTTGTCAAACATAGCCTTAGTCATAAATCCTTTTGTTTAATTGAACATTTAATTGTCAATAATATTGTTGTCGCCTATACTGATTTTAATACTCGTGATATGCTAAATAGCATTACTATTTACGTGACTTCCAAAATGACTTTCATTTTGAACATTTTAGAGTGACATTATGATGTGTCAATTTCTCATTGGATTATGAAGATCTGCATTAAATAATGAAATTATCATTTAATGAATCATCATCCAATAAAAATGTGACAAATCACAATGTCACTTTAAAATGTTCAAATTTAATGTCCTAATAGAATTACTCCTTTCAAAAATGTATTTTCGATGAGTATGAATTTTTGTACTTTCTCTATCATGTGAAGAGTTGTATTTATTTGTCCACACCAAATTATATTTTTCTTACTTTATTGAATGTGTATTTAATTTTCTTATTTCCTCATATGCTTTTATTTAATTTACTTTAATATTAATGAACAAGTATTGAATAAGGATATATTATGGATAATTAAAGAGCGTAAAATTTATTTTTTCAATCATATTAATTGACATTTCCTAATTTATGTAAAAGTAGGAGTAAATCTATCTTCACGATACGGAGAGGAGAGGGTATTAACATTCACCAATTAATGCAATTACCAATATACGAAGGCGTAGCTGTCATCTTACTGGGATCATGAGAGTAGATAACAACTAGTCTTAATTAAACGTCTTAACATGAAACAAATTTACATTTTTTAGTAATATTGAATGAGACTGAATAATAGTATCAAGAAATTTTTATTTCTTTTATTAATTTGAGAATAATGTGGGTCGTACGTAATATTAAATTTTTAGAGAATGTGTGATTAAAAAATAAGAAATCTTTTTGAGTTTATATGTAGATTATTTTATTATTAAAATTCGTGGATGAAAATAAATTTTAAAAAAAATGCAATTTTGAATAATGAGTACCAAACACGGGTTAAAGGTAGAATAATTCTATACATTGTCGCTAGTATTAAACAAGTCAATGTGGTAATTGCATGTCATTAAATAATAAATCCATCTATATTTATACCCGTCTAAAAGTGGAAACTTTTTTGGACATTTCTACCCTTACAATTTTTTTGTAATTTCATATTTACCCTTATTGTTAGTTAATGAATAATTATTTTAATATTATTTTTCTTTCATTTTATCAACAATTGTTAATTTCAAAACACTAACAATCTAAAATCTTTACTTCCTTGCTAAAAGTCTTTCAAATAAAGCCTAAAACTTTCATTTTTTATTTTTCGTTGATTTATTTCAAATTATTATTTATTCTCACTAAACACAAATATAATTATATTAATACATTATCATAAAGGAAATAGTGAAAAAAGTTTGATTATAATTTTTTTCAAGAAACTGAAATTCTCCTTGTTAATTAAATATTAATATATTTTCATTATTAAGGAAATTGTGAGAGATATGAATAATATTTTTTGAATTATATTATTAATATTTTATTATTTTTTCATTTGTTAACAATGTCATTAATTCAATAAGAATATCTGCAACCCTCATTCTACAACCAAAATCACATACATTATAACATTTAATCTAATACATTTACATAGTTATATAGAACTTCTAATTACTAATTTTCATTAACAAGTTTATAATTCCAATAAGCATTAAGGCTCCATTTGAGATGCATGATTTTCAATGAAAAATCACATTTTCCATCCAATTTTCCATATTTGTCATGTTTGATTGCCAATGAATTCCATGAAAACCATTTCCATGTCTTACACCTCACGCGCCCGTTTTCCTCCAAATCAAGAAATTGGTTTTCCCAACTAGGTAGTAGAATTTATTTCTCCGGCAAAATCTTCAACCATTTTCGTCACGTTTGATCTTTTTTTTTTTTTTTTTTTGTGAATTGATTTATTTTTTTCAAAAATTAACATTATTATTATCAACAAATGTGTGAAAAAATTAAAAAATATATATATATTATTAAAATAGCTAAATTTTGCTTATTTGTCATGAAAAATAATGTCAATCAAATAACAAAAGTTGGAAAATTTCTCACTTTTTCTACCTAGAAAATTAAATCAATTAAACACATAAAATATCCAATTCCCAGGAATTCATTTTCTTTCCACCCAAATTCCACACTCGCTATCAAACGCAGCCTTATATTCATGTGCATGTATGTTTTACATTAAAATGAATTCAATACAATATATACTATAAACTAATATAGCCCATTATAAATTCAAAAGCGGTTAAAATCTAATCACATATTTTGCTGAACTTTTTAAGATGTCATTTTTGTTGACCTATGGTTAACTTAACCTTATTGTTTTGATCATAACAAATAAGAATATATTGTGTTATTAACAAGTGTGCTACAAGTGTTTCATGTAATGATAACTATTCAAAGCATTCTATGTTCAAATCGTCTCTCAATGATATAAATCAAAATTATGTGATCAAGCACATGAGACGCAAAGAAGATCATGAAAGAATTGAAGATATTCAAAGATCAAAATTGAAGTTGAAAAGCATGACATGAAGATTAAGAATTCAAGCATACAAGATTAGATTTCAAGTTCAAGAGTTGATTTAACCTATGTAAAGGTATAACACTCTCAATCTTTAGCGATGACATTCAACGAGCTCGAAAATGATTTTTATGCATCAAGAAACTTACTTGAAAATTCATCACTTGCATAAAATATTTTTATTAAAGTCAATATTGCTTTTCATATGTTATTTGATCTTAAATCATGATTATACTATGTTAAACCACTTTAAAAAACAAGTTAGAAACCTAAAAATCCTAAATTTTCATGTTTTTCAAAAGTCAATTTTCGGTCAACCGAAAGTCAACTTTTGGTCAACCGAAAGTTCAATGGTTGAAAATGTGTAACGGCTATATACATGTTTCGGTCGACCGAAACTCCAGAAATGGTCAACCGAAAGTTGCTGAATTTGAATATCTTGATCTATAAATAGCCATCTCTTTTACATTCAATTTCAACAACATAGAAAAGATTTTATAGAAACTTTCTTGTGAAAATTCATTGTTCTTACTTGGTTTATATTCATTTATTATTATTATAAACTTTGATTGATCTAAACTTTGTTTTATCAAATCATCAAAATTTTTGGAAGAAAGTTTTGTGAAGATTCTTGGTTTTATATTGTTTAAACTTCTTCAACATCTTCACACTATATTGGAATTGAAGTGTAAGTCTCTCTTTATTCTAAACTTGTTTTAATCTTTTAAAAGAGAGAAATTCCAATTAAGGAACTTTGATTATTTGTTCTACATTGTTCATTATCATTTGATTCATCAAAGTTCCATTGCCTAAACACTTTGAGCTTAACTCATTGTTAATTATTCAAGTGTGGTATCTCTTTGTACTTAATTTGATTTAATATTTTAATAAGAGATTATTTGAAAAACTTTGTTTGATTGCATTGAACTTTTCATTATCATTTGCATCAAAGTTTTTCTCTAACACTCGAGCTTAATTCATTGCTATCTATTGAAGTGTTAGCCTAACTCTCTCGGTACTTAATTTGAGTATATCATTTGTCAAGAGAATTATTTCAGTTGTAAATTTAATTCATTATATCTTGTGGTTTCGAGAGCCTTGTGAAAACTCGATTGTTTGTTAAGGGTAGATGCTCCTTGTTGTAAGTCGCTAAGGATTTGGTACTCCTTGTTGTAAGTTACCAATATAGTGGATTTGGCCTTACTCGTGACGGAGAGCTCGGTAACGGAGGACGTAGATCACGTTGGTTGATTGAACCTCCATAAATCGCGTTTGCATTCTCTTATCCCTTTTACTTACTTACATTGTACTTACTCTATTCAATCAATTTATATTGTGCAACACTATATCTAAGTGTTATACTTGCTTTATCAATTAAGTTTACACATTTATAGCACACTACATTGATAGTTAAGTTACTTGCAACACTAAGTGCTTATAATTGTACCCATTGATTTTTAAGTTTGAGATTATTTATCGAAAAAGTTTTATAAACCAATTCACCCCCCTCTTGGTTAGTTTACTCTTGGGCTAACAATTTCTCTGAAATTTGAATTTTTAATTAAATGGTTATGTTCACAAATTAAAGTATAAATCATATGTTTCTATGAAATCTGATCTTATATGGCGAAAATTGAAGTATACAAATTTCTAATATCTGTACATTCATTGAAACATATATGTAGATATGAAAGTTTCAAAACTTATTTTGAATTTTTATTATTGAAGATGTGATATTTCTCATTATATTTGTCTATCTTTATTTTAATAAATTTTTTGATATTAAACAAATATAATGCCTTTTTAATACTTACAATGTACCATATTCTTGATACACTATTTTAGGCCATAATTGAAAATTTCACTCACACGCTTCAGAAAGAGAAAATATATCGACTTTGTCATGAAAAAATTAGATCAATAATAATTATACATTTCTAAATGTGCACGCTAAAATTGAAATCAATTTCACGACAAACAACAAAATTGAATAGATTGAAGATGAGATCTCACCGAAATTATCAAATTTATGCATTGTTAAATTCTCACAAGTCCCAAACTTTGTTATAAAGGAAAAATACTTAATATTAAATTTTCATTGACACTTTTTTGTTCTTTTTATAATATCTCAAATATTATATAAATAAAACCTATAATTTATTCACAAATATTATCGACGTTATTTTTAATTTGAAGTTGATATTTACTTTCATCAAATAAGTGAGTCTAACCAAGATTTTGATTGAGAGAGTATAGTCTTAGAAACTTTGTTTAAATGTTAAAAATTATTCAATTTTGTTAATTTTAATTGTCTTGCATTTTTTGCTAATTTTCTTGAGAAAAAAACTCAATTTTTTTGTCAAATGTAATTTCTAAAAATTACTTCATATGGACGATTCACGTGCAAAGTACGTTTAGACAATTAATTCATTTAAATGTAAAGTCACATTATTATTATTATTATTATTATTATTATTATTATTATTATTATTATTATTATTATTATCTACACTACTTTAAAAAGTAAGGATGTTGAAAAATCTTTGATATTTCGATTTTACCCTCATTTCTTTTCCTATATACCAACTAAACCCTTCTCTCAATTAATTACTTAGGGTATCATCATATATTTAGTTCTATACTCATTTTATCCTTACACCTTTATTTAATAACATTAAATAATTCATTACATTTATTGTATAAGAATTTACAAAATTATAATATAATTTCATATTATTATATTTATCATTTATTTAGTATTAAATTAATTTATTATCTAACAATTTATAATGTTGTAATATGATTTCATATTATTATTCTCATGTTATTATCTTTTTTATTTATTTAATTTAATCTACATCTACAATAATAACAACAACAATGATAACAACAACAATAACAGTGTGAATGAGTGAAAAATCTTTGATATTACATTTAAAATTTAATTTATTTTCAATAAATATTAAGTTATTATTTAATCTATAATACATTTAGATATTTTTATCTTTTGTCAATAACACTCTTAAATTTTTATTAAAATCATTAATTAATTCATAAGAAAAAACTAATTATATTTTAATTAAGAATATAAATAAAAAATATTAAAACTAAAATTTTGGTTTAAACTTACATTTTTTTTATTTAAAAAATATGTTGTCTTTATTAATTTTGCCTTGTCATTCATCCTATATAAAAGACGTGCGAAGCACGTACTTACTACTAGTTTTAAGAAAGTATCCTAACTCGAAAATTCAAGCATATGATACAAATATTATCATTGAATGAAATACAAAACTACAATTGAAAAAAGGGAGACAAATGAGTCTAACCTCCAACAAATACCAAACAACTAAATGTAAACAATGCAATACTAAAGGATGTGGAACAAAAGCCTAACAGAGAAGAACTAGAAAACACTAAACATAGCTTTACAGGATTTTAGTTCTAAGAGAAGGTGAACCAATTTTGTTTAATCTAATTAAACCTTTAACTAAGCCTTTAAAATCTTCATTTTTGAGCACCTTGAATCGCTATCCTCACCACCTTTGTTAGCAAGCCAATCAGCGACCGATTCCCTTCACGCCAGATGTGAGAACTTTCACCTCCATATTTCTTATGCTGTTTCAAATCGATTGCAAAACATATTGAACCTGCCATGGACCAGTTTGTTTGTTGATAAGAAAAAGAGCAGCCTTAGAATCAACCTCTAGCCAGACTTTCCTAATGTCCCACTGTCGGCATAGTTGCATACCCGTATCCATAGATCTAAGTTCGGCTTCCATAACCGAGCATTCCTTGTAGAAATCATGAAATCCCCATTACAGTTTCTGATCACCCCTCCACCCGCAGCCCTATTGTTAGATTTAAGTGAACCAAGGATATTCAATTTCAGACAACCAGTGTTGGGTTTGTTCCACTTAACAAATCTCATTAATGAAGGTTCTTCTTCTGTTATTAGTTTTAATTCTCCCAGGCGCCCCTTGTAGAGAAATAACATGGAAGTTGATTTGCATAATGATCCACACTGTATTCATTTTCCTCTGATATGTTTAGCCTCATTTTTGCCAAGCCATAAGAACCAAATAATGATAAGAGGCAATGTAGATCTGATATCACCCGATCTAGAAAATGTTAACTAGTGTACCAGCAAGGATCAGATATTGTTGCAATTAGACTCGACGAACCTGCAAAGTCTGTTGTAATATCTCCATATTTCCTTGGCAATTTTCCCTCCAAGAAATACGTGATTAATTTGGAATGTAAAATTTTTTAAGAATAATATCATCAACAGGAATCCATTTGTTCCATAATTTCCAGACCAGAAAGGAGATTTTGTGAGGAACTCCCTTCTCCCATATGTGTTTGTAAGATAATTGTCTAGTTTTACTTTGTCTGAATAGATCAATACAGGAAGATATAGTAAACTTCCTAGTGGCATTAAGTTTCCAGTTCAAGATATCAGCCTCATTCGAGAATCGCGATAGGAATCTTCTGCTCCTCAATTATATCAGCATGGAGAATATTTGTTAACTTTTGATAATCCCAGTCATCACTGTCCTTGTAGTCCATCGCATATTTGCTCAGTAGATTATCATTTTTCAATTTGGCCAAAATTTTACCCAAGACTGAGCCATGTGTCATGAATTAAATCAAGTTTGTTGATAATACAACCAGGTAGGCTGAGGATCTGAAATAAGTGAAATAGCATAGCACTCAACACATGTTTGATTAGAATAATTCTTCTCCAAGATGATAGCCACCTGTGCTCCCAACCAAGAATAGTGCCTTTAATTTTGTTAATCAGATCATCATATTGAATGGCTTTCTTAGGACCTTTGTATAATGGAACTCCAAGATATTGGAAAGGCATAGTCTGGTATTGGAATCCAGTAATGTCAGCAACCAACTCTCTATGTTTGGCCTTATGTATAGTGAATGAACTCTTGCTGCAATTTATCTCCTGACCCGAACCTTTAGAATAAGTTCTGATGAAAACCATGATCTTGGTGAGGGAATTTTATGGCCATTAGTAAAAATCATGATGTCATCAGCAAAAGCCAAATGGGAAACAGGTAGAATGCCCCCATTCTGAAAATTCAGATCATTATTTCTTAAAAACAAGTTATTCAGACCTCTGGACAGACTTTCAGCTAGAATAATGAACAAATTAAGAAGATGATATAGGGTCACCTTGTCTAAGCCCCCTAGAAGTCTTAAAATACCCCTATAGCTCTCCATTAATAAGCAAAGAGAAGTTGCAATTATTAATACATTGTTTATTTTGTCTAGCCTTATTGGATCAAAGCCAAACTAGTCCAAACAATCAACTATGTCATAGGCCTTATCCATGTTGAGTTTGAGCACAACATTTCCACCTCTAGTTTTTCTATTTATTTGATGGATGAGTTCTTGAGCAAGCAAGATGTTGTCACCAATGTCTCTATCCAGGGTGAAACCACTTCGGGACGTAGATATAATATTGGGCAGAACTTTATTCAGTCTTTTAGACATGATTTTGGTGATAATCTTGTTGATCACATTGCACAAACTTATAGGCCTGAAATCCTTCCATTCATTAGCCTCAATCTTTTTGGGGATAAGGGTTAGAAAAGTAGCTGCAATGCCACCCGGGAGTATTTTGCCTTCAAAGAAATCCACCACAGCTTCCAGTAGATCAAGCTTGATAATCTCCCAGCAACGTTGTTAATACACTTTGGACAGCCCAAGTTTTTCCAGCCCAAGTGTTTGAATTGCTGTATTTTGGACCTGAGCTTATGAAAGTCCATTAAATCAGAAGCCGGAGCCCAAGCCTTATAACCCGGTGTTAGAGCCCATTTCATACACCGCCTTACTCTGTACTGTTGGATCACTTCATTTCATCTCATCCGTTTATTTGAAGATAAAGCTTGCTGAATACTCTCAATCGTCACTTTATCCAGAAACATCCTCTCTGATTCTCTCCCTTCGTCTCTTCAGTATTCTTCGTGTTATGAAGAATGATTTCTGAGTTTTTCTCTGATTTTCTCGCAAATTTCTTAGTGATTTCTTACTGATTCTTCGTGTAAAATCAGTATTACTTTGTGGTGTTTATACAGATCTTGGTTCTGTGTATTATTCTTTGTGTTTTTGCGAGTTCTTTTGAGATTTCTGATTTCGTTTGTAGAGATGTTAATCTGTGTACTTTGTGTTTTATATCTTTGCGGTTTGATGATTAATAAAAGTTTTTGGACTTTTGTTTGAGAAATTGTTTCTTGTATACTTTGTGGTTGATTCTGGGTAACGATCTCTTAACAGTGGTATCAGAGCCTTAGGGTTCATGTTATAAACATTGTTTTAGACTCAGATCTTGTTAGATCCAGTCTTATTCTTGGTGGATCTGTATTTTCTGGAATTTCTTGTATTTTTCTGAAAATTGCGGTTTAGGGTTTTCAGTTCTTGGTGGTGATCTTTGAGAAAATTTATTTTCTTAAAGTTTCTTGAAAACTTTTGTAAACGAGTTTATGATTCTAAAATTTTTCAGATTTTTTTTTTTGGAAATTGTTTTGAAAGTTTTTTCATACCTTCTTCGTGGTTCAGAAATTGCTTTGTGGTATTATTGTTTAAAACCTATTTTTTGAAATTGGGTTTACTCAGAATTTTTTTTAAAAATTTACTGGATTCCTTCTATTCTGAGTCTTATATTTTGGGGATCTTTGTTTTGTTTTAGTTTCAGTATATTTTCTTTATATAAATATACTGAATCTCATACATTGGATCCTACATTTTTTTGTTGGCTGATCTTCGTGACATTACTGGAAGACTTGGTGGTACTGAACTTGGGTGTTCTGAATCTTTGTGGAAAATAATCTCTGTGCTGCTTCAGTTATATAAATTTGCATCAGGTGATATCTTTCTAATCTACATACTTAACCTACTGCAATTTATACTGATTTGTTTTTCAATTCTTGGTTCTTTCCAAAATCTCTCCGTTGAAGCCTATTCTTGGACCCCAATCCTTACCTTTGTCTAGGATTTCTTGAGAATCCGGGAATCTGAGGGAGCTTGGGCTGACCCATAAATAGGTTGAGGGATATACTGGGAGAACTTGTTCTCTCTCTATATATATTAGTAGTGTGCAGTTACTTGATCAGCCTGATTGGTGTTTGAACTGTAATCACCTTGATTGCCTTGCTGTTTCATAAATTGTTTGAAACTATATTTTATATCTTGATCTTTGTGGAATACTTTCTGATAATTTTTTGGGTTTCTGTGTTTATACCTTGTACTTCAATCTGACTGACTATTCTTGCTTGAAATAACAAAGCCTTCAATTTAATAATTCTTTAAAACCATTTAGTCATTACTTCAATGGCTACTATAAAAGTAGATGTTGAAGTATGGAATGGCAAGGGAGACTTTAATCTCCGGAGCCAGAAAATGAAGGCTTTATTACTTCAAATGAAATGTGCTAAGGCTATAGATAGGTCCTGACCTCTTGATACCCCTCAGGATAGACAGCTTGAAATGGATGAAATTGCATGGAGTACTCTGTTCTTACACTTATCTGATAATGTCATTAGACAAGTAGGCAAGACTAAAACTACTATGGAATTCTGGGATAAACTGGAAGAAGTTTTTGATACTGTGTCTTTGCCTGATAAGTGCTTTCTGTGGAAAAAATATTTTTCTTTTAAATTTGATTCATCAAAGGATGTGGATGAGAACATGAGTAGGTTTACTAAGATTACACAGAGTTTGTTGAATTGTGATAAAAAACTTACTGATGAACAAAAGGTTGTGTGTTTTCTTAATGCTATGGGTGATAAATTCAAAGACATTAGAACTACTCTTGAATATGGTGGACAAAAATTGACTACTGAAATTGTTCACACTTCACTTAAAAATAAGGAACTTGAATTCAAGAACAATCCTAAAGAAGCTTACAGTGTGATAGGATCTTCTAAGAAGAGGACTTCCTTTAGGAACAACAAGCCAGTAAGTAATTTTAATAAAAATTGGAATATTTCTAGCAATAATAGAACCTGGAATAATGTGAACAATAAGCCTGCAAGAGGGAATTTCCAAAATAAAGCCAATTTCAATAGGTCTAATGACAACATCTATAGAGGACAGAATAATTCTAGAAGTCAGACCAATTTTAGAGATTTTGATAACTCTAGAAATCAAGACAACCATAGAGGTTAGAATAATGTCAGGGGGCAAGATAATTCTGGGGGACTTGACAACATAAATAGACCCAAACTTTGTTATTATTGTGGCCAACCTGGACATCATATTAAAAACTGTTTCAAAAGGAAGAATGAAATAGGAACCAGTAATCAAACAGAGGCTGCAGTCCAAGACAATAATGGAGTGGTTTATGTTACCACTGAATCTGATAACAAACATGAATGGATACTTGATTCTGGTTGCACTTTTCATATGTGTCCTGAAAGAAATTTATTTTCTGACTTTTGTTCTGATCACTTTGGCTCTGTGAAACTTGGTAACAATGTTACTTGTGATGTGAAAGGAACTGTGAAGGTTTTGTTAAAACTTGAAAATGACAAAACTCTTGTCTTAAACCAAACAAGATATGTTCCTGATTTAAAAAGAAATCTAATTTCTCTTGGAGTACTTGATTCTGAATTTTATGAAATTAGAATGTCTAATGGTTACTCGAGTATTTTCAAAAGTAACTTCTTGATTTTCTCTACTCCCAAAATTAATGGGATTTATGTGTTGAATACCTTACCTGTTTATGCTAGATCTTTTAATGCTGTATCTGATATAAATAAAACTGTTTTGTGGCATAAAAGATTAGGACACTTAGGTGAAAAAGGTCTTAAGTTACTTGAAAACAAAGGTGATTTTTGGTAATGATATGCTGCATAAACTTGATTTCTGTGAAAAATGTGTGTTAGGAAAACAGAAAAGAACTTCTTTTGGTAAAGGTATTCATAAATCTAATGATGTTCTTGAATATTTGCATGCTGATTTATGGGGTCCTGCTCCTGTTAGTTCTGTCTCAGGTTATAGGTATTTTCTCCTTACTGTAGATGACTTCTCTAGGAAAACCTGGGTTCATTTGTTGAAACTAAGGATGCTACAGTGTCTGTTTTTAAAAACTGGATTACCTTAGTCCAAAATTTGAAAGATAAGAAGGTAAAAATAATTAGGACAGACAATGGATTAGAATTTTGTAACCAATACTTTGATTCTTTCTGTAGCAACTTCGGAATTCTTAGACACAGGACTGTTGCATACAGTCCAAAGCAAAATGGGGTTGCTGAAAGGATGAATAGAACTCTCTTAGAAAGAACTAGATGTCTCCTACTTGATTCTAATTTGCCAAAAAAAATTTGGGGAGAAGCTGTTAAAACTGCTTCTTATTTGATCAATCTTTCTCCATGCAGTGCTATTAATTTCAATATACCTGATCAGATTTGGAATAATTTCCTTCCAGATTTTTCAAAATTGAAAATCTTTGGGTATGCTGCCTACTCACACCAAACTGAAACCAAACTTGACTCAAGATCTCTGAAATGTGTGTTCTTAGGATATGGAGAAGGGGTCAAGGGCTACAGACTTTAGGTTAGGGAGCAGGGAGGTTACAGGGTTATTTTGAGTAGGTCTGTCATTTTTAATGAAACTGTTTTTCCTTGTAAGGATGAAAAATTAGATGACCCTGTTAATGATAAAGATTTCCTAACTACTGAGCTGATTGCAGACCATTTAGGTGATGAAAATGGCCTGTCCCATACTCAATTTCAGGTGGAGCAACCCCCATAGTCTCCAAATGTCAATACTGAACCTGAACCTGAACTGACTGAGACTTCACCATTACCTGGTAACATTCCTGAAGCTGAAATAGACTTAGAAAAGTATCAACTAGCTAGGGATAGACCTAGAAGAGAGATAAGACCTCCTCCTAAGTTTCAGGATCCTGATTTTGTGTCTGCATTTACTTATTCTGATCCTCTTGTTCTTGAACCTGAATCTTTTGAAGAAGCTGTTTCTTCAAAAGAATCAAATTTATGGCTTACTGTCATGCAAGAAGAGATGGATTCTCTTCTGAAAAATGGCACCTAGATTTTGGTTAATAAACCTTATAATAAAAAGATTATTGACAGCAAATGGATTTTTAAAATAAAGGAAAGTGAGTCAATAGATGTTAAACCTAAGTACAAGGCTAGGCTTGTGGCTAAAGGTTTCTCTCAAAAGGAAGGAATAGATTACAATGAAATATTTTCTCCTGTGGTTAAATATACTTCAATCAGAATACTGTTTGCTCTTGTTGCACATTTTAATTTGGAACTTGAACAAATGGATGTTAAAACTGCTTTTCTTTATGGCTCTTTAGATGAAACTATATATATAAATCAGCCTAAAGGTTTTGTAAATGGTGGAAAATCTGATTTAGTTTGTTTATTAAAAAAAATCTCTATATGGCTTGAAACAAACCCCTAGGCAGTGGTATAAAAGGTTTGACTCTTATATCCAAAGCCTAAATTTCAAAAAGAGCCAATATGATTCTTGTTTTTATTTCAAGTTTGATAATTCTGATTTCATGTATTTGTTGCTATATGTTGATGATATGTTGATTGCTGGACCTAATATGCATGAGATTGACTTGCTGAAAAACAAACTGCATTCTGAATTTGAAATGAAATACTTAGGGCATGCTAAAAGGATTTTAGGTATGGACATATTTAGAGATAAACAATCTGGAAATGTATTTTTAAACCAAAAGCATTATATTGAAAAAGTTTTGACCAGATTTAATTTGATTAATTCTAAACCCGTGTCCCTGCCTTTGCCTGCTCATTTTAAATTGTCTTCTGATCACTGTCCTAAAACTGCAGAAGAAGAACTTAGGATGAAAAATGTACCATATTCCAATGCTATAGGATCTGTTATGTACCTTATGGTGTGTACTAGACCTGATATTGCCTTTGTAATTAGTGTTCTTAGTAGGTTTATAAGTAACCCTGGTGAGTTATACTGGGAAGCTGTAAAATCACTTTTAAAGTACCTTAAAGGCACTGCAAATCTGAGTTTAACATTTTCTAGAACCAAAAATGATTTTAAACTAAATGGTTATGTAGACTTAGATTTTGCAGGTAATATAGATAATAGGAAGTCTACTTCTGCATATTTCTTTACTTTAAATGGTACATGCATTAGCTGGAAATCACAATTACAGAAACTTGTGGCATTGTCCTCAACTGAGGCAGAATATATTGCTGCCACTGATACTGTAAAAGAATGTATCGGCTAAAAGGTTTGCTGTCTGAAATCTCATGTATTGATAATTCTGCTATTGAACTTGTTGACCTATGACTATTCACGTATATATTATTTTGATTATAACAAACAAGATCTCATGTATTACTAATGATTTCAATTCTTGAGTTTTATCATATATATGTCATTTGGATACTCCGAGATCAAAACTGTCATCCATTGAAGTACAAAGCAATCATTAAAGAGATTTGAAGTGAACAAGATCGTCGAAGACCGAAGATTAAAGTTTTAGAAGATTTCAACTCATTTGTAAAGGTATCGACTCATCAATTTTTAGCAAGTTTATAAAGCTCAAAAATATTTCTAAAAATCATTAATT
Source organism: Ligustrum vulgare (assembly GCA_963555705.1). Classification (NCBI taxonomy): domain Eukaryota; kingdom Viridiplantae; phylum Streptophyta; class Magnoliopsida; order Lamiales; family Oleaceae; genus Ligustrum; species Ligustrum vulgare. The sequence goes on from OY743185.1 coordinate 14,863,669, forward strand.
GTATAAAAATGATTTTTCAAAACATAACATGAAATAGTTTTTGGAAAAATAAACTTTTTAATATAAAGATAAAAATTCAAAATTTTCCATTTTCGGTCGACCGAAACTCTGATCGATCGAAACATCTGCTCAACCGAAAGTATAACGGCTAAAATGTAACGGCTAATTTTTTAAACTTTCGGTCGACCGAAAGTGTGAACCGGTCGACCGAAACTGCCTGCAGCTCAAATTCTTGATCTATAAATAGCCACTTCTCTTACATTCATTTTACCAATTCACAAGAGCATTTAAGAGAGAAATTTATTGAGAAAATCATTGAGCTTACTTTGTTTTTACATTCTATCTCATTTATTGGAAGGAATCTCTTGATTGTTCAAAACTATTTCATATCTTTATCAAGAATTCCATCTTGTAGAAAACTCAATACTCTTACTTCATTTTTAATCATTGATTGTGTTCATATCACCAAACACTTATTGAAGTGTATATCTCTCTTCATACTTAACTAAGTATTATTTGGAAAGAGAGATCATTGGTTGAAAAACTTTGATTCAAGAAAAACTATCTCATATCCTTCTTCAAAGTTTTCATAAACACTTGAGCTTTAAATATTTGCTATCTATTGAAGTGTTATCCTAAAACTCTCAAAATTCTTGTATTGATCATATCATTTGTTAAGAGAGTTGGTTCGATTGTAAAAATTCTCATTTGTATTTTGTTTATGGTTTCGAGATCCTTATGAAAACTCGATTGTAAAGGATAGGTGCTCCTTGTTGTAAAGTCACATAAGGATTCGATACTCCTTGTTGTAAGTTATCAATATAGTGGATTTGGCCTTGCTCGTGACGGAGAGCTCGGTAACGGAGGACGTAGATCACGTTGGTTGATTGAGCCTCCCTAAATCGCGTTTGCAATCTCTTATCCCTTTTACTTACTTGCATCGCACTTACTCTTGTTTATCAATTTATATTGTGCAACACTATATCTAAGTGCTATACTTGCTTTATCAATTAAGTTCATACATTTATAGCACACTACATTGATAGTTTTGCTAATTGTAATACTAAGTGCTCATACTTATACTCATTGGTTTTAAGTTTAAGATTATTTATCGAAAAAGTTTTATAAACCAATTCACCCCCCTCTTGGTTAGTTTATCTTGGGTTAACAATTGGTATCAGAGCCTAGGAAATCTTTCATTTAGATTTTACTATCTTGAGTTATGGCTAACCAAAATATTGAAGGTCATTCTACTAATCGTCCTTCGTTGTTTGATGGTACTGATTATAATTATTGGAAAACTAGAATGATGATTTTTATTCAATCCATTGATTATAATATTTGGGATGTCATTGAATCCGGTCCTCATGAGCTTACTATGGTTATTAAAGTTGACGGAAAACTGGATATAATTATTTCAAAACCAAAGGAAGAATATGATGAGGATGATAAGAAAAAATTGTCTTTAAATGCTAGAGCCAAAAATCTTCTCTATTGTGCACTTAGTATTAATGAATTTAATCGTATTAGCACATGTGATTCCGCACACGATATTTGGCATGCTTTAGAAGTCACACACATGGGCACAAATAAAGTTAAAGAAACAAAAATAAATCTTTTGTATAAAAATTTTGAAAATTTCTTCATGAAACAAGATGAACCCATTGCTAGCATGATTACTAGATTTACCAATATTGTTAATGGTCTTAAGGGCTTTGATCGAAAATTTTCTAATGGTGAACTTGTTAGCAAAATGCTTAGGTCTCTCTCGTAAGATTGGAGCTCATTGAGAATGTTGATAGAAAACACCCAAGATGTCAACACATATCCCTTGGAAGAACTTTATGGAACATTGATGACATATGAGCTAAATCATGCCGAGACAAAAGAAAAGTCTAGAAAATCAAAAGAGGAAGAAATGAAGGATCCTCCTAGGAGACAAATTGCTTTAAAGTCATCAATTGTTGAAGAAGCCTCAAACTCTAACAAGAGCGATGAGGAACTCGATGATCTTGTCCTCCTAGTCAAGAAGTGGAAAGCCTTTCGCAAAAACCGTAGATTTCAAAAGAAAGAAGACAAAGGTGAAGAGAAAAAGATTGTTTGCTATGATTGTGACAAACCCGGTCACAAAAGAACCGAATGTCCCAACAAGAGAAAATTCTTCAAAAAGAAAGCTCTACAAGCTACTTGGGATGATAGTGATGATGAGCAAGATGAAAGTGAAAGTCAAGATGAAGTTGCAAACATGTGCTTCATGGCCATTGAAGATGAGGTAAATACTAATGACATTCCCTCCTATGACGAACTATCTACCTCATATGAAGAAATGATTGAAGTTTTTGAAAAACTTGTTCTTAAACATTCCACTCTTAAAAAGCAATACATTTTGTTGAAAAATGAAACCGAAAAGAATTTTGAAATACAAAAGAATATTGAAAAGAAGAATCTTGATCAAAATGCTTTGATGGTAGAAAACCTCTCCCTAAAAGAAAAAAATTTAGATCTAACATCCATTGTTTACAAATTCACTCAAGGGAGGAAAAATTTTGAACTAATGCTAGGTAAACAACAATGTGTTTTTGATAAAGGAGGAATTGGATACAAACCATTTTTGAAACAAAAATCTACCAAAAATATTTTTGTTAAAGCTTCTACTTCTTATTCCTTTCATCAAAACACTTTTGTCAAATCACCAACTACTTGTAGCTTTTGTAGTAGAAGTGGGCATGTAGCTTTTAATTGTTTAGTGAAAAAGAAACTACACTTTGAAGAAAGGCATAAGAAGGTTCAAGGAACTAACTATCAAGGACCCAAAATTATGTGGGTACCAAGAAGTCAAAAATTAAGTCATGTTTTGTAGGTATCAACAAAAGTAAAGAGCAATTGGTTCTTGGATAGTGGTTGCTCAAAGCACATGACCGGAGATAAATCACTCTTATCAAGATTCAAAAGAAAAGATGGAGGTCATGTCACTTTTGGAGATAATGCCAAAGGAAAAATTATTGGCATTGGAAATATTGGTAATCATCCTTCTCCCTCTATTGAAAATGTTTTATTAGTAGATAATCTCAAACATAATTTGCTAAGTATTAGTCAATTATGTGATAAAGGTTATCATATTAAATTTGATTCTTCTAGATGTCTTATCAAAGACGCTACATCAAAAGAGGTATTGTTCATAGGAAGCCGAAGTAAAGATGTTTATATCATCAACATTGAATTTGAGAAAGAATTAAAATGTTTGTCAAGCTTTAAAGATGACACTTGGTTATGGCATAAAAGATTAGGTCATGTTAGTATGGACCTTATTTCAAAAATATCCAAAAATTACTTTGTCAAAGGTCTACCAAGTTTGAAATTTGAAAAGGATAAAATTTGTGATGCTTGTCAATTTGGAAAACAAACCAAAAGTTAATTCAAAAATAAACAATTTTCTTCCACCACAAAACCATTACAACTTCTTCACATGGATATTTTTGGACCATCTAAAACCGCAAGTTTAAGTGGTAAACACTATGCTTTTGTCATTGTTAATGATTTCTCAAGATTTACTTGGGTTCTATTTTTAAATTTGAAAAATGAAGCTTTAAATGCATTTAAACATTTTTGCAAAAAGATTCAAAATGAAAAAGGATATTCTATTTCAACTATAAGAAGTGACCATGGTGGAGAATTTGACAACATGACTTTTGATGAATTTTGCAAAATAAATGGGTACGAACATAATTTCTCGGCTCCTAGAACCCCTCAACAAAATGGTGTAGTAGAAAGGAAGAATCGCACATTGCAAGAAATGGCGAGGACCATGCTAAATGAAAATAACTTACCAAAATATTTTTGGGCCGAAGCCGTTAACACTGCTTGCTATATTATAGAGTTTTGGTAAGTCGAAAGAAAACTAAAACTCCTTATGAGCTTTGGAAAAATAGAATTCCCAATATCGGATATTTTAAGGTTTTTGGTTGTAAATGCTTTGTTCTTAACACAAAAGAAAACTTGGGAAAATTTGATTCAAAATTCGATGTTGGAATTTTTCTTGGTTATTCATCCACTTGCAAAGCTTATAGAATTTTTAACAAAAGAACTCTAGTAGTGGAAGAATCCGTACATGTTACTTTTGATGAAACTAATTCTCTTGATCAAGAGAAAGGTGTTGATGTAGGTTTGGAAATTCCTTTCGAGGAAATGAAAATTCAAGATCAAAGAAATGAAATATCCAAAGACAATGAAGAAAAAGACTTGGAAGAACCAACTCTCAACAAGAAGAAGGAACATCTTCCAAAAACTCAAGTGATCTAACACTTCCTATCGAATGGAGATTTGCTTCATCTCACCCAAAAGAGCTCATAATTGGTGATCTTTCGAAAGGGGTAAGTACTAGAAACTCTACTAAAGGATTCTTAAATACCTGTGCCTTTATCTCTCAAATTGAACCAAAGAATTTCAAAGAAGCTGAGTTCGATGAGTTTTGGATTCTTGCAATGCAAGAAGAACTTAATCAATTTGAAAGAAATCATGTTTGGGATTTAGTTGATAGACCAAATGATCAAACCGTTATCGGTACAAAATGGATTTTTAGAAACAAAAAGGATGAAAACGGTATAATTGTGCGTAACAAGGCTAGATTAGTGGCCCAAGGTTACAATCAAGAAGAAGGAATTGACTTTGAAGAAACTTTTGCACCGGTTGCTAGACTAGAATCCATTCGTATGCTTCTTACCTTTGCTTGTCATAAAGGTTTTACTCTTTATCAAATGGATGTCAAAAGTACATTTTTAAATGGTTTTATTCAAGAAGAAGTCTATGTTGAACAACCTCCCGGGTTCAAAAATCATAAGTTCCCGGATAATGTTTTTAAACTAAGAAATGCTCTATATGGTTTAAAACAAGCTCCTAGAGCTTGGTATGAAAGATTGAGTAAATTTCTTATTTTAAATGACTTTCAAATGGGAAATGCGGACACTACACTTTTTATCAAAACCAAAAAGGAAGACATGATTGTTGTACAAATCTATGTTGACGATATTATTTTTGGTGCAACTAATGTTTCTCTTTGTGAAGAATTTTCAAAATGTATGAGCAATGAATTTGAAATGAGCATGATGGGAGAGTTAAAATTCTTCCTCGGGCTTCAAATCAAACAAACTAGTGAAGGGATATTCATTAGTCAAACCAAGTACATTGTGGATATGCTCAAAAAGTTTGAGATGGAAAACTTGAAGCCAATGAATACTCCCATGAGTACTTCAATCAAATTGGACAAAGATGAGCAAGGTACTTCTATTGACATCACAAAATATCGAGGTATGATTGGATTCCTTCTTTACTTAACGGCAATTCGACCCGATATTATGTTTAGTGTATGCTTATGTGCTAGATTTCAATCCAATCCTAAAGAATCTCATCTAAGTGCCTTGAAACGTATTTTTAGATATTTATGTGGCACTAGAACTTTGGGACTTTGGTATCCAAAAGGCACTCACATTGATCTTATAAATTATTCGGATGCCGATTGGGCCGGATGCACAATTGATAGAAAAAGCACGAGTGGAACTTGTCACTTTCTAGGCTTTGCACTTGTGTCATGGTTTTGCAAGAAAAAAAATTCCGTTGCACTATCTACCGCCGAGGCCGAATATATCTCGGCCGCTAGTTGTTGTGCTCAAGTTTTGTGGATGAAACAAACTCTTAGTGATTATCACTTGATTTTTGAAAATGCTCCTATTATGTGTGATAACACTAGTGCTATAAATTTGTCAAAAAATCCCATCTTGCACTCTCGCACTAAGCATATTTAAATTCGACATCATTTTCTTAGAGATCATGTGCAAAAAGGTGACATTTACTTGGAATTTGTTAGTACCGAAAAACAATTGGCCGATATTTTTACTAAACCTCTAACTCATGATAGATTTTCTTATATACGAAGAGGATTGGGCATTATTGATGAAAATGATATTTGTGGCTAACTTTAAAATATATATGTGTTTTAATTGAAATATTTACAAAAAATTGATTTTTGAGTGTTTCGGTCGACCGCAAAATTTCGGTTGTCTGAAAGGTGACTTTCGGTTGAACAATTTGTTCGACCGAAACCTATTTCGGTCTACCAATTGTACGACCGAAATTAAAGTTTCGGTCGACCATCACACGATCGAACCCTCCTGCAGCTACCTAGTTTTTACCCTGCAGAGTTTCGGTCGACCGAAACTAACTTACGGTCGACTGAAAGATACGCAGATTCAGGCGTTTTAAAACATCAATTTCATCCCCAATTTCATAACCTAACCCTAAATTTCGAAATCTCTCTTCTCAATCTCTCCCAAATTCATCCTTAATCCATCTTTTTCATCACAATTACTTAAAATCATCCAAACATTCGGATTTCTCATCATAATCTTCATCAATTTCTTGATTTTCTTCATTTTTCATCCATAAATTCCTCAAAACCATACATTTTGGGGGTAATTCACGAAAATTCCAAATTTTCTCACTTTGAATCAATTTCACTACATCAAACTTACCATTCTACCACTACATTGTTGATTTCTACTCTTTCCATTCATTTCCAATCCTTTTTACCTAAAATTTTCCAAAAAATTCTATTGTTTCAATCCATTCACTCGAAAATTCAAAATGCCTCCGAAGAAGAAATCGAAGAAAGGTGAAGCTAGCTCATCGAACGTTGAGGAACGTACACCATTGCCTGACCGCTTCTCTGATCATCCTATTCTAATGGGTAAGTCTATCGACTTCTTCGATTTTTACCTTCAAGCCCCTTCGTTTCAAATTGAGCGTTAATTTGAAGATATAGGATGGAAAAATGTCATGTCTATTTCTGAAAACTCCTACCCGAAATTAATTCGGGAATTTTTTCGAAACGCTACTTTTTATCCCGATGAAATTACAAGTTCGGTTAGGGATACACGGGTCGAAATCCAACGATCCCTCATTAGAAACCTCCTAGGATTGCAGCGTAGTGAGAACTATGCTTGTGCCACCCATTATCCTGTTAGGTTCGAGGGATACAATGAACTTCAGGCGTGTAGTCGTGTCACTGCCCGACCCCTCACTACCACTATGAATTTGAACCTCAACCATTTGACCATCCCATGCAAGGTCCTTCATCGTGCAATTGCTCACACAATTGTACCCCGCAGTGGTCATTTTGATGAAGTCAACCATCTCGACCTATTCATTCTTGATTCCCTCCTTGTCGGTCGCAAACTTGGTTTTCCATACATCTTCATCAAACATCTCCATCACGTTCATACCTCTACTCGAGTTCTAGGCCTACCCTACGGCATGAATTTCACAAAATTTTTTCATCACTTCAATGTGCCTCTAGACAATGAGCCTATTCTTAAACCCAAACACACCGATATTATCAACATCAACACTCTCAAACAGATGAAAATTGTCAAGGGTGACGGTCAATGGGTGTGCAATACTCAAGGTTTCGATGATGCATCGGGGCCTACGACTTGGCCATTTACCGAAGAGGAAGCAGAAGAGGAATTGGAGATTGGTGAAGGGGCGGATGCGGGTGAGGGTGACCACGGGGGTGCCAGTGAAGGCACTGCACAAGGTGGTGGGGATGACCAGCCTCGACCAAGGCCCCGGCCTCTAGCACCGCAAGCTGCAGCACCTCCCCATCGATCCATCTCTGAAGATCAATTCAACATCCTTAATGGGCGTATCGATTCTCTCACCACGGCGGTTGAAGGCATCCAACATCAACTTCAACATATGCATACATCTCAAGAGGCCTTCTTCGCTCATTTCTATGCCATCTATCCTCCTAATCCACCTCCACCACCGGCGGACGATTGAAGATCCTATCTTTATATATTTTTCGCAGTAGTTTTTCTCAAAACACTTAGTTTTTTAAACTATGTAATCATGTTTTTACACCTATGACATTCTCGCTATGTTAATATTGTTTTTGCCTACTTGTTCTGCATCTTATGATTCACACACTATATTTGGATATGACTCTTGCTTTGAGTTGTGATGATGTTGAAATATAGGTGCTTTCTATATGATAAGATTTTATAGGCATGTCCAAAATATGGGGAATTCATGTAAAAAAAATTTTGGAACATGCAACTTATGTGTTAGTGTTTCCATCAAGTTATCATTCATCATTCATTACATGACCTTCTATAAAGAGGGAAAATTGATTATAGGTGTTCCATGACTATTCCCGTAAGCTTTAAGGCTACTTGACACTTTTTGGTTATGCCAAAAGGGGGAAGAAATATTTGAATACACGATTTGATTTGTTTTATCTTGCAATATTATGATCGAAAGGGGGAATTCATTGCAAAAGAAAGGGGGAATATGTACTTACATATATATTTCATATTTTTTACGAATTACAAATCATATTGTTTGTCATAATCAAAAAGGGGGAAATTGTTGACCTATGACTATTCACGTATATATTGTTTTGATTATAACAAACAAGATCTCATGTATTACTAATGATTTCAATTCTTGAGTTTTATCATATATATGTCATTTGGATACTCCGAGATCAAAATCGTCATCCATTGAAGTACAAAGCAATCATTAAAGAGATTTGAAGTGAACAAGATCGTCGAAGACCGAAAATTAAAGCTTTAGAAGATTTCAACTCATTTGTAAAAGTATCGACCCATCAATTTTTAGCAAGTTTATAAAGCTCAAAAATATTTCTAAAAATCATTAATTGCATAAATATGATTTTTCAAAACATAACATGAAATAATTTTTGGAAAAATAAACTTTTTAATATAAAGATAAAAATTCAAATTTTTCCATTTTCGGTCGACCGAAATTTACATGATCGACCGAAACTCTGATCGACCGAAACATCTGCTCAACCGAAAGTATAACGGCTAAAATGTAACGGCTAATTTTTTAAACTTTCGGTCGACCGAAAGTGTGAACCGGTCTACCGAAACTGCCTACAGCTCAAATTCTTGATCTATAAATAGCCACTTCTCTTACATTCATTTTACCAATTCACAAGAGCATTTAAGAGAGAAATTTATTGAGAAAATCATTGAGCTTACTTTGTTTTTACATTCTATTTCATTTATTGGAAGGAATCTCTTGATTGTTCAAAACTATTTCATATCTTTATCAAGAATTCCATCTTGTAGAAAACTCAATACTCTTACTTCATTTTTAATCATTGATTGAGTTCATATCACCAAACACTTATTGAAGTGTATATCTCTCTTCATACTTAACTAAGTATTATTTGGAAAGAGAGATCATTGGTTGAAAAACTTTGATTCAAGAAAAACTATCTCATATCATTCTTCAAAGTTTTCATAAACACTTGAGCTTTAAATATTTGCTATCTATTGAAGTGTTATCCTAAAACTCTCAAAATACTTGTATTGATCATATCATTTGTTAAGAGAGTTGGTTCGATATTAAAAATTCTCATTTGTATTTTGTTTATGGTTCCGAGATCCTTGTGAAAACTCGATTGTAAAGGATAGGTGCTCCTTGTTGTAAAGTCACCTAAGGATTCGATACTCCTTGTTGTAAGTTATCAATATAGTGGATTTGGCCTTGCTCGTGACGGAGAGCTCGGTAACGGAGGACGTAGATCACGTTGGTTGATTGAACCTCCCTAAATCGCGTTTGCAATCTCTTATCCCTTTTACTTACTTGCATCGCACTTACTCTTGTTTATCAATTTATATTGTGCAACACTATATCTAAGTGCTATACTTGCTTTATCAGTTAAGTTCATACATTTATAGCACACTACATTGATAGTTTTGCTAATTGTAATACTAAGTGCTCATACTTATACTCATTGGTTTTAAGTTTAAGATTATTTATCGAAAAAGTTTTATAAACCAATTCACCCCCTCTTGGTTAGTTTATCTTGGGTTAACAGAACTTAGTACAGATAGCTTAAGTGCTTTACACTTGTGTAAGAATCCTGTTTTTCATAACTGGTCTAAACACATTGATGTTAAATTTCATTTCATTAGGGATATAACTGAAAAATGTGTTATTAAACTTGTTAAAATTCCAACTCAGTTGAATCCTGCAGATGCAGGAACTAAAATAATACCTATAAATAAATTCAAAGATGCTTTTATTTCTCTTAATTTGTTAGAATTTGATACTGCTTTGAATTCTTATATTTGAGGGTGTGCTGATCCAAATTGAGGTGGAGAATGTTAATACACTTTGGACAACCCAAGTTTTTCCAGCCCAAGTGTTTGAATTGCTGTATTTTGGACCTGAGCTTATGAAAGTCCATTAAATCAGAAGCCGGAGCCCAAGCCTTATAACCCGGTGTTAGAGCCCATTTCATACACCGCCTTACTCTGTACCGTTGGATCACTTCATTTCATCTCATCCGTTTATTTGAAGATAAAGCTTGCTGAATACTCTCAATCGTCACTTTATCCAGAAACATCTTCTCTGATTCTCTCTCTTCGTCTCTTCAGTATTCTTCGTGTTCTGAAGAATAATTTCTGAGTTTTTCTCTGATTTTCTCGCAAATTTCTTAGTGATTTCTTAGTGATTCTTCGTGTAAAATCAGTATTACTTTGTGGTGTTTATACAGATCTTGGTTCTGTGTATTATTCTTTGTGTTTTTGCCAGTTCTTTTGAGATTTCTGATTTCGTTTGTATAGAGACATTAATCTGTGTACTTTGTGTTTTATATCTTTGTAGTTTGATGATTTATAAAATTTTTTGGACTTTTGTTTGAGAAATTGTTTCTTGTATACTTTGTGGTTGATTCTGGGTATTGATCTCTTAACAAACGTTGATAGAATATACTAGAAAATCCATCAGGACCAGCTGCACTATCTTTAACAATGCTAAACACGATCTTTTTTACTTCATCGAGATCTCGCAGAGAGTTAAGCATATTATTCACCATATCAGTCACAAGCTTAGGTATATTCTCCAGCAGTTTAGTACATTCACCAGTAGGTTCTTTAGACAAGATTTTATCAAAGTACTCCACTGCAGATTTCTGGATATCCTTGGGATCTTTTAACATAATGCCTTTGTTATTAATGCTGAGAATAGAGATTTTGGCCCTTTTCTTCTTGACACGAGTGGAAGAAGTTAGTATTCTGGTCTCCCCCTTTGAGCCACTTGACCCCGGATTTTTGTTTCCAGAACATTTCCTCTTTAGAAAGAAGAAGATTAACTTTGGCATAGACCTCTTGCACTCCCATTCTATCCAATGGGAATTTAGTTCTGTCATATTTATTCTCTTTAATCAGAGCATCATTTTCAGCCCTGTGAATCTCTTCAAAGATATTCCCAAATTTCTCCTTGTTCCACTTCTTCAAAACATTTCTAAGTCTTTTTAACTTAAAATAAAATAGAAACCAAATAGACCTTTGGAAAAAGGACATAGAGGACCTTCCAGGCTTTGTTTCACAGTCTCCAAAAGATTCTCATTCATACACCACATAGCTTGAAATCTGAAAGAAACTTTCACACAATACTTCTGTTGACTGCAGTTCATCAAGATTGGACAGTGATCTGATGTCTCTGTTCAACAACTCGACATTAAACCCTTCAAAAATAATTATCCATTGAGCATTGACAAGAATTCTATCCAATTTCTCCCAAAGTCTGCCATTTGTCCATGTAAACTTGCTACCCCTGATATTATATTCATCCACACCAACTTCAATAAGAATGTTGCTAAAATCTTCAATCTTCAATGGATTATATTAGTTGAAACACCTCCTTCTTTTTCAGAATCTTTGTACTTAACCCCTAGGTACAAGGTTCGATCCCTGCGGAAGGCAAAAATCCACTTCTTGGAAACTAGGCTGGCAGCCCTTGAGAACCAGGACGACCAAGGGGGGAGTGGAAAGACCATGAGTAGACGGCCGGCAGCCCTTGAGGACCGAGTACGCTACAGGAACCCACCACCAATCCCTGTTTAAACTAAGCAGATTATTTCGAAATTTCTTCCTTAGACACATGAATGTAAGGTTCATTCTTGTAAATTTCAACTTCTCTTACATCGACAATATCAGACATCTCCTTAACAACATCCTCGAAGGATTTCTAATGTGGAGGAAGGAAGCAATAATTTCTTACCCCAATCGCACCAGCGTATGATTTCCTGGGGGGATTCCCCTCCTAGTTCATCCCCTACACAACAAATCTTGGAAGAAGCTTCCAAATCAAAGCAAAGAATTCGAGAACTATAAAATGTGTTAATCTAAACTATTTCTATAAATATAACATTATTATTCAAAACGTAATACAAAAATATTGCACTAATGATGCATTAAGTGTCGTTACAAGTTCCCTAAAATAAGATAAATTAAGTGGAAATTACATCTAGGCCTGTTTTTTAGGAATCAATTTCAAAAATAAGATAAAACTTGTGTATATTCAAAAATCAGGTGTTCATTATAAATTTTAATATTAATAATAAACATGCTAATTATTAAATTATATTATAATATTACCAAACCCTAATTTGTAATTGAAAAGTTCAAAAACACTCTCTCCTCACATTCACGCTACCTACACTGTCTCTTAGAGGTGGCAAACGGGCCGAGCTGAGGGCGGCTCGGCTCGTCAAAATACCGGGCTCGCGGGCGAGCCAATCAGTCCGGTTGAACCACGAGCCGAGCCGAGCTCGGCTCGTGGTTCAACGAGCCGCTCGTCGGCACGAGCCACGAGCTCGTGCCGACGAGCTCAACGAGCCGGCTAGCCGAGCGGCTCGCCGGCTCGTGTATATAAAAAAAAAAAAAATTCGTGTTTTTACTTTACCTTTCAAAATTTAAAAAAAAAAAAAAAAACAATACAATATTAATATATAATATATTACAATTTAATTTTACACAAAAAAATATAGTTCTTGAAAAAAAAATTAAAAATAATGAAAACAAAAAAGCTTGTGACCAGAACAGTCACTTTTGTGACCGTTCTGGTCACATAAAAAAAAAATTATTTTTTTTTTATTTTTTTCTTCCTACATTTTTTTCTATAAATACTACACATATTTCAAATTTTTTTCTACAATTCTACATTTCTACTACACTACATTTACTACAATTCTCAAATCTAATTCTTATTCTACATTACAAATCTACAACTACAAGTCTACTACACACTCTCTAGCTAGTCTCTTCTCTTCTTCTACTCTAAGTCTCTACCAACATTTTTATTCTATTTTCTACAATTATAATTTCTACATTACAAATATACCACAAGTTTGATATTTCAGTTTAAATATCTCTGATTCTCGTAGTTATGATATATTTCATATTTCAGTTTCAATATCTCAATTTATCATTACATCTCTCAATTACACGTATTCAATTTTATATTTCAATTTTTCCACACCACATCACATACAAAAGAATGGATCCCAGCAACCGAAGATTTATTAATGAATTGTTCGATGGTCCACCTGGATTTGGGGGGCATCATGATGATTCAACACCACAATCTCACGTTCATTTCGACGATCAATTTGCCGGGCTCAACGACGTACCAATTCCCGACAACATTGAAGAAGATCCATTAAATCAGCGAATCGATTTAAACGATATTGAAGAAGATGCGGATGTTCAAATCTTACAAGATGATCCCGATATTCCCGACGCAAGAGGAAAAAGAAAAGGAAAGAAACCAACTTCAAAGTGTTGGGATCACTTTAAATTAGCGGCAACGGGAAAAAAAATGAATTCAAAGCTGTGTGCAAATATTGTGCACAACAATTAGCCTGGTCAAAGGGAATTGGTACTACACACCTGAACCGTCACTATCGCAAGTGTCAGCCCAAGCACGGCTTCGTTGAATCAAATCAAAGTCAACTACAATTTGGTTCATCAGCCGCTAGTGCTTCTGGAGCGGGATCTACAACACTTTCAAATTGGATGTATTCCGAAGCAGAGAATCGGACTGGGTTGGTTCAATTCGTTGCGGGGGCGGAGTTGCCACTAAGCATAGTGGACAATGAGCACTTTGTTACATACATCAAGCGTTATCTTCAACCCAAGTACCAAGGTATTACTCGAAACACTCTACGTTCTGATACAATACAATATTATCTTAAAACTAAGAAACAATTAATAGTCGATTTAAATAACTATGGTGGTGTTATTTCTTTTACTTCCGATCTTTGGGAAGGAATTAACAAAAAAGGTTATATTGCTGCAACTGCACACTACATTGATCCACTTTGGGTTATGCATAAAAAAATTATTGCTTTTAAAATTCTAGAATTTCCTCATAACGCAACCAACATATTTAATGCTATACTTGATATTGTTAGAGAATATGGCTTTGAAAATAAAATTCGATCATTTACTTTCGATAATGCTAGTGTAAATAAACCTGTAGTAGATAAATTATGTAGAATTCTTAATCCGGATTTTGGTGATTTCTTATTCCATGTTAGATGCGTATGTCATATTTTAAATTTAATTGTTCAAGATGGCTTAAAACATATTAAAGATGAAATGGATAAAATTAGAGATGCTATAGTATACATAACCATTTCACCGAGTAGAAAACAATATTTTGAAACAATGTGTTCACAATACAATTTAGATTCTAAAAAATTTATCACCGACGTAGGCCATAGGTAGAACTCCACATACTTGTTACTTAAATCATGCGAAGGTTATGAACACATAATAATGGAATATTATAACAGTAGAACACTTAAAAAAGACGATGATCCTCTATTAATAGAATCGGATTGGGATTCTGCTTTTAAAGTGAAAAAGTTTTTAACAAGTTTTTACGATTCAACCAATATATTATCCGGGGTATATTACCCAACTAGTTCAAGAGTTCTTGAACGTCTTTATATTATTACAAGAACTTTTTATAGATATAGATACGAGTCATTTTTTACTGAAATGATAATTGCTATGGAAATAAAATTTAGAAAATATTGGGGAGATTTACCTATGTTATTTCCCTTAGCATGCATAATGGACCCACGTTTTAATTTAAAGTGTACGAAAATTCTTGTTTCAAAAATCAATAGCTCATTGATTTTGGATAAACCTATCACTTATAATAATTTAGAGAGCACATTAGTAAACATGTATACTGTATATGCTGAACGATTAGGAACTACTATTAGTCATACACAATCTGCACCATCACATGACACTACACTAGGAGACGATGAACTTGAATTATACAATTTAATGGAAGAAATGACTCAAGCACAAGGAACTTCTTCTTACAGTATGTCTTCTAGTTCTAGTATCAACGAATCAGGTTCACTTCAAATACCTGAAGAATTGAAAATTTATTTTGGACAAGAACTACTTAGAAATGTGGAGTCTACTAATTATTTAGAATTTGATTTACTTCATTATTGGCGAACAAACAAACGAAAATATCCGATTGTTTCCGCCATTGCAAAAGATCTACTAACACCTCCGGTTAGCACAGTAGCTTCGGAGTCTGCTTTTAGTGCAGGTAAAAGGGTTTTTTCAGAAGTCAGGAGCCGACTCAAAAAAGATATTTTGGAAGCGTTGATGTGTGTTAAAGATTGGCAAGACGGTGATTTACGCGTACAACATAAGTATGCCGAAATTGCATGCAGTCAGGTAAATGATATTTAACTTTACATTTTCAATTTCTTTAATATACATATAAAATAAAATATAATTTTGATTTCAAAACAAAAATTGTACACGTAACAAATTGTTCGTGTACAATTTTAACTCCGCCTACTAGAATACTGAATATTCAATTATTCAAATAAGACTATTTAGTAGCCGGTCCCGAGCCCGGAAAAAAGGAGGAGGGTTTAATTTTATTTTTTAACCTTTTAAATTTTAATTTATTTACTTCATTTTCGTTTTTGTCTTTTCAAATTATAATTGGATATTTGATTATTTGAAGAAATTTTTATTTACGTTATAACTTATAATTTATAAACTTATAAATTATAATTAATCATTTCGACTTTCAATTTAATTCTCTAATAATATTAATAACTAACAAACATTATTTTTTTACTTATGAAGTTATTAATAATTTATTTAATACATAACTTATTACTTATAACTTATAACTTATTAGCTAATAGTTATTAATATTATACTTATATTTATAACTTATAAGTTATAACTAATTAAGATTTTTTATCAATAATTCGTTTTTTTAAAAAAAAAAACAAATGGTAAGTAAGACTTAAAAAAAAAAAAAACCAACGAGCTAAACGAGCCGAGCCTAAGCTCGGCTCGTCCGTTTGACGAGCCGAGCTTTACGAGCCATGGGCGGAGCCGGCTCGGCTCGGCCCATTGCCACCTCTACTGTCTCTACTCTCTCCACGGCTGAAACCACTCCTTCTACAGTGGCGACGACGAAGTCCTTCAGAGGCGGCGGTCGACGATGGAACTCCAGTCATCCAATACTCCTCCATCCTAATCAATCAATCCATTCACTTCAACCCATTCACTACAGTGGCGCCTCTTGATGCAAGCAGGCATAGCGGCGCCCCTGTAGTGGCGTCGCGCTCTCTCTCACTTTTGTGTGTGGGGTGTGGTGTACGTAGGTGGAGATGGTGATGGCGTTCGGGCTGCTTGGTTTTGACGCGGTGTTGCAGCGGTATCGGGTGGTTGTGGATCTACGATGGAGGTGGTGGCGGAAGGTGGATCTGTGACCGTCTTGGTGAATCTCAGAGATTTGCGGCGGTTATTTTGGATTGCAGTGGTGAATGGTGGCGCGGTGGTGAAGTGCTGGCGGAAGGTGGATCTGTTGGTTTTGCAGCAACAACAGTTCCTTCTTCTTCTTTTTTTCCTTTTGGTTAGGGCACCGTAACGGCGACGTTGGGAGGGTGGCGGCAGCGGCGTTGAGCGGTGGCGGTGGACTGGTGGTGGTGTGTTGGTGCCGCTTTTTTTTTCTTTGGGAGGGTGTCAACGCGGCGGTGTTGGGAGGGTGGCGAAGGCGGCGACGGTGACGACTTCGTGACGGTGGTGGTGTGTTGGTGTCTACCCTGATAAGTTGTGACCTAATAAGTTTAAAATATAAAAGAATTGTGACCAAATAACTTAACAAATTGCGACCTAAATACATTTTGTGACTTGATATTTTGATAATTTGTGATCTTGTAATTGTTGACCTATGACTATTCACGTATATATTGTTTTGATTATAACAAACAAGATCTCATGTATTACTAATTGTTTCAATTCTTGAGTTTTATCATATATGTGTCATTTGAATACTCCGAGATCAAAATCGTCATCCATTGAAGTACAAAGCAATCATAAAAGAGATTTGAAATGAACAAGATCGTCGAAGATCGAAGATTAAAGCCTTAGAAGATTTATGTTGAAAATTTCAACTCATTTGTAAAGGTATCGACTCATCAATTTTTAGCAAGTCTATAAAGCTCAAAATTATATCTAAAAATCATTAATTGCATAAAAATGAATTTTCAAATCATAACATGAAATAGTTTTTGGAAAAATAAACTTTTTGACATAAAAATAAAAATTCCAATTTTTCCTTTTTCGGTCGACCGAAATACACATGATCGACCGAAACTTTGATCAACCAAAAATGTTTGCTCAACCGAAAGCTTAACGGCTCAAATAGTATAACGTCTAGTTTTGAACCTTCGGTCGATCGAAAGTGTAGAAACGGTCGACCGAAACCTCCTGAAGCTCAATTTCTTGATTTATAAATAGCCACTTCTCTTGCATTCATTTTCACCAACTTACAAGAACATTTAAGAGAGAAATTTATTGAGAAAATCATTGAGCTTACTTTGTTTTACATTCTATTTCATTTATTGCAAGTAATCTCTTGATTGTTCAAAACTATTTCATATTTTTATCAAGAATTCCATCTTGTAGAAAATTCAATACTCTTACTTCATTATTGATCATTAATTGAGTTCATATCACCAAACACTTGTTGAAGTGTATATCTCTCTTCATACTTAACTAAGTATTATTTGGAAAGAGAGATCATTGGTTGAAAAACTTTGATTCAAGAAAAACTATATCATATTCTTTTTCAAAGTTTTCATAAACACTTGAGCTTTAAATATTTGTCATCTATTGAAGTGTTATCCTAAAACTTTCAAGATATTTGTATTGATCATATCATTTGTCAAGAGAGTTATTTCAATTGTAAATTCAATTCATTATATTTTGTGGTTTCGAGAGCCTTGTGAAAACTCGATTGTAAAGGATAGGTGCTCCTTGTTGTAAAGTCACCTAAGGATTCGATACTCCTTGTTGTAAGTTATCAATATAGTGGATTTGGCCTTACTCGTGACGGAGAGCTCAGTAACGGAGGAATTAGATCACGTTGGTTGATTGAACCTCCCTAAATCGCGTTTGCAATCTCTTATCCCTTTTACTTACTTGCATTGCACTTACTCTTGTTTATCAATTTATATTGTGCAACACTATATCTAAGTGTTTTACTTGCTTTATCAATTAAGTTCATACATTTATAGCACACTATATTGATAGTTTAACTACTTGTAATACTAAGTGCTCATACTTATACTCATTGATTTTTAAGTTTAAGATTATTTATCGAAAAAATTTTATAAACCAATTCACCCCCCTCTTGATTAGTTTATCTTGGGTTAACAGTAATTTGTGATTGTGACCTAGAAATAATTTTGGATTTGTGACATAAAAGATTAATTCTGACATTTAAAAAATTTGTGACTTAATAATTTATAAGATGTGACCTAAAATAAATTAAAATTGTGACCTGAAAATAAGTTCGTGACCTTAAAAAACTTGACTTGTGACTTAAAATAAATTTGTAACCTAAAATATTTATCTTTTGTGACCTGCAATTATATTGTGACCTTAATATATATATATTTATTAAAATATTTTTATTTCTTTAATTTAATTAATTAATTCTAATTAGAGACCTGAATTTTGAAACTATATAAGTTTCACCTTATTTTTGAAATTTGTATTTTAAAATACCTTATTTATGTATTTTTACCATAAATTAATTTAGTGTTCGTTTGGTCCATGTCTTTTTTTTAAAAAAAAAAAAAAAAAAAAAAAAGCCCTGTCTACAATTGCATCAAAAAGGCCTTTTACTCGTCTGGGGTTAATTATTAAAAGTTTAATTTATGTTCATTATTACTAAGAAAAATTTGTACCTACCATCATTTAAGATAAGCTTTCTCGAATATCAAATTTTAAGAAAGTTTGGGATGAATAGCACAAAATGTCCTTATTGTTTCTAATTTGGCATTTGCACACACCCATTTCAATATTTTTCTTGTGGAGTTGGTCATTTCCATCTCATTTTTTCAATTTTTTCGTCAAATATGAATTATTGGTGCAAAACGTCCCAATCGTTTGCCTTCAATGCAAAAATCGTTCATATCGTTTCAATTTTAACGTTCGGATCCTCAATGACCTTTCTTTGTGCCAAAGGTCTTTACTATATATTTTTTTTCATTAAAACATTTTAAAATGACTAATTTATCATCATATTTAACTAAAGAAAAAGGAATAATAATAGTAATAAAATAAATAATTATAGTAAAAGTCCTAATTTTAAAATAGTGCAAATGAGTCCCCTTTTTATAATTTAAATGTAATTAGCACAAAAAATTCATCTTTCAAAAGAAAAAGTATTTTTCTTTAATCAAGTATCGTATTGCAATTTTTTTTTGGATTGCAGTGAAATTACAAGAATTTTAGGGATTTAACAATTTTTATCAATTTTTTGTTTCTATATTCTTGTTACTAATTACATGTGTGCACGCACGCATATACATGCACATGTATCTCCACTACATCAGCTTTTGAATTTTGATCTGATTTTATTCAATTTTTCTGCTTTCCAAAATGATGCCTGGAGATGATAATTCTTTTTTCCTCATAGAGTTCATTCAAGATCTTAATCCAAACATATCATAATATTCTAATTCAATTCTAGCTAAGAGGAAAATAATTTTATTTTTTGGGAATATTATTATTATTTTTTGTACTATTTATCCTTTAAATTATTTTAAGTGGGACTGATGCAAACCACGTAGCAATTGTAGCTACGCAACCCACAAATTATTGGAATCGACCCAAGAACGTCAAAGAATCACGATTTCGAGATTGATTCAAATTAATTGAACCAATCAACCAACACAATCGATTGATATGCTGACCTCTTGATCACAATGAAAATAAATCTCACCCAAGATTTGAACAAACAAGAATAACTCGCAAGTTCGGATTTTATTCAATAAAGAATAAAGTTTGAAAGCTAATTGCCTCTCAATTATAATATCAAAGTTGTGTCCATAATAATGAAAATTACATCCCTATAAACAGGGTCAAAAACCTAGCTTAAGAGTTTTAATTATACTAGGAAACAACTAGCTAAAAATAAGGAAATAAATAAAACCCTAAAATTACGCGTATAGACTTTTACGGCCGTGACTAATTCCTTTACGGCCGTAACCTTGTTACTGATCCACATTTACGACCGTGATGTATTTCCTTACAACCGTAAGTCAAAAAAATCCAAATTTCGATTTTTGAGCAGTGACTCTTTTACGGCCGTGAACTTCAGCCCTTACGGCCGTAATCCTTTATTCCTTACAATATCAATTTAAGCAGTGCGCTGGTTACAGCCGTGAGTTAATATATGTTACGGCCGTAATATTGAAGTTTCACAATTTTCTTCGATGCATTGAATGAGGTTGATCCACTCGTCTTTTTGGCTCGGCCCCAACATGGAACTTGCTTCTTTTGATGACACGAACATTATTTTTGCCGTTGTTTCTTGCACTAGCTTCTCCATTGCTTCGTTGGCCCTTTTTGTTTGCAATCGGGTCATCAGTCCTCCTTTGATTATCAACGGATCTTTGTGCGGGCTTGTATCCGTGGTCTGGATCACATAATCCCCTCCCTCTTCGAAAGGATTCGACCTCGAATCTGTACCTGCATCAAACGGAGATAGATCAGAAACATTAAATGAAGCCGAAACATTATACTCACCAGGAAGACCGAGTTTATAGGCATTGTTGTTGATCCTTTCAATCACTTGGAATGGACCATCCCCTCGCGGTTGTAATTTTGATTTGCGTTGCGCTGGAGACAGCTCCTTCCTCAAATGTACCCAAACCCAATCACCGGGTTCAAATATGATGCCCTTTCTTCCTTTGTTAGCCTGCGATGCATAATGTTCATTTTTCTTTTCAATCGCCAACCTCACCTTGTCGTGGAGTGATTTAACCATTTCAGCCTTTTTCTTTCCATCCAACCTACTTCGTTCATTCACAGGTAAAGGAATTAAATCCAATGGTGTTAGCGGATTAAAACCATAAACAATTTCAAATGGCGAACAAGAAGTAGTAGAATGTACAGCCCTATTGTATGCAAATTCAATAAATGGTAAACACTCTTCCCAATTTTTCAGATTTTTATTGATTATGGTGCACAATAATTGAATCATTGTCCTATTTACTACCTCGGTCTGTCCATCGGTCTGTGGGTGACAAGTTGTAGAAAAAGTAATTTTTTTCCCAGTTTGTTCCACAAGACTCTCCAAAAATGACTAAGGAATTTAACATCCCTATCCGAGACTATACTCTTAGGAATTCCATGTAAGCGCACGACTTCCCTAAAGAAAATTTCAGCTATGTTAGTAGCGTCATCAATTTTGTGGCATGGTATGAAATGTGCCATTTTACTAAAGCGATCTACTACCACAAAAATAGAATCTCTTCCCTTCTTAGTCCTAGGTAATCCCAAAACAAAATCCATAGAGATATCAACCCAAGGTTCACTAGGTACAGGTAAAGGCATATATAATTCATGGGGTTTAATCCTAGATTTAGCGTTCTTACAAGTAATGCATCGATTACAAACCCGAACCACATCAATCTTCATCTTAGGCCAATAGAAATGTTCACTTAAGATTTCGATGGTCTTTTTAACCCCAAAATGACCCATTAAACCTCCACTATGGGCCTCTCTCACAAGTAACTCTCTCATTGAACACCTAGGGACACACAGTTTATTTTCCCGAAATAAGTAGTCATCATGTTTAAGAACCTATTCACAGCCCCTTTACCACATGAATCATAAATATTAGAAAAGTCCGGATCATTAGCATACAAGTCCTTAAAGTATTCAAATCCAAGCAATTTAGAATTTAAAGAAGTTAAAAGAACATACCTTCGAGACAATGCATCTGCCACTACATTTTCCTTACCCTGTTTGTACCGGATGACATAGGGAAAGGTTTCGATGAACTCTACCCATCTTGCATGTCTCCTACTCAGCTTAGCTTGACCCCTCAAATGCTTCAAGGACTCATGATCGGTGTGAATCACGAACTCCCGTGGCCACAAGTAATGTTGCCATGTCTCCAAAGCGCGCACAAGTGAGTATAACTCTTTGTCATATGTGGGGTAATTAAGAGCAGCCCCCTTTAGCTTTTCGCTAAAATAGGCTATTGGCCTTCGATCCGTTATGTTGTTGATGGTCCTACAATCAACACACATTCTCCAAGTCCCGTCCTTTTTAGGTACAAGTAATACGGGGACGGCACATGGGCTCATACTTTCCCTTATATACCCTTTGCTCATCAAATCCTCCACTTGTCTTTGAAGTTCCTTCGTCTCCTCGGGATTACTTCGATAAGCTGGACGGTTTGGAATGACTGCTCCAGGTACAAAATCAATCTGATGCTCAATACCTCGAATGGGTGGTAACCCACTAGGTATGTCATCTGGAAACACATCCTTGAACTCCTGCAATAAAGAAATAGCCAAATTAGGGAGGGATTTGTTAATTTCATCAAATGCAAGGAATGATTCATTGTACAACAAAATGACCATTGGTCGTTTTTCCATAAATGCTTTCTTGACTTCACTTCTTTTTGAGTAGATACTCATTTTTTTTTCTTTTCTGGCACTC
This sequence comes from Ligustrum vulgare, assembly GCA_963555705.1. Taxonomy (NCBI): domain Eukaryota; kingdom Viridiplantae; phylum Streptophyta; class Magnoliopsida; order Lamiales; family Oleaceae; genus Ligustrum; species Ligustrum vulgare. Next base: position 14,886,570 of record OY743185.1, read on the forward strand.
TTCGCTCCCTCTCCTTTTTCTGAGGTATGTACCCCAACACTCCTTTTTTCTCTCACCTCTCCTTTTTCTGGAGTCGTGGCTCCAACTCTCTTTTCCTCTCCTTTTTCTGAGGTCGTGGCCTCAACTCTCTTTCTCTCATTTTCCCTCACTCTTTTTTCTTCATCATTTTTCAACTTTATTTGATCTTCATACACTTATGACGGCGTCAATGGTGCAAGTGTAATGGTTTTTCCCCCTTTGATAAAGTTATACCTATTTTTATACCCATCACGTATCACTTTCCTATCATATTGCCAAGGCCTACCCAACAAAATGTGCTCGGCATGCATAGGAACCATATCACACAGAACATCATCCACATAGCTACCAATAGAAAAACTTACCAACACCCTCCTATTCACCTTAATTTCTCCACTATCATTTAACCATTGAAGCCTATAAGGTTTATGATGTTTTAGCAAAGGTAATCCTAATTTTTCAACAAGCATAGTACTAGCAACATTAATGCAACTACCACCATCAATAATCATACTACATACCTTGTTGTTAATGCAACATCGTGTATGGAATATGTTCTCCCGTTGTTGTTCCAAATCATCCGTGTTGATTTGAGCACTAAGAGCTCGCCTTGCCACTAATAACTCGCCATGCTCCCTGGTTAACACATCCTCATCATCACATATTTCCTCCAACGTCGGCATATCGCTATAATCCTCTTCCTCACTATCACTTTCCATGGTTCCATCCTTTCGCACAAGTATCACTCGCCTATTAGGACATTGAGATGCCACGTGTCCTCTCCCCAAACATTTGAAGCATTGAATTTCTCTACTCCTAGATGGTTGAGGTTCCCCTTTAGGTGCGAGTTTGCTAGCATGTTCCTCTTTCCCTTTTGGTGCCTCAAACTTCCCCTTTGGTGCCTCGAACTTCCCTTAAGAAACGGCCCCATCTCCTTTATTTTCCCACTTCGGCTTCCAAGAAGAATTAGAACCTGATTGATACCTTGCTATTCCCTTTTTCTTTAATTGCTTCTCCACCTTTATAGCCATGTGCAACATATCTTCCATCTCCAAATAATGTTGTAGTTCAACCACATTAGCTATATCCCTATTCAATCAATTCAAAAACCGAGCCATCGTAGCCTCCATATCCTCATCTATATTAGCTCTAATCATCAACATCTCCATCTCCTTATGATACTCCTCCACACTCTTTGATCCTTGGTATAGACTTTGTAATTTTTTATGAAGCTCCCGATGGTAATGACTAGGAACGAACCTCTTTCTCATGATAGCTTTTAATTCATCCCAAGTACTAATGGGCCTCTCGCGATTCCTCCTCCTACAAGTCACCAATTGATTCCACCAAGTAATAGCGTAATCGGAGAATTCAAGTACAGCTATCTTAACCTTTTTCTCTTCCGAATAAGTATAGCAATTGAAAATTAATTCCATCTTCTTTTCCCATTCTAGGTATGCTTCCGGATCACTCCTACCCTTGAATGACGGAATTGTCATTTTGATAATGCTCATACTACCATCCATTCTATCGCCACCAAGATCTCTATCACTCCTTCCATGTCTAACTCCTCTATCCACAATTGCTCTATCGTCTAAATCACTATCTTCTTCATTCTCATCAACCCCCTCTACTCTACGACCTCGCCCACCTTGCCTGCGGGCATTAGGCACTTCCCGAGGTTCCTCAAGCCTTTCTAACCTACCTAATACATCCCCAAACAGCCGCTCAAACCGTTGTACCATCTCATTCATCATGTTGGCTCGATCGTTATTTTTTGTAGTAGAAGATTGTTCAGACATCCTAAAACTAAATATTATATGCCTCACGTGTATTTCGCTCGTGTATCACTCAATTTTGGCTTTTTCCCTCTATTGATCTCACCTCTCTAGCTTTTTTCCACTCAATGACTTTCACCCCAATTGCTTCAAAGAACAAATCCGAACTCAAACAAGTTTAAACTTGAATGACTCAAACCGAATGCAAGTGAGAAGTTATCAACTTGTTGGGAAACTCAAAGAAGACCTTGAAAGAATGTAATCTGACTCTATAAGGGATTTGACACTTTTATGGGAACTAAGGATTGTTTCAAGAAAGTATTTCTTGAAATCAAGTAAACAACTTTTTATTTTGCTGTTGAGATTTTCGTTTTTTTTTCTCGAAAATTCAACTACGAGAATTACGAAACAAACGAAATTTAATTTAGATACCAAACGAAGGAAATAACGACTTTTGAATTTTTTTGTGACACTTTTTTTTTTTGAATTGAAGACTCAAGAACTTGAAGAACACGAAGAACAAGATTAAGAAATTCAAGAAACAAATTAAAGATATAACCTTAATTTTTGGAGCCTAAGCTCTAATACCAGATGATGCAAACCACGTAGCAATTGTAGCTACGCAACCCACAAATTATTGGAATCGACCCAAGAACGCCAAAGAATCACGATTTCGAGATTGATTCAAATTAATTGAACCAAGCAAGCAACACAATCGATTGATATGCTGACCTCTTGATCACAATGAAAATAAATCTCACCCAAGATTTGAACAAACAAGAATAACTCGCAAGTTCGGATTTTATTCAATAAAGAATAAGGTTTGAAAGCAAATTGCCTCTCAATAATAATATCAAAGTTGTGTCCATAATAATGAAAATTACATCCCTATAAATAGGGTCAAAAACATAGCTTAAGAGTTTTAATTATACTAGGAAACAACTAGCTAAAAATAAGGAAATAAATAAAACCCTAAAATTACGCGTATAGACTTTTACGGCCGTGACTAATTCCTTTACGGCCGTAACCTTGTTACTGATCCACATTTACGGCCGTGATGTATTTCCTTATGACCGTAAGTCAAAAAATCCAAATTCCGATTTTTGAGCAATGACTCTTTTACGGCTGTGAACTTCAGCCCTTACGGCCTTAATCCTTTATTCCTTACAATATCAATTTAAGCAGTGCGCTGGTTACGGCCGTGAGTAAATATATGTTACGGCCGTAACATTGAAGTTTCACAATTTTCTTCGACGCATTGAATGAGGTTGATCCACTCGTCTTTTTGGTTCGCCCCAACATGGAACTTGCTTCTTTTGATGACACGAACATTGTTTTTGTCATTGTTTCTTGCACTAGCTTGTCCATTGCTTCGTTGGCCCTTTTTGTTTGCAATCGGGTCATCAATCCTCCTTTGATTATCAACGGATTTTTGTGCAGGCTTATATTCGTGGTCTGGATCACATCAGGGACTCCTTTACAATATTTAAAAAATTTAGGAAAATGATTATTATTATTATTATTATTATTCATTTCAATGCTGTTTGTTTAAATGTGATGATAAATTAGTCAATTTACAACACTTTAATGAAAAGATAAATGGTAAGAGCAACTCCAATCGTAGTGTAATTTACACTCCCCAAAATTCACTTTTACATCTCAATATACATTTCGGTGGATCTATATTAAAGTTTTGCTCCATCAGTGAAATGCAAAATATAGGATATAAACTTAGTTTTTGCACAATTTTTTTAACTAGTAAATTTTATGTTAATCTATTTTTTTATTTGTGCATATATATATATATATTACGAACAAATCGACCTAAAAAATTCGAAATTTGGTCAAGAAAATATAAAAATTAAAAATATGCAAATTAATATAAAAACTCAAATTGTAATGTAAATTAATATAATGAATTTAAATTATATATCTCACCTCAAAATTTTATGAATTGATAGTTAAATTTAGGTGAATTTTGTTCCATGTGAAACTGTAAAACAAGATGTAATTGTAGATCTTTTTTTAAATCTTTGATCGAAAATCTAATTTACATCCCGTTTACACCCCGTCATTGGAGACCATTGCGGTGAGTTTGGGGATGTAAATCACTAATTGGAGCTATTTCACACCATCATTAGAGTTGCTCTAAGGACTTTTGCGCAAAGAAAGGTCGTTAAGGGTTTAAATACCATAATTGAAATGATAGTGATGATTAGGGCTGCACAAAAAAATCATCAAATCACAAATCGAACAGAAACCTTTGATTCGAATCTACGTGGATCCGCCAACATTTTTGAACCAAACAGTTTTAAAATGGTTTGGTTTAGATTTCAATTTTTAAAAATCGTTTAAACCGATCCAAACCGTTAAATTTTTTAATTAAAAACATTTTTTCTTCATTTGAATTTAAGGGAAAACACACACACAAATTTAACTAATGAAGTAAACCGTTGGACCTCACGGATCATGTTCCAGGCTAGTATTTTTTCTTTATTTTTTGCTTTGCAAACACACAACACCAACACAGGTCAGTTCCAATTCTAGGGGCCTAAAAAAATAAATTTTTTCAGCCCAAAACAGAACCCAACTAAAAATAATTTTCCTTCGTCTTAACCTGTTTGAACTCTCAAACTCAAAGGCAAAGCTACGCACTCTCACTCCGCCACTCACAAGTCACAGACACAACTCTTTCGGTGGCAGGAAGCCAGGAACTAGGAAGGAAGCTCCGGAGACTGGAAGTAAGATTCCCTTGTGCCATTTATATAACAGTTGCATTGATGGAGTTACAAGAATATGTAATATATATTAAAGTCTCTTCTAGTTATACACCTACTGTACCCATTCTATTCTTGATTATGAAAAATCTTTGGGATCAGTTTTAGCAGTAGGTGTATATTTAACTAGAAGATATGTTCTTCTTTGGAGGAAAAATAAAAAGGAAAAGGCCAAACAATAAATTTGAGCAAAAGGATCTCGTTAGAAATATTAGAAATTTAGAATACATCTCTTTCTTTGGTTTTCATGATTTTGAGTGAATTAAAAAAGACAATTTTTGGGGTCGTTCTTGATGAAACATACGAATTATTTTGTCCTAAAATAATTGCGACAGTGCTTGTGGGTGTTTTTTTTTCATTTGTGTGTGCATAGAAGATCAGAATTATAATTTATAATTACTTGAACAATTTATTGTGTTGTGGCAATGGCAAAAAACCCGTCTCAACCCGAACTCGACAGGACTCTGACCATAATGGGGCAAAGAAAACCGTCCTACGAGTCAACGAGAGCTGGTATGGGATTAAAATGAAGAGTCCGAAGCGTTCGAGGCAGGACGGGTTTTGTTTGACCATCCCACTAGTGACCAGCCCCGTTCCATAAATTAAAAATAAAATAAAAAATTATGATGAGTGTTTGAATATATTGTAGGATCTTATTGAAAAAAGTATTGTTTGATTAATGATTGTATTTAAAAATGTTATTTAATTAGAATCAATAATCCTTTTCAATAATTTTAGGGAAACATTGATAAAAGATATTTTTAAGTGACATGTACGTTCATTGAGCGATGAAAAAGTAAATGTTGGGACAGTTATAATCATTATCCAAAAAATCTTTGAAGTCTCAAGTCTCAGGTCAGGTCACGATTAAATGGGAGACTGCAATCACCATTTTTTCTGGTCACAACCACCAATTTTCCGGTCAAGCATCCATTTTTAAGGTCACAATCATCGTTTTTTAAGGTCACAAGTAAGATTGTATGTCATATTTTTAATTTAAGATCATAACCACCATCTCCACCACCTCCTCCGACCACAAAGACCACAACAACCACCGCCACAACGACACCCATGATATCTACTGACTAGATGGACCCCTACTACCTTTCCTATTGAGCTTTTAACATATCGAGAGTCGGCTCGGTCGCGGTTGGAAATCATTACGGCGACGCAGACAAGGTGACGACGGGCAAATCAAGGCCACGAGAGCTCTCTTCACTAAATCTCCTTCAACTGTTCCGATTCTCACCAATGAATTCGTCATTGCCGATCTCCACGTTCTCATCATTGGGATTTTATGTATTTAATTAATGTATGAGATTTTATGTGTAGATACCAGGTCATTATTCCTAATTTTATGATGGTCCAAATTAGGTTAACAGACAATTCAGTATATAAAGTCGGTTATGGTCCCTGAATTACGGTATTGTTCATTCTATTCTGACGTCCTATAATCAAAGATAAAATAAGGATTATATGTTGATTTGGAAGACTCAACCATGAATCGATCATCGTGAATCATATCTGATTAAGGTACACTTCCGCTTCAGTTACTTGATTCTTGATAATTCAACATGATGATTTTTGAATTATAGATAAACTATTATCTGTAATGAATTTTCTAACAAGTGGTATCAGAGCCACCTTCATGTTGAATTATCATATCTATTTTTTTGTTTTAGTCATATGATTTGGACTGAAAACTCAAAGTATTAATTGATTCCTGAAAATATTCAATCTTTTAAGTTATGAATTGAATATTTTACTTGTGAAATTGTTAAATCAGTGTCCAATTTCTTCTACTAACTGCAATGAATATGTTGTTATATTGTGTATGGATTAAATCGGGTTTTGATTCTCGGTGGAGAGGATAATTTTTCGAAATGGGTCTTGAGTATGTGGATTTTGAATTTGAATTTGGTTGAGTGCTGAGTTCGGATATTGATTCCCTTTGTTGGGTTTTAAATTCAGATTTCACGCATATGTTTTTGTTTCTGTATGTACATGTCTCTATATATATTTATTTAGTGGTTTGGTGTCGAATCTGTGGATTTATGGATTCAAATTTATTTGTGATATACAGTTTATAGAATCTGTGTTTTGCTCGAATTTCACATGCACCTGTAATGGTAAACACGTGACAATTATTTGGATTAACGTGTGATCTATAAATTGGTCAAAGAAAGGTTTATTGGTTGACATGTCTTATTGCCAGTATTTGGTCACTACACTAAGAGAAAATTAGGTGTTTGTGTGTTATTCATGCGTATTTTGATCGGCTCAAAGGAAGATCAATGTTTGGCTCGAATTTCACATGAACTTGTGGTTATAAATACATGACAGTTATTTGGTTTAACGTATAATCAATAAATCGGTCTAAAGAAATGTTCATTGGTTAACAAGTCTTACTGTCAGTGTTTGATCACTACACTAAGGGTACCACTTACAAGTCAATATTTCTGTCCAAATACTAAATATTGATGTTGTGTTAGGTATCTTGTGATGGGCCCGACCATTATTTGAAACTATGATTTGCATAACAAGGTACTTATGTGAACTATTTTATTTAAGTGTTCTCTATTCGGTTTCAAGTTCTTCTACTAGAATCTCTAATAGCTTAAATTTAATCCCTGTGTTTATGGGACAAACTTCGAGGATTCGAAACGAGAACATTCATATTGTTCTTGGCTGCATGGATCTAGACAGTGCACTGAGGATTGAGCAACCTGCTCCTCTGATGGATAAAAGTTCATATGATTGAAGGAAGATCTTTGAGAAGTGAGATTGCTTATGTCGCATGAGTCTAATGATCATTTAGTGTAGCATTCCAGAAGCCTTTAGTGAGACAGTATCTGAGGAGGTAAATAATGTCAATGATTCCTTGTCGAAATTAAGAAACGTTTTTGCAAAAAATGATAAGGTCGAAACAAGCACGCTTCTGCATAGCTTGATTTCATTAAAGTGTATGGGAAAATAAGGGAGTACATCATGCAGATGTCTCACACTGCTTCAAAAACCTAATGCACTAAAACTTGACTTGTCGGTGACTTGCCCGTGCATTTGGTATTGATATCGCTTCCTGCCCAATTCAATCAATTTAAGGTTAGTTATAACTGTCAAAAGGAGAAATGAACTCTCAAAGAGCTGATTTCATAGTGTGCAGACTTCTTGTACAATTCAATCAATTTAATGTCAGTTGTAACTATTAAAGGGAGAAATGAACTCTAAATGAGCTCATTCTATTTTGTGTGCAAGAGGAAGAAAAGTTGAAACAGAACATAACTAAAAGTGATTACATGGCAAACACCTCTAAAGATAAGGGCAAAAAAACAAATAAAGAATATAAAGTTGCTAAGGGTTCAGAACAAAAAAAAAAATCACATAAAGACATTAAGAGTTGTTTCTTTTGTCAGAAATCTGAACATTTGAAGAAAAATCGTACATAGTACCAACTAAAGTTGCTGCTAAAACACCTTAAGAGCTTTTGACTGGCAAAAAGCCTAATTTAAAGCATTTCCACATTTGAGTATGTTCAGCTAAGGCTAAGCCTTATAAGCCACATAAAGAAATTGGACTCCAAAACATTAAGCAGCTATTTTATTGGTTATTCTGAGCAATCGAGGGGTTATAAATTTTATGATCCCACACTTAAGTAGGTTTTTGAAACGGGAACTGCAACATTTTTTGAGGATATTGAGTTTGAGGGGAGAAATAATGTTAGAAATATTATCTTTAAGGAAGAAGTTGATGAAGGATTAGTTTCGATTCATACTATTGCTTTTGACAATGTGCAATTTTCTATGCATGTGATTGATCAAGAAACATATTCAGAACCTCAACAAAAAAATGTTGAAGAACCTCCCATCTAAAATAAGATAATTATTCTAGAAGTACAAACTCAACAACCTCAAGAACTAATGTCATTAAGGAGATCCACGAGAGAAAGGGGAAAATGCTATTCAGAATAATTTAATAATATTTCTCCAAGAACATAAGGAAAATAATGAAATGGTGGAAGATGGTCCAATCAATTTCCATCAGGTCATACAGGATTCTAACTCTCAAAAGTGGATTGATGCCATAAATAAGGAGTATAAGCACATGCAAGATATTAAAGTTTGGGATCTTCTCCCATTACCACCAGTTGCGAAGCTCATGGATTATTTTTTTTTTAACCAAGGAGGATTCGAAAGGTAATGTGAAAATACGAGGCTCGTCTTGTAGCTAAGAGCTTTACACAAAAAGAAGACATAGACTATAAAAATACTTTCCATTCAGTTTCAACGAAAGACTCTTTCAAAAAAGTTAGGTTTTGCACATTTTGATCTTGAGTTACATCAAATGGATGCTAAGACGGTGTTTCTCAATGGCGACATTGATGGGACAATGTACATGGTGTAATCAAAAAGCTTTGTATCAGGAGACCCAAAGCATATGATTTGCAAATTAAAGAAATCCATTTATATACTCAAGCAAACTTCCTGTTAAAGGTAATACAAATTTCATCAAGTAATTATCTCATTTGGTTTTGAGGTTAATGTTGATGATTGTGTGTATTACAAGTTCAGTGTGAGTAAGTATATTTTCCTGATTTTGTATGTTGATAACATATTGCTTGCCACCAGTGATATAAGCATGTCATATAAAATTATGAGATTTTTATCAAGGAATCTTGAGATGAAAGATCTTGATGATGCCTCTTTTGTATTAGAAATTCAGATATACCAGAATTGCTCTCGGGGTATTTTTTGGATTGTCACTAAAGGACTATATCATTAAAGTACTTAAGAGGTTTGTCGTACAAAACATTAAATTAGGGGACACCCCTATCACTAAGGGGGATAAATTTAGTCTCAACCGATGTCCAAAAGGTGATCCTGAAGTTAAGGAAATGCAAAAGATCCCATGTAGTTCAGCTATAGGGAGTCTGATGTATACTTAAGTTTGAACGCATCCGGATATTGCGTACATTGTTGGGATGCTAAAGAGATATTTAAGTCCCTGTGATGGATCGTTGGAAAGTGGCCAAAAAGGGTTATAAGGTATTTAAAGAGAACAAAAGATTACATGCTCACATATAGAAAATCGGATCAATTGAATATCATACGATATTATGATTTCAATTTTACTAGATGCCAAAACAGTAGGAGATCCACATCAAGTTACATCTACCTGGTAGTTGGAGGAGCTCTTTTTGGAAAGAGTGCCTAGCAGACACTTATAGCTTATTCCACCATGGCAGCAGAGTTTGTAGTATTTTTTAGGCATCTAATCACGGAATATAGTTGCAAGATTTTGTTACTGCGCATTATGTACGATATAGAAAGACCACTAAAGTTTTATTGTGACAATAACTTAGCTGTTTTATATTCCAATAACACAAGAGCTCAACTAATTCAAAATACATTTACATAAGTTCCTGGTTGTGAAGGATACAGTTCAGAGTGGACGTGTGTCAATAAGAGCACATTAAGACAAACTCCATAATTACGGATCCACTTACTATGGTATTACCACCCAAGGTCTTTCATGAGCACATTGCTCATATGGATGTTGTATTTCTTGAGAATATTTGGTTTCAGTGGGAGTTTGTATTTTGGGTGCTTGTACATTAGACATATTTATTGTCCTTTTGGATGTGGTTTAAAGTTATAATTATTTACAACTGTAAGATTTCAAGTTTATTATCTTTGAACTTGTTTGAGAATGATCTGACAAAGGTATGAGGTTGGACCAGTTGGAAATAGGCATGCTAAGATCACATTACATGTAATTTCCATGCTACACATCCATACTTGATCCATGTCATTCACTTATGTCGATATACGATAAATGTAGCGAAAGCCGCTTTGATCCTATGTTGATATGATTGATGAAGCTGATTGTTTGAGTATGCATTCAGTAATGATAGCGAAATTCTGAGTACTCATAAGGTTATGATTGATACACAATTGTAAGGTTACACATATAGCCCAAGTGGGAGATTGTAAAGTTTTAATCAATCATGTGAGTTTATATGTGAATTATTGAGTATTGAATCAAATGTTATCAAGTTTGGTTAAGCCCATTTAAAGTGATCTAATAAGGATTTGGTATATTGAGCTTTTATGCATCTAATTAATGTATGGACTTTTATGCGTAGATACTAGACCATTATTCCTAAGTTCATGATTGACCGAATTAGGTTAACAAGCAATTCAGTGTATAAAGTCGATTATAGTCCCTGAATCACACGTAATGTTCTGACATCTCATCATCAGAGAAAATAAAAACTACGTATTGATTTGGAAGACTCAACCGTGAATCAATCACCATGAACCATATCTGATTAAGGTACGCTTCCGCTTCAATTACTTGATTCTTGATAATTCAGCATGATGATTTTTGGATTATAGATAAACTATTATCTGTAATTAATTTTCTAACAACAATGCAATCTCTAATACTGTAATACAACAGTTCATCTAAATAATGAAGCATTTGTTTGAGTCACATTTTTGGGCAAATTATGAGTCTTCGAATAATGTTTTTCGAATATGGTGTGATTAAAATAATGAAGACTTTTGATTTACGAGTAATATTATTTTATTAGAAAATGTGATAAAAAATTGAAAAAAGAAGAATGCATTTTAATTTTAATGGAGATCAAACAAGGAGGAAATAACATGCTAAACTTTGTGACATTCATTGTGTAATCCACTTTCTTTTTTGTAACCTCTAATACACCTGCTAATACTCTATTTGAGCAAATCAAATTTGTGACATCCGTTGTTTATAATGTTATTTGATGAGACATGCTTATCTTTGTAACTTCATTCTCCCTCTATAGTTGTGATGAATACCAAAAAAAAAAAAAATGTTGATTTTGACGTGTGTCTCATCCTCGGTAGCGAGAAGTATAACCGATTTATCGCACTTGCGGACGAAGTTATGGGAATCCTTTCGCATAGTGGGCCAAAAAAATCCCAGTTTGAAGGCTTTCTGAGCCAATGATAACACTCCAGCGTGGTTACCGCAAATGCCCTCGTGAATCTCTTTCATTATATGCTGTCCTTCCTCCAGTCCAACGCATCGTAGCAAAGGAGAGGTGTAGCTCCGTTTATAGAGCAGATCATCCAAGATGACAAAATTTACGGAATACCTTTGCATTTTTCGAGCTGCTTCAGGCTCGTCTGGTAGAATTTGATACTTCAAGTATGCCAGAATAGGATTCATCCAAGAACATTTTTCTTCTATTACCAAAATCTCCGCTCCTGGTTCGATGGAAGAAATCGACAGACGCTCAACTTGCACCATTTTGAGGAGCTCGTCATCCTTACTGCTTGTCAGTTTAGACAAAGCATCTACATTAGAGTTCTCAATTCTAGGAATATGAAGCAATTCAATTTTTTCGAAATGGGCAGCTAAATCTTTTACTTTTCTCAAGTATGCAATCATGGCTGGCTCTTTAGCAGAGAACTGTCCGTTAAATTGGCTTACAACAAGCTGCGAGTCACTGCTTGCCACCACTGACTTAATTTTTAAAGCTTTTGCAAACCTTAATCCAGCTAAGAGCGCCTCATATTCTGCAACATTAATTGAGGCTTGAAAGCCAAAGCTAATCGCGTCGTGCAACTTGTGTCCCTCCGGACTCACCAGCAGTATCCCCGCCCCGGATCTTCCTTCAGTGGAGGACCCATCGACGAACAGCTTCCATTCGAGGCTATCATCCATGTTATCAATCAATTCAACCTCGGGTGGATGCGTGAACTCAACTATGAAATCTGCTAACGCTTGGCCCTTTATAGATGTCCAAGACACATAATGCAGGTCGTACTGGCTAATTTCTATCGCTCATTTCATTAACCTTCCTGACACATCTGGTGTCTGTAATACCTGTCTCATAGGAAAGTTTGTGAGTACATGGATGGAGTGCGACTGAAAGTAGGGGCGGAGTTTACGAGCCGCAGTTATCAACGCTAGAGCAAGTTTTTCCATATCTGGGTAACATGTTTCCGCATCCGGCATGACTTTGCTCACGTAATACACTGGAAGTTGATTCCCATTCTCCTCTCTGACCAACACTGAGCTAACAGCCCCATTTGACACAGTTAAATACAGAGAAAGTGGTTCGCCAACCTTTAGTTTGGATAATAAGGGGGTCTTTCCTAGGAAAGCCTTCAGGTCGGCAAAAGCTTGCTCATATTTTGGTGTCCATTGAAACCGTTTTCCGCCTTTTAAGACCTTAAAAAATGGCAAACATTTGTCAGTAAACTTGGAAACGAATCGACTTAAGGCAGCAATTCTTGCGGTTAGGCTTTGCACTTCTTTTGGGCTCTGAGGAGAGCGCATGTTGAGTAAAGCTTTGATCTTATCCGGATTGGCTTTAATCCCTCTCCTGTTTACCATGAATCCAAGAAACTTTTCAGATGCTACCCCAAAAGCGCATTTCGCAGGGTTAAGCTTCATCCGATATTTCCTCAATATGTCAAAGGCATCTGATAAATGGCAAACATGTTCTGAGGCGACCATGCTTTTGACCAACATGTCGTTGACATATACTTCCCAACTGCTCTGAAAACATGCGATTTACCAACCTCTGATAGGTGGCTCCTGCATTTTTCAAACCGAACGGCATGGCTTTGTAACAATAGAGCCCCCTGTCCGTGATAAACGAGGTGTGCTCTCATCCGACTCATGTATGGGGATCTGATTGTACCTGGAGTACGCATCCATAAAGCTCAGCATCTCATGTCCCACTGTAGAATCAACTAGTTGATCAATTCGAGGCAGAGGGAAACTGTCTTTTGGATAGGCCTTGTTTAAATTCGAAAAGTCAATACATACTCTCAACATCCCATTCTTCTTGGGAACCAAAACAGGGTTTGACACCCACTTCGGATACCTGAATTCTCTGATGAAGCCATTTTTCAATAGCTTTGTCACCTCCTCTTTTAAGGCCTCATATTTATCCGAACTCATTGACCTCCTCTTTTGCCTGTGCCCAGGGCTTCTTGGGTCAAGTTGGAGCTTGTGACAAGCCACTTTAGGATCAATTCCAACCATATCGTCGTGTTTCCATGCGAATACGTCAAGATTTTCGAACAAGAAGCTTTTCAATTGATCTTTGTATTCAACTGGCGAATCCATCCCAATCTGCAACTCCTTGATTGGATCATGTGGATCAACACAGAAGCATTCCATCCTTTCGGCCGGGGTAGAGTAACTTTCACCGGTCATCCTTGGGGTCCAGATCCGCCAGATCCCCTTCCAGTGTCATGGCTACATCTTCATGTACCGAGGACCCTTCACCCAGTCTTTCAGGGTCTGGAGTAGCCTCGACCATTGCCACATCACTAACCATATTTACGCTCCGGTCTTGAAACTTTCGAATAGCATTTGTGTAACAGGATTGTGATTCAGTTTGGCTCCCCCTAACAGTGGCTATGTCATGTTCCGTTGGGAATTTCATACAAATATACTTTGTATGAGTTACAGCCCCTAGGTCAATTAGGTCCGGCCTCCCAATTGAGCCATGATATGAGGAGCTTTTGTCTACAATCAAGAACTCCATGGGCATTCTAGAGGAGGCTGGGGGCTGCTCTACTTCCGTCATAAGGGTTATGGATCCTCTGGGAGTTATGCTATCTCCGATGAACCCATACATTGGATCCGAGATTGGAATAAGTAGGGTACTAATCCCCACCTTGTCAAAAGTTACTCCATAGATCACATTCAACGAGGCATCGTCATCTACCAGCATCCGTGACAATCCATTCCGAGTCACCACCACTCGAATAACCAGCGCATCATTATGTAGAAAGTGTACCCCAATAGCGTCATCCTGAGTAAACATGATAGGTTCTATCCCAGACATCCAAGCAGGATGCGAATGGATGTGATAGTTCTCGTTAGCAGACTGTTTGGCCTCTCTGATGTACCCTTTTTGGGAGTTATTGGTACTCCCACCTGGGTGGGGTCCTCCCAATATGGTGTCGATCTCGCAGATCGACGGGTCAGTTGCAGTCACAGGTGGTTCTTTTATATTTTTATCACGTGCCGGGGGTTATTTTGGTCCCTACTCCTATCCCTTTGACGACCATCTATCCTTTCCTTCGTAAAGTTCTTCCATGGAGCTCGCCTATCAGTTCAATTGAGCTTTTGATTATTTGGCCTTTGCAGCTTTCCTTTGTCAGGGGTGAAATCGGCTCCCTTTCTTCCGTTTTCCTTTTGGTATGCCAACATGTGGATTTCTATACAATCATCCATTGCATGGCCATAATATCTGTGGTACGCGCAGTAGGCCCCAATCATAGGTTGTTTTCCACTTCGGTTACCCTCTATTCTTCCAAGGACCGGGAGGGGATTTGGTGCAAGCGCAGTGGAGTGTAAGTTGGGAATAGCCTCAGTGATCTCAGCCACATAACTTGATCTGGTCCCCGAAAACGGACGTGGTGCACCCCCACGGTTACCGCCGAACCTATCCTTATTGCCTCCCTTCCTCTAGTTCGTTTCATTGGGGTACCTAGTATTGTATCTCCTTTGAGAATGATTGTCCCTGACCCTAGTCATTTCTTCCGAGACGATCTCCTCCTTCATCAAGTCTACCAAGGCGTTGTAATCCCTCAGCTTTCTGCTTCGGACATCCCTCCAAAACATGCTTGTCATGTCTAGGTCTCTTTTTAATGCAGAAAACATCTCCACCTCGGTGATGTTTTCAAAGATGTGCATTTCTTCTGTAAACCGAGCTAGGTAGCTCTTCAAAGACTCCTCCCTTCCTTGCCTTAAATCCTGAAGGCGTTGAAGTGGGAGCTGGCCGGGCCTGGAGGAAAAAAAACCAATTTTGAAAACTGCCTTCAAATCTCTCCAACTGTGGATGCTACCAGGAGGGAGTTTTTTATACCACCGTATTGCACTTCCCTCTAGTGTTAAAGCGAAGGATTTGCACTTCAGCGTCGAGGTGGCTCCTGCTATTTCTATACTGGCGCGATAATTTAACAGGTGATCATCAATGTCACCTCTGCCAGAGTACTTTGTTATTTCTGGCATTTCAAAGTCATGGGGGCACCGGGCACTTTCGGCTCCGTAAAGGAGCTTATTTCCTCTTCATCATCCAACTCGTATGACGGTAATGTTAGCCCAAGAGTAAACTAACCAAGATGGGGGTGAATTGGTTTATAAAACCTTTTCGATAAATAATCTCAAACTTAGAAATCAATGTGTACAAGTATGAGCACTTAGTGTTGTAAGTAACTTAACTATCGATGTAGTGTGCTATAAATGTGTAAATTTAATTGATAAAGCAAGTATAGCACTTAGATATAGTGTTGCACAATATAAATTGATAGAATAAAGTAAGTGCAATGTAAGTAAGTAAAAGGGATAAGAGAATGCAAACGCGATTTATGGAGGTTCAATCAACCAACGTGATCTACGTCCCCCGTTACCGAGCTCTCCGTCACGAGCAAGGCCAAATCCACTATATTGGTAACTTACAACAAGGAGTACCAAATCCTTAGGCGACTTACAACAAGGAACACCTACTCTTAACCAACAATCGAGTTTTCAAAAGGCTCTCGAAACCACAAGATATAATGAATTGAATTTACAATTGAAATAACTCTCTTGACAAATGATATACTCAAATTAAGTACCGAGAGAGTTAGGCTAACACTTCAATAGATAACAATGAATTAAGCTCGAGTGTTAGAGAAAAACTTTGATGCAAATGATAATGAAAAGTTCAATGCAATCAAACAAAGTTTTTCAAATAATCTCTTGTTAAAATATTGAATCAAATTAAGTACCAAGAGATGCCACACTTGAATAATTAACAATGAGTTAAGCTCAAAGTGTTTAGGTAATGGAACTTTGATGAATCAAATGATAATGAAAAATGTAGCACAAATAATCAAAGTTCCTTAATTGGAATTTCTCTCTTTTAAAAGATTAAAACAAGTTTAGAACAAATAGAGACTTACACTTCAATTCCAATATAGTGTGAAGATGTTGAAGAAGTTTAAACAATATAAAACCAAGAATCTTCACAAAACTTTCTTCCAAAAACTTTGATGAATTTGATAAAACAAAGTTTAAATCAATCAAAGTTTTATAATAATAATAGATGAATATAAACCAAGTAAGAACAATGAATTTTCACAAGAAAGTTTCTATAAAATCTTTTCTATGTTGTTAAAAATGAATGTAAATGAGATGGTTATTTATAGATCAAGATATTCAAATTCAGCAACTTTCGGTTGACCATTTCTGGAGTTTCGATCGACCGAAACATGCATATAGCCGTTACACATTTTCAACCGTTGAACTTTCGGTTGATCAATTTCGATTGACCAAAAGTTGACTTTCGGTTGACCGAAAGTTGACTTTTGAAAAACATGAAAATTTAGGATTTTTAGGTTTTCACTTGTTTTTCAAAGTGGTTTAACATAGTATAATCATGATTTAAGATCAAATAACATATGAAAAGCAATATTGACTTAGATAAAAATATTTTATGCAAGTGATGAATTTTCAAATAAGTTTCTTGATGCATAAAAATCATTTTCGAGCTCGTTGAATGTCATCGCTAAAGATTGAGAGTGTTATACATTTACATAGGTTAAATCAACTCTTGAACTTGAACTCTAATCTTGTATGCTTGAATTTTTTATCTTCATGCCATGCTTTTCAACTTCAATTTTGATCTTTGAATATCTTCAATTCTTTCATGGTCTTCTTTGCGTCTCATGTGCTTGATCACATAGTTTTGATTTATATCTTTGAGAGACGATTTGAACATAGAGTGCTTTGAATATTTATCATTACATGAAACACTTGAAGCACACTTGTTAATAACACAATATATTCTTGTTTGTTATGATCAAAACAATAAGGTTAAGTTAACCTTAGGTCAACAGGTAATTCACTGTTCTCACCATGGTCAGAATTCATCGCGTCATGATATTGGTCATAGGGCGACTGAAGGTAATCCCGCCCCCGTGGTGACAAAACTCAGCCGTAATTTGTCCTTTGAAAGGTTGAAAGGCCACCCTGAGTTAGGGTCCGGGCTGCTTCTGCTCTTCTCTCCCACCTATTTCTAGGCTCGTGCGTGGGGCTCCATTTTTTCACCCCTGCATCATATCTGTCCTTAGACATTTGGCTCCTCGAAAAGGCTTCTTCACCCTGTCGCTCCCGCCTATTTCTAGGCTCAGCCGTATTATTCCAACCTTGGTCAGTTCGGCCTCCTCGTTTGCCCCTAAATAGTCCCCCTATTCGGCTAAAAACGCTGCCAGACTTTGAGGGCGAAGCCTCCCAATGGTTAATAGGTGATTGACCTTGTTCTCTTGGTACTTCATGCACCTGGTCTTCTTTGTCGCAAGGAACAGATTCCACCTTGACATATGCCTGCGGATCCTGGTAATAATACGAGGAAGTGGTCGCATCGGATGGTGAGTAATGTGGCTGCGAGTACTGCGGGGCATCATGGGTTTGTTTACAACTAATCCCCTAGCCATATAGGCATTCATTGCAGCGGTTTGTTCTATCTGTTGTTTTTGTATTTCCAACATCTGGGCTGCCATGCGCGTCATATCTCGCAGCATGCGACGATTCCGGTGCCGGGGTGGAGGGTTAGGTTGGGCCACCCCCTCTCATTTATGTCCTCAAGAGGTCTTTGGGGAGCCTCCTCGTCACTGTGTTGTTCCCCGCTATTTCTTCGAGGGTTGACATCGTTATCACTTTCATTCATGTCTATAGCAATTCGTGAACTTATATTTCAAAGTTTTGAGCCTTTTTCAAGGTTAACAAACTTATATTTAAAGTTTTAAGCCTTTTTCAAGGTTAAGAAACTTTTATTTCAAAGTTTTAAGCCTTTTTCAAGGTTAACAAACTTGTATTTCAAAGTTTTAAGCTTTTTTTCCAGATTTTTGTGGTTCTTCACTTTTTTCCAAAAGGTTATCCGCCCTTTTTCAAGGTTTTGCATAGCTTTTTGCCACGTGATTTCGTGGTTAGAAGTGTGGTTTCAAACAGACAGCGCCAAAATGTTGACCACAAAATCTGGTAGGACCTTGGGTCAACACGACTCAGCTCCTCCCTCTTGAACACGTAGATCTCTTGCGCACTATGACAAACAATCAGCTTGCAAAGGGGGCCGAGATGACTCTCGTTTGCACTCCGATGCCAAAGTCAGTACTCATTTTAAGCAATTACAGATTGAGTGCGGGAAATGTAAGTGTGTAAAATAGAGAAAAGGGAGTGAGGATAAAATATTGAGTTTGTGTCTTGAGTTACCAACCTTTTATTTGGAGGCAAGTGTGCTCTATTTATAGGGGAAGTTATGGTCTTTAGATGGTGACACGTGGTGGACTTTACACGTGTCTTCACCCTAGCTGTTGGAGGGGTAAACCAATTTCTTGGAAGTAATCATTACTACTTCCGGTAAGGAATGAGCGTCTGTCATATCTTCCATAAAGGTAACGTTTTGTCAAGTCACAGTCAACTGGGGAAAGTTACATATTTCAGACACTATCCGTTGTCCTACCACATATCCGAAGTGTTACCACAGGGCACCTCAGCTTGCTATAAACCAGTTCGGATAGAGAGGGTTCATGCGATGTTCAACCTCGACAGTTGACCCAAAGTAAAACCCTAAGTTCCGGCCATAGGCTAGGGCCTCTATTGGGCCGCTACCGATGATCCATTGGCCTCATTTTGGATGTGGTTTAAACAGAACTCACAACTTTCAACCACACATCTCATTAACTTTTATTTATCAAAATATATTAAAAATATTATTTTTATCTCTATCCAACAGGGCTCATAAATGATATGGATATAAATCCAAATTAAATTAGGTGGATTAATATGGGTCAAAAAAATTTATGACGTGTATGACATGTAAAAGGGAAATGGGGAGAAATTCTAAATAGGGGGAGGAGGATGATCTCTCTCGCTCCACATCATTGTGAAGACGTTAAGATTAATAAAAATTAGAGCAATTTAAATTGTTAAATTATATAACAATCCCAATTATCTGATTCATAACAATATAAACTCGAAGATTAATAATAAACATACATTGATTACTTTTTATAATACTAGTTGAATAACGTGCTTTGTACGTATGGTGCCTACAATGACGCATATATTATTACATTTTTATTTTCTATAAAGATTTAATAACATTATGAACAATATTCAAAGCAAATAATTCAAGCAACTCCCAAATATAAGGAACTGCATCCACATTTATGTTGTTACTTCATTTACAAATATAGGATAATTGAAAGGATAAATGTAGCAATCCAAAAAATTATTGTTTCTCAAACAATAAATCACAATTTCAATCTTATATAATCACTGTTAAGAGATAAAAGAAGCAAAAAATTTCTACAAATAGTCATATGACTTAGATTTTAAATGTATTTTTTTTATAGAAGAACCAAAGATTAGATAAGTTTAGTGTTTGTACATATCACAACGATCATGTATAGAGTTATACATATAATCCCAATCTCTGTCAGTGTTTTGCATTTTGAGTTGTCACGGTAGTTGAACCAACGGTAAAAGAGGAACGAAGATGGAAACTCAAAACCTAAACAAATGGTTAAAAAAAAACTTGTAAAGAAGGAAACATAATTATTTTTGGATTATGTCCTATTTATACAAAACGAATAACGGAACAATGAATAAGTCCCCGCTAGCTTTACTGACAAACTGTTAAACAAAGAAATATCTCACAACCTTAATCACAGCTTGCATATGAATAGAAAAATATTGTCTACCGGAAAAATGTGAAATTGATACTTCCCACGACAAATGCACAAATTATATTATACTAACTAAACCCGTTGATAATTTTAACAGATGCTAGAGCAAGAATAGTACTATGGAAGGTATTCTGTAACTCTTTCATTAGAAATCCCATTTAAAATAATGACCCAACATCAGCATGAATTTAGACTCCAATAATACATTTACTTTATTAATGCTAATTCCTTATATTATATGCAGCCATTAGAAACAATAATTGAGCAAGAGGCTTATATCATGACTGAGATGTAATAACTCCATCCACATTGATGAATTCAATTGTTCAGATTGCAATGTGTAAAGCTGAATAATTACTACTATCTGAAATCCAAAACCCATTCGAAATCCAAAAAGTCCTGATTGTTTTGGTGGATTCCAGAAAATGCAATACACTCTCCATGGTAAAAACTAACGAACTTATACTATTTCTAAGCCATCAAAGTGAAGAATTAGAACTAACCTTGAAGCCGGCCACTATGCCTGGTTCTTTTGTTTGAAATGACTGTTGACTTTAGTAGCTTACGCATGTGTAATGGTCGACTAATATATAAATTGGAAGCACAAAGCTTCACTACAGAGGACAAAGGAAGATTAGGACGAAAAACGGAGACCTAACCTGCGTGGCTGAACATCTTGAACACCGGTTCTGCTACAATGAATTAATGGGCGCTGTGATTTCGTCGATTTTATTTAGATTTTGAGATGATAGCGATGAAGGTTGGATTTGGTGTGCAGAAAGAGCGGGCGAGGGCGGGAAGCGTTCTAATCGTACCGGATTGATCAATTAAGGCCTGGATTGAATCTGGTTGAAAATATAATGATTGGGCCTTTAGCTTTTGTTGGTCTGGTATCAGTATTAGGCAGGTCACTGGGTGAGTGGTTACCAATTACAATTATTTGGTCCATAATACAAAACTATATCTTTGTCCCATAATAATAAATATATAAGTCCCTAAAAAATTAATAAAAAAATAATAATAAGAAATCTTTCATTGAGTTAGCATTTACATTAAATTGCATATATCTCGGATTTTTCTACATCAATGTTTTCTTTCTCGGTGATATGCATATATATGTATTCTATATATAAAACTGGTCTCTCAAAGGTAAGTGATAATAGACGGAAAATAATAATTGGAGACAACTAGAAAATAATAATCGACGAAAAATAAAAATAAAAAATCATACTAATTATTGAGATTGGTGTCGGAGACAGCAAAGGTAAGTAATAATCGACGGAAAAAAAAAAAAAAAAATCTTACTAGGTATAAAAATGGAAAACTCCCCTGAATTGCATATTAAACTGGTCTCTCAAAGGTAAGTAATGATCGACGAAAAATAATAATCGTAAAATTATGAAATCACAAACAAAGCATAAGAATGTAGGCGGGAAAAATGGGTCAACGGCTGGTCAGCGTTTTCTCACTAACAAATATAGTATAAATATAATCAGTTAAATTATTCAAACGATGAGAATAATGATAATGAGAACGATTCTCGTGTTTATTGTTTTTGGCACTTGTTGTAATCCTAATGTACTAAACTTAAATGTCTATGGCACTATTCACGAATTAGCATAACAAATTGCGAAAGTATTTGAATTTTACGACAGCGACGACAATATAGAATACAAATTCAATATTATTTAATCTGTTTCATAAATTATGTCTACGAATGAGAAAATCAACCTTAAAAAATAAATAAATAAATAAAATACTAACACTAAAATATCATTTAATATAAAAAAAAAAGACTGCTTAGATGAATAAGTTCAACAGTTTCAAAAAACAACAACGACAAAACATATAGAAATCATCATATGCTATATCACTTGTTTGATCAACAAAACATTAATACCACTGCAAAAGTTAATCAATTAATCTAAGTAACATCACAATGCACACCAATAAATGATAAGCTACTTATGCATCATCATTCTCCTTCTTAATAAAGATGCACAATTTTTTGTTAGATGAAGTGGACGAAAGATCACTCAAAAGCTCCTTTTTTACAGTGCAAGTAGATCGTTCTTCATTTTCCGGAGATGTGCGATCCGCAGGCTTTATAAGAGTAGAAACTTTATTACTAAATGTTGGATCTTTTCCACTATCCACGTTAGTCTTTGACATCTTAGAATAAATGTCTGTATCCTACAATATAAGATATTATATAAGTTTGTTGTTTCACAACTAATTAATTAATAAATCAAAAAGCACCCCATAAATGATACAGTTGAGAGATTGCTTAAAGGTTCTAACCTGAGGAGCCTCGGGACATTTTTTATATTTGGATACCAAACCAGTATCGTCTACCAATTGCAACACAATATAAGGTCCACTATTTTTCTTGAAATATTCAATCTTGACCTGAACCTTAAATAGTTCTCTCTATCTACCAAAGACTCAAATTCAACAGAGAAATCTCCTACAGCACACCGCTACATGGTAAAAAGAAAGCTGAGTATTGAATGAGTGGATTCTTTACCTGAACCTTAGACATGTAACATGTTGACTAAATTGAAATAAACATATATGAACCTGCTCAATATCCTCCTTCAACACAGAGGTAGTTTTTCCAATAAATTACACACACTCGCGATCCCATAACAGAAAAACTTGTATTATGGGTCTCATCTACCACCCTTACCTGAAGTTTGTACCTGTAAACATCACACTTATTTTTAACATACAATGCCCACGCAAATTAAAAAAAAAAAAACTATTGAGCTATATTCTGTGAGAGATATTTAGACCAACCTTGCTTGAGCATATTTGTCAAAATGGTCGCACTTATCATAATAATAACACTTTCCAACATTATTCACCTTCTTCAAACACTTTGGACATGCTAGATAAAACCATCCTGTTATACTCTCAACTGTGACAATTTCAGCATATACATAGAAACTTCCAACCTACCCAAATAAATAAAATACAAAATAACAAATACAAAAAATCAATTATATATGTGTAGTTAAGTTAATGAAACTAGGAATATAGAGTAGAAATAGCATCTCATTGTTCTCACACAATTGAGAGAGATTTCGAAATTCAACCTTTCCACTTGCAATGTCACCAATAACACTCTTCATAGACATAAAGGTTAAACTAATCCTTCTATATCCTTCATCGGTCCCATCACCAAGTCTACAAAATTTTAATTGAGAAGTTACGGTAAAAACAACATCTAGCATGTGTATTAGTTGCAATTGCACTGCAATGTTAGATTAAAGTATACCTAGCTTTAAATTAAAGTATACCTAGCTTTAAATGCAGTGATCTCATCTATATGCTCATTGACAATAAGCTTCGTAACGTCATATGCTGTCGAGACTCTTACACCATTGAAATTGGTAGCACGACAAAAATGGTGTATCATCACAAATGACTTTGAATACTCAGACTGAAATATAGCATTCATTTGCTTAGTATCCTGCAACTCAATGTCAAGCATACTTGTTTCCTTTCCCTTTAGTACTTCAACTCTAAGAATATCATAGTCTACAACCTCTCCGATAATATCTTTTTTAGCAAATACACACAGAGAGAGAGAGAGAGAGAGAGAGAGAGAGAGAGAGAGAGAGAGAGAGAGAGAGAGTAATCAACAAAAAGAGCATTCATTCAAACCTGACCAATAGAAAGTTATATGCAACAAACAATTCAATTGCCCCTCTCTTATTAGGCTCAACAATGTCACTGAAATTCTTGAACTTGTGGATGAACTTAGGCAAGTCATCCTTCAACGATTCAACTACAATTGTCTTGTGGCAAAAGAAAATTCTGTGCTTACTATCAGTAGTTCTGAACGACATGTTGTTCTTTGCAAAAATGAAATTTTGAATAGAATATGTACGTCATTCTACTATGGAACCATTGAATTGCTTGACATTGGCTTGATTAACAATAGCATGTAATCGGTTTCCCTGATTTTTATTTTTTTTATTTTTTTTATTTTTTGTTAAAAAAAAAAAGGGAAATGTGATTGGTGTAAGAATAATTGAGTGTGTGGTAATAAAAATAGAAAAAGACTTTATTAGGTTTGTTGAAGCAACTAAATGTACAGTTTCAATAAATGATCAGAAAATCAATTACTCTATTCTAACCTAGTCTAATGTCTGTTAAAAAGTTTCCAAATACATTTTCTCTCAGTTTGAAGAAAAATTCTTGTTCAAGAAATTCTTCCAATTACTCTATTCTAACCTAGTCTACTGTCTGTTAAAAATTTCTGGTGCTTACAACTTAAAAATATCGACTACGTATGATTATGAGATTGGACTTTCTTTCTATGCGTCATTTCCTAAAAGTGCCATATGGATGGATGGTATTCTTACAGGCGGGAATGCTGTGATTCTTTATGTTTCAAAGTATAATGACATAAACTTTATTCATTTACACAGTTTTGTCAACTTTAATGGAAAATACATGCTTTAGAAATTTTAGTTTCATCAATTGCATGACTTTGTTTTTACACAAAGAGGTATGAAAGTGACCATTTTCATTAAATGGTGGCAAAATCAAGTTAAGTGTGGTTTGGAGTCAAAATATACTTTCATGCATTATGGTAGGCAGAGAAAATTATATACTGTCTTAATTTTGCTGGGTTTTTTTTTTAATGCTGAAATCAAATAATAGAATTAGAGGTATCAAGCTGAACAAAATGAAGAGATCTACAAGATTGATTCATCACAAATAAACTACTACTTTAAAATAAAATAAAAAACACACTTACCTGAGAATCATGGAACACATACTTGAGGCTAAATATCTCAGCAGGATCTTCACGCACAGTGGTCTGGTAGGCACGAATAACACGAACTT
Source organism: Ligustrum vulgare (assembly GCA_963555705.1). NCBI lineage: Eukaryota > Viridiplantae > Streptophyta > Magnoliopsida > Lamiales > Oleaceae > Ligustrum > Ligustrum vulgare. The sequence continues at coordinate 14,911,749 of OY743185.1, forward strand.
TAACATTCCAGTCAATCTTGGCTACAGATATTTCGTCCAAATGAGTGTACAATGCTATCTCTTCATACACGTACAACATAACAATCCAAAACAGGAAAACAAAATGAAATTAGATAGATGGATTAGTTTCAAACAATTGACATGGAGAAATAAAAACAAACATGAAATACAGCATATACAAACTTACACGAACACTCAGTAGGGATACTATGTTGTTATTATACGGAAAAACGTGAGAGAGGCAAAGAAGTGGTGATATGCATATGTGTGTGTGTGTGTGTGTGTGTGTGTGTGTGTGTGTGTGTGTGGTCTCTCAAATGTAAGTAATAATAGACGAAAAATAATAATCAGAGACAACTGAAAAATAATAATAGACGAAAAAAAAATCATACTAATTATTGAGACTGATGTCGGAGACAACAAAGGTAAGTAATAATCGACGGGAAAAAAAATCATACTAATTATAAAAACGGAAAACTCCACTGAATAATAACTAATTAATTGAATTTGATCAATGATATTGTGAATAATTTTTAAAATGTTATAGCACTCAACTAATCAGAATGAATGTTTCATAAAAAATCAAAATATTAATTATTAGACCAAATTATTTGATTCTCAAAATAATTCATATATGTATATATATATATATATATATATATATATATATATACTCTTTCATTTATGTAGGAAAACCCAAATTTTATTTTTTACCATTCTTTGAGTCTAAATGCAAAACTTAATTATAAGAAATTTCATCTTAACAGTGTCAAATTTTGTATTAAAAAATCATAGTCATAGATGTGAAAATGTATATATATGTTTTTATGTGAAAATTATAAGAATAAGCTAGGCTACGTATAAATTAAAAAATAAGAACCAATGAAATAGAAATAATTAGTCCTAATATAAACAATGGTTTGATTTGAATTCAATAGAATGTGTTATTATATAATAATATTGTAATATGCATGAATTTTCTCTTTCTTGAGTTAAATATTTTTTGTTTCCAAATTAGTATGTGATTTTTATTCTTTACCGATATTTAAATATATATAATATATAATAACTAAACTTAAATTCTCTCTTGACAATGATATTTATTTATACAAATCCTAATTAATATGAGAATATACACAATTTGTCTTTATAAAGTTATAAAAAATGAAAAAGAATATATTGGTTTATAAAATAAATAAACAATAATTAATTCTAATGTAAATTGGGTTCTTGTTCGAATTTCTTAGTATATTTTGTTAGCATATATGGGACTTTCTATCGTGTTAAAATTGTTATTCGTGAGATTTCCTTATAAAAACTTGTTTGCGGTTGCGCTGCCTTGTGTTGGATGCGTGTTTCTGAGAAGTGCGACTCATTGTTTTGCTGTCATTTAAGAACACATTGTTTGGAAATCGAGAAATCCGAAATTATTGCATACATCTCGAATTTTTCCATATCAATGTTTTGTTTCTAGGTGATATGCATATATATGTATACCATATATAAAACTGGTCTCTCAAAGGTAAGTAATAATTGACGGGAAATAATAATCGGAGACAATTGGAAAATAATAATCGACGAAAAATAAAAAATAAAAATCATACTAATTATTGAGATTGATGTCGGAGACAGCTAAGGTAAGTAACAATCGACGGGAAAAATATCATACTAATTATAAAAACGGAAAACTCCCCTGAATTGCATATTAAACTTGTCTCTCAAAGGTAAGTAATAATCAACAGAAAAAAAAATCATACTAATTATAAAAATGGAAAACTCCCCTGAATTGCATATTAAACTGGTCTCTCAAATGTAAGTAATAATCGACGGGAAATAATAATCGTAAAATTATGAAATCCCAAACAAAGCATAAGAATGTGGGCTGAAAAAATGGGTCAGCGGCCGATCAACGCTTTCTCACTTTAAAATATAGTATAGATTGAAAATAATTTGATACCCATACTTATGAAAATTAATAAGCATTATTTGAACAAAATAAGCAAATCTACTATATCTACTATCTACAATATAAAAGGAGTTAAGTGGCAAAAAAACTCCCTCCTAAAACTCCCGCGCAAAGAAGAGAGAGAACGAAAAAAAAAATGCCAATCTTTTAGATTGACACAGCCCTTTTGTATTTTTTTTTTTTTCCAAAATTGCGATTGTCCTTAACAGTAGCATTATTATCTTTCTTTTCTTTTCTTCTTTCTTTTTTTCCCCTTTTATCTTGATTTTGACTTTTTGTTTTCCTTATTTTGAATAGTTGTTTTGAATTAATTAATTCACATTTTTTGAAATTTGATTTTTATACATTAATTGATAATATTTTTATATCCATACTTATGAAAATTAATAAGCATTATTTGACCCAAAAAAAAATGTAAATTAAAATAGACGTTACACAAAATTTATAAATTATTTGAAATAAATTATAATGATTGTGTTAAAAAATATAAATCTAATTAAAGTAATTATGCTAATATAAATTTTTTAGTAGATTTTATATATAATGCCCATGTTTGATGTTGATTTTAAGAAAGTTTATTTGAAAAAATAGTGTTTTGAATAGTGATTTTTAAGTAGAATGTGTGGTTAAAAATCTACTATATAAAAGGAGTTAAGTGGCAAAAAAACTCCCTCCTAAAACTCCCGTCCAAAAAAGAGAGAGAATGAAAAAAAATGTCAGTCTTTTAGATTGACACAGCCCTTTTGTATTTCTTTTTTTCCAAAATTGCGATTGTCCTTAACAGCCGCATTATTATCTTTCTTTTCTTTTTTTCCCTTTTTATCTTGATTTTGACTTTTCCTTTTCCTTATTTTGAATAGCTGTTTTGAATTAATTAATTCAGATTTTTTAAAATTTGATTTTTATATATTAATTGATAATATTTTGATATCCATACTTATGAAAATTAATAAGCACTATTTGACCAAAAAAAAAAATGTAAATTAAAATAGACGTTACACAAAATTTATAAATTATTTGAAATAAATTATAATGATTGTGTTAAAAAATATAAATCTAATTAAAGTAATTATGCTAATATAAATGTTTGAGTAAATTTTATATATAATGCCCATGTTTGATGTTGATTTTAAAAACGTTTATTTGAAGAAAGTGTTTTGAATATTGATTTTTAGGTAAAATGTGTGGTTAAAAATCTACCATATAAAAGGAGTTAAGTGGCAAAAAAAAAAAAAAACTCCCTCCTAAAACTCCCGCCCAAAGAAGATTGAACGAAAAAAAAATGCCAATCTTTTAGATTGACACGGACCTTTTGTATTTCTTTTTTTTCCAAAATTGCGGTTGTCCTTAACAGTCGCATTATTATCTTTCTTTTCTTTTCTTTTTTCTTTTTTTCCCTTTTTATCTTGATTTTGACTTTTGTTTTCCTTATTTTGAATTTCTGTTTTGAATTAATTAATTCACTTATTTTGAAATTTGATTTTTATACATTAATTGATAATATTTTGATATCCATATTTATGAAAATTAATAAGCACTATTTGACCAAAATAAAAAAATGTAAATTAAAATAGACGTTACACAAAATTTATAAATTATTTGAAATAACTTATAATGATTGTGTTAAAAAATATAAATCGAATTAAAGTAATTATGCTAATATAAATTTTTGAGTAAATTTTAAATATAATGCCCATGTTTGATGTTGTTTTTAAAAAAGTTTATTTGAAGAAATAGTGTTTTGAATAGTGATTTTTAAGGAGAATGTGTGGTTAAAAATCTACTATATAAAAGGAGTTAAGTGGCAAAAAAAAAACTCCCTCCTAAAACTCCCGCCCAAAAAAGAGAGAGAACGGAAAAAAAATGCTAGTCTTTTAGATTGACACAACCATTTTGTATTTCTTTTTTTCCAAAATTGTGGTTGTCCATAACCGCCGCATTATTAACTTTCTTTTCTTTTCTTTTTCTTTTTTTCCCTTTTTATCTTGATTTTGACATTTTGTTTTCCTTATTTTGAATAGTTGTTTTGAATTAATTAATTCACATTTTTTGAAATTTGATTTTTATACATTAATTGATAATATTTTGATATCCACACTTATGAAAATTAATAAGCACTATTTGACCCCCAAAAAAAATGTAAATTAAAATAGACGTTACACAAAATATATAAATTATTTGAAATAAATTATAATGATTGTGTTAAAAAATATAAATTTAATTAAAGTAATTATGCTAATATAAATTTTTTAGTAGATTTTATATATAATGCCCATGTTTGATGTTGATTTTAAAAAAGTTTATTTGAAAAAATAGTGTTTTGAATAGTGATTTTTAAATAGAATGTGTGGTTAAAAATCTACTATATAAAAGGAGTTAAGTGGCAAAAAAAAATTCCCTTCTAAAACTCCCGCCCAAAGAAGAGAGAAGGAAAAAAATGCCAGTCTTTTAGATTGACACAGTCCTTTTGTATTTCTTTTTTTCCAAAATTGCGGTTGTCCATAACCGCCGCATTATTAACTTTCTTTTCTTTTCTTTTTTTTCTTTTTTCCCTTTTTATCTTGATTTTGACTTTTTGTTTTCCTTATTTTGAATAGCTGTTTTGAATTAATTAATTCACATTTTTTGAAATTTGATTTTTATACATTAATTGATAATATTTTGATATCCATACTTATGAAAATTAATATGCACTATTTGACCCAAAAAACATGTAAATTAAAATAGACGTTACACAAAATATATAAATTATTTGAAATAAATTATAATGATTGTGTTAAAAAATATAAATTTAATTAAAGTATTTATGCTAATATAAATTTTTTAGTAGATTTTATGTATAATGCCCATGTTTGATGTTGATTTTAAAAAAGTTTATTTGAAAAAATAGTGTTTTGAGTAGTGATTTTTAAGTAGAATGTGTGGTTAAAAATCTACTATATAAAAGGAGTTAAGTGGCAAAAAAAACTCCCTCCTAAAACTCCCGCCCAAAGAAGAGAGAACGGAAAAAAATGCCAATCTTTTAGATTGACACAGCCCTTTTGTATTTCATTTTTTCCAAAATTGCGGTTGTCCATAACCGCCGCATTATTAACTTTCTTTTCTTTTCTTTTTTTTCTTTTTTTCCCTTTTTATCTTGATTTTAATATCCATACTTATGAAAATTATTAAGCACTATTTGACCAAAATAAAAAAAATGTAAATTAAAATAGACGTTACATAAAATTTATAAATTATTTGAAATAAATTATAACGATTGTGTTAAAAAATATAAATCTAATTAAAGTAATTATGCTAATATAAATGTTTGAATAAATTTTATATATAATGCCCATGTTTGATGTTGATTTTTAAAAAGTTTATTTGAAGAAATAGTGTTTTGAAAAGTGATTTTTAGGAGAATGTGTGGTTAAAAAATAGGAAATTTTTTATGGATTTATGTGTGATATTATTTTATTGATAAATGTGTGATAAAAAAGAAGAGAGAAAAATATATTTTGTTTTTATAAGGGCCAAACAAGGTCTAAAAAAGTAGTAAAAAATATAAATTGATTTATAAATTTGTAATAATTACGTTAAAGAATATAAGCTTACTTAAAGTATTTACTAATTACTCGAATATAAAAAATGAGGTTTTGAATAATCTTTATATTCTTCTTCTACTATATATAAGAAGCACAGTAGAAGAGTTTTTCACGCACATGATCATGCCCCAAAATCTCTTCTAAGGGAAAAAAAATTATAATTTATTTGTTATTCTTAATATTATAAATCAAAAATATTATTTTTGTGAGAAATTATATTTATTCCTGTAAGATTGAAATAATTATATTCTATATAAACGTGCTACGTTAGAAATGAAAGAATTGGATTAATATATTTTGAAAATAAATAAATAAATTTATTAAAGTTTTACTTCCTAATATGTCAATTAAATGAGTATGCTCTTTAATATGCATATCACAAGAATCATTAATTTGTTGATATCAACTCTTTGTTACTAATGCATAAATTAAATAAAATTTTTCCTATTTCAATTAGTTTTTTTTTTTTTTTTTTAAGTTTCAAGTTCGATAACATTTTGTAATAAAATGTAATTTGTACATGATTGTACAATAAACATATTTTTATAAGTTTTCATCGAAATAGTTTTTATTGATAGAAATTTCGTGCATCGCACAGGACAAAAAATTTTATTATCCTTTATCCTTTCCTTTACTATTATCTTAACCTTAACCTTAATATTAATCTTAGTCTTAATATTATATATTTATTTATTTATATATTTAATAACAACATAGCCGTCACATAAATCCGCACATAGTTTCCCCTCCATTTTTACTTGTCATTTTAGGAAACTTTGTAATTTTATTAATTATTTTAATAACTAAATTATGAAAGTTCAATTAATGCAAAATTAATTATATGTGACATGTAATAAATAATTTATTGATTTGTAAAAAATAAAACATCTATAAAAATGTCAAATGGTATATTATTTTTATTCTTTTCATAATTATTGTAATATTTTGAAGTAAAAAAAAAAATGCAATATAGGTGTCAAATTCAAGATTTTAACGAGAAGTTTAATACAAGCTAACAAAAGAGAGCAAATTCTAAATATATCATTCGTAAAATTGTCTCAAATAATAAAAATAAAAGTTTTACTTATATTTTTTACTTTTTTCAATATCCAATCTTTTTAATTTATCTAATTTAAGTCATAAATGATATCTATCATTTATTACCTAAATTCAATTTGACATAAATGATTCAAATCTTTTTTCTTATCAAATTAAAAGAAATAATAAATATCCGATCTTTCTAAGTAAATTCAATTAAATCATTTTAATTTCTACAACTTTAGGTTTCGATAAATACATTGGTAATTTTGAAATTAATTTTATAAATTTACTCTTTTTTCATTTTTTTAATTTTATATATTTAAAATAACATCGATTTGTAAAATATATATTACAGACTTTAACAATTAATTCATTGAATTCTAAAGAAAATAAAAATATAAAGTTTTAGCAAACTTATTATATTTAAAAATAAAATATGACCGTACATTTATTTAACATGAACAAAAAAATAAATTTTTTTGGTAACATGACCATTTTTAATACTTAGTGAAAAATAAAATGTCAAGTTGCATTGAAAACTATTGAATATGAATATGTTTGATAGAGACTATAGAAATAGTTTTAAATGTGTGATTGAAAGTGAAAAAAAGTAGTATAAAAAATAAAATAATTGTCAAATCAATCAATTGAGTGATTGAAAATTGATTTTCTTTTTTTTAGAATGTATGGTTAAAAAGTAATATGTGCAATTGTGAAGAATTAGTTTTTAAATAATGTGGTTGTGAATGAACATTAAAAAAAAAAACTATTTTTTAATAATCAATTCTATATGAATAAATAAACTTAGAAAACTAGAAAATGAACAATTAACTGTTAAAAAAAATCATGCAAGTCCTAACTTTATTTTTTACTTTTTTCTGGTATTTTGATTGTATATTAAATACACAATTTATACATTAAAGTAAGAAATCTTATAGGAAAATTGAAATTACAAAGTATTCACAATTTGTGTACGCAAGTTATTATTTTTTATTTTTTTTATTTTTTTTATTGTGTTATTTTTGTCGGGCTTTATATTTTTAAAACTTATTCAATAAATAATTTTCAATTATATATTCCATGCATCGTACGGGTACGATTACTAGTTATATAATAAAAGGAGGATAGTTTTCCTTTTTGTGGCCTACACCCCAATGTGAGGGGATTGTCATTCATATTGTGAATGACATTGTGAACGCATTACCATTGAAAAAAAATGATGAAAAATTGAGAAAATTGTGCATTTTGTACAATGAATGACACAAGTCATGCACCATTCGATCAAATCAATCAAGTGGGAGCAGCAATTTTTGAATTGTTTTGGGTCCCACTTTTGTTCTATTTTTTTAAAAAAATGTCACATTGTTTCACTACTCCAAAAATAATACCGATCTACACCTAGTAAAATTTATATTTTTATAAATTGTAATAAAGTTTAGTTAAAGTAATTACGCTAATATATATATTTGAGTAAACCAATTATATAAAATTACATCAAAAATGAATGTACCTTAATGAGACCTATTATTTCAAAATAATATAGTTTGTTATAGTAAAATTTTGGAGAATATGTGGTTAAATAGTAGATAATTTTTTTGAGTTTATGTATAATTTATTTCAAAAGTATTTTATTAAATTGTTCTTAATTTTAAATCATATGTGTAACTATCATCATTAAAATTATGTTTTGATTATTATTATTTGTTATCTTCAAAACTATAAATCATATTTTCTGAATTATTTATCATAAATAAATAAAATCATCGAAGTTTTATTTTTTAATATGTCAATTAAATGAGTATGTTTTTCAATGTGCACACTAGAAGAATCATTAATTTGTTGATATCAATCTTTGTTATGAATGCATAAATTAAATAAAGATGAGGACAAATGTTTGATGTTGTTTATAAAGAATTTATTTGAAATAAATATTTATTTTTAGAAGAATATGTACTTAAAATATAGGGAATTTTTTTATTTATGTATAATATTATTTTATTGATAAAAATATTCTTGAAAATAAGAGAGAAATGTGATTTGTTTATAATGAGAATCAATCAGGGACTAAGTTTGAAAATACAGTTATTGATTGAATTTTTTATTTTTTATTAATAGAATGTGGTTGAAAATGAGTTTGAAAAATGGAGATTTGAATAATGGGTACAAAGCGGTAATAATATGATGTTATTGTTATTTATATATTTTGATATAATTACCATATTTTTTTATGATTAAAAGTAATATTGAATGGATATATCAAACACAAACAAAACAAAGCAATAATAATATGATTTTTTTTTTTTTTTTTTTTTGAATATTATTACTATGATTAAATTTCTCATCAAAATTATTTTCATTGATAGAAATCCCATGCATCGCACGAGGGGAAATTTTGTGTGTGCGCGCGCGCGCGTGTTACTCTTTTTTTTTCCAATAACATATTTATCAATAAGCAAATATTATACATAAATTCATAAAAGATTTCATATTTGTAACCACACATTCTCCTACAATCATTATTCAAAAATATTTTGTAAAAATATTCTTTAAAATGGGGTCAACCAAGAGCAATATTAGTTTATAAATAATACATTGTGTTTATTTATTCGTCCGGTTTGATTTAACTTAAAAATCTATCAAATATTTATTTTTAAACCGAACCAGACATTTATATTTAAAATAAATAAATAAAAATTGTTAGGTAATATTAGCTAAGATAAATAGCATATTAATGACATTTACATTTATTTTTTTATTTTAAGTGACAAACATCGCTAAAATACTGGTTGATAGACCCCCCCGCTCCCCCAATTCTAGGAAAAAATATATTTGATAATAGTGATTTTTACACTTAAAACTTCAATATTATCAATCTAAAACAGAGACATAACTTCAGTGATGAGACAAATATCTTTTCAGTAATTGAATGTTTGTAACTACAAATTTGATGTGTGCTTGTTTTTCTTGACTTTTAATTGGTTATTAACTCTGTGCCCAAATGGCCTATCTTTTAATATATTTTAATTTAATGGAGAGGCATGCTGTGCACGAGTATTTGAATATATAGCACTAGAGAAAGAGCACGTGAAGGTTTACTTTGTTAGCAATTTTTATGCCGTAAAAATTGAATTGAAGTTATTGACAATCTTTATAACACGTGACTCGTCGTTTTTGACCAAATTTTACCTTGAAACAAAGATTATTTAATTTTTTTTTTTAATTAATAAATCCCTCCTGCAGTTGAATAGTGGGACTAGGGGTGAACACGATTTTGTTTAAACGATTTTTGATAAAATTTCAAATCAAATCATTTAAAGCGGGTTGTAATTTTTTCGACTCAAACCAAACCATTTCATTTTGTAAATCAAACCAAACTTTTTTTTTTTTACGATTTGGTGCGATTTCAAACCGCAATTTACAAACGAAATAAATTGACACGTTTTAAATAAGTTTAAGCATATATATATTTGGTTAGAATTTTGACTCAAAGTATTGATACAAATCAAAATAATATATCACTAATAGAGAACAAAAAAATACAAGATGAACTATTAATTTTCACTTCTAATTACGTAATGCAGCTAGATTCAGTCAGCAAGAAAACAAGTTTGGAAAACATATTTCAGAAGTGTGTATCGGCATCCAGCTTCTCACCAAGAAAGCAAGTCTGAATCCTTTGACAGTTTATCAATACATCAAAAATGTTATTTTTTACTTCATACATATATTTACTTATTTACAATGGTAGAATATAAGTTTATGCTGCATTTTTTTTTTTTTTTAAATTGAAAGTTGGCCTTTATTAGAGAAATCAGTAAAGTATTACCAAAATTTGCATCCTGGAAGTAATTGTAGTTAATTCATCTGCAATTTTAATAAACTAAATGCTATAAAAATACGAATGAGTCATTTCATTAATGGTAAGACTAGCAACTATTAAATCCTTTGACAGCTTATCACTACATAAAAAATGTTATTTTTTCCTCCATACACATGTTTATTCATACTTATATTGGTGGAATATTATAAGTTTCAATTGCATTTTTTTTTTAATTGAAAGTTCGCATTTATTTTTTATTTTTATAATTTTTTAAACTTTAGAGGGTTGACGGTTTGAAATCGCGGTTTTAAAAATTAAAACCTAAACCAAACCGTTTAAGGCGGTTTGAAAATCTTTCAAACCAAACAAAACCATTTCACATTTAAAACTGAATCAAACCAAATCATTTGTTGCGGTTTGATTCGATTTGACGGTTTGATAATTTATTTGTTCACTCCTAATTGTGACAAGATAGCGAGAAAATAATGAACATATAAAATTATTAAATGGACCGACCGATTGATGCATAAAATTAAAGAGTCTTCTTAAACATCATACAAAATATAGATATATGAAGTATGCATTATTAAGTTTGTGAATGGCATTTGCTTTACAAAAAAACAAATAATTCATATACCAACCCCATCTACCCAACAAAACAAGGTAGCTCTATTGTCCGATGTGGACAACATAAATATTGTCCACCTTCTAATGAGGATATGCCAATATTGTCCACTTGACATATCCTTATTGGAAGGTAATATTGTCCACGATGGGCAACGGAGCAATTTAGCCCAACTAAAAGGCTATCTTGCCAAAAAAGTTGAACTCCAACCTTAAGAGTCTCTATATCCCCTGTCTTGAGAATTCTTAGAGAATGTAAATCGCATGATGTATTTCAGTGGAGTAATATTGACAGTCTATATTGTCATATTGCTCTATTTGATAATCATTATTCAAAAATAATTTTTTTCTCTCCACAAAACTGGTTTACAATCATATATTCTATTAATAAAATTATGTACATGTTCTCTAAGAAATAAATATTACAAAATACATTCTTTCAAATAGTGAGTCTTATATCACGAAAGGAGTCAGAAATTCATAAAATAATGTTCCAAAAGTTTAGAGAATTATCCCACTACTTTTCAAAATTAAGAAATCAACCGATAAATTGTATAGCTAGCAGACCCCCAAAATTTGAATATATGTTTGGGTAAATGTGGGTCGACCCAAATATTTTAATATTCGAAATCACTTGTTACATTTTGAATATTTTATAAATGACACCATTCAAAAATTATTGAAATTGAATCCAAACATAAACTCGAATAGGAACCATCACATTTAAAAATAAAAATAAAACATATATAAATTAAAATAGATTATCGTTTCAATATATAATAAACAAATAAAATATATTATCAAATACATATTTATATTTATACGTAACAACAAAATAACATTCAATATCTAACATAATTGCAATCAATTTCACATTTGTCTCTTTGTGAGGCACTTCAACTGGGGTCTGGGGATCGACATGCACAAAGTACGATCAAAAGTGATTTCTTGATAATTAAATGAAAAAAATTAATAAATTATGATATTTAATATTTGATGGTTCAAACTTGCTACTTGTCGAGTCGAATCTATAATCAAATCAAATAGAACGCAAAAAAAAAAAATTAAAATTAAAAATTAAAAAAAATAAAATATATATATATATATATATATATATATATATATATATATATATATATATATATATATATAGACAAACTTAAATCCAGAGTCGAGAACTTGAATCAGTCACTGATAATTGATTCTCAATTTCAATTATTAATTCCTTTTTTAAAAAAAAATCAAATTGAACCCTTTGAATCAGTCACTAAAATGTATCATAATCTTCCATTTTTTATTTTTTTTTTGAAAAACAAAAAATGAAGGACAAAAATATTTAATCAACTAAAATTATAGAATTTTCAATAAAATTGTCCGACAAATTACACCAAAGGTCCAAACGGAGGCTGAATCCACCGAAAGGTCCACTCCACACTCCAACAATATGTCCCAGGGCTGTACACCGAAACCGTCAAATCGATATCAAACCAATTTCGAAATCATTGGTTCGGATCCACGTGGACCCGTCAACGTTTCGATTTTGACACAAACCGAACCGCTTTCAAATGGTTTGGTTTATGTTTCATTTTTCAAAACCCGTTTCAAACCGCCAATCCGCTAAAAAATAACAATTAAATTTTAATTTTTTAATTGCAAAAATACAAAAAAATTTACTGCTTTTATTTCCAATTTTACACTTTTATTTTCAATTTATATTATGGGGCACCTTGCTTTTCCTTTATTGTTAAGAAAGGCATTTTGCTAGTGCTAACAACTAAGTATTACCGATGACTTTCTTACTTTATTTGTTTTTTATCCTATGATTTTTTTTTGAGGAGTATGCATAAACTTGCTCATTATTTATTTTTTCTTGGTTATAATATTTGTCTTCTGTTAATTTAGCAAGTCATGACTTGAGTATTTATGGTTATCGAAGCAAAATTAGTTGTACTTGAGATCTTTTATCATCAGCTGTAATTCATCAAACTCTAAATTCCTAAAGCATCATTCTTTCATCATGTAGTTCAGTAGTTTTGCTTGGAATACAGTATATTTGAGTTTAAGTTGTTTTGTTGTGAAATAATAGGAAAATCTAACTTGAGAATGAATTGTGTTATCTATTAGGTTTTTTTTGATATTATTGTGATAATTTGTTTGTGATTGTGCCTTTGTATCTATTTTAGAAGTTGCTTACTCATATATTTTAATTTTGTTAGTCTTATAACATCTATCCCTCCGTAATGTCGTTGGATTATTTGTAATTAATTTTGATGTCTTAATTTAAAATTCTATTTTAATAGTTATTTTAACTCGATTTACATATATTAGTTTAATTTCGTTTGCAAACAGCACCAAACCGCAAAAAAATTATTTTATTTGATTTGGTTTAAAAATTAAAATGATTTGATTTGAGTTGAAAAAACCTCAAACGACTTTAAACTGCTTGACTTGAAAAATTATCAAAAACCGCTCAAACCAAACCGTTTACCTCCCTAATCTGTCCCACTGATGTTGGTTGGATGTTGAACTTTCTTTCCCAAAGTCGCTCTCAAAGCTTTGACGTACACTTCTTAAATTCAACCATATAACAATTAATCAAATCAGAAAGCTGGTTCACCTACACCAAACTTCATTTTCCCATATTCTGGGGCGGGCCCTACTCTAATCCATTTCTTTTAATAGTGCCACCAACCCCATTAACAAATTTTACATCTTGCAGGCCGAGTAGGAAGATTATCACAATAATTATTTCCATATCATATAATATATTAGTATAAATAAATTACATTAACCAAAAAAAAATCTCTTCTTTAATCAAAGAATAGCAAAGAACTAAACTACAATTATAACATTCATTCACGCTTCCTGTTCCCCAGGCTGGCAGCTGAAGCCCATAGTTTTGCACATTGCCACCCTAAATTTTCTTTAATTCAACGAATTGGCTTAACAAGTATAATACAGGTGATTCCGACCCCCAGTTTTAGAAGGTCGAACGATCACCATACGTCACGCAGATACCTGCCGGTCATCTGCAGATTCTTCACCATGCTCTCAGCTTTCGAGCTGTCCAGAGAGCCCTGAAATAGGCATACTTTGGTCAGTTTTATTGATTGAAAGCCGAAACAGATTCAGAAAAGCCCGTGAAGCAGACCGAGACAGGTCTCGTAAAATCTCATAAACTCTTAAATGATCCTCCAAATCAGTTGGTGCACAGTTTGTCTTTTGACTTCAAACCTACTAATCTAACAAAAAAGGTGTGGACATGGAAAGGACAAGCCAAATGGTAGAGTTCAAGAAATCATGGTCCCCTCTATATTTTTCCACTATAAAAAGGACGCGAGAGGTAGATCGGCCATTAAAATAAGGAACCCACAAAACATACGTGGCCAGGGAAGGCCATTAATCTACCGAAGAAAAAATAGCCATGCATTTTGTTCAGATAGATACATACCTGCTCTTGTGCAATTGTGTGTAGAGTTCGATGGACGTCCCTAGCCATGCCTTTGGCATCACCACAGACATAAATGTAGCCTCCCTCAGAAAGCATGTTCCAAATATCTGAAGCCTGCAATACACCAATACATACATGTTAATAAAAGTCTAAAAGAAAGGAATAAGGAACTCACAATGAAAATAATATCCCGATATGGAGTTTTTTTGTGAAGCAAGCAGAGAAATCAAAGGAATCAACGAAGTTGGTCACATACCTTCTCTGTCATCTTGTGTTGCACGTATTCTTTTGTGGGTCCTTGACGTGAAAAAGCAAGTACTAGCTCAGAAATTATGCCGTCTTGGACAAAGTTTTTTAATTCGCCCTCATATATGTAGTCCTACAAATAGCGCCAATAAATTTAGAAACCTCAGATTTATATTTTGATCACATACATGACAAAAAATCTAAAGAAAATATAAATTTCTTGCGCATAATATACGTAGTAAAAAGATGGAAGCAATTTGATGAATGATATCAATGACTTACCATTTTACTGTTCCTGCATCCGAAAAATAATACAGCAGGACCAAGTTCTGCTCCTGATTCCTTCAGAGCTAATCTTTCCTGTAAAATTAACATTATACTTGTCCTGTCAGCTCGAATACCGTAATGAAAGGAACATAGGAGTTTGTCGCTAGGTATTTGACCAAATAGGATCGTCCAGTTCCTATAGAACCTATCACTAAAATCCCGAGTCAAGTTCGACCTCTAAGAAACGTGGGTTGTCCTTTCTTTTTCTACTAATTTGTCAACTAAAATCCTATTAAAAGAACGAGGACCAATTAGTTTAACTTGAAGTGCTACCATACAAACCTGAAGGAAGCCTCTGAATGGAGCCAGGCCAGTACCAGGGCCAATCATTATTATTGGTACTTTAGGGTCAGCAGGGAGTTTGAAGTTAGAATTCCTAACAAAAATTGGCGCCCAACTGCAGTCGGGGCTTTCCTCCAAAGGCACAGCATTCTGGGATAAAAAAGGTTGAAGTGAGTTTTGATGCACAAGAGATTCAAGATAGAAGAAGTGATCCTATCACAACTTCGTAAGATATGATGTCAACAGATACTATAATATCTCAACAAACCCAGTGACTTGACCCCAAAATTCAATTAAGAAAAAAATTGTTACCTTCATCCATGTTGAGCAGACACCCTTGTGGATTCGTCCTGTGGGTGTTTTTTCATAGACCAATGCACAAGTTACATGGATTCTAGATAATGCAATCCTGCCAAAGAAAAATCAGACAATGAGCATGAGAAGGTAAGAATTTTGAGAAGTAGAGAATCGAGAAGAAATCTTATTCAAGAATACTTCAAGCATAAAGTATTGAACATTCATTAGCCATATCGACAAAGAAGATATCCAACTGCAAATATAGAGAATAAAATAGAATCCACAATATCACAAGAAACGCAAGACAACAACTTACTTGGGGGATGATGAGATAGAATAAAATCTGGGTTGCAGGCGAGGAGAAACTGCTGCAAAGAAAACACCTAGTGGAGGCTTGGCTGATGGGAATTCTCTCATGACCTCAAGGAGGCTTCTCTGATTTGCAACTACCCACTGTGCGTATTCCTCCTGAAGAAACAGATACAGCTACATCAGAATAATGACTTAGGATTAGATGAACATCAAAACGAGGATTAAACACATTCAAACCTTTCCAGGAGGGGATGCAAGATATCTTAGCCGAACAGCTTCACTTGAATCAGAAGCATAAGTCGCTAATGCAGTTAAAGCAGACTGGAAAAGAAGTGCAATGGAGCATTAGTACCTTGTTACTCACATGATAAACCCAAAATGGATATAGTTTACTTATATAAGGAGATATAAAGTACCTTTTTTGGAGCACTCAAGAGATCGGCATATAGCGACAGTGCTGTTCGTAAAGTGCAAGGAGGGAAGGGAGGTGGCAAAGAGCTTCCACTTAGTGGTGTGCCATCCTCTTTTTCAGTGTGAATGGAGAAGTAAGTATCTGGAGGCATATTTAGTAACTGTTCAGCCTCTTCAACTACTTCAATAAGATTCTCACAGTACACACCAACATGGTCTCCGGTTTCATACCTGTGTCAAAAAACACAAAATGAATTAATAAGATTGTGTAAGTAAAAAATTGATACAGTAAATGCTACTGGAAGATAAGAAAATAACATATCCTATAGATGATGCAGAATAGAAACTTACGAAAGTCCAGTGCCAGAAATGTCAAATTCCAAATGAGTGCAAGAACGGTCGGATGCAGGAGTGTGAAGCTCCCTCTTCACTGACACATTAGCTCTTTTCAAGCAAAAAACAGATATGTCAGGTAACAATCACGAGGCGGAACTTTAAAAACATTGTGTTAGAATTAACAGAGCAGAACAGCCCAAAGAAAAGGAGGGAAAAAATAAAAACAAAAAGCACATTCTTTACCTGCAGGGATGTTGAGCATCATAAGCAGCATGTCCATTGGCATGAGTGGAGCCATTCTCTAAAGCTGATGCATCTGGTTTGTCATGGAGTACAACACGATATTCCAATACAGCAGCTGTGTATGGAGTAACAGAGGAGGCATCATCCTCATCTCGAAGCAATTGATCCAACTCAGGCCACACTAACTCACGCCTATATTATCAACAAAAGGGTGAATCATTTGAGCTATTAAGCTCGTGTTTTAAGATAATGCCACTGATCACTTATAACAAATAATTTATGATCCTCATACCATGCAGTAAAGTCATCCTCAATGCATTGATCATCATCTCCAAGACCCACTGGGACGAGCTGCTTCCCGCCTGGAATCGGACAGAGAGCAGGGAAGAAGCGAAAACAATAAGAGCAAGATCAGGTAAGAACTGATCATGGAACATATAAAAACATAATGTTCCAGTAAGTGAATGCACTTTTATCCAATGTTAAAAGAATTAAATTAAGATGATTTCCAAATCTTTACTGGCACACAGTTGTAAAATAGATCACTGTTATCTGAGGTATCCCAAAACTTGATTACACTAAGTTTCTAATAAATACATAATTGATGAAATGGAGTTTATATAAAATTCTCTTGTGAATGCAATTAGCACTAAGGTCTAGATCCCCTTGAAAACCTACCTTGTTCAGCAAACAGGTCATCCACCACTTTTGCAATCTGTTAATCCATGAAGCAAACAGACAGCATATTAGTGAACAATCAATCACAGCAAAATATACAATGCCCACTTGTCAATATATGAAAACTTGAGTAATTTAAGTTTTAAAAAAAAAATGGGTAGAAGCTAGATAAATCTGAGACCTTGTTGAAATGCTCATATTGCCTGTTCCCAAGGCCAAATACTCCATACTGGATATTCTTGAGCCAGTCCCCTCTCTCTTTTCCCTGCATTAGACATACAAAAGTTGACTCCAATTATTAACCAGATTAAAACCCCAAGAGACTAAGCATCTACTTTTATATTTTACCTCTGTAAACCATTTGTAGAACCTTGCTGCATTATCAGTAGGCTCACCATCCCCATATCTGCAACCAGCCAACAGTAACCAAACTTAATAAATCACATGCACCGAGATGATTCATTTATTATCAGAGTTGGTACAAGAAAATCCACATTCAAAACTTAATGATTGAATTGATTCAAACGATTCATCACCGTAAGAGTTGGCACATACACACGAAAGAGAATAAGCAAAACTTAAGGAACCTACGTAGCAAGGAAGAAGAATGCCAAAGTCTCCTTCTTCAACTTCTCCTCATATTCTTCATCATCAGCAGCATAATCATCCTATCACAATAATAAACATCCAGATCACATTTCAATACTAGTAGAATAAGCAAAACCATAAGCAGTTCTCATATTAAAAGAGAGAGAATTGATATAAAAACTCACCAAATCAATAACTTTAAACTTGGCCTTCTCATATCTTGCATTACCTTCTTCGGCAAGTGCCTACATAACAAGATCAATATCGATCTTAATTAGTCAACCATAGTCAAGAATCTGATATCAAAATTATAAGTTCTATCGCATCATCCAGCAAAAAAACACAGTAGTTAATTAAAAGAATCAAGGCCTTCATCTTATTTCCAATATTGATTAGACCTTTGTTTGTCAATTCTCATGTTCGACTTAGCATCTTCTATGAATCCAATTGATTCACTTTTCTTAGATACAAGTTATTACTATTTTATCACTTTAAATTTTGCGATATTTCCTCTTCTTTTGTTTTAGACAGAGCAGTAAAAACGTTAACTTTTTTACCTTAGCAAAGCCTTCAGCAGTACCAGTTTGGGTCCCGAAAAAGATGGTGACCTTTTTCTTCCCATCGTCCACTTCTTCCGGCTCAGAGACGGCCTTGGGTAACACCAGCTTATGTGGCTCCACCGTCTTCTTGACCGATCCCGCAGACCGACGCCACACTAGTACTACGACGCACCCGATTAGCACTGCCACGGAGGTGGTAAGCACCATTATCAAGTCCCTGTTCTCCATCAGCATCGTCACCCACGCTGGCGGTAACTCCAATGACCCATTCGATTGGTCAAATTTCACGCCCTTGAGGATAGCCGTCAACAAATCAAACGGAGAAAGCTTCTCAGAGGTTGAATCCATGAATTATCAACTGGGGTTGAGCTAGATTTTTATATAAATCAAGAATTATGGACCCTTTGGCCAATCAACAAATCAGGCAATTTTTTTTAAAGGAGTTCAGAAAATTCTCTCTCTGGCTTCGTTAATGCCTGCGTTGTAGGTGAATTTTGTTGAGAGTTTAGGTATGGTTGGAGAGACTACGACTGACTTCCAAGAAATGAGAGAAATGGTATGTGCAGTTTATATGGACAGCGGACACACCAAAACCAGACTAGTCAAATCCACCAAACACAAATTAACCATGGTTAGATTGGGGAATCTCGATTCTCATGCCTTTACATAGTTAAGAATGTTGACGGGTATTTCTAGACACAAGTTTCTTGTTTTCATGCTCCTGGAAGTAAAAAAAAAAAAAAATTAAGCCGGTTTAATATGTAAAGAATATAAAAAAGTACACAAAAAAATTTTACTTATTATTTTTTTCTAAGATTTTAATTTTAATATTTCATTCAAATTTGAAAATGGCTTGGGGGGGGGGGGGGGGGGGGGGGAACTTGGCGGAGTCCAATTTTTCCCTAAATGGCTAAGAGCATTTTTAATAGGACATTATCTAAAATCTAGATACAATATTTAACTATTTTTTTTAACAAGTAACAATAATTGTTTACGTGACATAATTAATGCTAGACATAAGCGGAGTCCAATTTTTCCCTAAATGGCTAAGAGCATTTTTAATAGGATATTATCTAAAATCTAGATACAATATTTAACTATTTTTTTTAACAAATAACAATAATTGTTTACGTGACATAATTAATGCTAGACATTGTCTAACACAATGTCAGCATTAATTTAATAATTTTTATCCAATTAAAATATTTCTTTCTCTTTCATTTACACAGTAGATATTATAATTGACACAATTTTTCAAATCACTTTTTAACAGCTAACAATTTCTCTTTCAAATCTTTAACTACACATCTTATCTAAAATATTCAAATAAATCAAAACCCTATTTAGTACAGATAAAAATCAGATTTTTAATAAATTTTAATAAAAATAAGTAAAATGTGTAAGTGAAAAATTGTGAATTCTACAAAAAGTGTGATTAAAATTAAATATTAACTTATTTTAATTTTATCAAACAAAGACAAAATTATAATTCCAATTCCTTTTATCCCCCGACGCAGAACGGTGCCAAAGAAAGAGTTTTACGAGTTTACCTTCAAAATGTTTGGTCTAAGTTTTTCTCTAACCATGGTCAATAAAGTCGGTTTTGAACGGGGAACTATAAAATTGTGCCAATTTCTGGCATGATTTGACTTTAATTTTTAATTTTTGTGTAATTCAATCCCTCAAAATACCATATTCCGTCCCGACTTAAATAAATTATTAAGAGCTTGTTTGATAATGTATTTTTAAAAATTATTGTGGATTTTTTTTATGAATGCATAGCTTAAAATGTTTGAAAAATAAAATAATTGTTGACTTGACTAAAAATAAATAATTTGAAATTAAGTTTAAAAAATTAAAATAAAAAAATCACTTTGATACCTTAATTCAATAGAATATACTCCGAATAGTACAACAGGGAAAAGAAATGCCATAGCGTGTCTCCTGTGACAACATAAGCCGCGGCCCAGTATATGTTTTTAATTTGAAATTTTCTATTTTTTTTTTTTAATTTATTTTCGATGCTGACTTTTGGAGGAGTTAAAATATGGCGTGAGTATTCTTGTTTGTTATTATTATTATTAGTATAATAATAATAATAATATAATAAATGGGATAAAAATTTCAACGTTGTACAAATTAAATAACTAATGACAAACTAAATGAACATTTGTTAAAATCTTAGCCTTTGTTCGAATAAGATGAAGGTGATTATAAACAGTTTTTTTGCGGATCTTGAGGTGGATGTTGGGTTAAAAATTGGACTGAAAAAATATGTATGATTAAAATGTGATATGAAAAATTAAACCTATTATAAACTTAATTATTCTCACTTTATCCAACAGAGGCTTAATTGTAAATTAAAGTAAAACTATTGTCGGACTCCAATAAATGTAAAATGTTCGAGAGTGCCTTGTTAGCTTGGATTTATCTCTAGAATTTCCCCTTTTTGGTATGTGAGATGGAGAGGAAAGGTTAATAAATGATATTAAAAAAAAAAAAAAAAAAAATCTTTTCGTTAATGTAATCATTATAATTTATGAACAAAACAATTTTTTAAATTATATTTTAATCATACATATTTTCTCTATCTACTTTTTAATCACATATTTTATCTTAAAAAATATAAATAAATTAATTTAACAAAAAGTTAAAAGGAATACAAAATTTGATCAGATCCTTGCATGTGCTATACTGAAAGGCCATAGCCATAGCTGTTGGTTGATTTTCTTTATTATACTAGACTAGACAAGATAGATTGGCTGACCCGTGATCCGTATCGGCGATTCACGGATTAAGAAGTTGTGAACCGTGAATTTTGCGAGTCAAACCTTCGCGGGTCGCGGTTAATCCGCTAGCCCGTAAAAAAATAAAAATAAACTGTTTTTATTAAATATGGTAACATTGAAAATCTCTCTTCTTCTAGAAACTCTAATACAACTTTTAAAGTAAAATCTTATTTTTTTCCTCCATAATAGCTAAAAAAGTAATTTTTTTTATAATAGTAATTAAAAATACATTTATCATTTAATTGTTATTTGTTTATATTTTATTTAAATTTGCAAATTTAGAAGTAATTCATATAAAATAAACTATAATTTTAAATTCTATGTAAATATTT
This sequence comes from Ligustrum vulgare, assembly GCA_963555705.1. NCBI lineage: Eukaryota > Viridiplantae > Streptophyta > Magnoliopsida > Lamiales > Oleaceae > Ligustrum > Ligustrum vulgare. The sequence goes on from OY743185.1 coordinate 14,933,636, forward strand.
TATGGTATAAATATGAATTTATCATTTTAATCATTTTGTATTTAGAAACTTGACAAAAAATTTGCTATAAATATGAAAAAATCTATATTTTTATTCATACGGACCAAATCAAAACAAACCGCGACCCGCATGGGCCAGCGAGCGGGCCTGGGTTGTAGTTCAAAATTTGCGGGTTGACCCATAACTGGCCCGTAACCAACAACGGGCGGATTTTTTTTCAAACGGACCATTACCGGACTTTTTATTGGTGGATCGACCCGACCCGGACCACTCGGATTGACACCTCTAGTTGATGGGTTATAACCCAAACTAGATTTTTACCAGTTTTTATTTATCTTATCATTAGTTGTGTGTGTATCCTTTTTTCAGTCTTATATTAGTTTTATGTACATTAATACATATAAAGAAAAGATAAATTAAATTAAATATAATAACTTGAGAATTATAACATGGTTGTCACATTTAAAATCATCGATATATGTATCTATACCTGCATCATTAGAAGATCATGGTTTTTATCTATTTCAAACGTATTATTATTCAAAAAATGAAAAATCTATACAGAAAATTAGGAGCTCCACATTACATCTTCTACACAAACTATACATTCCAAAAATGGAAGTAAAGACAATAATTTTGTATCAAAATGATCGTCAAATCAAGACCTATAATGGAAGCATCTTTGCGGTAATTATCATCAAAATGCACACAGCACACACGATGTTGAAATATTTTTCTCTTTGGGTCTAACACCTTCGGAAGTGGCTCATCATAAATGCTTGAACTGGGAGTAAATATAATAATCTCAAAGAGATTGGATACCTTGTCCATGATTATAAAATCCCTCAGATAAGGGAAGAGCCGCTTATATTGTATGATCTTTCGAGTTGAAGTTAACAGAGAACGTGAAGTTTGTATCATCACAAGGTTGAAGAGTGGAGTGCACCAAGTCTAGGACAAGAGTTGTTGATGGGCAACTTCTCTTTTGTTTGAGTAAAAGTACAGGCCGATATGTTGGAACAACTGATGTCAACTCTAGCAAATTCTTTATAAAAAAAAAAAGATCAAAATCATCAAATTCTTCAACTTCCTCAGCCTCTAGACAAACATCAGTTGACATATGATCTTGATTTATGATCTTGATTTTCATGTTCAACACATTTCAAGTCTGAATTTTTCATGGAAAGATGTGTAGCTGAAACTTCAGTTAATAGTTGCCATCATCAGAGCAACTGTTATTCGAGTTATTGTTGTCATAGAACCAAATATGGTGGTCTCCATGCTCAAAGAATTTGAAGACGTCTCTACCTGAAATCTCACCTCCAATATTTCTTATAATATGAAAGCTAGGAGAAATATAGTTTCACCCTCGCAATGAGTAGTTCTGTAACGCCCCTGAAATTTCTGTATTTTACTTTTATGCATATGAAATAATAATATGTTTTTCTTGGGTGAAATATTTGTTAATTTTGGAAAGGATACCCAATTATTTGTTTTATTTCCCGATAACTATGAAATATTGCGTTAGTAAAAATTTGAGGACCATAATTCTATGAATGAAAGTTAGACGAAATATGGAAGCCTTAAAATACCCTAATATGATAAATTAGGGGGCTAATGAAAAAATTGTGAGAAAACTAGTTAATTACGATTTTGCCACTTCATCATGCAATCTTTGTTGTAGTCGTGGGAATTAATTATTGACCCAAGGTCATTGCATGTTATACTATCGCATAGTTTGTAGTGTGACGTTTAAATCGTTGTATTGTATGTGTGTTTTCGAGCCCGGATGTGCCGGGAAAATCGAGCCAAAGAAGGGTAGTTGTAATATGGAAATTTTGTCTAAACACTTCAAAAATTTTCTAAGTGTTAGAGGAGAGTCGAGCAGCCATGTTTGAAAGAGTCGTACGATCAATGTGTTGGACGGAAGTTTTTGCATGTGTGACCGTTGTGAAGTTCATGTCACGAGCTTTCTAACGGTATAAAGTTTGCTTAAATCGGACCTCGTCTCGACTCCCAAATTGTAAGTCGAAAAAGGTTCGTTGAATCACAAAAATGTGAAAATATATGATTATTATATTGTTAGTGGGGACACATGGAAAACCCCACTAATTAGCCTTAAGGGCCTGTTTGGCATGTTTGCTTATTCCTGTTTAAAACAGTTGAATTATCAGAATGCATTTTAAAAATATTTAAATAATTTATAACTATAAATTATTCGAAAAACACTTATAAATTAAAAGCTTAGAAATTATGAGAGACCGAACATGCCCTTAACTCCATTTCTATAAATAAGGACATTTAGTCCCATTTTTCCCCAACAAATTCTACTGGCAAGGTGAAGGTAGGGAGAAAAAAATTCATATAATCATATCTAATTCATGGTTTAACAAGTAAGAATGATGAATTCTTGTTTCTAGTTAAATTTCATCACTCTAACTTGCTAAACATTGGGAGAAATTCAAGTTTTAAACCCAGGAAAGATGGCAGATTTCGGATTAGTGCTGTTTCTGGTGAAATAAGCTATCAGCAGCATGGGTTATTCACTGCGGGATGCTATTGATAGCCTCCTGAACCAGAACAGTTTCTTGTTTTGAATAGAAATTGAAATCTGCTATGTTTCTAAGCAAGAATCTGACTAAAACTTGTATATTTATTCTTATAAGATTCTAACTACCAGAAAAATTTCTAAAGATTCATCCATAAAGCAGTGAGTAAAGTAAAAATGTGTTTATTTTTTGATTTTTGTTGTTCTTAATCATTTATATTTGTTTTTGGTGTTTAGATCAAGCTTCTTTTATATATTATTAAAGATGCTTGTTGATTGAGATGTAAATATGAGAAAAGTGGGAAGTTTTGGCTAAAAAAATCCTAGAAACAGTGAAATAAGAATCTGCATACATTCTATGTTCCTTGTTTTGTATATCTAAGCGCTATAAATGTATTTTTTTGTTGGATCTATTAGAAATAAGAATCTAGGTTCTTTTTGAAAGGCTGAGTTAGGATTGTAATTGAGATTTGATATTTTTAATATATCTAAACTCATGATCTTAACTTGTTCATACATGCATGCCTCAAAAGTTGATTTCTAATAATAAGGTTAATCATGCATACATGTAAATTAAAGCACAATAAGTTTATAACTTAAGCAGTAGCTTATACTTCATAAATTTACCAGAATTTCAGATTTTTGGGTTAGTTGAAAATGTCCCTGTATAGTGCTATTGATAGCCGCCTGTAGCTTGTTGTTTAGTATAATATCATGCTATTGATAGCCTCCTGCTGTTATCAGTTTTATTTAGATTGAGTATAACATTAGAAAGTGTATCTTAATACTGTTTCAGATTCTTGAATAATGTTCCTTTAACAGTAAGGTATTTTTAGATTCTAATTATGGTCATTCAGGAATATTTTGATGTACTTCAGATTTATAGAATAGTTGTAAGCTTCTTAGTTCAACTATATGCCTATGTACATGACTTAAAAGCTGATTTCAGATTTTAATTACAGCAGCCTATGAGTTACTAAAGTCTTATAAAACTAAAAATCAAGTTTATTCTTGAGCGTATGATAATTTCTTTGGCACACTTAGTTGCTACTACTTCTATTATGCTAATGTGAAGGAGCTATACCTGCATGTATTACATTGAACAAGATTATATGTTTTATGAGAAAGAAGTGAAACATGCAGTTCCTCTTATACATGTTGGATGTATTGCATTCAATTATGATGCATCATTTATGCACTTAAGTCTACGAAAAATAATTAAAATGTGCATAGTTAAGAAGCAGAACCCTAAGTAGTTAAGTATTCACCAGTTGAGATTCTAGATGCCCAAGGGATTTTTCCCGTAGTTAAGGTCACGGAAGTAAATCAAGTTTAGATTCTAATACTTCCAACAATTACTACAGTTTACAATAAGCTTTATGTTTAATAGACTATCACGATATGAGATCTTTACATCTTCACAGTTTATGTCATGACAAAGTTTCGTGATAGATTACCTTTGTACCTTAATGGTACCAGAAACTATATTGAGCGCTCTGTAAATATTTACTCTTAGGGTAGGGACCCAAACAGTCAAGAAACGCATTTAGAGAATAAGTGCATCCTAGTAATGCAGATTTAATGTGTTCATCATGTCATTTGAGAATATGAGATAACATGTGAAAATGAATATGCTTATTATGAATCTTCATTTTTTATTATGGACTACATGTGGAAAAGACACTTAGAATGATTGCAAACAACTTTATGTACTATCTCATTATTCTCTCATCGTTAAGGTAAGGTGCACTTAATTAAATTAATCATGTTGATATACATTTTGTTATATGTTTATTTGCTTGTTTGTAGCTTTTACTCACTAAGCCTCGTAGCATACAGTTGTTTTATGATTATCTTGTAGATCATGGACGCTAGATACCTAGAGACAGTGCGCACTTGGGGAAGGACCACATTTGATGGAAATGAATATCATATCATCACCAAAAGAACGATATGGGCTGAGCTTCCTACAAGTCCGGTAGTAAGGGATAGAAGCTACAAAAATGTCCACATTTACGATGCTCGAAGTCTCTTGCCTTTGAGGGCCATTATGTTTCTCTCTTCGGAGATTAGTGGTTTTTGGGGGCACTCACTTTTTGGGAAGAATTCCATCATCCTACTAGTATATTTACATGTGAACGTAAGGGATATGGTGTTTTGATATAAGAATTAAGGTAGCTCAATCTTAAGTCACATAGTTTCATCAAGAAGCTAAATTTTGAATGGAATAGAAACTTGATGGCTAGTGAATGGAAATCTTCACTTGGGGCAAGTCATGGAGTGTAAACTTTTGAAATCTTCTAGGGCATGGCATGTAAACCTTTGAACTCATTGAAGAAATACAATGTAATCCCCACCTATGTTGTGTTAATTAAGTTTTCAGTTGTTATATATATATATGTTCTCCTTTACCTCTGTTAAGTATGAAAAATGGGTATATTATTGTATGAAGTTAATAAAGAATACCCTGTAGGAACCTATTGGTAGCTGCCTGCAATATGTCAAACTGTGTATTGACAGGCTACTAATAGCCTTCTGCAGCCCCAAGTTTGGTTTTGATGCTTATATTATTATTTGAGGTGATTTGTAACTCAGTATACCCATTGTTTTATTCCGCCAATATGTATATATATGTATGGATGGCAAAAAAATTCGAAGGACTCGAAACAACCCGCCCCGTCGGGTCGGCGGGGCGGGTTTTCAGCCTAGAACAGCATTTCGGGGTGGGTTTGGGGCCGACCCGCCCCGTCCCGTGACCCGAGAATTTTTTTTTGTAGAATGAGAAACTAAAAATAAATTTAATAAGGTTTAGAAGAATTGAACATTGGTAGGATTTAAGGGTACGAGAATACACAACCACTATACCATTATGTTATTTATTGATTTTTTTTTCCCTTCAAATATATACATATTATCTTTAAAGTTCAAACTTAAAAGTTCTAACTAGTTCGATGTCTAAGTTTTTCACCTAAAATTTTATTGTCAATTTATATTATTTAAAAAAAAATTAATTTCGGGTCATTGGCGGGGCGGGAGGTCGCCCCGCCCCAACCTGCGAACAGTCTCGGGGCGGGAGTAAGCCATTTCGGGTTCGGGGCGGGTCGGCCCCACCCCACCCCGCCCCGAATTCGACCCATTACCATTCCTATATATATGTGCATGTATATATATATATATATATATTGGTAAATTTAGTAAAAATATTAGTTTGAGTTTTATACTGGAGCTGTCCACGAGTTCCATGATCATGCTCCTTATTATTTAAAAAAGCGTCATCGAGACCATGGGTTGTGTCTTTTCCCAAACACATATTTGGATCATCACCCTCCACCATATCCAAATTGGTTGCAGCAATAGATTCCTCAACATTCTCTAGAAGAATGCCAACAACTTTTTCTTCTAGTAGAAGACATGAATAACTCTGTAACTTCCTTTGCTTAAACTTGCACATCTTCAAATAACTTCTTTTGGTGTCTCAAAACCCTTGGACTGGCAAGATCTGGAGAGTTTCTTCCAATAACTGTCTTCTTGGTCTACATCTCTCATTTAGGCAAGAAGATCAATGTTTGAGATTATTTCTTTATTCTTATGGAAGATCATTACTTGAACTGTATTCAATGCTCTGTTGACGATAATTGCCCCAACTGTCCACTCATTTTAAAATTCACTCAATTAATAACTTTCAGAAATTTACGTAACTGTCCAAAAAAAGAAAAAAGAAAGTAAAAATATAAATTCAGATTCCCATGACAATTGAGATTCAGTCAAATTAGACAGAATCTTAATAAAATAATTTACATGTGAATCCATAACGTATCATACTTTTAACTACACATCTATCTACATCTACACTATCTTAAAAGTGTGGATGAATGAGAATCTTTAGATTTCCCATTTTATCCCCACATTCTTTTTTTTTTCAACAATACCCTTAGTTCATTTATTGAAAGTTATTTATATTTATTTTTATTTATATTTCTATTTCAAAAACATTAATTTATCCACATTGACTAAATCGAAATTGGATATTCAATTAATATCAATTTAGTGTCGTTACTTTTTAATTTACTTTTAGAATATTGTCCCATCAAGTTTCATTCCCGTGATAAGTCCGCTGAATAATTCAAAGAGTGCATTTATACATTTAATAAATTTTTTCTATTATTAATTCAAATAATTATGTTTTAGTTATCGATAAAAATAGTTTTTTTATAATTATTTTCATAGTAGGGTGAGTGTGAAACTTTTTTATTTTTAAACTTAAATTCTTATCAAAATCATCAATTAATTTTATAGAAAGAATATATATATATATATATATATATATATATATATATATATATATATAATTATAATTATTTTCTAATTAAAAATATAAAATAAATAATTCAAATTCTTTGGGAAAAAAAAGATCAAAACTGAAATTTTAATTTTAATTTTATAGTCTCTGTTTGGTGATGATTAAAATAAGATTTTTAATAGATTTTGATAGAAATTAATAAAATGTGGTTGGAAAGTTGTGTGTCCGATGAAATGTATGGTTAAAATTAATTGTTGACTTTGACTTATATTAAAATCTTATTTTAATTTCTCTCAAACGAGAGTATAATATTAAACTTTTTTCCTTATAAAATATGTTCACAAATTAATTCAGTTTATCCATATATAGTTTTTTTCACATTTTTCTTGACTTACCATTAATATTTTATAGAGAAATTATTGATTTTCCTAATATTTTATGATATCAAATTACTTCTTAATATATCATAAGCGATTTATTTATTAAACAGACATTTTAAATAATTGTTTGATATATATTTTGAAGATCTGGACGAAAATTTTCAATAAAATATTAATATATTAAGAATTGAAGTTCATTTACAATTTTCCTCTAATAATATCAATTTGGTAAATTATTTTCAAAAATAGTATTAGTACTTAAAAAAGTTACTTTAACATTCATCATACATAAGATGTGCGAAGTAAGTGCTTACTACTAGTTCTATAAAAAGGTGTAACCCATACCTTGAGGGCCCGAACCGACCCTGCCCTGAGCCATTGGTTCGAGTGGTAAATCGCAGGATGTACCTCCCAGAGGCCTGGTTTGAGGGTACTGAAGGTACCCACGTGTAGTGGTAACTCCCGCTAGCCACAAGGTCAAATCCATTTTCAGGATTCGAACCCTATATCTGGTCGCACTGAGCGTGTTATCAGCTCTCCCTGGAGGCAACTACACATTCTATAAAAAGAACCATCACTATGTAATACAGGTTTTTTAAAACTCATTTTCAACAATATATTATCTTAATAAAATAATTTACATGTGAATTCATAACTTATCATACATTTTAACCACACATTCTAAAAAAAAGTACATCAAAACAAACTCTTAATAATTATGTGGATACTGAGAAAAAGTAAGGTTGTTAAACATTTTGTCAAATTTGAGACTTTAGGCGATAGAACGTGATAGAGAGGTAAAAATAAAAGTAAGTTATAATTTAGTATTTGATATAGCAAAATAACCTCTTGTTTGATAGGAAATTTATTTTAGATTTTAACCTAAGTTGGAAGTCAAAATATTTCTCAACTTTCATCAAAATATATTAAAAAATTGATTTTAATCTCTAACGAATAGGACTAAAACTTAGCAATTCAATTGAGCGTTGAAATTAACTTTCACTATGGATGAAAGTTACCATGGGTTTTTTTCTGACGAATCGTCGTTTTAACATTATAATAACTAGTATTTACCCGTGCGATGCACGAAAAGAAACGTCTGGATAAAAATATCATATATGAAATTAAATGAATCCTTAGATGAAAAAAATAACATATAAGATCATCATTTATTTGTTTCATATTACTACAAATTTTGGAATACTTCTTTGACAGTAGATTGTTTGTTGAATTTGTTGGGCTTTTATTCTTACCACAAATCAACATCTTTAATCCAAAATTATTTGTCACCTTATAAATCGCAATATAAAGTTGTCCATATGTAAACACTGACCTTCTAAGAAGAAGTCACGCATGCGAGAGTTATTGACCTGACTCTTATTGGTCTGTAATATTAATAAGTTTTACCACCACACCAGAAATCTTGAATGATTTAATGTGATTAAACTAAAAAAATTGCTAGAAATCTTTGTGGATCAAAGACACATTGTTGAACTCGTTAAAAAGATAAGATCTAGTATTCTTAGTCCTAAATTTTTTTTGCATTTCTATATTGTTTTCAAAGTTTTTTCTACATTTTTATTGTTCTTTTTTTTTTTTGTCAGAAACCCAGATATATATTCTTCGACTTAAAACTTAGCTAATCTTGTCTTGAAGAAAAGGAGCAGCCCCTTTTTAATTTTTATCAAAATAATTTAGGATTCTCCTATTCATTTGGTCTATAATATTAATATGTCTTTAAATTGTATATATATTTTTAATATAACTTACTGTGAATGTAAAGACCAGTCAACTTCCAAAGATTAGAAAATGAGCTTCTTGTAACTGTATTTACCAAAATCCTGTGATGACCAAACGGAACGTCAACGCAAAACGGAGATACAAGCATATCACACCGGAAAAGGTACTCTATTCCTCAAAACTCAGATATTACATAAACCTGCTAGTTCAATTAAAATATTTTGTCGACCACATAACTAAGTATTATATTTGATAAAAATTTGCACGAACAATTGAAAGTAGCATTTATTTGGATTTTTTTAAAACTGCTTAAAACTTAACAGTCTATCATTCTTATAAATGCATTATCCAAAATCGTGAAATGATCAAGTGGAACGTTAATGCAGAACGGAGAGGCAATCACATCAAACCGAGAGAGCTAATCCACCCCTTAAAACTCAATTTTTTTGTATATAAAACTGCCGTTAAAATGTTTTGTGCCCAAATAACTAAGTTTAATATTTGAGAAAAAATCGCATGATGTAATTGAAAGTATTATTTCTTTGGATTTTTTTTATACCGCTTCTATAAATTGTATAATTCCACTTAGAAGATAGGATTAGGATTATATCAACTATAACTTATAAGAACATGTATAAATGAAGTTCCAAAACACAAATAGTGAAACTTATAGAACATTTATCATAATTAATTATATTATTATACATAAAATCTATATAATAATAGCATAGGAAGGCATAAATGAAATTCTCATATCCTATCTTCATACATAAAATAATTTTTAATTAAAATACTAAACTCATGTAAATTAAAACAATGGTTTAAACACTATTGTTGTTAAACAGTTAGTACTATATGTTTGTTTAAATGAGCGAACTTTAAATGGGGTTTAGAGTTATATTTCGAAAATGTCAAAACCATCAGAAAAACGAAAATCAATAGTTATTATTTACTATTTAATTATGATAGAAACAAACAGACCTAATTATAAAAATTTAATTATGATAGGAACAAATAGATTGTGAAAATAACAGCAAGAAAAAAATTAAAGAAAATCAAATATTGAGGCAGATTATTGGGCAAGATTAGAAGATTAGTGTGAATACATTAACTACAGAAGACCAATAAAAAAAAGCTTGGAGAAGACCCATCAACATAAAAAAGGGAAAAATTCAATATATGTAGAGTACCTAAGTTTTGGCGGGAAATTGTATAATTGACCTAGGTTGACTTAACTACTTTTATAGATTATAATATAATATATATATTATATAGATATATAGATATAGATTGTAATCTACACAATTTCTCAAATCACTTTTTAATCACATACATTTTTTCTCTCTAATTTTCAACCACACATTTTACCTAAAAAAAAAAAAAAAAAAAAACAGTACCCTAAAACCAGAGAAGACACTATTCATTTTCCAAATTTATACAAATTATTTATAAAGAGACATGTGATCGTGTAAAATGTATGAAATAATGAGTGGTATTGAAATTAATGTTTGATTTTAACTAAATTTATACTTCATTCGTCTCAATTATATAGGCTGATTTAACTTTTCACACAGATTAAAAAATATATATATTTAATGTTATTGAAAAAATAATTTTTGTAAAGAAAATTCTGGACTTACCTTTATTTAATATCTAAATTATTATTATTATTATTATTATTATTATTATTATTATTATTATTATTATTGAAAGTAATGGATATGGATACATTAATAAATAAACAAAATGTTATAAATAATATATATCTGTGAATGACATTACCATTATATCCCTGTAAACTTTACGTTATTACAATTGTGTCATTGTTCACCCCTATTTATAGGGGCCTAAACAATTCATTTGAGATATGCCTAATGAGAATTATTTCTCCCAATTCTCTCTACTTCTCTACTATCTTGTTCTTTTATTTTGATAGTTTTACAACACGTTATCAGCACGAGTCTCTAGCTAATTGAGTAATATGATGGAAGTATGCTCTACAGTTACATCTAAATGATGAGCCTTTGTATCAGAAACCTGATTATTATCAATAAATGTTTTCCTTTCCCAAATCAAACACTTTTGGTTTTAGAAAATAACAGACATATTGTAGATCTGAAAACATCAAGAAAGATGGAAACTTTGCATGATTCAAAAAGTTCCATACGAGGAAAGAAACGTGGTCGCGATGTTGTGCAGAAAGAAAAGTTGGAAAATTTGAAACTTTCAAAGTCGATCTACGCAAAACTATACATCCAATCGACTATCGGAGACCGGATCTGAAACCACGGCGGTGAGACGAATCTCCGGCACAGGCACCTGTCGACGACGGCGACACGCGTGACGGCGCGTGACGCCAACGCACAGATGTCGACAAGCCATGTGAGGGCTCGTGCTGGATATTCCGGCGACTGTGTCAAAAGGTAATTTGTTTATCTCAAATTCCGGATTTTTCTGTGCTCTTACGTTTTTGTTTGGTGCAGTTTTGGACATTTTTCGGTGGTCGAACGTGCCGGCTTCGTAAAAACTATTTTTAAAATAATTCCGGCGAGATTTTGAACTTTGGACCAAAAGTAAGTTTGTTCTAAATCAAATTTCAAACCTATTGACGGTTTCGATTTACTCATATGATCAATATATTAAAATATGGACAATTTTGCCCTTGATGATACGTTAAAATATATTAATCATGATTTGACGAATTTGATTAATCATGATTATTGATCTGATGATAAGTGTTAATAGAATATATATATATATTCTCAATCATTTAACACTATTGAAAATTTAAAGTTGTCTAAATTTAATATTTAAACGAACAGACTATCACTAATTAATCTGCTGTTTTTCAATACTGTTATTAGTTAGATGAATCTGGCTATCGTAGTTTTGTCAGAACAGTAAAGTATAAATAGACGTATGTGAAGTCTTGTTATAAATAGAATGAAACTGACTTTCAGAAATTTATCTAGACAAAAAACGTGAAGTTCTGTTTTAGCACAGATCCAGATGAATCCTGGTGACCCAGATTCGTCTGGATATTACTTCATGAACAGATTAACTAAATGATGCAGAATCGTAAATAGACAAGAACACGATAATTTGAGTTTAACGAGGGAAAAACCCTAACAGGGAAAACCCACGGACCGCATCCTGGGGACAAAAATCAATCACTATATAAGGAATGAGTTTATACAGATCAATCTAAACTACATGATAAATCTACGCATAGACTTTATCAAACATCCAAGAAATAGATCACTCTCTGATCCTTCTATGGCATGTAATATGAGCTGGCGTCCCACTACTCTTCTGTAGCTTTCTTTGAATCTGTAACAATCTTCAGCAACACGAACTCCCGTTCGATCCTGATCCAAACTTCCCGTTTGAGCTTCACACTGAAATTCTCTCATTCTCTAAGTGATTGAATTCTCCTACTGGAGTACCGAAGTCACAACACAATTGAAGCCTTTAATGTTCTTGCACCACACGAAAAATTAGCTTCAAGACTTCTTAATGAAGTGGACGTGTATATTGTGAAGCACCACACGGATTTTTTATTTTCCACGTCTTTTGAAAAACGTCCCGTTTTTCTTCTATTTAAAGTGCAATTAGGTTACTTAACTTCCAAGTTTCCTTATTGTACAAGATCTCTAATACCTGCAAAATACATTAGAGATAATTAGAAAAAGGTAAGATAATTATTCTTAAAAAAATCTTACCATAAAATAAGATAATGATAAATCTTGAAATATCTTACCATAAAATAGGATACCAAGTATAAGCACCATATTTTCGGCAAACACAAGAATCAAGAATTTCGACCTTATCAAAAAGCAATCTTACCATATGTAGATAATCTTGAATATTCTCGGTCATTTCAAGAATAAGCTTGAATGCCAAGATTACTCAGAAATTGATCATCAAGAATTTTACCAAAAGTACCAATGTTTCTTGATTCACTTCACAATATTTCGAGATCATGATCCTAACAAATCAATATTATACTCGACCAATCAGAATATTTTAACAAGACTTAAAATATAATCAAAATACTTATAAGTGATAAAGATAGAATTTCAAGCCAAGTAAAATATTATCACAATATTTCTTGATCATTATCATAGAAGATAAGCAACAAATATTATCATAATATATAGGAGATAAAGACAATATTACGTCCAAGAAATATTTGAGTAATTTAATTAAACTTAATAAATTACTAAATAAAAATATTTAGTAATAAACTAAATTTATCAAATTACAAACATGTAGGAAAATAGAAAATGCCAATAAATATAACTTAAAATAAGTTAACAATCTCCCCCTTTGACTTTTTTTTTTCCAAAACCTAATCATCTTTTCACAAATATAGAAAGAAGTAACATGCAATTATTAAGCTCTTCCTATCAAAATTCTCCCCCTCAAGTCATGCATCATAATAAGCTCACTTCAACAAATTCATGCATGTAACGAGAGAAAAGTAATAAGCACATAAAGGATAATCAAAATAAACCAAAAGTTACTTCAACATTCAATCAATCAGAAAAGATGAGAAAAAAAATACTACTCTCCCTTTTGGAAGAAATAGGGGAAGCAATCCACATCTTGTAACATGCAAATGTAAGGACGAGTAGACAAAAATTAGGCAAAATTCAGTTGCAGACAATAAAATCAGCAAATAAAGGTTGAGTTTTAGAAAACTCTGAAAACACAATAAATGCTCCCCCTTACTACAATGCATAGAAATTTAATGCAGTAGGATATCTATGTCTCTCCCCAACGACCCCTCAAACATAGAATTCATGAAAACATGCAAATAGATTCCAGTTGCCAATTATGCCATCCTGTCCAGTCGATTTAGTTTGGCCAGACCCATCTATAGGTCTCTAGACACCCAGATTTATGGTTTTTGAGAATCAGCATACGCACCAGTCGACCAAGACTTAAAACTGAAAGGTTTAAGCGTACCTTTGGTAGTCTGTATAAGGCTACTAACAAATGATGAATGATCATACCTGGATCCACCTGGTGTAGTGTATTCATCTGCCCTTGTACTCAGTTTATTTTTCTTTGTGGTCACCGTGTTATTCACCTTTTTTTGTTCTTTTTGTCTGGCCTAACAGTCCTTCTTCTTCAGATTCTACAGCATCATCCTTGTTTTTAGGCCCTTCTCTCTTATCAGATTCATTCTGCTCCTCTGATTTTTCATTTTCAACTCCAGACTCAGATTCCTCTGTTTCATATGGTTTTTATTTTGAAGAACCTCCAAGCAACTGATCTAGCGTGTCTTCAAGTCTTTTGACACAAACCCTGAGACCAGATACCTCTGCCTTTGACCCAATAATCTCTGCTTCTAGCTGACCAATTCTGGTATCCTGGCCAGACGAATCCTGTTTACCAGGGGTGTCACCCAAAACCTGTTTCCTGTGAGAGGTCTGCACCTCCAGTGTTTTCCTGCATCTGACCCTATTTAACACCTTGGGATTGATCACCAGATTATCCTCTAGCATTTGAATACCTTGATTACGAAGCAATTGTGAAATAATCCAAGGATAAACCAACAATTTATTCCTGTGCTTTCTCTTCTTCAGCCTCTGACTCTGAATCACCAGATTCATCTGATGTACCTGAGTCCGGGTCATATCCATCTACGTCTTCTGCCAATTCATTTTTTAGATTTACCTTCTTTCACATCTTTATCATCTTTTGGCATCTCCCCCTTTGTTTCAGACTGTTTGCTTGAAATTTCTCTAGCAACAATCAATTCACTTCGAATATCTAAGGGAGAAAAGTGACTGGTAAGAAGATTATCAAACATAGGTGTCGAATTTGCACCCATAACTAGTGGCTTGGTGGTAGAGCCGCCTTGGCTTGGTTCGGCTATAGGCTGAGTTAGAATTTGAACTCGTTCTGGCATAAGTAAGAACGGCTGGTGTGGGGGTAGTGAAGGAGATTTGAGGAGAGATTTTTGAGGAATTTGAGTACACGTAGAATTCAAGAGATTTTTAATTGCATTCCTTGTAGAGAAAAATATCTCTTGAGAATCCTAGTTTATGTCAATTTCCTTTCCTTCAAAAAATAGGATAAGTATGGAAACAGAATCATTCAAGAATTAGGAAACAAGTAAATTACCAAAATTGAGCTCCACAATTGACTGACTTATTCTGCAAGATTTATGCACATTCACCCACAATATACTGCCTTAAATGAAGATCTTTAGAAAAAAAATATCTAAAATTCGTAAATGAAAATCTAGATGCATCTGGGTACCTGAAACATGTCTAAGCACTGTTGGCATCTGTTAAGGTAGATACATCCGGCAGTGTACAGTCCACCACGTACATGATTAAGTTGATTAATGTGCGTGTCTGATCCGAGCAACCCTTAGTCACCCACATACTGTCAAAAACCATATGATTGCCCTGACTTCTTGATTTGTCACCGTAGTGCACAAAAAGACCGATCAATATCTACAAGAAGTGCATTTTTCTCAAATCCGGCTTGCCGACTATTTCAATATTTTGGCAATGTCTTTTGGAGGTGGAAACGACTTCACACAATCCTCAGAAGTTGTCTTACAATATGTTCCCCTTTAGATTAGAAGACGGGTATGAACTTGGTTTGGATTGGTAGATTCACACAATCCCCAAAAGTTATCTTACTAGATTTTCCCCTTTCTTCTATGATATTTCCGTATTTATCTCAAATCATTATATTTTGAAACTAAAGGGTATGAACTTGGCTTGGATAGGTAGTTATTTTCCACTGGCCCTGCCTTTGGATAATAAGAAAATGCGTGTAATGCTATAAGCAAGATCCATATCATAGGTCTACACATAGAATATGAAATCTCATCTAGTAACAACCATATGACTCAGACAGTAGTGACTTATCATTTGGATTGTCCAGATTTGAATGCTAGTTAGACTCAACCGGAGACATGTTGACTGCCTTTAGCCAGACGTATCTGTCTCGTTATCTGCCTCAAGCACTCAAATATATCTGCAAAAAAAAAAAAATTGATCCACTTAGTATAAGAATATGATAAGTTAATCTCAATGCATGCAATAAAAAGAAAAAAAAATGTGTTTGTTTGTTTTGTTTTTGTTTTTTTTTTTTTTTTTTGAAATATGCATGTTCCTATTCAGGAGGAAGTGATACTTCAATTTATTTCCTAAGGCTTTCAAATTTGACAATATCGAGGGTCTTAGTGAACAAATCTGCAAGTCGTAGATCAGTCTATATGTGCTCCAGATTGATAATCTTTTGTTCCACCAATTCTCTGATGAAATGGTATCTAATGTTAATATGTTTTGTTCTGGAGTGTTGTACATAATTTTTTGAGATGTTGATGGCACTAGTGTTATCACAATACATAGTGGCTTGTATTGTAGATATCCTATAATCTTCCAATAATTGTTTCATCCAAAGAAGCTGTGTACAGCAACTACGTGCTGCAATATACTCCGCTTCGACTGTGGAAAAGGACACTGAATTTTGTTTTCTGCTTAGCCATGCTACCAAGTTGTTTCCAATGTAAAAACAACCTCCATATCTGCCCTTTCGATCCTCAACATTCCCAGCCAGTCTGCATCTGAATAACCTGGAAGAAGGGTAGTGGTGTCTCTAGTAAACCAGATTCCATAATTCAATGTACCACTTACATATCTGATGATCCTTTTTACAGCAGCAACATGAGACTCCTTGGATTTGGCCTGACATCTTGCACACACTCCAACACTGAAGGATATGTCTGGCCTACTGGCTGTAAGGTACAGAAGACTTCCAATCATGCTTCTGTAGAGGGATTGATCTACATCTTTGCCACTGTCATCCTTTGAAAGTTTTAGAGTAGTTGTCATGGGAGTTCTCATAGCCTTTGCATCTTCAAGTCCAAATTTCTTCACCAGATTTTTTGCATATTTTGCTCGAGATATGAATATACCAGATTCATCCTGCTGTACCGCAAACCAAGGAAAAACGTTTGTTCACCAACCATACTCATTTCAAATTGTCTTTTCATTGTATTTATAAATTCATCAATTTTGGACTTTGAGGTAGACCCAAATACAACATATATTTGAGTTACAATTAGTCCAGGATTCAGATGCTTAATGAAAAGAGTTTTATCAGTTTCTTCCTGTTTGCATCCTTTGCTTAGAAAGAATGATATAAGCCTTTCATACCAAGCTCTGGGGGCTTGTTTCAACCCAAATAAAGTCTTTTTGAGTCTAAAGACATAGTTCAGGTGAGATGGATTTGTGAATTCTTGGGGCTGCTCCACATAAGCTTCCTCATTGAGTACACTGTTTAGGAACGCATTTTTAACATCCATCTGGTATAGTCTGAAATTGATGTAGCAGGACACAGCTAGCAATAGTCTGATGGATTCTAGTCTGGCTACAGGAGCAAATGTTTCATCAAAGTCTATCCCTTCAATCTGGGTGTAGCCTTGACCAACAAGTTTGGCTTTGTTTCTAACTACATTTCCTTGTTCATCTGACTTGTTTCTGAAGATCCATTTGGTCCCAATTATATTTCCTACTTTTGGATGTGGTACCAGCTCCCAGACGTTGTTTCTTTCAAACTGGTCGAGTTCCTCCTGCATAGCATGTACCCATTTTTCATCTGTCAAAGCTTCCTTGACATTTTTTGGTTCAATTTGGGACATATGGCAGATGTTTCCCATATCGGCAGCAAATTGTTTTCTGGTTACATTCCTTTTAGATAGATCATTGAGAATTTTGTCAAGTGGATGGACTTTTTGAATTCTAGCAGATGGTCTATTCAACACTTTTGGTTCTGCAGCATCAGGTGTATCTGGGTAGTGAGATGCTTCTGGAAGGTAGATGTATCTGCACAACCAGATTCATCCGTGCCACATTCTTCAGTATTATTCTGACTTTCTGCTAGGTGTGGTTTCTCCCCAGTTTCAGCTTTCGGTTTTGGTTGAATCTCTAACTGATCAGCCTCTACTTCCTGTTTGTTAGCCTTTTCATTACTCAATTTTTGAGAAAGATTAGCAAAATTGTCAAAGGCATCAGATTTATCAAGAATAAACATAACCCTGGTATATCTGGAGAAATCTTTACCACATACGTAGATGTATCTCTTACCACCAATACCCATTAGATCCATGTGATTAAGTTCAAGAATACGAGAGGTGTTGAGAGATATACCTGGCATGTGTTGACTTTTGATTTCTTACCCTTTTGAAAATCAGTACATATTCCATCTCGAATGTTCTTGATATTGGGTAGGCCTCTCACAACTTGCATCTTAGCTGGCTTTGTCAGATCATGGTATTTCAGATGTCTTGACTGGTTTTACCATAATTCCTCAGTTTTGGCCCTTACAGAATTGCAAGTTATGTGACTTTCAAGTGTGTAGCATTTGTCCTTGGATCTGATTCCCTTAAATAGGACATTTTCCAATGGATTTGAGTTCCTGTCACAACTCAATACCTTGCAATAATCTTTAGAAAATTGGACAAACAGGTTATCATCACATAATTGACCTACACTAATTAGATTAGCCTTAAGCCCAACAACATACAAGACATTGATTAATGTAGGTAGTCCTTTGATATTGATGATACCAGATCCATCTATTTTACCTTTTTGACCATCACCAAAGGTAACAACACCTGACATTTTTCAAAGTGTGACAATAAAGAGAGATCACCTGTCATGTGTCTAGAACATCCACTGTCAAAATACCAGGTGTTAGGAATCAAAGCACTGGAAGATAATTGAACTACATAAGTGTTAGTTCTAATTTTCTTTTCTTGCCTAGAAACAAGTCTTCTTTTGTGTGAGTTGATTAATTTCAAGTACTCATGACACCTAAATACATCATGACCAGATTTAGCACAAAAATTACAGAATACCTAGAAGACAGATGTATCCTGCCGACTCTGACGAGGTTGAAATTTTCCGCCGATTTGACGGACAGATTCATCTTGCTTGTACATATTTGGCTGAAATTGTCTAGATGCATCTATGTAGTTTCTACTTTGCTCCTTGTATTTGTATCCAAATTCTCTTACAAAGTTCATTTTATTGTCATGATTTTTACCTTTACCTTCATATTCAAGACCTGTTTTCATGCTAACAGGTCTACCACTGTTCAGGATTTCATCAAGTTGGACAGATCCAAGTACCAGTTTCTTGATTTTGTCTTGTGCATTAGCAAGTTCTGTGCTTAACCTGCTTACCATATTTTGTTCATCATCTGGGAATGCAGATGCGTCCAGATGTCTTTCCCTACTGTGTTCAGCGAAAACTTGCAATAGTTGGATCCTCTCTTCTACTTTTTGAAGTTCTTTCTTTAAAATTTCAGTGTTTAATCCAGATTCATCTGAGTTAGTTCCTGCATAAGAAGTGATGTGATCCAGACCCTCGACAATCGGAGTCATAGCAGGCATGACGGGAAAATTTAAATATTCAAGTCAAAACAAGAATTCAGCGGGTTCGACGAGCTTTGAAGATCAAACCGTGTCGAAAAGAACCAAAAATTGAATCACGACTGTAAATGGAATTGGTCACGACCGTAACTTTTGAAGCACACGGCCGTAAATGAAGGATCACGACCGTAACCTGCTCTCTGTCTATTTCATAACCGGATAAAAGGACTTACGACCGTAACAAGAATATATTCACGGCCGTGACATATTTAAATTACACAATTTACGGCCGTAAATGAAGACACTCACGGCCGTAAGATAGCTTCTGGACTTGCGCCGCTGTTGGAATTTAAAGATTTTTCATTATTTTATTTCCTTATCAGTTTTAACTATTTTAGGTTAGTTAGAACTTTATTTTGAGTCCATTAGCGATAGGGATTTTGCTTATTTATACGCTTTTTCCATTCATTGTAATTCAGACTTGAAATTTGAATAAAGAGTTTATTGAGTGATTCAATAATTTTATAGGTGGATTTCCTATATGTTTAGAACTTATCAAGAGTGATTCTTGTGGCGTTCGACAATCGAACTTATCAAATATTCGTGAGAATATTTGTGGCGTTCAAAACCAGAAACTCATCAAGGAAATTGGGCAAATCCTTGTGGCGTTTCGAAAGTCGTGGTTCTTTAATCCGCATCGTCGAGCCATCGCATCGTGAATATCGGGTCATGATTCATCCGTCAAACCACAAGCTGAGTTCGGAACTTTCCGGCGTTTCTTCCGCGCTTCGAATTTCATCATCTGGTATCAGAGCTGGACTTTGAATTCAGGTTTTTTCTATCTAGTTTGATTTTTATGTTTATCATCGAGTCCCATAAAAATCATCCATATCTTGTTGAGTGTTTTGTTTTCAGTTTTGTTTTCGTTCTTCTTGTTCTTGAGTTTGTTGAGTCTTTAATCCAGAAAATCGTTCCAACAAAATTCAAAAGTATTTGTTTTGCTTAATTATTATCCGAATTAAGTTTCGTTTGTTTTGTCCTGTTCGTTGTCAAATTTTTGGGTTTATTAAAAAATTATTTTTTTTATTCCGAAAATTCATCTAAAATTCAAAAAAAAAAAAAAGTTCATTCAAGAACCACTTTCTTGAATTTCTTGATCCTTTTTTTCATTATTCTTTTTCTGTGTCCTTCCACATAAATTTCACAATGTCCAATTCTCATGAAAATGCCAAAGATCGTATGTGGAGATTTTTGAATGATGCTTTGATGAGGTTGGATAAACTAGATGAAAGGGAGGGGAAATTGAAAAAGGGGCGATCTCAAGCAAATTGTAGTGAAGAGAGTCATTATAGGCGTGATCCTAAACCTAGGGATGGAATTGGGGTTAAGAGAGGAGTCGAGATTGATCATAAGGCAATTTTGAAGATTCAAAAAGAAATTTATGAAGAAAAATTGAGGTGTGAACAGGAGGCAGAAAAAAATATTTGGCTAAATTACAAAAGAAGGAGGAGAAACAAAAGGCGGTAATTAGATGGTTAGAAGAGAGTGAAAATCATGTTGAACCTCGGGATATGAAAATTGAAAAGAAGGAGGGAGGCTTGAGACATGAATTAGTTGAAGAGACCCCGAACTTCGTGGTAGGAGTTGAAAATGTGGAGTTAGGTGAACAAACTCCAAAATTCGATGAGGAATTAGAAGTTGGGGTAGAAGTTCAAAATTTGGGTTTTGAATTGGTAGATCCACATTTTGGTAGTGATGAGGTAGTACATGAACATGGTGATTCAAATGTGGAGGTCGGAGATGTGGTTGAGTGAGATGATAAAAAAATTGAACAAGAAATTGCAAAGGAGGAAAGAGGCGGAGAGAAGAGCCTCTTGGTTCAAGAAGTGAAGTTGGTGGTGGTTTATCATGAATACAATGATCCATACCTTATACCTCATGAAGCTAACATGTCCCTCCCCATTTTGTTTAAATCTTTTTTGCAGGTTAATTATGTTTGGAAGCTTCAACCACACTGCAAATGGCAAATGAAGTTCAAGCTCCATCTCTTCCATGTTTTCCAATCAAAGGAGCATAATTTATTGAACTCATGGCATGGAAGCAATAATTTCCCGTTTGATCCAGGAGGTGAAGTGAAACAACAGGAACAAAGTTATAATTCGGGACGAATCATCCTAAAGAAGGAGGTATGATGTGATCCAGGACCCTCGACAATCGGAGTCATAGCAGGCATGACGGGAAAATTTAAATATTCAAGCCAAAGCAAGAATTCAGCAGGTTCAAAGAACTTTGAAGATCAAACCGTGTCGAAAAGAACCAAAAATTGAATCACGGCTGTAAATGGAATTGGTCACGACCGTAACTTTTGAAGCTCATGGCCGTAAATGAAGGATCACGGCCGTAACCTGCTCTCTGTCTATTTCATAACTGGATAAAAGGACTTACGGCCGTAACAAAAATATATTCACGGCCGTGACATATTTCAATTACACAATTTACGGCCGTAAATGAAGACACTTAAGGCCGTAAGATAGCTTCTGGATGTGCGCCACTGTTGGAATTTAAAGATTTTTCATTATTTTATTTCCTTATCAGTTTTAGCTATTTTAGGTTAGTTAGAACTCTATTTTGAGTCCATTAGCGATTGGGTTTTATTTTGCTTATTTATACGCTTTTTCCATTCACTGTAATTCATACTTGGAATTTGAATAAACAGTTTATTGAGTGATTCAATAATTTTATAGGTGGATTTCCTATATGTTTAGAACTTATCAAGAGTGATGATAAGTGTGCTTTACACACTTATTTAGTTCCTAAATTAGCAATTTAATTGACAAATAGAGCAAATATCTACGTATAAATTGTGTTTATCTTGTACAATTAGGTACAAACTCAATTGAAAAGAAAATAGACAAGATCGGAGAGCGATTGAGCGAAAAGAAGAGCAATTTCGATGTCCAAGGACGTAATTGAAAGAAATCAAAAGTATGGGGACTCAATTGCAACATCTCAGAATGATGGAGGACCTACTTTGCAAATATTGCAAGGGCATATTTGTAATAAAAGTCAAAATGCGAGGACTAAATTGAAGAAGACCAGAAGATGGAAGACCAAATTGCAATCATGGAAGAACAAAGCTGCCAGGTGAACCACGCGATCGCGTGGTTAGACCAGGTCGCGTTCGCGAAGTCAGGCCAAAGAACAAACCGAGAGTTTTTAGCCCAGCCACGCGATCGCTAGGCATTCAACCACGCGATCGCGTGGTCAGAATTTTGAGCAAAAATCTGGCCGACCCGGTTCGGCCCAAACACGGAAGGACGCGGATCTACGCGAAAAATGGTATTTTTGGGCATTTTGAGTAGGGTTTCACATACTTTATCACAATTTTTCACTCTCTACAAACCCTAACCTCATTTTCTCTCTTTTCTTTCTTCTTTTCTTTTTCTTTTTTTTTTTTTTTGATTTAGTTTGTAAATTAGTTTGTAGTTTAGTTTTGTTTCTAAGTTACTAGCATCCATTGGATCAAAGAAGCAAGAAGTAAGTGGAAATACAAAGCATTGTTGAAAGATTCTTGGAGCAAAAATCAAGGGAAGTGTTGTATTTCATTTTTCTTGTATTTTTATCCTTAATTTCTATATTTTGTGATGTATTTTCATAAACCTTATCTTTTTTGGAATATTTATATAATGGGCTAGTTGTTTTATGTTGGGATGATTGATGTATCTTAACTTAGTTTAAGTAATTTTAATGTTTGTTTATTAATGTTGAGCTTATTTCATGTGTGTTTGTTGCTGAGATTATCCCATGTGTTTGATTGATCACCAAATATATGTTTTGTGAAGTGTATGATAATCGAAAGATATTATGCATTTTAGACCAAATAACAAATGCTCTAGGTTCTTGTTAAGGATAGAGATATACCTTAAACCCTAGATGATCCACTGAGCTATTTTCACAAAGAGTTAATGCAATTGATTGGGCTTTAATCGAAAAAGAGATATAGTAGGTTAAACCAATTGATTAGGGTTAATTTCACTCGAGAGAGGTAATTAGCTAGGCTTGGAGAATCGGGTCTAACATTGTAAATGAGTAATTTATTAATTTGCATGTATTGAGAAATTATTTAAGCAAGAGTTAAGTGAAATCATGAATCCCAACTATTTTATCTTTCATTTTCCTTATTTTAATTTGGTTTAAAATTAGTTTCTTTAATTTAGAATTTTCCAACTCCATCTTTTAATTGTGTGTTTTATTTGTTAAGATTAAATTAACTAGAGTATAATAGAATATACATTCCTCATGAGATCGACAACCCGGACTCAAAAAGTCCATTTTATTACTTGTACGCGACCTGTGCACTTGCGGTACACTATTTTGAGCGAACAAGTGATTCTTGTGGCGTTCGACAATCGAACTTATCAAATATTCGTGAGAATATTTGTGGCGTTCAAAATCAGAAACTCATCAAGGAAATTGGGCAAATCCTTGTGGCGTTTCGAAAGTCGTGGTTCTTTATTCCGCATCGTCGAGCCATCGCGTCGTGAATATCGGGCCATGATTCATCCGTCCAACCACAACCTGAGTTCGGGACTTTCCGGCGTTTCTTCCTCGCTTCGAATATCATCAAGAAGAGTTTCCAGGATCAGTTCTAGATGTCTGTAAAGCAGTAAAGGTAGTTACTTGTTTTTAAGAATTGTAGTTGTTTGAATCTGAGCCAGATTCATCTGTGTTTCCATCACTCCATGTATCATTCATCACCATCCTTCCTTTGGTCTTCTTTTGAGTATTAGGACAATCTGCTACAATATGTCCATATCCTTCACGTTCTCTACATTGAATACGACTCTTAGGCTTTTCTTCAGACGAGTTAGCATTATTTTTATGATAAAAATTATTTTTCCTCCATTGTTTTTGTGATTTTTGATTCTGGCCTTGAAGATTTGTGGATCTTTCCTTTTGTTTACCCTTGAGGAACATTTTAAATTGTCTAGTGAGAAGTACGAAGTTTTCATCGTCATCTGTCTCCCCAGATTCGTCTGGATCTTCACTGCTTGTCTTGAAGGCAATCCCTGCATTTTTGTCTTTCTTCTTCGGGCCAGATTTAACTCATAGGTCATTAATGACACTACAAGTTCCTCAACTCGCATAGTGGAAAGGTCATTGCTTTCTTCAATTGTTGTCACTTTTGCATGGAACCTGTCTGGTAAAGATCTAAGGATTTTTTGTACAATCTGCTCATTTGAGTAGGTTTTCCCAAGAGCTTCAGCTGAGTTGGTGAGATCACTCAATTTGGCGTAGAAGCTTTTGAAATCTTCTTTCTCATCCACAGACAGTTGTTCTAACTCAAGAGTGATCATCTGCAGCTTGGAGGTTTTGACAGCATTGGTTCCTTCATTTGCTACCCTCAAAGCATCCCATGCTTCCTTGGCGGTTCTTAAGGATGAGATTAGCCTGAATTGACCTGGATCAACCAAAGAAATAATAACATTAAGTGCTTTAGAATTCCAATTTGCATTAGTTAATTCATCAACAGTATAAGCACTTCTAGATACAGCTGTGACAATACCTCAAACAGTGACAGTGGGTATTGTGTAACCATCAAGGACAGATGTCCAACAATGTTCATCAATAGACTGAATATAAATTTCCGTACGAATTTTCCAATATGCATAATTATTATCAGTCAACAAAGGTGGTCTAAGTGATGCAGAATATTCCATTTTAGACAACCGGATCTCACTTTCTAGAAGTGAACCGGCTCTGATACCAATTGAAAATTTAAAGTTGTCTAAATTTAATATTTAAACGAACAGACCATCACTGATTAATCTGTTATTTTTCAATACTGTTATTAGTTACATGAATCTGGCTATCATAGTTTTGTCAGAACAGTAAAGTATAAACAGACGTATGTGAAGTCTTGTTATAAATAGAATGAAACTGACTTTCAGAAACTTATCTAGACAGAAAACGTGAAGTTTTGTTTTAGTACAGATCCAGATGAATCCTAGTGACTCAGATTTGTCTGGATATTACTTCATGAACAGATTAACTAAATGATGCAGAATCGTAAATAGACAAGAACACGATAATTTGAGTTTAACGAGGGAAAAACCCTAACAGGGAAAACCCACGGACCGCATCCTGGGGACAAAAATCAATCACTATATAAGGAATGAGTTTATACAGATCAATCTAAACTACATGATAAATCTACACATAGACTTTATCAAACATCCAAGAAATAGATCACTCCCTGATCCTTCTATGACATGTAATATGAGCTGGCGTCCCACCACTCTTCTGTAGCTTTCTTTGAATCTGTAACAATCTTCAGCAACACGAACTCCCGTTCGATCTTGATCCAAACCTCCCGTTTGATCTTCAGGCTGAAATTCTCTCCTTCTCTAAGTGATTGAATTCTCCTACTGGAGTACCGAAGTCACAACACAATTGAAGCCTTTAATGTTCTTGCACCACACGAAAAATTAGCTTCAAGACTTCTTAATGAAGTAGACGTGTTTATTGTGAAGCACCACACAGATTTTTTTTTCCACGTCTTTTGAAAAACGTCCCGTTTTTCTTCTATTTAAAGTGCAATTAGGTTACTTGACTTCCAAGTTTCCTTATTGCACAAGATCTCTAATACCTGCAAAATACATTAGAGATAATTAGAAAAAGGTAAGATAATTATTCTTAAAAAAATCTTACCATAAAATAAGATAATGATAAATCTTGAAATATCTTACCATAAAATAGGATACCAAGTATAAGCACCATATTTTCGGCCAACACAAGAATCAAGATTTTCGGCCTTATCAAAAAGCAATCTTACCATATGTAGATAATCTTGAATATTCTCGGCCATTTCAAGAATAAGCTTGAATGCCAAGATTACTCAGAAATTGATCATCAAGAATTTTACCAAAAGTAATCAATGTTTCTTGATTCACTTCACAATATTTCGAGATCATGATCCTAACAAATCAATATTATACTCGGCCAATCAGAATATTTTAACAAGACTTAAAATATAATCAAAATACTTATAAGTGATAAAGATAGAATTTCAAGCCAAGTAAAATACTATCACAATATTTCTTGATCATTATCATAGAAGATAAGCAACAAATATTATCATAATATATAGGAGATGAAGACAATATTACGTCCAAGAAATATTTGAGTAATTTAATTAAACTTAATAAATTACTAAATAAAAATATTTAGTAATAAACTAAATTTATCAAATTATAAACATGTAGGAAAATAGAAAATGCCAATAAATATAACTTAAAATAGTTAACAATCTCCCCTTTTGACTTTTTTTATTTTTCCAAAACATAATCATCTTTTCACAAATATAGAAAGAAGTAACATGCAATTATTAAGCTCCCCCTATCAAAATTCTCCCCCTCAAGTCATGCATCATAATAAGCTCACTTCAACAAATTCATGCATGTAACGAGGGAAAAGTAATAAGCACATAAAGGATAATCAAAATAAACCAAAAGTTACTTCAACATTCAATCAATCAGAAAAGATGAGAAAAAAAAATACTACTCTCCCTTTTGGAAGAAATAGGGGAAGCAATCCACGTCTTGTAACATGCCAATGTAAGGACGAGTAGACAAAAATTAGGCAAAATTCAGTTACAGACAATAAAACCTGCAAATAAAGGTTGAGTTTTAGAAAACTCTGAAAACACAATCAATGCTCCCCCTTACTGCAATGCATAGAAATTTAATGCAGTAAGATATATATATATCTCTCCCCAACGACCCCTCAAACATAGAATTCATGAAAACATGCAAATAGATTCCAGTTGCCAATTATGCCATCCTGTCTAGTCGATTTAGTTTGGCCAGACCCATCTATAGGTCTCTAGACACCCAGATTTATGGTTTTTGAGAATCAACATAGGCACCAGTCGACCAAGACTTAAAACTGAAAGGTGTAAGCGTACCTTTGGTAGTCTGCATAAGGCTACTAACAAATGATGAATGATCATACCTGGATCCACCTGGTGTAGTGTATTCATCTGCCCTTGTACTCAGTTTATTTTTCTTTGTGGTCACCGTGTTATTCACCTTTTTTTTTGTTCTTTTTGTCTGGCCTAACAGTCTCTTCTTCTTCTGATTCTACAGCATCATCCTTATTTTTAGGCCCTTCTCTCTTATCAGATTCATACTACTCCTCTGATTAATTTCAAATGCTCATCAATATTAGAGGTGTGTCTCAAGAGTAAGAGCACTTCGTACTCTACCACCTACAATATTTTGGAGATTCACAAGGATAAATTTACATTAATTGAACTCCATTTTCGCTTAGTACCCCTTCCTTGCAACCAATCTATCTTAACTCCTGATTGATCTTGTATTGTAACATATGATTGTAACTTTTCCAGCAGTTCATCGATAGTGGCAGCAAAAATAAGGATCCTCCTAGAAAATGGAGAGATGAATCCCTATTTCACAGCATAATCAAGAAATGTTAGTAAACCATCAAAGAAGTTGTTAACATTTAAAAGCCCAATAGGCTTAGTATAGAGACTCAGCTAAGCCCATGAGGTAATATTAAATATTTCATCTAAAGTACCAAAACCTCCAGGCATGACAATGAAGACATAAGAACCATATAACATGCTAGTTATGCGTTCATGGATTGATAACGTCTGTACTTCATGCCATCGTGTTTTGCCTGCGATATCAACTAAAGGAATAGGTGTAACACCTATCACTCTCGCTTTCTCTGTTTGAGCGGATTGTGAAACACAACCCATCAATCCAGTGCTGCCCCCTCCATATACTAGATTGATACCTCTCTCTC
Organism: Ligustrum vulgare; assembly: GCA_963555705.1. Lineage (NCBI taxonomy): Eukaryota > Viridiplantae > Streptophyta > Magnoliopsida > Lamiales > Oleaceae > Ligustrum > Ligustrum vulgare. Next base: position 14,961,841 of record OY743185.1, read on the forward strand.
CCAACTTCTTCCCCTAGAAGCACTGATGCTTCTAGATATGCAAAGCCTATCCCGATTTTTGATACACAAAATACACAGATAGTTTTGATCTGTCGAAGTTTTGATCCTTCCATTTTTAAGAATAAAAGGAAGGAAAACTTACTAGAAATTGTTATTTTGGGATGCATTAAACTACGAAATTATCTGACTTTTTAAACTCAAAATATTCACTATTTATTGCTCGTCTTTTCAAAAAGTTACTATTTACTTTTGACTAAATGACACCACTTTTGATCATATCTCTGACAGCATATATTTTTCTCCATAATTGATGCTCTTTCGATGATCTCTCAGTAACAATCTGTTAATACGCGAAAAAAATGAAAATACAAAATACTTTGTTAAAATATATATGTATACATATATACACTATACTGATTTACCTTGTATCAATGCTGAGTAGCCAAAATATCATTGTTTATAATAGCCTGAAAAACTGGATCTTTTGCTATTATATTTTTTAGACTATAACAGTCTTTATCATTGTTGAATTAAGCTTATAAAGATAGTAGCTCACGCTGCACATATCCATATGGGTGCGTCTCAAGAGTCAATCAGATATTATCCAAAGACTTCTTACTCAGTCCACCCTTAATGAAATCTATTTTATCATCTCAATTTATGGATGAATATCCTATTGATTTACAATGGGTATCACATGTCCATCGAGCACATTTGTAACAACCTTTCAATTTTTTTGCTCTTCGCTTCTTTGCAAAAGTACTCTTACCTAAGCCAGGCATGTGCTTAGAAAATGAATATGGTAATTCACCAGCTAATCTAATTTTTGCTTCGATCAACCAACAAACATCTTCTGGGATACCTTGATCCATCAGCAGCCTCAATCTTTCGAGTCGAACTCGGTAAATCTTTTTCAAAACATTGAATGGAAGATTTGAGTAGTATTTTCGAATATTTGATAGTATAACATCCATTTTGATGGATCTGATTTTATTCCCAAATGATCTATTTAAATGCATTATTCAACGTGTAATAGAGCGGTGGCTTCGCGTGTCATTGATTCCTCCAAGAAAAGGGAAAATATTTGTAATCAAAAGATGGGGACAAGGATCATTTTCTTGTGATTTCGTTCCAATTACCTTTTTAGATAAACTAAATCAAGGTATACTGATTTATAAATTCGAACAAGTAAATATTGTATTGAATCAGAAGTTCATATGTACAAGAGAAATATGTATATAGTATGAACCAGAAGTTCATAAGTGAAATATACATTGTATTGAACCATACATTGTATTGAACCAGAAGTTCATCGACATTGTATTGAACCAAATATTCATACAAAGAAATGAAATAAAACCGTATTGAACCAGAAGTTCTATAATAAACGGTTAGATTATCAAAAGTTTCAAATTATTTTCTATGAGAATAACTTATTCAGAAATTTTTTATCATACAACAATATTCTATGTCAAATAGGGATTAGCTCAAGAAGCTTTATGATTTGTAAAAGGTGCTATGTGTATACACTTCATCGAAGCGCACTTAGATAAATGATTGAGATTATATCCCTAAAAGAATGACTTGCGTTGCGGCATTTTAGTCGATTGATATAATATAAGATTTGTGAATATTATGGGGAAAACACGCCATAATTTAGATGATCCCTTTTGAGGCTAAATACTCATGGTGAGTAAAACAAATATCTCATGAATAATTGAGATGATCCCTTTTGATGCTAAATACTCATGGTGAGTAAAATGGATATAGTTAAATGATAAGAGATTTATGTACTTGATCTTTATATGTTATATTGAGAAAAAAGGAAATCGATAAATAAATCGAATATATACACAACTCTCTTGTGAAAATGAGATTGATGAAATTGTAATACTTTGGCCAAATATAAAACCCCAATGTAGGGATTATTGTTCAAGGACCTGAAGTCTAAATGCTTAAATGTGTAAAGCCAGTAATTATTTGTACAAATTAAAAATATTACACAGTCGTAAAAGATGACTCGTTTCGGGCAAATTTTTTCATAGAACTGGCATGACATATGGTAGATAGACTATAGTCTAAATCACTAGCTTGAGCTCTTTGATATACCAATGAGTGAGATCAAAATGTATGATTCTCATCTCGGTACTTTGAGAGTATTCTTTGATGTACCAGTTGATCGCGGTACGTTGGGATTTCAAATAAAATGATTGTAGATTATATGTCGAAATTGATATATACTTCAATGATTGATTATACTTATACAAATCAGAAATTGTGGTTTATGAGATGCAAAAACATACACGTATAATCATTAAAAGATTTAATATACCCAAATTAATATCACATAATGATACAAATGACTCCATGATATTATATGTTGAAATTGAGATTGGAGTGTACTATTTATGACATCTGGAAAATTGATTATTCACTAGAAGTGAACTTGAAAATGAATATTTTATTATTCACCAGAAGTGAATATGAAAATGAATATGTTTAATTATTCATCAGAAGTGAATTCTAGATTTGATTACTCACCCGAAGTGAATTCTAGATTTGATTATTCACCAGAAGTGAATTCTAGATTTGATTATTCACCAGAAGTGAAAGATGCAATCGATAAATTAGTACAACATTGTAGCGACCGAGAAATTTTCACGACTTATTTAAATAAATATTATTTATTTAAAAAAATGTGTCGCTACGACTTTGCTCATTTATTTTTTAAAAAAAGCATGATCGTCTAGCCAATGAAATAAAATTTAATTTATTCTAAATTAGTTATATTCCAAATTCCAAATTTTATTAAATGATGTTCAAGTCCGTTATTTGACTTGAAGTCAAATTTTAGCAAAAATATTCTAGGATCATTATTTATTTATTTTGTCAAATTTTCAATTTATTTGGATTCAAATTATTTTAAGTCCAAATGTTGATTTATTTTAGATCCTAACTTTTAAGCCCAACTTCTAGTCTTTAATGCCATATTCCAATTTAACCAAATCCAAACCCCTTGGCCTAATTTTAAAGCCCAATCCATTAATCAGCAGCTTCACTTCAAGATATTTTTACCTTCTACACAGATGATCCTCTAATCACTCTACAATCCCATTCATACTTCCTTTCCCTAATCAACCAAGTAAATTTCTGAAATTCAGTCAGTATACCATACTCTTCAGTGTTCACGCGCCAATTTGCATATCAACAGGTTTCTTCCCCCAATCTCACCATCTTTCCATAATTTTGAACTGAAGCAAATCAATACATATAACCTCCTATTCCCCTCCCTCACGAACTCACACAAGACTTTCAGTAGACACTAATGGGGTAAGAATCCCTTCCTCCTCCACCGAAAAACATGGCTACTCTGCTGAAAATTTCACCTGCAAGACTCTTCCATCCAATAAATAGAATTCGGGAAAGTCGAAGGTCGTCACCTCGATTCAATCAATAGGTCGAAGGGGACAAAAAGAAATCCAAATCAGACATCATCACTGTAACGCCCCGAATTCCGTGAAGCTCGGGATGCCACTTCGTCCTTTAAAATTGACTTTATTGCGGAAAATAAATTTAATTCAAAGCGTCACATTCATCATTTGAAAATCTCAGCGGAAACTTAATTAATTTAAATACAAAACAATTCATAAAACTTGTGTCTCAATTATTTTAAATGAAATTAACGATAAATAATTTAACGAGTAACATTCATAAAATTGTCTAATAACATCATCATTTATTTAATTTTTCCATCGCTGCCATCTCCAAAATCTGCGAAAACTGTTAAAATAATGGAATGAGTATTTCGAAAAATACTCAGTAGACTCATCACCAATAATTAATTTACAGAATAATTGAACACGTAACTATGCAATCATACAGTGAAATCATCATCATATTCTTGGGCTTTTGAATTTTCAAAATCAAGGCTGTTAAAATCATAGGGTGTGGATAGTCTCGCCTCGTGCACTTAAGGCACATAAGTTATGCATAACATCATCATTTCTCATCTTATCTCATAAGAGATATTCTTTTCTCGTCTCATGCATCAAAGCATGTAAATCACGTAATTTCACATAAGACATGCAATTATAATTTAAACTAGTTAGTGGGGGCGAGTCTACCTCAAATCACGAGTCTGAAAGTTGAGCAAGAAATTTCACGTTGTTCTTCTAAATGTCCAGGCGCCTCGTCTAGCCAATATATGAAATAAATCTTAAAGTTGAATTTGGAATTCAAATGTTTTGAAATGAAAGAGTTTTAAAATAAGAAAATAAAAGTTTAGGGATTAAAATGAATACTTTTGAAAATTGAGGGACTAAAATGAATACTTTAAAAGTTGAGGGACTAAAATGAATACTTTTGAAAGTTGAGTTGAAACTCAAAATGAATATTAAACTATAGGGCTGAAATAATAGATTTTAAAAATGGAGTGGCTGATTGAAATCATTTAAGACTTAAGGACTAGAATTATAAGTTTTAAAGCTAAGGGAATGAAATAAATCATTTCGAAAATAAGTGGGATGACTTATAAGATTTTAAAAATGCTAGGGCTCAATTAACTCATTTCAAAAGTGTAGGCATTAAATTAAAAGACTTCTAAAACAAGGGGACTGAAGTAGACACATTTCAAAGTTTGGGGCTTAAAAGAAATTTCAACAAAATCAAAATAAATATAAAAATTTTACACACTCTATCTCTCTTCATTTCGTTATACAGAGAAGAGACGAGAGGGAGGCGACGGGGAGGGGCAAATCCCCTTCCTCCGGTCCACGCCGGTCAGGATTCTGGCGCTCTTGCGCCGACGAGTTGGCGCGGTGCTGCCGCCATCACTTGGCGGCGACGGAGGTGGTTTTTGTGCGGTTTAGGTGCGAGGAAAGGGTGCGAAACCGAGGTGAAAGGTGGGGCGATCTCCGGCGAAAAATCGGTGAATATGGGTCGTCAGTTGAGGTAAGTTATGGGTTAGCCTGATTCTTGGGATTTAGGCTTGATTTTGGGTTTTTCTTGACTTTGGGCAGTGGGATGCTTCTTGGGGCGGTGTGATTTTAGTAGTGGCATTGTGGATGGAGGTTCGACGGCGTAGTGTGACGACGAAGGTGATGACGGTGGTTGGCAGCTTGGGATTGGTATAGGTTGAGTGATTTCTTGAGTTGGGAGTGATGGAATTGTGGCAGTGGTGTTGATGGGCGGTCTTGGCTATGGCAGTGATGTGATGCTCGACGATGGTCGTAATTCTTAGGCTGGTGGGCTGAAGGCAGTTGTGACGACCCGAATTCTCGACCATTCGAGTGCCACAAAAAGTGACTCATATCATATTATCGAGACTTAAATAGTAATGTAAAATTATTCAAAAGAATAATTAGAATCCCATAATTTTATTTGTGAATAAAAATAGAACATAATTTTCTTACATAAAGTTCAACATAATTATCTCATCAATCTTAACCACTTTTGCCACTTCCATGTTGACCGCCTCGAACCTTCAATTATCTGAAAATGGTAAATATCGTGGAGTGAGATTTATAAAATCCCAGTAAGTATACCAAGCATAAATTTTCTTTTGAATGCATATGGATCATTTTCATCATAACATAGGATAGGATTGAAATATTCATAAACATAGGGAGACACAAGAATTTTACCGAACTTAAATGGCAAGAATTCTTATGTGTAGCGCTACTAAACTCTGGTCCCCTTAGCATAATCATAAACATATCATATGGAACCCATAACAATCTTGTGAGATTGATTTCATAGCAATGATCCAAACATTTTCATAAAAACATAAGATATACTTACTTGTCATAAAAACATACTTACTTTTCATAAAAACATAAGGTATACTTACTTGTCATAAAAACATACTTACTTTTCATAAAAACATAAGGTGTATTTACCTTTCATAAAAACATAAGATATACTTACTTGTCATAAAAACATACTTACTTTTCATAAAAACATAAGGTGTATTTACCTTTCATAAAAACATACTTACTTTTCATAAAAAACATAAGATATACTTACCTTTTAAAAGATTAAAATGAAGTGTAGTAGTAAATGGACCAAAACTTTCTTGACCACCTTGAATTTCTCTTACTTGTGGATTTTGTCAAGAGATTGGAAATAAGTGTATATGTGTAGAGTTGTGTGTAAAAGAGATGGGTTTAAATAGATGTATAAAGTTGGCATATTGTAAACATAATCATTCAATTCTATTAATTTTAACACATCATTTTCTTAAAGTAAAGCACCATTCATATACTTTTCCATATTTATACAAATAATATGCTCTTCATGATTATATATAATGGAGTATATAAATCATTCATATACTTTTCCATATTTATACAAATATTATGCTCTTCATGATTACATATAATGGAGTCTTATCAATCATTCATATACTTTTCCATATTTATACAAATATTATGCTCTTCATGATTATATATAATGGAGTATATAATTCATTCATATACTTTTCCATATTTATACAAATATTATGCTCTTCATGATTACATATAATGGAGTCTTATCAATCATTCATATACTTTTCCATATTTATACAAATATTATGCTCTTCATGATTATATATAATGGAGTATATAATTCATTCATATACTTTTCCATATTTATACAAATATTATGCTCTTCATGATTACATATAATGGAATCTATCAACCATTTATATACTTTTCCATATTTATTAAATTAAGATTCTCATAATTATTATATATAATGGAACCTCTCATGCTTGCATATATTTTCTTAATTTAAATAATAAAAGTAATTTTTGTACAAATAAATATTGGGATAACATTGAATTAAGTACTTAGACTTAATATACTTTAAATCAAGAGAATGGAGATATTTTTAGAAATTCGGAATTTAATTTAAAATCGAACGATCTCGATTATTTCTTGACTTGGCTATACGAATACGTCGTGGCGTTAACTTAATAAAAATGGGTGAAATAGTAGCGACATGATTTTCTATTAAAATAATTATTAATCGCGTAAAAATTCTTGGTCGCTACAGCAGTGCAGCATATTGAAGATGGGTGACGAGTTTTGGTTGTGGATTGAGGCTCTGCTGATTATGGTCGGGTTTGTGTGTTGACTGGGTTGTGCAGATTGTGGATGGTGTATCATGATAATGAAGATGGGAAAGGACTACATTGTGCTGAGAGTCTGTGGCTCGATGGTGGTTGCTGGTCTGGTTGGAGGTGATATAATGGAGTTATAATATGCATAGGTTGTCTGTAGGAAAATGGTAATCGATGGTAATTGGGGAAGGATTTTTGGGTTGATTGGGGGAAATTGCTGAGAATATGGGGTGATGATGATGTGAAAGGAAAAAATTGTGTGAATATAATTATGGGATTGAAGTTGATCATGGGGAAGGGAAAAGAAATGTGCTGAATATGAAAATGGAAGTAGGGGAGGAAATTTTGGGATTAAAATGAATGTGAATTGTTTAAAAAAAATAAATAAAAATTTTAGAATGAATTTAAATTGGAGATAAAATATTTTGGAATTAAATAATTAAAATTTGGATTAAAATACATAAATAATGAAAATAAGATACTTTCATAAAAATTGAAATTGAACTACTATAAATTCAAATAATTTAAATTTTAACTTAAATGGCTAGACGAAAATGTGTTTAAAATAAATAGGTAAAGTCGTAGCGGCACGTTTTAAATAATATTTATTTAAATAAGTCATGAAAAATTCTTGGTCGCTACAACCCTACAACCTTAAAATAATTTCGTCCTCGAAATTTAAAATTTTCTTGATTTAAAATAATTGGATACTTCAAAATTTCTTCTTTCTTAAAATCTTAAAATAATTAATATGACTAGACGATAGCGCTAGTTTTGAATGATAATCGTTAAGGTTGGAGAGTCGTAGCGACAAGTTTGGTAAAACAAGTCTTCTAAGTTTGAAAATTTCTCGATCGCTACAACCTTCTCCACTTAAAATAATTTTGTCCTCGAAATTTTAAACATTCTTGATCTAAATATATGTGGGTATTAAGCCAGACCTCTTTCTTCTTTCTTTTCTCAAGTAGTTTCAGCACTACCTTGTCTACCCCATTGAACTTTGACTAGAGAAATCTCTTTATTAATCTATACTATTTCTTTAAGAAATCATATCGCACCATACTAATCAATCATTATGAAGTCTATCCTCATTCTTCTCAAACCTCCAATAACCAAAATCAATTGTAACATTAGAAATCATATGAATATTCTTTCGTGTAATATACCTAATAACATGTAGTACATTTATGCATCATCTTGATCTCTAACATCTTCCTATATACGTCACCAAAATGTATCACAAAATTCAAATAATATTAATAAACAATTTGCTTCCAAGTAACTAAGATTCTGCTCCCGAATGCCACAACATTTTCTGCAAGATATAACTTGGTATTTCCTATGTATACCTCAAATGATCATATAACTCCACATATACATTGATACTAAATCGATTGCACACTTCACCAATCAGGATGTTTATAAATAACAATCTCCAAAATTATCAAAACTTTAACTCCAAATCGATACTCTGTTCAAGATTTCACTCTTGTAGTAAACATGCTTACCTAAGTCGCAATGTAAATAAAAAACCAATAACTCTCAACCATTTTATACTTGAAAAGTAATATTTCCTCATTGTTCATAGGTCAACCAAAATTTCCCTTTCATAATCTCGGAGTGTCTCCAACAAAATCCTCAAATGTTCCTCATATCGTTTACTATCTCTAGGATAAACCAAAATATCGTCCATGAATACAATGAAGAACATGTCCAATTAATGTTGGAAAACTCGGTTCATCAAATTCATAAATACTGTCGGTGGGTACTTATTCAAAACTTTAAATCCTATCATCCAAATCTCAATCAAATACTTAAGCAAGAAGACAAAATTTAACCCAATAATAAGTCTAAGCATCACTATATTATCAAAAACCCAAAATTCAATTCTTTCTTCTTGCTACTATAAGCTTCAACTTCATATCTAATTCCAAAATTTAAATCTCTGATGTATGTGTACCATAACCTAATTCAATCATGAAACAGAACATGATCTAGTCTCCAAATTCTAATTAAATCACTATTTTCCCATAAAAAAGATTAGAGTTATAATCATCAATCATGACCAATATAAAGTAACCATTTTCGTCTGATGCAATATCTACATACATAGTCAGATATCCTTTTGATAGGAGCCTCCTATACAATAAATATCTAGCATATCCTAGATCTAAATTCCTCCGTTGACTTCTTGTGAAAGGTGCCATGTCCTAGACCAATTATGCAAAGTCCAATTGGCGGGGTTTATCCATTTCTTTTAGTTAAAATTACGATGACGTAAAAATATTTTAAAACTCTTTCAAATTATGCTCAAACTCGTTTTTCTTTCTTTCTTATTTCGGATACAAAAATTTCTCATTCTTTCTCATCAAATTCTCAAAATACTTCATTTCTCATGTATCCGAAATCATCATAATATAAATTTCATGATAAAATCATTTACCTTCGGAGTTGGCGGAGCGAACGATGGCAGTGGCAAAAGTCGTCAAAACATTATTTATTATTATTTTTAAAAAAAAAAAATTCTCTTTTCAAAATTTGCAAGTCTACAGAAACGTAGACCCGCTCTGATACCACGCTGTAACGCCCCGAATTCCGTGAAGCCCGGGACGCCACTTCGTCCTTTAAAATTGACTTTATTGCGGAAAATAAATTTAATTCAAAGCGTCACATTCATCATTTGAAAATTTCAGCGGAAACTTAATTAATTTAAATACAAAACAATTCATAAAACTTGTGTCTCAATTATTTTAAATGAAATTAACGATAAATAATTTAACGAGTAACATTCATAAAATTGTATAATAACATCATCATTTATTTAATTTTTCCACCCCTGCCATTTCATTCGCCGCCTTCTCCAAAATCTGCGAAAACTGTTAAAATAATGGAATGAGTATTTCGAAAAATACTCAGTAAACTCATCGCCAATAATTAATTTACAGAATAATTGAACACGTAACTATGCAATCATACAGTGACATCATCATCATATTCTTGGACTCTTGAAATTTCAAAATCAAGGCTGTTAAAATCATAGGGTGTGGGTAGTCTCGCCTCGTGCACTTAAGGCACATAAATTATGCATAACATCATCATTTCTCATCTTATCTCATAAGAGATATTCTTTTCTCGTCTCATGCATCAAAGCATGTAAATCACGTAATTTCACATAAGACATGCAATTATAATTTAAACTAATTAGTGGGGGCGAGTCTACCTCAAATCACGAATCTGAAAGTTGAGCAAGAAATTTCACGTTGTTCTTCTAAATGTCCAGGCGCCTCGTCTAGCCAATATATGAAATAAATCTTAAAGTTGAATTTGGAATTCAAATGTTTTGAAATGAAAGAGTTTTAAAATAAGAAAATAAAAGTTTAGGGATTAAAATGAATACTTTTGAAAATTGAGGGACTAAAATGAATACTTTAAAAGTTGAGGGACTAAAATGAATACTTTTGAAAGTTGAGTTGAAACTCAAAATGAATATTAAACTATAGGGCTGAAATAATAGATTTTAAAAATGGAGTGGCTGATTGAAATCATTTAAGACTTAAGGACTAGAATTATAAGTTTTAAAGCTAAGGGAATGAAATAAATCATTTCGAAAATAAGTGGGATGACTTATAAGATTTTAAAAATGCTAGGGCTCAATTAACTCATTTCAAAAGTGTAGGCATTAAATTAAAAGACTTCTAAAACAAGGGGACTGAAGTAGACACATTTCAAAGTTTGGGGCTTAAAAGAAATTTCAACAAAATCAAAATAAATATAAAAATTTTACACACTCTATCTCTCTTCATTTCGTTATACAGAGAAGAGACGAGAGGGAGGCGACGGGGAGGGGCAAATCCCCTTCCTCCGGTCCACGCCGGTCAGGATTCTGGCGCTCTTGCGCCGACGAGTTGGCGCGGTGCTGCCGCCATCACTTGGCGGCGACGGAGGTGGTTTTTGTGCGGTTTAGGTGCGAGGAAAGGGTGCGAAACCGAGGTGAAAGGTGGGGCGATCTCCGGCGAAAAATCGGTGAATATGGGTCGTCAGTTGAGGTAAGTTATGGGTTAGCCTGATTCTTGGGATTTAGGCTTGATTTTGGGTTTTTCTTGACTTTGGGCAGTGGGATGCTTCTTGGGGCGGTGTGATTTTAGTAGTGGCATTGTGGATGGAGGTTCGACGACGTAGTGTGACGACGAAGGTGATGACGGTGGTTGGCAGCTTGGGATTGGTATAGGTTGAGTGATTTCTTGAGTTGGGAGTGATGGAATTGTGGCAGTGGTGTTGATGGGCGGTCTTGGCTATGGCAGTGATGTGATGCTCGACGATGGTCGTAATTCTTAGGCTGGTGGGCTGAAGGCAGTTGTGACGACCCGAATTCTCGACCATTCGAGTGCCACAAAAAGTGACTCATATCATATTATCGAGACTTAAATAGTAATGTAAAATTATTCAAAAGAATAATTAGAATCCCATAATTTTATTTGTGAATAAAAATAGAACATAATTTTCTTACATAAAGTTCAACATAATTATCTCATCAATCTTAACCACTTTTGCCACTTCCATGTTGACCGCCTCGAACCTTCAATTATCTGAAAATGGTAAATATCGTGGAGTGAGATTTATAAAATCCCAGTAAGTATACCAAGCATAAATTTTCTTTTGAATTCATATGGATCATTTTCATCATAACATAGGATAGGATTGAAATATTCATAAACATAGGGAGACACAAGAATTTTACCGAACTTAAATGGCAAGAATTCTTATGTGTAGCGCTACTAAACTCTGGTCCCCTTAGCATAATCATAAACATATCATATGGAACCCATAACAATCTTGTGAGATTGATTTCATAGCAATGATCCAAACATTTTCATAAAAACATAAGATATACTTACTTGTCATAAAAACATACTTACTTTTCATAAAAACATAAGGTATACTTACTTGTCATAAAAACATACTTACTTTTCATAAAAACATAAGGTGTATTTACCTTTCATAAAAACATACTTACTTTTCATAAAAACATAAGATATACTTACTTGTCATAAAAACATACTTACTTTTCATAAAAACATAAGGTGTATTTACCTTTCATAAAAACATACTTACTTTTCATAAAAAACATAAGATATACTTACCTTTTAAAAGATTAAAATGAAGTGTAGTAGTAAATGGACCAAAACTTTCTTGACCACCTTGAATTTCTCTTACTTGTGGATTTTGTCAAGAGATTGGAAATAAGTGTATATGTGTAGAGTTGTGTGTAAAAGAGATGGGTTTAAATAGATGTATAAAGTTGGCATATTGTAAACATAATCATTCAATTCTATTAATTTTAACACATCATTTTCTTAAAGTAAAGCACCATTCATATACTTTTCCATATTTATACAAATAATATGCTCTTCATGATTATATATAATGGAGTATATAAATCATTCATATACTTTTCCATATTTATACAAATATTATGCTCTTCATGATTACATATAATGGAGTCTTATCAATCATTCATATACTTTTCCATATTTATACAAATATTATGCTCTTCATGATTATATATAATGGAGTATATAATTCATTCATATACTTTTCCATATTTATACAAATATTATGCTCTTCATGATTACATATAATGGAGTCTTATCAATCATTCATATACTTTTCCATATTTATACAAATATTATGCTCTTCATGATTATATATAATGGAGTATATAATTCATTCATATACTTTTCCATATTTATACAAATATTATGCTCTTCATGATTACATATAATGGAATCTATCAACCATTTATATACTTTTCCATATTTATTAAATTAAGATTCTCATAATTATTATATATAATGGAACCTCTCATGCTTGCATATATTTTCTTAATTTAAATAATAAAAGTAATTTTTGTACAAATAAATATTGGGATAACATTGAATTAAGTACTTAGACTTAATATACTTTAAATCAAGAGAATGGAGATATTTTTAGAAATTCGGAATTTAATTTAAAATCGAACGATCTCGATTATTTCTTGACTTGGCTATACGAATACGTCGTGGCGTTAACTTAATAAAAATGGGTGAAATAGTAGCGACATGATTTTCTATTAAAATAATTATTAATCGCGTAAAAATTCTTGGTCGCTACAGCAGTGCAGCATATTGAAGATGGGTGACGAGTTTTGGTTGTGGATTGAGGCTCTGCTGATTATGGTCGGGTTTGTGTGTTGACTGGGTTGTGCAGATTGTGGATGGTGTATCATGATAATGAAGATGGGAAAGGACTACATTGTGCTGAGAGTCTGTGGCTCGATGGTGGTTGCTGGTCTGGTTGGAGGTGATATAATGGAGTTATAATATGCATAGGTTGTCTGTAGGAAAATGGTAATCGATGGTAATTGGGGAAGGATTTTTGGGTTGATTGGGGGAAATTGCTGAGAATATGGGGTGATGATGATGTGAAAGGAAAAAATTGTGTGAATATAATTATGGGATTGAAGTTGATCATGGGGAAGGGAAAAGAAATGTGCTGAATATGAAAATGGAAGTAGGGGAGGAAATTTTGGGATTAAAATGAATGTGAATTGTTTAAAAAAAATAAATAAAAATTTTAGAATGAATTTAAATTGGAGATAAAATATTTTGGAATTAAATAATTAAAATTTGGATTAAAATACATAAATAATGAAAATAAGATACTTTCATAAAAATTGAAATTGAACTACTATAAATTCAAATAATTTAAATTTTAACTTAAATGGCTAGACGAAAATGTGTTTAAAATAAATAGGTAAAGTCGTAGCGGCACGTTTTAAATAATATTTATTTAAATAAGTCATGAAAAATTCTTGGTCGCTACAACCCTACAACCTTAAAATAATTTCGTCCTCGAAATTTAAAATTTTCTTGATTTAAAATAATTGGATACTTCAAAATTTCTTCTTTCTTAAAATCTTAAAATAATTAATATGACTAGACGATAGCGCTAGTTTTGAATGATAATCGTTAAGGTTGGAGAGTCGTAGCGACAAGTTTGGTAAAACAAGTCTTCTAAGTTTGAAAATTTCTCGATCGCTACAACCTTCTCCACTTAAAATAATTTTGTCCTCGAAATTTTAAACATTCTTGATCTAAATATATGTGGGTATTAAGCCAGACCTCTTTCTTCTTTCTTTTCTCAAGTAGTTTCAGCACTACCTTGTCTACCCCATTGAACTTTGACTAGAGAAATCTCTTTATTAATCTATACTATTTCTTTAAGAAATCATATCGCACCATACTAATCAATCATTATGAAGTCTATCCTCATTCTTCTCAAACCTCCAATAACCAAAATCAATTGTAACATTAGAAATCATATGAATATTCTTTCGTGTAATATACCTAATAACATGTAGTACATTTATGCATCATCTTGATCTCTAACATCTTCCTATATACGTCACCAAAATGTATCACAAAATTCAAATAATATTAATAAACAATTTGCTTCCAAGTAACTAAGATTCTGCTCCCGAATGCCACAACATTTTCTGCAAGATATAACTTGGTATTTCCTATGTATACCTCAAATGATCATATAACTCCACATATACATTGATACTAAATCGATTGCACACTTCACCAATCAGGATGTTTATAAATAACAATCTCCAAAATTATCAAAACTTTAACTCCAAATCGATACTCTGTTCAAGATTTCACTCTTGTAGTAAACATGCTTACCTAAGTCGCAATGTAAATAAAAAACCAATAACTCTCAACCATTTTATACTTGAAAAGTAATATTTCCTCATTGTTCATAGGTCAACCAAAATTTCCCTTTCATAATCTCGGAGTGTCTCCAACAAAATCCTCAAATGTTCCTCATATCGTTTACTATCTCTAGGATAAACCAAAATATCGTCCATGAATACAATGAAGAACATGTCCAATTAATGTTGGAAAACTCGGTTCATCAAATTCATAAATACTGTCGGTGGGTACTTATTCAAAACTTTAAATCCTATCATCCAAATCTCAATCAAATACTTAAGCAAGAAGACAAAATTTAACCCAATAATAAGTCTAAGCATCACTATATTATCAAAAACCCAAAATTCAATTCTTTCTTCTTGCTACTATAAGCTTCAACTTCATATCTAATTCCAAAATTTAAATCTCTGATGTATGTGTACCATAACCTAATTCAATCATGAAACAGAACATGATCTAGTCTCCAAATTCTAATTAAATCACTATTTTCCCATAAAAAAGATTAGAGTTATAATCATCAATCATGACCAATATAAAGTAACCATTTTCGTCTGATGCAATATCTACATACATAGTCAGATATCCTTTTGATAGGAGCCTCCTATACAATAAATATCTAGCATATCCTAGATCTAAATTCCTCCGTTGACTTCTTGTGAAAGGTGCCATGTCCTAGACCAATTATGCAAAGTCCAATTGGCGGGGTTTATCCATTTCTTTTAGTTAAAATTACGATGACGTAAAAATATTTTAAAACTCTTTCAAATTATGCTCAAACTCGTTTTTCTTTCTTTCTTATTTCGGATACAAAAATTTCTCATTCTTTCTCATCAAATTCTCAAAATACTTCATTTCTCATGTATCCGAAATCATCATAATATAAATTTCATGATAAAATCATTTACCTTCGGAGTTGGCGGAGCGAACGATGGCAGTGGCAAAAGTCGTCAAAACATTATTTATTATTATTTTTAAAAAAAAAAAATTCTCTTTTCAAAATTTGCAAGTCTACAGAAACGTAGACCCGCTCTGATACCACGCTGTAACGCCCCGAATTCCGTGAAGCCCGGGACGCCACTTCGTCCTTTAAAATTGACTTTATTGCGGAAAATAAATTTAATTCAAAGCGTCACATTCATCATTTGAAAATTTCAGCGGAAACTTAATTAATTTAAATACAAAACAATTCATAAAACTTGTGTCTCAATTATTTTAAATGAAATTAACGATAAATAATTTAACGAGTAACATTCATAAAATTGTATAATAACATCATCATTTATTTAATTTTTCCACCCCTGCCATTTCATTCGCCGCCTTCTCCAAAATCTGCGAAAACTGTTAAAATAATGGAATGAGTATTTCGAAAAATACTCAGTAAACTCATCGCCAATAATTAATTTACAGAATAATTGAACACGTAACTATGCAATCATACAGTGACATCATCATCATATTCTTGGACTCTTGAAATTTCAAAATCAAGGCTGTTAAAATCATAGGGTGTGGGTAGTCTCGCCTCGTGCACTTAAGGCACATAAATTATGCATAACATCATCATTTCTCATCTTATCTCATAAGAGATATTCTTTTCTCGTCTCATGCATCAAAGCATGTAAATCACGTAATTTCACATAAGACATGCAATTATAATTTAAACTAATTAGTGGGGGCGAGTCTACCTCAAATCACGAATCTGAAAGTTGAGCAAGAAATTTCACGTTGTTCTTCTAAATGTCCAGGCGCCTCGTCTAGCCAATATATGAAATAAATCTTAAAGTTGAATTTGGAATTCAAATGTTTTGAAATGAAAGAGTTTTAAAATAAGAAAATAAAAGTTTAGGGATTAAAATGAATACTTTTGAAAATTGAGGGACTAAAATGAATACTTTAAAAGTTGAGGGACTAAAATGAATACTTTTGAAAGTTGAGTTGAAACTCAAAATGAATATTAAACTATAGGGCTGAAATAATAGATTTTAAAAATGGAGTGGCTGATTGAAATCATTTAAGACTTAAGGACTAGAATTATAAGTTTTAAAGCTAAGGGAATGAAATAAATCATTTCGAAAATAAGTGGGATGACTTATAAGATTTTAAAAATGTTAGGGCTCAATTAACTCATTTCAAAAGTGTAGGCATTAAATTAAAAGACTTCTAAAACAAGGGGACTGAAGTAGACACATTTCAAAGTTTGGGGCTTAAAAGAAATTTCAACAAAATCAAAATAAATATAAAAATTTTACACACTCTCTCTCTCTCTTCATTTCGTTATACAGAGAAGAGACGAGAGGGAGGCGACGGGGAGGGGCAAATCCCCTTCCTCCGGTCCACGCCGGTCAGGATTCCGGCACTCTTGCGCCGGCGAGTTGGCGCGGTGCTTCCGCCATCACTTGGCGGCGGCGGAGGTGGTTTTTGTACGTTTTAGGTGCGAGGAAAGGGTGCGAAACCGAGGTGAAAGGTGGGGCGATCTCCGGCGAAAAACCGGTGAATATGGGTCATCAGTTGAGGTAAGTTATGGGTTAGCCTGATTCTTGGGATTTAGGTTTGATTTTGGGTTTTTCTTGACTTTGGGCAGTGGGATGCTTCTTGGGGCGGTGTGATTTTAGTAGTGGCGTTGTGGATGGAGGTTCGACGGCGTAGTGTGACGGCGAAGGTGATGACGGTGGTTGGCAGCTTGGGATTGGTATATGTTGAGTGATTTCTTGAGTTGGGAGTGATGGAATTGTGGCACTGGTGTTGATGGGCGGTTTTGGCTATGGCAGTGATGTGATGCTCGAGGATGGTCGTAATTCTTAGGCTGGTGGGCTGAAGGCAGTGCTGCATATTGAAGATGGGTGACGAGTTTTGGTTGTGGATTGAGGCTCTGCTGATTTTTGTCGGGTTTGTGTGTTGACTGGGTTGTGCAGATTGTGGATGGTGTATCATGATAATGAAGATGGGAAAGGACTACATTGTCCTGAGAGTCTGTGGCTCGATGCTGGTTGTTGGTCTGGTTGGAGGTGATATAATGGAGTTATAATATGCATAGGTTGTCTGTAGGAAAATGGTAATCGATGGTAATTGGGGAAGGATTTTTGGGTTGATTGGAGGAAATTGCTGAGAATGTGGGGTGATGATGATGTGAAATGAAAAAATTGTGTGAATATAATTATGGGATTGAAGTTGATCATGGGGAAGGGAAAATAAATGTGCTGAATATGAAAATGGAAGTTGGGGAGGAAATTTTGGGATTAAAATGAATGTGAATTGTTTAAAAAAAATAAATAAAAATTTTAGAATGAATTTAAATTGGAGATAAAATATTTTGGAATTTAATAATTAAAATTTGGATTAAAATACATAAATAATGAAAATAAGATACTTTCATAAAAATTGAAATTGAACTACTATAAATTCAAATAATTTAAATTTTAACTTAAATGGCTAGACGAAAATGTGTTTAAAATAAATAGGTAAAGTCGTAGCGGCACATTTTAAATAATATTTATTTAAATAAGTCATGAAAAATTCTTGGTCGTTACAATCACCCTCATTCATTTCAAATCCAATTAATGGAATTTGGGGCAATTGAAGGTAGTTTTCTTCAATCCAAACAATGGATTCGAAGAAGGCAAGAAATTCATACTTCGCATTTGCCCGACTAAAAATCACCTACATCAGCAACCACCATATCCACGACTGCCCCAGCTTTGATCCCCAACTTCAACCCAACATACTCCAACGCATCACTGGCCCCAACCTTCATTTCCGAAAACCATACTGCACATTCATACATAGAAACTTATGAGAACACTCAATCTGCAATTTCGAATCACAACCTCCAACTCGCAGATTCCATCCTCAACCACCACCTCTGCCTCCAAATCAAATAAAACCCAAAACCAAAATATAAAGTTTACCAAGATACTTACCTTGAAGCCCTCACCACTAGTTCGCCGGAAAACTACCCAAATTTGCAACCTCAAGCCTCGGTTTGGCCTCGATTTTTCACCCCAAATTTCCTCTCTTTTTTTTTCTCACACACCGCACCACCCTGCCGCCGCCATTTTCCGGCGGCGCTACGGCCGGCTGAACTACCGGAGGCGCCGACGGACGGAGGAAGGGGCGAAGCCCTTCCGTCGCCCCCTTTCTCTCGTCTCTCCTCTGAATAACGAAAATGAAGAGAGAGAGAGAGAGAGAGAGAGAGAGAGAGAGAGAGAGAGAGAGAGAGAGAGAGAGAGAGAGAGAGAGAGAGAGAGAGAGAGAGAGAGAGAGAGAGAGAGAGAGAGAGAGAGAGAGAGAGAGAGAGAGAGAGAGAGAGAGAGAGAGTGAAATTGGTTATATTGATTTTGATTTTTTGTTGAAATTGCTTTTAAGCCCCAAACTTTGAAATGTGCCTATTTCAGTCCCTTTATTTTAGAAATCCTTTAATTTAATGCCTACACTTTTGAAATGAGTTAATCGAGCTCTAGCATTTTAAAATCCTATGAGTCATCCCACTAATTTCGAAAAGTCCATTTCAGCCCCTACACTTTTAAAATTCAATTCAACCCCTAAACTCTATTTCTTCACTTTAATAATTTTCGAAATACTAAATTAATTTAATTTTCTTTTGGCTAGGCGATACGTTTGGTGATTTAGAAGATTGACGTGATTTTCTAGCTTTATTTTTTCAAACTCGTGATTTAAGGTATACTCGCCCCCACTAATTAGTTTAAATTATAATTTACATGCCTTATGTGAAATTTACGTGATTTATATGCTTTGATGCATGAGACGAGAAAAGAAATATCTCTTATGACATAAGAATGAGAAATGATGTTATGCATAACTTACATGCTTTAAATGCATGAGACGAGACTACCCACACCCTATGATTTTAAAGAGCCTTTGATTTTATTAAAATAGCATATGATGATGATGATGATGTCACTGTATGATTGCATAATTACGTGTTAAATTATTCTGTAAATTAATTATTGGCGATGAGTCTACTGAGTATTTCTTTCGAAATGCTCATTCCATTTTTAACAGCTTTTGCAGATCTCTGAGATGGCGGCGAATGAAAGGGGCAGCGTTGTCAAATTGAATAAATGATGATGTTATTAGAAAATTTTATGAATGTTACTTTTTAAATTATTTATCGCTAATTTCTTTTAAATAATTGGGATTAAATTTTTATGAATTGTTCTATATTTAAATTAATAAAGTTTCCACTGAAGTTTTCAAATGATGAAAATGATGAATGTGATGCTTTGAATTAAATTTATTTTCCACAATAAAGTCAATTTTAAAGGACGAAGTGGCATCTCGGGTTTCGCGGAATTCGGGGCGTTACATTTTTTGTAGCGTACCCGGTCCTCAAGGGCTGCCGGCCATCCACTCATGGTCTTTCCACTCCCCCTGGTCGTCCTACTCATCAAGGGCTGGCAGCCTCGTTTTCAGGAAGTGGATTTTTTGTCTTCCGCAGGGATCGAACCTTGTACCTAGGGATTAAGTACAAAGATTCTTAAATCCCTGCTACCAAAAAAAATAGCATCAACGTGAACATGTATATATAGCTTTACATTTTCATGAAAATCCTACTGTAATTCCATCTGGAAATAAAGAAAATGAAAAAAATATGAAATTTTTACAATTTATAAATAATACAATTTTTCAAATCACTTTTTAACCGGACACAATTTTACTATCCACTTTTCAATCATACATTTTACCACAAAAATATAAATAAGTCAATTTATAACTTCACAAAACTAAATTCAGTTGAATGTAATAAAGGGTAATCCATAGCTTTAAATAATTTTAAATTTATTTAAATTAATCCAAAAATAAAAAAAACTTGTTGACCATCAAACATTCCGAGGAGTTCTCTGTCGAAGAAGGGTCATATTAAGAGCATCTCACTTCATTACATTGAGTGTTTCTGGGAGGCAACTTTTGAGTGAAGAATGATAAATCTCCTAAAACACAACAGACTAGATATACATATTCAATTCCAAAAACCATGAATAAAAAGCAAGTGAGATGCAAAAAGTTATTCAAGCAGCAGGCATGCATCATGCATGTATGCTCACTTTTAAACATAAAATAAGGTAGGACACACTTACAGTATTATTACCAGTAACTTAGGGCACTCTTATATAGTATCATAGTACCAGGAGTTCGACAACAAGACCACAACTTCCCTGAATTAGGCAAATTAACTGAAATAAGCTCTTTTAGAAACGCTTCTTTAAGTAGGCTCAAGGCACAAAGATGCCATTGTATTTCCTTGCAGCCTCTCTACAGTCAATTATTCCTACGTGATCCTCCTCCGGTGGTTGCTGCTTACTGCTTTTGCCTCCATAACGCTTACGAGCCTCTCTGCTGTCAATTGTCTCTCGATTTTCACGCGTCATACCTTTGCCAATATTGTCATGTGATGGTTTGCTATTATTTGTCGTTCCATAGTATGGTTCTTTAACAGGAATTGTATTCTGTGGTCTCCTTTCCGGAGAACCAAACGAGCCGGCTTTTGGGGAATCGGAAGTGTAACCAGTGCTGCCAGATTCTAGTTTACTTTGCAGAGGACTCGGCACAATTGGCCTATTGTTTGTTGTGCCATAGTATGCATCTTTCTTTGGTGGGGTGGTGTCGGGAGCGTAATAATCGGGATGCTTTCCAGTAGAAGGAACAAATGAAGCATTTTGATAGGCTTTTGGAGATTCCATAGCATAACCAGTGTCTGTTTCTGGTTTGCTCCTCGGAGGACCTGGCACAATTGGCCTATTGTTTGTTGTGCCATAGTATGCATCTTTCTTTGGTGGCGTGGTGCCGGGTGCATAATAATCCGGGACAAATGAAGCCTGTTGACGGGCTTTTGGGGATTCCATGGCATAATAATCAATGTCTGTTTCTGGTTTGCTCCTCGGAGGACCTGCCCCAATTGGCCTATTGTGTGCTGTTTCGTAGCGCATGTCTTTTTTCGGCGACGCAGGGACGGATGCACTATACTGTGGATGCCTTGCACCAGGAGGAGGCTCAAACAAAGGCTTCCAATTACCGGCTTTCGTGGATTGAGCATCAGTTTCTGGCTTGCTCCATGGAGCAGTATACTGTGGATGCCTTGCACCAGGAGGAGGTTCAAACAAAGGCTTCCAGCCGGCTTTCGGGGATTGAGCATCAGTTTCTGGCTTGCTCCATGGAGCAGTATACTGTTGATGCCTTCCAGCAGGACGAACAAACGAAGGATTCCCACCGCCACCGCCACCTTTTGGGGATCCCATACAGTAATCAGGCGAATAAGACCCTCCATATCCCCCATGACATTCATCATTGTCGACAGCCGAAGCACCGGTGCTGTGATCATCACTATTATCCCATGAAAAGGGGCTCTGATTCTTATAGCCTGCAGAGTTCCAGGGGAGTCGCTCCATAGGGAAAAATCCCTCAGCTTTCTCGGGCAATCCATAGGCCGCAATTGGAGGAAAATTAGAGTGCTCATCAAAAACATCGGCAGGGTCAATGAACAAGTTTATTTGAGGAGGAACAGGAACACGAACAAAGCCGTAACGTCTCCCGGTTTGGCTCATACGGCTTTCTGTGTGAACAGTGGAAGAATAGTCAAGGATGGAGTGCTTCTTACCTTGAGAATCGTTGACCCTTCTTCTCCATTCTTCGGCAGATGGTTCGATCTTGCTGCTCTTGGTGCTTCTATGCCAAGCCATGAATTTGAAGCACGAACTCTGTGATGGACTCGAAAATTCTGCTACACTGGTTCAAGAATTAAAGGGTTCTGTTTATATAGAGATTATTTAATTCTGTTATCAAACATAAAAAAATCCAGTATAGTGGTACTGGTATAATTCTATCATCCTTCCATTATACATGAAAGAAGAATCAAATTCTGTTTAAAGATTAAAATGTTGATGTGGTCATTTTGTTCTTCATTAGACAGATGTGAATATCTCTTCCGGTTCCAACAAGGCAGGAATAATCACTGCCACTGGGGAATATGATTTCTTTTGCAATTTGTTAACATAGAATTATTTTGCCTTTGCAGTGGATGTTAGTTACGGTGTGTTTGATTTCCAAGATTTTTCAAGGACAACGAAAATTTTCCACCGGTTTCCACCTTTTTGGCTTTGTTTGATTGTCACATTTGCAAAGGAAATTTTTTTCCTTCTACAGTGAATTTGGTTGATTTCGTTGGAAAACATTCTTTCTGTTGTAAAACTATTATAAAAACAATAGAGAATATAGAGAGATATGAGAGAATGAGAGAATACTTCTCATTAGGTATGTTTCTAATGAAATGAAATAGCTCATATTTATAGGAGGGAACAATAGTACAATTGTAATATATAAAATTTACAGGGGTATAATGGTAATTGATCATTCACATATTTTATTATTATATTTATAACACTCCCCCTTGAATGACCTTTTCTGCAATTGTCTGCCTCGTTAAAACCTTACTAAGAAAATCTAGTGGGATAAAACTTGAGCGAAGGAAAAAGAGTACAGAAGCTCCCCCTGATGTTGGCCATGGTGAATCATTGAGTCTAACGTTCGAGTAGAACAAATCATGTACTGAATCTTGAAGTTCTGAAGTGCTGTCTCATTAAAACCTTGTCAGTAAAACCCAGTGGGATAAAATCTGAATCAAGGAAAAAGAGTACAGCGCTGCCTTGTTAAAACCTTGTCAGGAAACCTAGTAGGACAAAACCTGGACGAAGGAAAAAGAGTACAACATAATTCTCCCCTGAAGTGTGTAATCAAGTATTCATGAACCTCTCGAACATTGATATCATCTTTCTTCTGGAATATAAAAATCTTCTTGTATAGCATTCTTCATAAGATGTCTATGATTTTCTTCATTTGTTGATATCATTCCAGTATAACAATGTGTTGTTGAATTATAGCTTGTTGATAGCTATGATGATGCCTCAAAAACCTTGCTAGGAAAACCATGTGGAACAAAATCTCAGTGAAGGGAAAAAGAGTATATTATTCTCATTAATTTTCATCAATACGCTTCAACTGTTGCCTTATTAAAAACCTTGCTAGGAAAACCCTGTGGGACAAAACCTCAGCTAAGGGAAAAAGAGTGAAAAAGAGTGCAACGCGTATTTATTCCTTTCATGGAATATCACAAGTATATTGGTGCAATCATATAATTTATGATGAACTTTATATAAATTGTTCATAGCTCATGATGTCATAACATGCTATATTAAGCAATGTTGTACTAATTTATCAATTGCATCTTTCACTTCTGGTGAATAATCAAATTTAGAATTCATTTCTGGTGAATAATTAAATATATTCATTTTCATATTCACTTCTAGTGAATAATCAATTTCCCATATGTCATAAATAGTACACTCCAATTTCACTTTCAACATATTATATCATGGAGTCATTTGTATCATCCTATAATGATACTAATCTGGGTGTATTAAATCTTTCATTGATTATACATGTATGTTCTTGCATCTTATAAACCACAATTTCTGATTCGTATAATCAATCATTGAAATATTTATCAATTTCGACATATAATCTACAATCATTTTACTTGAAATCCCAACGTACCGCGATCAACTGGTACATCAAAGAATACTCTCAAAGTACTGAGATGAGAATCATACATTTTGATCTCACTCATTGGTATATCAAAGAGCTCAAGCTAGTGATTTAGAATATAGTCTATCCACCATATGTCATGCCAGTTCTACGAAAAATCTTGCGCGCAACTAGTCGTCTTTTACGACTGTGAAATATTTTTCATTTGTACATATAATTACTGGATTTACACATTTAAGCATTTGGACTTCAGGTCCTTGAACAATAATCCCTACATTGGGGTTATATACTTGGCCAAAGTATTATAATTTCATCAACCTCATTTTCATAAGAGGGTTGTTTATGTATGCAGTCGACTTGTTCATCGATTCCATTTCAACTCAATATAACATAGAGAGATCTCTTTATATGTTCTTTCATCAGGTACCTGAATCTCTTACATTTAATTATGTCCCTTTTACTCACCATGAGTATTTAGTCTCAAAGGGATCATTTCAATCATTCAAGAGATATTTATTTTTGGAATCGATAGTCATTATACTTCAAGCATAATTACGCTTCAGGTGTGTTTTCCTCATAATGTTCTCAAATATTATCAATCGGATAAAATGCCATAACACATGTCATTCTTTTAGAGATATAATCTCAATCATGTATCTAAGTGCGCTTTGGTGGATTGTATACATATCGCACTTTTACAAATCATAAAGCTTCTTGAGCTAATCCCTGTTTGACATAGAATATTGTTGTATGATAAACAATTTTTGAATAAGTTATTCTCATAGAAAATAATTTGAAACTTTTGATAATCTAACCGTTTATTATAGAACTTCTAGTTCAATACGGTTTTATTTCATTTCTATGTATGAATATTTGATTCAATACAATATCGCTAAACTTCTGGTTTAATACAATGTATATTTCATTTATGAGCTTCTGGTTCATATACATATTTCACTTATACGTATGAACTTCTGGTTCAACAAGATATTTCACTTGTACGTATGAACTTCTGGTTCAGCAAGATATTTCACTTGTACGTATGAACTTCTGGTTCAATACAGTATTCATTTCATCAGTACGTATTTCTGTACATTTCAAATCAGTATACCTTTATTACTTTTAGTATACCGAAAAAATCAGGTACAATATCCAAGGAAATATCTCATGATCTCAATCTTGTCTCCAAATCTTCCCTTATATCGAAAAAGGTAATGACACATTATCTCATTGTTCCCACCTCTCAATAATTTATTCCATTATTTCTTGATGGAATCGATATCACTGACACGCGGAGCCACCGCTTTTTTACGCGTTGAATAATGCATTTAAATAGATGATTTGGGAAGAAGGCTAGATCCATCAAAAATGGATATCATACTTTCAAATATTCGCAAATATTATTCCAATCTTCCAGTAAATGATTTGAGAAAAATATATCGAATTATGCTCGAAAGATTGAGGTTGCTGATGGATCATGGCATCCAAGAAGATGTTCGCTGGTTGATCGAAGCAAAAGTTCGATTAGCTGGTGAATTACCAGATTCATTTTCTAAGCACAAGCCTGGCTTAGGTAAGAGTACTTTCGCAAAGAAGCGAAGAGCAAAAAGATTAAATAGTTGCTACAAATGTGCTCGATGGACATGTGATACCCGTTGTAAATCAATAGGATATTCTTCGATAAATCGAGATGATAAGATAGACTTCATTAAAGGTGGACTGAGTAAGGAGTCATTAGATGATATCCGATTGACTCTTGAGACCCACCCTAGTGGGTATGTGCAACGTGAGCTACTATCTTTATGGGCTAAATTCATCAGTGATAAAGAACGTTATAGTCTCAGAAATATAATAGCAAAAGATCATGTTTGCCAGACTGTTATAAACAATGATGTTTTGGCTATTCAGCATTGATACAAGGTAAATCATTTGATATATATGCACATATAAAATATTTTTCTGTTTCCTTTCACGAGTTTTAATAAAGACTGGTTAAAAATATTAAATCACCGAAAGGTGAATAGGGTGATTTTGTCAAAAGTAAATCTTCATTTTTTCAAAAGACGAGCAGTAAATAGTGAAGTTTTTCAAGTTTAAAAAGTCAATGATTTTCACAGTTTCATGCATCCCAAAATATCATTTTCTCATAAGTTTTTCCTTCCTTATTCTCTCAAAGATGGAAGGACCAAAAATTCGACAGATCAAAACTATCTGTTTATTTTGTGGATCAAAAGTAGGGAAAGGTTTTGGGTATCTAGAAGCAGCAGTGGATCTTGGAAAGAAATTGAGAGAGAAAGGTATCACTCTCGTGTATGGAGGAGGTAGCAGTAAATTGATGGGTTGTGTTTCACAATCCGCTCAAGCAGAAAAAGCAAGAGTGATAGGTGTTATACCCGTTCCTTTAGTTGATATCGCAGGCAAAACACGAGGGCATGAAGTACAAACCTTATCTATCCATGAACGCATAACTTGCATGTTATATGGTTCTGATGCCTTCATAGCCCTTCCTGGAGGTTTTGGTACTTTAGAGGAAATCTTTAATATTACCTCATGGGCTCAATTAGATCTCCATACCAAGCCTATTGGGCTTTTAAATGTTAACAATTTCTTTGATGGTTTGCTAACATTTCTTGATTATGCTGTGGAACAGAGATTCATCTCTCCATTTTCTAGGAGAATCCTCATTTCTGCTCCTACTATCGAGGAACTGCTGGATAAGTTGCAATCATACATCCCCATCCAAGATCCAGCAGGAGTTAAGATAGATTGGTCGCAAGGAAGGGGAATCAAGCGAAAATGGAGTCCGGTTAATGTAAATTTATCTTTGTGAACCCTAGAATAAGTGGTGGTAGAGTACGGAGTATTCTCACTCTTGAGACACACCATAAATTTTTAGGATTTTATCAATGTTTAATCTTGTGTACCTCAAAGATTTAAGGTGGTAGAGTACGGAGTATTATTACTCTTGAAACACACATTTTTCTTTATTTCCTTAAAAGATCGGAGGTGGTAGGATACGGCTACTTCCGAAACACATCTCTAATTTTGAGGATCATAAATGTTTCCCCTTTTGTATTTTGCATGTATGACTCATTTATGCTTCTTCAGGAGCAATAATAATAATATCATTTCAGTATGTTCAGATGATAATATGTACTTCTTCTGGAGTACATAAGTTCTTGTGCAAGAACTTTGATCAAAATTGCTTATCATAATCATATAATATTTATCTCATAATACTGATGAGATTATTTTCACATTAGCCATATCCGTGCTATCATGTGATATTATCTTATCATACATCAACATTTCTTTTGTTGAATAATTTCCATCCACCCTTTCAAATACAGATATTGGTAACTTCTGATACCATTGGATAAAATATTGTTATCAACATTTACCAACTTTTTGGTAATGATAACTTCTGGTATCATTTGATAAAATATTTTCTAACTTTAGTATTGATAACTTCTGGTATTATTTAATGAAGCATCAAATAATAATAATATTGTATATATATTAACAATATATACTTTAATAAAAAAAATTATTATCGATGGATCCTGCACAAGCAACCACCAGTGCTAGCCATGGACGGGATCCATCCCAGCCAACTTGTTTCGATTTCCACTAGGCAGTTTTTTTTTTTTTTTTTTTTTAAAACAAGGATTTCCCATTAACCCACTTTAATTTAATTTAATTTAACTTAATTAATCTAATCTAGTTTTATCATACAATTCATATTTAGTGCAAGAAGATTGATTATATTAATTAATTAGATTTGTGATACGTGGGGAGCATTAACGTATAAACAAATACTAGTGAATCACCCGTGCGATGCACGGGAAGAAATGTCTGGATAAAAATAATTTAATGCGAAATTAGATGAATTCTTTAAATAAAATAAATAAATTTCGCAAATAAGAGATAAGATATAAATGAAAATCAAAATTCGTTTTTTATTTGTATAATTGAATAAGATTATTCATCCATAAGATTAAGATCAATAAAAGATAACAATTATTATAAAAAATTATTTACGTATTTAATGTAACTGTTCATAAAAAAACATATTAGTTTAATAAAACACAATATAAAGGAGCTCGAATTTTTAGATGTACTAAATAACTAAAAAAATAAGATTATTTATAAAAAAAATTGTACGATAAGATTTATTTAGTATTAGACATGTAATACAATTTCGATATAATTTTGAACTATAAATTTTACATTGGATTTGTATGACTGAACAAAAATACTTATTTGTAAGATTCAAAACATTAAAAGATCAGAATAATATATTAAAAGAGAGGTTTAGACACAAATAACCAAACATGAATAAGTAAAAATCAAACAAATTATCATTATTATATCATGAAATAAAAATAAATTCTCCACAAAATTAAATATAAAAAAAATAATAATTTTAGTTTTATGGATTTAATTAATATTAATTTTTTTTAATACAAAATGTAATAGCAATTCAAATTTTCAAATAATATGCACCAGCCCATGATTAATACCCTAACTCAATGGCCGAAACAATTACATTTATCCAACACAAAACTATTCTACAAATGCCCAACGAACACTGCTGCAAGCAAACCCTAAATAAAAATCTATAACATACTATATATATATATATATATATATATATATATATATATATATATCATTTATGACTCTTCATATTCTAGAACCTCTCCGCAGCAATGAGAAAAGAACTTGTGTTGCTCAAAACATCTCTGAAAAATCACCTTGTATCGTCACACAATGCCATGCTAAAAATTTCATGTGTCTTCAATCTTCACCTCTTGTGTTATCCAAATTGATTTACGGCCTCTCCAGAATTTTGTGTCCATTAACGGGAGTCAAATCCAGAAACATGCAAGCAAACTTTGTGTATCAAAAGAAGGTTTGACGAACTACCACTCATTTCCAACATGGAAAAGGTAAGATCCAGTAGATCCATTGTTTTACAATGCTATTGTTTTACGTTCACCAATGAAAAACTACATAGATCCGGAAGAAGAGATCAGTCATTTTTCAAGTATTCGAAAAAGTAATTTAGCTTTTTTTATTTTAACTTGGTCTGGATCACATTAATAAGCTTTACAGCCGAACTTGAAATTTGAAATCTGAACTGTTATCACATACAGAATTTGCAAGACCATTTTGTGGAGGAAAGACGCATCGACAAGCTCGTACTCATATCCAGCCATAAAAGATAAGATACACAACATGTGAAATACTTAAAGTATTATCAATAGTAATTAAATTAAAACCTTTAGGAATAAATATTAATCTCAAGCCCACACAACATCAAAAATAGTTCACATTATTAAAACTTATACATCATTTATCATAATTAAACAATATTATATAGAAAACATAAGATGTGAGTGTAACCTGAAGAAGAGAATGTCGACTTCCAAGAATCATTACTTAAAAGTCAAAGTAAATTCAAATTAGTGAAATCAGGAAACGGATATATTGTCGTAAATAAATAGCATAATATATAAACCTGAAAAAATTTGGTGTGACAATAGTGTTTAACTATTGTTGACTCTCAAATGGTGGGAATGCACTTACGACTTATTGACCCAGTACATGATTCTCAGCAGTTGGTGGTTGTAATAAGCTAAAACCATCTACTTGAAGCTGCCTATAAACACTTGGAAAATTCGAAGTTTCTCCTCCTAATTTTCAAGATAGAACAATTGAGAACTGACTTAAGCAACAGCTTCTAGACAAACATAACTTCGAAAGATCACAACAATTTACCTTTTGTTCTAAACCCATTCATAATTGTAGAAAATTGAGTTATAGGAGCTTGACTTCCACTTAAAATTATTGAAGTAGTAGCTTTATCATTCATAATTCTTTAGATGTTTTGATATAGACTTAGAATTAGGCACGAAACTGATGGACGCTATTGTAGAAGAGTTGAATAACAATGGATATGAGTAGACTAAAAAGATTCAGAAACAAATGGACCAAAAAATGAATATGAAAAGTCATTTTTCGTAAACGGAAAAATTAATGTGAATAAGAAAAATAGAAATGCATTTATTACGAACTAATTAAAAATCTTGGAATCATGCATAACATTGTGTCCAATAAACTGCCAACTATATTTTTGGGTTAAGAGACCATCTTATAAATTCCGAAAACGATATCAAAAAAGTCAAAGTATTACTAATTACTAAATAGCAATTAAAAATTTAATTCCATTGTAATCTCAATTTGGTTGGGAGATGAGTTCCTCATAAAGAGATTTAAAAAATTTCACATTACTTAAAAGATTACCTTAAAGTCAACATTGTTATATAATGATTAAATGAACTGAATAGTCTTAAATTAGATATTTAAAAATCAGAATTTACATAGATCATATTATTAAAAAACATAGCAAACCAAGAATGTCATAGAAATAGTTCACATGTTTGTGTGTTGCTACGGTATATTTGTTACATAATAATTAAATGATTCTTTTATTTGCATTTAGGGGCCAATATAGGAAAACTCAGTACAAATATAATAATAAGCAGAACTATAGGAACTTTCAAGCTTAATTATTTTAGTCACCTTTAGGGTTGCAACATAGGAAAACCCATAAAGAAATTAAAACGATAAGAAATTTCAAGTTATAGGGTTTAAATCTTTTCGTGTTGAAACACCACTTATCGAATAAGTGCATGTCTTCTGAATGGATGAATGTTCAAATAGTTTGGAACGATTTGAAATTGTATATGTTCTCAGCAAAAAAAAGATCTGTCGTCCTAACATGGGTTTTATTGAAGAAGTATAACCTGAAGAAGTGATTTGTTGTAGGATAGTAGCTTTTGTTGTCACGCATAGTAACATATTTTATGCATTATAAACTACGTTCAACAATTATGGGGTTGAGTTTTTCGATCAGATCACCCTTCATGGATCCTGTCACCTTGTTTACAAAATTTTTTAAAAAAATGTTAAAATGAAACTCAAGAAAAATAAAAACACATGGGAAATATTGAAATTAAAATAGATATATTTGTCCATGAAGACAAACCCCATACTGCTTTCAAAATCAATCAGATTGTGGCACCAGCTATTTGCTTGTACACTGTACCTTCGACGCCAATTGACACGTTTCTTGTTGATATCCTTGAATAGGTTGAAGGTGGACATCATAAAAATGAAGAAATTGAGTAACTAATTTACTATATTCGAAAGAAACTGTGAAGCCTGTTGTGATGAGAAAAGTTCAGCGGCTCAACATTTAATTGGAATGCTGAAGTTGGGGAGACGGCCAAAAAGAAATTAATAATTTTATGTTTATTATTATTGTTGCAGAAATAGAAGAGTCCTTATATCGGGAAGCAAATCAAGTAAACATGTGTATAGATAACTTAATCATCAGAATCTAGAATTTACACCAAAAAAAAAAAAAAAAAAAAAGCAAAAAGTGTAAATATGGGAGACCTGACTTTTTGGCGGGAAACAGTGTAGTTGACCAGCTTTGACTCAGCAGTTTTTATATATTATATAGATTCTAGAAATTGTTAGTCAATTAAGAAATAATTAATAAATTGTCAATAGGCAATAATTAATTGAGAAAGTGTCGTGTATTGAACGGTTGACAATTTATTTATAGAATTATTAGAAAGAAGATAAATGAAATAGTCCAGGTCGTTACGATAATTGAGTTATACTCAATACATCACGACATGGTAACTATTATGTTACTTTTAAATCTTTTAATTTATCGTATTGATCACATAGTAGTGTTAAATAATTTAGAATATATATTCTATTAACACTTATCATCATATCATTAATAATGATTAATCAAATTCGTTAAATCACGATTAATATACTTTAACGTATCATCAAGGGCAAAATCGTTCATATTTTAATATATTGATCATATGGATAAATTGAAACCGTCAATATGTTTGAAATTTAATTTAGAACAAACTTACTTTTGGTCCGAAGTTCAAAATCTCGCCGAAATTGCTTCAAAAATAATTTTTACTAAGCCACCACGTTCGACCGCCGAAAAATTTCAAAACTGCACAAAACAGAAAAGTAAGATCATAGAAAAATCCAAATCATTAAGACGAACAAACTGCCTTTTGACGTCATCGCCGGAATCAGCCACGCGCCGCCATCGACCGCCACGTGCCAGTGGTCGGAAAAATCAACCCATCACCATAATATGTGCCTCGACGTCCTGAACATGCCCATGGTCTCCGTTTCTCCAAAAGACCAACCATTTGGCCGGAATCAATATTTTTCAGTCTGTCAGCATCTTCTTCTCCGGCCAATAACTTCCGTTTTAACCGTCGGATCGGCGCAAAATTTCAGTCGAGTCTTCTCCTAGAAAAGCCTGTTGTTACGCCGCTGGCCGATCGTCGATCGGATTTCACGATCGTCGATCGGATTTCAGGATCGTCGATCGGATTTCAGGATCGTCCGGGATCGACGTTTCAATTTCTGGTCAGATTTTGTTTTTTGCACAGTTTTTCAGCCTTTCTTCTCCGGTCGATATCTTCTGTTTCAGCCGTTGGATCATCCCCAAATTTCAGGAGAGTCTTCTCCTCGACAAGCCCGTTCTGATGGAGGTGGCCGATCGTCGATCGGATATTTGGATCAGCCGGAATCATTCTTTTTCAGTTCGAGAGAAAAGGAAACATTGATTAGTAATAATCAGGTTTCTGATACAGATGTTCATCATTTAGATGCAACTGTAGAGCATACTCCCATTATATTACTCAATTAGCTAGAGACTTGTGCTGATAACGTGTTGTAAAACTATTATAAAAACAATAGAGAATATAGAGAGATAGGAGAGAATAAGAGAAAACTTCTCATTAGATATGTTTCTAATGAAATGAAATAGCTCCTATTTATAGGAGGGAACAATGGTACAATTGTAATATATAAAGTTTACAGGGGTATAATGGTAATTGGTCATTCACATATTTTATTATTATATTTATAACACTTTCAGTTAAATAGGGAAAGATTTTCTTGGAAAATAAAAAATCTTTGGTATGTGAAACTTCATTTATTTAATATTTTCGTCTAGTTGGTCATTTTTTTTTTATTGTTAATTAGTTTTTTTTTTCCAGAAATTAACATTACTATTATCAAGTACAAATGTATGAAAAAAAAATTGATTAAATATCTAAATTTTACTTTATTTATCATGAAAAATAATGTCAATCAAACAACAAAATAAGGAAAAATTCTCACTTTTTCACGTGAAAAATTAATCCAAATAAACACTTTCAATTAATATTTTCCAAGAAAATAATTTCTAAGCAAATCAATTCCTGTAAAACATTTTTTTGTCATTCATTTTCCATCTTTTAAATCAAACACAACCTTAAGGTATTTATTCTTGTCAAGCTAGTCCAATATTCTAAGAACACGATTCATTAAATTTAAAAGTCGATCTTATTTCAAATTGAGCATATGATCCTATATATGATTAGACCGGGCAAAGTAGATTTAAGAAATCTATTCCACTCAAAATGTCGAGCTTAAATTCAGTTCTAACATTCTATTTTATTTTAGGTGTCGATGTTAACTTCAATTCAAACAAACTTTTCACTAAACTGACCAAAGTAGTTCGTTCTTTCATTCTTTCTTTTTCTTTTTATTATTATTTTTTTGGGAAAAAACAATTACATTATAATTACTATATAAATTTCTAAACGACCTATAGAAATCAGTTGGAGTTTTGTTGGATACAATTTGCTGGTGCGAATTTTCGAGCAAGTTTTCTTTAAAAAATGTAAGAGGAGAAAAGAAAACAATGGATGAGATTGACATTTTATATTACAGTTGTCTCTGAATAACAACCATTGTTATCCCCAACTAAAAATTGTTTGATGTAGTGATTTTCATTCTCCTGCTCAAGAGGATCGCATTTTTCCATTAGATGATCCGTTACGGTGGCTTGAATCCTGTTATCGTGCGATATTGGATCAATATGATTCTGCCAATTATTCTAATGGACAGGAGATTTAAAAAAACAAAGAAAATGTCAATAAAGCTTCAAATAGCATTGACTATATTGTTTTTTTATGAAATCGCTCGGTAATTACTTTTACATAGATTATTTATAAATAGATCCCTAATTTAATCTACAGTTAATTTACAATTCTTCTTTGGAAAAATATTAAAATTAAAATAGTATATTAAAAGATAATAAGTTAGGCTCCTATCATTCCAATGGACAGTTTGGATCAAGAATTAAAAAATAATCAGAAAAATTACAAAACAATGTCGTGTTCATATTATTGTATGTGCGTCTGCTAGGTTATTGTATTTACATAGATTATTTATAAACACCTCAATAAAAAATGATAGCCATATCATTCTGTATACAATGTATATAAAGAATATTAAGAGAAGACGTAAGAAAAATGACTAATAAATTCAGCATTTACAAAACAAAACAAAACAAAAAAGAAAGGAAAAAAAACGGAGATCAGATTAATATATAAAAAAACATAGTAAAAAGGTTCAAGGAAAACCTTTTTATCTACAAATACCATCTCCAAGCTTCTTGGAGTTCTACAAAACTTGGGACCATTCATTACCTTGCAAAGTGAACCTTAATAAGCCAATATGCATGTTTCTTGTTTAATGTCTTTCAACAATATGACAGTTGGAGCCATAACCAAGGGAGAAGAGAATTGTAAATCAACTTTCTAATCAAAATCTCAAATAGGGATGGCAATGAGTCAGGTATGAATCGGATTTATCAAACACATACGCGGATCCAGGATTTCCAACTAGACTGAGCTAAATTCTAAAAAGTGTAATGTAACAAAAGTTATATGTATTACAAAAATAGTAGTTACATCGAAATGTTCAACGAAATTGCGAACAACGAGGTTTCAAAGCATAAAATTCATCTATAATAGATTCTACATCTATTTTCTTAACTAAACATCGTTCGATGTGGATCGACAAACAATCTGCAAGAAAGTCATCCTCCATTTTGTTACGAAGTGCCGTCTTCACATATTTCATTGCTGAAAATGCTATCTCAGCAGTGGCAGTAGAAACTGGTAATGTCAAAATAAGATGAATCAATCTAGTCAACATGACGTAAATCTTTGGCCTTCCACTCTTGGTCAACTTTTTGCTTAACTCAACTAGAGAGGATACCTGAAACTGAGGATCGGGTATCACATCGTGTTGAAAATGTCTCAACTCATATTCCAAAGCAATGATGTCTTGATCTATGAAATCCCCAGGATAGGAAGTCTTTGCAAGCTTGTATATATCATCACTATTAAATTATTCAAAAGAATTTTTAGGATCCAGAGCCACCATCAGA
Organism: Ligustrum vulgare; assembly: GCA_963555705.1. NCBI lineage: Eukaryota > Viridiplantae > Streptophyta > Magnoliopsida > Lamiales > Oleaceae > Ligustrum > Ligustrum vulgare. Next base: position 14,997,596 of record OY743185.1, read on the forward strand.
GAAAGGAGCTCTAATGATGTGTCAATTAACCTCGTATTTAACTCTATCAGGATGTAATCAATTGCTTCATTGAAAACATCAAAGTGGTAATGATGCTCAACTGTAATTTGCTCACGAATGCGACCAATCTTATATAAACAATCCAAGTCCGACACATCAATGTCATTTCTCGTGCAAAAAAGTTTTACTTCCAAAAGTAATGTTTCCCAACCGCTTTCTCTCATTTGTTTGAAGGATTTGACAAAGAACATCAGTAATTCTAAAGATCGCATGAATCAAATGCAAGACGAACACAAATTCAAACTTTGCCATATTTCCGTAAGTTCCACGAACTTCGAGCTTGGAGCTTGCATTTGTAGAATATTCTTTAAGGTATTCAAGCACTTTGCAAGTTGCACCATACATATCTATAAAGCTCTTTATAGATTCGTAATGAGAGCTCAAACGAGTAGCTCTCGATCGTTGCAAATTACCCATTTGATTTAACCCACGTCCAGATTCACGCTCTCCAGCATTTAACATATTTTGAATTTCAGTTCTATGAGCAGCTTTCAACTCAGCAATACGCTTAGGAGAGGAAGTAATAATATTAACAACATTATCCAAATGCGAGAAGAATTCCCAAATAATACTGACATCCTTAGCTGCAGCAACCAAAGTCAACTGTAATCGATGGGCAAAGCAATGGATATAGTATGCATACGGGCAATCTCTAAGAAATAACGCTTGAAGTCCATTCAATACACCATGCATATTGTTAGCACCGTCGTACCCTTGACCTCTCAATTTCTGAACTTGGAGGTTATGAAGGACAAAAACATCATCTATCTCCTTCTTCAAAGTTAATGAAGTCGTGTCAGTGGCACTTTTGATTGCCAAAAAATGTTCTTTTAGATCTCCATCATTATCCACAAACCTCAAAATAATATCCATTTGCTCTCGATCAGATACATCCTTCGCTTCATCAACAAGAATACAAAAGTATCCATCCTCAACTTCTTCACGAATCATATGTCGTATTCTTCTACCCACGATGTTCAAAATATCTTTTTGGATATCTGGAGCAACGTATTGGGTATTTTTAGGAGCATTCTCCAATACAAATTTATCAATTTCCACATTCATTTCTGCAAAAGCCTTCACCAATTTAATGAAATTCCCAAGGTTTGACGAAGATGCAAATTCATCGTGACCTCTAAAAGAACAATTTTGAAGTGCTAGCCACTTACAAGACTTTATGGAAGTCTTTAAGCGTAAACAAGCCTTGTCCTTTTCCTCTTGTGTTTGGGCAAATATGACGTGCTCAATATGTTGAGAGGGCTTCATCAAATCCTCGACCTTTCTTACACATGTCATATGAGGTGATGACAATGTACAACTAATATGTGTAAGAAACGCACATGTTTCTCCTTGGTTCAACCTTTTCCAATTGTAAAACCCTTCATTTGCCAGCGATGAAATATTACTCATTGAAACATCATTCAGAAAAAGAAAGCAATAAAAACAATAAACCTTATTTGATGTAGGTGAATACTCCAACCAATTCCACTTTTGGAACCAATTTTTATGAAACCGACTTTTTGACTTCCAAAAGTTGTACCCAGATACTCCAACAAGATTGGTTGATAAGGCCCAACAATTAGATATTTTCGTCTTATCGCATCTCGTAAATTAGAAAGATATGCATATATCTTCATTCTCTTCCCAGGATCCCTTTCAATAGAAGCAGATGATTGTAAATTTGGATTTGGAGATGATTGATTTTCATTCTGCAGAGTGGATGTTGAAGGATTTAGCATAGAAGGAATCGAAGTTGCTTCATTAGATTGTTGTCCCTCGACATGACCTGAAGTGTTGTCACTAGGCAGTCTAGGTTGATGATCCTTTTTTTAAAAAAAAAATGAGGATATCAATAGTTTTGGTTTCTTGCCCTATTGGTGTTTTTCCATTTTGCAGCTAAGTTGCAACGAAATTAATCAATACTGCAACTAAAAATCACATTCTATTATTCTAATATCACATTCTTAATTCAAAAATTAAAAATCAATATCACATTCTCAAATTATCTAATGATTATATTCACATTCTCAAATTAAAAATCTGAATATCACATTCTCAATTCCAAAATTCCAAATCACAAATAATCAATATCAAATTAAATTCCAATAACATTATCTTATATCTAACAGTAACATTCACTGATTCACGGACTCACAAACTAAAATTAAATCAAATGGCTTATGGATGTAGGCACTAACCTTTTTATTGTTGCTACTTGCTGGTAAGTGGAGTGGTAATTGCCAATTGGAGTTGCACCTACAATTTATCAAGCTCAACAACTTTGCCTAATTTGAAATTTCTGATTCTTTCTGGTCCTTCCTGCAATTGCAATTTGCAAATTGATATTAACATTAAGTGATTAAACTTACAATTACAAATTATTTATTGAAGCAGTCAGCAGAAGAAGTGAAGAAGAAGAACTTAACCTTAAGTCTAAAGAATTAAAGAACCTCAACCTGGGTCTATCGGTGGTCCCACGGCGCCACCGCTACAAGGGGAGGAGGAGGAGGAGAGCAAGGATAGCCGGATAGGGAGCGGTCGAGCCACGAGTGGACGAGGCGACCCGGGTCCCGAACGAGCGGTGGAGCTAAGCTGCTGGTGCTAAAGATGTAGGCTACTGGATTGTTGGAAGCCTGGAGTGGCGCTGCGGCGAATGGCGGAGGCGGAGTCTGAACGTCGTCGAAGGGAGGAGTCAAGGGCAGATGGTTTGATTGGGTTGGAAAAATGGAGGTGGGCGAAATGACAGAGGAAAGGAAATGGACTTTGTGTTGGGCTGCTCTTGCTGAGCGTTTTTGTTGTTTTTGTTCAGACTTATTTAGGTAAATTTCAAATGGGTCGAGTTGGTTAATTATTTGGGCCGAACTAAGAATTAATTTTTTTTTTTTTTTTTTTAACATAATCTGGTCCAAAAAAGCTCTGGGCTTCAGCCCAGTACGGGCCAATGGTGGATCCGCCCCTGCCCATACCCTACCTATTAGAAATTTACAACATACATACCCTACCCATCTACTCATTTAAGAATGACAGGTCGGGGGATTGAAGGCGGGTATGCTTCTCTACCCATTTGAAACTCGTTACTCATTATTTATTTATTTATTGAGGGCTTTAAATATGTTATAGGTTAGAGATGCTCCAGATTAACTTGAATCGGTTAAATGTTGAGCTTCGCTTAAGTTTGACTTGAAAAGAAGCTTATTCTAGTTCTATGCTGAAAATAAACAAATAAATTTAAACAATTTTTGTAGATATTAACTATGTCAATAGTTTAAACATATTAAGGTTTAGATGTTAACAACGTCAAAAGATATTTGGGTTCTATTATTATTATTATTATTATTATTTTCACACAATCACTTTTATTTTAAATTTTATAATTTTTTAAGGAAACTAATAGGTATGCGGATCGGGTATGAGTCTTGTAGTAAAATCCACACTCGACCCATAACCATGTAGGGATTTTAAAATTTACTTTCATACCCGACCCACAAACTCATTTAATCGGGTAGTCCCCACCCATTATGTCTAGTCTCCAAAGGTATCGAATCCTTAGGTATTATTGGCATTCCTAATCTCAAAGCGTCAAACATAAAACCCTCAATCCGTAGGCATTATAATGGTACCGAGAAAAAATTTAGAAAACAAATTAACACACAAGTTCCTTCAAGAAGTACACACCACAATTTTTTATATCTTAAAAGCATTTGAACTCCAATTATAAATTTCAATGTAAATTGAATAGTTTAAGTAGTGACAAGTTGTCACAGGCAATCATAAAAACTACAAATAGACAGTGGCTTTGGCTCTCCAAACCCACTGTCAACCTTTATATCCCTTCCCTCCACTCGACTTTCTAGAATTCTAAAAAAGATTACCAAAATGAGAATATATATTAATCTGCAAACTTTAATCAACCTACAAGACCCATAGATGAATTTGAAAGCTTACCCTAGAACATAGATTCATATACCAACAATTACCATCATAATAATGTAAGTAAGATTATGAAATACCAGCAAAGCTGATATTAAAGAATGTAATGCAATGTAAGTAAACTACTAAGCGAAGAATAATTAAACTACGAACATAATTTTTAAATTGTGTTAAAATCAGATTATTTGTGTCAAAATTTATATATTAGGATGGGATTATTTTTCTTTTCTTTTGCTCTAACCTTCACATCGTTCATTGAATGTTACAATCACTACCCTTTGTCTACTTTTGTTATCACAACACTAGGATTAAGAGTTCAAAATTGGGGTAGTTAGGACATCGAACTCTTCAACCAGCAGTTTTGATAAATAAAAAAAGAAATCATCATTACATTAACACTGAACTTTTATAAACTCGATCGAACTGGAGATAACAATTACCATAAGAGAGAGCAGAGTAAATTGATTTCTGCAGAGTTTTGTTGAAAACGGGACAAAAAGTATCACCTTCACCACCGGGGTAGGGGTAGACAAAAAAATCGAAATCGAGTAAATCGAACCAAAAAAAATCGAAGTATTTTGATTCTTGAAAAAAAAATTCAAAACTGAAACCGATCGAGTCTTATAATCAAAACTGAAAACCGAAATCTAAATTGACAAAAACATATATATATTTTTTTGAATTTTTCATTGAATTATACGGCAAAATATATTTACGTCCACACTTTAACGTGTCGACAGTGGGTCACATGAATATAAATTTAGTCACAATTTTTCCATTTGAGAAATTTTGTCCAAATTGATAGGTATTTTAATTAGAAATCCATGACTCACAAACATTTTTTTTTTTTTTCATTGAATTATACAGCAAAATATATTTATGTTCACGCTTTAATGTGTAAATAGTGAGTCGGAGGAGTATAAATTTACTCACAATCTTTCTATTTCAGAAATGATGTCCAGAATGGTAAGATATTTTAATTAGAAATACATGACTCACAATCTTCTACAAGTAGAACCACATTTTAATGTATAAACACTTAGATAGTGTAATGTTGTCTATTTGATACAATATTTTTATGGAATTTAGTAATTTACTTTTAAGTCTTTTTATACACTATTATAGTATTATTATTTTGTGGAATTTACTTTTACTGAGATTCAAATGTTCTTACTTCCTTGACGTGATTTTCTTTTCAAATAAGAATGATTTTAGAGTAGAAAAAAATTGTTTTAACCATCAAGATTCTGAGATTCCATTCGAGGTATATTTTACATGAATTTTAATTTTAATTGGAAACTTTATTTGGTTGTACTTACCTTTAATTTGCAAACAATTAGTTTTTTTTTTTTTTTTTTTTTTTATCAAATTTAGTTTTTTTAATTGGAACCGAAAAAAAATCAAAAAATAACCGAAAACCAAACCGAAACTGTTAGGTTCTTCTCTTTCAAGGAACTGAATCGAAAATTTCGGTTCAGATTCGATTCTTTTAATAACCGAACCGAACCGGTACATGCCCAGCTCTACATCGCTGGTGATTTTCATTCAGGTGGAACCTAGGTTGGGCTCGATGGCAACAAGTTCAGAGTTGGAGATGAATGTAGGGTTTGCGATGAGGGCAAGGTAAATCTTCTCTTATGTAGTTGGATTTTCCAGTTCCAACCTCATCTGGGCTCAACGACGACTGGGCTCAACGACGACTGTGATGGCAACAGCGACGTGGTTCAGACTAAGGCTCAATGGTGATTTTTTCGATTGGAACTTGGGCGGACTTGAAGGGGACGGGGACTGGGATGTATTTAGAGATGAAGGAAGGATTTGGGATGAGGGAATGGTAGATCTTCTCTCCATAAGCTTTAGCTTCTCTTGTGAATGAAATGGGACAGTGAAATCTTTGGGACGATCTATTTACTTTAATTCTTTGATTGAAATTAAGATGAAGTGTCAAGTTTTTATTGGTTAAGAATGATAAAATATTATAGTAAACATTTTGTCCTCAATGTGAAATTTCAAATCTATTCTATACATGTATAGAGCTTGTTTGTTTTTGATAAAAAATCGGATTTTTATCAAAGTGAAAGTCAACAATTAATCACAACTATATATTTCATGGGTTCCATAACTTTTTAACAACACGTCTCATCAACTTTTATCAAAATTCACTAAAAATCTGATTTTATTCTCTACCAAATAGGGGCATAATAATAGAATAACTGTCACCATTTTACGCACATAGTTTCTTGCCCTTTGCACCTGCCATTTTAGGAAATTTCTTATTTTTATCAATTTATTTTAATACATGAATTAGGAAATTTTAATTAATGCATGTAATAAATGATTTATGAATTTGTGAAAAAAATATCTATAAAAAGTTAAAGTATAGATTATTTTTTTCTTTTGATAATTATCACATTATTTTGAAGTCGAAAAATATGCAATATGGATGTCAAATTCAAGATCTCAACGAGAAGTTTAACATAAACTAAAAAAATGAAAGCAAACTCTAAGCATATAATTTGTAAAATCATTTTAAATACTAAATGTAAAAATTTTACTTATATTTTTTACTTTTTTCCAACATCCAATCTTTTTAATTTATCTCATTTAAGTCCTAAAATGATATCAATCATTTCTTACCTAAATTCAATTTGACCTAAATGATTAATTTTGAATCTTTTTCTTATCATATTGAAAGAAATAATAGATATTCAATCTTTCTAAATAAATTCAATTAAATCATTTAATTTTTTATAACTTTAGGTTCCGATAAATTCATTTGTTACAATTTATAAAACTGAAAGTGTTAGCAAAATCATTCAATTTAAAAATAGAACTAGTTTCACACCCGTGCGATGCACAATCATATTCAAATGACAAAGTATAATATACTGAATAGAACAATGGGAAAAAATCAATAAAAAGTAGCAACAGCGAGTGTCAATAATAATTCTATTATCAAGAGTATTACAAATTTTAAAAAACTTCTTATATACAACATTAGTAATTTAGTCGTCACATTTTTTGAGTTCTCGTTATCATCGACCGTATCTCTTTACTTCCATCATTAACAACGTTTTAGTAAAAAATTATAGTCACCCGATCACACATCAAGTGACACATTAAGTGTACAATAAAAGCGTAAAATCCCACAATGATAATATAATAAAGGATCGTTAAAATTATTAAAACCAAAATAAGATTCAAAAATTTTAATCATAATATCATTTTAAAGTAGTAAAATTGTAAAATCCGATTTTAATAACCATTAATATCTAAGCCCTTTTTTTATTACACAACCATGTTTTATTTTGATTAAAATCGAATTTTAATGTCAAGTCAAAGTAAAAAATTAATTTTAACCATGCATTTTATTAAACTCGTAACTTTTCAACCACACATTTTATCAAATTTTATTAAAATTTACTAAAATTTTAATTTTAATCTATACCAAACCCTTGGACAAAAACCAAATCTTTATAAAATTTTGACAAAAAATTGTACTAAATAGGAACTTATAACATGAATATAAAATATATAATATTTCAGTTGTTGTTTCTCAATTTTTCTAAAGCTTACATAAATACTTAAAAGACACAACATCAAGAGACAAATCTACAAAAAGTGCACAGACAGGTAAAATTTGGTTGCTAACAAAATCTGCATTAGTTGCTTCCCAGATGGTATTGCTATCACAAGTGCAAAGCTTTTTATAGTTCTCACCAACTTGTACACCTCTGCATATGAAATGGAATATGACCTATAATTTTTTCGAGAATATGTGACCTATAATCAGGGGCGGATCCAGCCCTGCGCGAAGGCGTACGGCCGCTCGTGTTGGATCCGCTAAAATTTTTTTTTTTTACTTTATAATTGTGGTGTCGAAATTTTTCCCCCCTTACCTTGTAGTATCCGCTCGTGCTGAAGTGAGTTCCTGGATTCGTCCCTGCCTATAATGAGAACATAATCAGACATTTTCTTACATAACATTTGTGATCATACTATATATTGTCATCAAGTTGTTGCTCAACTTATTTGTTTCTCCAGGCTAACTCATCTAATTAATTCTTAGTGCTAGATTATTAATTTACTGACATGAAATAACTGCCTAAATCAACATGCTTGAACCAAACAAAATTTATTTCCTAACTATATTTTCAATGGACATCCTTAACCAGAATTTCAACTTGAAAACTCATCCCTACACCCCAGAAACCCTTGCAACCTTTGCAATCAACTCCTAATTATTGTTTTTGACAACTATACTTGCATTCATAGATTTGGATTCAGTCTTAACCCACAAAACTCTCGGAAGAATTGGTTCGCAAAAGACCAGAAGGGCAGATATATGAAGCAACAACAAAACCCATTTTACATATATCTTGCCTTTCATCCTACCCTTGACCATCAATCAATCCCTTAAATTTCTAAAATCTTCAACCAAAAGACCTTGCCTTCTGTTATGAAATTCATCATGTAAAACACAACAAAGGAGCAGATAATGAGTCAGATGCATACATCCACTTCTTTAAGTCTTCAAAAAGTTTCGTTGAAATTCAACAACCAATGAAATGGCTATTTGCACGATGGCCCTATAAAATCAGACAACAGGATTATGTGTAGTTTATGGCATACTATTGCCATCAGAATTTCAAGAATACATAAATGCGACAGGTCAATGCAAAATACTTCAAGTTATTTAACTCGTTCATGAACTTTGCAAACTCAAAATCTTACACATTAAAATCAGATTTCATGAAATAATTTTTAGACTCACAAAATTGTTAAAAAATGAAGAAGGCAACCTCAAGTCAATGTGGCTATGCATCGATACCGATTGTTGAAATTACTTACCACAGTGAAAAAAAAAATTTGGATCCGATGACTAAATGACTAAGGTTCAAGCAAGCACAAATTTATTCCTCAATTGCTGTCGATTACATGAGCTGTTGCTTTCTGATGTTTTGATCTGTGTAAATAACAAATATTAATTTTTTATTAAGTCATTCTGATGAAATTGAGCAACATTAGCCCCTGTTTTCTTTGCTGTTTTGAGGTCGTTTTCTGTTTTTATTTTCGAAAACGTTAAAAACGCGTTCTCTTTACCATTTTCGAAAACGCATTTTGAAAAACAAAAAAAAAATTTGTACACAAAACGGAAAACGCCCGAAACATCGTTTTGGGCGTTTTGTGTGTATTTCGAAAAAAAATGTCCAAAACGCGGAAAACGCGTTTTGGGAATTTTTATTTTATTTTATTTTATTTTTTTTAGAATTATCTTAACTTAGAACTAAACTTAATATAAAGCTTTTATTTTTTTATTTTTTTATTATTTTTTTTAGAATTATCCTAACTTGGAACTAAGCATAAATAAATAATTTTTTTTTTTTTTTTTTTTTTTTAGAATTATCCTAACTTGAAATTTAGTTTAAATAAAGTTTTATTGAATTCAATATCAACATTACAAAAAAAAATTAAATGAGAATTCTTGTTGTTATATTTCAAAAAATGCAATGATAAATGGACTCTGGTGATTTTGAAAGAACTTGCATTTTCTGAATTTTAATAGAAGTAGAGCTTTTTCAAGTCCAGAACCTGACCAAGCTGTGTTAATATAGACTCTTAATGCTCACATTAGTGTGTTGCATGTAACCATATTTTTAGTGTATTGTGAAAGGAAATTTGAGTTAGAGTTAGTAGTATTCTGCAAGCAAATTAATTAAAAATAGTTTAAATAGTGTTTTGCAAAATTTCAAACAGAACGTGTTTTCCAGCTTTTCATTTTCAAAAACAGTTTTCAGAAATGCAAACCAAACGCGTTTTCAGCAAATTTGAAAACAAAAATGAAAACACAAAACACAAAACATTTTCGAAAATGAAAATACAAAATAAAATACAAACAGAACGCCACCTAAGCCCCTGTTCTCTTTGCTGTTTTGAGGTCGTTTTGTGTTTTTATTTTCGAAAACGCTAAAAATGCGTTCTCTTTACCATTTTCGAAAACGCATTTTGGAAAAAAAAAAAAAAAAAAATTGTACACAAAACGGAAAACGCCCAAAACCTCGTTTTGGGTTTTGTGTGTATTTCGACAAAAAATGTCCAAAACGCGGAAAACGCGTTTTGGGAATTTTTTTTTTTTTTTTAATTATCTTAACTTAGAACTAAGCTTAATATAAAGTTTTTATTTTTTTATTATTTTTTTTTAGAATTATCCTACCTTGGAACTAAGCCTAAATAATTTTTTTTTTTTTTTTTTGTGAGAATTATCCTAACTTGGAACTAAGTTTAAATAAATTTTTATTGAATTCAATATCAACATTACAAAAAAAAAAATTATGTGAGAATTCTTGTTGTTATATTTCAAAAAATGCACTGATAAATGGACTCTGACGGTTTTGAAAGAACTTGCATTTTCTGGATTTTAATAGAAGTAGAGCTTTCTCAAATCCCGAACCTGACCAAGCTGTGTTAATATAGACTCTTAATGCTCACATTAGTGTGTTGCATGTAACCATATTTTTAGTGTATTGTGAAAGGAAATTTGAGTTTGAGTTTGAGTTAGTAGTATTCTTGTAATACCGCTTTTCATTTTATGAGAATTTCTTAAATCCCACATGATAATTATGTTAATGTTATTATAAATTTTCAAATTGATGATTAATTATCGTCTATAATTTTAAATTATTTTGCAGTGGAAGGACTTGGACGCCACCTTGATCAATGTACCAAATTAGGAAGTTTATAAATTGGTTACGTACAATTATATGTCTAATTGTTTATTTTAATTATTACTTGTCATTTCTATTTTAATTGAGTAGTAAGTTACCTAAATTGCATTAAATTGAAGTTGGGAAAAGTTTGGTGACACTTTGGAAATTTATATGAGGGTCGTGGACTTAAATTACCAATTTATGGGAGCTAAGGGACTGAATTGCAAATTTTCAAAAAAAAACTTAAACAATTAAACCTAACCCTCATTCCTTTCTCTCTCACGCCCGACCTCACTCCCTTGTCCCCGCCTCTCGCTCTATCTCGGTGACTCCCTCATCCCTCGTCTGTCTCTCTCGCTCTCTCTCGCCTCACACCATCAACCGCCACCACGACGCCTGCAACGCCCACCACCACCAGCCACCATCCCCACGGTAACACTCTTCTCCCCTTTTTCCCCCGGGCGCGCTCACCGATTGCACGCACGCACACACACACACACACCCGCTCGCGCGCTCACACTCGCACTCATACACACTCAACCGAGCCCACACAAGCATGTATATATATTGATTGTATGTATACTACTTATATGTAGATATTCAGATTTGAATTTTGTTTAATTTTTGAATGTCAATCCCAGTGTTATAAAAATTTATATACATATCTTATTCTCTGTATGTGTAAGTGTGTGTGTGTGTGTGAAATTTTAGGTTTCTGAATCAGTAATTTAAGCCTTTTAAATTTTATTGCTAGTTTGATTTGAAGCATTATGGTAATTTTTGAAAATTAAAGGGGTTGTATGAATGTTTTTATTAATTTTCACTCAGTTATGATTTCGAATTTTAATTGGTCAATTTCAGTTTTGGGGGTTAATGCTAATAAAAAAATATATATATATATATGTCAAATTTTAGATTGGATGACTTATGAATTTAAGACTGTTAATATCTAATTATGAGTTGAAATTTGTAACTTTCTGATTTGGGGAAAATTTCATGAATGGTCAGATTTGTTAGTAAGAATTTTGTGAACTTTGGTTTAAGTTTGATATATTTATTTTTAGTTAGAAATTATAATTTTACAAATTTGGGGAGAATTATATAAATGGTTATATTAATTTTAAAATTTTATAGTTAATTAGAAGATTTTGAAATTATAGATTTAAACTGACTTAGTTGACGACCATTGTGAGAATTTTCAAATTCTTAAATGATGGAAGTTCTTTAATGGATTCTTTGTTGACTTAATGTTCTTTAAATTGAAAAAATTTTCAACGTTAGGATTTCAAGTAATGAGGTGGTTTTAATTGAATTCTAATGTATATTCTTGACTTATAGTTGCTATTTTCAAACTTTTGAAATTTGTAGTTTAGTTAACTGTTATGGTAAAGTTTGAATAAATGGTGATTTTCAAATTTATGAATAGTAGAATGCTAATTGGAATTTTCCTTGTGAAATTCAAGTTGTGATGAAGATTCCATAGCTTGAACCTTTGTGTAATTTGATTAGTTAGATTTGAATGTTGGCATCTAAGTTAATCTCTTATTCCGAATGAAGTATGATCTGTTTTGACTTAGTTTAAGATTCCAATTGATTTGAATTATAAGTCACATGAAAGTTTCAACTTCATTTAGGAGTTTTAAATGTGATTTTTGAACTAAAAGATGAGTAAAACTTTTCTATTGTGTATTGAATTGATTGTTCATTTCGAATATGGTGTTAAATGTGTTAGACATGGCTTAAGGTTCCGTTTGGTCTGAATTGTATATTAAATTGAAGTTTTAACCTTAGTTAGGAGTTTAGATTTTGGTTTCGAACTAAAGGTTCTATTGTATGAATGGATGAAAGTAATTAGGAGAATTGGTACATTGACGTCATGGGCATCTGAGACTCTTTCATTTGCAAATCAAGATAACGGTAACTACTAAGGACGTCAAGTAAGTAAACTTCCCCCTATTTTTTTATAGAAGTTGAATGTAAATGTGAAATGTGTAAATGACTATCTTGCAACTTACTGCTTTGATGAATTTCATTTATTTTATGAAAGTATATGTTATTGAGAAGAATGTTCAAGCATGCACATTATCATGTCATTGCATCATCAATCATGCATTGGCATCGAAATTGGGAAATCAAATGTTTTTAAATGAAAGAAATGTGTCAAGGTGCAAGTTTGTTCAAAAGTTATGTATCCCAAGTTTTTAAGAAATGAATGGGTGTACTTCTAGTTTATGAAAGATGCGAGTGGGAAATGGGGCGCGAGGGACCGGCGTACCCGAATTAAGTTTCTTTGCGACGGAATGTTCAACCGTTTTACGGTGGACTGTTAAACCGCTTTGCGGTGGAATAAAGTGAATGATCCGCTTTGCGGTGGAATGAAGTGAATGAGCCGCTTTGCGGTGGAAATGTGAAAGTTAATCTGGTTCCAAATAAGAATTGCCCACTGTTATCTGATTGACTAGAAGATACACCAAGTGAGCTCACGAAGGAAATGAAGTGAAAGTTTTGAAATGAAATGAAAGTTCGAAAAGTTTGAAAGTTTTGGAAAGTAAAGTAAATGGGGATACATATATGAAAATTTTAAAACATTCATGTCATAAGCATACATTTCATGCATAAAGTTTACTTACTGAGCTTTAGCTCACCCCAATCCCTCCCCAACATTTCAGGTGATGAAAGTAGGTGATCCAAGGATAGCACTCAGCAGCTGACTCAGGCTATACCCGCTTCAACCCTTTTAAAATAAAGTTAAATTAGAATTTATTTCAATTTCTCATTATTTATTCTTTAATTCATGTATTATTGAAGTTAAATTACCTCTTATTTCATTTGCTAAAGTTTATTTACTTGAAATTATATTGTTGAGGAGTTTGGGACTTATTGTAATGGTTTTGATGACGTTTGAGATTGAATGAGTTACGATGTGTATTTTAAAAATGGTTTTGATGTCCCTCTACAGGTTGGCTATGTCCAATTTACGGAGGAGACTCTGTCGAAATTTTTGTAAAATTTCATAATAGAAAATGAAAATGTTGATGTTTTAAATGATTTATTTTCCGCATTTAAGTAAAGAAAAGTTAACACGCCCAGGTTTAAGATTTTGAACTTGGGGTGTTACAATTCTGTAAGCAAATTAATTAAAAATAGTTTTAAGTAGTATTCTGCAAAATTTCAAACAGAACGTGTTTTTCAGCTTTTCATTTTCAAAAACAGTTTTCAGAAATAACAAACCAAATGCGTTTTCAGCAAATTTGAAAACAAAAATGAAAACAGGAAACACAAAACATTTTCGAAAATGAAAATACAAACAGAACGCCACCGAAACTTCTGAGAACCAAAATTATTCTCAAAAAAAAAAAAAAAAAAAAATGCTTACATAAAAGCTAAGTCTTCTCCTTCAAACAAACACCCAAAGACGATGGCACAACAAATCTCAAAGTCTTGGACAAGAATAGATAATGAAGGAGTGGATTGTACGAGTAGCGTCTGGTCAATTAAAAAGCACAAAAGCAATATTTTGAAGCTCACCTGGTAAAGATATTCCTGCAAATTGGAACTCTGGCCGCTAACGACTCAAATTAAAGAGAAAGGGACGTGTGGTGAGGATTCTGTGACGAAATTTGATTTCAAGGGAACGGGGAAGAAACTGCTCGGGGCTTGGGCTTTAGTGATGGTTGTGGCGTAAATAACTCCTCCTAGTAATTTTAAGTGCCCACTAAATATTTAACTGCCAAAAATTATGAAAAGGGAAAAGTACATAACTATACAATTAAAACTTTCACTTTTTAAACATAACAAACTTACATTTTTTTTGTAAAAATCAGGTCTTAATATGTTAATTAATTAATACAATATTATAATAATTATAATGAGTTGACAAAGAAAGGTATAATATTAAATAATAAAATAAAAACAATATCTAATCCACAATCACTCCATTCCAATCTAACTCTCCACCCACCCCACCCCGACACCCACCCCACCCCACCCCACCCCATTGGCACCCACCCCACCCCCACCCCACTGGCACTCACCACACCCACCCATCCCACCCCACCCCATAAAATAATTTTTTTCCTTATACTTTTCCACACTCACCCCCATCCCCAACACCACCTTACCCACCCCACACAACACTCCTCCCCAACCCCACCCACCCACGCACCCAACCACCCCGCCACACCTCACTCACCCACCAACCCCACCCCACCACACCACAAGAATGATGTTACTTCTATTTTTTTCTCCCCCCACCCACCCACCCACGCACCCACCACTCCATCCCAACCCAATCCAACTCAACCCCGCACTCACCTCACCCCACCCCGTCAACCCACCCCCACCCCTATCCCACCCACCCCACCCACGACCCCACCTCAACTCAATAAATGAATTTTTTCATTCTACTTTTTCACACTCACCCCGAACCCCGACACCAACTTATCCACCCCACCCCACCCCATCGCACCCCTCCCCAACCCCACCCCACTCACACACCCCACCTCAAATCAATAAATGAATTTTTTCCTTCTACTTTTTCACACTCACCCCCACCCCCGACACCAACTTATCCACCCCTCCCCTCCCCAATCCCAACCCAACCCAACCCACCCCACCCCCACTCACCCACCCAACCCTACCAAACCACACCACAAAAAAAAATTTACTTCTATTATTTTCTTATCTCAGACACCCACCCTCCCATCCCACCCCACCCCACTGCTCCCCAAACCCAACCCACCCACCCCTAGTCCCACCCCCACCCTATCCCACCCGCACCTCACTCAAAATGATTTTTTTCTACTACTTTTTCACAACTCGCCTAGACCCTACCATATCCTACCTCGTCACCTACCCCAACCCCACCCACCCCACCCAAAATTAATTTTTTTGCACTAATTTTCGACTCCCCCATCAACCTTGCCCCAGACCCTACCCCAACCCACCTCACCCAAAATGATTTTTTTTTACTACTTTTCCACTCATCCCCAACCCCACCCCACCCCACCCAAAATTAATTTTTTCTCCTAATTTTTCACTCCCCTACCCACCCCGGCCCTGACCCTACCTCGCCACCCACCTACCCACCCCCACCCCCACCCCATCCTACCCCACCAAAATATGATTTTTCTTCTATATTTTCACACCCCACCCTAACAACCCCACCAGACCCCACTCTAGCAACCCCACCACAACCCACCCCACCCCACCCCACCCAAAAATGATTTTTCTTCTATTTTTTCACACTTCACCTCAACCGCCCCATCCTATCCCACCATACCCCCATCCAAAAATGATTTTTCTTCTATTTTTTACACCCCTCCCAACCACCTCCACTCCATCAAAAAATAATTTTTCTTCTATTTTTTTACACTTCCCCCCAACCGCCACACCCCTCCCCATCACACCGCACCGCACCCCGCCACCCACCATACCCCATCAAAAAATTGTTTTTCTTCTATTTTTTCACACTTCACCCCAACCACCTCATCTCATCCCACCCCACCCCACCCACGCACCCACCCAAAAAATAATTTTTTTTTTCTACTTTTTCCAACCCCCAACCCAACCTAGACCCCCACCCTACCCACCCACCCACCCATCCCACTCCAAAAAAATGATTTTTTTCTTCTACTTTTCCCCACCCCGACCCACCCTACCCTACCCCCACCCATAAAAAAATGATTTTTTTCTTCTACTTTTTCAACCTCGATCCCCCCCGCCAACCCACCCACTTCGACCCTACCTCACCACAAAAAAATGATTTCTTCTACTTTTTCTAGCCTCACCCGACCTCTACCCCACCATCCCCACCCCCAAAATCACAGTCAGTCACGTAAGTTGACACGAGATCGCAGTTAAGTCACACAGAGTCACAATTACAAATTTAGTTGTAAAATCTCACCCCTCCAAAGTCACAGTTGGTCACATAAGGTCAAAGTTCGATCACACAAAGTCGCAGTTTGGTCAAACGTGGTCACAGTTAGGTCACAGGAGGTCACAATTAGGTCAAACGAGGTCACGGTTAGATCACACGTGGTCACAGGTCGATCACATAAAGTCACACTTCGTTCTTACAAAGTCACACTTCGGTCACACATAGTCATATTTGACACAATTGTAGGTCACATCACGTCCTCGTCCAATGGTCACACCAAGTCACAGTTGGTCACAAAAGTCACAGCTGATCACACAAGGTCACAGTTCCATCACACAAAGTCACAGTTAGGTCACAATTGGTCACACGAGGTCATAGTTTGGTCATACAAGGTCGCAGTCCAGTCACACGAGGTCACAATTCGCTTACATAAAGTCACAATTCGATCACATAAGGTCACAGTTCGATCACACGAGGTCACAGTTGGGTCACATAAAGTCACAGTTCGATTGCATAAGGCCACAGTTCGATCATACGAGATTACAATTCGATCACACAAGGTCACAGTTAGATCATATAAAGTTAAATTTCGATCGCGGGAGGTTACAATTCGCTCACAAAAAGTCACATTTCGATCACACAAAGTCATATTTAACACAACTGTAGGTCACATCACATCATCATCAAATGGTCACACAAAGTCACAATTGATCGCAATTAATCAATATTTTAGTCACATTTACCTAATAATTGGTCAAATCTCTTACTCGTCACAAGTCGCACAAAGTCACAATTAGTCAATATTTTGATGACATTTACCTAAAAAATAGTCACAATCACCTATAATCGATCACAATATATCACCCCACCCCACCCCCACAAACCCCCATAAAGTCACATTTTGATCGCACAAAAGTCACATTTTGATCACACAATGTCGCAGTTTGGTTACACAGGGTCACAGTTCGGTCACATAAGGTTACAAACCAGTCCCATAAAGTCACATTCGATCACATGAGGTCACAACTCGATCACACAAAGTCACAACTCGATCACAAATAGTCGTATTTGACACAATTATAAGTCACATCACATTCTCATCAAATGGTCACACAAAATCACAATTGGTCACAATCAACCATAATTGCTCACAAATTATTTATTTATTGATCACGACTTACGCATTTATTGGTCAAAGTTAGTCAATATTCTTATCACATT
This sequence comes from Ligustrum vulgare, assembly GCA_963555705.1. Lineage (NCBI taxonomy): Eukaryota > Viridiplantae > Streptophyta > Magnoliopsida > Lamiales > Oleaceae > Ligustrum > Ligustrum vulgare. The sequence continues at coordinate 15,015,392 of OY743185.1, forward strand.
TACCTAATAATTGGTCACAATTAATCATAATTGATCACATATTATTTATTTATTATTTTTGTCATAATTAACTAATAATTGGTCAAATTTCGTATTCATCACAAGTCTCACAAATTTTGATCACATTTACAAGATAATTAGTCACGATTACCTTACAATTGGTCACAATCACCCATAATTGGTCATGTGTACTATTAAAGTCACCCGCCCCCAATCCTGCCCCTTCCTAACATAAACCCTTTCATCCACCACCACCACCACCCACACCACCTGCAGATACTCCCCACTACCACCTTGCCATCGCCAAACCACCACCACCTACCTAACCGTCATAGCCATACCCCCAACAAACTCACACCTTACCACCATGGAACCACCACTACGTCACTATCAAACAAAAAAACTCCACACCATTAACATCGTCGCAGCCTCAACCACCACCACCACCACCAACTCCATACCATATCCAAATTCAAATAAAAAAATTCATCCAACAACATAAATCAAGACTAATTCCTCACGTCCACCGCAATACCTTTAAATCACCATCAACATTGTACCACTACCGCACACTGCCTCACGTCCACTACAAATGAAAAAACACTGACCAAAGAACTGGTAAGCTTGGAGAACACGATGAGAGGGCCATTGCAGATTGAAAGAGAGCTCGAAATGTTTCTTCCAATAATCTGAGCCTAGAGGGAATGATTTCTCCCCAAAAAAACTCTCCAATTAGACACTTTGCTATCTCCATTCATTCTCCCATGTACATGATATAAACGTACATCCTCATCATCTGCCTCTTCACTATCGATCTGCTCTGCTCCCAACATACATCCTCATCATCTCCTCCAGCGCCTCCACCCCAAAAACAATACCAACATGGCCAATCACCACTGTTCATTACTAATTCATTTGCTATTGGAGCTACTGCGCGTCATCATCATCATCATCGTCCATAGCCACAACTAGAGCTACTACCTCCTCAACCTACGTCGATGCTAGTGGCGATCTCGTCGATGGAGATCGCACATGCAACAACGATCTTGCTGCTGGATCGACGCTGCTACACTGCCTATCGTCTGAGTGGAACGAGGGTAAAGAGATGGTAGAGAGAGATGTTGCCGATCATCGGTGGAAACGTGGGTTAGAGATAGGGCTAGGGTCGATTTCTCGAATTGGTACTCGGTGGGTTTCTGATTTGGTTGATTTGATTATGATTATAACTTAATTAGTTACTAGGATATTTAATTAATAAATATTAATTACGTATTTAGCACCTGAGTTGTAAAAAGAGTTTTATCTATACTTTATTTTTAAAATAGGAACTTAGAAGGTAGGGTTTCATGTAATTTTCCCTTATGAAAATTGCCAAAAAAAAATCTTAAAAAAATATAAATTTAGAATCTGTTGACAATTGAGATTCTGATCAAAATTAATTGGTCAGAATCTCAGTTGTCATTATATATATAGATATAGATATAGTCAACACGTTTATTTAGCATGCACAAAAATAGTATGTGCAATACAAGCAAATGGACATCACTAACAAATTGAACATTTTTGCAAATGACAATGAAAAAATGGAAATTGACATTTTATGTAATTTCCTCAATATGATATTTATTTCACCAACCACCTGTTCACCACCTACTGTTATGTTACTAATGCACTAATGCAGGCCTATAAATATTTCACCTAATCTCACTAAATTGAGCTGCCTTTTGAATATTCCATACCAAATTCTTCATTTTCGAATAATAACTTCAGTTTTTTGGGATTTGGCGTTTGTTCGGATAAATATGTTGTCAGTGTCCCACACCCTAAGTTTGGGGTTTGAACTCTCATCTCCCCTCCCCCACTTTCCTCCTTTGTAAAAATATATATATATATATATATAACTTGAATTTTAGATTTTATCAGATTTTTACTTTATATTTTATAATATATAAAGGAGGGTAGCAAAAGATTTTCCCTCTAAATATCCCCCAAAATATATATAGGCATGCATACAAGCAAGTGATCCCACAACCGATTCTAGTGGGCGGCTTGGCATTTCAAATGTAATGGGAAAAATTGGTGGGCTCCACCATAAAGTCATGTTCAGGCCTTTTTTTTTTTTTTTTGTAAAATTATTTTGTAAATAAATTGAAAAATATTATTAAAAACTCTTTAAAAATCATACGTGTAATTATCGGTGTTAAAATTATGTTTTAATTATTAATAGTTAAAATCATTTATTATCCTTAATATTATAAATTATATTTGTCTGAAATATATTTTATTATTATTAACTATTTTAATAAATTAAGTCTTCATTTGGAGGCTATATTTTTGTGAAATTTTTTATTTATTTCAGTAAGAGTTGAAATAAATATATTCTATATTAATGTATTACCTTAGAAATGAAAAAATGGATTAATATATTATGAAAATAAATAAATAAATAATCATTGAAGCTTTACGTCTTAATATGTCAATTAAATAAATATGTTCTTCAGTGTACATATTATAAGAATCATTAATTTATTAATATCAACTTTTTGTTACCAGTGCATAAATTAAATTAAATTTAGTCGTTTCTTTAATTTTGACAAAAAATTAATTTATTTAAAAAATGATGAAAGAAGAGAAATATTAATTAATATATGTAAGCAATACATTAAAAAACAATTATTATTCTTTTGATAAAACATAAAAGTTTTTACTTTATATTTTTTACTTTTCCTCAATATCCCATTTATTTTAAGTTTTATCATTTAAGTTCTATAATACTATCTATATAATACTTTTTTTTTGTAATAATATATATATATTTTTTTATAATTGTTGTATTATTTTGAAGTTGAGAAATATGTAATATAGGTGTCAAGTTGAAGATCTCGACGAGAAGTTTAATACAAGATAACAAGTGAGAGCAAACTATAAATACTTTGTCCGTAAAAATGTCTTAGCAATCAAATGTAAAAGTTTAATTTATATTTTTTTATTTTTCCTCAATATTTCATTCATTTTAAATTATATCATTTAAGTTATATAATACCCAGTATTCAAAAAACCTAAAATCGGTTTGACCTCATAAAGATAATAGGTCAAGGTCAGAAGGTCGGACTGGGGTTGAACCATTTTAAATAAAAAATTAATAATCATTTCAAATATTATAAAATTTTCTAAAAAAATTATTTTACAAATAAAGTAACATTTACACGTTTGGACATAAAATTAAATACTCAGAAATATAACAACAATACTTTAATTTCAAAATTACCAATTCAAAACAAACATGGATTTATGGTTTTTAATTTTATTTATTTTATTTCACAAAATATTTTAAAATGTGAAAATAATAATAAAAATAATTGATTTAGAAGAAGAAAGTTCAACAAATAAATAAATAATAAATAAAAATATTTTTTTAAAAGAGAAAAAGAATTTTAAAAAGAAACCGAAAAATCAATTACATATTTTTAAACAATTTTTGTTTGCACTTGATTGGTTTGATTAGAGTTCATTGGAAAACATGCTACTTGTTATAAACTAGATAGAAAAGTAAAGACACCAATAAACTTGTGTATTATTATAAACTAAAGCCCCCATATATATAGGGGAAGAAAGTGATATACAAAGTAATTATAACTAGGGTTATAGGGGTACAATTGCCATTCACTAATACAAGATAATATTTACAACACTCCCCCTTGAATGATATATTACAAAATATTTTCTCATTAAAACCTTGTTTGATAAAAACCCAATGGGACGAAAATATCAAACGAAGGAAAAAGAGTACAGTTGTTCTTATAGTATTAAGATGAATGCTGTCTCGTTAAAACCTCGCCAGGAAAACCCAATGAGCCAAAACATTGGCTAAGGAAAAAGAGTACAGCTACTCTTGTCTTCGCCCTAGTGTTGATCGCTGCAAATCATTGAGTTGATGTATTCCAATCTTGTGAATTGGTTTCTTGAATGTAAATGTTGATAGTACTTTTGTAGATAAATTAGCTTCATTGTCACTTGAGTGGATTTGTTGAAAATTCTGGAGTATTTTGATACTGCTTCGTTAAAGCCTTGTTAGAAAAATCCAGTGGGAAAAAACCTGAACGAAGGAAAAAGAGTATAGCTACTCCCCCTGATTCAATGTGTATTGAATCATCCGTGTAGTTACTCTCCCCGATTCAATCTCTATTAAATCATTTATATCTTGATCTTTTCAAGAGTTTCGTATAGGAGAGTATATCAATAGACATTGATAACAGCTACCTCATTAAAAATCTTGCCAGGAAAACCTCTTGGGACAAAACCTCGGCTAAGGAAAAAAAAAGTGTAGCGCATATTAGTTCCCCCCTCATGGGAACATTATAATTGTTTTGATATTGTATATAATTATTTCAACTGTTAATCGGTGCAATATCGAATATCTTCACCAAGCATATAAATGGTGCATATCTCGTATTATTTGTTCTTCGAATATAAATTCAATTATTCCTTTGAACTTGAAGAACTATAAAATATTTCCAATCATTTGAACATGTTACATCGAGCCATGATCTATAATCAATATTCATCAATGCATTTAATGCAGTTCTCAAATCTGGAAGTGACTTATTCACTTCAATAAACAATTAACTTATTCACTTCAGGTGAATAATTAACCATGAATTTGAATTTGAAAATCAATTGCCACGATTTTCAAATATAATTTTATGCGACAATCACATTCCATTACAAAGATATTCTATTCAAAGCATATTAAATATTCAGATCGCAAAGTGATGTCATCCAAAAAAGGCGTCAAAATTGAGAAATCAAGATACAGGCAATTCAACAATATTCTACATAGAAAAACGAACAAGTTTCATGTTGGGCTCGAGTCAAGATTCAATTCACGTCAAATGATCATAAATCAAGGCAGAAGGGCTTTTACGGCCGTAACTTCCATAATTACGGCCGTAACATTATTAGCGCACAATTTGGGCAGAACAGCATTTACGGCCGTAACTTGGGTTCTCATGGCCGTAACTAATTAATGGAATATCACGGCCGTAACATCAATCTTCACGGCCGTAACTAATATTGAGACATTTTGATCAGAGAAGGACTTACTGCCGTAAGTCCGACTTTTACGGCCGTAAGCGGCGGAATCAGATTTTCGGGATTTTAGTATTTCAGTTGATTTGTATTTCCTTTATTGGTTTTTAATTTTTTTTTCCAATTTTGGTAATTTTAGTTATTTTAGCATAATTAGAATTCTATTCAGAGTCAGTTAGCGACTAGGGTTTATTTTGCCTATTTATATGCTTTTCCATTCAATGTAAAAATAGAAGACTTTTGATGAATAAAATTATTGAGTGTTTTTACTCTCTAAAGGTGAGGATTTTCCCTTTAAACAACGAACTTATCAAGGATCTGGACATTCCTTGTGACGTTCCCCCTTTGTGGTTCTTATCTCCGCATCGTAACGGGTCTCGGGTTTAATATAACCTTGGTTCTTGCGTCGTGAGGTCGGGGTTGCATTGTTATCGTCCGTTCCAACCTGGATTCGGAACTTTCCTAGCGTTATTCCGAGAGCTACGACGAGGACCCCCTCCCGGGTTCTCATCATATGGTATCAGAGCTGGACTCTGAATTCAGGTTCTTGTGTTTTTCTATCCAGTTTGATTTTTATGTTTATCATCGAGTCCCATAAAAATCATCAATATCCTATTTTTGTTATTTGAGTCTTTGTTTTCAATTTTTCTTGTTCTTCTTGCCAGTAAATTTTTTCCCAGTTTGATCCATAAGAGTCGTCCTAAAAAAATCAAAAGTGTTTTTCTTATTCGATTGTTTTCCAAATCATGTCCCGTTTGTTTTGTTGCGTTCGTGTCGAATTTTCGGATTTTATTAAAAAAAAATATATTTTTTTTATTTTTTTATTAATTCCGAAAATTCATCATAATTCAAAAAAAAAAAAAAAGTCACTACGAAATTCAAGAATCACTTTCTTGAATTTCCTTATATTCTTGATAATTCCTTGCCTTCTAAGTAAAATTAAAATTCTTGTTATTCTTTCCTTTCTAGTCAAAATTCAAGAATCACTTTTTTGAATTTCTACAATATTCTTGAGTTTCTTTCCTCTCAAGTCAAATTCAAGAACAACTTTCTTGAATTTGTTTAAAATTCTTGATATTGTTTTCCTTTTCGAGTCAACATTAAATTCCTTCTTGATATTTGTCAATATCTGAACCCTCTTATTTTGAGTCTCTCAAATTTTTGAAAGTTACATAAAGGGATGAATTATGAGTTCGATCATACCTTCCAGACTAGGTGTCATGTGGGCAGTAAAGTGTGCAATATTATTATTGATAAGGAGTATTATTGCGATCTGGCAAGTACCACCATGGTTGAGGAGTTGGGCATACCTTTACTACCACATCCCAATCCTTATAGGCTGACGTGGTTAAAGGAGTGTGGGCAGGTAAATGTAACCCATGGGGTTATGGTGAAATTGACACTTGGAAGATATAGCGATGAACTGTGGTGTGATGTGGTGCCTCTAGAATCTTGTGACATCTTGTTGAGTAGATCGTGGAAGTGTGAGAGGAAAGCAGTCTATGATAAGCGCAGGAATATATATAAATTTGTTAAGGATGGGAAAAGTATTAAGCTTATGCCGTTAACCCCGGAACAAATACTTGAAGAGAAAGTATTGCGAGAAAAGAAGGATGAGCAAAGAAAATTCGGAGATGATGAATGGAGTATGAAGGCTGGATTCATGGAGATGGCCAAGAAATTAATACAGCTAAATAAAGAGATGAAGGCACAAGAGGCTAGAAAAAAGTTAGCCGAGTTGCAAGAGAGAGAAAGGGGAATAGAGGAGGTAGTTAAATTACAAGAAAAACCTTTGGATATGATTGTTAAGAAAGAGAGAGACTTGAGGAACGAGTTAGAAGATAAAATTTTGTGTAGTGTTGAGAAGGTGCCTAATCATGTCGATAAAATTATTTATGAGGAGGTGCATGAGCAAAAGCATGAGAAATTAGGAGAGGTGATTGAGCCCATAAATTTAGAAGTTGAGTGTGAGAAAAAAGAAATTGAAGTAGTTGATCAAACTCCGAGTCTTGAAGTACAAAATAAAATTGTTGAAGAGGAGATTGAAAATAACATTATTGACAATGATAGGAATGAATTGGAAGTTGGGGTAGAAGTTCAACATTTGAATGTTGAAATTGTCAATAAAAATATTGAAGATGTGGTTGAATGTGAAAAATTAGAAGAAGTGGTTGAGAAAAAAGAAGAGAATGAGCAAGAAAGTATATTGAATTTTGGAGGCGACGAGAAGGGCCTCGTGGTGGGAAAAAAAGTTGTGGAGGTTTTGTATCATGAGTACAAGGATCCATACCTTGTGCATGGAGACGCTAACATTTCCCTCCCCATTTTTTTTAAATCTTTCTTCCAGGTTTATTGTGCATGGAAGTTTGATTTCCATCAACCTTGGTCAATTCCCCTCGTGTTTCAATACCTTCTTGTCTACAAATTGGAGGAGCATCATTTATTGAATGCATGTCAGGGAATCGACAATTTTCCGTTTGATCCAGGAGGTACAGTTTGATTTTTCAAGAACAACACCATGATTCGGGACGAATCATCCTAAAGAAGGAGGGAATGGTACGAGTCAGGGTGGGCTTGACGGGAAAATCTATATTTCAAGCCAAAACAAGAAGTCAAGCAGGTTCGGAGAACGTCAAAGATCAAACATTTCTTGTACGAAGAAGGTTCGAGGCTAAACCAAGTGAGCAAGGAAAGAACAGCTTTATGATTCGGGACGAATCATTTTAAAGGAAGAGGGGATGATGTGATCCGGAAAAGAAGCTAAGAACAATGTTATGATTCGGGACGAATCATCTTAAAGGAAGAGGGGATGATGTCATCCGAAAAAGGCATCAAAATTGAGAAATCAAGATACGGGCAATTCAACAATATTCTACATAGAAAAATGAACAAGTTTCATGTTGGGCTCGAGTCAAGATTCAATTCACGTCAAATGATCATAAATCAAGGCAGAAGGGCTTTTACGGCCATAACTTCCATAATTACGGCCGTAACATTAACAGTGCACAATTTGGGCAGAACAGCGTTTACGGCCGTAACTTGGGTTCTCATGGCCGTAACTAATTAATGGAATATCACGGCCGTAACATCAATCTTCACGGCCGTAACTAATATTGAGATATTTTGATCAGAGAAGGACTTACTGTCGTAAGTCCGACTTTTACGGCCGTAAGCGGCAGAATCAGATTTTCGGGATTTTTAGTATTTCAGTTGATTTGTATTTCCTTTATTGGTTTTTAATTCTTTTTCCAATTTTGGTAATTTTGGTTATTTTGGTTATTTTAGCTATTTTAGCATAATTAGAATTCTATTCAGAGTCAGTTAGCGATTAGGGTTTAATTTGCCTATTTATATGCTTTTCCATTCAATGTAAAAATAGAAGACTTTTGATGAATAAAATTATTGAGTGTTTTTACTCTCTAAAGGTGAGGATTTTCCCTTTAAACAACGAACTTATTAAGATTCAAATCTTGTGGCGTTCAAAACAATTGAACTTATCAAGGATCTGGATATTCCTTGTGGCGTTCCCCCTTTGTAGTTCTTATCTCCGCATCGTAACGGGTCTCGGGTTTAATATACCCTTGGTTCTTGCGTCGTGAGGTCGGGGTTGCATTGTTATCGTCCGTTCCAACCTGGATTCGGAACTTTCCTAGCGTTATTCTGCGAGCTACGACGAGGACCCCCTCCCGGGTTCTCATCACAAAGCATCTGTGTATTTTGATCAAATAAGTTTCTTAAAAACTTGAACTATATATTTCATATATATTTAATCCTTCAAGGATTATACTATATGCTTCAAGCATAGTGCATGTTTCACATTGCAATTGTCGAATTTCTACTACCAAATTTAAGTCGTGAAACTTTAGATAGGTAAGGATTCCTATATTTCAAATAGATTTTCTCTAATTATTTCACCGCAATCCCAAAGTATCGAGGTATTGATTACCCTTTTTAATTTCACTCATTGGTACTTCAAAGAATACTCCCAACGTACTGAGTTGATGATCATACATTTTGATATCACTCATTGGTACATCAAATAGCGCAAGCTAGTAATCAGAGTAAATCATTTTTCATTAACTACATTTCTATAATCATATAATTATCGGCACTTATTATGCATTTTCAGGCAAATAAAATATTTTATCTATGGCAGATCTTTGAAACATTCGTTGCACAACAAGTCGTGTATTACGACTAGACCTATAGGTATTTAACTGGCTTTACACTTTTATGTGTTTGGACTTCAGGTCCCAAAACTTCAGGTTTTGTAATAAGTTTAATTTAGCCTGAATGCACTTTTGCCAACTATTTTTATGTCGATTTTCTTCGACATATTTTCTTTTATTATTCTCGCTATCATTCAAATTATGACGTGGCTAGCTTCACAATTTGCTTTTGCATAAGTGCTTTATAAAGTGCGTCGACACAATTATCATCTCAATTTGATTTATTTCTCCACAAGACATAACTATTGAGATCTCAATTTTTCAATATTTCAAGTACTTGAACCTCTTCTGGAGATTTACAGTTAATTATGTCAATATATACTCTCTCACGAGTATATGCCTCCTTAATACGACCATCATATTCATTTACTCTATTTTTATTTATTTGGGGATCTTTATTCGAATCAATTATTGCTACGTTTCAAGCATGCCATACATCAATATAAGATAGAGCATATGTAGCTAGTACATGAGATTTTATTAATCTCTTATGCATCTTGTAATATGTTATCTTTTGAACTTTTCGTTCGTATTTTCAATCGACTTCTGGTTCGCATTATCAATCGCGAGGATATATATAATATAATATGATACATTTGTTTGATTTTAAGCTACTAATCTTCCCCCTAAGTTGAGAAAATTTTCCAATCAAATTGACAATTATTTTTTTTCGATGTTGTAAAATATCACCCATTTGGGATATATGTTCAAACAACGCATTTTTCTCAACATTCTTTATTTTCCATATCAGCGCATTGTGGTGGATCAATTGCACTATTAAAAAATTAGATGGAAAAATTAGGCTCTAACCATAAGCCAATTATAATAGGGAGGACTATGATGTTGGCATGATACGTAATAGAATTCCCTAAACAAAAAGGGAAGTATTTTGTTCTGTATTAATTGGAGGCGTTTAACAAGCAAAAATGTTAAACCATTTATCGACATCCCAACGAACACTTATTAAAATGTTGAGATTCATGTCCACTAGCATTATCAATACACATTCTTGATTCTATAATCTGAAAATTTTTGCTCATAATTTAAAATTTGAGCAATAATTACGCAAACTTCAGATTGCAAACACCATGCAATCATCTAGTATATGTATCAAATCTATTAGATACAAATAATATTTAGATGATCAACGTGGAGGATGATGGTGGCCCATTTGTCACCCTAATTATTTTTCAGAAATATAGGGAATTTAATCCCTATTTTAGCTAGTGACAGTCAAGAAATTTCATAAAAGAGAACAAACATCATATATGATTGGATTAAAGAATCTTCTGGTTCTTCACTAAGATCCATTTTAATTTCGCATCATTATTGATCCAGTGATGGTCCAACTGGTCATGCCAAATAATAAAATCAAATTGAACTTCTGGTTCAATATAGGATATAATTCAGTGATTAAACATTATATAATCATATATTATTTAAGTAGTCAAACTAATCAATGTCCTTATGACATTAGTTATATGTTTTCCTTTAAGGATAAACATGAACTCAAATGAGATATTCTTCGAAACATATGATACTTCGAAAAAGACGTTTTTATTACTCATTCAAAATCAATATGTCAATATTCTTCCGGAATATTGTAATATCATACTCTTTCAAGAGCAGTTAATATTATTTTATAATTGTTATGCTTCTTCAGAAGCAACAACATATAAACATATTAGACTTGAATATGTAGTGTGAAATAAGATTTTGCTTCTTCAATAGCAAAAACGAAATATTCTTCTAGAATATTTTATCAAATAACTCAAATGAGATATTCCTAATGTGCAATATTCTGCTGGAATATCGATTTAGATTAATATTCTTCTGGAACATTGATTTAGATTGTTTCTTTTTCTAAAATAGTGATACAATATTCTTCTGGAATATTGTACTATAATATTGAATGTAGAACATACATTCAAACAAATGTTTATTGTAAGTTAGTATAATTAAAATGATATGATAAGATCGAATAATTATACCACTTTCTATGAAAATTCAAAGTTAATAGAATACAAACCTTTACTTTGAGCAGAAAAAGAAACTATGTTATTCCTGAACAAGTAAATTAATAAATTGAATATTTATCATAAAATAAAGTTGTTATTCTTCAGGAGTAACAACAAAATACTTTTTCAGAATAACATATCTCATAATATTAGGCTCTTCGGGAGCAAATTATATTCCATTATTATATTTCATATGAGATAAAATTATGATTCTTCAGGAATCATCACAACAATATATTATTCTACATCATAATAATCTTCTGAATTATTAATAAATTCGATTTTTTTTGAGAAAAATAATGCAATATTTATCACATGAGCAATAAAATAATATTCTTCTAGAATATTGAAACGTAGGAATAAGGCAATATTCTTCTGGAATATTGATTCGAATCTCATTCAATTATAACAATAATTAATATCTATTATGCTATTTAGGATCAAAATAATGAATTATTCTTCTGGAATAATTATATTTCTGAAATTGCAATTATTCAAGAATAATAAATCAATATTATTCAGGAATATTGACAAATTATACTCTCCAGGAGCAAATAATATTTTTCAGGAATATTGACATTAATGACTCGTTCTACCTTTCAAACTAACAATATTTGTACTACACAAATGCTGATAAAATATATTCTGGAATATTTATCTAACATGGGTTGTGTTTTTTCGAGAACACCAACACCATATTCGTTTAAAATATAAATTATGCTTCTTCAAAAGCATTGAGTCAATATTCTTCTGGAATATTAAAATTGTAATAAACTGCTCTTCACGAGCAAGTAATATTATATATACAAGATATTACTTGGATTACAAGACAAAGATAAAATCTAAAGATTACAAGAATATTTGATTAACATAAACCAAGAGATATACTACAAATAAACTGTGAACATGGTAATCCAATCTTTGCTAATTTTGATTTCAAGATTTTAGGCTGATCTTGTACGTCACAAATGGCACAGACAAACATAATTGATACAGGCAAAAAGAGATAATGACAAATTTTCAGTACCTTTTAGAATGACATATGCATAATTTTCACAAGGTTGCAATCCTAGGAGGTTTCTAATGAGGGATCGTTTGATAGAGACTTGGACTCCCTTAGCAAGATTTATAATTTCATCCGGATAGAAAGTGGCTCCTCGAAAGAATTCCCTAATCAATCTCGAGTAGGAATCTTCGGAAATGGACATAACATTTTTCCATCCTATATCTTCAAAATAATGCTCAATATTAAAGGAAGGGGATTGAAAGTAAAAATTGAAGAAATCGATTGACTTACCTATGAGAATTAGGTGATCGGAGAAGCGATCAGGCAATGAGACGTTCTCCTCAACATTGGATGAGCTTGCTTTGCCTTTCTTTGTCCTTTTCTTGGGAGGCATTGTGAATTTTCAAAATTTCTGGAGGCAACTAGTGAAGAGATAGTAGAATTTCTTGAAAATTTTGGTGAAAATGGTAGGAGACGATGGAAAAAGAGTAGTTTTTAAGGTTTTAAGTATAGAATGGTGATTTGTGTGGAATGAAACCGAATTTAAATGAGAAATATAGAAATTTTCGTGATTTTGTCCCAAAGTTTAGGGTTTTGAAGTTTCTTGGTAAATTTTGAAGGAAAAATCAAAATTCTGATAAAGATGATATTGGGTAACACGAATTTGTGAAATTTTTTAAGTGGTTGGAAGAGATATGATGGATTTTGGAATGAATATGGAGAGGGGAATTCGAGGTTAGGGTTTATAATATGATTTTGGGGATGAAATTGATGTTTAAACATTCTGAATTCGCGCAACTTTCGGTCGACCGAAAGTTTGTCAGTCGACCGAAACTCTGCAGGTTTTAAACTGGGTAGCTGCAGAAGGGTTCGGTCGAGTAATGGTCGACTGAAACTCTAGTTTCAGTCGTACATGAGTTTGACCAAAACAAGTTTTGGTTGAACACTTTGTTCAATCGAAAGTCAGAACAAATATACAATGTAAATTTAGCCATAAATATCAGTTTCGTCAATAATGCCCAATCCTCTTCTAATGCATGAAAATCTATCATGAGCGAGAGGTTTAGTAAAAATATTGGCCAATTGTTTTTAGTACTAACAAATTCCAAGTAAATGTCACCTTTTGCAAATTATCTCTTAGAAAATGATGTCGAATTTCAATGTGTTTTGTGCGAGAGTGCAAGATAGGAGTTTGTTTCAAGTGATAATCACTAAGAATTTGTTTCATCCACAAAACTTGAGCACAACAACTAGCGGCCGAGATATATTCTGCCTCGGTGGTGGATAGTGCAACGAAATTTTGTTTCTTGCTAAACCATGACACGAGTGCAAAGCCTAGAAAGTGACAAGTTCCACTTGTGCTTTTTCTATCAATTGTGCATCCCGCCCAGTCAGCATCCGAATAATTTATAAGATCAATATGAGTGCCTTTTGGATACAAAGTCCTAAAGTTCTAGTGCTGCATAAATATCTAAAAATACGTTTTAAGACACTCAGATGAGATTCTTTAGAATTGGATTGAAATCTAGCACATAAGCACACACTAAACATAATATCGGGTCTACTTGCGGTTAAGTAAAGAAGGGATCCAATCATACCTCGATATTTTATAATGTCAATGGAAGTGCCTTGCTCATCTCTGTCCAATTTGATTGAAGCACTCATTGGAGTATTCATTGGTTTCAAGTTTTCCATCTCGAACTTTTTGAACATGTTCACAATGTACTTAGTTTGTTTGATTTGAAGCCCGAGAAAGAATTTTAACTATCCCATCTTGCTCATTTCAAATTCATTGCTTATACATTTTGAAAATTCTTCACAAAGAGAAATATTAGTTATACCAAAGATAATATCATCAACATAAATTTGTACAACAATCATGTCTTCCTTTTTGGTTTTGATAAAAAATGTAGTATCCGCATTTTCCATTTGAAAGTCATTTGAAATAAGAAATTTGCTCAATCTTAGGAGCTTGTTTTAAACCATATAGAGTCTTTCTTAGTTTAAATACATTATCCGAAAATTTATGATTTTTGAAACCGGGAGGTTGTTCAACATAGACTTCTTCTTGAATATAACCATATAAAATGCACTTTTGACATTGATTTGATAAAGAGTAAAACCTTTGTGACAAGCAAAATCAAGAAGCATACGAATGGATTCTAGTCTAGCAACATGTGCAAAAGTTTCTTCAAAGTCAATACATTCTTCTTGATTGTGACATTGGGCCACTAATCTAGCCTTATTACGTACAATTATACCGTTTTTATCCTTTTTGTTTCGAAAAACCCATTTTGTACCAATAACGGCTTGATCATTTGGTCTATCAACTAAATCTCAAACATGATTTTTTTCAAATTGATTTAGTTTTTCTTGCATTGCAAGAATCCAAAACTCATCAAACTCGGCTTCTATGAAATTCTTTGGTTCAATTTAAGAAATAAAGGCACAATTATTTAAGAATCCTTTGGTAGAGTTTCTAATACTTACCCCTTTTGAAAGATGACCAATTATGAGCTCTTTTGGATGAGATGGAGCAAATCTCCATTCGATAGGAAGTGTTTGATCACTTGAGTTTTTGGAAGATTTTCCTTCTTCTTGTTGAGGAGTTGGTTCTTCCAAGTCTTTTTCTTCATTGTCTTCGGAAATTTCATTTCTTTGATCTTGAATATTCATTTCCTCAAAAGGAATTTCCAAACCTACATCAATACCTTTCTCTTGATCAAGAGAATTAGTTTCATCAAAAGTAACATGTATGGATTCTTCCACTACTAGAGTTCTTTTGTTAAAAATTTTATAAACTTTGCTAGTAGATGAATAACCAAGAAAAATTCCAACATCGAATTTTGAATCAATTTTTCCCAAGTTTTCCTTTGTGTTTAGAACAAAGCATTTACGACCAAAAACCTTAAAATAGCCAATATTGGGAATCCTATTTTTCCAAAGTTCATAAGGAATTTTAGTTTTTTTTCGACTTACTAAAACTCTATTCATAATATAGCAAGTGGTGTTAACGGCTTAGGCCCAAAAATATTTTGGTAAGTTATTTTCATTTAGCATGATCCTAGCCATTTCTTGTAATGTGCGATTCTTCCTTTCTACTCCACCATTTTGTTGAGGAGTTCTAGGAGCCGAGAAATTATGTTCATACCCATTTATTTTGCAAAATTTCATTAAAAGCCACATTATCAAATTCTCCACCATGGTCACTTCTTATAGTTGTAATAGAATACCCTTTTTCATTTTGAACCTCTTTGCAAAAATGTTTGAATACATTTAAAGATTCATTTTTCAAATTTAAAAATAAAACACGAGTAAATCTTGAGAAATCATCAACAATGACAAAAGCATAGTATTTACCACTCAAACTTGCTATTTTAGATGGTCCAAAAAGATCCATGTGAAGAAGTTGTAACGGTGTTTTGGTGGAAGAAAATTGCTTATTTTTTAAAAAAAAACTTTTGGTTTGTTTTCCAAATTGACAAGCATTACAAATCTTGTCATTTTCAAATTTCAAACTTGGTAGGCCTTTAACAAAGCAATTTTTTGATATTTTTGAAATAAGGTCAACATAAACATGACCCAATCTTCTATGCAATAATCAAGTGTCATCTTTAAAACTTGACAAACATTTTAATTCTTTTTCAAATTCAATATTGATGATATAAACATCTTTACTTCGGCTTCCTATGAACAATACCTCTTTCGATGTAGCATCTTTGATAAGACATCTAGAAGAATCAAATTTAATATGATAACCTTTATCATATAATTGACTAATACTTAGCAAATTATGTTTGAGATTATCTACTAATAAAATATTTTCAATAGAAGAAGATAGATGATTACCAATATTTCCAATGCTAATAATTTTTCCTTTGGCATTATCTCCAAAAGTGACTTGACCTCCATCCTTTCTTTTGAATTTTGATAAGAGTGATTTATCTCTGGTCATGTGCTTTGAGCAACCACAATCCAAGAACCAATTGCTCTTTACTTTTGTTGATACCTACAAAACATGACTTAATTTTTGACTTTATGGTACCCACATAATTTTGGGTCCTTGATAGTTAGTTACTTGAATGCTCTTATGCATTTATTCAAAGTGTAGTTTCTTTTTCATTAATTAATTAAAAGCTACATGTCCACTTCTATTACAAAAGCTACATGTGGTTGAGGTTTTGACAAAAGTATTTTGATGAAAGGTGATAAGTACATTTTGCGTACTTATCTTGGCTTTAAATTTAGACAATTGTAAGTGTTTTAGAATATGATATTGCTAATTATATATTTATTTTGTTTGTTTTAGGAAAAATCAAATTTTGAATGCGTTTGGATGCGAAACGGAAAAAATGAACTAAAGCCGTACAAAAAAGGGGACAAAGTGGGACTCAAGTGCAACTTCCAAAAATTGAAGAACTCGAAGTGACATAAATGGAGACATGTATTGCACAATTAAAAACACAAGGACCAATTTGATTTATTTGAGAAATTGAGTCTTTAAACATAACCCTACTAAGTGCAATTGGGCCTTGAGTTAATTGGTATATATATATATATATATATATATATATATATAATATACACACGGCAAAGGGGGGCAGCCGAGTTTGACAAAGAGAGGAGGAGCTGCTGGTGATAAAAAAATTGGAAAAAAAAAGGTGGAGGCGGCATTAGCTTAATTCTTGAGGCTGAGAATATATCAATTGGAGATTGAGGAGACAAAAATCTTGGGGATTATCATTCATCATCAGGAAGTGGTTGACGGTGGTAGAATTCTTAAGTTTTGGAATTAAAAAGGAGACATTTAGGAGACAAAAATTGAAGTAGAGGTTGATGGTGGTCGGCTACTAGTTGGCAAACAGAGAATCGGCTGGAATTAAAATTGGAAGAAGACAGTCGGCTAACGTGAAAAACGGAGGTAAATTGTCTGATTTACATATTAAGATGCTATGCTAATTTAATTTATGTATTGGATGAAGATGAAATTTGTTATTTATTTATTTCAAATCAAAAACTAGTAGTTTAATAATTTCTTGTATAGTCTTGATTGATTTTGCATGCTTTATTGTTATTATTATTTGATTGAGTGGCCACCAGTTAAATATATCGTTACTTGTTGTAGTCTTGGAAAAGTCATAATAAGTTGGAACATTGCATGATCAACACATGAACACTAGATGTTAAGAATAATACTATGACATGTGCAATCTAATTGATAATTGTGTGATTTAATGCGTTCTAAACATTCGTATTCGGACTAGGAATAGATGCGTCTCATGTTTGGGGTAGATTTAATTTATCTTGTAAAAGAAAATTAATTGTATGTGAATTATCGATTGTCAAGAAACGCATGAATGATTTAAACTACGAATTGTTGAATTGAGATAGGTGATAACAAGTGGATTCGGATTCCAATACATGCTCTCCATTCATATTTTACTTCCAAACATTTGTTTTTATTTAAGTTTTATTTATTGCAAATTTTTAGAATAGATAGACAAACAAAATTATCTTTTTATTTTAATTGTTTTCATTAATTGAGTCGACGATAAACTAGTAATTAGGACTAAACATTATTCCTCGTGGGAACGATACTCTCAACTCATCACAATTATTACTTGTCAACGATCCCGTGCACTTGCGGGATTCGAACTGAAAAAGTTTTTGGCGCCGTTGCCGGGGAATAACATATTTAGTATAATTATTAGTTTACCTTTAATTCAATTAAATTTTGATTTTTAGTGTTTAGTTTTCATTATTTTTATTTTTATTTTTACTTTGTTTTGGTTATTCATAATTCCTTATTTTTCTCTTCACATTGGTCATTGAGTAGTATATGCTAGGTTTTCACGAGCCTGAACTATTACCAATAGATCCTGAAATAGAGAGAACCTTTAGACAACGTAGAAAAGAACAAAGAGAAAACAGGGATATGGAAAATAATCAAAATCAAAATCAATTGCCACTTGCTCCTCATGAGAAAGAAGTGCAAATTCAACCAGGAGAAGTTCACGATAATGCTCAAGTGCTGGTTGGGGATTATGTAAATCCCGCGCCCGCCCCTGTACAACAAACTATTGTTTATCCACCATTCGGGCAGGCAAATTACCACCTTAGACCTGATGTCATAACTTATTTCAAAATCATCAAGACATCAAGTTCTTTGGTAAGGCGACTGAAAATCCGCATGAGCACATTCAAGCCTTTTTAATGCTATGCGATGTAATCAGTCATGAAGGGATGTCAGCAGATGCTTTTCGAATGCGTTTGTTTCCCCATACTTTAAAAGATAAAGCTAGGGAATGGCTACGCTCATTAGCTCCTGGAAGCATTGTATCTTGGAATGATATGGTGCAAAAATTCACCATGAAATTTTTCCCTCCATCTCGAGTTCTCCAAATCAGAAATGAAGTTCACACTTTCAAACAACGAGACCTTGAGAGTTACCCTGAGGTATGGACGAGATTCAAGGACTATTTTAGAAAGTGTCCAAATTTGGACATACAAAAAAATGCTCAGGTTTACATCCTTTATTTAGGATTGCATCCTGAATATCGCAATATGCTTGATGCTTCGGCAGGGGGATCAGTAATGAGATTAGATATTGACCGAGCACATGAACTATATGAGAGAATTGCGGAGAACCAGGCGATGTGGCCTACTGAAAGGGAAATTCCAAGAAAAGTATCTGGTGTCCACAATGTCGATGCAGTTACGCAATTGGCAGCCCAAATGGAAGTGATTTCAAAAAAGCTGGACAATTTAACTCGACCTGTGAACATGGTGCAACAACCAACACCAATTTACAAAGGATGCGGGGCAGATCATGTTACAGCTAGCTGTCCTTTAGCATCAACTCATGGAATGCAATGTGAGAATGTCAACTACGCCCAGAATTTTCAGAAGTATCAAAATAACCCCTATTCCAATACCTATAATCCAGGGTGGAGAAATCATCCAAATTTCTCTCGGTCTAACAATCAAAGTCAAAGTCATGAAGGAAATTTTCAAACAAAACCACCAGGTTTTCAACCTCAACAACAACAGCAACCAAAGAAGCCATCGTTGGAAGACATGTTCGCACAGTACATGGCAAAGACTGAACAAGTTTTTCAAAACCAACAGGCAGCTATAAAAAATTTGGAAAATCAAATAGGACAGATGGCTGTAGCATTAACAAGCAGAAATCAAGGAACTCTACCAAGCAACACAGAAAAAAATCCTAAGGAACAGGTACAAGCTATTACCACTAGAAGTGGTATACAACTACCTGAAATAACTGTTAAGAGACCACCAATTGTCACAGAGAAGGTACCTAATACTGAAAAGGAACAAGTGGACCAATTCGACGACTCAATAAAAGGAAATCAAGAAGAAGCTTCAGAAGCTCCACAAGTTAAAGCAACTGTTCCTGTAAAGGCATATGTACCTCCTATTCCATTCCCACAAAGGTTGCAAAGACACAAGCTTGATAAACAATTTGCAAAATTTTTGGAGGTGTTCAAGAAATTGCACATCAACATACCATTTGCAGATGCCTTGGCACAAATGCCCAGCTATGCTAAGTTTATGAAGGACATATTGTCAAACAAGAGAAGGCTGGAGGAGAATGAAACTTTGATGTAATAGACAAAGTCGTGACAAAGGAGTTCATGCTTGATCACCATCAAGATCCGCTTGAGGCTTGTATGATGTACTCTGGAAAACGTCCATGTCCATCTGAAAAAGTGGAGAAATGCATTTGAGATTTGGAAGCAATTCCCCCATGCATAAAACAACCCATGTTGGAGCTGAGTGAAGGTTCTGAGAAATCTCTACCATCTATTCAAAAGGCTCCAACACTTGAGTTAAAACAACTTCCACCTCATCTACGATATGCATACCTAGGAGAGAAGAACACACTTCCAGTTATCATATCTAACTCTCTTTCCGAGAATGAAGAAGATCAATTGCTTAGAGTTCTTCGAGATCACAAAACTGCAATTGGATGGACAATTTCTGACATAAAAGGAATTAGTCCTTCCCTTTGCATGCACAAGATTCTAATGGAAGATGAGTTCAAACCATCAATTGAACGACAACGCAGATTGAACCCAAACATGCAGGTGGTTGTGAAAGCAGAAGTGCTGAAATTGTTGGATGCAGGAATGATTTATCCTATATCTGATAGCCATTGGGTAAGTCCTGTGCATGTAGTTCCCAAAAAGGGACGAATTACAGTGGTCCCAAATGAAAATAATGAGCTCATTCCAACATGCACAGTAACAGGTTGACGAGTTTGCATTGACTATCGCAAGCTCAATAATGCCACTAGGAAGGATCATTTTCCCCTTCCTTTCATTGATCAAATGCTGGAAAGACTTGCAGGGCGTTCACATTATTCTTTCCTGGATGGGTATTCGGGATATAATGAGATTCCCATAGCACCAGAAGATCAGGAGAAAACTACTTTCACTTGTCCTTATGGGACTTTTGCATACAGAAGAATGCCTTTTGAACTATGTAATGCTCCAGCTACTTTTCAGAGATGTATGACGTCCATCTTCTCTGATATGGTGGGTAAGCTCATTGAGGTATTCATGGATGATTTCTCAGTATTTGGGTCTTCATTCAACGAATGTTTAAGTCACTTAAAGACAGTGATGCAGAGGTGCGAAGAGACTAACCTAGTGCTCAACTGGGAGAAATGTCACTTTATGGTTCGGGAAGGAATTGTTTTAGGACACTTAATTTCAGTGAGAGGAATTGAGGTGGACAAGGCCAAGATACAAGTGATAGAGAAGTTACCTCCACCTAGTACCGTAAAAGGGATCAGAAGTTTCTTGGGACATGCTGGTTTCTATCGGCGTTTCATCAAAGATTTTTCAAAAATAACCAAACCTCTTTGCGCACTGTTGGAAAAGGATGTCCCTTTTAACTTTTCTGAGGAGTGTTTGGATGCATTTAACACTTTAAAAGAAAATTTGGTCACGGCTCCAGTGTTATCTTCACCTGATTGGGGATATCCATTCGAATTAATGTGTGATGCTAGTGACTATGCAATTGGAGCAGTTTTGGGGCAACGAAAGAACAAAATCCTACATATGATTTATTATACCAGCAGGACTCTAGATGAAGCTCAGTTAAATTATGCCACCACAGAAAAAGAGCTTTTGGCAGTGGTGTTCGCCTTTGATAAATTCAGATCTTATTTGATTGGATCAAAGGTTATAGTATACACTGACCATTCAGCATTGAAGTACCTGTTTGAAAAGAAGGATGCAAAACCAAGACTTATCAGATGGATACTTCTATTGCAGGAATTCAATTTGGAAATTAGGGATAAAAAAGGTTGTGAGAACTTGGTAGCTAATCATTTATCTCGCATGGAGCAGCAAGAAGAAGATCCTCCAGGTGAAATCAATGAAATATTTCCAGATGAAACTCTTTTGAAAATCGAGATAGCACCTTGGTATGCTGATTATGTAAATTATTTGGCAAGTGCTGTGATTCCCCCAGAGTATTCAAGTCAACAGAAGAAGAAATTTTTCAGTGATCTTAAGCATTACTTTTGGGATGATCCATTCCTCTATAGAAGAGGCCCAGATCAAATCATAAGTCGTTGCGTGCCAGAAGAAGAACAGGAACAGATTCTAGAACACTGTCACTCTGCTCCATACGGGGGTCACTTCGCAGCTACCAAAACAGCAGCTAAAGTCTTACAATCTGGTTTTTATTGGCCTACACTGTTTAAGGATGCTTATGCCTTAGTGAAAAAGTGTGATAAGTGCCAAAGACAAGGGAATATCTCAAGGAAGAATGAGATGCCTTTAAACAATATTTTAGAAGTTGAGTTATTTGATGTTTGGGGCATTGACTTCATGGGACCATTCCCATCTTCATATGGTCAACAATATATTTTGGTGGCTGTAGATTATGTATCTAAATGGGTTGAGGCTGTTGCTTTTCCAACAAATGATGGACGAGTTGTGACACAATTCATAAAGAAGAACATTTTCTCAAGGTATGGCACACCTCGAGCTATCATTAGTGATGGAGGAAAACACTTTTGCAACCACCAATTCTCAGCATTGTTAGCTAAATATGGAGTCAAACATCTAGTTGCAACACCTTATCATCCTCAGACAAGTGGACAGGTTGAAATTTCCAATAGAGAGCTAAAAAAAATTCTTGAGGCAACAGTTAATACATCACGCACTGATTGGTCAAAGAAGCTGGATGATGCATTATGGGCATATCGCACAGCCTTCAAGACACCAATTGGGATGTCCCCTTATCGGTTAGTCTTTGGAAAAGCATGTCACTTGCCAGTAGAGCTTGAGCATAAAGCATATTGGGCAACACATTTGCTGAATTTTGATATGAAGACAGCTGGAAAGAAGAGAATCCTACAACTAAATGAGCTTGACGAATTTAGATTGGGGGCATATGAGAATGCCAAGTTGTATAAGGAAAAGACAAAAAGTGGCACGATAAGCATATCAAAGAAAAAGATTTTGTGGTTGGTCAACAAGTTTTGATGTTCAATTCTCGCCTCAAGCTCTTTCCAGGGAAGTTGAAATCCAGATGGTCAGGTCCATACACAGTTGTGGCTGTTTATCCTTGTGGGGTAGTGGAGGTTGTTTCACAAGATCATTTGAGACGATTCAAGATTAATGGCCAGAGGTTGAAAGCTTATTGGGGGGTGATTACTCCAATGAGAAGACAATCCTACCACTTGAAAATCCAAATGAAGAGTAGCCAAAATATCAAAGTCAAGCTAATGACTATAAACAAGCGCTTGTTGGGAGGCAACCCAATTTTCTTCTCTTTTATTTCGCTTTATATGCATTAGTTTGATTTAATTATTTATTTATTTGTTTGATTTATTTATTTTTACGTCTTGATCCAATAACACTTCTAATGCCTGAATTTCTTTTTGCGTACTTATCTTGGCTTTAAATTTAGACAATTGTAAGTGTTTTAGAATATGATATTACTAATTATATATTTATTTTGTTTGTTTTAGGAAAAATCAAATTTTGAATGCGTTTGGATGCGAAACGGAAAAAATGGACTAAAGCCGTACAAAAAAGGGGACAAAGTGGGACTCAAGTGCAACTTCCAAAAATTGAAGAACTCGAAGTGACATAAATGGAGACATGTATTGTACAATTAAAAACACAAGGACCAATTTGATTTATTTGAGAAATTGAGTCTTTAAACATAACCCTACTAAGTGCAATTGGGCCTTGAATTAATTGGTATATATATATATATATATATATATATATATATATATATATATATATATATATATATATATATATATATATATATAATATACACACGGCAAAGGGGGGCAGCCGAGTTTGACAAAGAGAGGAGGAGCTGCTGGTGATAAAAAAATTGGAAAAAAAAAGGTGGAGGCGGCATTAGCTTAATTCTTGAGGCTGAGAATATATCAATTGGAGATTGAGGAGACAAAAATCTTGGGGATTATCATTCATCATCAGGAAGTGGTTGACGGTGGTAGAATTCTTGAGTTTTGGAATTAAAAAGGAGACATTTAGGAGACAAAAATTGAAGTAGAGGTTGATGGTGGTCGGCTACTAGTTGGCAAATAGAGAATCGGCTGGAATTAAAATTGGAAGAAGACAGTCGGCTAACGTGAAAAACGGAGGAAAATTCCAGTTTATTTCGCGACATCAACCGGGTGATAATTTCCAATTCTTTGTGTCTGATTTATATATTAAGATGCTAGGCTAATTTAATTTATGTATTGGATGAAGATGAAATTTGTTATTTATTTATTTCAAATCAAAAACTAGTAGTTTAATAATTTCTTGTGTAGTCTTGATTGATTTTGCATGCTTTATTGTTATTATTATTTGATTGAGTGGCCACCAGTTAAATATATCGTTACTTGTTGTAGTCTTGGAAAAGTCATAATAAGTTGGAACATTGCATGATCAACACATGAACACTAGATGTTAGGAATAACACTATGACATGTGCAATCTAATTGATAATTGTGTGATTTAATGCGTTCTAAACATTCGTATTCGGACTAGGAATAGATTCGTCTCATGTTTGGGATAGATTTAATTTGTCTTGGAAAAGAAAATTAATTGTATGTGAATTATCGATTGTCAAGAAACGCATGAATGATTTAAACTACGAATTGTTGAATTGAGATAGGTGATAACAAGTGGATTCGGATTCCAATACATGCTCTCCATTCATATTTTACTCCCAAACATTTGTTTTTATTTAAGTTTTATTTATTGCAAATTTTTAGAATAGATAGACAAACAAAATTATCTTTTTATTTTAATTGTTTTCATTAATTGATTCGACGATAAACTAGTAATTAGGACTAAACATTATTCCTCGTGAGAACGATACTCTCAACTCATCACAATTATTACTTGTCAACGATCCCGTGCACTTGCGGGATTCGAAATAGAATATAAGTGTTGGAAGAGAGATATGCACTTCAATATAAGTGTTTGGTAATGAAGAACTCAATCAAAGATCAAGAATAAAATGAGAGTAGTGAGTTTTCTTCAATGTAGAATTCTTGATAAAATATGTAAATGATTTTGATCAATCAAGAATTACTTTGCAATAAATGAAATAGAATATAAAATTAAGTAAGCTCAATGATTTTTCAAGTAAATATGCTCTCTTAATTGCTCTTGTGGTTGTTGGAATTGAATGCAAGAGAAAGACCTATTTATAAATCAAGAAAATGAGCTGCAGGAACTTTCGGTCGATCAATTCAACACTTTCGGTTGATCGAAAGTTCAAAACTAGCCGTTATACTATTTGACCTGTTATACTTTCGGTTGAGCAAACCATTTCGGTTGATCAACGAACTTTCGGTCGACTGAAATAGCTCAATTTGGAATTTTTAATTTTACATCAAAAAGTTCAATTTTCCAAAAACTATTTCGTTATGATTTGAAAAATCATTTTTATCCAAGTAATGATTTTAAAAATATTTTTGAGCTTTATGAACTTGCTAAAAATTGATGAGTCGATACATTTACAAATGAGTTGAAATTTTTTAACATAAATCTTCTAAAGCTTTAATCTTCGCCTTCGGTCTTTGACGATCTTGTTCACTTCAAATCTCTTTTTGATTGCTTTGTACTTCAATAGATGACGATTTTGATCTCGGAGTATTCAAATGACATATATATGGTAAAACTCAAGAATCGAAACCATTAGTAATATAAGAGATCTTGTTTGTTATAATCAAAACAATATACACGTAAATAATCATAGGTCAACAAGTATAAAACATTGCAATATATACTAATTATATAAAAAATGAGTTATTAGGAGTATTGTAATATTCGTTAAAATTGCATTCCTCATATTGTAACATATACATGTTATATGACGTGATATTAATTATGAAGAGAATATTTTTTATTAAAGGAAGTGTAACAACATGTATTGTAATATTTATTACACATTACACATGTGATATGAATATTACATTTAATTAGTAATCGTTAAATATTGTAATCATCATTGCAGGAGAAAATTGTTAGATATTTCTTGTGAGAGATAAGAAAGAAAGGAATTAGAGAGGTGAGAGAAAAAAAAAAACAATAATGAGAGATGAGAGAGAAGGTGCAATTAGGAAGAAACAACTGTACAAACAGGTATACAAAGCAATAATCTATTGACTTATTCATCATATCACTTAGAGAATCAACAACCATAAAATAGCCACATCATTGTTTGTACATTTGTTTGTAGAAGTAGCACTTTTGAAATTTAAATAGTATGAAAAAGGATCCCCTGTTTGGCCCTCATTTTTTGAAAACCAAATTTATTCAATACTCAATCTCAATCATCCATCTTAGTCAAGCCTATTACTTTTGACTTTTCAAACATTTTTTAACCACACATTCTCCCAAGAATACTATTTAAAACCACATTATTTCCACACAAAAAATGGAGGCCAAACATGGGGCTAATGACATTAGATAGATCTAATTTAGAGTCTAATCAATCCTTTTATATATATACTAAACACCTTGTAAATATTAAAATTAGATTTTTAATAGATTTTGATAGAAGTTGATGAAATATTTGGTTGAAAAGTTGTGGGATGGCAGTATCTATATCGATTGGAGACTGAAGATCACTGTCACTACTATCACTTACAATGGACGTATCTATATAGATTGGATACTGAAGAGCAAAAACGGGTTGTAATTGTATATCGGTATCTGAAAACATATCTTGAGGACGCCCTGTGTCAACAAACAATTCGAAATACCTAGACTTTTTTAGAACAAGTCCGAGTCAAATAGCAAAGATTCGGGGTCTCATAAAATACGTGGTTGAAATTAATTGTTGATTTAACTTAAATTAAAATTTGAATTAAAATTCCTACTAAACAATAGCCAAAAAGATGTTTAAAAAATAATCCAATCTTGTAAACAAGATTTCTATAAAGAAAAAATTGAAGTGTGAAGATTTTTTTAAGTGAAAATTATGAGCACACCTGTTTTACAAGAACCGATTTCAAATATGAGATGGAACCTATGTAACTACAAGTTTCAGGTTATAATTAAAATTTCAATAATTAATTAATAAATTAGAATAATAAAAAATTAGATTAATTACTCAACCATATCACAATCCCAACCTCACACCCCACTACATTACAACACTTCAAATCCTAATTATTTTCTATATCCATCTCTATATTTCATAGACTCTCTCTTAACCAGTTGAACAAACAATCGATGATGCCTTCCCCTCCACGGCTACACCCCACACCGTGGGAATCTGCCACTGCTTCAATCATCTCTAACAAGACCGTCTCTGGTAGCGACACTTTCAAGTTAACTGCGAAGTCGATTCTTACCTCGAGGCAGCGACGACGCCCCTTCCCCCTCACGGTCACACACCACGCTCGATGAACTATGCCATTGCTTCAAACATCTTAGGAAAGACTGCCGCTGGCAGCAACGGTTTCAAGGTAACCGCAACACCGCTCTTACCTCGAGGCAGCGGTACCGCTGCTATATCTAAGCATTGAAGTAGCAACTTTGGTGCATCGATCTAGTAGTGGCTCTGCTAATTTGATCTAGTGGTGGAGATGCTTTCGTTCTAATGTTGTTGCTACTTTGATCTGGCGTTGTTTTGCATTTAAGTGGTGGTTCTGCTCAATCTAGTGGAGGTGCTACTGGTGCGAAGTGGCAACGACAATGATAGTAATGAGCGAGGGAGCGAATTTTTGACATTAGAGATTGGGTCGAGTTTTGCTGGTAATTGAACTGTGGAGGCAGTGGCGACGACACCTTGGTAGTAGTGGTTTCAAGAGGGTGTTTTATGAGACAAGACATTAGTTGATTATTGTGACATGATAATTTGATAAACGTGACTTAAGGAAAATTGTGACCTAATAATTGATAAGCTATGACCTAGAAATCAAGTAATTGTGACCTAAAATTTTATAATTGTGACGTAAAAGCTTTGTAACCTAATAATTTGATAAGTTCTCACCTAGAAATATGCCAGGTTTTGATAATTTGACATTGTTTTTATAATCCTTGACCTTAAAATCGGCTTGTGACTTGGAGTAGATGTCGCAAAAGGAGCGACAAATTATTTGACATTATTTACCCTCCATTTTGTAACGCAATCATTACAATTTATAAATTAATTTTTAAACAACACAATTCCTCAAATTACTTTTTAACCACACACAATCTCTCTACTTTTTAACTACACATTTTATCTCAAAATATAAATAAACCAATTTATAAGTCCTATAGTATTTGCAAACGGAACATTAATTATAGTAACAGAATGGATCAAAAAATTATTTAATAAGCCCCTATTTAGTAGCACTATTTTTTTAGATTTTAATCAAATTCAAAGTCAACATTTAATTTTAACCATACTTTTTATGGGGTCCACAACTTTTCAACAACACATCTCATCAACTTTTATCAAAATCAACTAAAAATTAGATTTTTATCAATACCAAACAGAGGCTAACTTAATTGTAATTTCATTTCATTTAAACCTCGCATCTCCAAGATATTCTTTATTTTAAAGTGCAAAGCCTTGAAAATACGCTTCAATAAACTTTTTATTTTACCTTTTAAAATAGAAAGTGTATTTAGCTCTCTAGAGAACTCACTTTCTATTTTTCATTTTATTGTGATCCCATTAATAAACGTGAAAGCTCCAATGGTTTACTAGTTAAATTATTCATATTATGGTCTGCCCATTATAATGTGATTTATTTGTCTAGGTAAAATGTATGGTTCAAAAATAGAAATAAAAAAATATGTGTGATTAGAAAGTGATTTGAAAAATTGTGTACATTATAAATTGAGTTATAATTTGTAATGGTGGCTTTAAAGAAAACACCCTTTATTGTGTATTTTTGCCATTGACATATATAAAGATATATTGATTGAAAAATAAGGAAAATAATTTTTAAAAAGTTATAATAAAGAGCAAAAAATAAATAATTTACTAAAATATATCAAAAAATATTTTAAATCTTCTTCATTATGATTAAAATCTTTATCTTTATCTTTATAAAAGTAGAAGTCATGAGAGAGAGTCATTTTGAAGGAAAAATTGCATTTACTCCTCACTTCTACCTTTATAAGAAAAGTAAAAAAATAAAAAAAAATTAAGAAAAGATAAAGATTTTTGTAGGAAAAATTATTATTTATTACATATTTAGTAAGAGTTTTAATAAATGTACTATATGTAAATGTGTTACATTGAAAATGAAAAAAATTAGATTAATATATTTGAACATAAACAATGTGATATCTATGTAAATGTGTTATGTAAGAAATGAAAAAATTGAATTAATATATTTGAACATAAATAAATGTGACATATATGTAAATGTGTTATGTAGGAAATGAAAAAATTGTATTAATATATTTGAACATAAATAAATGTCATATCTATGTAAATATGTTACTTTGAAAATAAAAATTTTAGATTAATATATTTGAAAATAAATAAATACATGCTATATAAATTTGTTAAGTTAAAAATGAAAATCTTGAATCAATATATTTTGAAAATAAATAAATAAAATCATTGAAATTTTACTTCCTAATATGTCAATAAATGAGTAGGTTCTTCAATAAGTATATTACAAAAATAATTAATTATTTGCTATCAACTTTTTACCACCAATGATAAATTGATAGAAAATTTAATCATTTCATCATTTTGATAAAATATGGTATGTTTAAAAAATAAGGAAAAATAAAATATATTAATTAATATATTGGATTTCGAATAAAATATATGAAAACAATATATTAAAAAATAAAGTTAATTAAAAATTATAACATATTAAAAGGAAAATAGGTGATAAGGTGGGCAAATTTTTATAGAAAAACGTAAATAAAAATCAAAAGAAATTTTACATAAAAACTTTAATTAAGTGCCAAACTTTGAGTGGCGCGGTGGTACACTGAGTGTACATGCAGAATTTTTTATTTTAATTAGTTTTTTATTTTAAGTTTCAAATTCAATAACATGTATTATCTAGGAAATTAAAAAATTGAATTAATATATTTGAACATAAATAAAAGTCATAACATATTTATGTAAATGTGTTACATTGAAAATGAAAATTTTGGATTAATATATTTTAAAATAAATAAATATATGTTATATAAATTTGTTAAGTTAGAAATGAAAAAAATGAATTAAAATGTTTTGACAATAAATAAATAAAATTATTAAAATTTTACTTTCGAAAATGTCAATAAATGAGTAAGTTCTTCAATACGCATGTTACAAAAAATAATTAATTATTTTCTATCAAATTTTAACCACATGTATTTTGTCCCTCCAATTTTCATCAACCATTTTTTTACCTCAAAATCATAAATAAATAAATTTTTAAAACAAACATTATTACCAAACGGAGGATTAATCATTTCATCATTTTGACAAAAATTGGCATGCTTAAAAAATAAGGTAAAATAAAATATATGTAAGCAACACATTAAAAAATATTGTTAATAAAAAATTATAACATATTAAAAGGGAAATAGGTAATGAGGTGAGCAAATTTTCAGAGAAAAACGTAAATAAAAGTCAAATTTTATTTTATTTTATATAAAATGTTGTAGTAATTGGTCTAGTAATCCAATTCATAATTCAAGTCTGCCCAACCTACCAATGCTTAAAATATAGGCCCAATCTCACACGTTGCTGGACTCTCTTCAAAGTCCAAAACTCGAGCCCGAGTTGTATATCCAAAATGCATTTTTAATGTTGTAACATAATTTAGTTTTGGCTATTAGATCAACCACCTAGAGCGTATCTGGCCGTTGGATTATCTCGCCCTTTTAATACCAATGAAGAGTCTGGAAGATTAGATTAGAAGCCAGATTTCTCTCTCTCTCTCTCTCTCTCTCTCTCTCTCTCTCTCTCTCTCTCTCTCTCTCTGTTAAGACGATTCACTTTTCTCTCTCTCTCGACTCTCTGATTAGAAGAAATGCTTTGTGATTTTTCTTCTTTATTGTAATCTTTGTGATATAGTTTGAGAGTGTTTTGAGAGCTCTTTGTGGGTATGATTTGTTCAGTATTTTGAGAGATTTTCATTCGCAGTTTGTCTGCAAAAACTTCATTGTGTATACTTTGTGATTTTACTGGTTTCATGTAAAAACCCTTACAGTGTGTTCTATAAACTTTGTAATCTTTGAATAAACTTTTTGTTTTTATTTGATTTCTGGGTTTAAAATCTTTACAATGGTATTAGAGCCTCAGGGTTTTCTGATACTCGAAGAAAATT
Source organism: Ligustrum vulgare (assembly GCA_963555705.1). NCBI lineage: Eukaryota > Viridiplantae > Streptophyta > Magnoliopsida > Lamiales > Oleaceae > Ligustrum > Ligustrum vulgare. The sequence goes on from OY743185.1 coordinate 15,046,538, forward strand.
TTTGGTTTTTTTGGAGATCTTGAAGTTTTTCTCTCAAAATTGTAAAATCTTTGTAAAAATCCCCATATCTGAAAACTCAAGGTTGACTCTACGTGATACCCCGAGTCTCCTTAAGATTTGTAAATTTGGATTACAAATCTGTTGATTTTCTGGTTCTTTACACTTGGATCTGAAAGATCTGCAACTGGATCTACCATTGCTGAAAAATTCCTGAAAGGAACTGAAGTGCTGATAATTCTTTCGCATCAATCAGGTGAAATCCTTCAATTTCTATGGTTTTTTGAACCCTTTTTCTTTTAATCTTTCTGTTTTTCCTCCGTTGAAACCCTTCTTGGACCACTTTACTTTCCTTTGTCCAGGATTCCTTTAGAGAATCTGGGAATCTGAGGGAGTTTATGGCCGACCTAAGTAGGGTAGAGGAAACGAAAGGTTTTCTTTCTTGTTCTCGTTTTATTTTAATCTGTACTTTGTGTTTCTGTATACTTTGTGAATTACAGTTGGTATTTCTGCTTTGTGTAGTGATTACTTTGTGTAACATGATCTTTGTGATCTTTATTCTTGCATTTTACTGCAATATTTTGACTATATTATTTGCCATTTGTTGGTCTCCGTAATCTATAATTCTTTTCTCCTAATTTTTTTTTTCAAAATGACTACTGCAAAAGTTGAGGTTGAAATTTGGAATGGGAAAGGAGATTTTAGTTTATGGCGTCAGAAATTAAAAGCTCTTTTGCTCCAATTAAAAAATGCTAAGGCTATTGATGAAACCTGACCTGAAAACTTAACTAAAAAGAAGAAGAATTGAATTAGATGAATTAGCTTGGAGTACTTTATTTCTTCACCTTTCTCATTTTGTGATTAGAAAAGTAGGAGATACTAAAACTGCTGCTGAACTATGGGATAAACTAGAAGAACTTTTTCTCACTGTTTCTCTACCAAACAAATGTTTTTTGTGGAAACAATATTTCAGCTTCAAATTTGATCCTCTTTAGATGCAGAAGAAAAAATGGATAGTTTTAATAGACTAACACAAGATCTTATAAATACTGGTGAAAAACTTTTTGAAGATCAAAAATTTTCTGTCTACTATTAAATGGTATGGGGAAAAAGTACAAAGATCTTAGAAATGCTTTAGAATATGGTGGTCAGAAATTAACTATTGAAATAATTCATACATCCCTTAAGAATAAAGAACTTGAATCTAAATCAGAACATAAGGAGGCCTATAATGTAGAATCCACAATACCAAAAGACAAAAATTTATTCAAAGGTAATAATAAAACCTGGAACTATAATAAGAATAATCTCAGGCAGAACAGAGATTACCAGAATAAGAAATATTTACCAAACAAGCCTAGAGATAAGAGATTTGATAATACCAATAGGTTTCATAATAAGAAGTTTGAACACAACAGGTTTGAGGATAAAAGGTATGTTGATAAGAGGTTTGATAAGAAGTATGATGACAATAGAATAGCTAGGAAATGTTATTATTGTGAAAAATTGGGTCATCTAGTTAATGAATGTTTTAAGAAAATAAGGGATAGTAAGAATAATTAACAAGAAATTGTGGATATACAAAACAATAGTGGAGTTGTGTATGTGACCACTTCTTCTAAAATGAAAGATGAATGAATTCTTGACTCTGACTGTACATTTTGTATGTACCCTTACAGGGATTTGGTTGATAATTTCTCTATGCATGCTACTGGTTCTGTGAAACTCGGCAATAATGTATCTTGTGACATTAAGGGGGTCGGGAAAGTGGTATTAAAACTTAGTGATAATAATACCTTGACCTTAAATCAAACAAGATATGTCTCTGATTTAAGGAGAAATCTCATTTCCTTAGGAATATTAGATTATGAATGTTATGATATTATAGTCAGTAATGGATACACTAAAATTTTGAAAAATAATTTGTTGATTACTATTACAGCTAAGACCAATGGTATATACACTCTCTGTATAGACCTATTCTCTTACCTCTTTTACTGTTGAAAATTTGAATAATGACTTGTCCGAACTTTGGCATAAAAGGCTAGGTCATGTAGGAGAAAAAAGACTTAAAATATTAGAGAAAAATGGTGTTTTTGGTAAAGACGGTTTACAAAAACTACCATTCTATGAAGAATGTACTTTAGGTAAACAAAAAGTCTCATCTTTTGGTAAAGGGACACATAAATCAAAAGACATTCTTGAATATTTGCATGTAGATTTGTGAGGTCCTACCCCAGTTAATACTGTTTATGGTTATAAATATTTTCTACTTATTGTTGATGACTATTCCAGAAAGTCTTGGATTCATTTGTTGAAATTCAAAGACCAAACTGTCTCTGTTTTCAAAAACTGGATTACCTTGGTTGAAATTTTGAAAAATAAAAAGGTCAAAACTATCATAACTGATAATGGATTAGAGTTTTGAAATTTGAATTTGATTATTTTTGTAAACACCAAGGTATTCTCAGACATATGACTGTTTCATACAGTTCACAGCAAAATGGGGTTGCTGAAATGATGAAAAGTACCTTGCTTGAAAGAATAAGGTGTATGTTAATCTAGTCAAATTTACCAAAAAAACTTTTGTGGGGAAGCAGTTAAGACTGTATCATTTTTTATATATAAATGCCCTTCAAGGGCAGTGAACTATAGCATTCCAAATCAGATCTGGAATGCTGCGGTTCCTTTTTACTCCTTTCTTCAAGTTTTTGGCTGTGCAGCCTATGCACAACAGATTCAGTCCAAACTTGATCCCAAATCTTTAAAATGTGTTTTTATTGGTTATGAGGAATGGGTAAAAAGTTATAGACTGTGGGTTAAAGAGCAGAAATGTTTTAAAGTAATTTTAAGCAGATCAATTTTTTTCAATGAAAATATTTTTCCCCGCAAGTCAGAAAAATATGAAAATCCACTTTGTGAAAAGGATTTTGTAACTACTGAAGTGAGCTTTGATGATACTCACATTCAGCTGAAGCAACCCCAACACATACACTCTGACACTTCTGCACCCACTTCACCTGTTTTTCCTGTTGATAATGATTATGATGAATCTGATCTTTGTGATTACCAATGAGCTAGGGACAGAACTAGGAGGAATATTAGACATCCAGCTAGATTAGATGATTCTGAATATTTTTCTGCCTCTACTTTGTCTACTTCTTTAGATTCTGAACCATGCTTTTTTGAAGAAGCAATGGAATCTAAGGATAGTAACCTATGGCTTGCTGCCATGAAAGAGGAAATGAGCTCTTTGATTAAGAACCAGACATGGATTTAGTTGAAAAACCTCCTGACAAAAAGTTAATTGACTGTAAATGGATTTTTAAAATAAAAGATGTGGATTCTGAAGGGGGTAAACCTAGATATAAAGCTAGATTAGTCGCTAAAGGATTTTCTCAAAAAGAAGGGATAGATTATACATAAATTTTTTCTCCTGTTGTTTAACATACATACATCCATCAGAATATTATTTGTTTTAGTTGCTCAGAATAATTTAGAACTTGAACAAATGGATGTCAAAAACTGCTTTTATGTATGGTCTGCTTGATGAAACTATTTACATGACTCAACCAAAAGGCTTTGAAAAGAAAAACAAATCTGATCTAGTGTGCCTACTTCAGAAATCACTTTATGGACTGATTCTATAACTCAACAAAAAGGCTTTGTTTAAATTTTCAGAAAAGCCAATATGATCCATGTTTTTATTTTAAAATTGATAAATCTAATTCTATGTACTTATTGTTGTATGTGGATTGTTGACCTATGGTCAATTTGACCTTATTGTTTTGATCATAACAAACAAGAATTTATTGTGTTGCTAACGAGTGTGCTTCAAGTGTTTCACGTAATGATAAATATTCAAAGCACTCAATGTTAAAATCGTCTCTCAAAGATATAAATCAAAATTATGTGATCGAGCACATGAGACGCAAAGAAGATCAAAATTGAAGCATAGCATGAAGATCAAGAATTCGAGCATACAAGATTAGAGTTGATTTAACGTATGTAAAGGTATAACACTCTCAATCTTTAGCGATGAAATTCAACGAGCTCAAAAATGATTTTTATGCATCAAGAAACATTTTTAAAACCATTAAAATATCATTTTCAAAATCAATCTTGATCAAAAAGCCTTGCAAAATGAAATCTCAAAATTCTGTATGAACCGGTCGACCTCATGGTGAACCGGTCGACCGCATGGTACATACCGGTCGACCGCATGGACAAACCGGTCGACCGCACTGCTGGTTTTTGAACTCAACGGCTATTTTCTTGCAACGGATATATTGAGGTCGACCACATGGCTGAACAGGTCGACCGCAAAAGACAGAATGTGCGAAATTTGATCTATAAATAGCCTTCTCTCTTGCATTCATTCACAACAACTTATATAAGATTTTATACAAACTTTCTTGTGAAAATTCATTGTTCTTACTTAGTTTTTATTCATCTTTTATTTTCATAAAATTTTGATTGATCTAAACTTTGTTTTATCAAATTCATCAAAGTTTTTGGAAGAAAGTTTTTGTGAAGATTCTTGGTTTTACATTGTTTAAACTTCTTCAACATCTTCACACTATATTGGAATTGAAGTGTAAGTCTCTCTTTGTTCTAAACTTGTTTTAATCTTTTACAAGAGAGAAATTCCAATTAAGGAACTTTGATTATTTGTACTACATTTTTCATTATCATTTGATTCATCAAAGTTCCATTGCCTAAACACTTTGAGCTTAACTTATTGTTAATTATTCAAGTGTGGCATCTCTTGGTACTTAATTCGATTCAATATTTTTAACAAGAGATCATTTGAAAAACTTTGTTTGATTGCATTGAACTTTTCATTATCATTTGCATCAAAGTTTTTCTCTAACACTCGAGCTTAATTCATTGCTATCCATTGAAGTGTTAGCCTAACTCTCTCGGTACTTAATTTGAGTATATCATTTGTCAAGAGAGTTATTTCAATTGTAAACTCAATTCATTATATTGTTGGTTTCGAGAGCCTTGTCAAAACTCGATTGTTGGTTTCGAGAGCCGTGTGAAAACTCGATTGTATAAGGATAGGCGCTCCTTGTTGTAAGTCGCCTAAGGATTTGGTACTCCTTGTTGTAAGTTACCAAAATAGTGGATTTGGTCTTGCTCGTGACGGAGAGCTAGGTAACGGGGGACGTAGATCACGTTGGTTGATTGAACCTCCATAAATCGTGTTTGCACACTCTTATCTCTTTTACTTACTTACATCGCACTTACTCTACTCTATCAATTTATATTGTGCAACGCTTTATCTTAGTGTTATACTTGCTTTATCAATTAAGTTTACACATATATAGCACTCTATATTGATAGTTTAGTTACTTGTAACACTAAGTGCTAATACTTGTACCTATTGGTTTTTAAGTTTGAGATTATTATCGAAAAAGTTTTATAAACCAATTCACCCCCCTCTTGGTTAGTTTACTCTTGGGTCAACATGGATGACATGTTAATTGCTAGCAGAAATCTGCATGACATTTCTTGTCTCAAAAAAAATTGAAAGCTGAATTTGAAATGAAAGACCTTGGACCAACTAGAAAAATTCTTGGAATTGATATTTTTAGAAATAGAAATGAAGGAAAATTATTTCTGAATCAAAAGAGTTATATTGAAATTTTTTTATCTTTTTTATTCAAAACTTGTTTCACTTCCTCTACCCAGTCATTTCAAATTATCAAGTGATTAGTGTCCTAAATCTGTAGAGGAGGAGCACATAATGCATAATGTGCCTTACTCCAATGCAGTTGGGTCTGTGATGTATCTTATGGTCTCAACCAGACCTGATATAGCCTTCTCTGTTAGTGTCTTAAGTAGATTTATGAGTAATCCGGGTGAACCACACTGGGAAGCTCTGAAATCTCTACTGAAATATCTGAAAGGAACTTTAAACTTGAGTATTATGTATTCTAAGTCTGCAAATAATTTTAAACTTAAAGGCTTTGTAGATTCAGATTTTGCTGGAAATGTTGACAATAGAAAATCTACTCTAGCTTACTTTTTTACTTTAAATAATTCCTGGATCGGTTGGAAAGCACAACTACAAAAATTAGTTGGCATTTTTTCAACTGAGGTAGAATACATTGTTGCCACAGATGCAGTAAAAGAATGCATGTGGCTGAAGGGATTTCTTAGTGAAATTGGTTGTTTATATGATTTTGAAGTTGAAATTTGCACTAATAGTCAAAGTGCTTTATATCTTAGCAAAAATCCTGTTTTTCATAACAGATCAAAGAATATTGATGTGAAATTTCATTTTATTAGAAATATTATTGAGAAAAGCTTTGTAAAACTTGTACAAATTCCTACCCAACTCAACCCAGCAGACGCTGGAACCAAAGTGATCCCTAAAGCTAAATTTAAAGATGCACTTAGACTACTCAATATTGTTGAATTTGATACTGCTTCTTTGTATCTTTGCAGGAAATGAAATGAGGATGATGACTACACCAATTAAGGGGAAGAATTGTTATAGTAATTGGTCCAGTAATCCAATCAATAATTGAAGTTTGCCCAACCTACCAATGCTGAAAATATAGGCCCAATCTCGCATGTTGCTGGACTCTCTTCAAAGTCCAAAACCCGAGCCCAAGTCGCATAACCAAAATGCATTTTTCATGTTGTAACAGAATTCAGTTTTGGCTGTCAGATAACCACTTGGAGAGTATATGGCCGTTGGATTATCCCGCCCTTTTAATACCAATGAAGAGCCTGGAAGATTAGATTAGATTAGATTAGAAGCCAGATCTCGATCTCTCTCTCTCTCTCTCTCTCTCTCTCTCTCTCTCTCTTCCTTTGTCTCTGATAAGGCGATTCACTTTTCTCTCTCTCAACTCTCTGATTAGAAGAATGTTTCATGATCTTTTCTTCTTTATTGTAACTTTTGTGATATAGTTTGAGAGTATTTTGAGAGCTCTTTGTGAGTAGGATATGTTCTGTATTTTGAGAGACTTTCATTCGCAGTTTGTCTATAAAAACTTCATTGTGTATACTTTGTGATTTTACTGGTTTCATGTAAATTACAATGTGTTCTGTAAACTTTGTGATCTTTTAATAAACTTTGTGTTTTTGTTCGATTTCTGGGTTTAAAATCTTTATATAAAAAAATTAAATGAGTGCCAAATTTTGAGTGGTGTGGTATACTTAGTGTACATGTAACATTTATTATTTTGAATAGTTTGGTCATTCTTAAAGGTTCAAATTCAATAACATTTTGTATTGAAATTTTATTTAAATTATGATTTTATTTGATATGATTGAATCAAGATATTTTCAAAATTATGATTTAAAAATTATATATTCCGTGCATCGTACAGGTAGACAACTAGTATTCTTTAAAAATAAAGACGTTGCTCTGGCCTCTAAGTGCTCTTGAAAATATTCTAACCTATTAGTGAACTTCCGATCATGTTCTAACCAAGTAGCAAATTGCCAACCTCTATACTTTAGCCTATGGACGGACACAATCAACAAATATAATAGACCAATAATTTGTTGGATCATATTTGATTACTAGTAGGATTTACGTATGTTGCACGAAGCAGTTTATATTTGTGTTTATTCGCGTGGAATTAGTAATGAAAAAAAATTGTTATTTGTTAGTACACGTCATGTAACATTAAGATTGGAATGTAATTTATTGTTTCAATTTGATGTGATTTAAAATTGAGAATCAATTATAATGGACAAATTTTTGAAGCTGCAGCGACGACTTTAATGTCAACAAACATGTAAATAAAAAGCTAAGTCTTAATCCAAACATACTTACAAAGTCAATTATTTAGATCATTTGCTACTATGTAGACACTTTTGGTACTTCAAATTCAAGTAATTCACTGTGAATAGTGCAAAGCATATTACCACTACAAGTACTTCTACACGTGTCATCAATCTTCTACTTTTGGTACTGCGTTATCTTCAAGTTTGTTACTAGAAACTTTGAATCGTGAGAAACGAAGACAATGAAGCTTGACAATAAAAAAAGTGAGACTTTTACTGTCTTTTGCACCAAATTTTACTATTGTACTTATCCATGAGTAAACAAAATAAATTCATTTAAAAAAATAATCTTAAACCACTTTAATCCATATGTAATAGATCAAGAAACCACACACATAAACTACATATGAAAGTTTCAATAAAAACTCAACAGGAAGAATGAACACCCAAAGAAAGACACATAATAATTAGAAAAAAGGCATTTAATTGGTAATGTGACTTGGAAAGGTAACACAACTTCTGGAAAATATTAAATTGAAGTACTCAATAAAAACATGTTAAATGTACAGTGAAAAACCTTCAGAAAATGACGAGATCATATTCATGAAGATAAAAACTGAATAGATTTTCATTATCATTCCTAGTGAATATAGAACAAATTGCTATGGAGTAGTATTTATTTGCTAACATGCAACTACCAACTCTTATTCTTTTCATTTACAAATGAGATTTACTAAATTCTTGCATCCTAACATAAATCGATACATAATTAGAAAAACCAAGGACATATATTGAAGATTATGCATAAATAAGTACCAAATTGAAGCAAAAATGCATTTTCTAATGAGGACTTCGTTTAAAAGCTCATTTGATGGTTACCAATGCCATGCATAAAATATTGCACACAACTCTCTAAAAAAGAAAGAAAAATGATGAACCACCTTAAAAGGATCTCATTAATTCCGTCAAAAAACCATGACTCAAGACCCTCATTATTTGGAGTAAAGTAATATAATTTTATTAGTTGACAAACGAGCAGTACATGATATTTATTGAAACAATCAGTCGGTTTTACATCACTTTAAGAAATTAAATCAGGCCACATGATGAGAGGGAACAAAAACATGACCAAAATTAGAAACAAACAATCATTAAACACAAAGCAACCAATTACAAAACTACTTTTCACTAACTAAACATGTATTGAATTCCATGCATTCAAATAGCTTAAATAGTATTGTTCCAAACTTATTAGCCCTTGTTGGTTTCCTTTAAAAATTTCTCTTTTTTCTACCGTACTCAATTTCAACCATCCATTAAATGTCAGGCCCATAATATTTAACTTTTCCACAAAATGTCAACTATCCATTTTCCTAAAAATCACTATTCATTTCAAAAACTTTTGTTAAAAAATACCAAACACACACTAAAGGGGAAAAAAATAGCGGCTGCCATTGTACTTTTGAACCAATTAGCAGATTTGATTGAACATTAATGCCAATGATAATGAAATAATATAGTCCATAAAATGGAGACTACTATGCACACCTTATTGATAGGATATTAATATAGAAATCTATCAAGGTTGATGTCATCCATCTGCATCAAAATCCAAAAGGAAAAACCTTTCAGAAGTTAACAAACGAAAATCCAGCCATTCTCAAAAATTAAAATTATAAAGTAACATACATTACAACATTGTAAAAAAAACCAAATCAACATTATAAAAGTAAACATTTTCTTATTATCAACCACAATCGTACTTATAAACTTCACCATTGATTATTTCTTGGAATGCAATAAGCATTAAAATCAACCAAAAATTAATAAATTATAAATGTAGATTTAAACACAAAAGGCAGAGGATGTATTGCAACACTAAAAAGTCAAAATTAAAGTATTAACAAGAAAACTTATTTGAAAGCAAAATATAAGAAAATGTATCTTTTTACAAAATATATATATATATATATATATATATATATATATTGTCAAGAAAAGAATGTAAATAATTTTATATATGTGAAACATGTTTGAGGTGCACAATGAAATTTTAAACTAAATAAGGTATTCTAATTGATTTGATCTATATTGAGATGCTTATTTGGACTTATGAAGTAAAAATTTTACAATTCACATATGTTGAAAAGTTTCCGTCAAGAAATTAAATATAGAACATTGAATTCAATATAACAATCTAAGACTGAATTTTTATACGTTCGGTTGCATATGAAAATAAATAGTAATGAAATTAAATATACGAAACATAATAAAAAGAGACCTTAGAGGGTGGAAATAGAGGATAGTAATCGATATCCTAAACATTGCCTTTGCTCCCCAAACAACATGTGTCTAGTTACAGGTATATTGCCTTTGATTCTCCCTTATACCATCAAGTCGGATCTCCCCCAAATGAATAAAGACACATGAGTTCACTCCTCGTGTAATGTGAGAAAAGAACCACAACACAAAAAGTTTAAGTTGCATCATTAAATAACTAAACAAAAATAACATATATAATTTACTTCAAACAAGGTCCTATTGACAATTCTTATTAATAAAAATGTCCAAATATAAAACAAGGGCAATAAATTAGAAGGTAGGTTAAATTTAAGTGTCTCATGATTACACTATCAAATTACCATAAGAAACATCAAATTCCTCATTCGTTAGACTTAGCTTCGGGCAGTAATTACACAAATTTACTCTTCTGAAATGAGACACCAATGTAAAATGGTCTAGATCACATGTTACAAGAGACTAAGAGAGATAAAAAGTTAGTGTGTTGATTACATAGAAAAACATAGAACTATAGAAATTAACATAGAAAGATCTTTGAAGAGACAAATCAATAATATGATAACTACATTATGAAATGCATCAAATCAAAAGCTGAACAAACCATTTTGATAAATTCAAATGCAGTAACTATTTTCAGAAGTTGACAGTACGTCAAATAAAAACTAAAAACCAGAATAAAGTATAACCTCTACGATCATTTCTAATTACACATATGATTTAGGAAACAATGCAGAAGAGACAAAGATCTTACCTTATACCAGTGTAGTGCTGTTTGAGAAAATTGATTATGACTTCTTCACATTTCTTATCACTCTCTTTGATCGAATCCACTTACATTTGATTTGGAAGCAGTAGGCTTATTAGCATTTAAGAATTAATATTATTATTAGTAGCAAAGAAAAGAAAAGAAAAAACTATATTTTTAATGCAGTATTTTTTAATGATTGAATTTGCATAACCCTTTTCATCCCATGAATCAACCAAGAACCATCATTTTAGGTACATGGCGCTTCTTGTCCCAAGAACCTACCAATGAACCATCTTCGGTAAATATAATATTACTATTCCATCATACTGCATTTGTTTCACGAAATTCCTATAACTTATTGCAAATTTTGGGTGCCTTAGAGCTTCTCAAAAATTTATAAAAACAACCTTGTTCAGATATTGTCAGCCCCCAAATTTTCGACACTTTCAAAAGAAGTTTAAGGTTTTAAAACTTTTGTCCCTAAATAATAATCTACCGATGAGAGGGATTTACCAATTCACTTTCTACTTACACCCCATAAACCATCTTTTCTCCAAACCCAGGGGAAAGACTAAAAATTGTCACTTGAGCTTGGGTGCTCCTTCTCATGATGCACCAACTATCATCAAATTTGGTCTAGGGATGGGAAGATTGGGTATAAACCTTAAAATAAGAACCAGAAAGGAGCAAAGTGAAACTCGATTCATGAACGAAAATGCCAACCAAATCTTAAAAAAAGACACATGGACACGCGAAATGCGAACAGAAATCACAATAGATGAACATATTCGAACAAAATAGCTGCAAAATAGAGAAATCGGACAAACCCAAAAAGAAAAAGAAAAAATATCAAAAATGTACACCCAAGAGGAGATAAATCTGACAGGAATAATACACCACATCTATAAAGAAAAGCTACAGTCACATACCTGGGTTAAAAATACAGCAATAAAGAGTGAAGACTACCCTGAAACTACAGAAGAATTTAACAAGAAATTTTTGTCAAAAATTTTGCAGAGCTGGAAATTCTGACCATAATACTGAATCTCATCAACAAAAAATCATAGTCTTGAAATAAATGTGTTAATTCTTTGAACCCATTAACCTACCCAAAGAGAAAAACACTTAAACTAAATCGAAGATTAGAACATACCAGATCAGGAAAGAGGATAAACAGAAGTATGGATTTCTCAGTCAACAATGAACGTGGGAAAACCTACAAAAACACCAAAGCTCAAATAATTAGACAACAACGGTGGCTGTTAGAACAAACATTTCGAATCAGAAAATGCAAGCAACGGGAAAAACGGAGGCCAAAACCCTGGACGAAAAAGTCACTCAAAGAAAACAGGACCACTTTTGGGAGCAACAATGGAAGCGAAAAAGTAGACAAAGAAAAGAAGACTCTGGAGGGAATGGGAATAAATTGTCTGGAACTAAAAGGAGGAAGAAAATGCGTAGAAAGGAGGAAGAACAAGCGTGTTTCTCATTTCAACTATAAGCATTATTTTTCGTTCTATTCAAAATAGACAAATTGAAACTTGATTTTATATATAGTAGGAATATATATGTGTACACACACACACAAAAGATTATTTAGAACTCATAATAGTTAATACACCTCTAATATATCTACATGCAAAACCAAAGATAAACTAAAGAAAAAAAAAAACCCCAAATTTGATAAATGTGATACACTTTCTTCTACTATACCATGTAGCAAACAACATGTACAAACTGTAGAGAAAAAAAGAGACCTGACAGGGTAGAAATGTTGGACAGTAATTGATATGCCGAATCCAATAAGAGCAATATACCTTAAATACAAACTGCACACATGAACAACAAAATGGATTAAATTTAAGTAGTTAAAATAAAGCAAATGAATGAAATTCACATGTAGCAAGCATGTCTATTGGTTCAAAAGATAAGTGGAAGAAACCAATTGGACTATACAAAATTTAATACTTGTATTTCATTTATTAATCATAAAAAACTACCTTTCAAAAATGAGAAGCAATCCATAAAACCATATAGAAAACATGAATTTTTTAATGCTAAACACAATTTAATACAATCTCATAAAGAAACTAACAACATTGACATCCATTTAAGAAGAAAAAATGCAGAAAATAAATAATCAACACTAATCTAGAAATCCACATGCAAATGAACTAAAAATCAAAGAGCTAAAGAACATAAGAATCAAGAAAAGAGGCAAACCGAAAAGGGAGAAACCTCAGAGGTACATCAACCATAGACACAAAGCCCTCAAATTATATTAGTAGTAAATAAAATAGACAACAAGCAAGTAGGAGAAGCAAGCATACTTTAATAAAGTGGGGAAATGTGCATCATGATAAATGTAACAATACCTAAAGCCATCTAAGCAATGCATGATTTCTTCTCACAGGAAAATAACAGAGTTAGTGTAATACGAATATACTAACTAACATACAAGTCAAAATATTTCTTGTTGAGCAGGCACTCTGTGTTGTTGATTTTAGCGAAAAAATAAGGTTTTCGAAATACCACACTCGATTTCGATACCTGACTTAAAAAAAGGTAGATCTGCAAAATAAATGGTACAAAAAACAATAAAAAAAGCGTCAAATAGAAGAACATGACCAAATATGGGGAAAAAACTAAACATAAAAATACTAATAAACCCACGAGTCAAAATATTTCTTATCGAGCAGGCACTCTGTGTTGTTGATTTTAGCGAAAAAAATAAGGTTTTTGAAATATCAGACTCGATTTAGATACCCGACAAAAAAAAAAAGCATCAAATAGAAGAATCTGACCAAATCTGAGGAAAAAAATACACTTAAAACCAAAAGTTTTCGAAATAACACTTTCGATTATGATACCCAACTAAAAAAAAATCAAAAAATCATAGATCTACAGAATACACGTTAGAAAAACAACAAAAGAAACATCATCAAATAGAAAAAAGTGACCAGCAACGACGGAAGATAGAGAAAGCGAAACCCTAGCAAGAATTCTCTAGAACCGTGAATAGAGAAACGAAAGTAAGAGAGAAATGACGTTTCTGTTTTTTTTTTTTTTTTTTTTCTCCTGTTTGCTAATAGCGTAAGGCAGGAATTGCTACAGGGATAAAAAACGCATTTCCTAGTTCAACTATAAGTGTCAATTTTTGTCCAATAAATAGTAATTGTGGAACTTGATTTTATATATAGTAGGGATTAATGGGGAAAGGAAAAGACGTTTCGGATCATTGGTCCGTTAGTTAAACCCAATAGAGAGAATAAAGCCCAGTACACACTTCAACAGGTGGAAATTACACTCACCCCTACTTTATAAGAACCAAATTCATAAATAAGATCAAACTTGTATAATTGTATTATTTCAAATTTTATGTGCCAATTAAATATTTTAATTTTAATATTAATAACAATAAAATTAAAATAAAATCATCATATTTATCTACCTTCATATACATATCAAACCCTAGTTCTTCTCATTTAACACGCATGTCTCTTTCCTCCTTTTCTCTTCCCACACCCACACCCACACCCACACCCACGCCTCTCTCTCTCTCTCTCTCTCTCTCTCTCTCTCTCTCTCTCTCACACACACACACACACACACACACACACACACACACACACCCCTCGCCTCCCCTTCTCTCTGGCGTTCTCTCCGGCGAACTCACTCACCGCGCGCAGGAGGTTTCGATTTCGACGTCACCTGGAACAGCAATTGCTGCTACACACGGTTTCGATCCGACGTCGTTGGAATATTAGTTGTTGCTGCACGATTTCAACCTCGACTTCACTGATGATGGTTGGCGGATATTCTCAAATCTGGAGATGGAGATCTTTAAGCTCAGATTTAGTAGTTTGGGTCACTGGTGGTGGTGGGGTGTTGTTGTGGTGTTGCGGTGGTGGGTGAGGCTGTGGTGGTGGTGATGATGTGGCGATCTGGTGGATGCGATGGTGCATTGGCGTGCGACGATGATGGTAGTTGGTGGTGGTGATGCTTTATGTGTTGTAGTGTGGCGATCCGGTAGATGCTGACTGCAATATTTTTTTATTTTTATTTTTTTTTTGAAATTGACGTGGAGGCGGTGGAGGCATAGGTGGCGACGACGATATTGAGAGGCAGTGAACATAGATTACATGTCACATGTGGTTTTTGGTAATTTTTGAAGTGAAAATAAATGATGGTGGCTGGGTTGAGTTGGTGGTGGTTGTGGACTGGTTGTGGTGAGACTGTGATGTGGGCAAGTTTTCGAATATTTTGTGACCTAATAATTAATAAGTGAATTGTGACATAATAATATGATAATTGTGACTTAAAAGATTGGTGACCTAGTAATTTAATAAGTTGTGACCTAGAAATAACTTTAGATCGATTAATTTAAAATTCGTGACTTGAAAAAATTGTTATTCTGACCTACTATTTTGATAATTTGTGATCTTAAAATTATATGTCACTTAAACAATTTGCGTTTTGTAATATATAAGGTGTTTACAATACATAATTTTAATTTTAAGATATAACTTAAAAAATTTCAAAAATCTGGTTGTAGTTATAATTAAAATATTTATATATTTTTCCCCTTCGTTTCACAATTTTACATTCGGGTCGGATCATAATTTTCTAATTGGGGCAATGGACCAAGCACATTCAATACAAATATAAACCCTTCGTCGTAAAAAGTTAAAACCCAAAAACCTTCCAGGGCAGTAGGGCACCAAACTACTAGAGCTGGTTGCATTCTTCTATTCGCAGTTCTTCTCTCTTTATCTTTATTCGCTCCACACTCTTTCGCACACAAACAGATGGCAATTAAGACGCCGAAGAATAAAAGGCAGCAGATAAAAGAGGGGCCTGAAAAGATAACCGAGACTCTAAGAAGGATAGAACAACAATTAGAGCAAGCAGGTGATATATCCGTAGATTCTTATTCTGATAATGATTTTGAAGTTATTGACAATGAGGTAATTACGGTTCCAAAACCCTTTATTTATTGCTATATTTATGTTATGCAAAGAAACTATGCAAGCTTTTTATTTTTATTTTATTTTTATTTTAATAATAACATCTTGTATATGTTTTCAAGAAGCGTTTAAAAATATTGATCCGGGCATTGGAAAAATTGTAATAATGGGAATTTAACATTTCTTTTCTTAATATTCTATGCTTGAAAATATGTTTCCGGAGTAAGAAAATACCTATATTAGTTTTATTTTTCAATTGGAATAAATAAATCTGAAATGCCTACAAGTTTTAAGGTGTAGTTTCTAGGAAAAAAGAATTGGAATTATATTGGTAATTGATATTGGAAATTGAATGCTGTTCCTGTTGATTGCACATAGAGATGGCATATGGGCGGGTTCGGGGCGTGGATGCCGTTCCCCGTCCCTGTCCCGCTGAAAACTTACCATCCCATCCCCACTTAAACGGGGGCGGTGACGAGGCGAGGTGGGATGTCAAAATCTCCATTTATATCCCCATTTATTATTAAATTTTTTGTATTCTTAAATTATTTTGATTTAGATACTATATTTAAAAAGAGTATGATGATTGACGAGTCAAGAACGTTACCACACTAAATATATAATAAAATTTAATCGAATGAATCAATATTTGTGGGGACATTAGAATGTTTATCGACGTAGCTCTAACTATGTTTAACAAGTAACAACCCAAAATCAAATTAGTCTAAATTAATTCTTGTTCGATAGATGAAGTAATATAAATCTGTACTCGACTTCATGTAGTTATTTCCAATCTTTTCTAACGCATCAATGCAACTTATTTTATGCACAAATTCATCGAAATGAGCTCTGCTTCATTCTTACGCAGAACAAACATCGGTCAATTAAAGTCAACAAAATCATATAATGTAGCATTGGAAACTCGGTTAATCTCACAATCATTTTGTAACTACAGTAACATAACTCCAATTTGGGAATTTATTTGTAGTACAATCTTCCCCTTGATTAATGTGAATTCATTTCTTGTAGCAAAAGGATGTTTGATTTGTTTGTTTCATCGATTCAGGTTGTTGGAGGCAGAATTGAATAGAAAAGTTTGCTTATTTCATATACTTAGAAAACTATTTGGCCTTTGAGATGTGCAATTGGTCCTTTTTTTTCTATCTTTGGTCCTATGACATTTTTAAATTTTTTTTTTTTTGGGCTTTTTAATTGGACTTGTTAATCGGGGGCGGGTTTGGGGCTAAGACCGTCGTCCCTGCCCGGTCCCAGGTTCAGGATACTTTTTCACCTACATCTTCGCCTCGTTGCCATCCCTAATTGCACATGAGTTCACTTGTATAATGAAGTAGGAAGTTATTCTGTTATGGAAATTATGGCAACAAAGGCCTTTGTATTTGAACCATCATTATTTTGCAAAGTTGAGAAACTTTTTCGTATTTGGATTCAGTAATTTCATTTTTTCTTCTTGACGATGATAGAGTTTATCAGAGGATGAAGGCTCCACAAGTGAATCAGGATTTGAACAAAGTGAACCCTCTGACGACGAGGTATGTGTAGTGATTCCTGTTTTAATAGTAACAATTATTCGTGTAACTATTTTGGATAATTTGATACACCTATCCTTTTAATTGTTAGTCATGCAAATAATCCCAATGATGTTCAAAGTATTAGAATGTTGATGATTAAAACTAAGAGTGTGTTTTGTATTGTTTAAAAAGAGTTTTTTTTTTTAAAATGAATAGTGAATTTTAGGAGAATGAATGGTTGAAATTTGGTTGATAAGTCAAATATTGTGGTTTGACTTTTAATGGACGTTTGAGATTGAGTATTGTAGAAAAAAGAGAGAATTTTAATGTAAACCAAACAAGGGCTAAGGCTGCGTTTGATAGCGAGAGTGAAATTTGGATAGAAAGAAAATGAATTCTATGGAATTGAATTCATAGGAATTGGAAGTTTAATGTGTTTGATTTGTTTAATTTGTTAGGTGGAAAAAGCGGGGAATTTTTTAACTTTTGTTGTTTGATTGACATTATTTTTCATGGAAAATAAAGCAAAATTTAGTTATTGTACATATATTTTTTCACACATTTGTACCTGATAATAATAATGTTAATTTTTGAAAAAAATAAATTAATTAACAACAACAAAATGGATCAAACGTGACGAACTTGATACGCGAGTTTGACTGGGAAATAAATTCTCCTAGGTAGGCTAGAAAACGAATTCCTTAAAAAATTGGAAAAGACGCGCTTGGATGGAAAATGTGGAATTTGGATTGCCTAGAAAATCATGCAAATCAAACACCCAAAAGTTGGAAAATGGATGGAAAATAGTTGATTCCATGGAAAAACAACCGTATCAAATGCAGCCTAAATTTAATATTGTTTTTTGGGGGAAACATGCTAACACGTGTAGATTGTATAGTTTTACAATTTTAGTTGTTAAAATTGTGATATCTATTTTATTTGTTTGGAACGATTTGGTTCTGCCTTCTGCTGTGATTTTTGTAACTTAACATTGCATGCTTGAGGTTTTTCAGACTCCGTGTTGTCTTCTTATTTGTCATTTAATGTCAGCACATTTTTTCCCTTTATTTAGTTGTTGGTGTCCATGTTTGTTAAAAAAACAAGAATCTTTTTTCTTCACCTGAGTGCTCAACTTGATTTTTAGTAATGGTGATGGGATATGGCAGGATGATGATGTCTCAGGTGATGACAACGACGATGATGCTACCATAAATTTGGAAAGTGATGATTCCCATGAAGTAGTTGATGAGAGTGATTCATCTGAAGATGAGGTTGGTTGCATATTTGTAGTTTTTACTGATGGAATGTTTGTTATTTTGGATTTAAACAATATTTCTTTACCGTATCTCATTTCTTTTTGCTGGTGTTCAAAATCAGGTTGCTCCTCGTAATACTGTTGGTAGTGTTCCATTGGAATGGTACAAGGATGAGGAACATATTGGATATGATTTAGCAGGGAAGAAGATCAAGAAGAAGGAGAGGCAGAGTAAGCTGGATTCATTTCTTGCAAGTGCTGATGATTCCAAGAATTGGTGAGTTTACACCTTGAATGTATATGAGTCTGAGCTTCGACTAAAGAATTTGAATGATGCATGTAAGGGAAAATGCTCTTTTGATACTCACGGATTCACATGTATTTTGCATTTTGTAAGAGACTTTGGTACAATTATTTTTATTCTTTTCGTCATATTCAGGCGTAAGATATATGATGAGTACAGTGATGAGGAAGTGGAGCTGACCAAGGAAGAAACTAAACTTGTCCGCAGATTATTGGAAGGAAAGGCACCACATGCTGATTTTGATCCATATCAGGTGTTATTCTCCCTATTTCTTATTTAGTTTTGGTTTTCCGTCTTTTGGATCTTCGTAATCATACTTGCATATATTTGTGGAGATTATGCCTCCTTTGTCTGAAGAAACTCCTCATTATTCTTGTCTCTTTTCTGCAGCCCAATGTTGACTTTTTTGCCTGGGATGACTCCAAGCATCCTCTTTCCAACGCACCAGAACCAAAGAGACGTTTTATTCCTTCGAAATGGGAGAGTAAAAAGGTAAATTATAATGGAGTATATTGCTTCTTGGTCAAGCAAATTAAAGGTATCGCTATATCTACTCTTTTGACTGTTCCATAAATGCAATATGAAACTGAAAATTTCATGCATGTGTTCTCAAAAAAAATTAAAAAATTAAAAATTAAAAAAATAAAATAAAATTGGACAGTTCTAGGACTTCAAGTTTTTGACATGATATAATTTTTGGCGAATGAAAAGAAAGATCATTTTGTATGCAAATAGTACTAATCTGCCTGATTTGCTAAGACTATACTAAACTCCATTAGAAGTAGTGAAGGATAAGAGATGATCTGTACTACAATATTAAGATATATTCTTCTTGTATAATTTTGAGTCATACTCATATACCCCATAGGGTATACAAAATTAAGCTGAAACATATTTCCGTTTCGTATTTTATCTGCGCAACTTATCTTGCTTCATTCAAATCATAAATATGTGAAGGAAGTTTGTAGTATTTTTTTTTACCAGATAAAATGATTTTTGGGATATCTTTATATGTACATTTTGCATTCTCGCTTTCAAGTTGTGAATTTTTTGTGTGAGGCATTTGCATTTATTTTCGTCACTCATGAAGAGAGAATAAATCATAAAAAACTTCCACGGTGTTTACTGCTTTCATATGCTGCCAAGTACAAGGATACACTGTCCTATTCTTTTTATGCATGTGGATGATTTCTGTTCTATAATTGAGTTACTCTTTTCAATCCGAATGTTCTAAAACTCTAGAATATTATGGATATGTAATATGAGTAAATATTGCTTCATCTTTGGAACTTAGTTTAATTATTCATTTTATCCTCTATATATTGTTTGGAATTCGTAGGTTCTCAAGCTTGTCCGGGCATTCCGAATGGGACGTATAAAGGTTGATGATAAACCTAAGAAAAAGACGAATGTTTATGATGTGTGGGCAGATGATTCTAGCTTGACAGTACGACAAGGATTGGCACATATACCTGCACCGAAGTCCAAGTTGCCAGGTTTAAGATTGAAATATGATATGGCCATGACTTCTTGGATTGTCAAGTATTTATTTAGCAATTGGACTCAAAAGAAGGGTTGCTGCCAACTAAAGTTTTTATTTCAGGTAATGAAGAATCTTTCCGTCCTTCTAGAGAATACATTCCATCTCAAGAAGAAATTAATGCCCTTCAGCTCATCCCTGAGGAAGACCGTCCTAAATTTATTCCCAAGTGGTACTTCCTGATCCTGTTGATTGTTTCAGTTCGTCTTGTTTCTACTTTCAACATTTTATATTAAATATTTATGTTATAAGCCTTCATATTATGTAGGTTCAAGTTCTACCAATGTGTTCCCGCTTATGATAAAGCTATTGAAGAAAGGTTTGGTCGTTGTTTGGATCTTTATAAATGTCCTCGAGCTCGGAAAAAACGTGTATGTGCGAAGAAGCAATTTTTGTTTAGATAGATTTGATTTATCCTGCACAAAATCTGATTATGCGTTGAACTAAAATATATGGATAATGAATTAACTAATTTCTCATTGTTTCAGATTAATATTGATCCTGAGACGTTGAAACCTAAGTTGCCAAGTCTTAAAGATCTTAAGCCTTTTCCAACAACATGTTATCTGGAGTACAAAGGTCATATAGGTCCCGTCGCTTCAGTTACTACAGAATCTACTGGTCAATGGATTGCTTCTGGTCTGACCTCAATTTGTAGCCATATCTTCTCGCCATCTCAAAAGAAATATAATAGTTAGAATTCTATATTACTATGTATTTTTTTCCCCTTTTTATGAAGGTTCAAGCGATGGAAGTGTTCGTGTTTGGGAGGTTGAAACTGGAAGATGTCTTAGGGTCTGGGATATAGGCGAACCTGTTCAGCAAGTTGTATGGAATCCTGTGTCTGAGCTTCCTTTATTAGCAATTGCAGCGTAAGACCATCACCTGAGAATTTTCCTCTCTTTTGAAAATAGATATCATGTTGACAAAGCAAATTATTTACTACTAAATTTTGCAGGGGTCAGAATGTGTTTGTTTTGAACACTGGATTAGGAAGTGAAGAAGATCAGAAAAAGATTGAAGAGCTACTGCGTGTTGAAACCCAGATGACACCAGATGATTCTGGTCAGTATTAGTTAGATATGTTTTGCATTTTTTTGTGGCTAGTGTTCAGCATTCGTGTATCTCTTGTATTCAGACAAGAATGCATCCTTTATCAGATGGGGTCCAGATGACAAGCATGGGGGAATCAGGTTGAAACACTTCAAGGTACTGTGTTTCTTTTTAACATTTGAGTTATGCATTGAATTTGGAGCTAGTAAGTAGTGATGTATGTGCTTATATTTAATGGGTTGTGCAGACTGTATCTTCAATAGAGTGGCATCGCAAGGGAGACTATTTTTCAACACTTGTGCCATATGATATCCTTCTCGAATTCTGCAGTTTACTAATTTACTGATTCACACTAAACAATAATGGAGTGGTTTTTTCATTTTTTATTAAAAGAGACAGAATTCATCTGCGTACTACATAAAACCACTTTCCCATCTATGACTATATTCTGTGTTAGAGGAAATATGTGTTATATTTAGAGATGGAAGCATTTTATTAACATGTATACTGCATTTATATAGTTGACTTTTTATTTCAACTAGTGTTGTAACACGTGGTCTTGGTAGCGTTGTTGTACTCTTGGAGAAAGGTATTGTCTTTGCATTCATATGATTAAGGCATTGCTGTGAAGCAATAAATGTTATAGTTCGTTTTTGCTCATTTCTTAACTCATTTATACGTGAATCAAGATCAGTATTGATCCACCAACTCTCGAAGAAATTTACCCAAAGAATACCTTTTAAGTTGAAAGGATTTCCTGTTTCGTCTGCTTTCCATCCAATTCGTTCTGTATTCTTCATTTCAACGAAGAAGGATGTTCGTGTTTATGATCTGTTAAAGAAAAAGTGTCTTAAGAAGCTTGAGCCTGGAGTCCGTGAAGTTTCCTCCATTGCTATTCACCCTGGTGGTATATTTCAGTTCCCAAGATCTCTCTCTCTCACTCTGTCAACAAAAGTGCACGCACATTTTTTAGGTCATTATCTTTTAAACTTGTCTGCGCCCTTGTTATGCAGGTGATAATGTCATCGTGGGAAGCAAAGATGGAAAATTGTGCTGGTTTGACATGGACCTTTCTCCTCAGCCTTATAAAGTCCTCGTGTATGTAGCAACTATTAATTATTATTCTAGAGAGTTTTATTAAAGTTTGTTGAACTTTATTTCTAAAAGTTGAAGACTGATCAAAACATGCCAATTTTGTATCGATAGAATTTTTGGCAAGGGTTATGGCCGCATAGAAAAGTTTCTATCTGTGAAAGTATAGATAGGATCAGCTAGCATTGATCATTAACTCCATTGCTGGTGTAGATTAATATTATGAGATTGTCTGAACATGTTATGAATTTGTGAATTGTAATTAAACACCTGGTTTCAAATTTTGCAGGCCTCATAAAAAGGACATCAACAAAGTTGCTTTCCATCCTTCATTCCCTTTGTTCTCTTCATGCTCAGACGATTGCGAAACATATGTTTTCCATGGTAAAGTTTTCTCGGATTTGAATCAGAATCCATTAATTTCTCCCCTGAAGATTCTACGTGGACATGCCAGTAAGGATGGAAGAGGTAAATATTTTCTATACATGCATATGTTTAAAGAAGAACTATTTTGTTTCGATTAAAAATTTATTTTTTCTATACCAAGTTCAAAGTTGATTTGATAAAATCAACTATGCCAAATCTACGTGATAAAATTTTGACTGAATTGGTTTTGTCGTAAGGGATTCTCTATATTATATAGAAATAATCCATCTAGGGTATCGATCTATGTATGGTAATTGTAATCACACCTGAATAAAATTTTATACAAAATATAATAATATGAACGGTAATATCTGTCAAGCATAATCTTTGATCTCCATAATCTTCATCGATCTCATTTGCATCCCTCTAAAATTGATGTTGAATGATCAAGAAGCATCAATATGCAGACGTGAAAGTGATGCATCTATCTGGTCATTGCCTTGGTAAACACATTAACGGTCTGAAGATTAGTTATAATTATGCAGAAGAGTAATAAAACTATCATTAACCTCATGTAGAGTGACAATCAACTTTAATGTGCTTTACGCAGTCTTGAAATATATGATTAACAACAATTTGAATAGTACTAGCATTGTCAACAAGAAGTGGAGTAGGCTCAAGATGACAACCCAGTTCAACTAGAAGACCTCAAAGCCAATCAATCTTAGAGCAGGCAGTAAGAAATAGCATGACACTCAGATTTGTAGGAAGATTTAGAGACACGGTACAGTTTTTTACTTCGTTAAGAAATGAGCACATTCCCAAGAAAAATACATGAACTCGTAATTGAGCGACGAGTATCCATACGTTCAATCCAATCAGCATTACTATAGCCCACAAAATTAGGAGGTGAATGCGTAGGGAAGAAAAAAACCCATAAAGTATACCCAACAAGTATCTAATAATGCCACGAATCGAATCCAAGTGGAGATGTCATGGAGTATGCATAAATTAGCAGGCTTGGAAGACCACCCTCCTTGATACGTCAAATTCACCTCCAATGGAGTATCAATAGATCGACCATCCCCAAATAATCAACTCCTAAATATTGATTCAGGCAAGTTTTGGTTGGTCTGGAAATCATCTACGGCCTGCGAAATACTACAAATGACGTAAATCTTTCATATGAAAGGACGGTGTTGAGGGTCGGATCAATTTGCATAGACAAGAAACATGAGAAGCCTGTTTTAACCTAAAAATGAGCGCTTTAGATTTCAAACTAATGAAGAGGTTGAAGAAAAGAGACTTGCAGGTTGTTTAAACCTCTTCTTTAAGATCACCATGCAAGAAAACGTTCTTGACATTCATCTTCCCAATGACCATCCCTTAGAGGCAGCTATAGCAAGAATGATGTAAGTTGCCGTCATTTTAGCAAACAAGGATAAAAGTCTCCTCATATCCATGCCATATTCTTGATGATTATTAAGGGACACCAATCGGGTTTTATGGCAATCTAGCAAACCATTAGAAGCAGAACTTGACAAATTAGACCCATTTACATCCAATATGTTTGATGTCTGTAGCATAAGGAATAATATCCCATGTGTGATTCTCTTTAAAAGCTTGTAGTTCCTTTTGCATATATATATATATACACACACACACATATAAGGTTGCAGAGAAACCATACCAATTACAAGGGCAAGTATTGTGAGTGGATCATGTCTGGAATGGGAATAGAGTCAGGAAAGGGTGATAGGGTTGGATGCCATCTTACGTGATATAGCACACATTTTAAAACATTCAATGTAGGTAGAACCTCAGAGCTAATAAGCGAGCCAAATCAGAAGTTGAAATAGCATGCTGCTGGAATTAATACTAATTCTCAAAGAAAACCATATTGCGAGAGATACAAAAGCGATTAGTAGCCAGCAAATAAAATCATTATGAGAAATAATATAACCCACGAAAGCACATCGTAGGATTGAGCAGCTGGCTTATAACATTCATGAGGATGTAAATGAACATAGCAAACACACTCAAAAGTATTCAACACGTCATATTTAGGATTTGTGTCTTACATGTGGAATTAAGGCGAATCGGTTCAAATACTGAGCTGGAACCCAATGAATCAAGTGTACCATTGTGAGAGGGCTTCAGCCCAAAATTCGAGTCAAACTAAAATTCCAAAAGCAAAACTCGGACGACGTTTAACAAGTGAAGATTATTTCTTTTGGCTACCTCATTATTTTGAGTAGCACAAGAATGTTGAGATAGAATATCCTTTTGTTACAAGAAACTCTAACAATCTTGAGACATATTCCCCTAATGTCGGACCTCAAAATCCGAATGTCGAAAGAGAACTATCTCAATGTAAGCTATAAAAGTCTCTAGAACGACATTGGGCTTAGTTTAGAGCTAAGAAAATATATCCGAGTGTAACAACTGAAATCATCAATAAATGTCACAATTTTTATAATGAACATGTAAAGTGATGGATGTCATGCACAAACATCACTATTAATAATTTCGGGAAACGAAAGTGTCTTGCTTTTCCCAACTTTACAAGTACTGCAATCAAAAGTCATATTGGAGGACTGAGATTGATCTTTTTATTATCCAAAAAATCACATTTCAACAAATGAGATAAAATTAAAGCATTAGGATGACATAATCTTTTATATCAAATTTCATGCTTAAGTCCAACACTAATACAAGACATAGCAGTGGGAATGGTAAATTGTTATGGGAACAATCTTTTGATTTTAGACCCCTTCACGATCACCTCTCCCAACCACTGATGAGAGACTCACATCACAGTTATTATTAGCTAATTGACCAACTGAGATCAAGTTAGTAGATAAGTCTGGAGATACAAAAACAGTATTAAAGAAAGATCCAATATCATCAACAACAGTAATCAGAAGGGTACTGCAGTAGCAATCTGAATGTGTTGTATACCAGTAGCCCATGATGTTATGCAAGGAATTAGAGCCATCTATTATATGATTCGATGCCCTAGAATCTGGAAACCAAGGAAAATAGATTACTTTACTTTACCTTGTAGGCCCAAGGCAAAGAAGGCGGAAATAATCATCCGTTGAATCATTTTTGGAATAACAACCGGTTGACTAGTGCCAGCTTATGAAAGTGCGAGAGTAGAACTATGAACATTAGCTTGGAAGGCCTGAGCTATCTGGTTCTGATATATACACTGTATTTATCATATTACTCTTTTAACATCTTGATCTTATTATCCATCAGCCAAAATTTGCAAGTAGCTTAAATTTATTTAGATATGTAATGTTCTATCAGTTTATGATTTCAATTTTTATGCAGCATCCAGTAACTTCACGACTTGTGCCCATGTTTTGAGAAACCTATTCCGTTGGGTTGGGTTTGAATGGCTACCCCTTTGGGATCCTTGAATTTTTTTATTTTATTTTTATTATTATTATTTTTTTACTTCAACTACTTTGAGCCTATTTAACTTGAGTCTAAAAACAAGTAATTTTTTTGCAAGTAAAGACTGACTTCTAAAGAAGCTTTTGGACTAATCCCCCCAAAAAGTAGCTTCTTTAAAATATCAAGCACGTTTGTCTCTAAGCTTAAAAGTTACTTTCTACTTCACTTTTAGCCTTTTTATCTTACTATTGGCTCTGGACTAATGAAATGCTCTATCATAGCCTCTCAACTTAAGTAATGAGCTGTTCATATAGTGGTGTACCCCAAAACGAAAATATTAACCTGTGCGGGTAATTGTGATTTTTGCAGGAGTTCTGGATTGTAAGTTCCATCCAAGGCAACCATGGCTGTTTACTGCAGGCGCCGATTCGGTTATCAGGCTCTATTGTCATTAAGAAAGGTTATATTTGAAGGCAACTTTATACTTTCAGTGCCATTGTTAAAGGGCGCTAGAAGATTTTCGAATCCCAACCCAGTTCAAGGTCTTCCCGGAAGCCTGAGTAAAGTATTTTTAGTTCATATCACAACCTCGAACTGACAAAATATTTATTGGTCTAC
Source organism: Ligustrum vulgare (assembly GCA_963555705.1). Classification (NCBI taxonomy): domain Eukaryota; kingdom Viridiplantae; phylum Streptophyta; class Magnoliopsida; order Lamiales; family Oleaceae; genus Ligustrum; species Ligustrum vulgare. The sequence continues at coordinate 15,073,465 of OY743185.1, forward strand.
TTATCTTGTCAACGCCGTCGCGCGGCCCCAATACTACTCTTGTTTGGATAGTCTAAAAAGTAGCCAAGCCTTTCTTTGTTTATCATTATGTCAAAAATATATATATTTTTTCGGACTTAATTTCTAATCATACATTCTCATAATAAAATATATTGTACAAAATATCAAATTTTTTCTACTATAGTCTCTTTGGTGTAGGTTTGCTATATTTGGGTGAAATTGGTTCCATCTGTAAGACAATATATAAATTTACAACTTTTATTACATCTTTGGCCGAAAGTGTAATTTACTTCTCTCAATTGGAGACGGTTTTGGCCAATTTGAGGATGCAAATCACAAAATAACTCTATTGTATATTACCATTGAAGATGTTCTTGTAATTTTATTTAGTATTGTCGGTTAGAAGTGACAAGGAAAATTACTCGGCAATAACCTAATAATAAGTAATATGCAAACTTAGATAAAGAAGGAATTGTTTGTCAATGGTAAAAATTTTATCTCAAATTTTCAAAATTAATTTTAACCATCCATTCTTAGTTAAGCTCATTATTTTGAATTTTTTAAATTTTTTTAAATAACACATCCATAAAAAAAAAAAAAATAATAATAAAAAATAAAAAATAAAAAATCATAATATTCTAAACTTTTCACATTACCAAACAGGTTAAGCTATTGATTTTTTTTTTTTCCTTTTATTTCTAAGGTGGCTATATTGCCACAACGAAAATTATTTTTCACACCACAATTATAATTTCTTTGTTTATTTATTAAAATAAGAATAAATATTATGACATAAATATCCTTTTAGGGAGTGGAATTATTAGGGAGCAAATGAATTGCAAAAAGCTGATTTATGGATTGTGATGATGCTAAAAATCGCACCTGGAATATTTCGAGCTTGAGCAATAAACTAACACGAATTGGATCTCCAAATACCTGCAATAAAGGCGAGGAGGTGTGTCCTCGTCGCCCCTCCGATGCTTAAGTCAGTAAAGAGGAAGGAGGAAATTTATGCAAAATGTTATAAACTGGAAGAATAATAATTGTGTACCTGAATTGTGATTAAGAGCTATGTATTTATAGAGATATATAGACGAGTTGTAATAGGACTGAAGTACTTTCATTGGTTGAGTCCTGTTAGGAATCATTCTCCTATTTTTTAGGAATGAGGTTGTAAACCCTAAATAGAATTCCAAAGGGGACGAGTCCTTTTAGGACTAGGAAGTTACAGGTCCCAGAAGTTAGACCAAATTATGTCTGGGAACACGAGTGTTACCCCGAGCAACAAGTACCCCAAGGACATCATGGAGATATTGAAGGAATGTGAATGCTCGGGGCATATACTCCTCGGAGATATATACTGCTTGGGGGCGGAGATACTACTTTGCCATGTTTGATCGTGGTCGGGGCATATGTGCGTGGTCGTGTTCGAGTTTGAGCAGAATTATTGTCCATCACTGGCCTCCGCGCATCCATGCTTGAGCTTTGGAAAAGCGTGGGTGCGCAATTGATTGCTGATGAGAGAAGTTCGAGGATGACGTGGCACTTAATACTGTTTCTGACATTGGACACGTCGTTTTGAAATGACCTGACGTTTGGCAGGCCACATGGGCCATAGATGGATGACAAGTGGCGTCGCTTGCGGTTCAGATTACATGACCGTTGATATTCGCGCATTCCTCTACTATAAATAGGCATAGGCTCATTCAGTCATTTTGCCTTCGTTTCTGAGAGTGAAGCAACAGTGTTCGTGCTCGGGGATTAGAAGTTCGTTCCTTTAGTTAATTGTCGGTCGAGGTAAGATCTTCGAGCCTTTAAGTTGTCAATTTCTAGTTATTCCTTTAGGAGATGTCTAGCAGGAGCAGCTCAACTAGTAATAGTAGTAGCTCGGGCAGCTCTAGTAGTTCGAGTAGCGAGCAGGGTAGGTTGGAGGACATAGGAAATACCATGATCCCTATGGTGGACCCTGTAGATGTTAGGCCCCGGGCTCTTGGAGATGATGCCCCGCTAACATACTCCGACCTTAGGTGCATATACAAAGAGCATAAGGTTATTAAGGTTGCAAGGGAGTTCGGGTTAATGCCTCGATGCGATGTCAGGGCTCCCACCCCCTGAGGATAGGATTGTAACAGCCCGGGATGAGGAATTTTTAGTTTATAGGGACACGCTGAAGGGTGGGTTTAGGTGGCCCTTGCACCCTTTCTTTATAGGGTTTCTGGTCGAGCACTCCATGTGTCCGGGGCAACTAGTGCCCAACGGTTGGAGAATGCTTGTATATTTTTTCATTGCCTGTAGGATTTTAGGAGTAGAGCCCCGACTCGATCTCTGTAGAATGGTATTCGAACTAAAACAACTTCCTCACTTTTCATGCTTTGCCTATCTTTCTAGTCGGGGTAGGTTTAAATTACTAAGGATGCCTAGCTCTCTTCGGGGTTGGAAGGAGAGATACTTTTATGTTACCCCTCAAGAGCCCCGGGCATCCCTTTTGGTCGAGCTGGGTCGTGCCTGATACCGGGAAGTTTAATGAGGGTCAGGCTTATTTTGAGGTGTTAGAGCAGGATAGGCAACTGCTCGAGGCCCTTGAGCCTTTGGTTGATAATTTGGATGAAATGCTAGGGGATAAAGTCCTCGACCTTGCTGGAGTCAGGAACTTCGGGGGTAGGGAACTGTCCACTCTTCTAATTTTTCTGCGTTTCAATATCATGCTTGCACTAATGACTTGTTTTTTCTTTCAGATAATATGACATTCGATCCATCCTCACTCAAAAGTTTTATCCAGGGAAAAGCCGGGGGTGCTGGTGGCTGGCCCCCGATTAAGAAGACGAAGAAGAGGCCCCGACCTAATGTAGTGAGCGGGCCTGGGGAGGGGTCAAACACTATGCTTAGAGATAAGGATCATGAGGTTACTCCTCCTCCTCCTCGTGCGCCTCCGATTAATAGGTCTCCGACACCTGACTTTATTGACCTTGAGGACGATCCTGTCCGGGCAGCATCGCAGGCACCTGATGTTGTATCAAAATACCGGAATGAGTTCAGCCTAGACGAGGGCATTAAACACCTCGAGGCTTATTTCACGAAGGTAAAAATATATTTTAAGTTTTCTCTCTTAATCTCGAGCTGGCTGAATCATCATGTGCAGGCACTTAGCATTGCCCAGGGGCTCGCCCTGAGGGCTATTGATGAAGAAGATAAAGTTCAGGGCCTAGGCCGATCCATTTCCGGCGTGAAATAAGGGTTCGCGAGCTTGAGGATGAGCAGAAAAAGATGAAGCATGAGCACGAATCCATGAAGACTCAGCTCGAGGAATCTAAGGACGAGGCTGAGGAGTTGAGGCTCGAGCTTGAGCGCACTCAGAGGGACCTTGTGGAGAAGCTGTCTGCTGCTGAAAATGCTCTATCATTAGCAGTAGAAAATTTTAAGAAGTTTGCTGAGTTCAGCCTTCTTCAGGATGAGTATGCGTCGGGCTCGTACAATTACGCCTTCAAACAAGCTCGAGCCATAATAAGGGCCAAGGGCGTCGAAGTGAAGGCTGACGATCTTAGGGCTGACCTCGATATTACAGAAGGGTTAGTCTTGTCTGAATCCGAAGAAGGCCCTGATGATGACGACGGTTCGGGGGATGGGCTCGAAGCCGAGGACGAAAACACTTAGAATTAATCTTATTTACCCCCGACCCCGAACATTTTGTATGAACAGATTTTGAGTTTTAATGAAAATTTATTTTTTCATCAGTACGTGTCCATTTGCATGAGCACTAATGCACACGAGCACATGACATGATCTTCCTATAACGAACACGAGTGTAACAAAACCATAAGACTACTAAGTGTAAACCCCGATTATTGGATTTGATGATAAACATTAAGTACAAACACCAATCATGTAAGTAGCCCTGATCACAACGACGAAAAAGTCATTGATAATGCTCGGGGTGAAATTTCTTATGCATGACTATTATGAACGATCCATAACTGAATATATATGATCACATACCACGAACAATGTCAATTCCTCGAACATGGTTAATGTAAGAGCAATGATCTGCATGAGCTAAATTAATTTTTAAGGTAATGTGTTAACCCCAAAAGTGATTATGTATGAGCAATGATCAGTATGAACGAAATTAATTCGAAGGATAATGTGTCTAATCCCTGAGTAGTGTCTAACCCCGATCATTACAAACTTTTGTTATGATGCAAGAATTGTTGATGATGCTCGGGGGCGATTTTCGAGAAATGGTTCGGGGTGAGCTGCTATGGTGCTCGTACATTGGCAATGCTTTGAGTGCTTGCTCTTGGGCAAGGCTTCGTGTGCTTCCTCGTGGGGAAGGCTTTCGAGTGCTTACTCGTGGGCAAGGCTTTGTGTGCTTCCTCGTGGAGAAGGCTTTCAAGTGCTCGCTCGTGGGCAAGGCTTTGTGTGCTTCCTCGTGGGGAAGGCTTTCGAGTGCTTGCTCGTGGGCAAGGATTTGAGTGATTCCTCGTGGGGAAGGCTTTCGAGTGCTTGCTCGTGGGCAAGGCTTTGAGTGATTCCTCGTGGGGAAGGCTTTCGAGTGCTTGCTCGTGGGCAAAGCTTTGAGTTGAACAATATTATTGGAGTAATTTTTCATTCATTTACAGATGTGTTCGGAGAAATAAAAGTGGGCACGCAGGCCAGAAGTTAAACATAAAATAAAGTGCAAGGAGAATTAAAGGGGGCGGACCACAAAGCTCGATCATTCTACTTGTAGTAGATTTTTAGGTTATCTGCATTCCAAGGTCTCGGAAGTGGTGTTCCTATAAGATCCCGAAGACTGTATGATCCTCCTCGGGTCTGTCGTATAACTTCATTGGGTCCTTCCCAAGTGGGCCCAAGTTTCCCTAGGGGATGCCCAGCAGCTTCAGCTTTTCTCAGCACAAGGTCTCCTGCCCTAAACCTCCTTGGTGTGACCCTGCTGTTGAAGTACTTAGCTGTTCTACTCTAATAAGATGTTATCTTTGCATTAGCATGATCCTAAACTTCCTCAAGTAAGTCAAGGTGTTCGCTTGTAGTTTCTCCCTCCATATTTGGGAAAAGACGCCTATGACTTGGTATGCCCACTTCAATGGGAATTGTCGCCTCTATCCCAAAAGCAAGCATGAATGGAGTTTCCCCAGTGGCTGTACGATGCGAGGTTCTGTAAGACCAAAGTACGGCCGGTAGTTCATCGGGCCAAGACCCCCGTGCATCTCCTATCCTCGAGCGAAGGTCTTTTAGTATTATCCTGTTCGTCACTTCTGCGAGCCCATTACTCTGGGGATGTGCAACCGATGTGAGACGATAGTTAATATGTAAATCTGCACAGAAATTTCTAAACTGCACGTTGTCAAACTGCCTGCCATTGTCCGTTATCAATACTCTTGGGAGGCCAAACCTGCATATGATGGATTTCCAAACGAAAGATCTTAATTTGGGCTCTAAAATTGTTACTAGGGGCTCTGCTTCCACCCATTTAGTCAAATATTCCACGGCCACCGCTATGAACTTCAACTGTCCCCGTGCTAGGGAAGAAGGGCCCAGGATATCGATTCCCCACTGTTCAAATGGCCCTAGGCACTGGACAGGAGTTTGATTCTCAGCTGGTTTGTGTATGATATTCCCATGCCTCTTACACTTGTCACACTTCTTTACATAATCCATTGCATCCGTCCTCATGGTCGGCTAGTAGTATCCGTATCTGAGGAGTTTGTGGGCTGATGACCTAGCATCCTGATGATTCCCACACATGCCTTCATGTACTTCTACAAGAGCTTGAACAACTTCTGAGGCTTTGAGACATCTGAGGTAGGGCAATGTAAAACTCCTTCTGAAAAAAACTCCACTTATCATGCAGTATTTAGTTGCTCTTTGTTTGATGGTTTTGGTCTCCCTCTGATCATCCGGGAGACTTCCCTCAGTTATAAACTTGATGATGGGGTCCATCCATGATTGCTCATGATCAATGTCCATGACAACAGGTCTCGGGTCAATACTGGGACGTGACACATATTTCATATGAACTGTTCTCTCAAGATTGTCAACGCTCATGAACACAAGTATATAGAGTGAATCGGCCTTGATATTTTCTGATCGAGGTATTTTCAAAATCTCACAACTTCCGAACATCCTTTGTAGATCGTGAACACGTAGGCAGTATAAACTCATCTTCTCCTTTTTCTTCTTGAAGGTGCCATCGATTTTTCCTACTACAAGCTGGGAATCACTGTATACCTTTACATGATCAAGTTCAAGGCCGTGAGCAACCTCAAGCCCAATGATGACGGCTTCATACTCTGCTTCATTGTTCGTTGTTTCAAATTCAAACCTCAAAGCGCATTGTATTTCAACCTGTCTGTCCGGGCTTATAATTATGACCCCTATACCCGAGCTCGAGGAGTTGGACGTTCCATCCACAAAAATTTCCCAACAGTGCTCAGGTATGTTCGAGCTATTCACTGGCCCCGAGGCCTTGGTGTGAGCTCTGCAATAAAGTCCGCCAAGGCCTGTGCTTTTATCGAGGGTCGGGGCTTGAACTCAATGTCAAATTCATCGAGTTCAATGGCCCATTTGAGCAATCTTCCGGATACATCGGGCTTCTGAAGTATATGTTTCAGGGGATGATTGGTAAGTACCACGATCGTATGTGATTGGAAATACTGCCTCAATTTCCTGGCAGCTACAACTAGTGCCAACACCAACTGTTCTGCAAGGGTGTAACGGGTTTCGGCGTCAAGGAGGACTTTGCTGACATAATATATGGGTTGCTGGGCTCGGCCAACCTCCTTGACGAGGACTGCGCTTACTGCATTTTGAGAAACAACCAAGTATAATGATAGCACATCTCCTGGCCTTGGTTTTGTAAGCACAGGAGGCGATGCTAGGGATTTTTTCAGATGTTGCAGCGCATGCTCATACTCCTCATTCCATTCGACGTTCTTATTTCCCTTAAGTATTTTGAAAAAGGAAAAACATTTGTCAGCTGCTCTTGACATGAACCTGTTAAGCGCTGCTACCCGACATGTCAGCTTCTGAATGTCCTTTCTGTTTTTGGGAGACTCCATGGAAATTAGAGCCTGTATTTTATCGGGGTTGGCCTCTATTCCCCGACGAGTGATCATGAAACCCAAAAACTTTCCCGACGATACCCCAAACACGCACTTAGCTGGGTTCAGTTTCATCTTGTACTTTCTGAGGGTGAAGAACACTTCCTAGAGGTCCTGAATGTATGTGTCAGTTTCTGTGCTTTTGACAACCATGTCATCAACATATGCCTCAATGTTTTTCCCAATCAAACCATCAAACACCTTGTTTATCAACCTTTGGTAAGTTGCTCCAGCATTCTTTAGGCCGAAGGGCATGACCTTATAACAATATATCGCGGAATCAGCCATGAACGATGTTTTTTCCTGATCATCTTCTGCCATTGGGATTTGGTGGTAACCTGAAAAGGCATCAAGGAAGCTGTACATCCTATGGCCGGAAGTGCTGTCCATGAGGTTGTCAATCCGTGGTAATGGATAACTGTCCTTAAGGCATGCCTTATTCAGGTCAGTATAGTCCACACAAACTCGGCACTTGCCATTGCTTTTCTTTACCAGGACCAAATTTGCGAGCCAGTCGGGGTAATTAAACTCCCTGATGAATCCTGCATTTAAGAGTTTTCCAATCTCCTCTTGAATCACAATTCGGTGGTCAGGAGCAAACTGTCTCTTTCTTTGTTTTATGGGTCGTGCTTCCTGGTTTACATTCAACCTATGTGCGGCGACCTCGGGCTCTATCCCAAGCATGTCCTCAACACTCCAGGTGAACACATCAATGTTTTCCCTCAAACGCTGCGTGAGTACTGATTTAAGACCGTCGTCGAGATCCCGACCGTGATGACATTCTTCGCTGGACCGACCTTGACCTCCAATAATTCCTCAACTGGCGAGAGCCTACCACGGTGCTCGAGGTCGGGCTCCGTTGCCTAGACTTGTGCAACTTCAGCTGGGAGGTTCTTAACACTAGTAACATGACGCTGCCTTGCTACTATTTGATCTCCTCGAACAACCCCCACACCTTCTATTGTTGGAAATTTCATGGCAAGATGGAATGTCGACACTATTGCTTTGATCCTGTTCAATAGTGGTCTGCCAAGGATTGCATTGTACGTCATCGGATCCCGCACAACATTAAACATCGTAATTTCTGTTACCTGCTTGGGGTCTGTCCCCAATGTCAAAGGAAGCTCGGTGGTGCCTTCAGGCATGATGATACTCCCCCCCAAATCCTTGCAGGAGAGTCCTGATAGGCCTTAAACTGCTTGTTGATATCCCCATTTTAATGAAAGTATCATGTAATAACACATTAGCTACGTTCCCATTGTCAACTAGAATTCTCTTTACTTTATAGTTAGCGATGATTGTTGTGACCACCATAGCATCATCATGGGGAGTGATCACTCCTTCCATATCGTCAGACCCAAACGTGATGTCTGGATGACGAACATGCCCTATCATCGAGGACTGTCTGGCATACATTTTGCGCCCATTTTGTGAGTCTCCCCCAGATGTTGTTCCACTAATGATAACATTGATTGTTCTAGCCGTAGGCTTGTTATTCCTCGACGGTCGATCCTGCTTATGATCACCCTTCTGCCGTTTTTCATTCCCCACGTATGTTTCAAGAAACCCCTCTTGATCAAGGCTCCTATCTCTCGCTATAATGCATAGCAAGTCTCTATGGTGTGCCCATGGTCACGATGAAAATCACAGTACTTGCTCTTGTCACGCGTATCTGGCGGTGACCTGATTCTGGCTGGCCATGTCAACTCCTTCATATTCTTGATCTCCATAAGGATGTCGGCCCGAGGAGTGTTCAACGAAGTGAAAGAAGACGGTTGTTATGTCCTTGCTTTTCCCCGATCATCATGATCACGCCCCTGCCTTAAGCTGTCATCACGTTGTCTCTTTCGATCGTTTCTGCTGTCCTTCCGTTCAGATTTTTCGGGGGTTGTATCGCTCTTTCTCAAATACATAGCTTCCTCCCTATTCACGTATTTCTCACCCCGAGTAAGAAGTTCGGTAACAAATTTTGGCGGTGTTTTTGATAGGGACATATTGAAGGACTCACACCTCACAGCTTGAGTAAGAGCGGATACTGCTATAGAAATATGGAGGTCGGGAACTTGCAACCTTTCTGCGTTGAACCTGGTCATGAATTCGCACAGTGTCTCATTCTGTCCTTGGCTGAGTCTCATAAGCGAAGCAGCTGTTTTCCTTATACGCTTACTACTTGCAAAGAAGGCTGCGAATTTATTAACAAGGTCTGCGAATGTTGGGATGGAGTTTGGTTCAAGAGTAGAGAACCAATCCCTAGCAGCGCTTGTCAAAGTTTGGAAAAAAGCCTTGCACATAACCTGGTCGAGGGCAACTTGTAGATTCATGACGTCAGTGTATATATTGAGATGATTTACTGGATCGGTTGTACCATCATACTCTTTTATCCTCGGAAACTTGAACCTGTCTAGTAGGGGAAAGGCCAAAACATCTGGCGTGAATGGAGTGTTCGGGGTGAATCCTGCTGGGGCCTGAGTATTTTGTCGTATACACGCTGCTATCCCTTTCTGGATAATTCACGCAAGCTCGACAGGAGGCATGGCCACTGTTCTTGAACTCATCATGTTTGGTGGCTATGGCGGCAATCTCGAAGTGCTCGCCCTACCAGTGTTGGGCGCATGGTTTTGCGGCTGGGCCCATGAAGCATTCCCTTCCTTGGGCGTTGGGGTACCGCGTTGGCTCTGCTGTGTGAGCATCTGTGTAAATGTAGCGACCTTTTGATGAAGCTCCTCCAACGCTGCATGGGTATCAGCAACAGGTTGGGAGTGTGATGTCTGATTTCCTTGTAGCGTGGACTGGTTTGGTGGCACTGCTTGGGGTACCTGCTCCCCTCCAATAGAGTGTTTATGAGCAAGCAAGTTTGTTTGCGGAAGTCCAAAATGTGTGTTAACCATGGCTTCTTTTTATGGTTCCCACAGACGGCGCCAATGATGATGCTAAAAATCGCACCTGGAATATTCCGAGCTTGAGCAATAAACTAGCACAAACTGGATCTCCGAATACTTGCAATAAATGCGAGGAGGTGTGTCCTCGACCGACTATTAACTAAAGGAACGAACTTCTAATCCCCGAGCACAAACACTGTTGTTTCACTCTCAGAAACGAAGGCAGAATGACTGAATGAGCATAGTGCCTATTTATAGTGGAGGAATGCGCGAATATCAACGGTCATGTAATCTGAACCGCAAACGATGCCACTTGTCGTCCATCTATGGCCCACGTGGCCTGCCAAACATCAGGTCATTTCAAAACGACGTGTCCAATGTCAGAAATAGTATTAAGTGCCACGTCATCCCCGAACTTCTCTCATCAGCGATAAATTGCGCATCCACGCTTTTCCAAAGCTCAAGCATGGATGCGCGGGGGCCAGTGATGGACAATAATTCTGCTCAAGCTCGAACACGACCACGCACATATGCCCCGACCACGATCAAACATGGCAAAGTAGTATCTCCGCCCCCGAGCAGTATATATCCCCGAGGAGTATATGCCCCGAGCATTCACATTCCTTCAATATCTCCATGATGTCCTCGGGGTACTTGTTGCTCGGGGTAACACTCGTGTTCCCGGACATAATTTGGTCTAACTTATGGGACATGTAACTTCCTAGACCTAAAAGGACTCGTCCCCTTTGGAATCCTATTTAGGATTTACAACCTCATCCCTAAAAAATAGGAGAATGATTCCTAACAGGACTCAACCAATGAAGGTATTTCAGTCATATTACAACTCTTCTATATATCTCTATAAATACATAGCTCTCAATCATAATTCAGGTACACAATTATTATTCTTCCAGTTTATAGCCTTTTGCATAAATTTCCTCCTTCCTCTTTACTGACTTAAGCATCGGAGGGGCGACGAGGACACACCTCCTCGCCTTTATTGCAGGTATTCGGAGATCCAGTTCATGCTAGTTTATTGCTCAAGTTCGGAATATTCCAGGTGCGATTTTTAGCATCATCAGACTGCATTGTCAAATGATAATGGATGAAGAAAGAATCGGTGAGAAGAGGGGGTGAAATAAAAATGGTAATATATAACAAGAAAGGTACATGTGGTGTAATTTATTTTTTCCTTTTTTTTTTTTTTTTTGCAATTGAATCAGATCATATTTGTAAATTACTTGTGGTGTATTTACAAAATGTATTTTATTTGTGGTGTTATTATAATGTGGTCTAACATATAAAAATCATGGTGACAATATATTTACCCTTATTTCTATCATAGTATTGTTTATAGTCAAGTTATTTCTATCATAGTTTTGTTTATAGTCAAGTAAAAATATTCCTTACGTGGGCATTATTATAAATGAAATTTTTTTGTTAATAGTCAAGTAAATGTTCTCTATGTGGGCATTATTTGGAAATGAAAATTTTAAGGTGCCCACTAGTTATTTGCCCAAGTATTCCCCTTATTGAAGGTGTCTCACCTGATAGACAATGCCCACCCTTCATTTGGTGGGTGGGCACAAGTTATGGTGCCCTTAGATCTGGTGTTGTAAACTATGTTTGACTTTAACTCTTTTTTGTTGACGAAGTTGGGTATGAATATATGCTGTTTGATTTAAAGCTATAATTAATTTGAATTTTTCTTTTGATTATAAGGGTAGTAACAAATTTTATTTAGTAAATCATTTGGAAAATTTTCCCCTTTTTATCTTAACAAATGGGTTTGCTTCATTGAAGACAACTGAAATTTGTAATTATTTATTTACGAGGAAATTATGTCTACATTCATCCCATAAGAACACTTTTTAATTTTTGATGCCTACAATATTATAAAATGATTTCTGCCACCTCCATAAAAACATATCAGTTAAATAACACCACAATTATATCTTTAAAGAACCTCCAGATTTGATAATTAATAGATTATCAAATATAATCGGTTCTAACGTCCCTGATTTCTCTCACAAATTTAATGGAGAAATTGCTAATCATGCGTACTCTTCATTTTCACAATTACAATTTCTTGATTTCTGAAGGGTTGTTACCCCTCTCTCTGACACAGCTTATGATTTCAACAAAAGAAGCAAACAAAAACATAAACAACCCTGCAAATCGTGGCGAGTTACAATGTCAGAGTGAACAAGATTGTTTGAATAAATGTGAAAAAAGAGGGATTAGGGTTACATACACACCTAATCTTCTAATTGAAGATGTTGCTGAGACAGACATTGGATTAATATTGACGACTTTGAGGAAGATTTGTGCTTGTGATGGGTTTGTGAGAAATGGGTCCTGGAAAAATGGCGATTTTGAGTTGACTACTAAGGTTTGTGAAATGAAAATTTCGATACTTTTTGATAATTTATGAATCTTTTATGTGAAACTGGAGTCAGATATGATTCTACTTGTTTGTTCATAATTGGGTTAAACTGTGTTCAATTTGTTCGATGAAATTCTTAAGTCGAATTCCATGCGATGGAGAAAAACTTAGGCCTTATTCTCTTTGCTATTTTGAGGCTGTTTTCTGTTTTTATTTTCGAAAATACTAAAAACGTGTTCTCTTTACAATTTTCGAAAATGCATTTTAGAAAAATAAATTGTATACAAAACTCCCAAAACCTCGTTTTGGGCGTTTTAAGTACATTTCAACAAAAAATGTTCAAAACGCGAAAAACACGTTTTGGTGTTTTTTTTTTTTTGGAGAATTATCCTAACTTGGAACTAAACGTAAAATATTTTTTTTTTTTTTGAATAATTATCCTAACTTGGAACTAAGCCTAAAATAAAGTTTTATTGAATTCAATTTCAATATTACAAAAAAAAAATTAAGTGAGAATTCTTGTTATTATTTTCAAAAAATGCTTTGATAAATGGACTATGGTGATTTTGAAAGAACTTGTATTTTCTAGATTTTAATAGAACCAGAGCTTCCTCAAATCCTGAACTTGACCAAGCTGTGTTAATATAAACTCTTAGTACTCACATTAGTGTGTTGCAGGTAACCATGTTTTCCATGTATTGTGAAAGGAAATTTGAGTTTGAGCCAGTAGAATAACATACTCTGATGGAAAAGCATTAATATACCCAGATCTATCACTGTACCAAATGGTTGTGCCTTTATCATACATTTTCTGGATTTGAAAGAACTTGCAATATTTTTTTTAGACAGAGAGGTGAAGTGCTGGATAGTTTATTCATTTTATTTGTTTTTCCCCCTCCTATGAAGTGCTGAATAATTTATTTGTTTTCCCCCTCCCATTATCCAAGAAAAATTAGTTAAACAATATAGAGAATTTAATTTAATCCACAAGTAAATTAATTAAAAATAGTTTAAGTAGTATTCTACAAAATTTCAAACAGAACGTGTTTTTCAACTTTTCATTTTCAAAAACAATTTTCAGAAATGACAAACCAAACGTGTTTTCATCAAATTTGAAAACAAAAATAAAAAAGGAAATATAAAACATTTTCGAAAATGAAAATATAAAATAAAATACAAAAAGAACGTCACCTTAGGCTTTCAAAGTAGAACTTTGAGTTCGACTAGAAAAGTTCTTTTCCAAGGGATTCTTGAAAGAGATTATTTGCTACTAATGGTTCCAGATTATTACGTCATTGGCAACGACCGCAAGATTTCAAATAATAACATTTCAAATGAGAGTCGTATCTTCTTTCTTACATGTGAGAAGATATCATTTTCATGTTTTGTTTCTACCTATAATAATTGGACTAAACCAGAAGAACTTAAATCTATGGCCTCATATATTTCATTTTGTTTGGAAGAGAAGTTAATTTTCTCAAGAAGCGACTATTAGTTTATTTATATGAGGCCTGTGATTATTGAAATATTTGCCTACTTTCTTTGACTGCACATTGAAGGAGAATACTGATATAATTAAGTCCTCAGGTTAAACTCAAAGTGCTCGAACACTAATTCTGTCTTTCTCTAATAATTTATTTTCCTCTTCCTCCTAAAGCAAGCACTGTGATTATATAATTGAACCAATGCAGTTACGATCAGTCTTTCTATAGAAGCCATTCATTGTGTTTTTTTTTTTTTAATTATAAAGGTCTCCAAAAGTTTGGAGATTGTAGAATTTCTATTCCATGTTGAGGCATTAGAAATGTCTCACCATTATAAATTATGCTTTTAAGAAGAGATAACCTAAAATTGTGTTCATTCTATGGTCCAATTTTATCACATACTTCGTACCAAACGTGCACTTTAAGTCTTATCTTTTAGTGAACTTAACTGACATTTTCAGGTTTGCTACAATGATACGTCTGCTCACTTAAATCATCACATTGACCTTTTCGCTTTCTTGAATTTAAAATGATATTCCCGTTTTGGGTGTCATTTATACTGCTCCATTTTTTCAGTTTAGTAGTAAGGCAGTTGACAAAGAGGACAAGTGTAATTGGAGCACTTCAACATCCATACACATCTCGGCTTTACGATCCAATATGTAACCCTCCGATTAATATTTTGATCAATCTTGGCATAGATGAGGATTTATATGATTCGAGAAATGACATGGATGGAAATTCTTCATTACCATCTAGAAGCTGCTGAAGTGAATACAGAGGTAAACATGTAATGTTTAGTTTCTCTATTTATGATGAAGTGACCTTTTTTTTTTGTAACATCAGAACTTCGTATTTATCTTTGCTCGTCTTTTTATTTATTTCAATAATCTTTGTAAAACAATACATTAGAAATTTGGGCTTTAATGCACTTGTTCTGTTTATGAAAGTTGTTTCATTCCTTGAAATTTTTGATGAAAAGTGCCATCACTATCGATGATGTTTGAATTCACAATCATAAACGAATAATATTGCTATTCTCGAATTACAAAAAATCAAGGATTTCAAATGTAACTTTTTCCTTACTTCAGGAACCTTATGGAATACACGCTGGAAAGGTTAATTATGATGGTGCCAACATCAGTGGGATCTTTAACTGCACCACAATCATTATTGATACTGAAACCAGAAGCATTCTCAACAAGCAAAAATTGTGGTGGTCGGTTTTTATCAATGTTTGTGGGTATGCTGTTGATCCTGATCTTCCTAGCACAAATGTCCAGAAAGAAGCTCTAGCTGGTCATGGATAAGACGCTCTGCAATCAAGCTACAGTATGGCCTTAAGGATTTTAACCAACCACATTTGAGGAGATTCCGATTCAGTGTAAAATTATGCTTGGACCAGATGTCATACTTGCAATATTCAGTAATCTTAATTGAATAATAAGTAGTCCTTTTACTGTACTCATTTCATTCATCAAAATGAAATGAAGATTTCTAATACATATTGATCTTTAAGATGCAACTAAAACATGAGTACAACCCAATCTTGTCGTCTCGTTGGAATTAGTATTTTAGCTTGGTGTGATATTTCTAAATATGGATTTCACATGCTAATTATCACGACCAAAGATTTTTCATGTCCCATTGTTGAACTGAATGTTTAGGATGGACATGAATATGATATTCAACATACTCAAATATTCATTTTTAGTAAAGAGAATTGCCTGGAAGGATGGCGAAATAAGGGAAATTTGAAAAATAAAGATTTCATTGATTGCTTTGCTCCCACTTGTATTGATTTTTGAATTGTTATGAAGCAATTACACATTCCACCAATTATGTTTTTGCCTTTTGTTTGATCCTATAAACTATTTTTGTTGTAGATTTGTTTGGTCAGCATAGAAGTTCCACCAAAAATTTGTGCAAAGAATTAGTTGCATAATTTTTTTTTAAAAAAATCAACTATTTTACCATTAAATTTCTCAATGAAATGATGATAGCCCATCACATTTATCCTTTATAGCGTGTGTGATACTCAACACTAATGATATCTATCTGTTTTAAAAGAAACAGAGCCAAAATACTAACACTTTTCTAAATAATGCTACATCATAGAAATTTGCAAGAACTAGTTAAGTCCTAGATTGTAAGTGAATTGATAACCGCACATAATTCCATCCGATCACTCAACCATTGACATTTGTTTCAAAGCATCCTTAACATTTACCGTTTCGGGAACAAAATCTACAAGCATAAAAGACACAACACGAGATAAATTATAAATATAGGCTGGATGAAGGCTGAGATAGATCATAGAAGCAATATATTTGAAACAAGAATAGGACAATATTTTACATTAGAAATCAATCTTCGAACTTCTGATATTGCACAAAACAACACCTGAAAAGAATGGAGAAAATTGCAAATTTGGAATCAGAATGTCAAAGGTTAAGTCTCCTTGTCCAAAAGTGGTTGTCAGGACCTATTGCTTTGGTAAAAATGAAGGATGAAGTTGCATTGCTTTGTAGGGATCAAGTTGAAATGAAGGGACAAAAACTATATCCTTTTCTGGTTGGTTCAATGGATTTTTATTTATTTTTTATTATAAAAGCGGTTGTCGATACACAGAGAAAAAGGAGCGACTTTCTTGCTGAGAAGTTGCACACAATGGAAGAAGAAAATGGGACTCTCACGGAAACCCTTTTTGAATTTAGGCTTGGAAATTGGAATACGTAGTTAGAGATTGTTTTGAATCCATTGTAATTGACATCTTTATTTTTATTTTAATTAATTCTTTAATTATCTCATATCATATCAATACGTTTCAAAATTAGTTCCTATAATTTAGGATGATATCTTTGCAATTCATTTACTTCTAGATGACATATCTGAAATTAAGATTTTCAATGTGGCAAATAGCAAAAATAGGTTTCATTACGCAACATCATTGCAACTTCCCCTTAAAAATATTTGGTTCATAAATTCCATACCATTCTCCCCTTGAATCTGCTTTTTCATAGTATTTTCTAAATTCATATGCAAATTGTTTAAAGTAACATATGTAACATATTGATAAGTTTTCTAATAAATATCTATTTCTTAGTTTTGAGCTAATTTTAGTATCTTTATCTATTACTAATGTATATTCTCTTTTTAATGCATCTTCATACCTAATAAGTATTATTCCTATTTCAACTTGATCATTTCATCTAATTTGTGCTACATAAGTTTCTGTTAGATTTCCCCACCATCTTATAGAGCCGGTAGAGTCTATGGACTCCGTCTAAAGAAGCCCAAAATTTTTTAAGTTTGATGCTAAAAAAAAAAAAAAAAATTCAAAAAATGGCCCATTAGTCTTTGGTCCTATTATTCTTAATTTTAGTTCTAGAGTCCATAGTTGAGAGAATGAGAGTTTGAGACCCGCCCGTCTGTCGTCCTCGTTCACTCACCACTGACTCAACATTCAAAGACCAAAGCTTTTCAATTTCAAATTTCAATACTCGTTGTTCAGTGGCATCAATTTCTTTTAGATTTTTCATTGTTCAGGTTTGACTTTTGTCTAATTTTGATGTTTTTTACTTTGTTGGCTAATTGCTAAATGGTAATTGCTCTTTTTCGTTTCTTGTTTAGGTTTTGATTTTTCTTAAATAGTTAAATGATAAATCATACTAGGAAATAGAAATCTTAAATAGTTAATTTCTTTTCTAATAATATGTTGTATTGTTGTAACTTGTATGCCTTTTGTGGAAAATTTATTGACCAAGTGTAAGTGAGTATGCAATATACTGTATGCTTTATTTTTTTTCTCTTTTGGTTGTTTGTTAGGTAAATCATCCATCATGCCTCCCAATTATATGTCTGGATCTCAGAAAAAAAAGAGGAAGCTAAAGATAGAAGCATTAGTTCAAAGCCAAGCTAGAGATATCAATAAATTCTTTACTTCTAGCAAAAAAGTAGCCTTAGAGAGTGCAAACACGGTTGAAAATTTGATGAATGAA
Organism: Ligustrum vulgare; assembly: GCA_963555705.1. Lineage (NCBI taxonomy): Eukaryota > Viridiplantae > Streptophyta > Magnoliopsida > Lamiales > Oleaceae > Ligustrum > Ligustrum vulgare. Next base: position 15,091,312 of record OY743185.1, read on the forward strand.
GAACAAGAGATGAATTTGATGAGATTGATATTGAAGAAGTGCTCGAACCTCCAAATGTGGATGAATTGGATGATCATTTAAGTGATCATTTTGAACATGTCTGGTCTTATTATTCGATTATAATATAAATATTTTGAATATTACATTTAGTTTAAGTTTTTGTTATCTTTTGAGATTATTAGTATAATTCTAGAAATTTGTTATGAAAGTAAAAAGAATTGAATGAATGCTACAACTTTAGGAGCCCATTTTTAGAGTTTGACTTAGACCCAAAAATTGTCACCTGCACTGCATCTTGCAGTGGTTCCAATAAATGTATTTTCTAACATTAATTGAATTTTTTTTTTTTTTTTGTTAATTCTCTAGTATTGGCCATCATAGCTCTCTCTCTCTCTCTCTCTCTCTCTCTCTCTCTCTCTCTCTCTCTCTATATATATATATATATATATATATATATATATATATATATATATTTCTGGTGTATTTTGTGGATTAGTATTACTTGTAGTTTCTCTTTTAACTTGGTTAGTTCAAGGTTGTATGTATACTCGTGAATTCTGTGATACTGCTACTAAAACTTGTTGTTGGTTCATATTGATTTTTTCTATCCTAAGTTTTTAAAGTTTTTCTATATAATCTTCTTCTGTTGTATAATATTCGTCACCTTCTTCTTTAGGATTTTTCATAATTTTTTTCTATTTGTTTGGTAATCATATTTATTCCTAATTTATCAATAGCTTTAAATTCTTTGTCAGTTATTATTCTTTTTGGTTTTCTTTTTCTATTTCTACATAATTTTTTTTATATTTTAATTTATTTTTTCAATAATTTCTTGTATATTGTCTAATATTTTGTGTAAATCATATTTTCCCTATATTTTCTTCCTTAATTATCTTAATAGTGTTTATTTGTTCTATTACAATAGTTTTTTATTCTATAATTTTTGTTGAATTTTCTTATTTTCATATACTACTACCATATTTTCTATTTTATTGGTTATTTGTTTAATTTTGTTTTCTAAAGTTATTAATTGTTTTGATAGATTATTCATGCTTTGTTTTGGTTCTAATATTTGTGTTGGTATATTTTTATTAACATATTTATAGTCATTAGTTATTTTTATCATTTGTCTTATTTCTAATGGTAAATTGTTGATAATTTCTTAAACTTGTTCTTAGTTTTTAGTTTGTTCTGTTGTTTTATCTAAGCTTATTCCTAATTTATTTATTAAAAATAAATTTGTCCAATTTAATTGTTTATGTTCTCCAAATCGTATTCCCCTAAAAGGATAAATGATATAAATTTTCCACATGTTTATACTATTAAGGGCCAATGACTATTATTAGGTAGATCTTTAGATTTATAATTATATACTCTAGGTTTAATTATTGGTAATTTTTTTAGACATTTTTCTAAATAAATTTCTAAGTCTAAATAAATTTCTAAGTGTTACAGCTAGCTTTGATACCTGATAAGTGTATTTTATACACTTATTTGTACGTCTACATTAGAATAAATTATTGTCGTTTTAGAATATATGCTATGTAATTTATGTTTATTTGTTTACTCTGTAGAAAATATCCCAAAAGGCAAAGAATGAAGCAAAAAATGGGAAAAATGCACAATTAGATACTAATTGGAACTTAATTGAGCAATTGAGGAGTTTATGACAACAATCGAGAATCATATCTGGTGCGAAAGTGAATAAATTAGAAGTTGAAGGACTGAAGAACAAATTAACACGAGGGACCAACTTGCGAATATCCAATAATTGATTTGAATCACAAGAAGATACTTTGAGGATTTTTAGGATTCAATTGGATACAAGTAGAAGTCAAAAAGGAACGGAATATTACCATAAAATTGATTACAATCCTAGAAGATTCTGGACAGAATTCTAGTCAGACTTTGAAACCTAATTTTGGGGTAGCAAACATTCGAATTAGGAAAATCCTATTTCATGAGTAATTGTACACCTTTAAGTTATATTTTTAACGCACTTTGAATCACCTCAATCAGATAAGGAAATATAAAGATATGGTCGAAATACTGAACGCTATGCAGATACCAAAAAAGACCTGAGCGGGGGTTTGACAATTTGCTTTCCTTCTTCGATTAGGTCTCTTCTCTAACTATAAATAGAACCTTTTTGCACGAAAATCAGACCTTTTCCTATCCAAAGAACAAGCCACAATAGAAAATTGAACATCAAATTCTTGAGGAATCAAGCATCGCTAAGGGACGTGAGTTGAAGATATTTGAAGAATCGAAATTTGGTGCAATCGTTCCATTCTTTATATTATTTTCAATGAAGGTTTATTTTTATTATTTTTGTTCTTTAATTATGATGTGTAACTAATTTCATAGTTGGGATGAACGATGTAGCCCAGTCATATTATTTTAATTTCAAGTTTTATAGCTTTAATGTTATGATATATTGAGTTATTTCCATAATCCGAGAGGTGGGTTAATAATTTAGAACGTGGTAATAAATTCGGTAATTGAACAAGTGATTGAGATATACTTTTGTTATTACTGCGGTCGTGTGTGAATTCTTGTGTGTGATGCATCTAAATAAGGAATATTCAAACCCCCTGTAGAGATACGTGGTTGACTTATTTATGTATAATTGATTTAAAATCGAGAGAGGAATTTCAATGTACATTAGTGAATTCGACCGAATGCATATTTAGGAAATAAAACTGGAATTGGAATTGATTTATTTGGTTAGGTGAAATCGTGGATCCCAACTAATTTACAATCATTTTTAAAAACAAAACAAATTTCGAAATTTTAATTCTTTAATTGATTTTCTTAGTTTTAGATTTCAAACATCAACACAAATTCATCTGTTCAAATAAGGTCTAGAACTAAATATTTCGATACTTAATAGCAGTCTCCGTGGGACAATAATTCGGACTTCTAGGTCCACTTTACCACTTCTCACGATCTGTACACTTGCGGAGATATCTCCCATCAGTGAACAAGTTTTTGGCGTCGTTGCCTGTGACTATTTTTATATTAATATCGATACCAATTAGTTCTTGCTTTAGTTTGAATTTGTATTTGTATTTTTATTTATTTTATTTTATATTCTTATTTGTGAATTTTTAAAAAAAGTTGTGAATTGTCTCCTTCTCAGGTATTGAATGAATATTCAGATAGTTGGAGGCAAAATAGCAAGATGGCAGTGAATCTTTATCAATGGCTTCATGATCAAGTTGCAATTTAGACTTATCAGATTTGTGACTTCTACTGTGAAAATCATGCCATCCAAGATTGTCCTTTCGCACATCAGGCTCAGCCAGAGATGGATCAGGATAATTATTGGGGAAATAGTTACATGCAACAGAGGAGTTCATATTTTCGAGCTTATAACCCTTACTTGAACGAGCAGCCAAATTTCTCGGGGTCAAATAATCAGAGTATCTCGGGGTCAAATAATCAGAGTATCCAAAACCTGCAATTTTTCCAACAGCAACAACAGTAGCAAAGTGATCGCAACAGATATTTATTATTACAGTTGTTAGAAGGTCAATAAGAAGTGTTGCAAGAACTACAGACAGATTTTCACTATCGGCAAGTTGTCAAACAACGGGTCAATGATATTATATCCAACGCAGATTTGCTACAACAGCTACTCCAAGATCAACTAGCTAAATTGAATGAAATTAGAGATCAGATGGAGCAGTTGACAGTTAGCAAAATATTAAGACCACCAGAGGAGTTTCCAGAAATCCAAGTGCAAAGATCAGAAGACTCATAAAAATTGGTTGACACAACTGAAGAAAAAGAAGAACTTGAAAAAGTGAATCAACCAAAAGAAAACAACTTTCAAGAAAAGGTCATTGTCCCATTGTCAACAATGCAGAATCTAGACATCGAGCTCGAGGAGACTTCAATCAAGGAGGAAGAACAATTGAAGAAAGAGGAGATGATCACAAAAAAGCAAACACTTAAGGGTGCCGAAGTTGCAATGCAATCCTCCAAATTCAATGATTAGGCAAGAATTGATTTCATCATTGGCGATGAAGAAATAATTGAAGTTTTCATATTGAAGTTTGAATTGAGTGGAGATGTCAACATATATGACATGGGCGAAGTGGAATTTTGGTGCATAAATCGAAATTGGAGCAAGTTCAATCGGCACAAACAAAGAAGGTCATCAAAAGCTTTATTTAGAGTTCCTTGAAAAAATCACGGTAAAAAGTGGGGCTTTAGACTATAAACGGAGCTCTTATTGGGAGGCAACCCAACTTTTCTTCCCTTTTATTTATCATGCTTTAAGTATTTATTTTATTTACTTGTTTTTAGATACATGCATGATAGGTGACGTATTTTAAGTGTTTTGCATGTTAAGACAATTTTGCACATTATTTTGCATGTTTAGATTTGTTTTGATATTTATGCATTTTTAGTATTTTAGTTATTCATCGTCATCCCAAGCACACATGCACACACTATTAGAACATGAATAATTTCTTATTGATGTTCATGTCCTCTAAAGTCATTCATTTTTTTTTTGCAAGGAGCACACCAATCAACACGCCTCGAACCAAATTGGGCAAAGCAAGTAAGAGTCAAATTCATCCAACGTGCTATCAAAAGGAAGCTTCAAAGCAATGAGACATCTCCTTTACACCTGGGAAGTTCTCGTTCTCTCTCTCTTTTATCTTGTTCTACATATTGTTATCTATGTGACAAACATTGAGGAAAATGTGTCTTTCTTGTTTGGGGGTGGAAAATATCATTCATGCAAATTGCTTACATATTCATTTTATGTTCTCATTCTATTTCTATTGGGATAATAATAATAAAATAAAAAACAACTTTGTTGACATGTTTATTTCCTAGGATGTAGTATGAATCAAATCTTGTTTTAGTTTGGATTGTGGACAACATGAAAACTTGAAATTCTTTTGAACTATTTATCACTTGCTAGGTTTCATTTCATTCGAGCACATAACCATTATTGGATAAATACTTGTGTATGAATTTATTTAACACGTGTGGGGCAAGTTGTATGCACCTTGAACATAGGAATGATTATTAATCCCTAAACTTAGATCTAGAGACATACCAACCTTTAAAACTTAGAATCTAAATTTGCTCAAGAGAAGTTTGGGGGTGGGAAGAAGTGGTGAAGGCAGACTTGAACTTTTAATGGTCCATAGTTCCTGAAATGTGTCATTTGTTGAAGAGGTCTTAGTCAACGGGTATAAACAATTGCCAGCATAAAAACAGAAAAATGCTGAAGGTTTTATTCTGCTCTTCAAATGCCTTTTTAACTAAAGTAATTAAGTCTGAGGGGTCTTTCAAACCTGGTGCCCTAAAGTCGTCTGGCTTGGGAGTCATCGACCTAAAGCTCGCTACAAGGGTCAATTAGAAAGTTAGTACGGAGAGTGGACTTACACATAAGACAATAAAACATCTTTATTCTTTAACTTTTCTGTTTAAACCTTTATGACTCGAGTAATTAATTCTGAGGGGTCTTTCAAACCTGGTGCCCTAAAGTCATTTGGCTTGGGAGTCACCGACCTAAAGCTCGTTACAGGGGTCATATAAAAAGTAAGTATTAAAAGTTCTACACAAAGATGGTAAAAGACATGAACATAAAAGAAAAAGTCATCCATTTAAAAAAAATTAATTACATGGTATAAGCTTGTTGATTGAGACTTTGATACAAAAGACATGGATTAGGGAACCGCTTACCATTGATTGTTTGGGTAGACTTAGCTAATTCTGACCACCTAGTGTGGAAAAATGCAATTTTTTTATGTTTAGAAATCACATGAATAGAAGAAACCTTGGGATTAGAGAGAAAAACAGTAATTTGTGATCTTCCATGAGCGATGCAAGGAAAATCATTAGATTCATTAGGGTGACCACATATGATTCAGGGTTGATTGTGCATAACAAGCTATGCAGTATTAGGTATATCATTTGCATGAGTAAGAGTTTGATATTGGCTATTCACACACACACACTTGAAAATTTGGCATGAGATAACTATAAATTATTTTACTATGTTGTTCATAACTCTTGCTTAAAGCGTGAACTGATTTTGATTATTGAGACGGTTGGTATACATGTTGACAGCACAAAAATAATCGATTTTTGTCATTTTAGTTTACATTGTTCGAGGACGAACAATAATTCTAGTTTGGGGGTATTTGATAAGTATATTTTATACACTTATTTGTACATTTAAATTAGAATAAATTATTTTCGTTTTAGAATATATGCTATGTAATTTATGTTTATTTATTTACTTTGTAGAAAATATCCCAAAATGTGAAGAATAAAACAAACAATGAGAAAAACGCACAATTGGATGCTAATTGGAGCTTAATTGAGCAATTGAGGAGTTTATGACAACAATCGAGAATCATCTCTGGTGTGAAAGTGAATAAATTAGAAGTTGAAGGACTGAAGAGCAAATTAACATGAGGGACCAACTTGCAAATATCCAATAATTGATTTGGATCACAAGAAGATACATTGAGGATTTTTAGGAGTCAATTGGATGTAAGTAGAAGTCAAAAAGGAATGAAATATGATAAGAATATTACCATAAAATTGATTCAAATCCTATAAGATTCTTGACAGAATTTTAGTCAGACATTGAGACCTCCTAGAAGATTCTGGACAGAATTCTAGTCAGCCATTGAGACCTAATTTTGGGGCAGAAAAAATTCGAATTAGGAAAATACTATTTCATTAATAATTGTAGAAATTTAAGTTATCTTTCTAACATACTTTGAATCACCTCAATCGGATAAGGGAATAGAAAGATACGGTCGAAATAATGAATGTCGTACAGACACCAAAAAGACTCGAGCGCGGGTTTGACAATTTGCTTTCCTTCTTCGATTAGGTCTCTTCTCCAACTATAAATACAACACAATAGAGGATTTAACATCAAATTCTTGAGGAATCAAGCATCGCAAAGGGGCGTGAGTTGAAGATATTTGAACAATCGAAACTTGGTGCAAACGTTCCATTCTTTATATTATTTTCAATGAACGTTTATTTTTATTGTTTTTGTTCTTTAATTATGATGTGTAACTAATTTCATAGTTAGGATGAACCATGCAGCCTAGTCATATTATTTTAATTCCAAGTTCTATAGTTTTAATGTTTTGATGTATGAATTGATTTATTATTGTTGTTAATTCTTGAATTGCTTGATCATCAATTCATGATATATTGAGTTATTTCCATAATCCGAGAGGTGAGTTAATAATTTAGAACGTGGTAATAAATCCGGTAATTGAACAAGAGATAGATATATACTTTTGTTATTACTGCGGTCGTGTGTGAATTCTTGTGTGTAATGCATCTAGATAATGAATATTCAGACCCTCTGTAGAGATACATGGTTGACTTATTTATGTATAATTAATTTAAACTTGAAAGAGGAATTTCAATGTACATTAGTGAATTCGACCGAATACATATTTAGGAAATAAAACTGGAATTGGAATTGATTTAATTGGTTAGGTAAAATCGTGAATCCCAACTAATTTACAATCATTTTTAAAAACAAAACAAATTTCGCAATTTTAATTCTTTAATTGATTTTCTTAGTTTTAGATTTCAAACATCAAAACAAATTCATCTGTTCAAATAAGGCCTAGAACTAAATATTTCGATACTTAATAGCAGTCTCCGTGGGACGATAATCCGGACTTCTAGGTCTACTTTACTACTTCTCACGATCTGTACACTTGCGGAGATATCTCACATCACGAGATATCACTGAACAATACCACTTTGGATATGATTGTAATATTCAAATTTACGGAATTACAACTGTTTAGAATATTTTTGATATGATTCGTTAATAGTATTTATATAGCTAATGTCTGCTTGTCTTCTAGAGTATTTGTTATGTTGTTTTAATATTTTAAGTTCTTAGTATAATTCTATAACTCTCGTACTTAAATCTCTTTTATATCTAACTAATTATATATATTCATTATGTAAACTTTAATTTAAACTTCTTCTTTTTTCACCAAGTATGTGTGGATTATAAACATGCATAATATTTTTTACAATTGAGAAAATAATTTGATATGACTAGTTTGTAAAATAAATATGTAAATAAGGTTTTGGTTTGATAAGTAATACTCCTAGCTTAAAAGGGTAGAATTGGTAGTTCAAAATTTGTTAGTATGTTTTTTTGTAGGATTTGTTAGTAAATGTAGTATTTTTCTAATAGGAAATACTTCCACCCCATCCTCCATCCTAATGCAAATGGTTGCTAGGTTCTACCCCATCTTTCATCACGCTCTCGACCCCAACTTCCAGTGAATAGTTGTTGAGTAAGTGTTCTGTGGTTGCATTAAATTGTAGTTTAAACTATAATTTAAACTATATAATTTTTCAAACCATATTTTAATCACACACATTTTCTCTCTCCTATTTTTAACAGCATATTTTACCTTGAAAATACAAAAAAAATCTTCTCCCACCTCTTTAATCAGCCTCTGAACAGAGGCTGAGTTGTGAAATCGTCTTTCAAACCCTTTGTAACCAAATCGTAATTGTTCAAATCGATAGCATTACACAATAGAGAAACTAATTGCCAACTGCAGCAGTGACAATCTCGCCATTGGGCGACAAGCCACACAGGTATGTCGTCGGTGTGTGTGTATGCGCGCGCGCAGGTGTGAGAGAGAGAGAGAGAGAGAGGGAGAGAGAGAGAGAGATTTGAGTTGAAATATGTTACAAATTATTTTGTCCTTGCTTGAGAGAAATTAAAAACAAGATCTTAATCAGGTCATAGTCAACAATTAATCTCAACCACATATTTCATGTGATTCCAAACTTTTAAATCACACATTTCATTAACTTTTATCAAAATCTACTAATAATTTGATTTTAATCCCTACCAAACATGGGCTTAGGGTTTGAATTGAGGTGGAGTGGGATAATTAAATTTTTAATTAATAAATATTAATTGATAATGTAAAAATCAATAACTTATTATTACATCGTGATTTTTAAAAATAGGGATCCATATAATTTCCTCATGAAAATATTCGATTTCAATAATTCATTGCTCGACATAGACAAATCAAATGTAATGATGCTCACATTACTAGAGATGACAAAAATTCGATATGATCCGTCAATTCGAAAACTCGATTCGATCCGTGGATGACAGATCGAATTTGGATTGAGGTGATCCGATCATAATCCACCGTTAAAAAAATTAAGAAACTTTGTAAATAATTTTAATTACTAAATCTCAAATATATAATCTTTTATTAATTTTTACACAAAATCTCTAATTCTTTATATATGTATTGTTTTGTTGTATGAATTGGATATTATATTAGCCGTTTTATGAATTGTATATTGATTTGTTTGTCGTTAATGAAAATGGATAACGAATTTTTTTAATGTTTGTTTCAATTCAACTCGATCCAATTATAAAATCTCACGGGGCGAATTTGAATCGACACCATTCGCCTCATTGCTATCACTACACATTACACTTCGAAATGCATTAATCGACTATTTGTGGGATGAATATACTAATTTTGTAAATTAAATTACAAAACTAATTGTGATTTGTATTATATGTAACTTATTGGTGTGTTTAATGTAATTCTTTTTAATCGTGATATTCAGTTTAACGCCTTTTAATTTATTAATAAATATAATATTTTAATTCAATTAATTATAATTTTTGACAATAGGGCTAAGATGGAGTTCAATAAGGGGCCATAATTTTACACGTGACAATATTTTTTCAGGTACAAGATAAAAATCAAAATACACAAATAAATTAAGTACATAAAAAATAAAAAAAAATAAAAAAATAATAATGACGAGTCATGAGAATCTTTATCTATTTATATAACTATTTATATTTTTTTAGAACTTTTATTTAAACTAGTTGTCTAAATGTGCTTTGCACGTTAATTGTTCATATAAAGTAATTTTTAGAAATTATGTCAAAGAAGAATTTCGATTTTTTTTTTTATTAAGAAAATTAGCCAAACATTCAAAACAAATAGAATTAAGAAAATCTAATCATTTTTAATATTTAAACAAAGTTCCTAAAACCATATTTTACTCTTTCAATTAAAACCTTGGTTAGACTCACTTATTTGATGAAAGCAAATATGAGCTTCATGTTGAGAACAACGTCCATAATATTTGGGAATAAATAATAGATTTATTTATATAATATTTGAAATATTATGAAAAGAAGAAAAAAAATATCAATGAAAATTTAATACTGAGCATTTTTTCCTTAATAACAAAGTTAGAGATTTGTGAGAATTCATCAATTTATAAATTTGATAGATGTAATCTTCATTCTCTTCAATATTATTGTCTGCCGCCAAGTTTATTTAAATTTCATTGTGCACATTTGGAAATGTATGATTACTATTGGTCTAGTTTTTTCACGATAAAGTTGATATATTTTTCCTTACTAAAGCGTGTGAGTAAAATTTTCAATTGTGACTCAAAACAGTGTAGCAAGAATTTGGAACCCTATAAATATTAAAAAATATTATATATTTGTTTAATATTGAAAGGTTATTAAAATAAGGGCAGTGCTCCTTGTACCCGTACAGGAGAGCTTCACTGTAATTCCCTAAATAAGGGCAGAGCTTCACTGGGTGAAATTCCCTTGTACGAGGAGAATTTTCCCTAAAATAAAGATAGACAAATATAATGAAAAATATCATATCTTCATTAATCAAAAATTCAAAATAACTTTTAAACTTTCTTTGGTACATATAGGTTTTAATAGAATCTGTACAGATGTTGGGAATTTTTATACTTCAATTTTCATCACGTGCGATCAAATTTCGTATCAACATATAGTTGGTACTTTTATTCGTGAACTCGTTCAATTTATTAAAAACTCAAATTTGAAAAAATAATGACTAAAAAAAAGTTCACCAAAACATGATGTTAGGCTTTGAATCCCTTTTGAATTTATCGTGGGTTATATTGGGTTATAGTATAAATTGTATTGATTTTATTTTAATGTAAAAACATACATGAATATTAATGATTCCTGAAATTATAAATGTGTTAATGAAAATTACTAATTGAGAATTACGTAACTATGTAAATGTACGTATTAGATTGAATGTTATAATGTATGTGATTTTGATTATAGAGGGTGGTCGTAGATATTCTCATTGAATTAATGACATTATTGAGAAAAGAAAAATGATAGAATATTAAAAATATACTATTCATATTTATCATAATTTCCTCAATGATGAAAATATATTATTATTTGATTTAGAATGAAAATTTCAGTTTTATGAAAAAATCATAACCAAATTTTTTCTCCACTATTTCCTTTATAATAGTGTATTAATATAATTGTGTTTGTGTTTAGTGAGAATAAATATTTGAAATAAACAACGAAAAACGAAATCAAGAATTGAAACATTTAGGCTTTATTTTAAAGACTTTTAGTGAGAAAATAAAGAATTTGAATTGTAATGTACTGGGATTAACGACATTATTGACACAATAAAAAAAATTAATATTAAAAATAATTATTCATCAATTAACATTAATGGTAAATATGAAAATATAAAAAAGCTGTAAGGGTAGAAACGTCCAAAAAAGTTTCTCTCTTTAAGTCATTTTTAAAAGTTGTATAGATTTAGATAAACATTAAGAATTTGATTAATTGTTTTGAATTCTAGTTAATTTTTAGACTTTATTTTTTAAATTTTTTTATTTCTTTTATGATTTAAAATTCTAATTTAATAGAATTTTTTCTTTTCGATTTTTGTAATTTTTAATATTTAAATGTATTATTTTAACGCTTATTACATGTTTAAAATGTCGAAAATGCATTTTAGATATGAGTCTTGTATTTGAGAAATGTAATTTAAAAAATATGAGAGTATATCCAATGGGACAATGTCTATCTAACCTAAAAAAAGGGTGTCATTTTGGTAGTCCTTAATTAAACTTCTAATGAATGTCTAATAAATAGACATTGAGGCAAAAAATTGATCTCCCAATATTGATGCTTATGTGGCATTTATTTATTTTCAGAAAACTATTAAATATGTTTTATATAAAAAAAAACTATTAAATATGTGGGGAGTGGAATTCAATTTTGGTTCTTCTTCTTTCTTTTCTAATGTTTCATTTTTTCCTCCTCTACTTCATTTTTTTTTTTTGACAATCCTGTTTCTTCCACCGTTGATTGCTAAAAATTGAAAAAAGTAAAGTAGTAGCAAACCATTTAGAGAATCTTAAAAATGGAAAGAAAAAAAAAAACAAGCATCTTTTCAATTCAAAAATTGGGTGCAACTTTAGATGAAGAAAGCAATGTTTCTATGTGATTAAGAAATTGATTTTTTTTTTGCAGAAAGTGGAGAGATATGAAGGTGGGGGGTGTATTTTCAATCATAATTTTCAGTTTTCCAACCAATATAGTCAAGTCAGTATGTTAGACTTGCCTTCCAAAGTTGGACATTGGCTTAGACAATGTCAAACTTTATTTTTGTCACATCAGCATGACATGGACTGCATTGGAGAAGAAAAATGTTGGATATTGTCTACTTTGATGATTTGGCAAGCTTGACAATGTTCCATTGGAAATGCTCAGATCGAACAAATTGTAAATATTTACAAAATCGAAAATTGAAAAATAGCGAACCAAACACCTCCTTAAATTGTTAAAAATGAAATTTTAAAATTATTAATAGGGATGGCAAAACGAATTGTGAAAACTGTGACGTACGGAGTCTCGTCCCATTAGGGGCAGAACCACCTCGCATAAATGGATCCGTGGGGCGAATAGGGGGCAAAAAAGCTCTGCCCCAATCTAAACGGGGCGGGGACCCGCCCCCGATCTCCAGTTTAAAAAAAAGAGGAATGTTTGACTAATTAACAAATCAATGCCATGTAGAAATTAACGAATCATTCACTATTTTTATTCTCAATCTTTATTTTATTTTGCATTTCTTCAATTTTTAGTGAATGGTAAGACAAAATTGTTCATTCAGTGGAATGAATTTGAATATAAAAATGAATTATGGAAGCATAAGGCAGACAAGAGAGATCAAAGGATATAAGTCAATCTCCTAAAGAAAATAATTCAGTCTTCTCTAGTGTAGTGTAATTTACTATATATCTCTCAAATCCAACATTGTTAGTTGCAACAAGAAAAATTGTAATGTAGATGGTTAATTACTTTCTTCAAGCAATTGTATTGATGTAGTGTATAATGGCAACAACCAATTTTCCCACTAAGTAGGGACCCTTTTGTGTATGTGTGAAGTTCGTGATCTGGTTTTGATTCAAATAGTTTAGTTTTTGAATCTCACCCTGTCTTGCTAATATAAATGGTTCACTAAATGGGGGTAATTCGTCGAACCTCGCTGCCCTGCCCTGACCCACACCGCCTTTAAGCGGGGCACGGGGCGGATGCCTGGCAAATGCGGTAAACACGCCGACCCGACCCCGTTGCCATCCCTAATTATTAAAGAATAAGTCTATTTTCACAATCTCATTCACAATATGAATAACAATCCCCTCACATTGGGGTGGGGGCCACAAAATTTGAATTTTGTGGCCCCCACCCCAATGTGAGGGGATTGTCATCCACATTGTGGATGAGATTGTGAATGTAGCATTATTGATTATTAAATTACTTGGACATAGCTAAAGGTTGTATGAGTAAGTTTCTGTTTGATGTAAGAGAAATTGGAGAAAAATTGAAATTTTAGGAGGATGTGTGGTTGAAAAGAAGTTGAAAAAAATGTGAAAGTGATGGGTTATAGAAAAATGTGTAATTAAAAATGAGTTTTAGAAGAAATTGTGTAAAAACCCTAGACCATTTGATAATACCGTTTGATTTATTTATGATTTTGAAGTAAAAATAATGGTTTAAAATTGAAGAGAGAAAATGTATATAATTAATAAGCAGTTTAGAAAATTGTGTAATTTATAAATTGATTTATAAATAAATTGATTTTTTTTTGAAGGTTACACCAATTGATTTTGATTATCAAACGGATTTAATCGATCACATAGCTTAACTAATCATTTATGATGCGAAATGAATACACGCCTGTGGAAGGTTGAGTCAAATTGACAATAATGAAATTTACGCATCGTTATTTTACGTAATCATTCTAATTTATCAATAAATTTATGAACAATATAATTTCTTAAATTATTTTTAAATCACATACATTTTATTTTTTCAATTTTTCAACCACACATTTTACCTTAAAAATAAAAAAGTCAAAACAAAAAAAGGGGTTGTCGAATAGTCAGTTCGAGGAATAAGCACCTGTAAACTATCATTTATGTGAAGTTCTTCGTTTGATAACATTGTTTGGGTTATAAACTAGTTTATTTATGATTTTAAGGTAAAATGTAGTGATTGAAAACTAAAAAGAGAAAATTTATGTAGTTAAAATATGGTTTGAAAAATTATATAATTTATAAACATATTTATAAATTATTTTTTTCTCCTTACAGGACACATGCTGAATGTATCGAAATAAAAGAAATTAGATTGTTGATTTGAATACGAATTTCCATTTTCATACATCACTATTTATATATTGGACAATTTCATTTCATCACTATTATATATAAATGACACTTCAATTTCTACTATTCATAAGGCAGAAACACGCTTTCAATTCAAGGCAGAAGTGCGTTTTCTCTTTCTCTCTATCTACGTCCTAGAATCTTCCGCTCCATTTATCTCATTTCCTCCGTCGCTCAAGTTTCTCTCTCCAAACAATCTTCTTCTCCATCCTTGTCATCTTCACCTACATCTTCTACCACTATTTCCCCTCGATTTCTCCTATTTCAATTTTCCAAATAGAATCCTTTCTATTTCTCTTTGTATCGTTTTCTTCTCAATATGCAACTTTCGAAAAGAAATTATTTTCCAGTTCTGTGAATGTAGATCTTGCTACGTAGAGGACCGATTTTTCGTTTAAAAAAAGGTATGTTTGCTAATTTTGGCCTCAGTATATAGTGGGCTTTCACTAGATTGCTGCTACTTTTGCTTTATTGAGCATTAAAATTAAAACTAGGGTTTGTTGTTTTTGTGTTTTTTCCAGAATCCCGTTTTAAGGGTCTTCGTTTCTTTGATTCTATTTTTTTTCCCTTTTGAGTATTTTGTGCTTTTCGTGATGGTTATTGTTTTTTGTTTGAATATCGACATGGGTTTGTGTGAAGATCATCGTATCTGGTATGAGATTTGAACCATCTATTTGCTCATCGTTTTTGTTTGAACCATCTATTTGCTCATCGTTTTTATCTCTATTTTCATATGCAAGGCACCAAAAACTGTCCTTCGTCGGTGTTGCCAAACGTGATTTGTTGTTTACTATGTTTGTTAGTTCATAAGTCTACCCTTGGCTCATTTTTATTCTCTCTTTTCCTGATGTTATGGTATTCTTCAAATCAAATGGATGGAACGGTATGTTTGCTGCTACATTTGAAATTGAGTGGAGTAAAAGATTAGTTGATATGTAAAAAGAAGAAGATTTGTCTACATCTCCTCTCTCTTGATGTCAGTACTGAATATTGTGTCTTTTACGGCCACACTTCTTGGACCAACTATACTCATATTAAGTCAGATTATGCTTATTTTGCAAAATGTTTAAATCGTTAAATCTGTGATAACGTGGCTGCAAAGTAGGAAAAGATGGAATCCTATTCATTGAATAAATTTTTATTTTTGCTACTTGATTTATTTATTTTTAAATTTTATTGCACTCATATGTTGACTTGGACATAAGCATTTCACTGGTGCAAATATTTAGCATACTTTTTGAAGCATGTTAACTTACTTTTTCCTTTTTGGGTTGCCCTGAGATAAAAATCACTGCCACAGAATTATGCATTTTGTCGCTATCATTCTCGTTAGGGGTGTTTTTTAAGCATGAATTCAATGAAAACATTTTCCAAACATCAAATGCAAAAATCCAAATGGAAAGATTATCATATGCTTCGATTTTAATGTCGTATCAGTCTTCATTCAATTGATGACAAAGTATCAAATTTTTAAAAAGAAAGTAAATTTCGTTGATAGGATTGTTTTATACTCAATTAGAAAATTGCCTTTTGAAGTTTTCATTCCATTTAACAGATTTTGAAGTGGTATTATATCAAGTAAGAAGCGAAGAAATGTAAATCAAAGTTTCGATCAACCTATTACTTAATCAGCCTGACATATAAATATTTTTTTTTATCAATGAAACAAATGCTCATGTTCAATCCTCGAATGGTGAAGTTGGAAACTAATTTTTTATTTTTCTATTACATATTTTTCTGTACATTTTTCTCTATTTTTATATATTTCTAAAAAAAAAAAAAAAAATTCATTCATTGTATTTCTTTATGTGATGTAGAAACTAAACTACAAAAAATTAATGGTGTTGAAGAGAATGGAAAAAGTTCACTATAGACTCTTTATCGCAACTAGGTCTCGATTATTTTGCCCCTATACAAAAAGTTAATAACAGGTTCATTTCACATTCTATTGTTTAATATTGTATGCATATTTTGTTCGGTAATCGCTTCTTTACTTTACAACTTTACTTTTGGATGCAGTAATGCGTTTTATGCATGAACCATTAAATATGACATGATCACTGTTTTGTATGAAATAAATTAATAAACCAAGAGGAATTAAAGAGAATGGTAAAATAAGTACCTCAGAAGACAAAATGAAAGACTCGGTATGGCAAAAGACATTTTAGGTGTTTTTTTTTTTTTTGCGGAGGTTAGTAGGTGGAAGAACAAAGTTTTAGTGTCTGGGCTTAGTTGGGAGCTAGAGTCAAACCAAGGGGAAAGAGAACCTAATATTCAAATGAAGACTGTATCAAAGCCAAATATGCTATGAAAATTTGCCTATATATAACCATAAAGTCCATTGATTTTTCAAATAGGAATTATATTTTCAGGGGCTTCTTGGTAAGTTTCCCTACATTAAACCTGGCTAAACATTTTCAGAGGTATTTTTTTTTTTTAATTTTTTTGCATAACATTCGTTGCATCTACCTCACTTTGTTTCCATAGACCACTTTATCACTAATATTTTCTTATTTAGCTTCTTTTTTGGTTCCCTGGAGTTATAAGTCCTGCAGATTGCTTATGCTAGAAGCATCTTTGAACTAATTTATCATTTGTGCATCATTAGTTCAAGAGACAACTTATTTGACAACCAATAATGATGTATGTTAATATTAACGTTGCATATTATTTTTTAACTGCTTGAATACTAAAAAGTTTTAAACCTTTTCATCAAATTATCTCACCGAATCCTCTTTTGTTAAAATTTTATTTCAAATGTATCAAGGAAACTCACCCACTTAAGATAAAAGTATATTGGTATGAAACCAATGTTCCACATATCCTTAAGCTTATGTGCCCATATTTACTTTCCATAAATTTATACTTTCCTACTATGGTCATGATACTCAATGTGCGGACCATGATCTAAGTATTTAGGCAATGCAACATAAAGGTAATAAAAAAGGTGATCTGGTTACATGTTCTGTATATGATTGGAAGGCTCCTGCCATGTTGTATGTACAAGTTAATTATCAATTCACTTAAATGGCAGGGGGACTCTTGCCATGTTGGATGCTCCTATATCTGAAGGTGTTCTTGCTGCAGAGAACGAATCACTTGCTTTCATGGTATAGTTGTAGTGCATTTTAAGTGCTTTTGATATAACTGTGATTTCTATATTGGAATTTATTTCATGCTAATGTAGTATATATAAGTGAAGAACTAATCATTTCCTTGTTAATTAGTACACTGAGTTTTTTTTACATTAGTGTAGTTTATTAAAAAGATAAATAATGAAAGAATATTATCACTTAGCTCCCAGAGCCGTCGATCCATTGACTTCGAGTTTTCTTTTTCAACTTGCGATTATTTTCTCCATGGTGCTTTTTGCCTCAATTCGGTGTAAAGGTGTCCATTTTTTAAAAATTCTCTCTCCCTCTCTACTAAATTAAATAATGGAACTGTTAGGAGCTTAAGTTATCTTTGATTTTTGGAATTTTGAAAAGGTGATAAGAAAAGGGTGGATAAGGAAAGGGGAAATCACTCAAGTCTATGTAATATTTTATTAGAAATAAATTAATTAAAATGTTTTTTTGTCTCTAATTTTTTTATTATTTTTTTAAACACGAGTAAAAAGTAGAAAGAAAAGTTAAAAAGTCAGATAATTGGAGATGGTTGAAAATCATATTTTAAAAATATGACAAAGTTAATGGTTGCCTCTAAGAAATCAGATTATGTTGTAGAGAGACATGTCTGCACCAAATGATGAAATGAAGGTAACATTAAAAAATTTACTCTGTTAACTAATTCAATTACACTTTTGCATCCACTCAAGAATAAATAAATAAGTAATCCATTATTCTGTAATAATTTAACACTTTAAATGGAGCAATCAATGGCAAAAAAAGGTTATTTTCTACTTAAGAAAAATTTAATCTGCACTTATTGAACAATTTGTGTCGTAATTATTGAGCCCCTGAAATTAGGTTTTGCTTAAATAAAACTCAATTTGCATTTGTTAAACAATTTGCTTCATGATAAATAATGAGCACCTGAACGTTTATTCATTTACAAATTTATTACATTTGGTTATGTTTTTAATCGAAGGTAACTGATTATAGTCTGCATTGATTATTTGGTTATGAATTACACTTGTTTTATTTATTTATTATTTGCATATACATATTTGTGCAATGACTAAAACTATCTGTTTGATAGAAGCATGGAGCACCAGTGACTTATATCAATGGTCCTGCTACCTTACAAGAAATGAGTATGTTGTATTTCCTCATGTTGTTTCTTCAAATAATTGTTGTTTTAAGAATTATGAGGGACCATGTGATCTTTACATATGATAATTATAGGAGAGTCAAGATTTTATATGCCTTTTCGTGTTTCTTCAAGACTTCTACAATTTTCACAGTAAACTCTTGCATGCCTTAATTTTCATAGTCTTTCTGGTAGGGGGTGAGGATCGAGATAACAAAATCCATATTTGATTATGCAACATTCTTAATAATAAGAATGAAAATATAAGAAACTATGAAGAATCCCTCTTTCATCACTCACTATAACAAGCTATGTGTGCATCAAATTATGTATAGGCAATACCAGCCACCATGTACAATGTTTGCATCAAATTATGTATAGACATAATGTAATTTAAATATTTTTGGCATTATTAATCTGATGTTGAAGTATTACATGCAATTGCAAAGAGAATTAATCATTAGTTTGATCGAGGATCCTATAAAGCTAGCTAGATAAATGGCATAAGGTTTTCAACTCGACTCTATTGAATCAGCTAAGTTAGAGCTCTGCAGTATTAAAAATGCTTCCTCTTTCATATCACAAAAAAGTCAAATGTTAATTTTGTATGTTTCATAAATATTGATCACCGTAAGAACTTAATGGAGTTGGTGAGCTTTTTGAAAGAAGACACCCCAAGCTAAAAGTCAAGATGGTAGATGAAAGTAGTCCAATTGTTGCTGTACTGAATATCATTCAAATGACAGTTTCAAAAAAAAAAATAATAATAATAAAATCCTATGCTTCAACAAACTTGAAGAAAGGGAGAAGAAAATACTAAACAAATCTCAGATGATCTTAAATATTAACCTAGATTAAAAATTACTATCAAAAATGAATCGAAAATAAAAATTAATGATTTCTTCTATTCTTATATGGCCATATATTTGTTCTATATTTATTACTGAATATTGAATAATTATCATTCCGTGTTCGGTTAAACTCCTTTTCTGGGTCTCCTGTAATTCTTGCACACCCTTCACCATCTCTTACCACACACTGAAAAATTATATTGTACTAGATAAAGTTATATCCGTATTTTCATAATTGCTTATTTGATTATGCAGCAAAATAATTGATTTTAGACATAATTAGAAAATTGGGCTTTCATTGTCCTAATTATTGGTTTGATAGAACTAACTGTTAATGAATTATCCATTAATTCATTAGTTGCAGCTTCCAACTATGTGGATTGAGCAGTTTGAGTCGGGGCATTCAGGTGAGAACCAATGTTTAAGAATTGTTTCAATTCTTACTGTCCCGTGTTTTGTATCGTTATTTTTAATTGCTATCTCTGGTTCTTGCTTCCTTTATAGTCTCCAGTGTATTTGTTGACCGTGAATGTTTTGTCCATTCCTTTTTGTTTCATAAATATTATATAATTTTATGTAATTGTGGAAAGATGAGGCGAAGAGCAGAAGGGCTAAAAAAACAATTTTTCATTTTAAGCTATTGTTTGATTTATTGTTCTCAATCTGTTTCTTCTTGGTGTCCTGATTTTTCAGATAATAGTGAGAGAGGCATTCCTTAAAGGTAATCAACCACCATGTTACCAATGTTGTTCTTCGTGGCCTATTGATGAGTGCTCTATCAAAGTCTCTCTCAATCTTTATCTGTCTATACTGGGCTTGTAATTTATATTGAGAATGAATTGTATTTTGCTGGAGTGGGAGATTTTGTACTCGTGATGTACAACTTTGGTAAATGAGGCTGTTTCAGATTTTTGTTCAATGTACATAGTTGTGAAAAGAAAGACACAATCGATTCGGCTATCAACACATCATGCAGTCAGTAATGCATTTTATGATACAATATATTTTATGGTGTAAAATTTGATACGTGTTTTAAAAATATCTGATCATAGAACAAAGTAATGTGAATTTATTACAAGTCTAACCCAAAATTTCTTGAATTTAATGTCTCAAATGCTCCTGTAAGCAGAATTCCATAATTCAAAACATTAATCTTACCATTCAAATTCAGTTACAATGCCACGCGATTGATCACAAATATAAATCGTTACGTGCGTTGCACATTTTAATCCACTAGTATACACATAAATACTTACCATCGACTTACACATCACTCATACAAGGTGGGATCCATCACAAATGTTTTATTATTTTGTGAGTCCTTATGTATTTGTTGAAAGAATAAAAAAATGTATATTTTCTGAAACTGTACAACAAAAAGTACTATTTTTTTCCCCCTTTTCAACGCAAACAAACAAAACCCATGACTCAAACAGCTTTCTTTGTTTATCTCTTTTTCTCCTGAATTTCAATTTCAAATTTCCCCAACATTCATTTAGATCTACATCATCAATCTCCCTCACTCCCACCCTGCTGCACACACACGAAAACTCGCACTCTTCAAACAGATATATGCCTCCTACAGACATGGATTCCGATCTCAGAGTAAAATTTTCTCGCTCTATTTGAAGATCCCATTTCAACATTATAACTTTTTCGCTAAGTATTTGTTTGTTTATGTGTGTGAATTTTTTGGATTTGCAGAGATCATCGACTAACCCGAGCAGTCTGGGTATGAGGTAAAATTTTGTAACATTAAGAAAATTGTTTAGTATTTATCTTTTTGTTTCCGTACAATGTGATTAAAAAATGGAAAAGAAATTTTTTGGTTTTAAAATTCCATGGCTGTTTTGATTAATTTTTGCTCCAGTGAATATGCATTTGCTGATATCAACAATTTGGAGCACTGCGCCAAGTATCTGAACCAAACCCTAGTCACTTTTGGTTTCCCGGCTTCTCTCGATCTATTTGCCAATGATCCCGTGAGAGCACTTTTTTTTTTTTATTTTATTTAATTCAAACGAATGTGATTTAGGTTTACTTTATGTATTCATGGGCAATTTCTTTGATGTGTGAAAAAATGTTAAAAAGGTTTCAGTTGCAAGGACTTGCAATTGTTTATACGCGTTGTTGCAGCAGAGACAAAGAGATATCGAGTTCAGGGAGTCTGCTAATGAGCAGAGACAACGGTAAAATTTATTTAATTATATATTACTACCTTCGAAATAAAGTTCATTATTTTTCTTGAAGCAATATTTCTTTTCAATTTATTGGTTTCTTTACTATGAGTTATAAGGAGATAACTGCTATAAAGTTGTTAGATTTTCGAATTCAATGTGATTAAGCCCTTACACTTTGGGCTTTCGTGATAAGGAAGAGAAATGATATATGGAATAAAAATTAAAGAGGCAGAGAGTAACATCATTGGAGATGATTAGGCTATGGACAAATCTGTTAAGTGACAGTGATATACTGAAGAAGGAAATATCTGGATGAAATAAAATGAAATCTTACACATCTTCTGTGCTTCAAGGAAACCACTGGATTTTGGAGATTTTGTTTCTAACGTTGAAGGTAGACTGTCAACCTTCAATTAAGGGAAAGTGATCATGTTATAATTTCAGTCAATGTAGTTTTGAATTTTCGCTTTGACATTTGAATCTCAAATTAAATATTATTTTCATTTATTGCGTGTATGTAAAGAAAGAGAAGCAAAAGTTTTATCTTTGGTCGTAGGAATTCAGTGCCGGACCTACGATTTTTAGGGCTTGAGTTGAGCTTTATGAATTAGGCCTTCATATGAAGAACTAGAGAAGGAAAATATGTGGGGGGTGGTCGCCAATTTTTTTTTTTAGCCAAGAGCACTGTAATTGACGATTTTATGTCCCAAATTTAATATAAGGATATTCATAAATTGGTCGAAATGGTCCCATTTCGACATTCAAAAAAGAATTACTTTTGGACCTTGGACTAGTATTTAGGAGATATGGTATATTGGTATATCACTATTGTCTAGTGATTAACATAAAAATGATAATAACAAAATATTTCAACTATCTCACAAATCACAATTAAAATGTTTAACATAATTATCACGTGCAAATGTACAATAAAATTCTAAAATTAATTGCTAGAAAAAGTCTATATAACCCGACAAGGGTGGTAGGGTGCAATGCAATCATAAAAGCCGACGAGGCTTCAATATGTAATAGTTTTGTTTGTTTATTTGGGCCAACCATTGGGCCAAACAAAAATCACTTTAATTGGACTTTTTTTTTTTTTTTTAATTTAAACATCAAACCAAAAATTTGGGCCTCAAAATTTTTTTTTGGGCTTTTTGGACTGAATCGGTGGACTCTTTCGACTCAAGGTAGGACTGGCTATGCTTAGGATGTTATTATAACATCCATTCTAAGAAAAATGACGTCAGCTTGACTCAGAGGAGTTAATTAGTTTCATATTTCTTAAGTTTCATACACTCTGGTCAGATAGAACCTTTTTTTCTACATACCTAACAATAATTAAATTTTACATCTGTAATTAAACAAGACGCTATAAGGTTTTTCATATAATGAGAGTCATAATAAATGTAGAATGTAGTAAACAAGATGTTATATTATTCTCTCTCGTTTAGACGAAATCCATATTTTAGTGTTTGCTGGTTTTTTGTAACTTGTGTGCACAGGGTGACTTATTCTTTTATATTCTTTTGATTTTGAAAGGCTCTTATCAGACATTTCAAGGTTGGAGGCCAAAGTCGAGAGGCTGGAAGCTCAGTTATCGACCAAAGAACGAGAGATAGCAACAATGACTAGAACGGTTAGGAAATTATTCATCAATTTGTACGCAAATGGTTATTTAAGTCAGAATGAGATTCTAGATGCACTCGTAAACTGTGAAGAGTACTTCTTTTGAATTTGTTTCCAATTTCACGAGCAGGAAGCTAAGAATACAGCAGCTTTGAAGACCCAAATAGATAAGTTGCAACAGGAGCGAGATGAATTTCAAAGGATGGTTTTGGGTAATCAGGTTAACACTTCATCTTATTTGATTACAATGTTGCAGTTATCTTTATTCTATGTGCTTAATTTTAACTAAAATTTATTTCATCAACAGCAAGTGAGAACTCAACAGATACATGAGATGAAGAAAAAGGAAAAAGAGTACATAAAGTTGCAGGTATGATGTTTATTTTGGAGTAAAATCCTTGTATATGTAAGTGCGCAGAATATAGTTTTGTCATGAAGGGAATGAATACTTTTAAAAGTAACAGATGTGGATAGTAGTAAACAACCGAACGTACCATTTCTTGCAGGAGAAGCTAAATCAAGTAATGATGGAAAAAAAGAAGGAATCTAGATCAGGCATGGAAATTATGAATCTACTACAGGTAATAGTGCACTTCTTACCTTAGTATTACCTTCTTTTATATTATGTACTTTCCTTAAAAGATCTTTAATGTGCTGATAGAAAGAAGGGAGGCAACGTGGGACATGGAATGGGAAGAAGACTGACAATGACTTCTATAAAAAGATTGTAAGTAATATGATTGACTTGTTTTAATCTGTCATCCCTCTCAAGTTGTCCTATAACTATGAACTGCTTGCAGGTGGATGCTTATGAAGTGAAAAACCAAGAACTGGTGGCTGAGAATGCTGATTTAAGGGCATTGCTACGTTCGATGCAGGTAATATGAAAGCTATATGAATGGAAATACTATGAAATACATCTTAACCAGTGGACGTTTCTTTTCTGATATTTATATTCGCTTCTATTTGTTAAGTAATTTATACAAATTGAAAGAATTAGGCTTGCTCTTGCTTTCTTACTATGTACAACCAGGGAAATAGTATTGAAGTTGTGTTTGTGTTTTTAGTTACTACATTTTTCTGTTTATTCAAACCTCGCATGTGTAGTTAAGTGTAAGAGTGCGTGTGTATCAAGATGCGAGATTTATGGTTAGGAAGAGGATTTTGGAAGTGGAAGTTTGGAACCAACTTATGGCTGATTATGATTTCACATTTCTGCAACATGGGTGTTAGGGTTTTTTATGAAGCGTGATGATAACCTACATGATGGTTGAGTTTTTTCTGTGATGTGTGATGATAAGGTTATTTGATCTCGTCATTTTTTTTACCCCTTGTTTTTTCTTGTTTCACAGTGGATATTGAAATCTTTAGAGCCAGAACACGTACACTCATTATTACCATCAGAAGTAGCTCGGTCGAAATACTTGAACAGTTTTGCCCATTTCATTTGATTGATAAACCTTGCTGTTTTATGTTTGAAAGAAGCTATTATATCTGTAAGGTGTTTTCTAAAACATGCTTGTCCAGGTGGATATGCGTGAATTCTTAAATGCTCCAAATGGATCGTCCAAGCAATCTCGTCCTGTCAATGAGAAGCCTGATGCAGACCCTTCTCAGTCCCCATTGGGCGGAAGGACGGTATGGCAGAATGTTAGAAAGAGATAAAAATGGTTCCTTGAAGGATATAATCATACCATATTATAACATCTGAGTTTGTACTTTTCAGGATATGTTTGATCTGCCTCTCCACATGGCTAGAGATCAAATTGAAGAAAGTCTACGAACAAAGATGGCTTCTATAAAGGTATAAATATAACAGTATGACGTGCAGAATATTTTTTGTTTGCTTCCATTTAAGGGGATCTGATGCATATGCTTTTTATGTGAAATATATGAATAAGTGCACAAGATTGGAAATACAAGCATTAATTTCTGCTTTTATTAAATCTCAAGGACCGGTTGGTTGAGCTTCAAGATGCACAAAAAGGTGCAGAAGTTACCACGGAGGTGACGGAGAGAGAACTTGAGCTAGAGGCTCAGCTTGTTGAGGCAAGAAGCATTATCCAAGAGCAGGTATTATAACCGTAATTGGGCCTTAGAAACTATGCGTGATATTTTTGTTGGAAATAAGCCCACTGTTGGTGGATAATTCTTTCCCCTACCAAACTGTAAATATGTAATATTTACTTGCATGCACATTATGTATATTTTTGAAAGAGCATTAACAAAGTTGCTAGTACAGTTAATTTTCAATTAAGTCTCCATTATATTTTATTCCCCAATGTCCAACTTGGTCTCTTAACCAGTCAGAGATTTGCGCATTGTATTCAATAATTTAAGAAATAAGATGAACAAACATGGATTGAAAAATTATTAATTCAATTTCTGTTTTGAGATTCTTTTTCTTGTCGATAAAGTTGCATGTTTAGAAGTTGAAACTGCAAAACGGAATTCACCTTGCAGAGTATTAAATGTTTTTGTGTGAAATATAGTGCTAAACAATTATGGAGTTGCTTTGTATGTTCTGACACAACTATGAACTGAACATGGTTTTGATCTATTTTTATTCCTATTTTGGACCCCACCAGACTTGCATCGATATTCTGTATGATTTAAACCTTATTGTCACAACCTTTGCCAATAAATAGGAGAAAGAGAAGAAGCTAAACCTTCTAGCAGGATAATTCGTGAAGTCTTAAAAATAATTTGCTGCACCAGGCCTCTACATTGTTCACTTTAATTTTATCTTTTGCTGCACATCATCTCATGTAATGACTTGAGCCTCGTGTCGGTCTCTTTTCTTGTGTACTCTCCGCTTTGGGAGATTATCTGCCCTGACCTATATATTGCGTCCCCATGATTCGAAATCAAGACATGTCTTATGTGAGACTTAAGTTGCATTTTAGTATAAATTACAAAAATGGTGCGATTTTTGTAACTATTTGGCCTCTATGCCCAAGTGGTTATATTATATGTACTATCCCCTCAGGGAGAGCTTGGACGGATTTTAACCCTCATATTTTCGTCGCGTCTCCAAGATTCGAATTCAAGATCTTTGATTTATGAGATATCATGATTCAAATTTAAGTCTCTCATATGACATAAGTCTTGTGTTGTAATCGACTAATCCTGGAGACGTGACAAAAATCTCTTATGGATAAGATGGGTTCAAGCTCTTCCAGAGCATACGTTACATAAGATAACTGATGGCATGAGACTCGAGTCGTTACAAAAATATTGCGTTTTTTTAATTGGTACCAAGATTCAACCTAAATTTCTCATAAGTATTTGACTTGGGTTTGATTCCTGAAGATAATTTTCGCCTTTTCACTTGTTCAAGACTGTCGTTTCTTTTTCTAAATCTTCGGTTGCTTTAAATTAATATGTTTAGTGCTTTAACGCAGGCATCTATTATGTCTAAACATCTAGAGAAGTCTGAAAGGCCAAGTAGGAGGTTGAGTGGCCATCTGAGTTCTGATTGAAACTCAATCTTGTCATCACAGTCTGAGGTATACACATCATTTTTTCTCTTTTTGTTTAATATATAAATTATTGGGTACATATTATAGTTGTTTCTAGCATCTAGATTTTAGGGTTGATAAATTCGGAATCTAACTCTATATTTACTAGCTATATTTTGCATGATCTTGAAAATAACAACTACCCCAACCACTGAAAATGTGGGATTGGCTGAACAGATGCATAAGAATGAATCATAGTTTTGTTTGAGTGTCTATTTGAAGTATATCGTTTGAATGCTTGGTCAAATTACTGAAGTACACCGTATTAGTCCAGTGAAATGGTATACAATATTTACTAGTGAATCATTGAAGGTTTCTTCATAAATGCATTCTTGGTGACTATTTCTCTTCGGTGCCTAGGGAATGTGAAATCAACCGAATCCAAGTTGACGTGCATATGGCCATGTTCATGTTTTAGAAACGACGTATATTGATCTCGTGTACCAGTACTGTGTTATTCAAGGCCTCTTGAATACTACGAGCTTTTACTCTCGGATTTGCAGCTTGATGTCATTAGTTGTTAGCTGTAGTTTGATGCTGTATGTATGCTTGTGTAATTGCTTAATGCTTATCCAGTTATCCTTGAACTTCTAGATACACATTACTCTCAGTTATGCAGAAAGAATATGTATTTGAATTTCAATCTATCGATGTATTTTACTAGTTTGCTTCTTGTTTATATTAGAGAGTTTATATTCTATCCTCGACCCCTGACCCCCACACAATCCCTACAGAAAATAATAAAGTAAAAATACATGTATATCATCACTTATAGATATGATTATCAACAGATGATGTGACGATATTTGATTGGATCAAAATCTCATAAATCAAATAAAAAAATATTGCTATTTTTTTGACTTCTCATTTAGCCCTTGTTTGATTCTCATTAAATTTTGAAAAAGTTGAGTTTTTGGAAAATGTGGGGGTGTAGATTGAGTTGAAAAGTCAAACTGTAATCTAAAAGTAAGATGTATGGTGTAGATTGAATATTGTAGAAAAATGAGATGAAAATAATGAGAATCAAGTAAGAGCTTAATATGTAAAAGACTAAGTATTGATCTACGGTAAACAATTTTTAAAATATAATTATGTTGTCTCCAGTCAGCAGTCACCTTATGGATGAGTTATGTTTTACAAAATTATTCTAACAAGCTGAAAAGAACATTGCAAAGTATCAATTAAAATTTTCAACATTCTAAAAGAGTTTTTATTATATAGATTTTTAAATATTCTTGAAAAATGTTTTGTTGTCATTCTTAGAGCAGCATAATATTATAATTTATATTGTAAAATAATACTATTTGCTCTTAAAGAGTATGAAGTATAATTATAATCTTCAATATTTCAAAAGAATGCCGACTTACTACTCTTGTTGAAGTAATAACAAAATTCAACGTTCTCTCGAAGTAACACATCCATTGAAGAATACTAGTGTTACATCCGTGCGATGCACGGTAATTTGTTACTTACATATATCAAATTTATATTTTAACATATGGAATGAATATTTAATTAAAAATAAGAAAGGAATGAAGATAATTAATTACAAAGGTACATTACACATACCTTAATTTTTTTTTACGGTTCGTATGTTTATTATTCTACAAATTTCTTTAAATATTGTAATTTGAATTGATTTAAAACTTAAAATGTAAAAGAAGAATTAAATTTAAATAGAATTTTTAACAAGTAGAAAAAATAGATATATCTGTGATATACGCTCAGAATTTTATTAAAACGAAAAGAAAAAGAAAAAAAGATTGATGAACGTTCTTATTTCATTCTCTTTCATTTTCTATTTTTAAATAAAAATATTTATGTGATATTGACAAAGTTTATTTTTTATTTTTTATTTTTATGAATTTAAAAAAAATTGTAATTGATTTTCAAGAGGGGATGACAGACCAAGAAATTAGGAGACCTGAAAAATACAGCTATTTAAAAATCTGCATTCAATTAAATTAATTTAAATCTAAATTTTGTAGAAAATGAATAATAAATAGTGAATTAATACTACGAATTACCATTTTAGGAAATGAGTTTAATAATAATGATTTTGTGGAGAATTTATACTTAAGAACCTGTTTGAGACTCATTATTTCAAATAATGTAGTTCGAAACAGTAAATTTTGGTACAATGAGCTGTTAAAAAGTATAATTTTTTAAAATTTATATGTAGATTATTTTATTAATAGAATGTTAGTTAAAAATGATTTTTATAAAAATGAGGGTTTGAATAAAGTGTACTGAATATGGACCAATTTTTTTTTTCTAAGTCACCACAATTATAATAGTTAGGAACTTAAATAACTTACTATTTAAAAATAAAATAAAATACTTCAATGAACATTTGTATAACTCATCTGCATAACTATTCAATTTTAATGATTATTGATGTAATTAATCTTTTCAAAATAAAATTTCTAGATTATCACTAATAATTTATCACTATCAGAATAATACTATTAGAATTAGTACTAACTATTTTATTACAATATTTGATATTTAAATTTATTAAATAAATATTTCATTAAATATTTACTTTAACATTACAAATTAAATACATGTGGTCATATATTTAAATGAATGTAGCAAATTAAGCAACATATGAAATGTTAGTTTTGATTAAATTTTAATGAATGTATATCGCAAATACATTTAATTTATATACTAAGAAATCATCTATGCATCTCAATTCATAAAAGTGGAGCGGTTGTTTAACCCACAAGACATATTACTTTATCACTTACCCATATGAAATTGATTTTTCAATAATCAATTTTTCTGAACATTCATTCTTAATCACACATCTTTAAAAAGTATATTTTTTACTATTTTTCATACTACTTTTTAACTATACATTCTAAAAAATCATTTTTTTCACAAAAACAATTCTAAAAAAAAATCAAAGTCAAATAGTTAACAATCGAATAAAGTTGGAGATTACGAAATTATAGATAAAGTCTTATACCCTATAATCTTTAAAAATTTATTAAAATTAAGGATGATTAATCTTTTGATTTTATTAATTAAAAAGAAATCAAAACATAATTATTCAATATTAGTCTTCGTTCAATAAATTTTTCTATAAATTATATATAAGTAGCGCATTTTTTTAATCACATATATTTTAGAAAATATGATTTTTAATATTAAAGATAAAAAATGATTTGATTATTATTAGTTAAAACACAATTTTTATATTGATAACTACATATAGAATTTATAATATTAACAATAAAAAACAAATAAAAAATAATAATTAAATGATAACTTTAATACTGATAACTACAAATATTAATTGAACTCATTAAGTATTAGTGTTAATAATAATAAAATTAAAATTGATTAAAAAAATATCAATTATATATATATATATATATATATATATATATATATAAGGCAATAAATGCGTTCATATTTATCCAGATATTGCATTCATACAAATCCACTTTACATTAAGTTTAATTTTATGAGAACTTACTATTTATGGAAACGGAAAATGGGCTGGAAATTATTTTTAGAAACTACCCAACCTTTATATATTATAAAGATGTTATATATGTAATATTAAATTAACGTTTATCATGACAACATATAATTTAAATAGTTGACATTGTCTAGTTATTATGAGATTATACAATTTTTAATCATATTCTACAAAATTAGTTGTGTCTCTTTTGATTTGTTATGTTTAATTTTTTAAGGCCTTGTTTGGCTAATGAGAAATTTATTAACTTTTTTTTTTCAAATTCATTTTCAACAATACATTTCTATTAGACCTACAATTTTGCACAAATTTCAACAGTTTTTAAACAATATATTCAAAAACTTTTCTAATTTCTCCTGCATCAGACAAACAATAAAAGTCTAATGCACCAGACAAGCAAGCACTAAAAGTCTAATATTCCACATGAAGAAAAGAAAATGGCGACATTACTTTATTTGTATTTAAAAAAAAAAATTCAATTATAATTCATTTTCGTATCACCAACAAACTCACCAAAAAGGTAAAGATTAGTTCTATACATATGCATGGTAATGTCAAAATATATGCATGTCCAAATTCTGTTATGCATTCAATTTGGTGATATGTAATCTTTTAAAATAAATATTTGTCGCACTCAATTTTGTATTTATATGGATTGAACTATTTGATTTTTGGTCCATGCAGGTTGTAATTGTATGTATCTATTTTGTGACATGCATAAATTAGTTTGGTACACTTCGAAATATATATATATATATATATATTTTTTTTTATCTATTTAATTCCAAAGGTTTGATCCATTCGATAAACATAACGTAATTATTCAATTATGTTTATTATTATTTGAACCAGATGGTACATATGCCTATTTAAATTAAAATATTTTCAACAATTATATATTATATATGGCTTACTCTCGTATTCCTTTTTTTTTTTCCTATTCATGTTTGCAAAATATATACATAATGTTTATTGAACATTTTTTGTATCTTCCCGATTAAATATTTATAGATATTTTTTTATAAACTTTAAATTGATAATGTATCATATTATTGCTCTCGAAAAAGTACAGCTCTACAAAATACTAACATTCTGCTAGAAAACTTATGAAGAGTATACGTTTTAAAATAATAATTTGTTATGTTATCTGAAATAGCACAATATTATTAATATTTTTGAAAAATATTATTTACTCCTAAAGAACGTGATATTACACTATCAACATTCTAAAAGAATATCACATATAATCTAGTAAAGAGAATGTGTTTTTGGATAATGACAAAAATTAATGTTAATAGATCATATGATATTGAAAATCTTATCCTAGGCCCCATCGAGTCAACATAATTTTACATAGAGGAACAAATTTACTATTTTTAGTGGTTTGTTCTTCACTAAATAAAAGAGAAACTTAAAACATTTGCATTAGTAAATATTAGCATGTTTAATTTGACAAACACAAATAGTAAATAAAAATTCAGCCTTTAGACTCCCTCCCTTAAATTCACCGATTCAGATGATGAAGTATTGATATTGTTAACTCTCTCCCTTAAACTCTCCATTTTCTACTTGAATTTTTGGGATTCAATTTTTCAACTTTTAAAATCTGAAAATCTCTAGAGCCTCAGTCAGAAAAGGCATTCTTAACTGGGATTTTGTGAGTATTGAAGTCAAATGAAAATAGCATATATATATATATATATATATATATATATATATATATATATATATATATCACTATTATATATAAATTGCACTTCATTTGATCACTATTCATAAGGCAGAAACACACTTTTAGTTCAGGGGAGAAGTGCGTCTTTCACGGTGGGCAATTTTACATACGATTCTTTCACTATTTCTTTCTTTCTTATCACTATTTTCGTTCCTTCGACTTTTGCGTGCGTCTGTCTTCCAGAAAGTTCACTTCCTAGGGTTTGCACCGCTTCTACTATATGGTCGTCGACGAACTGGTGCCGGAGGTTGACAGAAAGGTATGAATCTCTTGTCCGATTTCATTGAGTCTTTTGTGCTTTTCATTTTTCTGATGGTTATTGTTGTTTTGGTTACATATGGACAGGGGTTTCGATGAATCTGCGTGTTTGGTATGCTCTTTGTTTCGTGTTCTTAAGTTTTTCCCCTGCTTCTCTTTATTTTTTAGTTTCTTTATGTTCTTCTCGATTTTTTTACTTTTTCCTTTTCTGTTGTTACTTTTTCGTTTTTTTTTTTTGCCCCCCCTTAATAGATTTAGTTATTTATCTTTACAGGTTTGTGCTTCTTCAGCTGTAGCCAGTTTGTGCGATTGGTAATTTTTTTTTTCCTTTTTTACGAAAGTTGTAAAAGATGGGTATAGGAAGAATTCATTTAGGTTTTCGAAATCCTTTTAATTTTATTTTATTATGTCATTTGATTCGCCTTTTTTTTTTAAAAAAAAAAAATCGTGGTGAGATTTTCCTTGTATTTTGAATCCTACAGATTTTTTCCCCCTTGAGATCTTGATGAAATTACAGTTTAGGGCTTGAATTTGATTTCTTCTTCGAACACATCTACCTGAAAACCGATTTTAGGAGTGCCAGATCAAGAATATTGAGGGGTTTTAATATAGATATGTGTTCCCAATTTTTGTGGTGGTGGTATTGTTATTCATTTCATATGGGGCTTGAATTTGCTATATGTTCTTATTTGAACTAAACGCTGACTTAAACTTATTGTTGTTTATAAAGTTTAGCAGAGAGAAATACTAATAGGTGTGAGAACTTTGTTGTCCTTAGTATCTTCACTGAAATTGTAGATGGGTTTTTGCTGAATTCCAATTGAAGGCAACAAAAATAATTCAAAACTTATTTTCTAGGCAAAAAAATATTCTTGCATTTTGTTAAAATCTTGGATTTTTTTTTTTTTTTTTCGAAATTAAGATCATGGTTTTTGTTGCGCCAAAAATTTCATTTTCACCTTTTTTTTTTTTAATAAACTCTTTTAGTTAGATATGTTCTTGACCTAATATATTGCTAATAATTCTTAGCAGGAAAATCAATGATTTTTTTCACCTCTTTCCATTTCTTTATTTCAAGAAATTATTATTTTGTTAGTGATTCCTTGTGGAAACTTAGTGAAGTTTTTTTTAAAAAATGTGATTGAGAGTCTTTGTTGATTCTCTTCATGTTAAGGTAGTCAAAATTTTGAAACAATGGGAGTTCTAGAAGATTTTGTTGTACTATTGAATTTATACTTGGAAATTATATTTCAAATAATTAGGTTGGTTTTGTACTATTTTTACATATGATACAATGTATATCACATATTTACAGTTTTATGAATAAGGACTAATGTAAATATAGTGTGCAGTGCAGATATGAGTACAAAAATGACTTTAATGTCTACAAAAAAGAAAAGGCCTAGAGTAGTCTATGCAGTGCAGATATGAGTACAAAAATGACTTCGATGTCTACTTAGACAATCTTATTACAAGGTAAATCCGTTAGTTCTAATTCGTATCGTATTGAGTGTGTTTTTATCTTTATAAGTTTAATAGAAAGTATTTTCTTAGAAGAAAACAAGAAAATATCTAAATATTTATATTGATGAAATTTATTTATCTTCAAATCTAAAAATGTTCTCGCTATTACGAAAACAAGAACATTGGTTCTTGTTGGGTCCAGTTCTTCTATATGTCAGGTTCTCACCTCTTTCGAGCTTAAAGACAATGGTTGAATCAATATTTGAAATTCATGCATTATAATACGTGTATTGCAATCAAATATGCTTTCTTTTTTCGAGTTCAATCTTGCCTCTTATTTTCTTTTAATTATTTTTCATTTCATCTATAGGAAATATTATTCATTTAAATGTTCTATTGTGTACTCTATTTTGATTTTGCAACACCATGGACATTCAGGTGTCAAGTGATCAGCTGCGCAAGTTGCCTGAAGGAATATGGATGAGTTTTGATTTTGAAAATTATCATCATGTACTCCTCAATAACCTATTATTTGATCTTTTATTTTATCTTTAATTTTCTTAAGTTAGTAGTAATTTGTGCCTCTTTTAACTTTTTCCTACTACTTTTGTACTAGGATTTGCCATCCCTTCACCTGAAATGAGGATCCATCATTTCTTTGGCTCGTTACGATCAATAGTTTATCATTTATGGGTATATGCTGATATTGAAGGCCCAGGTAATATTTATTTTCTCATTAATTTTCTGGTTTTCGAACATTAATTTCTTTTAGTGATTGTTTATCTCTAAAGCTGTAGCTGGGAATCCCCACGAAAATGGTATTTTTAGAATAAAGTTGATACTATCTCAAGATTTTCCACAATCCCCTCCAAAAGGTTCGTGAACTTCTATACTTGATAAATAGATTATCCAAGTAGATTGAGATGGTTTCAAATTTATATCTTTTTATTTGATCTGTTTTCATTTCAGGTTGTTTTCAAGATTTCTCATCCAAATATTCCTACCACTGGTGAGATTTGTGTTGATACTTTGAAAAGAGATTGAAATCCAAGAATTGGCTTACAACATGTTTTAATTGTAAGTTCTGTTAATATTTATGGATCTCAAAAAATTGACGGTTTCTTCCTATTACATTCACAATCCAGATTTTTTATGCTAGCATAAATTTAAATAGTTAGATCTGGAAGTAATTGTCTCTCAATAATCAAGCTAATTTGGAATCACTATTCTCAGGGATTGTGGTCTTCTCCCATTGATTCTTGAAGTAGCGTGTTTTCTGTTTCATTCGATTTCTTCTCACGTATTGAGGGATCTCTTGAATTTGACAACCTTGTCTTCTGATTTTTAGTGGCTCAATTGGTTGATTTGTTGGTGGTGCGTCAGGTTTCTTTCTTTTTATTTGTTATTATCACTTCTCTATGGAAAATCCAATGGTACTCAGTCTCATCACATCAATCACGATCTCTACCATACCAGATAGTTATTTTATGTCGTTGATTGAATTTATTTATTAATGTGATTTTACTTTACTTTTTAATGGCTTCTCTGGTGTGTTTTCCTTCTTTTTTCGACGTCTCATGAGTTACAATTACAATTAATGGGAATATGCAAATTTAATCTTCAGTTGATCCTGATTTGGAAGCTGGTATGTTTTGATCCAACTTTCCAAAAATTTTCAAATGTTATTTAAATAACTAGCTGCATTTTGGTGCTAATTGCAATAATTTAAAATAATAATTTCCTAGTTCAAAAATTAGATTTACCGGGATTTTCTTACATTTTGTTTGAATCTATATAGAATCTTTAAAAGCTGGAAATATTGAGATTATTAACTTTTTTACGTTTTATGTCCATATTATTTTGTGTTATGTTGAAGTTCTCCTGATGATTTGGCCCATTAAATTTTGATATTCGACGACTAACCTACGACCAGTCCTAAGGTGAATTTACCTTTTCTTCACCATTAAATTAAAGTTTTTTCTTTGATTTCATATTTTCGACCATTGAAGCTTCTCTTTAAATTCAAACTTCATTACAATTTCATCGTACTCTAATCTCTCTCTGCTCTCAAAACCCCTAAGTCTTTATAGTATTATAGATTTATAGCCTGAAAAATAGTTCTCTTTTTGTATTTTTCAATTTCTTTCATGGTAATACTTTTTTGTCTTACTTTAGTCTAGGGTTTCCAGGATTTATGGATTATGGGAAAGTTTGAGTTCAGATGAAGATGGAACAAAATGTGCACTCGGTCAAAGTAGAATGTATGTTGGGTTTGAAGGAGAGAGGCTTTCTTTTACAAGCATAAAGTTGGTAGGCTTCTTTCCTCGCAAGCCTATTTTTTTATTTTTCTTTTTCAGATAATTTTTAGTTTTTCTTAGAATTCTTGGTAAATGCCTTGAGAGATCTGAATTTTTTATGAATATATGATTGGCCAAGCCTAGATTTTTTTTTGGCAAGTGAAGGAAAAAGAGTTGTTGTAGCAGAAGAAAGAGAGACGAAACTAGAATTAAACGCTATACTGACCATCCTTGATTTGTACAGATTTTCATTGGGTTTTTAGATTTAGTTGCTATGGGTTATGTCCATAGTTCGATTATTGTTCTGGCCATTGACAAGTTAATACCCTCATTTCCTAAAAGGTTTCTTTGTTCCTTCGTTAAACGTTCATATTTTGGGATGTTTGGAATTTATTATCTTCTTCAAGGTTTTGCAATGTGGATAGTTATAAAATTTTATGCTTAAAGGTTATTTTGCAATTTCAGATATATGTTGTTGATGCAACTTTACTTTTGTACTTGAAAGCCTACTTCTGTGAGCTGTTTTTGAACATCTTTAGGTGTATATTGATGTTGTGTGCAATTCTGCGGTTCACATGTATGACGCCTCCAATAAACCATTATTTTGTGGCAGGCTGGCGGCTCACAACCTAATTTGGAAGCCAATTTATTAAGGTACACTACTTGTAGTGTTCTCTGCTATAAAAATTTTCTATCACTTGATTCATTTTTCCCCGAAAGGGTAGGCAGTGGAGTCTTTGATTTTTATGAGAAACGATAAGGAAAATTTTCTCTTTATATGTTCAAGATTTAAGTACATTTGTAGTGTTTTAAGCAATATTGATCCTTGATTAGTAGCCGATATTAACTGTGATTGAAATGTTCACTAGGATCGAATTTTTTCATTATCTCGACCTGTAGCACTATCGCATGAACCTGTATGTGAGGTATTTCTGGGCATTAGGGATTTAAAAACTAAATCTAAAGGCTTAATGTAATAGGAGGAAGGGGAAACAAATTACCATTTTCTCTCTTTTTTATAATTACTCTAAAGGTATTTCGATAACTAAACATATAAACTATTGCTGTAAACTTTGTTGATAAGTTTGAAATCGCTGAGGATTATTATAGGGAAACAAGTAATCATACATTAAAAAAAAATATATACAAGTGGAGTTGTCTTTTCAATTTGATAGTCTTGAGATTGATGTCGTGTACATGTAAATGAAAATGCAAATTGGGTATTTATAGGCCAATATTTGAATGTATATTCTTGTATCTTTTCTTGACTTTTGAGTTGTTGTCAAAGGATTTGAATGTAGTCAAGTACAAGAGAAAACTAATAATAGAACTCAATGATGGAGATTAAAGGGCATATAATAAAAGTCAATCTTTGATCAGGAAGATCATACATATAATTTCATGAATTTCTTCATGTGCTATTCAAGATACTAATTCACTTATTCAACAATTAATCAATCTATATAATTTTAACTTTTGTGATACAATCATAACTTTTGAGTGTAGATATTACAACAGAGATCTGAATTCTGTTTGATACATCTTATTACTACATTGAGCTATGTTTGTGATTATTGATTGATTAATTTATTCATTGTCAAATTTGAGGTATGAGCTTGGAAGACAACCAGCAAATACTAAGTTGTCAAGTAACAAGACAGTACGAAGGATGCGGGTTTGAGGAGGTAATTTGGAGTAGTGTGCCTTGAGCTTGGACACTGGAAGCTACTTTTGGGGTATTGAAGATGTGACCTTGACTTAATATGGTTTATAATGCATTTAACAATGAGTTGGTTAAGACCCACACTTTGGTGAAGATTTCTATTGTTCAAGTTGTCCCTGCACCATTCAATCAGTGGTAACAACATTGTGGTATCTTCAACACTATGAATTGACATTGGTCGCAAGAAGACTACAACTACCAAGAAGAAAGAAGAAGTAATGAGCTACTATCTGTAGTTTCCATTGCTTTACCGTTTGATTAGTATAGTTTGAGTTTTGTTTGGACAACAATGGTTTCACTACTTTACTTTCAGGTTTCTCTTACTTAGATATGTTGTAAGGGTCAAATGTGCTAAAAATCAGTAATCAAAAGAGCAAGGTGGCTAGGGTATTCATTCAAATGTATCTTAAATCGTTAACATTTTCTGACGTTGAAGGATTGTATGCTATATTTAAGTGAACACCACCATACCAGTTTGAAAAATCAGAAATAGTAATGTGTTTCTGTAAAACTAATTTTCAATTATTGGTAATTAATTCTATGTTCAAATTATAGTTTTCCAGTTTCTTTAAAATCCTCACACCAATTTCAAGTCACAAATAGAAATGTGTTTTTGTGAAACTAATTATCTAATCTTAACACTAACGGTTTTGTCCAAATAACAACTTTTTAATTTTCAATCTCACGCGAATCAATAGAAATGTGTTTTTGTGAAACTAATTATCTAATCTTAACACTAACGATTTTGTCCAAATAACAACTTTTAAATTTTCAATCTCACGCGAATCAATACAAATATGAAACGTCACGTGTAACGCACGTTTTAATCTACTAGTATATATATAACTCGATAATACAACCAGGTTCCAAAATCACAGGGGTTCCAAAAAGATTGATTCTTAATTAAGTAGTCAAAACATAAAATAAGTTCAATTGCAAATTTTCACAGTTCATTCCAAACCCTAAATAAATCTAAACTAAAATAAATCCCAAATCGAATTATTATTCGAAATAAAAAAAAAATCAGAACGAGGAAATAAATCAATATTCATCAAACACCTTGACAATATTCATTCACTAGAACGAATAACTGACCTCAAGGCGTCATCGTCGACGTTCAAGATGAAGTCGCATACTGACTTGGTGACTCCCTGATCTCCACCTCTTGTCGCCCGCCACTCGCCGGTGGACGACTGTGGAAGGTTGAGAAGAAGAAGAAAACTTGGAAGGTTGAGTTGTGAAGTTGGGAGAAGAAATCTGCGGGCAGTGAAGTTAGAAGAAGAAGAAAGTCGGGCTTGATGAAGGTGAAGAAGTCGCGCCCTAATTTTATCCTTGCGCGGGTTAAAGATAATTGGGCTCTGATATGGTGTTCTTACTTGCATGTCTTGAATAAGTTATTCCCGCCGTTGCCAATATTTTTTTACTGTCTTTTACGGCGTACAATTTGTATGCCGTAAATACTATGTTTATTTTTACGGCGTGCACTAGCACGCCATAAATGTTGATTTTTAATTTTTTTACGGCGTGCCATAGTTGCACGTCATGAGAGTCCTTTTTTTACGGCATGCAAAAATTGTATGTCGTTAATTGTCTAAGTTTACGGCATGCCTAATATGCACGCCGTAAATGTATGCCGTAAAAGGTCACTTTTGTTGTAGTGAATGATTGAAATATAATATAGTTTTTCAAAGTTGAAATGTATCATTGAATTTATTTTTGAAGAACTAACAATATGAGCTATTAA
The DNA here is from genome assembly GCA_963555705.1 of Ligustrum vulgare. Lineage (NCBI taxonomy): Eukaryota > Viridiplantae > Streptophyta > Magnoliopsida > Lamiales > Oleaceae > Ligustrum > Ligustrum vulgare. Next base: position 15,131,026 of record OY743185.1, read on the forward strand.
AAGTTTAATACGGAGCTCATTATAAATGGTATATTTTGTGATCAAGTTCAAGATTTGCAAAGAATAACAACATAGATATTATAATACAAAATTAATGTACTTGTAACATTCCCATAAAGAGGAGCTAATAATACGTATTGCACTATTTTTTCCTTTGGGTTTTGTCTCACATGATTTTCCTCAAAATTTTAAAGAGGCAGTTGTTATCACGTATTAATTAGGACAATAATGTACTCTCTCTCTCTCTTTTTTTTTTTCAATTACGATTTTTTTTCATTCTATTTTTCCTAATAAAAGTTTTAATGAGGCATTATTACAACTATTTACGAGCTATTATTTAACTACGCCCCTAAATAATATTGTAACGTTTGTGAAAAACGAAGAAAGTCGAGTACAATATATGTTCAACATTTGAAGGATGATTTTAAATTTTGTGATGTTGAATATCTACATAAGAATTTTTATACATACATATTTCATAAGACTGATGGTATTGATGTTCAATAAATTCGATAAAGTACGTGGCTAATTTATTTACAAAAGCACTATCAACATCTACATTAAAAAAATTGGCTCATAAATTGGAATGCATCGACTCAATAATTTATGGTGATCAATATCAGGGAGTGTAGCTGTATTCTTTTTCATTCGCTTAGGTTTTATCATACATTCTCTGACAATATTTTAATGAGACATCATTTATTTTTAATACTCCAATTCAACATAATTATACTATTTTTCTTTTGATTATTAATATTTTTGTCTCATTGAGTTTTTTCGATAACGAGATAGATATTTTGTAATGTATCATTCAAGATGGAGTATTGTAATGATGTATTTATTGGTAAATGACATTTATAATCCTGCCATCTTAGTTATTATTACCATTACAACCTTACTATATATATAATGTTATGACCCTTAATAAAATACCCAAACACGGTCCCGTAAAGTTATTTCATGCAATTGTGGTTCACGCCATCAAATCTCATTCACTTAAAAATAGGACCTTATCTAACATTACTATATTTTTAAAAAATGATGTAAAAGTCAACTCTTACTCTAACACGTAATAGTAGCATTGTTGATCAACAAATTCAATTAACCAACTTTAGAGCATTTTAAAGCATTCTATAAATTATAATTTAGGTAGCATCTTAATTAATAGAAAGACTTTCGATATACAAGCGACATTAAAATCTAATGAATAAACGTTGGTCGATTAAACCACTTCATTTTATATTTCACAAATGCCACGAAGTTACCTAACAACATGATTGTAGGGCAAGTTTGTATTGGCAAATATTCAAAACATACATATTATTGGGTTGACAAGGCAAGATTTTAAGCTCAAGTTTTACCTTTCTAGCTACTTAAGAATGTATTTATTTATTTATTTATATTTTTAAATTTAAGGCGACTGCAGTTAAGTCCAGAATTTTTATTAGAGATTAAAATCAAATTTTTAGTAAATTTTGATAGAAATTGATGAAATATATATGTAAAACGATGTAAGTCACATAAAATATGGGATTAATATTAATTGTTAACTCTAACTAATTTAATTAAAATCTAGATTATAATCGTTACCAAACATGGACAGAATGTGAATATAAATTCATGCTTCTCTAAAAGATAGTTTTTTACGAGGTCATTCCAACTCTTCATTTGATCATTTAACGATTTCTTACTTATTCAAAATGTTGAATTATTGATAGAATATATATATATATATATATATATATATATATATAAAAGAATGAGCGAAGTCGCGCGTTGACATGCCTTGAGGACTTGATAAATTGCACATGAACTTTAACTTTTAGAGAACCAAAATCTTAGCGTAGCTTCAAAAAAAGGGTGATTTCTTTGCTTGCTCATGACAAAAGTTGTCAATTAACTAACCACTGGAAATAATTTATTGGACCAATATGGAGTAACATACAAATGAAATGAACAACAAAAATAAATTAAAAATTAACAAATAAGCCACCTTCTTAGCATTCAAAATTACAAAAATCACGTGCCCTACTTCTCATCTGTCGCCTCTGAACCAGGAAGACTTTGTATAAGGAATTATAGGAGGGATTTTTCTTTATATAATTGCAGATTTTGAACTTTGTATATTCCCAAGAGAATTATTACATCTAAGTTTATGTCGATCACTCCCAATGGAGAAAAAAAATCTTGTTGAGCAAAGTCAAATCTCTGTGCTTCTTGAGGGTGAAGGATTTAATCGAATTCTTGCGAGAGAGTCTTCGGTAGGTCAATCTTCGCGTTCATTTTATCGCCATGCAGAAGGGGTACCATTCAAATGGGAAATGCAGCCGGGGAGGGCAAAGAATCAGCCGGAAAAAGATGTCATTCCGCCACTTTCTCCACCGCCATTGATACAGAGCTTGGGCCTTCCTTTGCCTCAAGTAGATGAACCTGAAGAGGCAGGCTCAAAACCCTCAAAGATCTGGCGCCATTGGAAGAATAAGTTGAAGAAAAGTAGTCAAAATAATAGCTCCAGGTTCGGTGATTCGGATGAAGAATTTGCAGCGAATTCATCTTCTTCGTTTTCGTCTTCATCAAATGGTCGTATTTCTGAATCGTCGAGGGTTCAAAGGGATTCATGGGATGGTCCTTTCTGTTGCAGTCCATGGAACATCACAGCCATACTGGTTCGTTTTTAATTAATTTGCATGAACTAATTAATTATAATTTTCAAACAAATTAACTTATTTCCTTTCGGAATTGCCAACTTAAAGGATGAAGGAAACACCAAGATATATTACTGCAGAACGCACAAGACAGCTTTTGCACTCGAAGACGATGGTTTAATCCTCAGCAGAATTCTGTCAAGAGCTTCTTCTGTAGACCAATCTGACCCTTTACACAGTACTGAAATTACTTCTTTTGGGATTCCCTTCAAATGGGAAATGCAACCCGGGACGCCGAAAAACGCTCCGGAAAATGACGTAATCCCACCCCCGTGTCCTCCACCAGCGGTTCAAAGCCTGGCACTGCCTTGGCCTACGCCTCCGTGCAATGGTGCAGATGAAAAAACTGAGAGCTCAAAATGGTCAAAGGTTTGGTTTTGGATAAAAAGAAAGAAAGTGATAAAGAAAAATGAAAAGGTGCAAGAAACCAGCTTCAGATATGATCATAAGATGGAATCTTGCAAGCCTGATAAGGAATTTGATGCATTTTTGCGTAGTTCTTCTTCATCTTCTGCTCATAAAACAAGTTGGACTCTGCAATTGTCCAAAATTAGAAGGGGGTGTTTAAGTTGGATTTCTAGGAACAATAAGGCAATTCTTGTTTATGCGACAAGAAAATTAAAGCACTAATTAATAAAAACTTTCATTAATATGAATCATTATTTAATGACATAACAATTGTATGGAACACTATGATGTAATTCACCTTATGAAACAAAATGTATAGAGCTATTCGACACGTATATTTTTCTGGGACATTTTTTTGGATGACATTCAGACGTGGCACCTCGACTGTTGAGGCCTGAGGTTGGGAGTCAAAATGTCACAAAAAAAATGCTCCCTCGAATTATTGAAATGTATGTAGTATTACTAATTTGAGTTCTCCATGAGATTATGAAGTTTGGTTAAGTATATTCATATCGATATTCGTTTAGACAAACGAACTACTGCATAGAAATATGAACAAAATGGGACTCAGATTGCCACTTAACTGAATTTGTCAAGTGTAATTCAATTGTCCAGGCTGTGTTCGGTTTGAGACTTCACTCCACAAGTCACTTGAAATATGTAAAAGTTGAGAGAGTTTTACACATTAATTGCTCCTTTAATGAGCATTAAATTCCCGTATTTATAGGTAGAATGGAGTGGACACAATTATTATATTTTTCAAACATTAGTTCGGATAAGACATCTTCGACAACCCGCTTGACATTTGATAGGATTACATCTAGTACATACATCAATTACATCTATATAGGCATATGACAGGTAATGATGATTTTCAAACAGATACTTGATAGATGTGAATGTGGCTTTACTTTGGTTCAAATTAGAAAATCTCTAGCATGGGGAGGATGTGATAATCTGCCTCAAGGGTTTGGGACAGATGCCACTTTAGACTCGCTATATATTTGAGGGGTGCTTGAATTAATTCATTGAATACAGTTAGTCATTTTGTGTCGTCATTCCCAGTTCGTTCTTTCTTTGTAAAGAATCACCTCGTCTTCTTATTTTAAGCTCATCCTTTTTTTGTCAAATAAAAGTCACCGTTTTGGTTCATTCAGAGTTGCTGCATAATATCTTCCAAGCCGGATAGTAAAAAATACTATTGCCACGTAATCTTCTGATAATTTAATTTGTTCCACCTAGGTTTAGTAACCAACAAGTGGTATCAGATATTTGAGTGAGACATTGATTTTTTCCAACTATGGTATCAGAGCTCATGATTATGACACTAAGATATTGATGATGACATTTATTTGTTTTGAGGTGTAGCTGTGGTGATAGACTGACCTCGAGGTGGAGCTATAATGGTGATCGAGTCATACAAAGGTTGAATTGTGATGATTTGAGTAACATTGACTAGTAATGCTGAGGTGGAGTTGCAGCGATCATGTCAAGTTGGCATGTGGCTATGGTGATTGAGTCAAGCAATCGAGTCTTTCATTGTTATTAAAGATTTTTAATTGGTTAAGATAGGTGTTGTGGTTAGTAATTACAATAAGAAGAAGTTGAATTGCGAAATCAAGTTGGGGAGTTCTGAATTTGATTTTGTCTTCTACTATTAATTGAAGATGTGAAGAATTTTGGGTCAATGTGGGATTGTTGAATTTTTGGCCAAGAATATCAAAAAAATAAGAAATTGGAAAATTGGGCTTCTTTTTGGTGATTAAATTGGCCCATTAGGGTATGACTTCAAATATATTCATGGAATCAAGGGAATAAAAAGGGAAGACATTTTGTTAAAATTGTGTTGTGCTGCGTGTTTTGATGGATTGCTGTTCACTGATATCTCGCGAATGAGTCTGGATTATCGTTCTCACAAGGACTGATATTAAGTATCGAAATATGTTAGTTCTAAACCCTATTTGAACGGACGAAAGATTTTGAGAATTTAAACTAAAACTAGATAATTAAACTAACGAATTAAAATGCGAAATTATTTTTGTTTTAAAAACGATTGTAAAGTAGTTGGAATTCACAATTTCACCTATCCTATTAAATTAACTCCAATTTCATGTTCTATTTCCTAATTTTGTACTCGGTCGAATTCAATAATTTATATTGAAATTCCTCTCTCGAGTTTAAATCAATTCTACCTAAATAAGTCAACCATGTATCTCTACAGCGGGTTCGAATATTCCTTATCTAGATGCAATAAACACAAGAATTCACAGACGATTGCAATAACAACAAAAGTATATTTCTATCTCTTGTTCAATTACCGAATTTATTACCACATTCTAAATTATTAACTCACCTCTTGGATTATGGAAATAAATCAATATATCATGAATTGGTGATCATGCAATTCAAGTATTAAGAACAATAATAAATCAATACATGCAAAGAAATCGTTAAACCAACGAAATTTGGAATTAAAATAATTAACTAGGCTACATCGTTCATCCCAACATTGAGATTTATTATACATCATTAATAAAGAACAAAAACAATAAAGATGAACGTTCATTGAAAATAATATAAAGAATGGAAATCTTGCACAAAGTATCTATTCTTCAAATATCTTCAAATCACGCCATTTGCGATGCTTGATTCCCCAAAAATTTGATGTTGAATTCCCAGTTGTGGCTCGTTCTTTGGAGAGGCAATTTGATGTGTTCAGGACCCTCGACAATTGGAGTCATAGCAGGCTTGAGGGGAAAATTCAAGTAATTCAAGCCAAAACAAGAATTCAGCAAGTTCGACGAGCTTTGAAGCACAAACCGAGTTGAAAAGAATTAGAAATAGAATCACGGCTATAAATGGAATTGGTCACGACCGTAACTTTTGAAGCTCACGACCGTAAATGAAGGATCACTCACGGCCGTAACCTGTTCTCTGTCTAATTCATAACCTACATTAAAGGAATTACGGCCATAACCAAAATCTTCACGGCTGTGACATATTTCAGTTACACAATTTACGACCGTAAATGAAGACACTCACGGCCGTAAGATAGCTTCTGGACGTGCACCGCTGTTGGAATTTAAAGATTTCTCATTATTTTATTTCCTTATCAGTTTTAGTTATTTTAGTTTAATTAGAATTCTATTTTTAGTCAATTAGTGGCTAGGGTTTTTGTTTGCTTATTTATATATTTTTTCCATTCATTGTAATTCAGATTTGATTTAATTAAAAACAATTTTATTGAGGATTCAATAAAAGTTATAGGTGGATTCCTATATTTTTCGAACTTATCAAAATTATTTCTTGTGGCGTTCAAATATCGAACTTATCAAATATTTGCTAGAATATTTGTGGCGTTCAAATCAGAGACTTATCAAGGAGATTGTGCAATTTCTTGTGGCGTTTCGAAATTCGTGGTTCTTTATTCCGCATCGTCGAGTCATCGCGTTGTGAATATCGGGTCATGATTCATCCGTCCAACCACAACCTGAGTTTGGAACTTTCCGGTGTTTCTTCTGCGCTTCGAACTTTATCACATGGTATTAGAGTTGGACTCTGAATTCAGGTTTTTCTATCCAGTTTAATTCTTATGTTTATCATCGAGTCTGTCATAAGAATTATCCATATCTTGTTGTTTAGTCTTTCATTTATTGAGTATTCTTCATGCCAGTAAATTTTTTTTCCAGTTTGATCCATATAAAAATTCAACAAAAATTCAAAAGTGTTTATTTTGTTCGATTCTTATCCAAATCCTGTTCCGTTTGTTTTGTTTTGTTGTGTTCGTGTCGAATTTCCGGATTTATTTAAAAAAAATATTTTTTATTATTATTTAATTCCGAAAATTCATTATTAAAAAAAAAAAAAGGTCATTCCAAGATTCAAGAACCACTTTCTTGAATTTTTTTAAAATTCTTGGTATTCATTTCCTTCCAAGTCAATAAAAGTCGTTCTTGCTATTTGATGTCTAAATCCTCTTCATTATTGATTTTTTTTAACGCCACATAAGGAATGGATTATGATCCGGGCTGTTTATTCCAAACTAGATGTTATGTGGATCATAAGGGGTGCAGTTTGGCGATTGATGGAAAGTGCTTTGCTAATTTCGTTAGTAGCACCATGGTTGAAAAATTAGGATTGCCCCTAGAACCACACTATAAACCTTATCGGATGACGTGGATGAGGGAGTTTGAAAATTTCAAAGTAACCAAACAAGTTCTAGTGCCTATCACCCAGGGAAGGTATAGTGAGGATGTATGGTGTGATGTAGTGCCATTGAAATCTTATCATATTTTATTGGGAAAATCTTGGAGACACAGGAGGGAGGCTGTTTATGATAAGAGTATGCACATATATCAATTTCTTAAGAAAGGGAAAACATGTGTACTATATGGGTTGACATTAGAGGAAGCACTAGAAGATTCACGGAGGGTAAGGAAGGAGAGTGAAAAGTGGTGTAATAGGAGGCATCGTGGGGATAAGGATATTGATAAGGAGGGAGAGTTGAAATTAAAAACAAATAAAAAAACTCCAAAATTTGATGAGGAGAAGGTGGAGTTGGGTAGCGAGGAAATGATTAAGAATGAAATTGTTGATAATGAGGGGAATGAATTGGGAGTTGAGGAGGAAGTTCAAGATTTGAGCGTTGAATTGGAAGATTCACATTTGGGTAGTGATGAGGTAGTGCACGAGCATGGTGATAAAAGTGTGGAGTTAGGAGATGTTGTTGAGTTTGAAGATGAAAAATTTGAACAAGAATTTGCAAAAGAGAAAAGAGGCGAAGAGAAGAGCCTCGTGGTTCAAGAAGTGGAGTTAGTGGTAGTTTATTATGAATACAAGGATCCATACCTTGTACCTCATGAAGCTAACATGTCCCTCCCCATTTTTTTTAAATCTTTTTTGTAGGTTAATTATGTTTGGAATCTTCAACCACACTACGTATGGAAAAGAGAGTTCAAGCTCCATCTCTTCCATGTTTTCCAATCAAAGGAGCATAATTTATTGAACTCATGGCATGGAAGCAATAATTTTCCGTTTGATCCAGGAGGTGAAGTGAAACAACAGGAACAAAGCTATGATTCGGGACGAATCATCCTAAAGGAGGGTATGATGTGTTCCGGACCCTCGACAATTGGAGTCATAGCAGGCTTGACGGGAAAATTCAAGTAATTCAAGCCAAAACAAGAATTCAGCAGGTTCGACGAGCTTTGAAGCACAAACCGAGTTGAAAAGAACTAGAAATAGAATCACGGCTGTAAATGGAGTTGGTCACGACCGTAACTTTTGAAGCTCACGGCCGTAAATGAAGGATCACGACCGTAACCTGTTCTCTGTCTAATTCATAACCAGATAAAAGGACTTACGGCCATAACCAAAATCTTCACGGCCGTGACATATTTCAGTTACACAATTTACGGCTGTAAATGAAGACACTCACGGCCGTAAGATAGCTTCTGGACGTGCACCGCTGTTGGAATTTAAAGATTTCGTATTATTTTATTTCCTTATCAGTTTTAGTTATTTTAGTTTAATTAGAATTCTATTTTGAGTCAATTATTGGCTAGGGTTTTTGTTTGCTTATTTATTTGCTTTTTCTATTCATTGTAATTCAGATTTGATTTGATTAAAAACAGTTTTATTGTGGATTCAATAAAAGTTATAGGTGGATTCCTATATTTTTAGAACTTATCAAGATTATTTCTTGTGGCGTTCAAATATCGAACTTATCAAATATTTGCTAGAATATTTGTGGCGTTCAAATCAGAGACTTATCAAGGAGATTGGAAAATTCCTTGTGGCGTCTCGAAAGTCGTGGTTCTTTATTCCGTCCAACCACAACCTGAGTTCGGAACTTTCCGATGTTTCTTCCGCGATTCGAATCTCATCACAATTGTTCTGATTTTCGTGCCAAGATGTTATATTTATAGTTGGAGAAGAGACCTAATCGAAAAAGGAAAGCAAATTGTCAAACCCGCGCTCGAGTCCTTTTTGGTCTCTGCACAGCATTTAGTATTTCGATCATACTTTTCTATTCCCTTATCCAATTGAGATGATTCAAATTTTTTTAGAACTAAAACTCAAAGGGATATAATTTTTAATGAAATAGGATTTTCCCAATTCGAACTTTTACTACCCAAAAATTAGGTCTCAAATTCTGTCTAGAAATTTGTTAAGAATCTTGTGTGATTGGAATCAATTTTATGGTAATATTCTTATCATATTCCATCACTTTTTGACTTCTACTTGCATCCAATTGACTCATAATGATCCTCAAAGTATTTTCTTGTGATCTAAATCAATCATTGAATATTTTCAAGTGGGTCCCTCATTTTTAATTTGCTCTTCATTCTTCCAACTTCTAATTGCAACAATATAGCCTCATACTTTCAAATCTTCTCAATTTGCTAAATTTCAATCCTCAACTCCTTTAATTGGGTCATCCAACTCTTAATTTCTTCATTTTGGCACCTTGCATGTTTCTCGGTTGATGTCATAAACTCCTCAATTGTCCAATTAAGCTCCAATAAGTTTCTAATTGTGCATTTTTCTCCTTAATTGCTTCATTCTTCATCTTTTGAGATATTTTCTGAAAATTAAACTAATACACAAAAATTAAATAGCATTTATTCTAAAACAAAAATAATTTATTCTAATTTTGACATATAAATATGTATATAAAATACACTTATCAATTGCACATGGGTAGAGAATGATATTCGTTTATCATGGTGACGATGACACGCGATAGAGAGTTCAAAAAGATTGTCAAGTGTAAGGAGAAAAGATGTGTTGTGTTAAATTAGAAGAAAACAGCACGAGTGGAGGTATTGCGTATGTTATTATTTCTATGATAATCAACCTTGCAAAATCACACAAAATAATCAAGGTTAAACACAAATAACAATAGATTGAAAAGTAACTTTCGAATGATAATATGCAAATAGAACAAATGTTGTAAAACTCCCTATAATATGCATAAACCGTGGTTGTGTGATGGGAATCAAGGGCTCAGAAAATCTGCCCAACAACCACAATAGGTAACACCACACTATGAAGTCAAGAAGACAATTTGAGGCAACCCAAACCACCACTGATTTCACCAAGATTATACCGAACAGAACCCACATAGAGTCACTGAACAGAGGCTTGGTTTCAGCCACAGAGAAGGGAGAAAACGATAAAATCCAGCCACACAAAAGGTGAACCAGCACCGGATAGTAGGCAGTAGATGGAACGGGAAGTGGGCTCACTAAGAGGAAGGGTCGGATCGTTCTCACAAAGAGAAAAGAGACAGTCGCAATTCACGAGAGAGAGAGAGAGAGAGAGAGAGAGAGAGAGAGAGAGAGAGAGAGAGAGAGAGAGAGAGAGTCTTTTGTCTTAACCGAGAGTGAGGGAGGTTAGGATAGATATATGTAGGTTTGGGTTTAATTAGGGGATTAGGTTAGGACCGAATTAAACTCGGGCCGCCAATCAGATCCACCTACATAGCAACAAGACCTACAACCCAATTAAAACCTCAAGATATGGGTTGTAAAGTGTCTAACCTGTCAATCTCGTGGGTTACACTTATTGTGGTTATTGGGACAACAATATTTCTTTGATCTTGGGCCAAAGGCCCGCGAAGCTTAATTTCCAACACGATGTTTCATCATCGCCCCCGAGGTCTGTTTGAGACCAAAATTCCCCACACTTTCAAACTTGAATAGGAGAAGTTTTGAGGGTGAGAAAAATATTGTATTGAATGGTTTATTTTTTCCATCAATAAATTTTTTTATTCTCATGTGGTTATCAACTGTTAGGCTAAGTCACATTAAAATTATTATTTTTCTCTTTTGCATTTGTTATTTTGAATTTATATTCCGCAACAATGGTTGGGGATTTGATTATGTTACCGAATAATGGATCCACCACCATACGGCCTAATGGACTTCCAACATTAGCATAAGTTACACGGTCTATATCAGTAGCACCAGTGAAAGGCCCAGATATGCAGCAATCCATCTTTGATACACAAGACTAACTATCTACTACGCTTATAACCATTTTTCTCTGGCTGATTGTATAGAATTTGTTAGGATAAGATCATTCCTTGGTTATTTCTTTGTATATATTTTAGTGCTCGTAGCTTGTATTATGTACATTTCGGGAAATGAGTTAAGACTTTGCTCTTTCACCTCCATTTTCAATACATCAGTTTCTTCATCTTGAATCATTTTTTATTCACTGAAAATTACATGGTATCAGAGTAGGTATGACAAACATTGAAGATACACAACCTCCTCTTGAAATCACTTCTGAAAATACAACTCATATCCTTCCCAGAAATCCATCTCCTCTTTCGCAACCAAATTCCAACCAGCATACTAATTTTTCAGATCCACATAATCCATTTCGCCTTGAAATATTAGACAACCCAAGAACAAGTCTTGTTTATGATTTGTTGACAACAAACAATTATGAAACTTGGTCACTTTCAGTACAACGTGCTCTTAGAGCCAAGAACAAGATTGGATTCATCAATGGAATTTTTTGCAAACCTACTGATCCTATGGACGAGCTTTTTGAAACTTAACCTACTGATTCTATGGACGAGCTCTTTGAAGCTTGGGAAAGATGTAATGACATGGTGGTTTCTTGGATCCACAATGCTACCAGTCCAGAACTTCATTCTAGTGTTGCTTTCATGGACAATGCTCTTGAAATTTGGGCTGAACGATTATCCTTGCAAAATGCACTATGCATCTATCAAATCAAGCTATCTGAAGATTCCCACCAATCAATCTTATATCAATAGCTACTTGAAAGGTTAGATAACGTGGGATGAGCATACACTTGCTCAGTGGGTAGAATATGATGTACATGTGTTATTGCACATTGGGATATACAAGTCAACTTTATATACTCAAGACAAGTTCAAATGTATGATGAATAGTTGATGCACATGCATGTTCTTTTAAAAAATATGATTTCCGGGCCCCGATCATAGATTATCTCCTCTACCCCAAGTGCTTAACATTTCACAATTCGGATATCGATGAATGGCCATAAACATGTTACTAAGGATTCCATATCCTTTAGGGCTTCCACATCCTTATCATCTTTCAACCTAGTCGACTCCAAGACGGTTACTAGATCACCATGTCGTTTTTCAGAGCTTTGAAGTCGCAAGGTCCTCAAGAAACATATCGATATCCCAACAACATACATTGATTACCGAGGGGGATAGAGTTCAAATCTATAATCCATATGCACAAAAACTCTTCTTTATGCAAAAACTTCCTTTCATGATTCATCATCTATCAAATATCATTGCATTTCCAAAACATCATCTATCAAATGTCATGGCATTTCCAAAACATGAACTGAATGTAATTTTATCATATAATGTTATCACATTTTACCACATAATAAGGTATATCGAATATTCAGTTCATTAATCCAACGATTCAAGTAAACTTATTCAAATCACATATAATGAATCATATATTTCATATAAACATATTCAACTTACTTCATTAATCAAATACTTCACATAACATATCTAATCACATCTAATAACCAATTAAACATATCTCACTTACAATTTATTGGATGAATCTATCCATGAACAGCTCCTAGAATGACTTCCTTTTGGAATGAGGATCTTTCAACTAGCTTTGAATGGAGTGTGTGAAGATACAAGTACATAACTCTTATTATATAAATCTCCACGAGTTGTACAATATATCAACGGAAATATAATCGAATAGGAGTTCAATGCACTTTACGAATTGAAAATTGCAGTTGTCAATCAAAAGTTACGGCGAATGAAGTCAGGCTATCGGGCTGTCCATCTGGTGTCGACACCACCTGATTTGGTGTCGACACCAAAGTGTCATAATCATCTTTTTAAGTCCAGATGAACATGGGGTCGACAAAAAACCAGTAGATGTCGACACTAAACGTATTTCGAGAATCTGAAAGTCATTTTTCTTGATTTCTTTGATCTAAAATCATTTGTTTTGATAAAGGACATTGAGAAAATATGTTTTCCAATAAAAAAGATGGATTATAACGAATTGAAACATGATTTTGGTATAAAATCAATACTTAGGGTTTGAAAGAGTGAAGAACGATTCAGCAGAGTTTTGGATCTGATTTTTAGATGTGTTTTCTCATTTAAAATCCTCCCTATTTATAAAGAAGAAGAGTGTACGAAATGGAGGTTGAACTTGGTTGTATAGGATTGGAGCTTTTCCTTCAAGACTAAGAAAGATTATTTTAATGGTGAAGCTTGAGGTGTCATGCTGTTCCCATGCAAGCTCGAGGTGGCTATGGAGGAGAGGAGTGACTCATGGAAGCTATGGACGAATATAAGGTTGGAGGAGCCACCTCATGCTTATTTATTATTTTTTTCTTCCAAATTTCACAGTTTTAAGTGGCTATATTTGGGCTCATATTTGAGGTTGCAAACGAACTCCAAATTGGGTGTTTTTGGTCTCATTTTAAAGTATTCATATAGTAATTTCATATGAAATTTGTTTCACAAGATTTCGTTAACCGAGGTGAGAGTTATTGCTTCTCAAAGTTGACTATTTGAATCTGTCTTTCTGGGTTGAACGGTCGAGGAGCCAACTTTGAAAATTCAGCGAGAGTTGTACATTAATCAAAATGACAAATGCGTTTCAAATTCTCGAAGTTCACTTTGAATGCTTATCTGTACATATAAACTATGCATTTATCGGAGGTAAGAAATGGTCAAACGAATCTCCTAAAGAGAGACGTTGAAATACGTTTTTAGTAACTTCCATTTAATTAAAAATTCCATTTTTAGTTCTTTAACTTCCAAAATAATTAAATAAATTTTAGAACACTTTTATTAGGTCATAATGGGCAACTAAGGATGTCATATTTTTTGGGTTGTTACAAAAGAACTTTGGTTAACTTAACTAAAAAAGGTGATGCTGTCAACACTTATTATGGTGAACTGAAAAGCATTTGGGATGAACTTGCCATTTATGATTCAATTCCAGACTGCCATTGTGGGAAACTCAAGGTTTTGGTTGATAGGTGTCATAGGGATTGTACATTTCAATTCCTAATGGGCCTCAATGACATATATGAGCATACACCAGATCAGATTGTGCTGCTTGAACCACTTCCAAATGTGAAAAAAGTTTTCTCATATATTCAACAGTAAGAAAGGGAGAGAGAAATTACCCTACCACCATTAGTTCTGATTTTGTGGCCTTTTACACCAGAAATGTGAATTCTAAGTTTAAATCTCAGGCTCAACCAAATACTGATTCCAACAGAGACAGACCATATTGCAACTTTTGTAAGATTACTGGACATTTTTTTGAAAAATGTTTTAAGGCTAGTAATGCTAAAGCGCCAATCTGCAGTTGTTGTCATATGTCAGAACACATGGTGGATAAGTGTTACAAGCTACATTGTTACCCTACAAATCATAAAATGTTCAACAAGACCAATGGGACTAGAAGATTTGCTAGTTAGGTTTTAGTTGGAAGTTTGAATGGCAGTGATGATAGCAATCCTGATAGAGTCTCCTTAACCAAAAATCAGTGTGATGATCTCATGTTTTTACCCAAATATAAGGACTCCTCTGTAACTTCACATGCGGCTAATTAAGTTCAACCTCTGAGTCCCAGTCATCCTTCTAAATCTCTTCCCATGTCTAGTACTGATTATTCTTTATTTGTCTCTAACTTCCCTGCACACACTATTACATGGATAATAGATAGTGGAGCCACAGATCATATGATCTATGATTCATCCTACTATAAAACACCTCCCACTAAGGTATTATACTCTGTTAAGTTGCCTAATGGTGATACTTCCTCGGTAATTCATGTGCGTAATGTTCAAGCTATTGATTCCATTGTCTTATATGATGTTTTGAGCCTGCCCTCTTTTAAATTTAATATACTTTTAGCTAGAAAACTGGCAGATCAGCTCTACTGTTGCTTAATTTTCTTTTCTAACCGTTGCTTTATTCAGGACCTTGTAACCAGGACAACGATTGGGAAGGGTAGGATGGAACATGGTCTATATTACTTGCAGCTTGACAATGTCTCTCCTAAGGCTCTCCAACAAGCCATTTCTCAATTTTCTTGCAACCAAAATTTGTCTTCCGGCTTTATAGTTAACACACTCACTAACAAGATTTGTGGTACTATCGTTTAGGCCTTTTTTTTGGATGCTAGACTTCGACTTAGAGAGGATCCTTTTGTAATCACATCCTTGAAAGTGAATTCGAAAATTTCACTTCCTTGCACTATATGTCATTTAGCTAAACAACACAAGTCTCCATTTTCTTTAAGTGATCATCAATCAAATGATTTATTTGAACTTATTCATTGCGATCTTTGGGGTCCATACTCTATTATTGCACATGATGGATCTTTATATATCCTATCCATTATAGATGACTTGTCACGAAGTACATGGGTGTACATGCTCAAATAAAAATCTAATACAAAGAAGTGTCTCGAGTCCTCAAATCTGGTTGAATATCAGTTTGAAACCAAGATTAAAATACTTCATAGTGACAATGGGACAGAATTTTACCTTAATGATTTTTATTCACGAAAGGGAATCATCAATCAAAAAACTTCTGTTGAAACTCCACAACAAAACGGAACAGTTGAAAGGAAGAAACAACACTTGCTTAATGTTGCACGAGCCTTGTTATTTCAATCAGGAATTCCTATAAAATTTTGGTTAGAATGTATCCTCACAGCTACATATATTATAAACCGTACTCCCACTCCTTTGCTACATAATAAAATCCCCTTAGAAATCCTGTTTAACACCAAACCCCAGTACAAACATATGTAAGTGTTTGGTTGCTTGTCCTTCACTTCCACTCTTTCACAAGGTCGTAAAAAACTTGATCCCAGAAGTACATCATCCATTTTCATAGGCTATCCCTTTGGTGTTAATGGTTACAAATTACTTGATTTACAATCTCACGCTATTTTCATTTCTCGAAATGTCATTTTCCATGAAGATGTATTTCCTCTTAAATCAAACACTCATATTCCTCCACATGATACCTTTCCTAACCAACATGTCATCACTAGTCCTATTACAAACAACTATTCCTTTTCCTTTCCTCCCTTATCTCCTGTTTCTAATATTCCATCACCCGTAATTCACTCACCTAATCCCACATCTTTTCACTCCACTCCTACAACCCCTTCACTAACAGATCCTCCAATCTCTAGACATGTTGAACCTATTCCTCGAAGATCTTGTGGGATTAGAGGTACCCCTCAATACTTGAGAGATTTTTAGTGCCATCGAGTTGTCACTGCAGATCCTATATTGACTGCCTTAACTACCATTTCTCCTTCATTGTCAAAGCTCAAGGAACAGAATTTAGGTATTACCTTTCCACTTTCACAAACACTTTCATATCACAGATTATCACCCAAATATATGGCTTTCACTTCATCCATTTCCACTCATGTTGAATCGTTTAGCTATTGTGAAGTTGTAAAGAGTCCCCACTAGGTGAAAGCTATGGATAGTGAATTGATGGCTCTTGATGTCAATAATACTTGGACTCTTACTAATTTACCACCTAGAAAAGAGGCAGTGGGTTGTAGGTGAGTTTACAAAGTCAAATATCATGCTGATGGCAGTGTTGAGCGTTACAAAACAAGGTTAGTCACCAAATGAGTTACACAGCAAGAAGGGATAGACTATCATGAAACTTTCCCCCATAGCTAAGTTGTTAAAAGTTCGATCCCTTTTAGCTATTGCAGCCATTAAAGGATGGCATTTGCATCAATTTGATGTAAATAATGCATTCCTCCAAGGCGATTTGGATGAGGAAGTTTATATGAAAAGGCCACCAAGTTATAATAAAGGGGATCGGACACAAGTTTGCAAGTTAAACAAAAGAATTTATGATTTGAAACAAGCATCGTGACAATGGTATGCAAAACTTTCGGGTTTACTGATCCAATTTGGCTTTGTTCAATCCAAGGTAGATTATAGTCTCTTTACTCAACTTAAAGGTTCTACTTTTACTGCCCTTTTGGTATACGTTGATGATATTCTTGTCGCAAGTAACTGTATGGATTCCATTCATGCCTTGCAAAACTTCCTCAGTAATCAGTTTCAAATTAAGACTCTTGGTGCTCTCAAATACTTTTTTGGCATAGAAGTGGCTAGATCAGATAAAGGTATACACATTTGTCAATGAAAATATGATCTGGATATTCTTGCAGACTCCGGAGTGCTTGGGAGTAAACCACTGAAACTTCCAATGGATCCTAATCTGAATCTAAGCAAATCTTCAGGCGAGCCTCTCCATGATCCTTTTATGTATCACAGATTGATTGGGCGCCTACTCTACCTTATTATTACTAGACCAGATCTCAATTTTGCTATGCACAATTTGAGTCAATTTATGGACGAACCAAGATTTCCACATCTCCGGCAGCTAACAACATCCTTGGATTATAAAGAATGCTCCTGGACAAGGAATTTTGCTTCCTCCTCCTCCTCCTCCTTCTTCTTCATTAACCTTACACACTTACTGTGATTCCAACTGGGCTTCATGTCTTGATTCTAGGAGGTCAATCATTGGTTATTGTCTATTTTTAGGACAATCTTTGATTTCGTGGCGCTCGAAGAAACAAACCATTGTTTCTAGATCTTTTGCAGAAGTCGTATACAGGGCAATGGCTAGTACTTGCTGCGAAATTACATGGCTGAAATATCTTCTAACTGATCTTCAAGTTCTTCATCCTCAACCAGCAGTAAATTATTGTGACAATCAAGCTGCCATATATATTGCAACTAATCCCGTGTTTAATGAACGAACGAAGCACATCGAGCTAGATTGTCACTTAGTACGAGACAAGATCCAAGAAGGATTAATCATCACCAAAGATGTTCGGACACAATCCCAACTTGCAGACTTGCTAACCAAAGCCTTGCCTTCATCTCTTCTTTTTGCTCATTTGTCCATGATGGGAATAGCGAACATCTATTCTCCATCTTGTCCCGGGGGGGGGGGGGATGTTACAAAATAATGGATTCACCACCACACGGCCCAATGGACTTCCAACATCAGTATCAATTACACGGTCCATACCAGCAGCACCAGTGAAAGGCCCAGATATGCAACAATCCATCTTTGATACACATGACTAACTATCTACTGCACTTGCAACCTTTTTTCTCTGGCTGATTGTATAGAATTTGTTAGGATAAGATCATTCTTTGGTTCTTTCTTTGTATATATTTTAGTGCTCACAGCTTGTATTATGCATATTTCCGGAAATGAGTTAAGACTTTGCTCTTTCTCCTCCATTTTCACTACATCAGTTTCTTCCACTACAACACATCATGAATTTTATAACATATAATTATAGCATTTTTAACAATAATGCTATTAATTAAAAGTCAATCAAATTTGAGGGCCTATTTGATAGAGCAAAGTAAATGAAAAAAAATTCCAACTTTCCTAGTTTACCTTGTTTGATTGCCAAAAAGTTGCATGGAAATTTTTCCTACCTTATGTCTCATGCGCCTATTTTCATGGTTTTGGTGGAAAAAAATTTCTTTGGGTTCTAGTTGGTTTTTATTTTCTATGGTAGATGAAAAACATTTTACGTCACGTTTGATAATTTTTTTTATTGTTAATTGACTTTTTTTTCTTCAAAAAATAACATTGTAATTATCAAGTACAAATGTGTTTAAAATTTTTTTTGATTAAAACAATAAAAATTTACTTTATTTTTCATGAAAAATAATGTCAATCAAACAACGAAACTTGAAAAAATCTCCACTTTTTTCACATAGAAAATTTAACCAATCAAATATTTTCAATTGATTTTTCAAGAAAAATCAATTCCATGAAAAATATTTTCTTTCCACCCATTTTCCACATTCGCAATCAAACACACCCTTATGGTTAAATAATAGCATGGGTAAATTACATACATTCGTACTTTTATATTTAAATATTTTAAAATCAGGTATTTAAAAATAATTATACAAAATCAGGCATCGTTAAAAGAACAAAAGTCAAACCTATCTGTTTAGGCTTTCGCCAGCATATTAGTGTTCCTGGGAAGCTAGATGGCAAAGGATCTCCTTGAGCTCTACTGCCAACGACTCCCGTTTTGACGAAAGTTTTGCTTCTTCTCACTCAGATCTTTTAGTGATGGATCCATCGACCAATTCTCCACAACCGATGCCATCACCTGAATGGAAATCTCGAATGTCCAATTGACTTTAATGCTCCGACATACAGACATTAAATCAAGGCCTACAAAGTTGTTTTATCTAATTCTTATCACTCTATTCCCACTCGAAATGAAAGAAGCGTGTATCAACATCAACACTTTGCCTACAACATTTAATACATACTTGCACTAATAGTTTTCACAATCACAAGTTTTACGACTAGTAGACCATTTTTTATATTCTCAGTTCATAAACTCAAAACTATTTGGTTTTTCTTTGGTTAAGATAGTTGTGGTGGTGGTGGTGGTGGTGGTGGAGGAGGTGGAGTTTTTGGGACGGTAGTGGTGGTAGCGGTGGTGGTGGTGGTGGTGAAATGGTAATTAATTACAAATTATACTAATGTTTTATGAATTCATTAGTTACAAATGTAATTAATTATAAAATTGAAATAAAATTATAATTATAATTAATTAATAAATTGAAATAAAGTTAGAATTATATTTAATTGTAAATTGTATTTCATTACATAATATAATTAAGTTTCAATTGCAATTGTGATTAAGGTGAATGTAACTAATTCAATTATTTTTATCAATTATTTTTTCATGTTTTACAAATTCATTAGTTACAACTGAAATAAAGTTACAACTATAATTCATTACAATTTGTAACTAATTCAATTAATTTTAAAAGAAAAACAAAATTATGAGTGACTTAAATATACAATTAAGTTACAACAGTAATTAATTAGTTCCATTTGTAATTCATTATAAAATTGAATTTAAGTTACATCTATAATTAATTACAATTTGTAAATCTATAATAAGTTAGAATTGTAATTAAACAAACCGTAATTCATTACTAATTAAGTTACAATTGTAAATAATTACAAAATTGAAATAAATCTATAATTTGTAATTAAATGTAAATTGTAATTCATTACAATATGTAATTAATTTGCAATTTTAGATATAATTAAGGTGAATGTATCTAATTCAATTAATTTTAGCAATAAAAGCTGTCATGTTTTAAGTATTCATTAGTTATAATTGTAATTAATTACAAAATTGAAATAAAGTTACAATTGTAATGAATGCAACTAATTCAATTAATTAAAAATAAATAAAATTTTGAGTGACTTGTAATATACAATTAAGTTACAATAGTAATTAATTAGTTACAATTGTAATTAATCATAAAATTGAAATTAAGTTAATTAATTGCAAAATTGTAATTCATTTCCAAATGTAATTAAGTTGCAATTGTAATTACTAAACCAACATCCATATACTAACTTCTAATGTCTAAACTGATCAGTGACCATCAATTTGACAATGAGTACAATGAATAATCCGATACAAGCTTCTTCTTGATAGAAACTCTGTGACAATAGAAAGATTTGGTGGACGAATTACTGCACCCATAAAAGTACTACATTTGGATGACATATATTACACATGATTAACACCTCTCTTAAACTTATCCAAAGCAGCACTTGAGAAATCCTAATCAAGGAACTTTTTCACAACAACCTCAATGTCATTCCAATCAGCATGGTAGACATCTCCATATGAACCTAGTCCAATTCTTTCCCCAATAACAAGATTATCCCGAGGAATTTTACATTCACCAACATCATCAATAATTGGATCAACGAGACACGGCGCTAGATCAAGTAAAGAGCTCTTACTTCCCGGGTCCTTCATTTTCAAATTAAAGCTGCCTTGGATATTCTATTCATGATCATGTAGCCTGATGACATTCTTTATGGGTCAATTGTAATATCAGGTTCATCACTTTCTAGTCCCATAAGCCTCCAAATCACCTGATGGAAGAAACCATCCACCGAATCTTCGTTCAACTTTCCCTCCGCCAACTCATCGCCAGTGTTCGTTCTACATAGATACACACAATAATCCATTGTAGGCTACATATTGCCGCCACCATTGGTGCTGCAACCACCATCGTCGGTCATGGCCGCCTTCTACCACCGCCTCTGTTCTACAGAGAGAATTATATCGGGTTATCGAAACTCTTCTGGTTCTTGAAGCTTGTTCTTCCAGAACTCCCCCCCCCCCCCCACACACACACACCGCCCCATCAAAACCAGCTTCAACCGGGCTAGGAAAATTCGAAAATCCCATGATTATTTACGTCGTCTTACGGATTAAGCACAAAACTCGAACACCTCTTTTGAAATTATAATCCAGCAACTGAAGTGTGTTTTGATGTGGAGGCGGGACTCGATGATGGCACTATAAATCTTTGTTGAGCGCACCTTGAGAGATGTACATGGCTTTTCCCACCTTTCCATGAAATCTTGGAATTCTCTCGACTTCAAAGACCTAGGCATCTCGGCTATATGTCAATATGATTCTAATACTTTATTTTACTAATATGTTTTATACTTTCAAAATATACTTTAAAATATCTGATATTAAAAAATAGGGTCCTTAAAGTTTTGTATTTGTGTACTTAACGCTAATAGTATTGGGTTAATTGCAATAATTACTACTTTAAAGTTATCAAAATGATCTTTACTATGCAAAATAATAATAATAATAATAATAATAATAATAATAATGAAAAATACGTCGTCTTCTTCTTCATCGAGCCACATCAACTCCCCACCACCACCACCGGACCACCACCACTATCACACACCATCAAAGCACCGAGCCACCACCATGATGGATGCCCATCCGAGTTCAAAAATGTCCCACCTGTTGGTGCTCGCAACAAAGCAGATCGCCAACTGTGTTGTTGTGTGTGTGGTGGACGTGAGGCACTGTTTGTAGCGCCCCGAGTTCTAAATACCCGGTTCATCACGTCATCGTCTGATCTAACTTTTAAAATAATATTTTAGTGGAAGAAATAACTGAAATTCATTTTTGACAACATTAAATAAACCGTAATGGTCGATAAAATCTAAAACCTTTATGAAACAATTCGAAATAATAAATCGAGCCATTAATATTGTAAAACAATTGACAATGTCATAATTTCTAAAATAATTGAAATTCTCAAATTATCCAATGTTTGGAAATACGGATCGTTAAAATAAGATTTTCAACTATTTAACGACTATTGCCACAATCATCCATCACTTGCCACCCACTCCGAAATCTGTAAATGTTGTTAAAATAGACATGAGCATTTCATAGAAATACTCAGTAGACTCATCGTCAATTAATTAATCTACAATATAATTGAACACATAAATGCAGGCTCTTTAGAAATCATAGGGTGTGGGTTGCTCTTCTCGTGCATTAAAGTACATGGCTTCTTCTTGAAAAATCATAGGCTCTTTAGAAATCATAGGGTGTGGGTTGCTCTTCTCGTGCATTAAAGCACATGGCTTCTCTTTGAAAATCATAGGCTCTTTACAATCAGAGGGTATGGATTGCTCTTTTTTCTCGTGCACATAAGACACATAAGTTATGCATAACATCATCATTTATCTTGCAAGATATTCTCTTCTTTCTTTTCTCATGCATAAAAGCACATAATTTATGACAAGCATAACAATATAAATATTTCATAAGAAATATATTCTCATTTCAATATAAATATTTTCGAAGAAATACATTCTCGTCTATTTTCATAAAAATGACTTTCACATAAGTCACATAACATACACATTCACATGCAATCATAATTAAAATCAATTAACAGGGGCGAGTCTACCTTAAACTTAACGAGTGTGGTTGAGCGGGAATTACTTCAATCTTTCAAATCTCCGTACGCCTCATCTAGCCAATTAGAAAAATAAGTTAAATTAGTATTTTGAAATTTATAGTTTAAAAAACGATAAAGTATAATTTAGGGACTGAAATCGCTGATTTTGGAAGTTGAGGGACTAAAATGAATACCTTGAAAGTTGAGGGACTAAAATGAACACTTTGAAAGTTGAGAGACTAAAATGAATACTTTTGAAAACTTGGGGTGGAAACTCGAAATGAATATTAAATTGTGGGGATTGAGATAAGTGATTTAAAAAATGAAAAGGCTGATTAAAAACCATTTAGAAACTTAAGGACTGAAATTAAAAGGTTTAAAAGATGAAAGGGCTGAAACAAAACATTTAGGAACTTAGGGACCAAACTGCAATTTCTGAAAAATCAAAAATATAAAATCAATTTCTCTTTTCCCCCATTTTATAGTGACCGGAGCAGAGGGAGAGGGAGGAGCGAGGTGCGAGCGAGGTAAGTCTGGTCTCCAACAGGCGGTTTGGCCGGTGAAACGCCGCCGGCAGGTGGCGGCGAGCGGCGGTCAAGATGGCATCAGGTCTTGTGGGATTTTTTGCGAGTGCGATGTGAAAAATCGAGGGGTAACCGGGGTTCAGGTGGGGGTGATTTTGGGTGTGAAGTCTGAGGAAAAACAAAGGTTCGGTCGTGACTTTTCAGGCGAGTATTCCGGCGGTCGAGGTAAGAAATTGAGCCTCTTGATTTATGGGTTTTTCGTTTGATTCTTGGGTTTATGGTTTAATTTTGGATGGGGCAGTGGCGGTGAGAGGTGGTCCGAACTGGATGTGCGGTGATGTTGGTTGTGGTGGTGTGTTGAACATGGCGGTGATGATGGTTTGATAATGGTGGCTGGCTGCGGTGGATGTTCCCTGCGTGTGGCGGTGGTGGAGCGTTTTGTGGAGGTGGTGGTGACTGTGGTGCTTGGGTGCAGGCGGTGGGTGGTCGAGGTGATGATGATGATGACGAAGAAGAAGGTGGCGGTGGTGATGGATGCTATGTGTGGTGGTGGTACGATGAGTGGTGGCGGCTGCTGAAATGTGGCAGTGGTGACGGTGAGCTTGGGGTTGCTGGAAGTGGCTGCAATGGAGTTGGGAGAGGTTGGCTGCGTGAAGGGAGATGTTGATGAGGAAATGGAAAAGCAAATTGGGTTTGTTGGATCAGGGTTGTGGGGTGTGGTGATGTATAAAGAGGGGTTGGGAAATGTGAGAGTATGGTATGGGATTGATGTGATAGGTGGGAGTTGGTGGTGTGAAATCTTGACAAGCAATGCACGTAGTTCAAGAAAAATAATACGCGTGAATCAACTGGGTCGGAAAAGAATCTGATGAAATGAGCTTGACGTAAGTTGGGATTTAAAATGATTTTGAAAATAATAATTTAAATAAATAAATAAAATAATAAAATTTCGAAAATTCGGAATTAAATTTAAAATCGAACGAACTCGATATTTCTCGACTTTGCTAGATGAATATGTCGCGGCGTTAATTTAGAAATGTGTGAGATCACAACGGCACGATTTTCCATAATTTAAAATAATTATTCAATACGTAAAAATTCTTGGTCGCTACACTGATGTTGGTGCGCTGTGGTGGTGCAACCAAGCAGATCAAAGCCAATTGTTATGTTGTGTGTGCTGTGGTTGTGCGGCGGTGCTGGTAATTTGAAGGTGGTATGGTGGACGTGAGGGAATGTTGCTGGTGCGCGGTGGTGGTGCTGGTGCTGGTGATTTGAAGGTTGTGCAGTGGATGTGAGGCATGGTTGTGGTGGTGCAGTGCTACTGGTGTGCAGTTGCTGTAGTTGTGGATTTGTTTGCGATGGTCGTTGTGTGTTGGTTATGCGATGGTGATGGTGATGGAGGTGGTGTTACAGCCTGTAGGTGCAGGGCGATGGGAAGCTCCATTGTTATAGGTTTAGCAGAAAAATGTTTAGAGAATAGTGCCAACAAACTGTTTGATTTTATGGCTGAGACAAAGTATCATAAAAAATTATAAAGTATGAATTTGCAATACTAAAAAATTTGAAAAATATCATAAGTAACATACTATGATACTAAAAAAATTGAAAAGTATCATAAGTATTATACTGTGATACAAAAAAAAAATTGAAAAAGTATCATAAGTATCATATTGTAATACTAATATAATTATAAGTATCATACTATGATACTAACTTATTTGAGAAGTATCATAAGTAATTTTCAGTTTTTAAGATTTTTTAAAAAGTAATTTTCAAATTTTATAAAGTTGAAGTAAATTTCAAATTAATCCCTAAAAGTAGAGTATTTATGTGGATATCCCTTTTTTAATTAAACTGTCGGCCCACAATTTTTGTTGATTAGGCTATCACCTCAACGTGTTAATTGTACCTGACAATTTTGAATGTTCGTCTAGAATTATTGAAAAAAGTTCCTTCCAATTCTATTATTATCTATTCCTACTGTGACCTAGACCCATTATGGAGAAATGTCAATTCATTTGTTACTAGTTGACAATAAGACCATTCTCTTAAAGTAGATGGTACTCTACAAACAAAAAATATACTTTGCTACATATACATTTACTTTAAAATATACGTTAACATAATATAGGTGCAATTCTCTTTCTCTACATATCGCTTTATCTTTTAAATAATACTCAAAACACTTCCACATCACTTATTTTCAATCTCCATGTCAACAAACTTGTACAAATAGCATTTTTGAAAAAAAAAAAAAATACCCGATAGGATAATTATTCTCAAACTTCTGTTAAAAATAAACATTAGTTATTTTCTTCTTTTTAAAATAATTATAGTAATTAACCTTCACATTTATTTGTCTGATCTCAATGAATCAAGAACAATTTTTGGTATCAAGAACCAAAGTAAATAATAGGAGTACTGAGCAAAAATTCATGATCGATTACAAGTCGCATCATGGGAGAAACTGTGACGAACAAACAAGACTTGTATAAAAAATTAAGCGTGTTTGATAAACTTATTTATAGAACAATTTTTTATTTTTTTCTTTCACATTTCTTCAAATTGGTTTTTAATCACATATTTTTTTGTTTTCAATCACACTTTCTGCCATAAAACTCAAATTTCTGATTTATAAACAAAAATAAGCCGCCAAGCGGATAATGAATGCACACCGGCTACATTATAAAAACGGTTCAATTACATAATAAATGGTCCCATGTCAGAAATTCATCTACAAAATTGAGTGTGTTCCATCATACAATCTATTGCAATAAAATTTCATACATTTATCTTGTCATATCACTTTAATCGAGACTGCATTTATTCACTCAATATAGCACACCAATAAATTCTTTGATCTTGACAATCTTTATATGTTTACTTGACGAGGTTGATGGTACATTTCTAAACGATGTTAATAAAGAAAAATATTATAGTCTTATTTATAACATTTGATTAACAACTTATTCATTTTTTATTCCTTTCAGAATGGCGCTCCACAATCTCCAAGAATTTGAATGTTGCTATTCAAAATTGTTTGGGCAGGATGAGTTGATAAATGTAAATCCATTCAAGTGGCTTGGAAGTTTTGTTGTAAGCCGAAGGAGGATGGTGGACTTGGATCTAAAAGGATCTTCTTATTGTTACTAGGGTCACGTTAAAAAAGTTCACGTAAAGGATGTTGAGGCAAGACTAAATAGTTTTTAATGACACTGGCGCTCGATACTTCAACCGTGGATCATTCATTGAGAACATGTATTGTTTGTTCTTATGTTTGGTCAGGTATGAAGTTTCATTATGCACATTTGATGCTTAATTAGTCTAGGTGGTTGGTAGGTCATCACTCCAAAGTTCATTTTTGGTTGCAAAATTGGCTGGGCAAGCTATTTATAGACATCATGGAGGATCATACTTTTAAGTTGTGGAACCTAATTATTGTCGATCTTAAATATTTTCAATTGGCAGAGTAGTACATCGGTTGACCTTCGTGGTACGGTCATCGTGAGGGTTGTAAGGAGGCAAATAGGCCCTCCTCCCAGGGGTGGTTGATGCGTGTCGCAATGCACTAAAATAATAAATAATTCCTTACTCGCTAAATATTAATTAATAATGTAGTAGTGAGAGTAAGGGTCGATCCCACGAGGAACGGAAACTAATTTTAGTTGTTCGATCAATTAGAATGGAATGGGGGGTTTTGTTGTTTGAATTGCTTGAATGAAAACTATGCATAAAATAAATAATAAAATATAACTAGATAATTAATATGAGAAGAAATCTTGTTCTCGGGTTCGGTTGTACCCTTAATTAATGTCATATTTTTCCTTGTAACGTGTTTATATCCCTATTCAATTATCAATCATAAATAATCAACAAGCTCTGATTATCTAAATTCTTCCTTATGTATATTGATTCTAAACAAGTTCTTCGAACCAATTCTAGCCATGGACAATTCTAAACAAGCTCTTAGGATTTAATGCACGACTAGTATAAAAATCTAGAAGAATAAATTGAATTGGATCGTTAATTTCACAAGCTCGAATTAATCAATCCAAGTTGAATTATTACCAAACCTGCACGAGATTTATTTGCTACTAAAGTAAAGATTCAATGACAATTACGGATCAAGAATCTAAACATAGCATATTCATGAATCCAAAGATCAATAATCCAATTGGCCAAATTAAACTATTAATCAAATAAACTCAATGAACATTCAAAACATAATAATCCAACAATTGAAATAAAGGAATAAATTCACGCTACTAATTTGTAGGAAAAGAAAATAACATAATCAAGTTAACACAATTTCTCCTTTGAACAAGACATAGAATTTAGCCTAGCATGATTGTGGTAGATTCTTCAAGTTGCTTCATGAATTCCATTGTTGTTGATATTCTTGCTCTTGAAAATCTCCCAAGAATGCTCTATATTTTTCTCTCAATTTTCCTTAATGTCCAGCCTCCTTTTTATGGTAATTTTCCTCCTTTAATACTTCCAAAATCGTGCCCTAGCTTTACCCCAAAGATATACCAAAGATAGACCTTGAATCAGATAAGGAAATTCCTTGGAGAGCAAGTTACGGCAGTAACTTTCCTTATTACGGCCGTAATTGGGATTCTGAAAATTTCCGGAATTTGGAAGTTACGGCCGTAACTTTGTCATTTACGGCCGTAAGTGTATTTCTGCCGAGAAGCGTCTGTGCTCGATTTTTTGATCATAACTTTCTTTCCCGAAGTCCGATTGTGGTGATTCAAGTTGCGTTGGAAAGAAAACTCAAATATCTACAATTCTTTGTGAAATATATCTTCCCAAATTCGAAAATATTATATGACAAAATTGAACTTCAATCTATGACTAAAATTCATGATCATAATCCTTGCAGGTTTTTGATTTCTAACTTCACCCCAAACCTTCTTTGACCATAATTTTTGCATCTAATCTTCTTCCCACATGCCATTATTGATTTGGAGCTCTTTTATTAAGTCCTTGAAGTTTACTTCTTGATTTTTGGTATTTCTTTGGTCCTGTTTCTTTCCTTTTTGTTCTTTGCGATCCTGTATAACACAATAAATGAAAATGCATTAAACGATACTTCAATAGGATCAAACTAATAACAAAATAATATAATAAGTGAATTAAATATATGCTAATAAAGCACTTATCAAATCCCCCCACACTTAAGCCATTGTTCGTCCTCGAATAATGATGTGAAAGGAAAGAAACATAACTCAAACAAAAAGATAGACTTACAATCGGAAAGTCAAGGTTACAGTCCACTTCTCTTTTAACATGAAAATTCAATTGCATAACAAGAGTGTGTTAGTGTATGCAAGAGATGCATCATCCAATATCCTCTGAACAGAAATGAAAATCAATACCCCCGGCCCAATTCATTTCCCAATGTGCCTTGTATCCTCCCACCTCTCGTGAGTTCTCTCTTAACCTCTATCAGTGATTTACTAAATGGGTGTTAGTTTTTGGCCAACTTGAAAGCGCAGAATATAGACCAAGCAATTCAAACCACTCATAAGCATATGTAATGGGAGTTAACACCTTCACTAGATATTTCTCTCTTCGCATAAAGTGTATAAGGGTGAGATTTTTCACTCAACTCACTGCATGGAGAATCTATTACCACAGACTGCTCAAATGTCATAACCGGAGCCAACAATAACACAAGTGCAAAGTAAAGGTCTTTATTTGGTTGTAACGGGGCTTCGGGTCAGGTAGGATAAAATGACATATTTAGGCTGAGTCGAGAAGGAATTTCGCAAACTAAGTCAATTCACAATGACATTACTTCCTTCACCCCTTAATATGAACTTCATTGTTTCCCGCTAC
Organism: Ligustrum vulgare; assembly: GCA_963555705.1. Classification (NCBI taxonomy): domain Eukaryota; kingdom Viridiplantae; phylum Streptophyta; class Magnoliopsida; order Lamiales; family Oleaceae; genus Ligustrum; species Ligustrum vulgare. The sequence continues at coordinate 15,160,394 of OY743185.1, forward strand.
CCAACTTTGTTCACACTTGAATCTCTTCTTTTTTTTTTCACAAGTTGAGTGTTTGACATCCTCAACTACTAATTTTCATGACTAAACTTCCTTTTCATTGCTTTTTCTCTTTCAATTTTTTTTCCCGAGTACAGACTGCAACTTTTTCTCTTTTAGTCAAATCATTACGCAGTCACCAATTGGCTTGAGATAGAATTACATTCTCCTGAATTCAGTCCATTACACAACCATCGTCCAACACAAGATAACCATTTCAACTTCTTAGACTTAGACTACAGCACGATCCTTAATCAACAAAAGCTTGCGAATCCCTTCTCTATGGGTTCAAAACAGAGACAATGCGAAAGAAAGGGTATTTCTTGGCTTGTAGCATGGCATCAAAATTTCAAGGAAAGGCTAAGGCTCAAAAGGGCTTCTATTGGTATATGTATCATGGTAGGTCCTTTTAGCAGGTCAAATTTGGTTTAACCTAATGCCTCTACTATATTTTGTACTTGAGTCAAGAAGCTACAACGGTATGCATAAGAAAGCACATCCAAGCACAAACCAACCATACATGACACACATCAAAAAATAGAGCTTAATATAGAGAGTAAAAGTAGCTCATAGGCTCAAAAGCTCACAAATTATGGTTTATATGTGCTTCTCCCATCCAATTATGAGTTATAGGTCATTGCTCAGTCTTCATTCCGAACTCAAAATCTAGGGGATAAGGATAGAATGAAGTTACTCGGGACGGTATTTTATCATATCTATTTTGGTTTGACTCAATTAGGTTGCAGAAATTCTTCAATTTGTCCCCATTTTCAAACTAATTCAGAAATTATTGGAAAACTCATCCCTATGTGCTCATTGTTTATCCGATTATGCAATTGAGGAAGTTGGTGGTTCAAAAATAATCATAAGTGGGGCTGCTTCCTATTAAACCGAAATGTGAGTCTAAGCACAATTAAAGCTAACTAACAAAAAAAACTGAATGAAGATGAATAAAATAGGGATAACAAAAGATAATAGATAATCATCCCCCCACACTTGAATTCCACATTGTCCTCAATGTGGAGCGTGACAATACAAAACAAAATAAGGGAATGTGAATGGAATCAGAAGAAGGGACATGTTTTTTTTTTTTTTTTTTTTTTTTTTTTTTTTTTTTTTTTTTTTTTTTTTGTGAATGAAATTAATTAATAAGAAAAATGACAAAAATAAAAATAAAAATAAAATAACAATTTGAGGGAGTAAAGAAACTCCCCTCTCGGGTTGCCTCCCGAGCAGTGCCTTTATTTACTGTCTTTGGCTAGACTTGTTGTTTCCTCCTTCAACCGGGATTAGGTGGATTTCCAAAGCTCAACTTCTTTTTCATATTTTTCATTAGAGCTTGCAAGACAGGGGCAAAAGCATGTCATCAGAAGTTGGCAATGTAATACACGAGATTTTACCTGGCTTTTCACCATTTCCACCAAATTTGAAAGTTTCCTGTACTGAAGAATCAATAACATTAACAGAATGAACAGGATTATCATTATCAAGGTAGTTCACGGAATCATAAATATTAAACTGAATCATTTCATTATCAAATTCAATGGTAAGTGAGCCACTACTAACATCTATCTTGGTCTTAGATGTTTTTAGAAATGGTCTCCCTAACAAAATAGAAGTAGAGTTGGGGGAGTGGTCATCATTCATGTCTAACACATAAAAGTCTGCAGGAAATACTAACCCGCCTACTTGCACTAGAATGTCTTCAACTACCCCGTCAGGATAAGCATTAGAACGATTGGCTAGTTGAATTATAACATTAGTTTCAATCAGTTTGGCAAGTTTTAATGAAGCATAGGTAGACCTAGGCATTACATTGATAGATGCTCCTAAGTCTATTAAAGCACGATTTATTTTCTTATTGCCTATTTGACAAGGTATGGTAAACATACCTGGATCCTTGCACTTGGGAGGTGATTTTCTGTGAAGAAGTGCAGATACAGACTCACCCATTCTTACCATCTCATTTCCCTTTAGCTTTCTCTTATTGGTGCACAGATCCTTCAAAAACTTCACATATCGGGGCACTTGCTTGATTACATCCAATAGGGGAATGTTGACTTCCACCTTCCTGAACATCTCCAGGGTTTCTTTTTCCTTGCCCTCCTTGTTCGCTTTTGCTAACCTCCTGGGAAAGGGAGGTGGAGTTAGTTTAACATTTAAAGTGGAATTTGTTTTTACCTGTGAGCTTTTTGAGGTGCTGTCGTCTTTCTTTCCAGCTTCTGTTTCTTCAACTTCCTCTTCAATTGCAGATGGTTTCATTTGCAGCCCCTCAACCTCCTTTCCCCTTCAAAGGGTTATGGCACTCACATTCCTCGGATTAACTTCAAGTTGAGATGGTAATTTTCCTCCGGATTGTGATTCCAACCTGTTGATGGCTGTAGCCATTTGACCCATCTGGTTCTCCAGATTTTGAATGCTAGACTTAGTATCCTGCTGAAATTGAAGTGTGTTAGACACCAATGTTTTAATCATATCTTCAAGAGACATACCTGAACTTTGGGGTCTTTGGTGATACTGCCCTGGAGGTTGAAAATTCCCTTGTTGCTGGAATTTCCCTTGCGGTTTGTTAGAAACAAAACCTGAGGGCTGGTTATTTCCATAACTCAGATTTGGGTGATCCCTCCATCCTAGATTGTACGTATTAGAGTACGGATTGTAATGCTGTCTTTGGAACGGGAAACCTTCTGCAGCATTCACATGTTCACCATTTCCCTCTTGCAACACCGAACAAGTATCTGTTGGATGTCCGAAGTTTGCACATATCCCACAAGCTTTGACCTGTTGTGCCTTCCCTACAGTAAGTTGTTTAACGAGATTTGTTAGTTCAAACAATTGACTTTCAATATTGGAACTACTTACCTCATTCACGCGCTGAACTTGCATATCCCTGTTGGAGTTGAACTGCTGAGTGTTCTCAGCCATATTAGAGATTAAAGCTCGTGCTTGTTCCGGTGTCTTGTCCATCAATGCACCTCCGCTTGCGGCATCTATCATGCTTCTATCCATCGGTGCCAGACCTTCATAAAAATATTGCACCAAGAGTTGCTCACTGATTTGATGATGGGGGCAGCTCGAGATGAGCTTTTTGAAGCGCTCCCAATACTCGTACAATGTTTCGTTGTTGTTCTGGCGTACCGCACATATCTCCTTTCTGATTGTACTAGCTCTCGATGCAGGGAAGTATTTTTCCAAGAAAAGTCCTTTCATGTCGTTCCAAGTAGTAACTGTTCCCGATGGTAGACAATAAAGCCAGTAGGTGGCGGCATCCTTTAATGAGAATGGAAAAGCTCTCATTTTTATTTGTTCCTCAGTAATACCCGTGGGTCTCGTGCTATCACAAATGACATGGAACTCCTTCAGATGTCTGTATGGGTCCTCACCGGGATGTCCTTTGAAAGTTGGCAGAAGATGGATCAGTCCGGATTTTAGCTCAAAAGTTCTGCATTCTTCCACTGCTGGAAAAGTGATGCATAGTGATTGTTGAGCAACATCCGGGGTAGCTAGTTGCTTGAGAGTAAGATTATTGTTATCTATTACCATTGGTTGTGCTGCTCTTCTTTGCTGTCGAAAAGTTTTCTCGATTTCTGGGTCAAAATCAAAAAAAAATTCAAAATTAGTTGACCGAGTTCTACGCATATAAGCAAAGAAGTAGACAGGCAAGATTTTTTTTTTTTTTTTGAAAAATTATAAAAATAAAGTGAAAATAAAATTAATAAAATAAGCTGCAGAAAAAAATAAAATTCTAATTAACTAAACAACTAAATTGGTTGACTGTTTCCCGGCAACGGCGCTAAAAATTTAATGCGTGTAGCAATGCACCAAAATAATAAATAATTCCTTACTCGCTAAATATTAATTAATAATGTAGTAGTGAGAGTAAGGGTCGATCCCACGAGGAACGGAAACTAATTTTAGTTGTTCGATCAATTAGAATGGAATGGGGGGGTTTTGTTGTTTGAATTGCTTGAATGAAAACTATGCATAAAATAAATAATAAAATATAACTAGATAATTAATATGAGAAGAAATCTTGTTCTCGGGTTCAGTTGTGCCCTTAATTAATGTCATATTTTTCCTTGTAACGTGTTTATATCCCTATTCAATTATCAATCATAAATAATCAACAAGCTCTGATTATCTAAATTCTTCCTTATGTATATTGATTCTAAACAAGTTCTTCGAACCAATTCTAGTCATGGACAATTCTAAACAAGCTCTTAGGATTTAATGCACGACTAGTATGAAAATCTAGAAGAATAAATTGAATTGGATCGTTAATTTCACAAGCTCGAATTAATCAATCCAAGTTGAATTATTACTAAACCTGCACGAGATTTATTTGCTACTAAAGTAAAGATTCAATGACAATTACGGATCAAGAATCTAAATATAGCATATTCATGAATCCAAAGATCAATAATCCAATTGGCCAAATTAAACTATTAATCAAATAAACTCAATGAACATTCAAAACATAATAATCCAACAATTGAAATAAAGGAATAAATTCACGCTACTAATTTGTAGGAAAAGAAAATAACATAATCAAGTTAACACAACTTCCCCTTTGAACAAGACATAGAATTTAGCCTAGCATGGTTGTGGTAGATTCTTCAAGTTGCTTCATGAATTCCATTGTTGTTGATATTCTTGCTCTTGAAAATCTCCCAAGAATGCTCTATATTTTTCTCTCAATTTTCCTCAATGTCCAGCCTCCTTTTTGTGGTGATTTTCCTCCTTTAATACTCCCAAAATCGTGCCCTAGCTTTACCCCAAAGATAGACCTTGAATCGGATAAGGAAATTCCTTGGAGAGCAAGTTACGGCAGTAACTTTCCTTATTACGGCCGTAATTGGGATTCTGAAAATTTCCGGAATTTGGAAGTTACGGCCGTAACTTTGTCATTTACTGCCGTAAGTGTATTTCTGCCGAGAAGCGTTTGTGGTCGATGTTTTGATCATACCTTTCTTTCCCGAAGTCCGATTGTGGTGATTCAAGTTGCGTTGGAAAGAAAACTTAAATATCTACAATTCTTTGTGAAATATATCTTCCCAAATTCGAAAGTATTATATGATAAAATTGAGCTTCAATATATGACTAAAATTCATGATCATAATCCTTGCAGGTTTTTTATTTCTAACTTCACCCCAAACCTTCTTTGACCATAATTTTTGCATCTAATCTTCTTCCCACATGCCATTATTGATTTGGAGCTCTTTTATTAAGTCCTTGAAGTTTACTTCTTGATTTTTGGTATTTCTTTGGTCCTGTTTCTTTCCTTTTTGTTCTTTGCGATCCTGTATAACACAATAAATGAAAATGCATTAAACGATACTTCAATAGGATCAAACTAATAACAAAATAAGATAATAAGTGAATTAAATATATTCTAATAAAGCACTTATCAGTGGCCATCCATACGAAATCTTTGTTAATGACTATTTTAGAAATTTATTTTGTTGTAAAATTCTACTAAGGAATTGGAGTTTTGGTAAAATTCAGTTGTACCCTAATTTATCTTATAAATGGTGAGTAGTGCTTAGGATTTTGAATCAATATAAAAAAGAGTGAAAGGAGAGCAAGAGAAGATATGTGTCGATTTTCTCTTGTAAACTTCTTTTCATTGTAGTGAATTAATGCAACAGCAGGAGCTGATGTAATCTCATATTGAGTCGAACTTCTATAAATCTTTTGTGTTCTTGATTTATTTTCTGTAAATTGATTGCTCTGATGAAATAGAATTAGATTTTCTAATTCTCAACAAGCGATATCAGATCTTCTAGTTTTGATTGAGAGTAATGACTAGCGTAGGAAGAAAATCGCTAGTGATCGACAATTTTGGTGGTATGGATCTTTGGGCTATGGAGGATATTGTTCGGTTCGAATCCCGCAAGTGTACGGGATCGTTGACAAGTAATAATTGTGATGAGTTGAGAGTATCGTTCCCACGAGGAATAATGTTTAGTCCTAATTACTAGTTTATCGTCGACTCAATTAATGAAAACAATTAAAATAAAAAGATGATTTTGTTTGTCTATCTATTCTAAAAAATTGCAATAATTAAATAAAAACAAATGTTTGGGAGAAAAATATGAATGGAGAGCATGTATTGGAATCCGAATCCACTTGTTATCATCTATCTCAATTCAACAATTCGAAGTTTAAATAATTCATGTGTTGCTTGACAATCGATAATTCACATGCAATTAATTTTCTTTTCCAAGACAAATTAAATCTATCCCAAACATGAAACGAATCTATTCCTAGTCCGAATACGAATGTTTAGAACGCAGTAAATCACACAATTATCATTTAGATTGCACATGTCATAGTGTTATTCCTAACATCTAGTGTTCGTGTGTTGATCATGCAATGTTCAAACCTATTGTGACTTTTCCAAGACTACAAAAAGTAACCATATATTTAATTGGTGGCCAAACAATCAAATAATAACAATAAAGCATGCAAGATCAATTAAGACAACACAAGAAATTATTCAACTACTAGTTATCGAATCAAAATAAATTAATAACAAGTTTCATCTTCATCCAATACATAAGAGAATTTAGCCAACAACCATAATTGATAAATAATCAATAAAAAGATTGGTAAACATAACCCGATAGTGCATAATCCGCGCGCCAAATTCTCCAATTTGTATCACCAATCTGCCGAGTCCTCAATACCAGCCAAGTCTTCTTCTAATTCTGATTCCCAGCCGAATGACCTCTGTAAATTTATCCACCAAATTCAGCCCCTAACTTTCTTAATTACACAGCCGCTGCACTCCAATGTATATGCCCAGCAAACTCCCTAGTTCAGCCTCTAATTTTGTCTTCTAGCCAAGCACTATTCCACCAATATTCTTCCCCAATTAGTCTCCTCTAATTACTTCCTTTAATTTCCAGCAATTGCAGCCCTCAATTCCGCCAGCAGCCTTCAATTCAATTTCCCAAGAATTTACTCCTTTTACACTCCACCACCTTTGATTAATTCCAATTGACTTTTCCTCCAGCCTACGCCCTCTCTCCCTTTAATTCTTCCAACCAGCCGACCACCAATGTTAATCCTTAATTCTTGTCCCCCAAATTGAAAACAATTTTTGTGTATATTATATGTATATAACACTTTTCTTTCTACGGATGCTCTCTCTTTCTCTCTAATGCCTCAGCCGCTGACTCTCCTCCTCTCTGCCGTGTGTATATATCTGTTGACAAGTAATAATTTCCAAGAACTCGGCTGCTCTTCTCCTCTGTTTTTAACTCATGCTGCGCCCCTCTCTTTGTCTTTGCTCACACTCAGCCAACCACAATTCAATCTGCCTCTCACTCCCCCAAGCCGTGTGTGTATATATATATATATATATATACTCCCAAATCTCTCCTTTTAATTCAAAGCTGCGTGCACTGTCTCTTACGTCTCTCTCGGCTAACCTCCTCACCCAGCTGCGCACCCTCCTGTCGCTGACTCTCTTCTTTATTCCAATGTATTCTTTAGCCGACCACCTATGTTGGTGCCAATCTCCTTCTCTAATTTTATCACAAGCAGGCTCCTTTAATTCTTTGCACAGCCGAGCACTTCTCTCTCCCTTTGACCCCTCACGGCTGTGTGTATATATATGTATAAAACAAGAGACCAAAAAAAAACAATTAGGGTTATGTTTAAGGACTCAATTCCTCAAATAACTCAAATTGGTCCTTGTATTTTTAATTGTGCAATACATGTCTCCATTTATGTCACTTCGAGTTCCTCAATTTTTGGAAGTTGCACTTGAGTCCCACTTTGTCCCTTTTTTGTACGGCTTTAGTCCATTTTTTCCGTTTCGCATCCAAACGCATTCAAAATTTGATTTTTCCTAAAACAAACAAAATAAATATATAATTAGCAAAATAATATCCAAAAACACTTACAATTGTCTAAATTTAAAGCCAAGATAAGTACGCAAAACGTACTTATCAAACCCCCCAAACTTAAACTCTTGTTCGTCCTCGAATAAGATAGAATAAAACTAATGAATCAAAATAGTAAAGAACAAATAATTTTTCTATGTCAACATGTATACCATATGCCTCAATAATCCAGATCAATTTGTACTTTAGCAAGAGTTATGAACAATAAGGTAAAATAATTTTAGTTATCTCATGCCAGATTGTCAAGTGTGTGTGTGAATAGTCAATGTCAAACTCCTACTCATGTAAATGATATATTTAACATTGTGTAGCTTATTATGCAATATCAAGCCCGAATCCCATGTGGTCACCCTAATGAATCTAATGATTTCCTTGCATCGCTCATGGATGATCACAACTTACTACTTTTCTCTCGAATCCCAAGGTTCCTTCTATTCATGTGGTTTCTAAACATCCAAAATTTGCATTTTTCCACACTAGGTGGTCAGAATTAGCTAAGTCTGCCCAAACAATCAATGGTAAGCGGCTCCCTAATCCATGCCTTTAGTATCAAAGTCTCAATCAACAAGCTTATACTAAACAATATTTTTTTTTTAATGGACGACTTTTTCTTTTTATATCCATGTCTTTTACCATCTTTGTGCAATATTTTTCTCATTTGCGTTCTATGTGACCCCTGTAGCGAGCTTTAGGTCGGTGGCTCCCAAGCCAGACGGCTTTAGGGCACCAGGTTTGAAAGACCCCTCAGACTTAATTACTCGAGTCACACAGTCAACATCAAAAAGTTAAAGATGTTTTATTGTCTTATGTGTAAGTCCAATCTCCGTACTTGCTTTCTAATTGACCCTTGTAGCGAGCTTTAGGTCGGTGGCTCCCAAGCCAGACGGCTTTAGGGCACCAGGTTTGAAAGACCCCTTGGACTTAATTACTCGAGTCAAAAAGACATTTGAAGAGTAGAATAAGACCTTCAGCATTTTTCTGTTTTTATGCCGAAAATGGTTTATACTCGTTGACCAAGACCTCTTCATCCAATGACACATTTCAGGAACTACGGACCCTTAAAAGTTCAAGCCTACCTTCACCACTTCTTTCCACCCCCAAACTGCTCTTGAGCAAGTTTAGTTTCTAAGTTTTAAAGGTTGGGATGTCTCATCATCTAAGTTTAGGGATTATCAAGTCATTCCTAAGTTCAAATTGCATAAATTTACCTCACATGTATTAAACAAATCCCTACACAAGTAATAATCCAACAATGGCTATGTGCGCGTGAAGATGAAATCTAGCAAGTAGTAACTAGTTCATAAAATTCTTGTTTTCATGCTGTTCAAAATTCAAACCAAAGCAAAATTTGATCCATACTATATCCTAGGCAATATACATGTCAACAAGTTTTTCAATTTTTTTTTTTTTTTTTTTTGAATACATGCTGAATAAAAAGAAAATTTTAGCAGAAAAATGGACTACCTACCCCCAAACTTAAAATATACATTGTCCTCAATGTATCAGATCAAGTATATAAAAAGTATAACTAGGAGAGGTTAAAGGACTTCCCTGGTTGATCTGAATGTGATGGAGATATGCATTCCTAAAGTTCCCTGATCATCTTCCTTTTGCAGAATCAGTCCTATCGAGGCAGAAATGAAATTCAGACATTAGAAATGTTAATGGATGAAGATGTAAAAATAAATAAAACAATCAAACAAATAAATAAATAAATTAAACTAATGCGTATAAAACTAAATAAATAATAAGAGAAGAAAATTGGGTTGCCTCCCAACAAGCGCTTGTTTATAGTCATTAGCTTGACTATGATACTTTGGCTACTCTTTATTTGGATTTTCAAGTGGTAGGATTGTCTTCTCATTGGAGTAATCACCCCCCCAATAAGCTTTCAACCTCTGGCCATTAATCTTGAATCGTCTCAAATGATCTTGTGAAACAACCTCCACTGTCCCATAAGGATAAACAGCCACAACTGTGTATGGACCTGACCATCTGGATTTCAACTTCCCTGGAAAGAGCTTGAGGCGAGAATTGAACATCAAAACTTGTTGACCAACCACAAACTCCTTTTCTTTGATATGCTTATCGTGCCATTTTTTTGTCTTTTCCTTATACAACTTGGCATTCTCATATGCCCCCAATCTAAATTCGTCAAGCTCATTTAGTTGTAGGATTCTCTTCTGTCCAGCTGACTTCATATCAAAATTCAGCAAATGTGTTGCCCAATATGCTTTATGCTCAAGCTCTACTGGCAAGTGACATGCTTTTCCAAAGACTAACCGATAAGGGGACATCCCAATTGGTGTCTTGAAGGCTGTGCGATATGCCCATAATGCATCATCCAGCTTCTTTGACCAATCAGTGCGTGATGTATTAACTGTTGCCTCAAGAATTTTTTTTAGCTCTCTATTGGAAATTTCAACCTGTCCACTTGTCTGAGGATGATAAGGTGTTGCAACTCGATGTTTGACTCCATATTTAACTAACAATGCTGAGAATTGGCGGTTGCAAAAGTGTTTTCCTCCATCACTAATGATAGCTCGAGGTGTGCCATACCTTGAGAAAATGTTCTTCTTTATGAATTGTGTCACAACTCGTCCATCATTTGTTGGTAAAGCAACAGCCTCAACCCATTTAGATACATAATCTACAGCCACCAAAATATATTGTTGACCATATGAAGATGGGAACGGTCCCATGAAGTCAATGCCCCAAACATCAAATAACTCAACTTCTAAAATATTGTTTAAAGGCATCTCATTCTTCCTTGAGATATTCCCTTGTCTTTGGCACTTATCACACTTTTTCACTAATGTATAAGCATCCCTAAACAGTGTAGGCCAATAAAAACCAGATTGTAAGACTTTAGCTGCTGTTTTGGTAGCTGCGAAGTGACCCCCGTATGGAGCAGAGTGACAGTGTTCTAGAATATGTTCCTGTTCTTCTTCTGGCACGCAACGACGTATGATTTGATCTGGGCCTCTTCTATAGAGGAATGGATCATCCCAAAAGTAATGCTTAAGATCACTGAAAAATTTCTTCTTCTGTTGACTTGAATACTCTGGGGGAATCACAGCACTTGCCAAATAATTTACATAATCAGCATACCAAGGTGCTATCTCGATTTTCAAAAGAGTTTCATCTGGAAATACCTCATTGATTTCACCTGGAGGATTCTCTTCTTGCTGCTCCATGCGAGATAAATGATCAGCTACCAAGTTCTCACAACCTTTTTTATCCCTAATTTCCAAATTGAATTCCTGTAATAGAAGTATCCATCTGATAAGTCTTGGTTTTGCATCCTTCTTTTCAAACAAGTACTTCAGTGCTGAGTGGTCAGTGTATACTATCACCTTTGATCCAATCAAATAAGATCTGAATTTATCAAAGGCGAACACCACTGCCAAAAGCTCTTTTTCTGTGGTGGCATAATTTAACTGAGCTTCATCTAGAGTCCTGCTGGCATAATGAAGCACATGTAGGATTTTGTTCTTTCGTTGCCCCAAAACTGCTCCAATTGCATAGTCACTAGCATCACACATTAATTCGAATGGATAACCCCAATCAGGTGAAGATAACACTGGAGCCGTGACCAATTTTCCTTTTAAAGTATTAAATGCATCCAAACAATCCTCAGAAAAGTTAAAAGGGACATCCTTTTCCAACAGTGTGCAAAGAGGTTTGGTTATTTTTGAAAAATCTTTTATGAAACGCCGATAGAAACCAGCATGTCCCAAGAAACTTCTGATCCCTTTTACGGTACTAGGTGGAGGTAACTTCTCTATCACTTGTATCTTGGCCTTGTCCACCTCAATTCCTCTTGTTGAAATTAAGTGTCCTAAAACAATTCCTTCCTGAACCATAAAGTGACATTTCTCCCAGTTGAGCACTAGGTTAGTCTCTTCACACCTCTGCATCACTGTCTTTAAGTGACTTAAACATTCATTGAATGAAGACCCAAATACTGAGAAATCATCCATGAATACCTCAATGATATTACCCACCATATCAGAGAAGATGGACGTCATACATCTCTGAAAAGTAGCTGGAGCATTACATAGTCCAAAAGGCATTCTTCCGTATGCAAAAGTCCCATAAGGGCAAGTGAAAGTAGTTTTCTCCTGATCTTCTGGTGCTATGGGAATCTGATTATATCCCGAATACCCATCCAGGAAACAATAATGTGAATGCCCTGCAAGTCTTTCCAGCATTTGATCAATGAAAGGAAGGGGAAAATGATCCTTCCTAGTGGCATTATTGAGCTTGCGATAGTCAATGCAAACTCGCCAACCTGTTACTGTGCGTGTTGGAATGAGCTCATTATTTTCATTTGGGACCACTGTAATTCCTCCCTTTTTGGGAACTACATGCACAGGACTTACCCAATGGCTATCAGATATAGGATAAATCATTCCTGCATCCAACAATTTCAGCACTTCTGCTTTCACAACCTCCTGCATGTTTGGGTTCAATCTGCGTTGTCGTTCAATTGATGGTTTGAACTCATCTTCCATTAGAATCTTGTGCATGCAAAGGGAAGGACTAATTCCTTTTATGTCAGAAATTGTCCATCCAATTGCAGTTTTGTGATCTCGAAGAACTCTAAGCAATTGATCTTCTTCATTCTCAGAAAGAGAGTTAGATATGATAACTGGAAGTGTGTTCTTCTCTCCTAGGAATGCATATCGCAGATGAGGTGGAAGCTGTTTTAACTCAAGTGTTGGAGCCTTTTGAATAGATGGTACCGATTTCTCAGAACCTTCACTCAGCTCCAACATGGGTTGTTTTATGCATGGGGGAATTGCTTCCAAATCTCGAATGCATTTCTCCACTTTTTCAGAGGGACATGGACGTTTTCCAGAGTACATCATACAAGCCTCAAGCGGATCTTGATGGTGATCAAGCATGAACTCCTTTGTCACGACCTTGTCTATTGCATCAATTTGATAGCAGGATTCGACTTCATCTCCAAATTTGATTGCGTTGAAAACATTGATTTTTAATTCTTCATCATTGATTCTAAAAATCAATTGTCCCTTCTGCACATCAATCAATGCTCTACCAGTGGCTAAAAATGGACGTCCCAAAATGAGGGGGACGTCTCTGTCTTCTTCCATGTCCAAGATTACAAAATCTGCTGGAAAAATGAATTTATCAACTTTTACCAGAATATCTTCCACTATCCCCCTAGGGTGTTTGATTGACCTGTCAGCTAGCTGTAGGGTGATAGTAGTGGCTTTTGCTTCCCCCAAACCAAGCTTCTTGAAAAGAGACAATGGCATCAAATTAATGCTTGCTCCTAAATCACAAAGTGCATCATCCACAAACTTGTTACCAATATTGCAGGGAATAATGAAACTCCCAGGGTCTTTCAATTTTGGTGGTAACTTGTGTAATAGTCTAGCACTGCAATCCTCCGTCAACATCACAGTTTCATTCTCCTCCAGCCTTCTCTTGTTTGACAATATGTCCTTCATAAACTTAGCATAGCTGGGCATTTGTGCCAAGGCATCTGCAAATGGTATGTTGATGTGCAATTTCTTGAACACCTCCAAAAATTTTGCAAATTGTTTATCAAGCTTGTGTCTTTGCAACCTTTGTGGGAATGGAATAGGAGGTACATATGCCTTTACAGGAACAGTTGCTTTAACTTGTGGAGCTTCTGAAGCTTCTTCTTGATTTCCTTTTATTGAGTCGTCGAAGTGGTCCACTTGTTCCTTTTCAGTAATAGGTACCTTCTCTGTAGCAATTGGTGGTCTCTTAACAGTTATTTCAGGTAGTTGTATACCACTTCTAGTGGTGATAGCTTGTACCTGTTCCTTAGGATTTTTCTCGGTGTTGCTTGGTAGAGTTCCTTGATTTCTGCTTGTTAATGCTACAGCCATCTGTCCCATTTGATTTTCCAAATTTTTTATAGCTGCCTGTTGGTTTTGAAAAACTTGTTCAGTCTTTGCCATGTACTGTGCAAACATGTCTTCCAACGATGGCTTCTTTGGTTGCTGTTGTTGTTGAGGTTGAAAACCTGGTGGTTTTGTTTGAAAATTTCCTTCATGACTTTGACTTTGATTGTTAGACCAAGAGAAATTTGGATGATTTCTCCACCCTGGATTATAGGTGTTGGAATAGGGGTTATTTTGATACTTCTGAAAATTCTGGGCATAGTTGACACTCTCGCATTGCATTCCATGTGTTGAGGCTAAAGGACAACTAGCTGTAACATGATCTGCCCCGCATCCTTCGCAAATTGGTGTTGGTTGTTGCACCATGTTCACAGGTCGAGTTAAATTGTCCAGCTTTTTTGAAATCACTTCCATTTGGGCTGCCAATTGCGTAACTGCATCGACATTGTGGACACCAGATACTTTTCTTGGAATTTCCCTTTCAGTAGGCCACATCGCCTGGTTCTCCGCAATTCTCTCATATAGTTCATGTGCTCGGTCAATATCTAATCTCATTACCGATGCTCCTGCCGAAGCATCAAGCATATTGCGGTATTCAGGATGCAATCCTAAATAAAAGATGTAAACCTGAGCATTTTTTGGTATGTCCAAATTTGGACACTTTCTAAAATAGTCCTTGAATCTCGTCCATGCCTCAGGGTAACTCTCAAGGTCTCGTTGTTTGAAAGTGTGAACTTCATTTCTGATTTGGAGAACTCGAGATGGAGGGAAAAATTTCATGGTGAATTTTTGCACCATATCATTCCAAGATACAATGCTTCCAGGAGCTAATGAGCGTAGCCATTCCCTAGCATTATCTTTTAAAGTATGGGGAAACAAACGCATTCGAAAAGCGTCTGCTGACATCCCTTCGTGACTGATTACATCGCATAGCATTAAAAAGGCTTGAATGTGCTCATGCGGATTTTCAGTTGCCTTACCAAAGAACTTGATGTCTTGATGATTTTGAAATAAGTTTATGACATCAGGTCTAAGGTGGTAATTTGCCTGCCCGAATGGTGGATAAACAATAGTTTGTTGTACAGGGGCGGGCGCGGGATTTACATAATCCCCAACCAGCGCTTGAGCATTATCGTGAACTGCTCCTGGTTGAATTTGCACTTCTTGCTCATGAGGAGCAAGTGGCAATTGATTTTGATTTTGATTATTTGCCATATCCCTATTTTCTCTTTGTTCTCTTCTACATTGTCTAAAGGTTCTCTCTATTTCAGGATCTATTGGTAATAGTTCAGGCTCGTTAAAACCTAGCATATACTACTCAATGACCAATGTGAAGAGAAAAATAAGGAATTATGAATAACCAAAACAAAGTAACAATAAAAATAAAAATAATGAAAACTAAAAATTAAAAATCAAAATTTAATTGAATTAAAGGTAAACTAATTATTATACTAAATCCGTTATTCCCCGGCAACGGCGCCAAAAACTTGTTCGGTTCGAATCCCGCAAGTGTACGGGATCGTTGACAAGTAATAATTGTGATGAGTTGAGAGTATCGTTCCCACGAGGAATAATGTTTAGTCCTAATTACTAGTTTATCGTCGACTCAATTAATGAAAACAGTTAAAATAAAAAGATGATTTTGTTTGTCTATCTATTCTAAAAAATTGCAATAATTAAATAAAAACAAATGTTTGGGAGAAAAATATGAATGGAGAGCATGTATTGGAATCCGAATCCACTTGTTATCATCTATCTCAATTCAACAATTCGAAGTTTAAATAATTCATGTGTTGCTTGACAATCGATAATTCACATGCAATTAATTTTCTTTTCCAAGACAAATTAAATCTATCCCAAACATGAAACGAATCTATTCATAGTCCGAATACGAATGTTTAGAACGCAGTAAATCACACAATTATCATTTAGATTGCACATGTCATAGTGTTATTCCTAACATCTAGTGTTCGTGTGTTGATCATGCAATGTTCAAACCTATTGTGACTTTTCCAAGACTACAAAAAGTAACCATATATTTAATTGGTGGCCAAACAATCAAATAATAACAATAAAGCATGCAAGATCAATTAAGACAACACAAGAAATTATTCAACTACTAGTTATCGAATCAAAATAAATTAATAACAAGTTTCATCTTCATCCAATACATAAGAGAATTTAGCCAACAACCATAATTGATAAATAATCAATAAAAAGATTGGTAAACATAACCCGATAGTGCATAATCCGCGCGCCAAATTCTCCAATTTGTATCACCAATCTGCCGAGTCCTCAATACCAGCCAAGTCTTCTTCTAATTCTGATTCCCAGCCGAATGACCTCTGCAAATTTATCCACCAAATTCAGCCCCTAACTTTCTTAATTACACAGCCGCTGCACTCCAATGTATATGCCCAGCAAACTCCCTAGTTCAGCCTCTAATTTTGTCTTCTAGCCAAGCACTATTCCACCAATATTCTTCCCCAATTAGTCTCCTCTAATTACTTCCTTTAATTTCCAGCAATTGCAGCCCTCAATTCCGCCAGCAGCCTTCAATTCAATTTCCCAAGAATTTACTCCTTTTACACTCCACCACCTTTGATTAATTCCAATTGACTTTTCCTCCAGCCTACGCCCTCTCTCCCTTTAATTCTTCCAACCAGCCGACCACCAATGTTAATCCTTAATTCTTGTCCCCCAAATTGAAAACAATTTTTGTGTATATTATATGTATATAACACTTTTCTTTCTACGGATGCTCTCTCTTTCTCTCTAATGCCTCAGCCGCTGACTCTCCTCCTCTCTGCCGTGTGTATATATCTGTTGACAAGTAATAATTTCCAAGAACTCGGCTGCTCTTCTCCTCTGTTTTTAACTCATGCTGCGCCCCTCTCTTTGTCTTTGCTCACACTCAGCCAACCACAATTCAATCTGCCTCTCACTCCCCCAAGCCGTGTGTGTATATATATATATATATATATATATACTCCCAAATCTCTCCTTTTAATTCAAAGCTGCGTGCACTGTCTCTTACGTCTCTCTCGGCTAACCTCCTCACCCAGCTGCGCACCCTCCTGTCGCTGACTCTCTTCTTTATTCCAATGTATTCTTTAGCCGACCACCTATGTTGGTGCCAATCTCCTTCTCTAATTTTATCACAAGCAGGCTCCTTTAATTCTTTGCACAGCCGAGCACTTCTCTCTCCCTTTGACCCCTCACGGCTGTGTGTATATATATGTATAAAACAAGAGACCAAAAAAAAACAATTAGGGCTATGTTTAAGGACTCAATTCCTCAAATAACTCAAATTGGTCCTTGTATTTTTAATTGTGCAATACATGTCTCCATTTATGTCACTTCGAGTTCCTCAATTTTTGGAAGTTGCACTTGAGTCCCACTTTGTCCCTTTTTTGTACGGCTTTAGTCCATTTTTTCCGTTTCGCATCCAAACGCATTCAAAATTTGATTTTTCCTAAAACAAACAAAATAAATATATAATTAGCAAAATAATATCCAAAAACACTTACAATTGTCTAAATTTAAAGCCAAGATAAGTACGCAAAACGTACTTATCAGATATATATCGAGATTATCTATACAGTAAAAAATTGCAACCATTTTTGAATGAAAATTATAAAGAAATGAATGACAACGACTATAAACTCATTGATCGTCAGTTATTGGGTATGATCCTATTGTTATTGTCGAAGAACTTTGGTCACAACGTGTCGATGGAGAAAGTTATGGCAGATTCGATGAAGGTGTCATCATATATGTATGAGAAGCTATTTACGTGTAATAATGTACATCTTATGAAGGAATTATTTAATTTAAAGATGGTTAAAAGTGCTCCAACTAGAGAACGTCTCAATAAATTGAATACAGTTATCAATTAGTTGGTCTCAGCTGAGTAAAATTCAATGATGAGGTATGTGCCCTAATCTTATTTACATCGTCATCAAATAGTTGGAACATATGAGAGTTATAGTCAGTAACTCCATAGGAAATGTGAAACTGAAATAGAGTGAAGTTTGTGATATTATTCTTGCTGAGTAGGGGTGGACAAAAAAACTGAATCCGAGAAAATCGAATTGGAACCCAGAAAATCGAATTGGAACCCAAAAAAAAAAAAAAACCAAAACCGAAATCGATTGGTTCTTTAAGAGAAAAATGAGAACCAAAATCGATAAATGAAGAATCGAAAACCGATCGGTTCCTATTTGAAAACCGTAAACCGAATCAAGAATTGAACATTCTTAATTTAAAAATTAAATCCACGTAACACTTTTGACATTTTATATGTTACTTTACATGATAGAGACTACAAATCCAGCTTACTTAGATGTATTATGATAATTGTTGAATTGTTCATATCGTGTTGCATCTTACATGAAATACTTTGCACTAATTTTAGAAGATTGGATGTCTGGTCTCTCTCTCTCTCTCTCTCTCGCACTGGTTCAATGCATTTTTTTCGTGTAGTATTTACAAATTAAGGAAATGACTCTTGTGTTGATATGCATGAACAAATTTTAAGAAGAATGTGTGGTTTGACATGTATGTGACTTTTGTGGAAGTGAATTAGTGAATTATGGTTTTACATTGAAATATGAGATAAGAGTTTATTAGAAATCGTTTGTTATCTTCGAATTATACCTAGGTTCAAATTACTTAAATGATTTATGTTATGGTAAAGGTGTCTATATGCCATCATTATCATTTTTTTAGTTCGGATGATATTGGCATTCCAGCGTAAGCAGTAGATAGAACAATAGAAGATGAAAATCCTACATTTCTAATTGCTACTGGAATATACAGAATATTATAACTGTATTTAGTGTCTTTAGAACCCGAATATTCAATTTGAATAATTTACCACATGGATGGATTCGTTTGGGAAATTTTGATTCAACACTTATTTGTTTTTTGCACACATTTTCACATTTGCTCAAAGTTAATTTTTTAATAAAAGAACCGAAACCGAAATTGTTCGGTTCTTGAGTTTTGAGAATCGGAATAGAAACCGAACCGAAATTTTTGGTTCGGTTCCAGTTCCTTCAATAACCGAACCGAAAACTGAAACGCCCACCCCTATTGCTGAGTAAGTTCGAAGAGGAGATTCTTGAGAATTTTCAACATCGAATCCTACCATAAATATCGAGAACGGAGTTAGGGGGTTTCAAGGAAAAGTTCATTTAAAACAACGATTGAAAGTGAAGGAATGGTAGAAGCATGTCCCATCAGAATAAAAATGCAAAATTCTAGAATTGTGGCAAGACTAGTCACATGAAGAAGAATCTCAAAGCACAATGATTATGAAAAGCTTTATTGTTGGAAATTATGGAAAAGTAGATCTTGCTGATGGAGTACCTTGGACATTGTTAGTATTGTCGATGTTAGTTTGAGGATGCCAATAGGTCTATATGGAAAATTCATGAAATGAAGCATGTACCTGAAGTGATGTAATTTGATCTCAGATGGACAACTCTATGATGGTCATAATGTGAATTTCAATAAAAAAAACAATTAAGGGAGATTATTGCTCAAGGAAATAAATCTAAAAATCTATTCATTATTTCCAATTGTATAGACATGAATGCAAATTCAACTGTTAGTTCTGATTTTATCCATTGTAGGTTGTGACACATGATTGAGAAGAGAATGAAGTGCTTTAGTCTAAAGGAAAACTCTCGAAATCAAAATATGTTGAACATGGTTTTTTTGAAGGCTGTATTTTTTACAAGCAAGAAAACGTTAATCTCTCTAAAATCGAAAGGAAGATTTAAACTACAAAGTTGGAATTGATTCTTATGGATGTATGGTGACATTAATCTGTTACTTTCCTTCGTAGTTCAAATTATTGTATGACATTTGTTGATGACTCAAGCACGATGGCATGGTTCTACTTTCAAAATAATAAATTTGATGTCTCTGATGCCTTCAATATACGAAAAACGACGATTGAAAATAAGACATATATAAAAGTGAAGTGTTTATAGACAGATAATGGTAGAGAGTATGTACATGATAATTTCAAAAAATGATTTGCTGATAATATATTCAAGATGAAGAAAATTTTCTAAGAACATCTCAACAAAATGGTGTGGCTGAGAAGATGAATAAGACTTTAATGAATTTGCCAGAAGTATGAGATTACCAAAGATTTTTTTTGCCGTGTTTGTAAAAAGTGCAACTTATATAATCAATAGAGGTCCTTCAATACCATTTAACTGCAAAATACCAGAAAAAGTTTAGAGCAGTAAAGAGGTAAAAATTTCACATTTAAAGAATTTTTTTGTATCAAGTTCTAAAGTTAGGACACCTGAGAAGATCTCGTTGAAAAATCTTTCAGTTATTGAGTTAAAGAATGCTGATGTGAAAATCAAGAAAATATAGAACCAGAAATACATGAAAACACCATTGTAACTTAATCAAGAAGAACCAACAGAACTACTAGAACTCTGCATAATTATTCTCCAGATTGCATTATATTCTATTGACTAATAGAGGTTAATCAAAAAGTTATAGTGAAACTATACAGATTGATGAATCATTCAAGTGGAAGTTAGCCATGATGAATGATATGGACTCATTATTTTTAAATCAGACATAGGAATTGACGAAGTTACCAAAAAGAAAGAAGACTTCGCAGAATAAATAAGTTTATCGATTAAAAGAAGAATATGAATGACACAAGTGATATAAAGTAAGACTAGTTGTAAATACATTTCAACAAAAATAAGGCATTATACTGATATTTCCTCTTTTGTGGTGAAATTAACTACATATAAAGTAGTACTTTATTAATGGTAAATGAAGAATTGCACGTTAAAAAAAAAAACCTCTTATTCGATTTGGAGGAAGAAATTTACAAGATGCACTCACAAGGTTGCAAAGTAAAGGAAAATAAGAAACCGGCGTGCAAAATTTTAAATAGTTTCTATAGTCTTAAACAAGTTTCAAGACAATTGTATAAGAAATTTGATAGTTTTATGGATAGTAATGGCTTCAGAAGTGTTAGGTGAGATCAATGTTGTTGTGTAAAGAACATTGATAACTCTTATATTATTTTGCTGCTATATGTTGATGATATGGTGATTGCAGGTGCTTACAAACAAGAAATAGATACGTTGAAAATGTATTTATTAAAGGAGTTTGTAATAAAGGATTTTTTTGTTGCAAACACAAATACTTGGGATGAGAATTTTTATGGACAAAGATGACTTGAAGTTATCACATGTTGAGTATATGAAGAAAGTGCTAATTCATTATGGATGATGCGAAACCAACAAGTACTCATTTGGATAGTCACTTTAGGCTATCAATGAGCAGATCTGCAGAGCAAGAGCGAACCTACATGACCAAAGTACATTATTCCTTCGCTATTGGTAGTCTTATGTATATCATGGAAAAAGAGTTGTGAGTAGATAAATGAGCAATCTAGAAAAGAAAATTAGGAGAAAGTAAAGCGGATTCTCAGATACTTAAGAGGTACTTTAGATTCGTTCTTATATTTCAAAAAAAAAAAAAATCAAATTTGGGATTACAAGGCTATAAACACTGACATGACTGGGAATCTTAATAGATAAAAGAGAACTACTAGATATATATAACTTTGGATAATATAACAATTAGTTGGGCGTCTAAGTTGTAGAAGATCGTCGCTCTTTCTAATATTGAGATTGAGTATGTTTCTGTAATTGAAGTCATTAAAGAGATGATATGGTTGCTGTCTGTTTTAGAAGAATTAAAAGTCACAAGTATGAAAAAGAGTGTGTTGCATTGTGACATTCAGAACTCTATTCATTTAGCAAAGAATATTATTTATCATGTAAGGACAAAGCATATACAAGTACTTTATCATTTCATCATATCAACTTTGGAGAATGAAATCTTAACACTTAAGAAAATTCAAGAGATTTAGAATCCTGCAACATGTTGATGAAGATTGTTCTGAACAAGAAATTGAAGATTTGTGCAACTTCAGTAGGACTTCTATTTTGAGAAATGAGAAGTTGTTGTCACCGCATATAAGTCATTGAAGATTGATTTTTCTCCAAGTGAGAAATTGTTAAATTGTGGAGCATAATTATTTTTAATCCTAATTATTGTTACTTTGCAGAGCAGTATGTGTGTTAACCTCCGCGGTGAGATATATGTGGGGTTGGAAGGAGGCCTCCCTCCCGGGGGTGCAAACACCCTACAAAAATTTCATTAGGATTGCTTTTGTGTTCTAGTAAAATTCTATTTAGGACTTAGAGTCCTTAAAAAATTGATTTTGTCCTAATTTATCTTATAAATAGGGAGCAATATTTAGTCTTTTGAATCATCATCAAGAGAGAGAGAGAGAGAGAGAGAGAGAGAGAGAGAGAGAGAGAGAGAGAGAGAGAGAGAGAGAGAGAGAGAAATTAGAGAAATATGTGTGTATTTTCTCTTGTAAACTTCTATGCATCATAGTGAATTATTGTAGTGACGAAAAATGACGTAGTCTCACATTGACGTAAATCTCTATAAATATGATTTTTTCTTGGTTGTTTATTTTTATTTTTTGCAAATTGATTGCTCAACAAATAGAGTTAGAATTTATAATTCTCAACGCGTACTTTATTATAACCACCTTTGAATACTCTAGTTTGAAATATTTATATAGATAAAAGGTGGATGGTCCTTACCAAGACTTTTGCTTATCCTATCCGAAATTTACCATGGATAGAGGGGGGGTAGCGAACTTTAGATACAGATTGATGTGATTCCTTTTGGGAAATGTGACGAGAATGCGGAATAAACAATATATTAAAGCAGAAAAGATCTAAATCCAGAAATAACAAGAAACCAATTAAACAATAAATAGAGAAGATAGATTTAGATGATAGGGCATTGACTCAATATTCACGACGCAAGATTGACGATGCGGAATAAGAACCAAGGTTGTTAAATGCTACAAGGATTGTCCAACTCCTTGATAAGTTCGGGTTGGAACGCCACAAAGATTTCAAGAATCTTTGATAAGTTCAATGGGTGTTCTTGATGAACAAGAAAAGAAATTCTCATTTTTCTAGAGAAGAACTTCAATTTGATTCAAAATAATGTCAAAAGTTAATTACCACAATAATAAAAAGAAAACATAATATAAGGAAAAAAAGACCTAATACTAACCCTAGCCACTAAAGGGTTCAAAAATATGAAATATAATTATTAAAACGGAAAATAATTAAAAATTCCTGAAATTTGGAGTTGGTAGAGCTGCGCTGGCAGAACTTGACTTTCGATCGTAAGTCGTAACTTTGAAGCAGAAATTTAGTTACGGTCGTAAGTGTGTGCATTACGGCTGTAACATCACGATTGAGTCCCTTTTTGTCCTCTGACTTGAATTTTGGCTTTCACCAATTCGGGCTAGTCTTGGAACATCGTTTATCACTCCATGCTTGGTATCTCGAGGTCTCGAGTTTGTATTTGTCATTTGTTTCCTTGAACCATGATCTCTTGGTTGATTTCCTATCAACAGTCTCATCATCCGTCATTCTAGTTTCTTCAAACCTAGTGGTAACATTTGCAATTTAGAATTTTTAACAGCCTGAGTTCCCTCATGTGTGGTCTGCAAAATATTTAAAACCTCTTTAGCTACCTCACACATGGATATTATCCTAAATTCTTCCTGAGAGACAGCCATAAATAGGGCATGTAAGGATTTGTTGTTCCAATTGCACTCATCTTTCTCATTCCCAGTCCAATTTGCTATGGGTGTGGGGGTAACTACGTCAGTAACAATAGGAGATAGTTCTGACCATCCATTTAAAACACTATGCCATACTTGTTCATCTATGGACTTTAAAAAGGCTCTCACCCTAACTTTCCAATAAGGGTAATTTGATCCATCAAAGAATGGCGGGACAAATAATGAACTACTCATCTAGACAAAATTAAGGTCAGGACACAAAACTAGGCTCTGATACCAATTGAAAGTTCTAGGTTACCCCAAATAGTTCGACCTTAATGCGCAATAGTCACTATTAAAACAAGCACGTCAGTTTTAATAGTTTTTAGATGATTAAACATACAAGCCCAATTATCCTATATTTGAATGACACAGTCGAATATCATAAAGTAGTGAATAACACAATGATGACGGAGAAACCCAACGTGGGAGCCAGCTACCTCCACTATAAGCAATTTTGGTTACAGTTAAATTTATCCAGCTTCCGCTGCTAGACAATGCAAATCTACCCCTTAACCCAAGATACAGCTACCTCCAGCAGCTTCGAGATCTTGATGCTTCTTCCAATTAGATACCCTCCCCATCCTTGTTAACTTCCTGCACTTGTAGTCCAACGTTCTCCAACCTCTAGCAACTTTGAAGTTTCACAATTGAAGAAGTAATCCTTATGTCAAAGGATGTGTGAATTTTAGGTATGAAATGGTTCTTGGATCTCTAAAGAATGAAAAGAATGAATAGAAATATGTTATAATGTTTAGGCTCAATAAACAACCATAATAAATTCGTGCTAGGACTTGAGTATAAATAGGAAAAGGTTTGGAAGTATTTGGGCCGAACAAAATCGTTGAAAAATGCGTATTAGGGCACAGAATAGGTTCTGACGGCTCGAGTGCACATCGAGCGGAATTTGGGTGCTCAGAAACTAGAAAAGACTCTCGAGTGCAATTCGAGGTTAATTCAAGCGGCTTCAGTATCTTGCTCATAACTTTCTATCCTAAAGTCCGATTGAGGTGATTCAAAGTTCGTTGGAAAGTTAAGTCAAAGTTCTACATGCTTCCAGAAATAGTGGTTTCCAAATTCGAATGTTTGCTATGCGAAAATCGAGTCTCAACCTTTCACTGAAAATTTGGATCATTATCCTTGCGGGATTTGGATTCATCTTTAACTTCTAATTGCATCACAAGTATTCTTGAATACTTCTTTTTTCTTTTTGACTCCAAATACTCAACTTTGACTCTAATTGGGACGTTATAAATGAGTCAATTTGTTCACGGAATTGCCAATTACATCAAAAACCTAACAATCTCCCCCTTTGGCATTCCATGACAAAACATTGTATTAAAGTCAAAATAGTAAATAAACTTTGTACACTACCCAAGCTCTTTTGTCTCTTCCATTCCTTGTAATACCTGCTACCTGACATAAAAAAAAAAAAACTCAAATACCAAGTGTAAAAGTACGTGATACAGGAATATAACAATTGAAGCACATAATCATAAATATATGCATGCTAGTTTAAGATGTGATATAAATGTCAATTAAAAACACCAACCAAAACATTTACACCATTAAACATCAAACCTCAAACAGCTATGCAATATGGAATGAAATGCAAAACAAATTCTCCCCCATAACTGCAATACTGCAAACTCGAGATTTTATGCAATAGGATATGTATCTATGTCTCTCCTCAACGACCTCTAACACATAGCATTCATGCAATGCCAATGTAGAATTGAATTTCATGCAACACTTTTTGAATCCATACATTTTTCTCCCCCTTACAAATGACAAGGGGTGCAATTTTCAAATCAAAATTTTTTAGCATAATTATGGAACAACTTAAAAATGATGTATTTGACATGCATAAGTATAATTAATAAATGCAAACTCTTCCCACATACTTAACCCAAGTTAAAATGAAGTAAATTGTATAAGCGACTCATGTATGTAATGTGCCACTAATTCTTCGTAAGTAAGACTCCAACATAAATTTGAAAGAAAGAACTTGCAAAACATCACTATCAATAAGCTTATTCCCCTACTTATAAAAGTAAAAACATTATAATGCAAAGTAGGACCTTAAAATTTAAGCTCATTTGCAAATTTATATCAAACTCCCCCTTACTTCAAGCATATTTTCCAATAAATTTCAAGCTTTATCAAGCTCATTATTTTTCATCTGAAGTGCAAGTTCCCCTCATTAGGCAAATAAGATAACCCTTGTAACGAGCTTTCGACCGATTAACCCAAGTCACTTGACCATAGGCACCAGGTGATGAAGCACCCCTCAAGCTTAATAACTCAAGTCAAATAGGCACCGAAGAAGAACATTAAGATATGAACATTTTTATTACAAGGGAATTTATAAGAGCTTAGGTTTGCAAAATTGGCCAATCCATATTCAAAGTTATCTTACCAACAAGTGACTACCATCCCAAATCTCACGCATGCAATTAAGTCTCACTTACAATATTAAAGTGTGTGCAGTGCAGATGGTACATGAAGACACTTATACTAAGTACTTCACAATAACCTAAACAAGTAATGAAAATTATGATACAGCTCATTAAACAAACCTAAATATGGTTACAATACACAAGTTTAAGTAAGTTTCACGTGATGCTGTAGAGATACCCAATTAAAACAAACCGTTTTTGTTGTTTTTCAAATTTCCAATGTTTTTGTGCTTTCCAAAATATTTCAATGTTTTTAGAATTTTCCAATGTAGAAAGTATGATAATGCATCACACAAAAAATAAAAATAAAATATCAAGCACACATCAAAAACAAAAACAAAAATAAAAATATGCAAGTGCCAAAACAATCATAAAAATGTACATGCAAGAAATTAAAAAACTATCTAAAAAGCAAGTAAATAAATAGGATGCATACAACAATAAATCATGTTATAAACACATGCATGCATTAAAATACCCAGTCAGTTAGGTATTGACATGCTCTTTCTTATCCTTAAGAGCATTGTGACCAGTATTCAGATTTCTTTGATCATTCTTCTTCACCCATTCCTGTCTAGTATCAGAAAACTTACCAGACATTTGTATCACCAATTTGGTTAACATGTTAACTTGATCAGCAAGAAATTTAACTTGACCAACAAAATCCTAATTATGATTCCTATAAAATCTCATGTTATGCTTTATGTTCAGGATATGATGACATCTTGGATGTATGTGACCTAACTCACCACAATGAAAACAAGTAGGGATAAATGTGGTCTTAGATGTACTAGCAATGTTCTTACCAAAATCTAGACCATCCTTATTACCAGTAGGCTTGCTCATTCCTAAAATATTTTCTAAGTTGTCAGAACTACTAGAAAAGGAAAGGAATTGAGCTCTGGAATGTTCAAGTTCGCTTAACAGATTGTTAACTTAGATTTCTAAATTTCCTTTCTCAATGCTCAGCTCACTAGCTAACCTGGAGTTCTTTTCAAGATCACTTTCTAGACACAAAACCTTCTTTTCTAAGGTCCCTCTCTCATTAGTCACAACCTGCAATTTGCTATTGGACTCTTCTAGTTTGACCATTAAGCCCTCCTTTTCTAGCTCAATATTATGCAATTTCCTAAAAGCAGCTTCACTTTCTTCAACTTAAGACATTCTAAATATAGCTGGTCAAATGCCTCGTGTATATCCTGCTCATCTTCAACTTCTTCTTCTTCAGATGACTTACCACTCTATGGACGATCACTCTTCTTACTAGCACTCTCAGATTCACTCTTAATCCTAGAAGTGAAAGCCATGTACTTTCGACTCTCCTCATGGGTGGACTCATCACTTTGGTTACCTGATTCAGACTCGCTATCAGTTAGAGTTGCATTCATAGCCTTGTTAGGCTTCTTTCTACTAGGACATTCAGCTCTCATATGCCCAAATCTTTGACACTCATGACACCTCACATGCTTAGGTACTTTTTTGGACTCTCCGGTTTTTCTTTTATCCCTCTTACTCTTTCTAAATTTACTAGAGTCACCCTAGAATTTCCCAAATTACCCTTTCTTAGACTTAAATAATTTTTTGAATTTTTTGATCATGTAGGCAACATTCTCATCTTTAACACTTTCATCAGAGGAATCAAAATCATCATCCCTAGAGGTGTTCATGGAAATAGACTTAGATTTGACAGGTTTATCTAAAGTAAGCTCATAAGTCTGAAAAGATCCTACTAGTTCTTCAAATTTTATGATGTCAATGCCCTTAATCTTTTCAATGGCTGTAACCTTTGGTCTGAAATGCTCAGGTAAGGATCTAAGAATTGTTCTCACAATTTTGGACATGGGAATCCTTTCACCTAGGTTGAAACTAGAGTTGACTATGTCATTTAGGCTCGCATAGAAGACATCAAAAGTTTCATCATCCCTCATTCTAATTTCTTCAAACCTTGTGGTCAACATTTGCAGTTTAGAATTTTTAACAGCCAGAGTTTCCTCATGTGTGATCTGCAAAATATCCCAACCTCTTTAGGTACCTCACACATGGATATTCTCCTAATTTTTTTTCTGGGAGACAGTCATAAATAGGGCATATAAGGCTTTGTTGTTCCAATTGCGCTCGTCTCTCTCATTCCAAGTGTAACGCCCCGAGTTCTAAATACCACGTTCGTCACGTCATCGTCTCCTATAACTTATAAAATAATGATTTAGCGGAAGAATAATACATTTTTCCTCATAATTGACTACAGTTAAATAAAACCAAACATTAAATAAAATTTAATAATTTAGAATTTCTTGAAATAACAATTGAAATCGCTCATTATTTTCTAAATAAGAAATCATTTAATATAGATATAAAATTTGCTAGCATTCAAAAATTGAGCATAAATAAAATAAATTTTCTAATATTTAATTATTATTGCCACCACGTCCATCCCTTGCCTCCATCTCCGATATCTGCAAAAGCTGTTAAAAATGGAATGAGCATTTCGAAAGAAATACTCAGTAGACTCATCGCCAATAATTAATTTACAGAATAATTGAACACATAATTATGCAACTAATATAGTGATCACATCATCATAATAATAGGCTATTTAAAAATCATAGGGTATGGGTAGTCTCGTCTCGTCTCGTCTCATGCATTTAAGCATTTAAGTTATGCATAACTACATTAATTTCTCATGCATTCAAGCATTTAAATTATGCATAACCACATTCTGATTTTTATCTCATAAGAGATATTCTAGTCTCATACATCAAAGCATTTAAATCACGTAAAGTACATATAACACATGCAATTATAATCTAAACTAATTAGTGGGAGCGGGTCTACCTTATTTCTCGAGTTTTTTGAACGGGAAAAAAGTCAATCTTCTAAACGTCCAAACGCATCGTCTGGCCAATATATAAAATAAATCTTAAACTAATATTTTGGAATTCAAATGTTTTAAAATAAAAGAGTTTTTAAAAGAAGAATAAAAATTTAGGGTTTAAAATGAAAATCACTCATAGTTGGGTTTTGAACAAAGTCGGGACCAAAATAAATGATTCTGAAAACTATTAGGCTGACTCGTATGAATTTCAGAAATCTTGGGGACTAAATAATTTAATTTCAAAACAATTGGGGCTAAGATAACTGATTTGCAAAACTTAAGTGCTGGATAAAATATTTGCAAAGCTTTGGACTAAAATACCACACTTTAGAAAGTTAGGGGCTGATGGAATAATTTTGTGAAATCAACTTTAATAACATGAAATCCCTTTCTCTTTATTGGAACAAAGAGGGAGATGATGAGTGAGGTCGCGATCGACGAAGAGGCTTCGACCTCTTCTGGGTTCAAGGCTGTCGAAGCCTTTCGCCGGCATTACGCCGATGGCATCGCCGCCATCGAGGGGTGGCGAAGACGGAGGGCGTAGGAGCGACAGAAGGAGGGCGAACGGTGATGGTTTGTGCGATTTTGGGCACGAAAACCGGGGCTGGAAAATTGTGGTTTCTAGGTGATAATCTGGCCAAAATGGTTTAGACGGTTGAGGTAAAGTTTGGATTACTATGATTCTTGAATTTTCTTGGGTTTGATTTTGGAATTTCTTCTCTTGGTTTGGGTTTTTGATTGGGTGAAGTGGGCTGTGGTGATGTTGGTTGAATATGGCGGTGATGGTGGTTTGTGTGGTTGTGGTCGGGGAATGTCTTGGCAACGGTGCTGACTTTCAAGAGCTGTTAGGTGGTGGTGGTGCTTGGTATTAGTGGTGGAATCAGTGTTGGAAAAATTTTGGGCATTGGTGGTGGTGGACGTTCATGGTTGGCATTCAGATTTCTGAGGTGCAGTGGCAAACGTTTCTTGGGTTGGAGGTGGTTCGGGCGATGCTTGTGAAGACGGAAGTTGGCTGTGGCATGTTTGAGGTGGTTGGTGTTGCCCAGTTGTTGACATTGGGGTTCGGGGAATGAATTGTGGCTCGTTAATGGTTAAAGGAAAAAAACATACTTAGGGGAATTGAACTTTGAAAGGTGTCGTGATTTGGACTGAGGGAACATGTGTGTATATATAAATTGGTATGGGAGGTGTTATAGTTGGAATAAAATATTGAAATATGAAAATGTTTGATTTAGAATATGATTGTGAAAACTTGGGATACAAGAAATCGAGTGCGAGTAGAATACCTTTAAAAATAATTATTAAAAAGATAAGACTTGGATTAAAAATAAATTTGGATAATATTAAAATTGAACTTTGAAACTTTAGACTTACAAATAATTCGCATTTAAAATAGATAACAATTTTGGAGCTTAAATAAATTTGGACTTGGACAATATTTAAAATTATGAAATTGGATTCAAATTATATTTTATTGGCTCGAAATAATCAACATGGCTAGACGAACATGCTTTAATTTTAAAAATAGGTGAAATTATAGCGACACATTTTTGATAAATTAAATATTTATTTTATAATCAACTGAAAAATTCTCGATCGCTACAACAAGTCTAGTTTGCAATGGGTGTGAGGGTGACTATGCTACCAACAGTAGTAGATGGTTCTGACCATCCATTTAAAACACTACGCCACACTTGTTTATCTATGGAATTTAAAAAGGTCCTCACCCTCACCCTAACTTTCCAATAACGGTAATTTGAGACATCAAAGAATGGAGGGAAGATAATGAACTATTCATCTAGACAAAATTAAGGCCAGGACACGAAATTAGGCTCTAATACCAATTGAAAGTTTTGGGTTATCCCAAATAGTTCGACCTTAGTGCGGAATAGTCACTATTAAAACAAACACGTCAATTTTAATAGTTTCTAGATGATTAAACATACTAGTCCAACTATCCTATATTTGAATGTCACAATCAAATATCATAAAGTAGTAAATAACACACGATGTGATGACAGAGAAACCTAACGTGGAAAAAATTTCGGAACCAAGACAGTTACCTCCACTATAAGCATTTTCCGTTACAGTTAGATTTATCCAGTTTTCCCTACTAGATAAGGCAAATCTACCTCTGCCAACTCAAAATACAGTTACCTCTAGCAGCTTACAGATCTTGATACCTCTTCCAAGTGGATACCTCATGAACTCCCCGTCCTTGTTAACTCCTTGCACTTGTAGTCTAACCTCTAGCAACTTTGAACACTACAACAAAAACAGCCTACGGCAACGCGCAAAAAATGTTACCGTAGGTCTTTTGCAACGTTCATGTGCATGTTTCAAAATCGCAGTGTTGCCATAGAGGGAAAGGATACGGAAACGTTCATTGCGTGTTGCAAAAGGATGGATTGCACGTTGCGGTAGACCTTTGGCAACGTTCACTGCGCATTGTCGTAGACCTTTGGCAACGATCACTGCGCGTTACCATTTATACTTTTGACAACGTTCATTGCGTGTTGCGGTAAACCTTTAGCAACGTTCTTTGCGTGTTGCGGTAGATACTTTTGGAAACACTCATTGGGCGTTGCCGTTGATACTTTTGGCAACACTCTTTGCGCATTGCCGTTGATCTTTAACATTTTTTTTAAAAAAACTTTGTAAATCAATATAGATAATTCCACTGATAACCAACAAATTTCTCAAACATATATGTGATATATAATATATGAAACACGCGTGCTATAAAAATAAATCAATTATTCAAAATAAATACTTAACAAAAATTACGGTACTTTGTTCTCCTACATTAAAACAAAATCTGCAATATAGGTTTTTTCACCTATTTGATTACACATCTAAAGTTTGATATTTACTATCTCTCTAAATTTCAATAGTGTATCTCTAGCAGACCAACAACCATACAAAAATGAGCTACTATAACCATTTTCAACACGAATCATCATTGAAGATGAGTACTTCCTTGGCTTCTGAAGTCTAGCTCGAATTATGCCCATGACAAACCATCTTGTGAGAGAACTACAAAATTGACTTTTACCTGCAAAAACATTATAAAAGTGTAATCATCAGGACTACAACTGCACTGAATGCAAAAATGTAGAAATAAATTATACTAAATATTAAAATTATCATTTTCTATTGTAAAACTTTACAGAAATTTGGACAAAATCTCCCCTATAAATTGAACTTATCCAATCTATAGAGGGATATCACAACCACCATAATACTTTAAAAGATCAAACTAAAAACTAATTCATCATCAAACTACAATCAAGTCAATTCAAACTACAAAGTCCCCCTGGGGTACACTAAAATTAATGGATTGAACCCAATAAATCTCAGTACACCTCGTAAAATTCTTCTAAACTAATAATTATAGGTATATCCTTCTGATCCAGTGGAATAGTCGGCTACTGTAATCATAGGAGCATTTACACAACTTCCCTATATAAACCCAAAAACTAAAAAATCGCATCATATATATTATACAAACTCGACTTCTGTGCAAACTAATAATATTAATACGACGCGTTATAACCTAGTATATAAATCTTAACCATGCAAAAGTAAACAGTAACCATATGGCATCTGAAAGAAACAAACACAGGACTTCAAGATTTAAAGAAGAGAGCCAACGCCGTGATACTAATTGAAGCCAAGTAGCAATGAAAATATTGTCACGAATTTTTAAGCAACTTATCTATGAGATTGCAATGGTTGTGCCACATCTTTCTTAGCACAGAATAATATAACATCTCAAAGAATTTTTTGAGACAGAAATTATGTTTCTCGTGACATGTGGCAACT
Organism: Ligustrum vulgare; assembly: GCA_963555705.1. Taxonomy (NCBI): domain Eukaryota; kingdom Viridiplantae; phylum Streptophyta; class Magnoliopsida; order Lamiales; family Oleaceae; genus Ligustrum; species Ligustrum vulgare. The sequence goes on from OY743185.1 coordinate 15,193,120, forward strand.
AAGAAGAATATCATTCAAATATCTAGCAAGAGGCGGAAAGGAAAATATAAAGTTATGATTAGCTATGTTGTTTTCTTCACATGTGCCCGCTCAGTTTCAATCCTAGTTATTCCATTACTTATCTTAGATGAGTAACCCCATAGCAGAGAACTATTCTACCACAATACCTATCACCAAGCATGACTATAAGAAAAGTAAAAAGTATAATTCTCTGCATCCATTGCAAGCCCAATGCACAGTAAAGTCAAGAAGAACATAAGAAGGTAGCCAGAAAAATATTATTTCTCATCAAGAAATGAGGCAATTTAAGACTCACCATGCGAATATTTCTCCAACAGAAAACAATCCATCCTTGGTTACTTCTGCAAAAATATGAATGACAATTCCAAATTGAATAGAAAAGTTTTAAGGATCTTTTGATTTCCAAACATAAAACATTATGGAATACCAGATAGATTGTGTCATAAAGGACTGACCATTGAGTTTTACTCCAAGGTGTTCCAGCAATGCATCTTCAATTTCTCTAGAACCACGTATCATGCAGGATGTTGTACCACATACCAAAAGGTGGTATTTGCCAACTTGAATGGCAAGAAAGCAGTTCACCATGTAAGCTAACAATGATTGCTCCATACAACATGTCATGAATTTTACAAAGAATCTCTCACCTTTGTTCGGTTAAAGATAGAATAGAATGTTGCAACCTCATAAACACGAATTGGAGCAACTTCAATAATCTTAGCAACCTTCATTACAACAGGATAAATTACGTGAGTGTATAATCGAATGTATAGTAATCAATTTTATTAATCAGAATACTGCACAGAAGCAATAGAAATGGCTCATCTTTTCAGAAATCATTGGATCAACAATGGACATGACATTATTTATTACATTTACAGTTAACACAAAATAACTATAATAAGACTACAAAAATAGAGCGATCAAAGGAATACTAGCTCAATAGTTTATACTATTTTGGCAGGGTAATTATGAGCTAAGTTTAAGCCTCCATTTGGTAAATTGTTTATAAACACGTTTATAAACAACACATTTTTCAAAATCACTTTTAAACCACATATTTTTCGATATCACTTTTTAACCACATTTTTACACCGGAAACATCACATTCTTTGTTTATTAAAAAAAAATAAAGCGCACTGCAATAAAAACTAAAGTACACTAGTTCTAGCATTCAAATGCTAACTGGATGTTGATTGTGCATCAATCCTATTCAAGGTTTCGAGTGGATACCCTATAAATGCTATCTTCAGATATAAACGAAACGAATGAGGGAAAAGGAAAGAAAAGTTAGTAAAAATGATGTTAGCTTACATCATTCATTGCCGAAACAGGGAGCCACCCTCCGTGTTGCTGCTGTGCAAGATCCAATAATGGAATGACAGCAGATTGTTTGTAGCACGTGAAAGGATTCTCAGTTTGAAAGTTGACACCTCCTACCTCGTAAAATTCTTCTAAACTAATAAAAGGGAAAATTGCAGCTTTTGGCCAAACTATAGCGATTTTAGCATCTTAGTCCTCAACCTTTCTATTTCAACGAGTCATCAGTCCCAATATCTGTCTATTTGACCATTAGAAGGTCACCCTTACTTTTAGTTTAAAAGAGAAAAAAATGAATAGCATAACAATTCACTTTCATCTTCTCCTTCAAATCCACCCACCCAATCAGAGCCGGCAGCTTCCTCTTTCGAGGACCTGCTGGCTCTATTCTCTTTAGCCTAATTTTTCGCCTCTCCTCCAGTCCCCCACGTCTCTTTTTCTCTCCCATCAGCTAAAACTGCCTCAGCCCTACCAAACACCAGATCCAACAAAAAGAAGAATTCAAGAAAGGCTATATGCCTAATCAATCAAAGACAAACACTAATCTAAGTGAAAGTCTGAATTACTATACTCAATCCCTTTTCACATTTAAGATTGAAAAAATATATAGCTTTCTTGAACTAGTATCAAAGACGAATACTAATTTAAGTGAAAGTCTGAATTAATATACTCAATCAATTTTCACATTTAAGATGGAAAAAATATATAGCTTTCTTGAACTAGTTGTATTCTCTTTTTTTTCCTCTTTTATTGAGTGATGATGATGATCTATCTGCTCCATCCAATATGCATATTTTACAACATATGCATTGCTTTCTATTACTGTAAAATGTAGTAATATATATTTTAGGAGATAGGATTGAATGCCTTGTCCCCCTATCCCCCACCCCCGAAGTAGGGGTATAGAGGGCTTTTCTACTGAAAATTAAAACCTTTAATTGTGGAGGGAATATGTCTGTTGGAACTAAGGTCACACAAAAATAGTTGGTGACTATCCTGTGAAAAAAATAGGTGAAGGACTATGTTTATAACAAACCTATGTGTACATGTTGAACAACAAGAAAACTTGTACATTATATCTCCATCCAACTCAAAAATATCTAAATTTTTAAATAGATAGAATCCTTGCTAGAAACTCTTAAGCATGTAGTGTGAAGAAGTATCTATAATAACCAAAAAAATAGGTGAAGGACTATGTTTTCTACAAACCTATATGTATATGTTGAAATATAAGAAAACTTGTACATTATATCTCCATCCAACTCAAAAATATCTAAATTTTTAAATAGATAGAATCCTTGATAGAAACTCTTAAGCATGTAGTGTGAAGAAATATCTATAATAACCTGGAAAACCTCCAAGTGAAATTTTGTTGATATTTCACTTATATAGGTCCGAGCAAAAGGGGTTAAATTCTGCTGGACAACTAAGATTGCTCGATGAACATCGTCATCTTTCATGCGATTGGTGTAAGTCTTCATTGTCTTAACACCAACCTTTGCCTCCTCAGGAAAGAACACATATATCTGGGGACAAAACAGAAAAGCAAAGGTGAACTAGTAAATAGATTGCACAAAGCATCTTCTATCAAAAGTTTCAAAATTCCAAATAGAAACAACAAGAACTCACAAAACAGATTACCTTCAATATTATTCACATAAATAATAGTCCTACAAATTAAAATTCTCAACTTGACAATCTATGATTAAAATCTAACCAAACTCAAAATCTGAAACTTGAATCAAAATTTTAAATCAGAATTTACAGATTTATATGCATATACATAAAATCTGAATTTACACATGTAAATTTTCGCCCAAAAGTATGAGATTAACAGTTAAAAAATTTCGAATTTTGACTTCCTCTCAAATCTGAAAATCTAAAATGTTCATATAAATACATACAATTCAACATATATACATCAATACATATAACTCCGTGTGTGTGAGTGTAAAAAGGTGTGTTGTGTGTGTAAAATCGTGAGTGGCCGAGGGAGTGTGGGGGTTTTGCGCTCGGTTCGATGTGCGCAGATGAGAAGGGAAAAAAAATTGTTCTTACCGCTGGTGGAGGCCGGCGAGGTGAGGGCGGTGGTTGCGGTGGCCGAGAGGGAAGTCGAGAGTGAGGGAGGCGAGGGTTGCAATGGGAAGAGAGAGCCGAGAGAGAGATGTCGGGTGTGAGTGTTTGGATTATGTTAGATTTAAGTGAAATCTTTTGATTTTGTTATCTTTTCAAATTTATAATTTAGCCCCCAATAATTTGTAATTTAGTCCCATAATTTTAGATAATATAAAGTTTTTCCCCAATTGAACCCTTTGACAACGCTCATTGCGCGTTGCCAAAAGGTTACCCTTTGGCAACGCGCATTGAGCGCTGCAAAAAGGTACCTTTTGCAACGCGCATTGCGTGTTGTCAAAGGGTACCTTTCGCAATGTGCCTTACCAAATGTATCCTTTGGTAAAGTTCAGGTGAACGTTGTGAAAGGTACCCTTTTGCAACACGCGATGCACGTTGCCAAAGGGTAACCTTTTGACAACGCGCAATGAGCGTTGTCAAAGGGTAACCTTTTGGCAACGCGCAATGAACGTTACAAAAGACTGTAATTAGCAATATTCACTTGCTGAATATTGCTAAATGTAAAATAAATCAACCAATGGCAACATGCAACCATTGAATGTTGCGGTAGACCCCCTTTAGTAACATGCAATTAGCAAATGTTGCCGTTTGCATGTTGCAAAATGCCATTTTTCTTGTAGTGGAAGTTTCACAAATGAAGAAGTAATCCTTATGTCAAAGGATGTGTGTGTTTTAGATTAGGAATAAGTGATGTTCTCCTAACTTGATTGTTTGGATCTCAAGAAATAAAAGGTTGAATCTTTATATGAAAAGATTCTTGGATCATTAATAAGGTTCAAGGACAAGCAATGCCTGTTGTTGAAATATAACTACCTGAACATTTATTACCTCGTGGACAATTATATGTCATCCTTCTTGCAGATTTTCAATGTAACAACAAAATTGTTGAAAAAAAAATTGTGAAACGTTGACAAAAAATAGTGTACAAACAAGTGTTATTGTATAAACATATTACATTTCTTTTTATTCAACTTTTTCACATTATATACATAATTTCATAAAAATTATTATTCACAAATATCATTTTTAACAATCTGTTGTGAAACTATCAAAATTCTAACAATGATATAAGAGAGAAAGATGGAGAGAGCTTGAGGGAGCTAGAGAGAATTCTTCTTGATCAAGAATGGTGCAATCTTTACAAATGAACATAGGTCTCTATTTATAGGGTCGGCGGATAATGGCATAATCGTAATATGTAAATTTTACAGGGGCATATTGTGATGCCCCGAGTTCCGTATACCCGGTTCACCACGTCATTATCTAATCTAATTTTTTTTTTTCGAATAATATTTTTTTTTTTTTTTTTTTTGCGGAAGAATAACTGAAATTCATTTATGGCAACCTTAAATAAACTGTAATGGTCGATAAAATTTAATAACATTTATGAAACAATTTGAAATAGTAAACCGAACCATTAATATTGTAAAGAAATTTACAATATCATAATTTCTCAAATAAATGAAGTTCTCATAATTATTCGATACTTGGAAAATACGGAAATCTTAAAGTTAAACTTTCAACCATTTATCGATTATTGCCACCATCATCCATCACTTGCCACCGTCTCCGAAATCTGCAAAACTGTTAAAAGTGTAGTGAGCATTTCATAAATGAAATACTCAGTAGACTCATCGCCAATTAATTAATCTACAATATAATTGAACACATAAATACCGGCTCTTTAAAAACATCTTTGAAAAACATATCAACATATAATCACATAAATATACCAAGCATAATTTTCTTTTGAAAGCATAGGGATCATTTTCATCATAACATAGGATAGGATTGAAATACTCATAAACATAGGGAGACACAAGAATTTTACCGAACTTAGATGGCAAGAATTCTTATGTGTAGCGCTACTAAACTCCGGTCCTCTTAGCATAATCATAAACATATCATATGTGACCCATAGAAATCTTGTGAGATTGTTTTCATAGCAATGATCCAAACATTTTCGTAAAAACATAGGGTATACTTACTTTTCGTAAAAACATAAGATATACTTACTTGTCATAAAAACATACTTACTTTTCATAAAAACATAAGACATACTTTCTTATCATAAAAACATAAGACATACTTACTTGTCATAAAAACATAAGACATACTTACTTGTCATAAGAACATACTTACTTGTCATAAAAACATAAGACATACTTACTTGTCATAAAAACATAAGACATACTTACTTGTCATAAGAACATACTTACTTATCATAAAAACATAATTTCACAAGTTATGTGACATTCATATACAATCATAATTTAAATCAATTAATAGGGGCGAGTCTACCTTAAATCCGACGAGTGCAAAGTTGAGCGGGAATGACTTCAATTTCTTTAAATTCTCCGTACGCTTCGTCTTAGCCAATAAGTCACCTTAGTCTTTTGAATTATATAGTTCAAATTGATAATTTACAATTTGAGGACTGAAATTGATGTTTTGAAAGCTTAGGGACTAAAATGAATACTTTTGAAACTTGAGCTTAAAATCAAATAAAGTAAATCAGCAGGGACTGAATTAATCAGCTTTTTAAAATGAAAGGGCTGATTAAAATCATTTAAAACTTAAGGACTGAAATGATAAGTTTAAAACAGTAGGGACTGAATTAAAACAATTTAAAACACCAGGGACTGATTTTGAAACATTTAAAACTTGGGGACAAACATTGCAATTTCCGAAGATTAATTATATATTTCAGATCTTTACTTTCCCTTTCACTCTCAACACTCTCTCTCCCTCATTTGCGTGAAGACAACGAAGGCTGAAGAAACAAAAGCTGGCGATCGACTACTTTCAGTCAAGGTTGCCGCGAGCCAAACGCCGGTGGTGGTTCGGCGATGATTCGGCCATCATGTGGTGGTGATTTAGGCTAGGTTTTGGTGTTGATTCGAGGTGAATCCAAGGCTCAAGATCTGATCTTGGTTGCGATTTCCGGTGATCGTGCCGGTAAATCAGTCGGCGGTCGAAGGTAAGTCTTGGGCTTGGTTTATTTCTTGTTTTGGGTTTCGATTGTTTGTCAAAACTGAAGTGGCAGTGGGTGGTTTTGGTGTGTCGATTATGGCAGATTGATGATGAAAATTGGGTTGTTTCATTCATGGTTCATGGTGGTGAATTCCGTTAAAGCAGGTTGTGGTTTGCTGCTGATTACGGATTGTGCAGTTGGGTTAATACTGCAGGCTCGATGGTTGGATTGGCAGAATGATCCGTAAATGACTTAGAGTTCAACTTGGGCAGAGGTTGGCTGCGAGAGGGAGATGCTGATGATACATAAGTTTCGTGGTTATGGTTTGATTTGGGTGATTGATGGGGATCTGTAGTTGGGCAGTCGGTGGTGTAGGCAGTGATGATCGGAGATGCTGGGTTGTCCGTGATTGGTGATTTGAAGAATTGTTGCTTGACATTAGAGCTGCTGGTGGTGGAGGAGGACTGATGATGCTTGGTTTTCTAGCTGCAGAAAAGGAACTGCAGTGTTTGGTCTTGGCCGTTGTTGCAGGTTGCAGAGTAAATTCAACCTAGCAGTCGTGAGGTTGTAGTGATTCTGTTGTATATGTATATATATCCTACAGTCCAGCTCCTCTCACATTCTTTCCAATCTTCAGCATGTGATTTCATTCCTTTCACATTCTCTTTTATAACTTTACAGCGTGCATTTCATGCTTTTGTATATCTAGCCATGTTCCATGTTATCATCATGTGGTGGTAGTTTGGTGATGATGAAACCGTGGGTTCATGGTACAATTTTGGTATAAAATTGAATTACGTATTTGGACTTTAATTTAAAATCGAATAATCTTGACTATTTCTTGACTTGGCTAGACGAACACGTCGCGGCGTTAACTTAAAAATAATGAGTGAAATAGTAGCGACACGATTTTCTAAATATTAAAATAATTATTTAAATTGCGTTAAAATTTTGGGTCGCTACACATATCGGTAATATTCCATTCAACCTAACATTTACCTAACTTCATTACATCATTTCCCATATTTTCTTGCACCAATTCTCAAGAATGAAGAGAATTCTCTCCTCTAAGCTCTCTCCAATTTCTCTCTTATTAGTTGTTAGAATTTTGATAGTTTCACAACACGTTATCAGCACGAGTCTCTACCATATTGAGTAATATGACGGGAGTATGCTCTACAGTTGCATCTAAATGATGAACCTCTGTATCAGAAACCAGATTATTACTAATCAACATTTCATATTCCAAATCCAGTGTTTTTGTTGTTAGAAAATCATTTATACATCATAGATTTGTAGATCAATTTCAAGTCCATAGAAAAATTGAAGAAATTGTGTAATTCAAAACTTCCAAACCAAATTCACGCCAAACCGTATATCCAAATGATGATCAGAGATCGGATCCATGACCACGGCAACCGGACGATTCTTCCGAACCGGCGCGTGTCGACGGCTCCGGCACCGGCGCGGCGGCGCGTGAATCCCACGCGCAGACGTCGAAGAGGCGCGTGGAGTTTTGAAATTTTCCGGCGATCGAACGTGGCGGTTTTCTTAAAAACCGTTTTTGAAGCACTTCCGACGGGATTTTGAACTTCGGACCAAAAGTAAGTTTGTTCTAAATTAAATTTCAAACCTATTGACGGTTTCGATTTATCCATATGAGCAACATATTAAAATATGAACAATTTTACCCTTGGTAATATATAAAAGTAAATTAATCGAAAATTAACGATTAATATGTGATCAACAAGATAAATTAAAGATTTTAAACAAGGTATAATTAATATAGTCATTGGCATACCGTGATGGACTGAGTTATTATGGACTGGATTTATACCTTAACTGGATATGACTCATTATCGTAACGGACTGGACTATTATGAATACCTTGACTGGATTTGACGATATGACTCGATCACTATTATGAATACCTTGACTGGAAGATATGACTCGCTCACTCATGAAAGGTAATTATATCATTATGTTGACACCGCCTATATGGTCGGTTTACGGAATACTTTACATATATTCAAATTTTATATTATTTCAGAAACACCTCAGTTGTTGGTTAATTCTAACATATTAGAGGTTGTTGTCAACATATATACGTGGTGGTAAAACCACAGTATTATTATTGTTAATATATATATACAATATTATTGTTATTTATTTCATTTAATGATACCAGAAGTTATCAATAGTCAAGTTAGAAAATATTTTATCAAATGATACCAGAAGTTATCATTGCCAAAAAATTGGTAAATGTTGATAAAAATATTTTATCAAACGGTACCAGAAGTTACCATTATCTGTATTGAAAAGATAGATAAAAAAGGATTATTCAATAAGAGAATGTTGATGTATGATAAAATAATATCATATGATAGCACGTACATAGCTAATGTGAAAATAATCTCATCAGTATTATGAGATGAATATTAGATGATAAGTGTTTGGAAAAGTTCTTGCACGAGAACTTATGTATTCCAGAAGAAGTACATATTTACTCTAGAAGAAGTAAAAATTATCATCTAAACATACTGAAATGATATTATTATTGCTCCTGAAGAAGCATAAACGAGTCATACATGCAAAATACAAAAGGGGAAAACATTTATGATCCTCAAAATTAGAGATGTGTTTCGGGAGTAGCCGTATCCTACCACCTCTGATCTTTTGAGGAAATAAAGAAACATTGATAAAATCCTAGAAATTTAAGGTGTGTCTCAAGAGTGAGAATACTCCGTACTCTACCACCACCTATTCTAGGGTTCACAAAGTTAAGTTTACATTAACCGGACTCCATTTTCGCTTGGCACCCCTTCCTTGCGACCAATCTATCTTAACTCCTGCTGGATCTTGTATGGGGACATATGATTACAACTTATGCAGCAGTTCCTCGATAGTAGGAGCAGAAATAAGGATTCTCCTAGAAAATGGAGAGATGAATCCCTGTTCCACAGCATAATCAAGAAATGTTAACAAACAATCAAAGAAATTGTTAACATTTAAAAGCCCAATAGGCTTGGTATGAAGATCTAAATGAGCCCATGAGGTAATATTAAAGATTTCTTCTAAAGTACCAAAACCTCCGGGTAGGGCTATGAAGGCATCAGAACCATATAACATGCAAGTTATGCGTTCATGAATAGATAAAGTCTGTACTTCATGCCCTCGTGTTTTTCCTGCGATATCAACTAAAGGAACGGGTATAACTCCTATCACTCTTGATTTCTCTGCTTGAGCAGATTGGGAAACACAACCCATCAATCCACTGCTACCTCCTCCATATACTAGATTGATACATTTCTCTCCCAACTTCTTTCCTAAATCCACGGATGCTTCTAGATACCCAAAACATTTTCCTACTTTTGATCTACAAAATACACAGATAGTTTTGATCTGTCGAAGTTTTGGTCCTTCCATCTTTGAGAGAATAAGGAAGAAAAAACTTATGAGAAAATGATATTTTGGGATGCATAAAACTGTGAAAATCATTGGCTTTTTAAACTTGAAAAACTTCACTATTTACTGCTCATCTTTTGAAAAAGTGAAAACCTAATTCTGACTAAGTTACACTACTTTTGATAAAGCTTACCTTTCGGTGATTTTTTAATACACTTTATCAATACTCAAGAAATGAAATATGAAAATATTTTATGTGCAAATATATACATAATATATCAAATGATTTATCTTGTATTAATGCTGCATAGCCAAAACATCATTGTTTATAACAGCCTGGCAAACAGGATCTTTTGCTACTATATTTTCGAGACTATAACGATTTTTATCCTTGTTAAATTGAGCATATAAGGAAATGAGTTCACGTTGCACATACCCACTTGGGTGCGTCTCAAGAGTCAATCGAATATCATCCAATGATTCCTTACTCAATCCACCCTTAATGAAATCGATTTTATCATCCCGATTTCTAGAAGAATATCCTACTGATTTGCAACGAGTATCACATGTCCAACGAGCACATTTGTAACAACCGTTCAACCTTTTTGCTCTTCGTTTCTTTGCAAAAGTACTCTTACTTAAACTAGGCATGTGTTTAGAAAATGAATCTGGTAATTCACCAGCTAATCGAACTTTTGCTTCGATCAACCAACGAACATCTTCTGGAAAGCCTTGATCCATCAGCAGCCTCAATCTTTCAAGTCGAACTCGGTAAATCTTTTTCAAAACATTTATCGGAAGATTAGAATAATATTTGCGAATATTTGATAATATAACATCCATTTTTTATGGATCTAATCTCTTCCCAAATGATATATTTAAACGCGTAAAGGAGCGCTCCGCGTGTCAGCAATATCGATTCCATCAAGAAATAATGGAATAAATTATTGAAAAGGTGGAAACAATGATATAATGCGTCATTACCTTTTTCGAAATAAGGGAAGATTTGACGACAAGATTGAGATCATGAGATATTTCCTTGGATATTGTACCTGATTTTTTCGGTATACTAAAAGTAATAAAAGTATACTGATTTGAACTATACAGAAATACGTATAGATGAAATGAATACTGTATTGAACCAGAAGTTCATACATATGTACGAGTGAAATGTCTTGCTGAACCAGAAGTTCTATAATGATTGGTTAGATTCCAATTCAATAATGAGATTTATTGAGAATGCAAAATGGCATTCATTAAAGAACCAGAAGATTGTTCAGGTTAACAAGTTATCATTGCTGCTTGTTCTGAAAAGCAAATTAATTATCTCACTAAGAAAATGAATGACTGATTATTTGCTCAAATAATGATATTACGAGCAAAGTGATAAATGCTAGCATGAATATATCTTAAAGTCATTAATGATTTTACGAATTAGTTGAGATAATAGAATATTATATTGCTAATAATTTAGCAGATTAATAGCCTCAAATTATTTGCTATAAGAACAACTTGAATATAAATATTTCTTATGCAGCAATATTCTACATACAAACATGTCAATACGATGAAATAAAGATTTTCTTGTGAAGCTTTATTATTTCTAAGAAGTGCGATATCTATATACATTCCAACAATACGCACTTAATAAATGATTGTGATTATATCCATAATTACGTATGACATGTATTGAGACATTTTTAGCCGACTGATATAATACAAGATTCTTGAATATTATGGGGAAATTAAACAATAACACGCATGAAGCGTGATCAAGCTTAAAGCGTAATTATGCCTGAAGCATAATGACAATCGATTCCAAAAACCAATATCTCTTAATTGAGATGATCCCTTTGAGGCTAAATACTCATAGTGAGTAAAAGGGACATAGTTAAATGATAAGAGATTCAGGCCTGATGATAGAACATATACAGAGATCTCTCTATGTTATATTGAAATAAAATGGAATCTATAAATAAGTCGACTGCATACATACAACCCTCTTATGAAAATGAGGTTGATGAAATTATAATACTTTGGCCAAGTATAAAATCTCAATGTAGGGATTATTGTTATAAGACCTGAAGTCAAAACACTTAAATGTGTAAAGCCAGTAATTATATGTACAAATGAAAAATATTTCACAGTCGTAAACAACGACTCGTTGCGCGTGAAATTTTTCAAAGAACTGGCATGACATATGGTGGATAGACTATAGTCTAAATTACTAGTTTGAGCTCTTTGATATACCAATGAGTGAGATCAAAAAGTGTGATTCTCATCTCGGTACTTTGGGAGTTTTCTTTGATGTACCAGTTGATCGCGGTGCGTTGGGATTTCAAGCAAAATGATTATAGATTATATGTCGAAATTGATATCTATTTCAATGATTGATTATACTTCTGCAAATTAGAAATTGCAGTTTATAAAGTGCAAGAACATATATGTATAAATCATTGAAAGATTCAATTTGCCCAGAATAGTATCATTATAGAATGAAGTGTGATTCTTAAAATAAAATCACATGAAGAATGATATGATACATATAACTCCATAGTATAATATGTTGAAAATAAAATTGGAGTGTACTATTATTATATTTTAATATTTGGGCATGCAATTGATTTTCAATATGCAAAATTATATTATCCAGCGAAAAATGAATTTGAAAATGAATATTTAATTATTCATCAGAAGTGAATTCTAGATTTTGATAGAAGTGAATCAATTCTAGATTTGAGTAATGCAATCAGTCAACTAACTAAACATTGTTTGGTATAGCATGTTCAGTACATCATAAATGAGCTATGACTTCATAAATGAGTTATAAACTATTTATAAAAGCTCATCACAAAATATATGTTTGATGAAATAATTTGAGATTGCATTAATATACTTGTGATATTCCTATGAAGGGAACAAATACTCTCTGCCCTCTTTTTCCCTTAGCTGAGGTTTTGTCCCACAGGGTTTTCCTAGCAAGGTTTTTAATGAGGCAGCAATTATGGAGCTATTATGGCGTATAAATGAGAATAATGTACTCTTTTTCCCTTCGCTAAGGTTTTGTCCCACAGGGTTTTCCTAGCAAGGTTTTTGAGACATTGTCACAGCTATCTGCAAGTAATAATTCAACAACAAGCTCTCTCTTTAAATTGTGCTGGAATGATATCAACAAATGAAGAAAATCATACACATCTTATGAAGAATGTTATGATATCGGCTACACATAAGAAGATTTTCATATATACATATTCCAGACGAATGATGATATCATTATTCAAAAGGTTCATAATACTTGATTGCACACTTCAGGGGGAGAATCATGCTGTCATGCTGTACTCTTTTTCCTTCGTCCATGTTTTGTCCCACAGGGTTTTCCTGACAAGGTTTTAACGAGGCAGCGGCTGTACTCTTTTTCCTTCGTTCAGATTTTGTCCCACTGGGTTTTACTGACAAGGTTTTAACGAGGCAGACCTAAAGCAAGGCAGCACTAAAAGTACTAAAGCACTGAAGCGCTAAAGCAATAAAGCACTGAAGCGCTGAAGTTTCCAGTACATGATTTGTACTACTTATCATTGATGTCATTTCGCATATTAGACTCAATGATTAATGATGGCCAACATCAGGGGGAGTAGCTGTATTCTTTTTCCTTCGCTCAAGTTTTATCCCAATGAGTTTTCTTAGCAAGGTTTTAACGAGGCAGACAATTGAGCAAAAAAAAAAAAAAAGTCATTAAAGGGGGAGTGTTATAAAATTCTCATTACCTAATTTATATTGTTATAAATTCCTTACCTAATTTATAATATATTTTATTGTATTAATAACTATTTTTTCCCCTATAGAATTCCCTATAAATAGGGCCTATATTCATTGTAATTTCTTGCACCAATTCTCAAGAATGAAGAGAATTCTCTCCTCTAAGCTCTCTCCAATTTCTCTCTTATTAGTTGTTAGAATTTTGATAGTTTCACAACACAATCTTAATTTTTTCTCTAATATCAATTATGTCAATTATTTTTAAAATAGCACTAAATAATGCTACAAAAACATTACGCACATCCATCCTTCATAGACTTCATGTAATGTCGTGAAACCCTCCCATGATCCCATCGCCTCTGCATATATATTGTTTGACGACTTCAACACGATAATGTATAAAATCGATGAAAGTGCAACGTAATGCATTAACGTTCCGTTTCTATACTTGGATCCTTACTCATTGGAGGCTAAAGAAGTGATAATTACTCAAAGTGAAGAGCAAAAGGGAAAGAGAAAAGGCCAAAAAAATTGTTCGTTGCCATGGGTAGAAGAAAGATATAAAAAGTACCTACTATTGGACAGCATTGGTAAGGTCCAATGACATGATGACATACACGTGTCAACTTTTTTTGGAAGCGTCCTTATTTGTAAAATCGGGCCCCACAAAAATGTGGCCAATGCCAGTTGCGTGTGGACTGTATATATTGTATTATACACTACCAGCTTTGGCCTTCATATGTGATTAACACGAACATGTGCGTTGTGAGGCCCGAACGTTGTTACATATACGAATTAAACTATTTGTACAAATAAAATTGTACAAACTAGTTTACTTACAAATAGTTTAGCCTCCATTTGACAAATATATTTTTAAACATATTTTTTTACACAATTTTTCAAATCACTTTTTAATCATACACATTTTCTCTTTCCATTTTTCAACCATACATTTTAGATAGAAAACATAAAAAAAAAATATTTTTAAACAAAAAACTTTTAGTCTCTGTTTGTTAAAAGTTTTTGTTTAAAAATATATTTTTTTTTAATATTCTAGGTAAAATGTGTGATTGAAAATTGGAGAAAGAAAATGTGTGTGGTTAAAAAATGATTTGAGGAATTGTGTTGGAAAAAACATATTTAAAAATATGTTTGTCAAACACATTCTTAACAATCAAATGTTTACTAACCCTCACATGAAGGTGAGATCCACATCCACACACAAATTCATATGAGGGTTAGTAAATTAGTTTGTACAACTTTATTTGTATAAGTATCAAAGTTGTACATATACACCGTTCGGTGGCCTAAGGCGTCATTTTTTATTTTGAGGTTTTTAGGTAAATATATGATTGAAAATTGAAGAGAAAAAATGTGTATGGTTCTTTCTCAAAACATTAACTTATTTAAGTGGAGAGTAATAAATTTCGTTATTACAAGTCATTTTCTATCTCATGTGTTGATGGACATGGATTTCCCGATAAATTTATATCAATGATGTAAAATGATTTCTCATCCCCAAGCTTAAAATGCCAAAATATTCAAGCCTGTTATAAATAATGTATATATGTGAATGACATTACCATTATATCCCTGTAAACTTTACAATATTACGATTGTGCCATTGTCCACTCCTATAAATAGGAGCCTATACTTACCAATTTATTACACCAATTCTTGAAGAGAAATTCTCTCCTCTAAACTCTCTCCATTTCTCTCTCTATGTTGTTCTTATGATTTCGATGATTTTATAACACGTTATCAGCACGAGTCTCTAACCAATTGAGTAATAACGGAAGTATGCTCTACAGTTGCATCTAAATGATGAGCCTCTGTATCAGAAACCTGATTATTACTAACCAATGTTTCCTTTTCTCTCAAACTGAAAAAGAATGATTCTGGCCGATCCAGATATCCGATCGACGATCGGCCACCGCCATCAGAACGGGCTTGTCAAGGAGAAGACTCGCCTAAAATTTGGCGCAGAACCAACGGCTGAAACAAAAGATATCGACCGAAGAAGAAAATCTGAAAAACTGTGCAAAAACAGATATCTGACCGAAAATTGAAATGCTTATTCCGGACGATTCTGAACTCCGATCGACGATCGGCCAGCGGCATATCAACGGGTTTTTCTAGGAGAAGACTCGACTGAAATTTGGCGCAAATCCAACGGTTAAAACGGAAGTTATTGTCCGGAGAAGAAGATGCTGGCGGACTGAAAAATGATGATTCCGGCCAAACGGTTGATCTTTTGGAAAATCGGAGACCACCGGCATGTTCAGGACGCCGAGGCACATATTATGGTGATGGGTCAATTTTTCCGATCACCGGCGCGTGGCGGCCGGCGGCGGCGGCGCGTGGCGGATCCGGCGATGACGAAAGGCAGTTTGTCCGTTTTGATGAATTGGATTTTTCTATGATCTTATTTTTCTGTTTTGTGCAGTTTTTAAAATATTCCGGCGGTCGAACATGGCGGTTTTCTTAAAAACTGTTTTTGGAGCAATCCTGACGAGATTTTGAACTTCGGACCAAAAGTAAGTTTGTTCTAAATTAAATTTTAAACCTATTGACGGTTTCAATTTATTCATATGAGCAATATATTAAAATATGGACGATTTTGCCCTTAATAATACATACAAGTATAATAATCGTAAATTAACGATTAATATGTGATCAATTGAATTATATTATGCTGCCACCTACATGGTTAGTTTTACCACCTACATGGTTGGCTTTACCCGGTTTAATTATTTCATTATGTCGATTCCGCCTATATGGCCGGTTTAATTGTTTCATCTCGTTGATACCGTCTATATGGCTGGTTTAATTATTTCATCACGTTGACACCGCCTATATGGTCGGTATATCAATTGAATACATATAAACACCTCAGTTGTTGGTTAATTCTAACATATTAGAGGGTTGTTGTCAACATATATACTTGGTGGTATAACCCCAGTATCGTTATTGTTAATATATATATACAATATTATTGTTATTTGATACTTCATTAAATGATACCAGAAGTTATCAATACTAAAGTTAGAAAATATTTTATCAAATGATACCAGAAGTTATCATTACCAAAAGGTTGATAAATATTAATAAAATGTTTTATCCAATGGTACCAGAAGTTACCAATATCTGAATTTGAATGGGTGGATGAAAATTATTCAACAAGAGAATGTTGATGTATGATAAGATAATATCACATGATAGCACGGATATAGCTAATGTGAAAATAATCTCATCAGTATTATGAGATGAATGTTAGATGATAAGTGCCTGGAAAAGTTCTTGCACGAGCACTTATATATTCCAGAAGAAGTACATATTTACTCCAGAAGAAGTAAAAATTATCATCTAAACATACTGAAATGATATTATTATTGCTCCTGAAGAAGCATAAACGAGACATACATGCAAAATGCAAAAGGGGAAAACATTTATGATCCTCAAAATTAGAGATGTGTTTCGGGAGTAGCCGTATCCTACCACCTCTGACCTTTTGAGGAAATAAAGAAAAAAGTGTGTTTCAAGAGTAAGAAATACTCCATACTCTACCACTTTAAATCTTTGAGGTACACAAGATTAATACATTGATAAAATCCTAGAAATTTATGGTGTGTCTCAAGAGTGAGAATACTCCGTACTCTACCACCACCTATTCTAGAGTTCACAAAGATAAATTTACATTAACCGGACTCCATTTTCGCTTGATTCCCCTTCCTTGCGACCAATCTATCTTTACTCCTGCTGGATCTTGTATTGGAATATATGATTGCAACTTATCCAGCAGTTCCTCGATAGTAGGAGCAGAAATAAGGATTCTCCTAGAAAATGGAGATATGAATCCCTGTTCCACAGCATAATCAAGAAATGTTAGCAAACCATCAAAGAAATTGTTTACATTTAAAAGCCCTATAGGCTTAGTATGGAGATCTAGTTGAGCCCATGAAGTAATATTAAAGATTTCTTCTAAAGTACCAAAACCTCCAGGCAGGGCTATGAAGGCATCAGAACCATATAACATGCAAGTTATGCGTTCATGGATAGATAAGGTTTGTACTTCATGCCCTCGTGTTTTGCCTGCAATATCAGCTAAAGGAGTAGGTATAACACCTATCACTCTTGCTTTCTCTACTAGAGCGGATTGTGAAACACAACCCATCAATCCACTGCTACCTCCTCCATACACGAGAGTGATACCTTTCTCTCCCAATTTCTTTCCTAAATCCACGGCTGCTTCTAGATACCCAAAACCTTTTCCCACTTTTGATCCACAAAATACACAGATAGTTTTGATCTGTCGAAATTTTGGTGCTTCCATTTTTGAAAGTAAAGAAGGAAAATGTTATTTTGGGATGCATGAACTATGAAAAATGTTTGGCTATTTAAAACCGAAAAACTTCACTATTTACTGGTCGTTTTTCGAAAAAGTGAAGATTTACTTTTGACAAAATCATCCTACTCACCTTTCGGCGATTTAATATTTTTAACCAGCCTTTATCAAAACTCGTGAAAGGAAACAGAAAAAATATTTTATATGTGCATATATATCAAATGATTTACCTTGTATTAATGCTGCATAGCCAAAGCATCATTGTTTATAACAGCATGGCAAACAGGATCTTTTGCTATTATATTTTTGAGACTATATCTCTCTTTATCGCTGATGAATTTAGCCCATAAAGATAGTAGCTCACGCTGCACATATCCACTAGGGTGCGTCTCAAGAGTCAATCGGATATCATCCAATGACTCCTTACTCAGTCCACCCTTAATGAAGTCTATCTTATCATCTCGATTTATGGATGAATATCCTATTGATTTACAACGGGTATCACATGTCCATCGAGCACATTTGTAGCAACTATTTAATCTTTTTGCTCTTCGCTTCTTTGCAAAAGTACTCTTACCTAAGCCAGGCTTGTGCTTAGAAAATGAATCTGGTAATTCACCAGCTAATCGAACTTTTGCTTCGATCAACCAGCGAACATCTTCTGGCATGCCATGATCCATCAGCAACCTCAATCTTTCGAGCCTAATTCGATAAATTTTTCTCAAATCATTTACTGGAAGATTGGAATAATATTTGCGAATATTTGAAAGTATGATATCCATTTTTGATGGATCTAGCCTTCTTCCCAAATCATCTATTTAAATGCATTATTCAACGCGTAAAAGAGCGACGGCTCCGCGTGTCAGTGATATGGATTCCATCAAGAAATAATGGAATAAATTATTGAAAAGGTGAGATAATATGCCATTACCTTTTTCGATATAAGGGAAGATTTGGCGACAAGATTGAGATTATGAGATATTTCCTTGGATATTGTACCTGATTTTTCGGTATACTAAAAGTAATAAAGGTATACTGATTTGAACTATATAGAATACTGATGAAATAAATGTTGTATTGAACCAGAAGTTCATACATATGTACAAGTGAAATATCTTATTGAACCAGAAGTTCATACGTACAAGTGAAATATGTATATAGTATGAACCAGAAGCTCATAAATGAAATATACATTGTATTGAACCAGAAGTTTAGCGATATTGTATTGAATCAAATATTCATACATAGAAATGAAATAAAACCGTATAGAACCAGAAGTTCTATAATAAACGGTTAGATTATCAAAAGTTCCAAATTATTTTCTATGAGAATAACTTATTCAGAAATTGTTTATCATACAACAATATTCTATGTCAAACAGGGAATAGCTCAAGAAGCTTTATTATTTGTAAAAGTGCGATATGCATACACTCCACCAAAGCGCACTGAGATATATGATTGAAATTACATCCCTAAAAGAATGACATGTGTTATGGCATTTTAGCCGATTGATAATATTTGAGAACATTATGGTGAAAACACGCCTGAAGCGTAATTATGCCTGAAGCATAATGACTATCGATTCCAAAAATAAATATCTCTTGAATGATTGAAATGATTCCTTTGAGGCTAAATACTCAAAGTAAGTAAAAGGGACATAGTCAAATGATGAGATATTCAGGTACCTGATGATAGAACATATAAAGAGATCTCTCCACGTTATATTGAGATGGAATCGATAAATAAGTCGACTGCATACCCTCTTATGAAATAAGATTGATGAAATCATAATTCTTTGGCCAAGTATGAAACCCTAATGTAGGGATTATTGTTCAAGGACCTGAAGTCCAAATGCTTAAATGTGTAAAGCCAGTAATTATATGTACAAATGAAAAATATTTCACAGTCGTAAAAGACGACTAGTTGCGCGCGAAATTTTTCATAGAACTGGCATGACATATGGTGGATAGACTATAGTCTAAATCACTAGCTTGAGCTCCTTGATATACCAATGAGTGAGATCAAAATGTATGATTCTCATCTCGGTACTTTGGGAGTATTCTTTGATGTACCAGTTGATCGCGGTACGTTGGGATTTCAAGTAAAATGATTGTAGATTATATGTCGAAATTGATATCTATTTCAATGATTGATTATGCTCCTGCAAAATTAGAAATTGCAGTTTATAAAGTGTAAGAACATACATGTATAAATCATTGAAAGATTCAATATGCCCAGATTAGTATCACTATAGAATGATACAAATGACTCCATGATATAATATGTTGAAAGTGAAATTGGAGTGTACTATTTATGACATCTGGGAAATTGATTATTCACTAGAAGTGAATACGAAAATGAATATTCACCAGAAGTGAATTTGAAATTGATTATTCACTAGAAGTGAATTTGAAAATGAATATTTAATTATTCACTAGAAGTGAAAGATGCAATCTATGAAAGTGAATTATAGATTTGATTATTCACCAGAAGTGAATTCTAAATTTGATTATTCACCAGAAGTGAAAAATACAATGAAAAGATTCGTGATTGCACCAATATACATGTAATATTCCATGAAAGGAATAAATACGAGTTGCACTCTTTTTCCCTTAGCTGAGGTTTTGTCCCACAGGGTTTTCATAGCAAGTTTTTTTAATGAGGCAACAGTTGAGGCGTATTGATGAAAATTAATGAGAATAATGCACTCTTTTTCCCTTCGCTGAGGTTTTGTCCCACAGGGTTTTCCTAGCAAGGTTTTTGAGGCATCATCATAGCTATCAACAAGCTATAATTCAGCAACACATTGGTATACTGGAATGATATCAACAAATGAAGAAAATCATACACATCTTATGAAGAATGTTATGATATCGACTACACACAAGAAGATTTTCATATATATTCCAGAAGAAAGATGATATCATTATTCAAAAGGTTCATGAATACTTGATTGCACACTTCAGGGGGAGAATCATGCTGTCATGCTGTACTCTTTTTCCTTCGTCCAGGTTTTGTCCCACAGGGTTTTCCTGACAAGGTTTTAACGAGGCAGCGGCTGTACTCTTTTTCCTTCGTTCAGATTTTGTCCCATTGGGTTTTACTGACAAGGTTTTAACGAGGCAGCACTGAAGCACTGAAGAACCTCAAAGATTCAATACATGATTTGTTCTACTTGAACATTAAGACTCAACGATTGACGATGGCCAATATCAGGGGGAGCAACTGTACTCTTTTTCCTTCGCTCAAGTTTTATCCCATTGGGTTTTCTTAGCAAGGTTTTAACGAGGCAGACAATTGCGTAATATGTCATTCAAGGGGGAGTGTTATAAATAATGTATATATGTGAATGACATTACCATTATATCCCTGTAAACTTTACAATATTACGATTGTGCCATTGTCCACTCCTATAAATAGGAGCCTATACTTACCAATTTATTACACCAATTCTTGAAGAGAAATTCTCTCCTCTAAACTCTCTCCATTTCTCTCTCTATGTTGTTCTTATGATTTCGATGATTTTATAACAAAGCCTACTAATAAGTAATACCCCCACACCTAGAGAGGTTTTTGGACAAGTCGGTGCTCGTGGTCTTTAATAATACTATTAATACCATGATTAGAGCATGGTTAGGCGATAAGTTTTATGTTGGTTTAATAGTAGTTGAAAAATTGACTAACGTGTTTTATGTGATTATTAGGGTCTGTTTGACACGATTTTTATTATAAAAACATTTTCTACTTCAAAAATATTTTTGGAAGAAGTCATACTGGATCAGCTTACTCAAAAAATTCTTCTAATTGGTGGAAGCGTTTTTAAATTTTTTGTTAATGGATCAAAGCAACTTTTGACTTTCCAAACATGCCCTCAATGTGAGCCCACCTCTGATGATAAAGTGTCAATTGTCCTATTTAAAAATTATTCGGACACTTGACTCATTTTCATTTGAAGATGGATAACATGATATTGTCCACCTCTGGTAACAAAGCATTTTCAATTGTGAATTAGGCTTCCTATGTTACCCAACGTGGACAACAATTATTTTTCTCACCTCTAATGATAAGGTGTCAAGTGTTCCATTTAAAAATTATTCGGACACTTGACACATTTTCATTTGGAGGTGGGCAACATAATATTGCCCACTTCTGACAATAGAGCATTTTTGTATTATGAATATAGCAATTTTAATGAATTTTAAAGATAAAAAAAATCATGGTGGGATTTTTCATTAAATTCAACAATTTAGTTTGATTATTATCAAAGTGTAACTCATATTTAGCATTCGCTCGATGAAGATGAAAAGATGGTTTATAAATTAATTTATAAATTAAATAATTTTTTAAAATGTTTTTTAACTATATATTTTTTCTTTTCAATTTTTAACCACTATTTTTTACTTCAAAAATCATAAATAAATCACTTTATAAATCAAACGGAGTTATAAGAACAATTCTTGAATTTAAATATATGATGATGTTCCTAAAACACCACAATGCCCGACCCCCATTATTTGTAAATTAAATTTATTTAATAGTCAATCTCAATCATCTATTTGAATGAAGTCTATCATTTTTAACTTTTCAAATATTTTTTAATCATACATTTTTTTAAAAATACTATTTCAAACCAAATTTCTTCCGAGATAATAATGTAATGGGTCTCAAACAAGTAAATTGTCCAATGTAAAGTTAAAGCGGAAAAGGTAAAATGAATGTACAGAGATTCAGCCGCTTCTTTCTCTGTATATTACTGGGACTTATTTTCCTCTTACTTTTCTCATCTCTCATCTCTCCTCAACTACTCTCTCTCTCTCTCTCTCTCTCTCTCTCTCTCTCTCTCACACACACACACACAGACATTATTATATTGGGTGCTGAATAGCCCAAGTTAAGGACCCATCTCTTCATGGATTCCTTGCTAGTTTCGCCCCTTGCATCTCATTGGTAATAGCATTCCCCCACCCCACCCCTTCATCTGTATGTATATTATATGCATGTTTGTGTATATATGCATGACTCTCATTATTATTTATCTGGGACTGAAAAAATTCTGTCTTTCAGGATGAGAAACAATGGGGTTATGGTGTAATGCGAGCATAGTTTTTTGTTGTTGAAAGAACTGCTGCAAGTCATGGATGTTTCTTCTTTGGAGGGTAAAGAATCTCTCTTTCTGTTTTTCTTTTTTCATTTTTTTTTTTATAAAATTGGCTCTGGGTTTGTTAACAATGAGCGTATCGATACTTTCGATGTGAAGAAATTTGGATCTTTATTTACAGATTTTGGGGATAACGGGTCATAAAATTCATCTTGATCTGTTCTGTTAGACTTTTCCCTGGCTTGTTTGGTTTCTGAATGGATTTTGGGATTATTTTCTTTGGCTAAACCGAGTCCGAGACAGTAATTTTTTGCTCCTCTTTTAGCATTCATTATCAATAATTATGTCAGAATGTATGCTTACCCAATTATTTTCGAGGATGCTTATAAGAAAAGAATGAACAGAGAAATGCCAGCTGTTTATCACTCTCTCTCTCTTCGAAACGTAAAGTTATTTGTCTATAATTTTGATGAAATTGATGTTTCTTCTTAAAATATATTGAATAGTGGCTTCTGTAACGGAAGTTCAACGTGGGGGCATCATGGAAGTCAAACGTGAAGGTTTTTTAATACCAGCAAATTGCTTCACCATTTTCTTGAATAGTCTATGCATTTTCTTGAATTTGGGGATTTGTAATGTGAGAACTGAAGAAGAAATGCTTCAGTTTTGCTGCTTAAATTTTCTTGTTAACTCAAAACTTTTTGCCTCCAGAGTTGGTATTTGATCCAGCAAAGTGCAGTAAATTGAGTATGGATCAAAAGAGAGCAGTAGTCTATGAATTATCCAAGTGGTCAGATGGTGCAACCGATATTCTACGAGCATGGAGTCGTCAAGATATCTTGCAAATCCTCTGTGCAGAGCTCGGGAAAGATAGGAAGTATACGGGATTAACAAAGTTAAAGATAATCGAACAACTTTTGAAAGTCGTATCCGACAAGAAATCCCTGGAGCGAGGAACTGCGAATCTCCCTGAAACGCAGTTCTTATTCGACCACGGTGAAAGGATTCCGAAACGGCAGAGGAAATCTGATAACCCAAATCGCCTGCTTTCTGCAGCAAATGCTGATGCATCTAACATAGTTGATGCCACATACTGCAAGAATTCAGCTTGTAAAGCTAAAATGGATCGCGAAGATTTGTTTTGCAAAAGGTGTTCGTGCTGCATTTGTCGCGAGTATGATGACAACAAGGACCCGAGCCTGTGGCTAGTCTGCGGCCCGGACCCTCCATTTCAAGGCAAGTCGTGTGGCATCTCGTGTCACCTCGAATGCGCCCTGCGGCACGAGAAATCTGGGATCACTAATAATAACAGGCAGGATAAGGGAATTGATGGGAGCTTTTGTTGTGTATCTTGTGGAAAGGTGAATGATTTGCTCAGGTAAATGTCTGGTCTTGGTTCTTATAGGCATTCATTTGCTTTGTTTACTTGAACATGATGATACAAAATGATAGTAGTGAAATTTTCATCCAAAAATGAAATATTATGCAGTTCATGGAGAAAGCAACTGACAGTGGCAAGGGATACGAGGCGTGTGGATATATTGTGCTATAGGCTCTCCTTAAGCCAAAAGATTCTTGCAGGAACTAAGCATTACCAAAATTTATATGGAATCATAGATGAAGCAGTGAAAAAGCTTGAAGAGGAAGTGGGTCTTTTAACTGGTTTACCTGTGAAGACGGCGAGAGGGATTGTAAACAGGCTTCCGTCAGGACCAGAAATTCAGAGACTCTGTGCTTCGGCAGTCGACTCTCTCGACTCGATGCTTTCTGACAGGGTGTCCGATATACCTTCTGGTACATCTTTCTCTCTCTCTCTCTCACCCCCACCCCCACCCCCCTCTCCCCCATTTCCGACTGTGACACATCTCAACTAGCAAAAGTTAGGAACCCACAAATGTTGGTAGTGCATAGTTCGCAAGTTCAAATCTTTATTGATTCGAATTTGCTACGTATTTTGTTAGATATCCAGATTCTGACAAACTTGGAGAATATTATGTAATTTACATTCTTAACCAATTCTCAGAACACGCGGTTGAAGGCGCCTAAGATTGACGTTCAACCTTTTTTAGTACATGTATTATGAATATGTTCAAATGCTGGTTTCATTTTGAGGAAAATGATATATCCATATCGATGATAATTTGTGGGTTTAATTTTGTCTAGATAGCACTGTGCTTGCTGCAAAGCTTGTCAGATTTGAAGATGACAAGAATCGAGAGATTGAAAAGCATTATTCTCAAAGTGAAGTAGCAAATATAAATTCTACGAACGTGGAAGTAGAACAAAGTCAAAGCCCGGCCACCAACTGTAGCACCCTTTCTAATCCTTCTTCACTGGAAGATGAAACTAACAATGCCATGCCATGCAGCGACGTGTACGAGAATAGAGGTGATAATTATCATGCCGATAAATCTTCTTCTGCAAATTTTCTTAATGACACCATCAACTGCTCAGAGAGCCAAAAAGACACTACTAGAGATGCAGTCTCTTTATTGGACGAGAAACAAAAACAAAACAATGATGCCGTAAATCTTGAAAATAAAGATACTTCAGAGGGGCAGATGGTTGAGGGAACAAGCACTGGTAACCTGTCGAATACCCCTAGTCGGGCTGGCTTCGAATGTGTGCCGTACATGGATAGTTCGGACAATGGCTTGCCGATCACCCCCTCCAAGTTGGAGAATGGGAACGGAAGGAAAAGCGGACACGGGAGGGGTGTATCTGCAACTGCAACGGAGAAGGATCCCTCGAAGAAGCGAAGTGAAGAAGGAGACGAATATTTTACTCGAATTGGAGACAAGAATTTTGAGTATTACATCAAAGTAATCAGATGGTTGGAATGTGATGGTCATATAGAAACAACGTTTAGGCAGAAGTTTTTGACTTGGTACAGCTTGACAGCAAGCCCACAAGAGATGAGGGTTGTGAAAGTATTCATCGATACATTCATTGAAGATCCAGCATCTCTTGCTGGACAACTTGTCGATACCTTTTCTGATATTATTTCAAACAAGAGATGTTCGACGGTGCCAGCAGGGTTTTGCTTGAAGCTTTGGCATTGAGGGAGGGATTCAGTAAGCAAATTAAATGAGATCATTCTTTGGAAATTAGAGATATTATTGTCATTCTTCTTTCAAAACTTCTATATATGTGGTACATATGAACGAAACTTGCTTTGTCTATCATATATAATTTCTCTGTTAGTTTGATATAGTCCATTCAAACTGCATAGTAGCAATAGAAAAAGGACAACGTGACCAACTGAGTATATTTACAAGTCAAGAGATTCTCCTCTTCAAGTTTGACACACTAAATATTTCTGATTAATTTCTACTGTCATCCTTCATTACTTTACTCACTAATACATTTTTTTTTCTTTTTTTTAATTAATTACAAAGAGAATCTTAGGGAAGGGGTAGGATTCGAACTCGAGATCGGATGGGAAAAATTAAAAATTAGAGTAACGTCTACGGCACGCTCCAAATCCTTGCTTACCAATACTCTTTAGAGCTGATTAATCAAAGCGAAACAACAAAATGCAAGCCCAACACATAGGTAGGAGCCAATCCGATTGTAATTTGTTCAAGTTGTGTGAGGCGAAGTCAAATTTTGGGCATATTTTACAGAGGCAGAAAGTTTAGGCAAAATCATCCAACTTACTTGATTGTGCTGTCCAATTCGTCAATAAAGAGAGGTTATTGTCAAACAGTGTTCCTTGGGCCATGCCAACAACTCCTTGCATAAATTTACTTTATTTGTCAAACTCAATAATATCCACAAGACTAAAGTTCTTGCAAATAATAATCAAAAAACAATGTTGGAATATTTGGACAGCATTAACAAACGAATTATATTTCAAACGATCATAATGAGACACAGTCGCAACTATTATAAAAATCAGATGCAGAACAGCATCAGAGAAACCGCAGTTACAGGTAAATGTGATAAAATGGTACAAATACATTCCCAATAGATCAAATCGAGGTAGTCTTACATCATTGCTTCATAGTAAACACGTATACCACTCGTCATAGAGCAAGGAGCCTCTCAATCTTCAAAGAACACCCATAGTCTGCAATTTCATCTGCAAAAGACCCAAAAGAGTTTTGACATGAAAAAAAACAAAGGGGGGTTTTAATTTTTTTTTAAAAAAAATAGTATACGTGCTTCATTATTTCAGCAGTGGTATCAAATAAATTTAACAGCAGTATAAGCATTAAGAACCCAAAACTCATTAATTTTTTTCCTTTATAAATTAAGAATGGAGATAATTAGCATGGTGCAATTAACTTTTCATTCCAAAAGGTGGCATGTGCATATAAAGCAGACAACCATCATTGAATACAAGAAAAAATTGTAAGCTTCCCCATCTTGTGCATCGTTCTTTATGAAAATGGAGGCCTCCCAAGGGTCTCTTTTTACCAATTTGATGCATAGCAATACTCTATAGTCTATACATTTAAGTTTCTCAGTCTCTCCGCTACATTACATCTGTCTCTCTCCCCCTCCCCTATTACACCCTAATTTCATCCCACTTAGTCGAAGTTCCAGGTTCCTCCGTCCTACAAAAAGAAACTGTCCTTCCAAAAAATGCAAAATGACATGACTCCCACACATACAAAGCGTGAACCCAACAAGAAAATGATAATTGATAGTGATGAAAGAAAGATAAAAAGGGGAGAGAGAGAGAGAGAGATACAAGTAATAATCTGTTGTTTTCTTGTGTAAATGTCAATTGTACAGCGAGGCATTCCACTAAATCTAGAAATATGTCTTTCCCCCATCCAATATAACATACACGAGAACATAATTCACAAATAGATGATGATGCAAAAGAAGAACAAGAAGGCAACAGCAATGACCAAATGTTCAGAATTGCAACCCCACAAAAGATAATGTACCAACAAACCAGAACAAGAGCCGACAGGTTGAAACACCACCCGACAAGCCAGTCAAAGCTTAAGTCCTTTTGGTGTGTGGAAATATATCCAACAGGCAACAACAAATAATAACATTTTGAAATCTCCTCAGGACTGATAGTAAATATAGTGACTGCTTCGAAAAATACTAACACAACTGTGATTATATTAATTAACTAGGAGGTAGGAACATAGCTTAATTTAAGCCCTGAACAGTAGACCCATAAAGTGATGGGGTCAATAGACAATAAAATATAGAGTTAGAATTATAATAGGATTTTATAAACAGAGTTTAATTCCAATTAGATTAGTTTTGATATATTATAGTTTATTTAGAAGTTTATTTCTTTTTATTTTCTTAATTTTGCCATATAAATAGAAGGACTAATTCAATGTAATTTTCACCCCCTTGATTATATGAATAAAAATTGATTTCTCTTTGCCCTCAATTCTTCTCTTCTTTGCACCCCTTTCTCTTATAGTTACTAATTGTTCTATTGCATCCTGCGTCAATTTGGTGTAAGAGCAATTCTGGCCTACGACTCCTCAAATCAAAAAAACCACAATTGTTACATCCAATCCATAAACGCACCACAATCTTCCACCACCCATCCAAAAATACCTTCCTACACAAAAATCCCTTCGAACAGCACAAATACAAAAAAATAAAATAAAATAAAATTGTATAGCGGCAGCAGCAATTTTTCTTGAGTTCAGTTAGTTAAAAAATAAAAAAGGAAAAATATTACCAGTAGAACAAGAACTTTGTTCCCTGTTTTCATAGTTGTCATTATTCCTGCTCAAAAAAAAAAAAAAAAGGAGGCTACAATCTTTTCCGCTTGCTGCTTGTCTGTTAAAAATTCCACCAATCACATCAACCTTTCCTTGCACCCTAACCCATTACCATTACCTTACAAAAGCCTATTATTGTAGGCCAACATATATATCAAAACCCCATATTCATCAGCCTTTCATAACACCTATATAGCCCATTTCAATCATAAAACCTAACCCATATCCAAAACACAAACCCTCCATTTTCCCCTCAATTAAACCATTAACCCAGGCCCAAACCCAAATAAACTACCTAAACCTGACCCAATTTCCTCAAAACCTAACAGGCCCACTAATCCCCCCTCTCCCCCGCCTGCTAGGTTACTCCAATCACAACACCACATGTGCCGCTGTCTACAGCCACCAACCCACTACTGTCCACTATCTTTATCCACTTCATCTTTGCCTGCATCCCAATTGATCGTAGGCTACAACACAACTCCCTTCCACCTTGCTATCTCCGACCTAGCTTTCATCACCTGCTATTCAAACTGTTAATGTCCTTGGAACAATGTTTCTTTTGAGTCTATGAGGTAATAATTTCTTTTATGTTAGCAATATGCCTTTATTTCGGTGTTTTGGCTAGTCAAATTAAATTCCCAAACAAAATTTAATTTCGAAAAAAAAAAAAAATTGCATTATTTTCAATTAAAGAAAAAATCACGCCTAACTTTCATAACAACGATCACATAAATCATTGTCACAATAATGGGCATTTTGCGTCTGCTTACCAATACAATTTCCCTCCATCTAGGAACTATGTTGACAACGTCCATTATTCGTCTAGACACGTTCCAATAAAATTATGAAACTTTGATAGTTGGACTAGTCTAGAATCATTTCTTGATTGGCTCGATATTCTTGAAAAATTCTTCAACTATCACAATTTAAGTGACTTGCGTCGAATTTCCTATGCTAATAGGCCACTCGCCGATTCTACAAAGATTTATTGGAAGTCATTTTTACGTAACCGTCTACGTAAACGTTGTGTTACTATGAGGGATGTGATGAAAAAAATTGAGTAATAAATATGGCCCTGTGTATTATCAAACTCAATTGTTGAACCAATTCTTTTTTCACTGTAGGTAAGGTACATCCACTGTTGGTGAGTATCACCCACTTAGAAGCTTTATCACACAGTTTTTATATTTATAAAGCCCCCCACATCACAGCTTCTAGGTTCATTGATGGTTTTAAATCCTGAAATTTTTCTGATGACATTCTAAAACCCCAATCTTTAGATGAAGCTTACCGTCTAGCAAACTCTTGGTATGTATCTTTTCGACTTAATCAACTATGTACAAAACCAAATATGCCACTTCAGTCACTTCCTAACTCTACCTAACTCTAGTTGTGTTAGTCTTCCTAAAGAAGAAAATGGAACTTTTATTGTTGAACTAGAAGATAGTGAGAGTTTAGAGACTTGTCTTGTATCCCCTCCCATGCCAGTTTTAGAAAATTGATCATGACACGGTTGATGAATTGCCTTTAATACTGCCACCTCAGTCAAATGTTTTGCCTAATCCTCCTTGTGCTTTTAAAATTGACTTTGTTGTGACATTACCTCAAATGATCTATACTCCTCCAGTTGCAAAGATTTTATCAATGGCAATTCTCCGCTCACATACTACTCCTATCAATATTCAAATGTTGCCTATTATCGACGTCCTGTGTTAGCTCCTACCTTTGTAACCAATGTTTCTAAGCCTCTATTTGATTCTCATTAATTTTAACTCATTTTTCTCTAATATATTCAATTTTAAACACACATTCAACAATAAAATAATCTACACAAATCCAAATCTTTTCTCATTTTCAACCCCATAATATCATATCAATCACCATTCAAAACTCTTTTTTTGGCCAAATAATGACAATCAAACAGAGGCCAGATTTCATGTCAAGTTAAAAAGCCATTATTTTTAATAATGAAATCTTTGAAATTGATTTTGATGTGCAATATCAACTTGGAGATTTTATTGGTTATTTGTTGCTACGTTACGTGTCTCATTGACTCGATTTTTTAAACGTGTAAAGAAAAGAGTTTTTATCACTCATAAAATAATTTTTGACTCGCAATCACACATGAATGAAAGTTATGTTTTCAATGTAGAAGAATTGTTTCTTTATCGGGGCCCATTCAAGCTTTCGATGTTGCAATCATTTTTCCCAAAGGCCCATCTACGATTCTAGTTCCTTGTGCTCCTCATTATGCACAACCAGTTGAAGATTTTGAAGTTAAGTTCATGAAGTTTTGATTTTTGGAGCCCCATATCGATACTTAATTAAAAGAAGAGATCGTCCCCTTGGACCATGGTTTGAAAAAACGTAAACGGGTACCGAGGCGTTTTTATGTTATGAGGTGAGACGCAAGCCTCGAGAAGGTTTGAGACGTAAGCCTCACCATTTAAGTTGAAAAATTAGAAAACAACATAAAAATAAACCTAATGGTTCCAATGAACCATAAATAATCTTGAAAACTTTTAACAAAACAAAACCGAAAATAATAAATAAAGTTGAAATAGATTATATCCATTGTTGAATAAAAATTAAATATAGTGCTTAAATAAAAGAAAAGCCTAAAAGTCTTCAAATTGAAATATAGTACAGTTAACAACAGATGCAGCCTGCAGGTTTGCAGCTTTGTGCAGAGTTGCAGGTTGGTAGCTTTGTAGAGACCAAGGATGAACATGTTTCCTACAGACTTACTCCAACCTTTTGCGTAATTTTCTTGTGACTTGGTTAATAAATTTTAATATATTTATAAGATTGTAGGTGTAGTGTCCCTATTACTATTAAAATCAGGCTTTTGAGCTTTTCTAGTAACTTTTTGTTTGGGCCAAAAAAAAGGAAAACAAAAAAGCGAATTTGCACTGAGGCAGGTACCGAGACGTGCACCCAAGTCAATTGAGGCGCACGCCTTTTAAAATCAGCCTCAAAATTACCGCCCTGAGGCATTTGTCATGCGCCTTACATTGAGGCACGCCTCACATGGGTTTTTTCATACCATGCCTTGGACAGATCATATTCTTGGGAATGTTTTGCAATTTCAATTGTTATCAAATGTTCAGTTCAGGTATTTGGTTCATAAGAAAGAACGGTCCCCTTGGACCAAGATCAGATACATATTGTTGTCTTGGTAAAGACAAAAGATAGACCTCTTCAGAGTATATGCTTAATCATAAATCGTCGGAGTTGAGTTCTTTCAGCTTGGGAGAAATGATAGAGATTAAGAGACAATAAAATATAGAATTAGAATATAATAGGATTTTATAAATAGAGTTTAATTTCAATTAGATTATTTTTGATATATTATAGTTTATTTAGAAGTTTATTTCCTTTTAGTTTCTTCTTAATTTTGCTCTATAAATAGAGGTTATTTAGAAGTTTATTTCCTTTTAGCTTCTTAATTTTGACCTATAAATAGAGGGACTAATTCCCTGCAATTTTTACACCCTTGATTATATGAATAAAAATTGATTTCTCTTTACCCTTAATTCTTCTCTTCTTCGCACCCTTCTCTTCTAGTTCCTAATTGTTCTATTGCATCCTGCATCATATAGTCATGTGTTTTAAATTGTGGTCTTTCAAATTGCCAAGAAAGCCAGTACCAATGCCTTACTTTAGGAGACGTGACATAACTTTTAAGTTATAAGTGAAGACATACCAATCTAGAATCTCCGAAACATAAATATTTCTTATAACTTGAAAAAAATCCCTTAGATCGAGTACTTGAAAAAAAATTAGACGGAGAGACATTCAATAGAAAAGGCAGGTGGAGGAACATGGAGACAACCACAGTCCACGATGGATGTGAAGAGAAAGACCCACGTGGAGCCCCACGATATGGCACGACGACTCCATAGGAAGCCGACAATTGATGTTTGATATGCTTTCAAAAATTAGACAGAGAGACATTCAATAGAAAAGGCAGGTGGAGGAACATGGAGACGACCACATAGTCCACGATGGATGTGAAGAGAAAGACCCATGTGGAGCCCCACGATTGGGCATGACTCCATAGGAAGCCGACGACTAATATTTGATGGGCACGCTAAAAGGTGATACCTCATGCTATCAATTACTATCATCAACTTTGATGGGCAGTAATTTGCAGCAAAGGAAATGGCATTGACCGATTGGAATTCTCGTCATCGACTTGATGAGGATGCAATGAACCGAAAACAAAATTATTAATGAATGATTGGCTTTTTTAATGTTACGTTAGAATGACCGATGACTATGAAGGCGTTGAAAGAATAGGATTTGTGTGTATGCATGTATGTCATCTGGACTCAATTAAGAATTCTCGTAGATGAAAATCCATATTATTCAGGAAACTCTTCCTCTATACTAGCTTTTTCTGTAATCCACTCATAGTAAAATACCCTAAATCACACGAACTCATTGAATTGAAATCCTCGAATTGCCTTTTTTTATCCCCTCTTCTATCTCTCTAACTTTAAAAATATCCTTTTAGAATCGCTCCATGCTTAAAGGGTTACTCTGAGTCTGATCTATTTCCCTTGAATCACCTTACATAAACTTCTTCCCACCAGAATTGTAACAGATTGCAACTTCAAAAAATATATGGCATGGCCAGAAAGGAGATCAAGAGAATAAATTGTACGGCAAGATTTCATACTAAACAGGAGTTAGGATTGGGGGCGGGGGGGTTCTTCAACCCAACATGATTTAAGGAAGGCAAAATATACAAGTACATTACATTTTTGTTCAACAGTTTGGGCATGATAGCATGACGTTTACAGATTTTTAAATTGTGCTCTTAGAACCAATTAACCAAGCAACTGACTTCCAATCATCTAAACTGGATGGATAAAATGTTAGGAGCAACGCAAAATACGTACTACAATATATCATTATAATTAGCAATCAATTAGGTCAGCCAAGAAAAAGCAACCAAAATTAAATGTCAAGTAGCCACAGATAACAAACCTAACCTGGATGATACTTTTAGCGGTTGACCTCGGCAGGCAAGGGGCGATTGAACCCCCCTCGGCGGTTCATGTACTGTCGCGGCTGCCGCTTTGTGACCTTTCTTACAGCCCCCAAGTCGTTGCCTGGGACAGGCTTTCCCTTTGTTGAATCGAAGTCCATAGGAATCCCCAATTTCTTCATCATCTCAATCTCATCTTCGTCTATCATATTCCCATCATTATCATTTTCATTCTCTTTAAGTTTCTTTTCTTTCTGATCCTCCGACGCTGCCCTAGTGCGGTCCTTGTGCTTGTCCCTTTCTTGGGGGACAATTTCATCCTTGTATCGCTTTCGAGGAGGCGATGAAGGGGATCGAGAGCGGCGATGGCGGTGACGGTGGCCATGACGATCGTCAGGAGAGCGTGTGCGGGATCTGGCGTGGCGGGACCGGCTATGGTCTGGTGTTCGAGAACGGGAACGTTTGCTACGTTCACGGTCCCGGTCGTAATCCCGGTCCTCGCGTATTCTTTTCCGGTCCCCGTCTCTGTCCCTATCCCTGTCGTCCCTGACCCTGCCCCTGTCCCTGTCCCTGTCCCTGTCCCGTTCGCGACGGTCGCTCATGCTACTGGGAAGTAACGGGTATTCGAGGGTTCCGTCGAATTTCGGGGAGACGGAGGTTTTTACCTAGTGGGGACTTTGGAGCTCAGTTGCGAGTCGTTTTGTTCATTTTTTACTTTTTTCCTCGTCACTTTGCTTCCCACATTTTTCAATTCAAGATTAGGGCGTTCTCTTTGTGTTTCGATTTTGGATTTTGAATTTTGAATTTTTGATTTTGGTTGTTTATTTTGGAATTACTGAAAACATGTTCTCATTATAATTTTGAAAAACTGTTTTCAAAAATAGAAAACTGAAAAATGCGTTTACTTTGTAATTTTTTGATATATTTATTTTGTGATATTTTATATATAAAAAATGATTGATTTATTGAATTACATTAATGTTAATGTTAATAAATCAGTTAGTTCTCTATGTCAATAAATTCATTATTAATATTGATTCAGCTAAATAAAAATTTAATCACATGCCAACAAAATCTTAACATGGATCTATATATAATGGTAAAATAACATAAGAACTTCAAGTGAAGAAAGTGTCATACTTTTTTAATAATAATAATAATAATAATAATAATA
The DNA here is from genome assembly GCA_963555705.1 of Ligustrum vulgare. Taxonomy (NCBI): domain Eukaryota; kingdom Viridiplantae; phylum Streptophyta; class Magnoliopsida; order Lamiales; family Oleaceae; genus Ligustrum; species Ligustrum vulgare. The sequence goes on from OY743185.1 coordinate 15,228,056, forward strand.
ATAATTACTAAATAATTTTTAAAAAAAATCTTAAAATTGATCTATATATAATGGCAAAATAACATAAGGACTTCAAGTGAATGAAGCGTCTCACTTTTACAAAAAAAAAAAAAAAATAGTAATAATAATAATAAATAAAAAAATTTACAAAAAAAAAAAAAAAAAACTTAGCATGGATATATATATATAATGACAAAATAATATAAGAACTTCAAGTGAAAGAAATGTCTCACTTTTACAAAAAAAAAATAATAATAATAATAATTTACAAAAAAAAAATCTTAACTTGGATCTATATATAATGACAAAATAATATAAGAACTTCAAGTGAAGGAAGTGTCTCACATTTAAAAAGAATAATAATAAATAAATTAAAAAAAATCTTAACATGGATCTATATATAATGACAAAATAATATAAGAATTTCAAGTGAAAGAAGTGTATCACATTTACACAAAAAAAAAATCCAAAACTCGCATTTTGGTCGTTTTGGACTTTTTAACACAAAATATCCAAAACGCAATAAAATCGTTTTGAGTTTCCTTTGTATTTTTTTTTTTTTTTGTGTTTTGGAAAACGCGTTTCTCAAAATGGGCAAAGTGAACGCGTTTTCGATATTTTCAAAAATTAAAAACTCAAAACGGGCTCAAAACAGTAAAGAGAACGAAACCTTATTCTTCATATGCCTTTATTTGGTACTCATTAAATTTTAATACATTTTTTCTCTTATTTTTAAAGGTACGTAATCCAATAAAATAATATTATATTTTTCACCCTTTTATTTTAAATCACACATTCTACCAAAAATTAATATTCGAAAATACATTTTTTAAAATAATTTAATTATAATGGAGCTTAAACAAGGGCATCATATCATACTATGCCCATGTTTGAGCCACATTATTTGAAAACTAGCGTTCTGTTTGTATTTTATTTTGTATTTTCATTTTCGAAAATGTTTTCTGTTTCTTGTTTTCATTTTTGTTTTCAAATTTGCTGAAAACGCGTTTGATTTGTCATTTCTGAAAACTGTTTTTGAAAATGAAAAGTTGAAAAATACGTTCTGTTTGAAATTTTGCAGAATACAACTTAAACTATTTTTAATTAATTTGCTTGCAGAATACTACTAATTCAAACTCAAATTTCCTTTCACAATACACTGAAAACATGGTTACATGCAACACACTAATGTAAGCATTAAGAGTCTATATTAACACAACTTGATCAGGTTCGGGATTTGAAAAAGCTCTACTTCTATTAAAATTCAGAAAATACAAATTCTTTCAAAACCACCAGAGTCCATTTATCAGTGCATTTTTTGAAATACAATAACAAGAATTCTCACTTAATTTTTTTTGTAATATTGATATTGAATTCAATAAAACTTTATTTAAACTTAATTCCAAGTTAGGATAATTCTAAAAAAAAATATTTAGGCTTAATTCCAAGTTAGGATAATTCTAAAAAAAGTAATAAATAAATAAATAATTTATATTAAGCTTAGTTTTAAGTTAAGATAATTCTTTATAAAAAAAAAAATTCCAAAACGCGTTTTCCGCGTTTTGGACATTTTTTGTCGAAATACACACAAAAAGCTCAAAACGAGGTTTTGGGCGTTTTGCGTTTTCTGTACAATTTTTTTTTTTTTGTTTTCTAAAATGCGTTTTCGAAAATGGTAAAGAGAACTCGTTTTTAGCATTTTCGAAAATAAAAACAAAAAACGACATCAAAACAGTAAAGATAACAGGGGCTAAGTTTTTTAAATACTCAATCTTAACCTTTTATTTTAGTCAATTTCACTATATTTAACTTTTCAAACAAATTTTAACCACACATTCTCTCAAAAATAATTTTCAAAATCACATTATTTCTCAAATAATGGAATTCAAACAAGGGCTATATATAAGTAAAGGAACTTCCCAAAAACAATTCTTGATCATTTTTTCGCCTATTTTCTGTTTCTATAAATAGTAAGTTCTGATAAGTGAATGCAAAGTGGATTAGTGTGAACTATGAATGCAAAATGGATGTACACCAAATGTAAATGTAAAATCAGGATGTGATTGTAAAAATGCGATGTTTATAAATAATTTATAGAAAAAGATTAAACGAATACCAATATTGAATAATTAATGCTTTGATTTCTTTTTAGTTAATAATATCAATAGAATGATTAAATATTTTTTAATCATTCTTAATTTTAATAAAATAAATTTTTAAAGATTATAAGATATAAGATTTTTGGTATAATTTCGTGCTTTGCAATTTTACTCGATTGTCATATCATGATAATTGTGAGTTTTCAAATTATTATTTTGACAACTTATTCTAGTAAGTAAAGTTCTATTGGTTAAATTCAAATATTTTATTTACTTATTTTCTAATTATTGTGATTGATGTTTTTGAAGGAAATTGAAAAGTGTGTTAAATTCTAGAGTCAAATGTAGAAGTTATGAGAAATATATTAATACATTTCACATGCATCAATAATTGTATATGTTGAGACCGTGCCCAAAATGAAGTACAGTGAACCACCTGTGAGGGCCCAATAGAGGCCCAATGGACCTTGGTCCATGACTAAAGCTTAGGATATCTCCCTGAGCCAACTGGCGAGGTGGAACAACACATGAACTTCTTTAGCCGAACTGATTTTTGTCTAGCCGATGTGTTTTATGTTTAGCCGAGGTACTCTATGGTGACGTCTCAGATGAGTGATGAGACAATGGATGGAGTCAGAAATGTGACGCCGCATTTATCAAAAAGTGACAGACGTCTATCTCCTACCAAACGTAGTAATGATTACTGTCAAAAAGTAAGATCTTCCTCTCCAACAACTAAGGTAAATACACGTGTAAAGTCCACCACGTTTCGTCATCCAAAATTATAACTTCCCTATAAATAGAACACTTCTTCCACCTAAAAAGGGGTTAGCATTTTCATACGTTTAACTGGATATTTTACTCTCACTCCCTTTTCTCTCTTTTACACGCTTATATTTCCCGCACTCAATTTATATTTGCTTCAAATGAGCACTAACTTTGGCATCGGAGTACAAACGGGAGCCAACTCGGCCCCCTTTGTAAACTGATTGTTTGTCACAGTACTAAGGAGATCCACATGTTCAAGAGGTAGGAGCTAAGACGTGTTGGTCCAAGGTCCAGCCGGATTTTGTGGTCAACATTTTGGCGCCGTCTGTGGGAAACCATACTGCTAACCACAAAAACGCATGGTAAAAAGTTGCACAGAAAAAAAAACCTTGAAAAAAGACGAGTAACCTCTTGCAAAAGAGTGAAGAACTGCAAGAACTTTGAAACATAAGTTTATTAACCTTGAAAAAAGGCGAGTGACCTCTTGCAAAAGAGCGGAGAACTACAAGAACTTTGAAACATAAGTTTATTAACCATGAAAAAAGGCGAGTAACCTCTTGCAAAAGAGCGGAGAACTACAAGAACTTTGAAACATAAGTTTATTAACCTTGAAAAATGCGTAAAACTTTGAAACATAAGTTTATTAACCTTAAAAAGGGCGTAAAACTTTGGAATTTAAGTTTAATAACCTTGAAAAAGGTTTAGAGCTTTGAGATAAAAGTTCGCCTATCTTTGAAAGAAAAGATAAAACCAAGAAACCGTTCTGAATATGAATGAAAGTGATGACGATGTTAACCCTCGTAGGAGTAGAAATGACCAACACAGCGAGGAAGAGGCTCCCCAGAGGCCTCATGAAAACACAAATGAGGGGTGGCCCAACCTAACCCTCCACGTCGGCACCGAAATCGCAGCATGCTGCGAGATATGACTCGCATGGCAGCCCAGATGTTGGAAATGCAGAAACAGCAGATAGAACAAACTGCTGCGATGAATGCCTATATGGCTAGAGGGTATGTTATAAATGAACACGTGATGCCCCCACAATACTCGCAGCCACATTACTCACCATCTGATGCGGCTACTGCCTCTTACTACTATCAAGACCCGTAGGCATATGACGAGGTGGGGTCTGTGCCTCTCTACGAAGAAGGGTCGGTGCATGAAGTACCAAGAGAACAAGGACAACCCCCAATTAACCACAGGGAGGCTTCGTCCTCAAAATCTGGAAGTGTTTTTAGTCGAATATGAGGGTTATTCAGGGGCAAGCGAGGGGGCCGATCTGATTAAGGTCGGCGCAATGCAACTGAGCTTAGAAATAGGCGAGAGCGACGAGCTGAAGAAGCCCTGTCACGGAACCCAATGCATAGAGACCGGTATGATACAGGGGCAGAAAAATTGGCCCCCGCACATGAGCCTAGGAATAGGCGGGAAAGAAGGGCAGAAGCAGCTCGGACCAAATCTGATGATGGCCTTCCGACCTTTGAAAGGCCAAACTACGGTCGAGTTTTGCCACCATGAGGGCAGGATTACGCTCAACGGCCCTACGACCAATACCATGACCCGATGCACTCAGACCATGGCGAAAACAGTGAATTACCGTCATACGAGCTGGATGATGAAGAGGAAATAAGCCCCTTTACGGAGGGCATCCGAAGTGCCCAGTGCCCCATGACTTTGAAATGCCAGAAATAACAAAGTATTCTGGCCGAGGTGACCCCGATGATCATCTGTTAAACTATCGCACTAGCATGGAAATAGCCGGAGCCACTTCGGCACTGAAGTGCAAAGCGCTTTGACCCTTGAGGGAAGTGCAATACGATGGTATAAGAAACTCCCTCCTGGTAGCATCTACAGTTGGAGAGATTTGAAGACAGCCTTCAAAAATGGCTTTGTTTCCTCCAGGCCCGGCCAGCTCCCACTCCAACGTCTTCAAGACTTAAGGCAAGGAAGGGAGGAATCTTTGAAAAGCTACATAGCTTGGTTTACTGAAGAGATGCACATTTGTGAGAACATCACCGAGGCGGAGATGTTTTCCGCATTAAAGGGGGACCTAGACATGACGAGCATGTTTTGGAGGGATGTCCGAAGCAGAAATCCGAGGGATTACAATGCCCTAGTAGATTTGATGAAGGAAGAGATCGTCTCAGAAGAGATGCCTAGGACCAGAGACAACCACCCTCAAGGGAGATACAATCTTGTGTACCCCAATGAAGTGAACCATAGGAAAGGAGGTATTAAGGATAGGCTCGGCAGTCAAGTGGAGCGCCACGTCCCTTTCCCGGAACCGGGTCCAGTTATGCAGCGGAGATCACAGAGGCTATTCCTAACTTGCACTCCAATGCTCCCGCCTCGAATCCCCCCCCCCCCACAGATCATGGAAGAATGGAAGGTAGCCGAAGTGGAAAGCAACCTATGATTGGAACTTATTACGCGTACCAAAGGTATTATGGCCACGCGAAGGAAGATTGTAGGAAAATACACATGTTAGCGGACCAAAAGGCACACAGAAGAAGGGGATGCGACTTCTCCCCTGACAAAGGAAAGATGTAAAAGCCAGGTAACCAAAAGTTAAACCGAGCTGACAGGCTAGTTCCGTGGAAGAACCCAATGAAGGAAAGGATTGACAGTCGTCAAAGTGACAGAGGCAAGGGTCAGGATAACTCCCTGGCACATGCTAAAGATACGAGGGAACCACCTATGCCTACAAATGATCCGTCGATTCACGAAATTGACACTATATTGGGAGGCCCCCATCCAGGTAGAAGCACAAATAACTCCCAGAAGCGGTATATCAGAGAGTCCAAGCAGCCCGCCAACGTGAATTATCACATCCATTCGCATTCTGTTGGGATGCCTCGGACGGAATCTATCACATTTACCCAGGATGACGCTATTTGGGTGCATTTTCCGCATAATGACACGTTGGTTATACGGGTAGTGGTAGCTCGGAATGGATTGTCTCGAATGATGGTGGATGATGGTGCCTCGGTAAACGTGATTTATGGAGTAACTTTTGATAACATGGGGATTAGCACCCCACTTATCCCAGTCCCAGATCCAATATATGAATTCACTGGGGACAGCATAACTCCTAGAGGATCCATAACCCTTATGACTGAGGTAGGGCAAGTACCAACTTTCTCCAGAATCCCCATGGAATTCTTGATTGTAGACAAAATCTCCTCTTATCATGGCTCAATTGGGAGACCAGGTCTTATTGACTTGGAGGCTGCAACGCATACCAAATACATTTGCATGAAATTCCCCACGGAGCATGGTGTAGCAACTGTCAAGGGGAGCCAGGATTCAGGTTGGGGGAAACCGGTTAGGTTAAATGGATTAATTTAAGGGTACAACAGTCTTTTTAGCTTCAAGCGATATCAATAGCGGGGCTTCAGGGGTACATGAAGAATTATTAATTTTAAAATTAATACTCATTCACATGATAATTAAAATAATCTTAGGCTGCGTTTGATAGTAAGGATGGAATTTGGGTGGAAAGAAAATGAATTCCAGGGAATTGGAAGTTTAATGTGTTTGATTGGTTAAATTTTCTATGTGGAAAAAGTAGGGAATTTTTCAACTTTTGTTGTTTGATTGACATTATTTTTCATGAAAAATAAATTAAATTTATCTATTTTAATAAAAAAAAAATTATTTTTTCACACATTTGAACTTGATAATAATAATGTTAATTTTAGAAAAAAAATAAAATCAATTAACAATAACAAAAATGATCAAACGTAACGAAAATGGTATAAGATTTTTCTTGGAAAATAAAACCTCCTCCCCCCTTAGAAAACGAATTCATTCAAAACAAGGAAAATACCGAATTTCGAGACAAGTGGAAAAATGAATTTCATGGAAAACTTAGGCAACAAAACAGCGCAAAGTTGGAAAATCAGATGGAAAATCATATTTTCCATGGAATTTAATGCGTTTCAAACGCACCCTTAAACTTCTCGTTATTATAAACTATAAATGTTATTTTCTTGTACTATATTTCATTTTTATATTTTATTTTAGTAGTTAAATTTATTATGAGATTTTTTTTAATTATTGTTACAGATAAAAAATTCTTTATTAAATTTTAAATTATTATTTTTTTATAGTTAATTTGTTAACACATTTCAATGACTAATATTTTTATATAACTTTATTTAGCAACAATTTTTTGTTGACAAATTAAATTTATTAAAATGCATTTTTTTACAAAATTATTAATCTTAAATTTATTAAAATTTATTGATTATGTAACCTTTTTTCAAATTTAAAATTAACATAAACCCTCAGTGCCTCGATTCTCGATTGATTTGGACATATAACACCCCGAATTCTTCAGTTCAAGCTCTAATACCATTGTAAAGAACTTGTATACCTCACATAATAACTACACCAATTGTGACTCTTACCATTAAACAAATTAAGAGCGTCAAGAACACCATAAATCCGTGACTCGACTGGAACTTCAAGGAGGTAAAATGTAGGCTTACAACCAACAATTGAAGAAACCTCAATTGTTGCGTTAATCCTCTCGTTAAGATCTATCTCTCTATGTAAAAGTTTCAAATGTTATCAAACAAATCAAGCTCAATCAAAGCATGAAGAAGAAAGAATACTTCGGTGTCAAAAAGAAACGGACTCGGTTCTTGGAGAGAGAAGAGAGAGTCAGCCGAGATATTTTGAAAGAATAGTTCAATTTTTTACCCCAAAAACCTAAGCCCCTGTTCTCTTTGCTGTTTTGAGGTCGTTTTCTGTTTTTATTTTCGAAAACGCTAAAAACGCGTTCTCTTTACCATTTTCGAAAACGCATTTTGGAAAACAAAAAAAATATTTGTACACAAAACGGAAAACGCCCGAAACATCGTTTTGGGCGTTTTGTGTGTATTTCGACAAAAAATGTCCAAAACGCGGAAAACGCGTTTTGGGATTTTTTTTTTTTTTTGTAGAATTATCTTAACTTAGAACTAAGCTTAATATAAAGTTTTTATTTTTTTATTATTTTTTTTAGAATTATCCTAACTTGGAACTAAGCCTAAATAAAGATTTTTTTTTTTTTTTGAGAATTATCCTAACTTGAAACTTAGTTTAAATAAAGTTTTATTGAATTCAATATCAACATTACAAAAAAAAAATTAAATGAGAATTCTTGTTGTTATATTTCAAAAAATGCAATGATAAATGGACTCTGGTGGTTTTGAAAGAACTTGCATTTTCTGGATTTTAATATAAGTAGAGCTTTCTCAAGTCTCAAACCTGACCAAGCTGTGTTAATATAGACTCTTAATGCTCACATTAGTGTGTTGCATGTAACCATATTTTTAGTGTATTGTGAAAGGAAATTTGAGTTGGAGTTAGTAGTATTCTGCAAGCAAATTAATTAAAAATAGTTTAAATAGTGTTCTGCAAAATTTCAAACAGAACGTGTTTTCCAGCTTTTCATTTTCAAAAACAGTTTTCAGAAATGACAAACCAAACGCGTTTTCAGCAATTTTGAAAATAAAAATGAAAACACAAAACACAAAACATTTTCGAAAATGAAAATACAAAATAAAATACAAACAGAACGCCACCTAACTTTTTTAGTCAAATTGCAAAGCCCAATAACTTGTAAAAAATGGTTTTCCAATTTTACGCAACAACCAATAAAACTGGTTCCAAATCGATTTTATTGTTGCAAGGCATTTATTTATTTTTTGCACCAATTACCCTAAGTAATATCCGAAATACCACTCAAGTTTATATCAACACAAGATAACATTTCTTAAGAGCGTGTTTCGTTATAAGTCAATAATTCCAACAGCAAGATTTGTAATACTTCAAAGACTACGCAATTCTAATTTTTCGAATGGAACATAACTATGTCCATGACATAAAGCTCTTTGACTTACTAGTCAAGTGTTGAGATATTTGACTCAAATTAAGAATGAGAATATTTTGAACAATTGATTCTCTTGTTAAATTGATTAACTTGAAGACCAAGTTAAAGATGAAAAATAGGAAGATAATCTTTTGACATGTAATTATTTCCTTATTCTGATTATTCTGCTTCAACAAGGAAATATCTTAGGGCACAAGTAATACACGTTTTTGGGTTATGTTAACCTATAAATATATATATTGAGGAGCCAATCAATTGCACATTGATTAGAGAGTATTGTGAGGAAAAATATAGTCTAGCATCTTAGTTTTTCTTGGGTTCTTTGTGGGTTGCACAAAGAAGTAGAAATTGGTAGATGTGGTAAAGCTTGATTATTTTTCTTATAATACTTGGGGGGTTTGGTGAGTGAAAATTCTATATAATTGTAACAATTTATTATATAGTGAAAAGCTTTGGCAAAGGTCCGTGGAAATGGCAAGTTGCCGAACCACTTAATTTCTGCGTTGTTGTTTTATTTTCTTGTTGACTCAATTATTTCTTGAATATCAAAAATTCCTGTGATGTTAATTAGAGAGGGAATTTGTGTGTAATTCCCAACAGTGGCGCCGTCGATGGGGAAATCGACGTTTAATTAACAGAGCATCAGGTGGTTCGAAGATTTTTTGGAGTAAAAGAAAATATGTTTGGAAAGTACAACGTGGAGAAATTTGACTGGAAGATCAATTTTGGCTTGTGGTAAGTACAAGTCATGGATGTATTGATTCAGTTGGGACTGCAGAAAGCTTTGAAGGAAAACCAACCCCGAGTTCTGATAAAGAAACTGAATCTAGCACGAGAGATGAAGATTGTGAAGATTTGGATTTTAAGGCTGCTAGCATGTTACAACTTTGTTTGGCAAAAAATGTTCTTGCAAATATTTATGAGATATTTGCTGTGAATGAACTATGGGAAAAACTGGAAGAGTTGTATCAAATGAAGAGCTTGTCAAATAACTTGTACCTGAAGGAGCGGTTTCATTCTTTGAGAATGAATGCAGGTATGAAAATCTTAGACCATCTTAGTGTTCTCAATGAGATTGTTTCTACACTGGAATCTATTGGAGTTAAGATTGATGATGAGGATAAGGTTCATCTAGTCTCTTCTATCTACGTTTGAGTACACATGCTGATTTTGATGTACGTGAAGGAAATGATGAAATTTTCAGAAGTTAGGTTGATTAGGGTGAAGTGACAGTTTATCTGAAAATGCTTTGCTTGTTTCTGAAAAGTGAAAGAGATGTAACTCCATGAAGAAGAAGCTAATGTGTTGGAATTGTGGTAAATTTAGTCATGTGAGAGGAAATTGTCCAAGAGATGGAGTATAGTCGGCTAATTGCTCGGAGGTGGACAATGCGATTCTCCTGGTGGAGGGTGGTGATGATGTACTTTAGTAAGATGGGACTTCCTTATGGCATGAAGTTAGTTGCCATGATAGAGGATGTGTTCTTGCTGGTAGGTGCATGTGTTTGCACACGGGCATTGGTTTGGCGTTAATGCAAGGTGTGTGATGAATTGGATGTCGATGGCTGATGAGCTCCCAGGGAAAGGCGGAAAGCCAAACATGGGAGTTGTACCATAATTTTTCAGCAAGGTTTATTTCGACATGAGCCGATGAAAAGCTCGGAGTTCGTTGATAATTCTGAGTGCTGGTTATACTCATATGGTGGAGTATGGGATCTTCAAAGTATTAAATGCTTGCCTGTTTACCCAATGATTGAATTTGAATTTTTTGGCTTGGATGAATTTGTGTCAAGGTAGAGATTGTTGAGATATTTGACCCAAATTAAGAATGAGAATATCTTGAACAATTGATTCTCTTGTTAAAGTGATTAATTTGGAGACCAAGTTAAAGATGAAAAAAAAGAAGATAATCTTTTGCCATTGAATTATTTCCTTATTCTGATTATTCTGCTTCAACAAGGAAATATCTTACAGTACAAGTAATACACGTTTTTGGGTTATGTTTACCTATAAATATGTGTATTGAGGAGCCAATTAATTGCACATTGATTAGAGAGTATTGTGAGGAAAAATGTAGTCTAGCATCTTAGTTTTTCTTGGATTCTTTGTGAATTGCACAAAGAAGTAGAAATTGGTAGATATGGTAAAATTTGATTATTTTTCTTATTATACTTGGGGGGTTTGGTGAGTGAAAATTCTATATAATTATAACAATTTATTATATAGTGAAATGCTTTGGCGAAGGTCCGTGAACGTAGGCAAGTTGTCGAATCAAGTAAATTTCTGCGTTATTGTTTTATTTTCTTGTTGGCTCAATTATTTCTTGAATATCAAAAATTCCTATGAAGTTAATTAGAGAGAAAATTTATGTGTAATTCTCAAAACCAATTCCAACGGCAACGAAGTCTTGCTAATAAAGCTGAGAGCAAGCGTTTCTTCCGCACGCATATTGATCAGGGCAATTTTCACTAGTTCTTGAAGTGAAGTCTGATCTATTAATTGACCTTAAGGGCCTAGCCCTAAGATCATTCTTCTTTCTACCCAGTCTAGGCTTATAAATTAAAATTCCTAGAATTCAAACTTTCATTTTTATCTTACTTTCTTTAAAAAAATAACGTTAACATGAAATTTCGAATTTTTTTCAATTAGAATGCAAATGAGTAAGGAATACCAGTAATTTGCATTTATCTTTTTAATTTTTTTTTTTTTCATAGTTACCATGTCTCTACAAGAACGTTACCATATTCCTATAAAAGAACTTGAATTATATCAAATGAGTTGATATTAAAATTCACGGAATAATGAAAAAATAACATTCATTGAAAATCGGTGAAAAATCTAAAAGAATATCAATACTGTACCAAAACTACGTGCAACGAATGTGTTAGTACGTTGTCTAACAAATTGGATATAAGTTGAGATCACTAAACTACGTCGAATTTATTTCTTCAAAACTAATTTACACAACAAAATTGATCAATTATCCAAATAGATCCTAGTCAATTCTCAATTAGGGTTGTCTCTTGTTAATTATGCCTATTTGTTAACCTCATTTAGAAATAATCTCAATTTGACAAAACGCACTTAATCTCTTTCGGTCAACAAAATGAGAAATGGGGGAGAAAGAAAAGAAAGATGACTTCATTGAAAAGACTTTGCCGCCAAAATATAAGATGAATGAGGATTGTATTATTGCCCTCATATGTGGTTTCGTGATAAAAGTAATTAGTACAATCACTTATGAGGTGATCGATACTCGCTACAAAAACCCTAGAATATTTGAAGACAATGAAGTATCCCCCGCCGTGTTACTAAACTCTTAAATGCATTACATGAAAATAAAGTTAGTGGCTGAGTCCATTACTCCATTTTGTTAAAAATTGCAGGGTTCAACTCTTGGCATTCTTTCAAAAAAAATTATAAATCATTTATAAATAATCAAAACTTTATTTTCGACCACACTCCCAATAAATTTACATATATCATATACTTATTCATCATTTGTATCTTTCTATTTATAAATTCTTCAAGAACATACATTTGTTTAGTAATACTATTTGATTTATAAATTGGTTTATTTATAATTTTGAAGTAAAAAATAGTTGTTGAAAATTGAAGAGAAAAAATGTGCGTAGTTAATCAATTGAATTGTATTTTATTTACCAAAGAGATGCTTAATCAATTGAATTGTAAATCAATTGAATTGTACAGAGGCTAATCCATGGGCTAACTCAGGTGGAATCCGGCTGGGTCAAATAGAAACTTGAATGAACTTTCCATAGGCTAGCATAGCCTAGCCCATTATATAGCCCTCATATATATGTATATTTCCAAACGGAATTGATGTAGTGCCCACAGTGGACAAATTTTATGACACCCACTGTGGATGTGATGTTGCCATGTGTCCCAAAAAATATATAATGGGACACGTGGCAATATCACAACCACAGTGAGCATATTTTATGATACCCACTGTGGGCACTAGATCGGGACTGTATTTCCAAATCCATTACATTTAGGTTGTGGAACAATTTTTTCTTAGCCCGGTAAAACAAATTTTGTTTTGAAATAAAGAATAGGGAAATTTACACGACTGCCTGATTGCAATGATTTTTTTTTTTTTTTTACTCGTTATATTACACAACTTCATTCCTCTATTTTAGAAAAATACCGATATTAGGAGACAAAAAGTATTATTTAATTAAAGTCATTAATAATAACCTTAAATGTACAGATATGGAGAGAGAAATGTAATTAATAATTAATTTAATTAATTATAATAACCTTAATTTTAGGGATGTAATTACCTTTAAAATAAACTTATAATTATTATGGAAGTAAAAATTTTTAAATTAATTTAATAATATGAAAATCATCTTTTATACCGGACGTGATATAATAGAAAAATGTGCAGCCCACATCTTGAGGGCCCTAATGGACCTTACCATAGGTCATTGGTTAAAGAGATAAATCGCAGGGTATGCATCTCATAGCCAGGGTGGAGGTGTGGTACGCCATAACTCCCGCTTATCCATTATTTCAGGATTTGAACCACATACCCGACTGCGCTGAGTACTTTTCCATCCCTCCTCTTTACCATTGGGAGATGTGCCCTTGGGGGCACGTGAGATTATAGTATATGTAATATTAGGCTATGTTTGATTGGAAAAATGGAAAATGGGTGAATGGAAAATATTTTCTGGGTAAATGTATTTAATTGTGTTTGATTGGTTTAAATTTGAAGGTAGAAAATGTAGTAATTTTCCAACTTTTTCTGTTTGATTGATGTAAAATTTTCTAGGAAAATTATGCTATTTTCCAACTTTTGGTGTTTGATTGCAAAATTCTCCATATTAAGTTGTTGCCATTTTCATGATAAAAATTTTGTACTATGGCTCCATCTTAGTAGTAAACTAGCTTAAATTGGTCGATATAAAACATTATAGTATATACAAAGTTAAAGAGTCGATATATTATTTTTTTTAAAAAAGTGTAAATTGACAGAAGTCAATATTTTGAATCTGGACAAAACCAATACGCATTAACTACAAAAGGCTATAACAAGGTAGGGGGAGTTAAAGATCTGATCACTTGAAATTGCTAGGTATAAATACCTAGAGCAAGAGTTTTTAGATGCCGAATAATAGAATTCTACAATATACCACCAACCACCATATAACATTCATACATACAAAAGGGGTGGAATTCATACATTGGTTTCCTAACATAGATATATCAAAATAAGTTTACTAGTTTGGTGAACACAATCACCTACACACGTACATATTAATAACAAAATCAGATTAGATGTTAGGATGATGGTTGAACCAAATTCATGGTGCCTACGAAGGTGGATCACGACCAAGTTTCTCGAAAACCAAATCACGCATGAACTCTCTATCAATCAAGTTCATAAACACTTTTGCCGACATTTCATCCGACTGGAAAGCTTTCATCGCTTGCATTATCTCACGCTTATCCAGATTCATAGCTCGTAGTTTTTCTAGAATTACCTGCCAATTCACATGATTGAGCGTGTCTACTGTTGCTTTCATCTCCATAGCAGTTGCTATTTTCTTTGACGACTCTGCAATGGTCGATAGGGCAATAAGAGATTCATCAACTGGTTTGTTTCGTCCACGCTTAGTTTTCATTGTTCCATCTTCAGATTTACGCTTTTGGGAGTAAGTAGGACTTGGATCCATGTCCTTATTTAGCTCCTCACCATCGTTCACACTTTCCTCAGTTCCTAATATGAGAAGTGAAACAATTAAAAATAAACAAACAATTGTTTCTAATCCTCAAGTGGAAAAATAATTACTTTGGCAGTCTAAAACATGACATGCATACCTTGCATCGGGGAGAAATTGTCAAAACCGGTTACAGCACGTTCTCCATTAGCGGAATTATTTCCAAAGATTGCCTCCAGGTCTTCATATCGTGAACATAGTTTTGTCTTCCATCTAGCAAAATCTGGTTTTCCCTACAAAGAGGAGAAAAAAAAAATATTATACAATTCTTATATTGCATTAATAACAAACACGTTTAAAAATCATAAACATAAATTTGACATCGACATTAGTACATACGATAATGAACTCCTCCCAAGCAAGTGGGTCTGCAACGATGCGTCCTGTCTCTGGATCCAAACCAAATCCACTCATACTGAGTAGTTGACGAACTTCAGCATATTCCCTTTTCAGAGTTTTCAAACGAGATCTTACATTTTTCTCAGACACCATAACTCGGCACCCGTTGTGGACATTCTCAATTGCTTTCGAGACTTGGAATGTCGTGAAACCATTATCGCTTCTTTTGTGGCTAGACTGGACTTGCTGGACAAGTGCACTGATCAAATAACCATCCATTGCATCAGTCCAACGAACTTGCTTGTTCCTCAAATTCGGATCCCCAGATATTATGAGACAGTCTGTATCCTCCACATTTGCGGGGTTGTTTGGCTTGGGTATTCGAAATTGTGGTGCGGGACCTTGTCGATTACGCGCCATTCAATCTGTATTCTTGGAAACCAAACATTAGAACATGAACTATAACAATGCATCATTATCTCAAAAATTCTTGCAAATCATGATTAAAGGAACTGTATAAAGATAAAATAATGTCAATGAACAAGAGCAAGAGAACCTAGAAATTTTAATCAAAAAGCACATTCTCCAAGTCCTAAATTTGAGTAATATGTCCCTGAAAAGTGATATTTAAAGCATTACAAACAGTGCACTCAACAACATTACATAATTGAATTCCAAACAAGTCTATCAATTCAAGCCCATACAAGACTAGCAAATGAAATTGTTAACTATTACAACATTCTAATTAATGATTCATTCGAAATCAATTCCAAAATCATGATGTATATGGTAATCATCCCACATTACATTTGCAATGGTGTCTCTACCATTAGACCATGCATGTTGAGCGGTGAAAGATATGTGTGCATTTGGTGCTTCATCTTCATCTTCCTCTATATTGTCTTCATCATGTCCCATCGTAGCATCATCATCACTGCTATCAATATCGTCATCAAGTACATCATCGACGTCATCAATCCGTAAGAAGTTGTGAATGGCACAACAAGCAAGGACTATCTTCGCTTGGGTTTCAATGTCGTGATAAGGTTGATGCCTTAGATATGCAAATCTTTTCTTTAGCAAGCCAATTTTCCTCTCAACTACGTTACGTAGAGATGAATGTCGAAAATTGAACAACTCCTTACTATTCTCAGGACGTTGACCCTCTATATCTCTACGATGATAGCGAGTCTTGCGGTATGAGACCAGAAACCCTGGGACCAATGGGAACCTAGCGTCGACAAGATAATACTTACCTATGATAGAAATGTTTGTTAATTTGTGAGTGTACTTTTAGCAAATAGCCAAAAAAAAAAAAAGTTTCACTTACGTATACTACTTACCGCAAGGAATTGTTAACTTATGGCCCCGACGTTGAATCGCACTCCTTAACAACCTACCATCGTGTGCCGATCCCTCCCAACCGGCAAGCACATATGTAAATTTCATATCAAATGTGCAAGCAACTAAAACATTTTGTGAAATGACTTGCTTCCTATTTCGATATCTAGCCTGCTCCTCTAAGGGAACATGTGCAGCAATATGTGTACCGTCTATAGCCCCCACTGCATCCTAGGCCAAACATAAGAGTAACTTGCTAAGAAAATATACAAAGTTCACTACTACACATACACAATAAACAATTTTTTTCACCTCACCTGGAAAAAATCGTACCAAGGCTTTACATTCTCCTTCTCGTATGGTGAGTTATGAACCGTGTCATTAGTCACGACATCTTTGTACAGTTGAAGACAAGCTTGCAATACCCTATGAAAGTTATAAGACACCGTTTGGCCAGATCTGAAGAATGTGAAGCTTGTAGCTCTATTACGATGATCATGGCCGACCGTATTTAGGAAAATAGCCAATTGTTCTTTCACGCCAACTGATTTACTGTCAGTCAAACCATATGTCCGTAAACGAGCACATAATCTTTCAAAAGGACCTATTTTCATCCTTAGTTGCTCATGGCATATTCTATCGCTAAAACCAAACATTCTTCGTAGAGTCAAATCCCTTTCATCATCCCAATTTCTATGTAGAGCCCTAGGGAGGCGTCGTGTACGACGTTGCATATCGTGATATGTCATAATTGCTTGCATTATCATTACCCAAAAATAACCCAGACGTTGCCATTGTCTTCGTCGTTCATTCCTTGTTGGGGCCATACTAATCATAAACACATATTACAAAAAAATAAAAAACATTCAGCTCATATTCATCCACCACGAATTCCTTTCAAATAACAGCCTGACTTCATTAACAAATGTGTACATAATGAGTCAAATAGAACCATTTCCAAGATTGAGAAAATATAAATTTACCATTCCCCTCACATAAACTCGCAAATATTTTTGATTGTTTTTACACAGTAAATAGCACAAAGTGGTATATTGAGCCATAATGTTTAATAATAAAAACGAAAATTCTAGTTCCTAGTTTAGGTCTCAATTAACCAAGTTATCGATTTTCCCATTCATTTGACCACTCTTTATCCAGCATTCTAGCTAGATGGAATTCGGAGTGACTCCTCACTACGTAACTTATTATTCTGTAAATAATATGCAGTCTAGTTTTTTTTCTTTACCTTGAATTTTTGTAACGAAAATCATGATCCTGTGCAAGAGTTTTTGTATGCCTACCGTTTCGCACAAAAAATCCGGTTAGGGCAGAAAAAGTTGAAGCTTCGATTTACCTTGCAAGAGTTCAAATGTCAGGAGGAAGACCGTGTTAAATTTGGACGAGTTTCCCGATTTCCTGTGGGTTTCCCGCGATAAACTGAAGCAAGAAGCATACTATGTAAAAAACTCAGATTTTCTCAAGAATATGAATCACAAGTAGAAGGAAAATTGAGGAACTCATACCTCCTACTTCACCCTTCACTGTCGTCGGTCTCTACTTTGGATTGCGAAGAAGACAAGCTCAGATTATTGGGGTTCTATGGGAAGAATAGTATGGGTGAGAGAAATGGCGTGAAATTATTTGCCTCGAAAATGATTTCTCAACTCAGACCAGATAATATATTTTCTGGGTAAACAAGCGAAAACTGATCACATGAGGAAAAAGGGGAAAATATTTTCCTAGAAAATTTTTGCAACCAAACAGATCAAAAGATAGAAAATTTTGTAAAATTTTCCATTTTCCTTGGAAAATGGCATGTATCAAACACAGCCTTATTGTATATTATAGCATCTAATTGTTCAGAAATGTCGTAATATTACAGTGCATGTAATATCGTGGTATTTTATTACCTACAATGTATAATAATGTCGTAATATTATAGTGTCTGTAATAACAATTTAATTCATGATTTTGAAGTGATTATCGAGCATTACAAATGTGGTAATAACAAATATCTCATTAAGTATCGTGCACATTACACATCTTGTAACTTAGGGCATTTGAGATTTTCAGTTGACATAAATCATGGTTCCTCGTGAAATGATATTGCATTACATGAATTGTAATAATCGGCAAAAAAATATTACACGGTAGATTCATGTCGTGAAACTTATAAGTAGCAAATATTCCTTCTGGTGTAAACCATTATAATATTTATTTATTATTGAAATATATGCGTTATTACAACTATTACAATATTAATTAAAATTACATTTTTCATATTGTAAGATATATACATGTTATTTGGCGTGACACTAATTATGAAGGGAGTATGTTTGATTAAAAGAATTATAATCTTTATTTTTAATTTTATTACATATAATTTAATATTCGTTACTTTCATTACAAGCACTGTAATCTTCATTACAACTATCATTATATATTTATTTTAATTTTTTAATATAATTATTAATATTAAAAATCTGAATTCACCTGATTTTTGAATTAATCAGTTTGAAATTATATTTTATATTTGAGATTGATTCGTAATAATAAGGTGAAAGAGAAATAGTTCGAGATGTTTTTGTGAGAGACGAGAGTGGAAATGAATTAGAGATAGAACTAGTGTGAAGTCTAATTAAGTAATTCTAAAAGTATCTCCAATGCATTTCTTAAATTGAGGAAATACATATGACACGTCAGCAAATAGACGGAATATGATAAAAATTCATCTCCAATGCACAATGTGAATTATGATATTAGGCTGACATGACGTTAAAAAATAGACATTGTGGGGGTGGAACGTCTACGTCTAGACGTTCCGTGAGACATGTTGACTCAGGATTAACTTTTATTATTTAATTATTTAATTATTATAAATAAAGACATTGGACAATTAGGTTTTATGAGACAAGTTATTTCTATCTGGACTCTTTATACTGTGAGAAATCCTACAGATAAAGCTCAATTTATGCATAGTAATTAATTTTAAATTTAAATAAAAAAAATGTCACATAATCAATATTATTTAAATATAGAAGGAACTATTAGAGAGTAAATTTTTAATTTCTCCATTTATTTATCCTCGCTCTCTAGAAGTTCGTCTATTTTATTGCCACGTCAGTCCCAATCCACATAGTGCATTGGAGATGCTCTAAAGAATATAGTATTTTCATGGTAAAATATGTGATTGAAAAGTGATTTTGGAGGAATGTGTGATTAAAAAATAATTAGAAAAAATGTGTTGTTTATAAATTTGTTTTTAAACACTTTACCAAACTGAGGCTAAACTGTTTAGTAAAAATGATTTGTTTATAAATAAAAAATATGCTATTTTCAAGATAAAATATATGATTGAAAAATGATATAAGAAATATGTGATTAAAAAATTATTTGAGGAAATGTTTCATTCATAATCAGTTTACAAAATCTTAGGCTTAGTAAAAAATAATACTCCAATGAACAAATTAGCTCGTCCCTCGATGAACCCAACCAAAGGCATTCGCATTCATAGAAAACAGGTAAAGGCAGTCAAATTCCCATATATAACAAGCATGCACATTGCACACTACTCTAAAAATTATGTTGAGCTCCAAAACATGCATTCACATCAATCAAGGTTAACCTTAAAATATTTGAATGCAAACATCACTACCAAAATTCACTCCCCATCTTAAATGCCTGTCGCGAAGGCATGGCCATGGCCTCATTCACTCCCAGCTGCCGCCATTGGCTTCTATCTTTCACGTACCTTAAAGCTTGTTTATAAAATTTTTACCACAATTTTTCAAACTCAATCTTAATCATACATTATTAGTCAAGCTCACCATTTTTTACTTTTCAAATATTTTTAAACTACACATCCAACAAAAAATAAAAAAAAAGTACAAAAATAAAAAATTTTCACATTACCAAACAGGCTCTTACCTTTCTATTATTAAATAAATAAATATTTTTTAAGCTTTTACATTTCCCATGTAGTTGATTTCTATCAGTTTTTTATAAAAGCTAGTATAAACAGACATAAGTAATTTTTTAGTCTCAGAAGCTTTTTTTTTACTTTTCAAAATTCAGTCAAAATCGGTCATGAATTGAATTGGAAAATATGGTATTGAGCACAACTACGCACAAACAAGAAACATATTTATTTAACATTTTTCAAAATATGCAATGTCGAGTTCTCAAGTAACCTGTTAATGTGAAACGTTGTAGTTTCTTAACTATGTCCCTGTTTACTTGTGATAAAAAAAATAAATAAATTAGATCTTAATTTAAATTAAAGGAACAATTAATTAGGGCTGCACAAGAAAATCGCGACATCGTAAATCGAATCTAACTCGTTGATTTGAAATCGTTGGTTTAAGACTGCATGAACCTGTGGTTTCTTTTCTCTCAAACCGAACCAAACATTTTCAAAATGGTTTGGTTTAGGTTTTGATTTTCAAAAATCGTAAAAAATCGAACCAAACAACTTTTAATTTTTAATTAAAAATTAAATTTATTAATTTGAATTTACCATTTTCCCTCTAAAAAAAAAGTCAAAATTAACTATGAAAATAAAATTCTCATATATATTTTTCTTGTTTTCTTTGCATTGTAATGATCCCAGAAAAATGTATAAAAGTTTTCTACCTTACAGTTTGGACCATGCATGCACTGAAGGTAAAAAAATTATACTAAGCAAGAAAATTGACCAATATAATGTAACAATAAATTGTATTTACAATGAACTGCTAAAAATAAAGAGGAACTCAAATCCTTGACTATAACTATCAAATCTTCCAATGATGTGTAGTACATATCGACAATTGACGGTCTGAAAATCATACTCTTACATTTTTGTGAAGTTATTTACTCATCATTATACTTTTATAATCAATTTAATTCAAGGGTAATGAGGTAAAGAATGAATCAAAGAATGTTAACATATTCTAGCTTATACTAATTTCTAATTTAGCTTTATATATTAAAAAATATGAATTAATTTGACATTTAAAATATATTATATTATGCCGATAGGTAAATCGTGGATTAAAATCGAATAAAATCGCAAAAAATGGTTTGGTTGATTTGGTTTGTAAAATGAAATAGTTTGGTTTGATTTTAAAAAAATGTTAAACCGTTAAAAATGGTTTAGTTTGAAAATATGTCAAAAATCGTCCAAATCGGACTGTGTTCATCCTTACAATTAATTTCAACCACATATATTATCGACCACAAAATTTCAATTCTATTTTGGTCAATATACTTTTCTTACCTGAAAAATTGCCTGCATTATGATAAAATAAAACTATAAATTCTAACCCAAATTCAACTAAACACCTTTAATTCTAATTCTAATCCCCTAATGAAACAACCAAAGAATTTAATGCTATGTTTCTCATATACTCTGCACATTTACCAAACACAAATTGAATGGGCCGGATTGTACTTGACCCATTCATTTATGAATTGTGCTTATTTCAACTATACTCTTCCAATCATTTCATGTCGGATTAAAAACACTTGTGATTAATCAATTATTTAGAGCCCTGTTAACAAAATTTAGGTACCTTTTGAAATTCGCCATTTCCATGCCAAATTTTATCTTGCTGCTGTTTGATAGACAAATTTTGGCCCAAGAAATGGATTCTTACTTCATTGCACGTGATGTCAATTCCTACTTTTTGAGGCAAACAAAGTCTCCCATCTTAGGTAATAATTGATTTTCAAACAAACTATGAACCTTTCGTTGGATATTTTTGTTATTGTTAATTGACTTTTTTTTTTTTTCAAAATATAATATTATTATCAAGTACAAATATGTAAAAAATAAAAAGAAAAATATATTTTTTGATTAAAATAACTAAATTTTATTTTATTCGTCATGCAAAATAATATCAATCAAATAACAAAACTTGAACAAAATTTCACTTTTTCCAGGTAAAAAATTATATTTATCAAACATATTAAATTCTCATTTTCTAATAATTTAATTCCCTAAAATTTATTTTCTTTTCACTCAAATTTTACTGTTATTATCTAACCGTCCTTTATATCAAATTAACACATCCCCTGCCCTGTTAACATAAACTCATTTTGACGCTCTCTAAATACTGTGTCCTGGATAGAGAAAAAGGAGAGGTTAGAACTTCTACTTGTTTTCTGTTTTGTTCTGTTTTGAGTTTCTGATTCTGCAACAGAGTTCTGCAGAAAACAAGTACTTAAAATGAGATACATACGTACAGCCAGTCTGAAGAGGCTGTTTTCTTTGAAAAGACAAAATTTTGATGAAGAAATAAGTAGGGAATGTGATTATACAGAAGAAAATAGGTCCACCACGGGCACTGCTGCACCGCCAGCAGAAAATCTTCGAAAACCCACTTGGAAATGCTTTTCCTATGAAGAAATCTTTGCTGCCACAAATGGTTTTAACTCAGGTTCACTCTCTTTTTCCGTTTTCCTTCTTGAGTTTTATTTTTCTCTTCTTTGCCATTCTGGGTTTTGACTCTTATGTTTTTTTTTTTCCCTTTCCCCCCTTCTGTTGTGTGCATATATATATATCAGACAACGTGGTTGGGAGAGGAGGATTTGCAGAGGTTTACAGAGGAGTGTTAGAAGATGGAGAGGCAATTGCTGTCAAAACATTGTCAAAATCTGCTAATGATGAGAGAAAAGTAAAGGAATTCTTGACAGAAATTGGAACTTTAGGGCATGTTTGCCACCCAAATGTAACAGCATTACTGGGATGTTGTATTGATAATGGCCTTTATCTCATTTTCCAATTTTCCTCTAAAGGCTCTGTTGCTTCTCTACTCCATGGCATGCCCAAAAGACTCTCTTTACTTTTTTTTTGTTGGGTTTCATTGATATTTTTCAATATTTATTTTCATTTTATTTTCTTGTTCAGATGAGAAATTTACTGTAGACTGGAAAACAAGACATAAAATTGCAGTTGGAACTGCCAGAGGCTTACATTACCTGCACAAGAGTTGTCCAAGAAGAATAATTCATAGAGATATCAAGGCTTCAAATGTTCTATTGACAGATGATTTTGATCCCCAGGTAAAGTAGTCAGTAGAGAAGGCTGTTTTAGAATAAATAAATTGGACTAACACCAATATTAATCATGTTGTTTGGTTTCTTGATGTAATTTTTTACAGATATCTGATTTTGGGTTGGCTAAATGGCTTCCATCACAATGGACTCATCACTCAATTGCTCCTATAGAAGGAACATTTGGGTACATAATCATTCCTTCTAGTTCATATCATATATACCTGATGAAACTACTGATTACTTAAGTGGATAATTGGCTTATAATTGATAATCTGTGCAGGCATTTAGCGCCGGAGTATTTTATGCACGGCGTTGTAGACGAGAAGACAGACGTGTTTGCTTTCGGAGTCATTTTACTCGAGCTTATTTCTGGGAAGAAACCAGTGGATGGTTCTCATCAGAGCTTACATAGCTGGGTAATGTTGAATTCTGTAATCAAGCAATGCTTTGAAATTTGAATCATACCACAGACTTCAATAAGTTTTCATTATCAATAATTCAACAGGCAAAACCAATATTAAACCTAGAAGAATTCAAAGAGTTGATTGATCCAAGGCTTGGAAACGAATACGATACAACACAGCTTAGCCGACTTGCATTTGCAGCCTCTCTATGCATTCGAGCTTCTCCTATTTGGCGTCCATCCATGAATGAGGTGACTATTTTCTGTAATATACTTCCAAATAATACTATTTTGTGTTGTTCATTGTTTGGAGGTATTACAAATTTTAGGAACAATCTGTTGCTCGATACAAGCAGATGTTAGGTGCCACATGTGTCTGTATCGGGCAACATAGTGTGCCCGATTTGGGCAACAGATCATTTACTACAAATTTTTTTCAATTTATGTTATTTTTTTTGTCTTTTCTATAAAGAATACTGAATGAAGCCCAAGTTGCCTGAATCTTCCATGTTATAAAAACTTGTCTTGATTTGCATGATAATTGTATGTTACCATCTCTATTTATTTATTGACAGATGTAAAGAATTATTTGAAGTTCTTGTCATTAACTTATTTTAGTCTTTAAGTACACGCCATTTTATTCTATGATTCACCTAAACTCATGCTAATTTTTTCCTGTTCTGCTGAGTTTACCGATAGCACGCGGCACGCAACATTAATTAATCCATTAAAACCATATTTAAATAAGAAAATTGTCATGAATTTCATACAATTTTCATGGTTGATCTGCCGTATTGCCATTAGATTTACAATATATTATTGTTTTCCTAATGGCATATATGATTCTGTGCATTGATAATTAGTCAAATTTCACATCATCACAAAAGTAATAGTTCATGTTTTCATGAAAAAACAGTCTTATTTTTCTGTCATGTTATGGTGGCGCTTCACGCCTTCGCCTCACGCTATTCCAAATACTCAGTCGATATTTCTATCCAACCTAACCATAATATTATGATAAATTAGGCATATAATATGTTAACCAATTATTAGTTGGCTAAGCCAAAAAAATTAGATTGAAAATGTCTGTTACAGTTGTATAATTCCAGGCTTCCAGCACATTTATACAGTTGCAACTTTTTTTTATCAATTTTGGACCTATTCTAGACCTATGATGCATTGACACGGACACGTTGACATGCAATTTTTTTAAAAAGTACTGACACGACACGTTAATTAAAATATTTAAAATTCTTCATTTATATAAGTATAAATTTAGTTTTGTACTTATTATTAATTTTTTTTGTTTCTTATTAAAATCTTTTAACTTTGAGTGCCTACGGCTTATTGAATAATAATTTTGAGTTAAAAATATATCATCTCTTATATAGAAAGAAGAATGATCATAGTAGAGTGTCGAAAAAATGTAGTATCCGACATGAGTCCAACACGAACACGCTACCTTAGTTGAAGTGTCCGTGCAACAGAGTATTAGATACCATCACCAGTAAGTATATGGAATTTGCTAAGTCAGTTTAAAGAATAGTAAAATTTAATTATTTTTTATATGTTGACAGGTATTGGATGTAATCTTAATGGAAGAAGAAATTGACAAGGAAAAGTGGAAAATGCCTGAGGAAGAGGAATATCAGGAAATCTTTTGGGGTTTTGAGGATCTTGAATGTGAATATGATAGTTCTTGCTCAACCTCCTTAAACGAAATAATCTCGACCACCAGTTCTTAGAACCCGAAAAACAGTTTTTACCTCGATATATAGAATATAGACAACTCTACAAGTACTTAATCTTTGTATATATAATTTTTGTAGAAAAATTCTATATATCGTGACTATAAAATTGACATGTGTATACATACATGTTACATTAATATACTCGGATTTTTATCTAGTACTAGTATGTGACAAATGTAGTGCCTGGTATCTACTCTAAGGATAAGTCTCAATCTTCCATTATATCTATTGAATTCCAGCTGCAAAGGTTGCAATTATGTCGGGCTTAGGGAAAAGTGGGGTTATTAAGGAATGCTTTTTTGTGGACAAAATTCATCTAAGTCCAATTATTATAAGACATGCCTTGTGATCTACTCATCGAGAATGGATGGGTCCTGCTATGACAAACAAATATTTTGGTTAACATTTTCAAACTTTGCCCGTATATTTACTAAATCCAAAAAGTGTAAATTATTTATAAAATGATGAAGTTTGTCACTCTTACCTAGTGGGTTTTGTTTATTTATTCAATACTAGACCATAGTTCTTTTCTTTTTTAAGAGTTTGACAACAAGTTTATCTGCAAGATTGGATAATTTTCACATAGAGAATTCTTTAAAAGGATATAAATTACACAAAAGTATCATACATCCGTGAGTGAGTGCTAAATACAAAAGTCTTGAGAAGACTTCTCATTGGGAGGGGTCAACATATTTCTTTTCTTTTTTGATAACTCTGGTGTTTAAGTTTTGCCGGAATAATCCTAAGAAGAGCGATCTTCCCCCTTGATTCTCCCTCCATGAAACGGTTCTCCTCCCTATGGACCCTCCTTTACATCGTGCAGATGGGACCTCGAAGAGGCGACATGGTGCACAATAACATTGTCTTCATACAAGTATTTGTCTTACAGTATTTAAATGATGTCTTTCAAGAGTCAAGAATCGAACATCCAATCTTCTTGCTAAGCTTCTCTTGCTTTACAGCTGCACCATGCCGTAAAGGGTAAACGTATATCTTAGATCTCTATAAAGAGAAGTAAGAATAAGATCCAGTATCGAACTCCTCATTATCACAAGCTAAGGGGGGTCCAGGACCCCCCCAATTTTCTTAGGAATTTTTTTAATATTATTTTCTTATTTTCTATTTAATTTTTAAGATCAATTTAACATGTTTTAGAATTATCAATATAATCTATTACCAAAGTAGGGGAACTCCTAATAAAGTATTACAAAAATTGTTATCATTGTTTTATTTTAATATTTATGTACATTTTAATACAGGACTACAACCAAAAAAGTATGGCTTCGTCCCTTCTTGGGTCAACGTTCCAACTTAATATATTTGGTCATTCGACAAAATGCTCATTTAACCAAGTCAAAGTGAACCCTTGATCTTACTAGTATTTCGAATCGACTACAACAGTAGCCATTTCACCTAAACCCTTTAAGTTATCACATAAGGATACTAAGCCTATGATCTTTTACGCAATCATTAAAATTTATAATTAATTTATAAACAACATAAATTTTTAAATAATTTTTTAACCATAGATATTTCTCTCTATTTTTTACCCACAAATTTTATATTAAAAATATAAATAATAAATCATTTTATAATTGCTACAGTATTAGCGAAGAGAGCCTAAATTATATTCTCAATAAATTAAATATCAATTTCATCAATGTTTTATCGACTACGTGCATTTTGTATGTATATATGCATGT
Organism: Ligustrum vulgare; assembly: GCA_963555705.1. Taxonomy (NCBI): domain Eukaryota; kingdom Viridiplantae; phylum Streptophyta; class Magnoliopsida; order Lamiales; family Oleaceae; genus Ligustrum; species Ligustrum vulgare. The sequence goes on from OY743185.1 coordinate 15,255,128, forward strand.
TCACGCGAACATGTGCCTTAATCGGAAAATATAGTATTCCGAATTTCGGGGAAGAGATGATTTCTGATATACAGGCATAACAAAATGCATACTAATTAGGGTCAAAATATGACAGTCAATGAAAGTTGATCCACACACGGGGCGAAAACAGCTGGCTCCTTGGGAGGGTTGACAAAGCCATTTCAACTACCAGAGGAATGCAACTTGATGACCCAGTAAAATATTGGTGGCCAAAACCAAAATTAATGTCGTAAACAATCTAATATCTTAAATTCGAAATGTATTATAATTTCCCATGTTCATAGATTTTGTACACGTTTTTTTTTTTTTTTTTTGGGCAATAATATATCACAGTATTAAATTCATGGTAGCATGTGCATGGCAGTTGATGAACAGATAACTATTGTCCCCTCCTTTTTATGATGGATTCAGTACTTAAATCAAATATACCAAACGCCACTTAATACAAAGGCAAACTGAAGTTAGTTGAACCTGAATTGAAGTTCCCAAAGGAAAAAAAGGCAATTAGGTCACTTAAAAAACATATATTTTTCTTATTTTAATTATAGAATCATGATTGCTTTAGTAGAAGGTTGTTCTAAGTTGTTAAGAATGATTCAAATGAATCTAAACCTTGAAGGATTTTTGCATAATTTTTCCAAATTGGGGGTGGGCCAGTCGGCCACTCTGGCTTTGCCCCTACTAATCCGTAGTGTTATAGCGGTAAAAATGAATGTCTTAAATTGTTGATATTCTTGCCTTTGAACCTTAGTTACTTATTGTTGAAGTTTTTTATAATGAAGCAATGCAACAATAACTAATCATACATTACAAACTATATTGTTATTCACTTATTGTTAATTGTATTGTATATTAAAACATATTATTATTTGCTCAATAATATAACTTTAACCACTTTATATTATACAAAAAGAGGACAAGGATTTTGGTAATTAGTATATAAAGCCGACCACTATTGTTTTTTCACTTCACAAATAATGCAATGTCAAAAAATTAATACTAAAGTTAATTAAGATATAACCAAAAAACTCAGATTTTCAGTGGAGAATCTTAGAGAATGTTAGGACATAAGCCCGGGTGGAAGAAACTAACCTGCTCTAGCTATAGAAAATATATATATATATATATATATATATAGTAGTCTTCACCAAAAGAGTATCAAATTCCATAGAATGGTGAACACCTGGTATATACAAATAAAATAAGGAGGAAATTTGCATGATTTTCTATAGATATTTTATGATACTCTTGTTAAATGTCATATAATATTTAGGAAAAATAACAACGATCCTCTTCATGTAATCTGAAGAGTTATTTTTTTTTTAGAATTTTCCGTTTAGAAGGAAGTTTAAACGATTTGATGATTCGATCATTGTATCCTAGGAGTGTTTGTCTAAAGCGGTCGCAGCATTAACGATGAACAATTTCACTTTAGGGCATCGTATCGTCACGAGTCTCATCGATAAATTTTCATTTTCTGCAATTTTATTGTTCTGAAAAACGTGTCTGCAACTAGTTTATTCCAACAATAAGTGACACAAATCATGTATTCATTGGGAAATATAAGTTGTAATGATCGATAAACACCTTGGGGACCAAAAATATGTCTTCGCCGTGCCTTAGAAGAAGAGGCAGTAATCTTATAATTAAGATTTTTATTTTATTTTAAATAATTATATCTGATTATTCTTATGGTATATTTTTAATTAATTATATATGCAAATTATTGGTTTTTTTTTTTTTGGGGGGGGGGGGGGGGGGGGGATGGTTGGTTTTTTGGGTATGGAAAGGAAGGATCATTGGAGAAGGGGCCAGGGTGTAAACGTGGACTGAGCACTCCACCTAGATCAGGCCCATTTCTAAATATCAACCAAAGGTGGAAATTACATGTAGGGCTCTTCACAAAAATACTCTACTTTTAGGGATCAAACTGAAATTTACTTACATTTTATAAAATTTGAAAATTACTTATAATAAAATCTTAAAACTGAAAAATACTTATGATAATTTTTAAATATGTTAGTATTACAGTATGATACTTATGATTATATTGGTATCACATTATGATACTTATGATACTTTTTAATTTTTTTAGTGTCACAATATGATACTTGTTCAATTTTTTTAGTATCACAAGTGATACTTATGATAATTTTCAATTTCTTCTATTATTACAGCTTGATACTTTACAAATTTTTATGATACTTTGTTTTCGACATAAAATCAATCGATTTCATACATTTTTTTTAGTATCATAACTTGATACTTTATAAATTTTTATGATACTTTGTCTCAGATATAAAATCAAACACTTTTCATACACTTTTTTCAGCATTTGTTTATGCTAAACCTAGATCAATGGAGCTTTCCACTGCACCAAATCCCAAGACGATTAAATGCACCAATGTTTTCTTCATTGTTGCCTTCTCACCTACATTTTTTGTCATAATACAAATCAAAAACAACCTCACAAGTCAGTAATGCCATAAACATTTAACCAACCCAATTAATCTCCAAACCAGTAGAAGACCACCCAGTTAATCTTCAAACCAGCTAAAGACCATAAAAGGAGACATCATTAATAGCAGTAGCCCACATTCGGAGGCAAAGTGCCTGGATTTTTGGCTCCCTCGTAGTGAGTCTTTCAATTAATGGGTTAAGGCGGCGGTGAGTTGGTGTTAGGCGGTGGATCGGTAATAGGCAGTGGGGAAGAAGATGGAAGGCAGTCGGTGGTAGCTGGTAGGACGCAATGAAGGAAGAAAACAGCAAAGTGAAGGCACCCTTGCTATGGTGGTTCGGTGGCGCTGTGGTGGGGTTCGTCGGTGGTTGATATGTGAAGGCACCCTTGCTATGGTGGTTCTATGGTGCTGGGCGGTGGTTCAGTGGCGCTGTGGTGGGGTTCGTCAATGGTTGATATGGTTGGCGGTGGTGGTTGATGTGGGTGGCGGAGGCGGTGGTTGTTGTGCGTTGGCCCAATCAGGGGAGAAGAAGCAATGGTGAACAAGCGTGAAGTATTTTTCAAAAAATTATTTTTGAGTAGTAAAAATCATTTTTGCCAACTAAAGTAAGTAATATGTGCAATTAACCCTTACATGTACCCATATTTTACATGTATCAAATTCGAAAATGAGATCAAACATGCATAATTTTTTTTTCTTTTTCTTTCTTTTTTATTAGATAACAAGAAAAAAAGAAAATGGAGGGAGACATATACCTGACCTCCAGTAAATGGTAAAGCGAAAAATATTCAAATTCTAAATTAATTAAATCAATTGCTCAATCCTATCTCAATCCCTAATTCCATTTCTCTCCCATTCCAACTGCATACCACAACCTCTACCACTTCCCCTGATTGCCACACCCTAATCTCAGGCGGGATCCAACCACTTCATCGAATGTCACCAGCAGACCACTGCTAGTAGAGGCGATTCAAGGTAAGCACCGACCGCTATTACCTCGAGGCAGCGACTACACAACTTCTGCTTCGATCAAGCAGCGATGCACTGCATCGATCTAGCAACAGCATCGCCACATCGGTCTGAGGGGAGATTGTAGGATAGGGATGGGATGTGGACGTGGACGTGGCTGGGGATGGTGGAAAAGAAACAGAGGAAGTTGAGGAAGCTAGAGATGGCCGCAACAACGGTGGTGAAGTAGGGTTTAAGGTTTTGGAGAATGAGTAGGTGGATACATTGCTGTCGGTAGCGGCGGAGACCACCTTGCACCAGGTATGTGAATCTAATGCTTATTATTTACTCTGCGGTGGCAATGGTGAGCTTCCTGATTTGAACCATCCTGATTTATGGAGTTGGGGAAAACATGCGCCTGGAAGACGGATCTTAGTTTTTCAGTTTTTGTTTGCTTCTTTATACTTTGGTTGGTGGTGCAGTCGGCATTATGCGGCGATGACTAGATATGTCAATCCAGGTGGTCCGGGTCGGGTCAACCCTCCAACATATGAGTCCTGTAACGGCCCGCATGGAAAAAAGACCGCCCACTGCGGGTTCCAGGTCAGCCCACAAATTTCAAATTATAATCCAGACCCGCCCGTTAGCCCATGTGAGTCGAGCCCATGCGGATCGGGGTTCGTTCTGATTAGAGATGGCAAAAAAATCAGATCCGCTCCACTGATCTGTCGACCCGATCCGAAAAAATGTCAATCCGCGGATCAACGGAGCGGATCGGGGCGGATCGAGACTGATCCGCCCCGCTTAATTAAAAAAAATAAAAAATAAAAAAAATATTTTTTTAAAAAAGATTTAGTTTAAATTATATATTAAAAAAATAAAAAAAGTCGTCGCGGATCAGGATGCCGATCCGCCCCGACCCGGCCCGAAAAATGGCGGATCGCGGGGCGAATCTGGATCTGCTGAAATAATTTCGGGGCGGGGTGGATCGGGCCTTGATCCACCCCATTGCCAACACTAGTTCTGATTTGGCCCATATGAATAAAAATATAGAATTTTTCATATTTATAGTAATTTTTTTTTGTTAACTTTTTAAATACGAAATGGACAAAATGATAAATTCATATTTATACCATAAAATGTTTATATAGAATTGAAATTTATATTTTATGTTACATGAATTATTTCTAAATTTGTAAATTTAAATAAAACATAACTAAATAACAACTAAATGCTAAATATATTTCTAATTACTATTATCAAAGAATATTACGTTTCTTAGCTATTAGAAAGAAAAAATAAGATTTAGCTTTAGAAGTTGTATTAGAGTTTGTAGAAGAATGAAAATTTGCAATGTTACGATATTTAATTTAATAAAAATATATTTTTTTCACTGGTTAGCGGGTTAACCGAGGCCCACGAATGTTTGACCCACGAAACACGTGGGTCACACCTTCTTGACCCATGAACCGCCCCACATGAGTCAAGGGTCGTCACGTGGTCCCGGGTCAATTCGGACTGATTTTCACGGGTCTGGTCGATCAGTCTTGACACCTCTAACGAAGACAGTAACTGTGTTGAGCAAGGAAGTGGAATTTGGACATGGTGTGGAGTCTTGCTAGAGGTGGTGGTAGAGTCCACGGTGGCGAAGGTGACAATGATATTCAAGGGCACCTTGTCAATGGTTGTGGACTTGTGGTGTCGGAGGTGGCGGTGCAGGTGGTGGTTCGATCAATGTGGCGGTATGTTCGTAATTGTCACATTAAATAAATTGTGACCTAAATATTTTATATTTGTGACTTGATTGAAATTAGTCTTGATTGTTAATGTGACTTAAAAAATAAATTCGATTTGTGACTTAATATTTTGACCTTTTGTACCCTAAAATAATCTATGACTTGAAAAATGGTGGTTGTGACCCCAAAAATGATTGTTGTAGTTTAAAAGATTTGTATTTTGTGATCGGAGATTTTACAATATTGTAACCTTAATATTTATAATTAATAAAATATTTACAATTATTTAATTAATCTTAATTACAACCTGATTTTTGAAATTATACAAGTTTCATCTCAATTTTGAAATTTGCATTTATAACACCTTATTTGTATATTTTTCCCTAACTAAAGAGACGGTTAGGCCCAGTTTCCAGCCCAACCTTCTCGTCCTGTCATCCTTGAGAAATGATAACCGGATTTCTCCCTTGAAGGCTCACTGAAAATAGCAAGAATTTTCATCGGAGATTTTGGTTATCTCCCACTTTTACCTCACTGCCTTTTCAACCTCAGCTTAGTGCATTTCAAATTTTCCCATAGGTGTAATAGGAATTGACAAGTCTAGAACAAGTGTAAAACCAAGACTAAACTCCAATCATAGGATTAGATCAATGGTTCACATTTGTCCACAACAAGCATAGTCTACCAACACACACAAGGGTCAGTCTCCAAGTGACATGTGGATTTAAGTGAGTCACTTTATTCCACAAATCTTCACATTATATCCTTGTGTATGGTCTTATCAATCATCATCGCCCATTCCAACCAAGTACCTGCAAAAAAACTAAACATTATCAATTCCAAGAATTGATAAACACTTTTTGAACATACAAGCCACAAGTACTTTTGTTCCAACATCTGTAGGATTATCGTTAGTTGCAATTTTAAGCAATTTAAACTCTCCTAAAGCTAACTTATCCCTAATGAAATGATACTTTACCTCAATGTGCTTTGACCTTTCATGATAAACATGATTTTACAACATTAAGGCAAACGATGAGTAAATATCATAGCAATTTCATGTAAGAAATTCGGTTCACGCAATAGGCCTTTCAACCACATGCATTCTTTTACAACTTCAGTGAGTGCAACATACTCAGCTTCAATGCTGGAAAGGGTAACAACTAATTGCGACTGTAATTTCTATGTGATACAATTATCACCAAAACAGAAGAAGTAAGAAGTGGTAAATTTCCTCAGATCTTTATCACCTACAAAGTCAGAATCTACATATCATTTAAGCTCAAGTTTATCATTTCTCATTTCAAACACTAACCCATTTTTAATAGTTCCCGCTATATATCTTATTAGCCATTTTAAAGCAGCCCAATGAGGTTTATCAGGATTAGACATAAATCTAATCAAGAAACTAACTGCATATGCAATGTCCGGTCTAGTGATAATCATAGAATACATCATAAAACCAATGACATTAGCTTTGGAAACATTACTCATTTCATGCTTTTCATCTTATATTTAGGACATTGGGCAGGTGATCAATTCATATATATTGACAGACTTAGCAAGTTCATACCAAATTTGGTTATCACTTTATCTAAATAAGACTTTTGATTAATAGTCAGTCTATTTCTTTTAATAACCATGCCAAGAATCTTTCTTGCCTCTCCTAAGTCTTTCATGTCAAATTCTGATTTAAAAGGTTTATCATTTTAATAATTTCGGCTTTACCAGAACTAGAAACCAACATGTCATCCACCATAACAAATATAAACTTCACAGCGTATTTTACAGTTATTATAATACAAACATGCATCAAATTCACTCATTTTAAAACCAATTTTAAGCATTTAAGCATCAAATTTCTTATACCATTTCCTAGGACTCTCTATACAAGCACACAAGTTCAGACTTTCCCTTCACCTCAAATCATTGAGGTTGAGACATCTAAATCACCTCATCTAATTCCCCATGAAGAAAAGTAGTCTTAACATCTAGTTGATCTAATTTCCAATCATACTAGACAACTAAGGCTAAACTAATCTGGTAGTTTTATACTTAATGACATGTGAGAAAAACTCATTATAATTTATCCCTTTTCTTTGAGTAAATCTCTTAACTATCAATCAAGTTTTATATCTTAAACGGTCATTAGCTTCTATTCCTTCTTTCAACTTGTAGATCCATTTACAAGAACTTTTAATTCTTTGATTTCTCAACCAACTTCCAAGTCTCTTTTTTTCAGAGACTGGATCTCCTTCTTCATAGCCTTTTTCCAATTATCAGAATTTTCACAGTTGATCATTTTGTTAAATGGAGTAGTATCAACTGAGCTCGAGTCTTCGCTCTAAACTAAGACATATTCAATCAAATTTGAAGAGATGTGCTTCAAGTTTTGTTTAACTTGTCTCATCTCCCTATCTCTCATTAATTGGTAGTTTTCCAGATTAGTACCTGCATACGTTTCTTGATTAGGGACATCAGTTTCAGAGATCTCAGGAATTTCTAGTACAGGTTGCTTTATTATGACTTCTTGATATGATTCTACTTGAGGAAAGATGATTCACCGATAGACTGATGGATAAATAATTCGTCCCATTCACATCCAGATCATGAATGTTTGGAATCCATAATATGCAAGGAAACAGTACCCTCTGGATTATCTTCACCTAATATCTCCACCTTAAACTCAATCTTATTCTCAGTAGAAGATTCTCCCTTTTCATTCTATTTATCCATGATTTTAAGATAAGGCATATCAGGTTCATTGAACTTCACATCTCTAATGTTAATAACATTCATGCCCTTACCATCTAAAATCCACAATCTACAACATTTCACTCCATCAGGATAACCTAACATGATAACACTTAGTAGCCGTAGGATCAAATTTACCCTCAACTTATGTGCATAAGCAGCAACACCAAACACTTTAAGATGCGACGTTCCTAGAACACAAGTCTCACAAAAGCTCAAAGTTATCCTTTCCTATCAAACTTTGATTACTAAGACATTTCAACCCCTTGTTCCCGATGTGTCCCATCCTCTTATACTAAATATCTGATTTATCTTAATGAATTATAGATAATGCAGACTCATTGGTCTCTAAGTCTTTACCTTGTAGGATATACAATCCGTTCCTCTAGGGACCTTTCATAACTACTAGAGAACCTCTACTTAATTTCATAATACCAAAATAAGATATGTACTCATGACCCTCATCTTCTAAGAAGCCTAAGGAAATAAGGATCCTCGCAAGGCCCAGGACATAACTAATCTTCAAAAGAGACCTGATGATGCCATCATGCATCCTAATAGCAATATCACATACTCCTTCCACAGTCTATGTATAGTTGTTCCCTAAGTACACTTTTTAGTCTTAACTTCTCTATAGTTATAAAACTAAGATTTAATAGAACACATATGGATAGTGGCACCTGAGTCTAATACCCAATCATCGTCAAAATCAATTTCAGACACATTAATAGCATGTTGTCTATCAAGGGCATCATTTACATTATTGTCATCACATATCACTGTCATCATTTGAAGACTATCAAAGGCATCACCTACGAAAACTAAGTTATGATCATCACTATGTTGAGGTCTATGTTTTTTCTTAAAAGTCATCACATCGTATCTTAGTTCTTAATATATATAATAACAAGATAGTTGGTCCAAGTTTTCCAGCAAAACTGCTGAAATCATTTTTTTTGGGGTCAAAATATGGCATTTATTTGTTTGACTTAAGATCATTAAATATCAATTATATCAGCACCATTGCATTGGCACTCATTCCCCACTACACGAGAATCAGTGCATTGGTACTAACAAATTGTTTAATCAATTCTATAATACATTGATTCATTAGTTGGATCATTTTTATATGGATTTCAAGAACAAATTATGTAACATTCAAGAATGTAAAAAAAAAAAAAAAAAACAATTTCCTTTTGTGAAATAGAATATTTTTTTATCATTATTATATTTTGACATTACTAAAAATATTTACAAAAATATTATTTGTAACGTTGAGCAACATTAACACAAGAAATAAAAAATATTGTTATTTTTCATAAATAATTTTAATACACGTGCAATTCCTTTTCATGTATTGATTGATATTCTGCACGATCTAATTGGAAAGTTTTAATATCCTAAATTTTAAGGATTGATAAAATAAAGTCCAATAAAGAAATTATGTTTATTCATTCTTTAGGAAAACATTTTTTTCCTGTGATCATTCTTTGAATTATGTTTGACATTCATTAATTCACATCTCATTTTTTAAAATTTGTTTTTAACTATATTTTATTAATGAGGTATTCTATTCATGATATAAAAAAAATCTCTACTTTTTAACCATATATTCTTCTATAATATACATTTCTATACCGCATTTCTTTTTAATTGTATTGTATGCAATGACCATGAATCGTAATTGTTTAAAAATTATGAACCACAATTATTATTTTTAAAGAAGTTTTTTTAATTTACATTGAATTTTGTTATTGAATACTTTTTTGTTTCTTCATATTCTTTCCCATAATATATGAATTTAATTGTTTTTGTTATATATTTCTCACATTTTCATTAATTATTGAATATATTTAGTTAGTTATTCATTAATTAATAATTATACTTTTTTTGTTCCGTGCAACGCATGGGTGCGAATACTAGTTTTCCTTTGAAATGTCTCATTTTACCAAACTGGTAGCATCTCTTACTACTTTTATCTTTAGACTTAGACATACCCTTTGATTTTCATCTACCCTTATTATTTTGAAATTGGTTCTCTCTCGACTCATTCCTGCCTCTAAGACCACCAAACAAATTCTCTTCACTTGAACTGCTCCCCCTTGACTCTCTTTTCATCTCTAACTCCCTAGCCCTTAGAGCTTCAATCACAATGTCTAAGGTCACAGTGTCCCTAGTATATTTAATAGTATTTCTAACATCTCTATAAGACTCATATGTGGCATTTAACATTATATCAACTAGATATTAATCATCAACTTTGACAATACTGTTAAACTCACTCAGATTAGATTCAAGATCATTTCCTTGGTCCAATCTAAAGTTGAAATTTTTTATAATTAATGAATCTTCTTCATTAAATTTTGTCAAGTGCTTTCAACAATTCTTTAGCAGTCGTATGTTGTTCTACTTGTCCCAATATAACGTCATATAAATGCAATATAAGAACTATGTGCAATCTCATTTATCTCAACAATTTAATCATGTTTATCTGTTAATGCTTTTGAATAATTACTTGGGTCTTCAAGTACTTTAGAAACTCTTTGTTGGATTAAATTAACTTTCATTTTTTGCTTCCAAATGGAATAATCTTTTTTACCATTGAATTGTGTCAATTCAACCGGAGAACTCATATTGCAAATAATGATTTTCAAACCCACAAACAAAAGCAAGAGTAAACTAATTTTATACATGTTTTTTTTTTTCCAAAATGACCACACTAACAATATAATCACAAGTAATACACGAGAGTTCCAAGAAGTATAAAAAGTAGTCAAATTTCTAATTCTTGTGTGAGTTATACCAACAAATAATGGTTATCGACAAGGTAACCTAACACTATATGGTCACCTCACTTTATCCTCTAGAACATGAATTACTGCAATCACACCAAGTGATAACAACACAAACCGAGCGGTCCACTTTTATCAGTCAATAATTAGGAGAGATGCGAAATGAATATGGTAAAACGGACTTCGGAGTTGGACTCTACAGGTCTTGCAAAAGATTTTTCCCAAAAAATTTCCTTGTCGAAATATCGTCGTCGCCTACCCCGTCGAAAATTGCCCCTTGCACATGTAGCTTCTCTTCTTCTTTGTGAACACAAATCTAAACTCTTTTTCTTGATTGAAGATTTCACTTGGTCGAGATCTGATATTTTAGTCCTGGTTTCACTTTTTTCTCCAGTCAAATCTCAGCGTTACCGCTGCCGAAACAGTTCATGTCAAGTATTCTCCTCGATTTTGTGGTTCTTCTGATGGCTTTACTTATCCGTTTTGTTGGCCGAAGATTGTTGGCAAAATTCGATCAGATTTCTTTTTTCTTTCGATCGGTTTCTCCTTCTTCTCAGTTCACGATTTCCTACAACTTTAAGCTACCATCCATGGATCTGATAACATTTTTGGAGATTACAAAGTGTAGTTAACAAGGTTTTACAACTACAAAGTGGAATCATAATCTCTAAATGTAGAAAAATGCTTCAAAGCTTCTTCAACACTCATCCTTGTGGTGTATAGTGTTTAGCTCATATTTAAGACCCACTATATGAACCAGAATCATTGTACCGTCATCTCAAGAAATGACAACCGAATCTTTCCCTTGAAGGCTTGTCGAGATAGAAAGACCTTTCACCGCCACCGGAGATATTGGTCCTCTCCCACTTCTACCTAATTGCCTTTTCAACATTAACCAACTCGCAAGAATAAGAGATATCTGCCTCTCTTAGGGTGTGTTTGATTGCGATGGTGGAGAATGGGTGGGAAGAAAATATTTTTCAAGGAACTGATTTGTTGAAAATTATTTTCGTGAAAAATATCAATTGGAAGTGTTTGATTTGGTTAATTTTCTAGGTAAAAAAAGTGAAGATTTTTTCATGTTTTGTTGTTTGATTTATATTATTTTTCAAGGCAGATAGAGTAAAAATTAGTTATTTTAATCATTTTTTTTTTACTTTTTTTAAACATATTTGTACTTGATAATAACAATGTTATTTTTTGGAAAAAAAAGTCAATTAACAACAACAAAAAGGATCAAACGTGACAAAATATATTTTCCATGTAAAGTCGCAAATGAAAATCTTGCAAAAACCAAAGCAAACATTTTCCATGAATTTCCAACAAATCAGGCGACTGGCGTGGAGCAAAGCAAATATTTTTCATGCCAAATTTGGGTTGTCAAATGAGCAAAAATGAGAAAAGTTGGAAAAGATATGCATTTTTCATGACAAATATTAAGAGTGAGCGCGGTCCGATTCGGTTCGGTCTGGTTCCGAAAGGAACCGAACCGAACCAAGTACCAATGAGAATCTTAGTAGTGGAATCATTTGTTCCAAATCTGATTATGGAACCGAACCAATTGATTTCGTTCGGTTTGGTTCGGTTCTTTACATTGAAAATGTTAAAATAAAATTTCTCTCTTTTATTTATATAAAATAAAATATTCTTTAGTACTAAAGATTAGAACTTGTCTGTGACTGAGAATGGAAGTTGCCTACAGTTTTAATGTAACAGGCAATGACATAATATCAAAAAATGTGACACGTCATATTGCACCCACTTTACAAACTACAAAGATAAAAAGTAAAACAGAAAACCATACATGTATAAACTAAGGAATAATTAAAGAAACTAAGAAATAATTAAAGAAATTAAGGAATCGGTAATTGGTAATTAAAGAAATTAAATAATTGGTATTTGGTAATTAAAGAAATAATTAGTTAGTACTGATAGACTTGGTTTGGTAATTGGTACTTGGGAATTGATAGTTAATAGGTTAATTGATTTGATTATAAGAAACTAATAAATAACTAAAGAAATTAAGAAGAAGAAGAAGAAGGAATCTGTTGGAGATAAAGAAGGAAACAAGACCCTAAATTGGAGGAAGACAGAAGACATGAATCACCGAATCGTGATCTTTTAATATTTTACCAAAAAAAAAAAAATAATACTAAATAATAATTAAATAACTAACCTGAGAAACGAATTAAATTTCAGTTCTAAAAAAAAGAACCGAGAACCGGACCAGAACAGTTCGATTCCCACAAATAAGTCCCAAAATTGATTTATTATTTGGTCAAACCCGATTTGGACCAGCCGGTTCCGGAAAAAAATGCCCACTCCTGACAAATATGGACCTATCAAACATACACTTAATGCATTTCGAATTTTCCAATAATATAGAAGGAATTGACAAGTCTAGAACAAGTGTAAGAGCAAGACTAAACTCCAACCATTTGATTAGATTAGTGATCACAATTGTCCCCAATAAACACAATTCACCAACATACGTAAGGGTCAATCACCAAGTGACGTGGATTTAAGTGAGCCACTGTATTCCACATATTTGATTCTTTATTCTTATGGCATATTTTAATTAATTGTATACGCAAATTATTGTGGGGGGAGGGAGGGTTTGAATTTTGGTATGGAAAGGGAGGATCGTTGGAGAAGGGGCCGGATGGTAAAGGTGAACTGAGCACTCCATTTCTAAAGATTAAAGATGTTGTTAGGGCCCGTCCCCAGCCCACATAAAATTGCAAACTATGATATTTCAATTTTCACCTGTTTAATTTATAGGGGAAAATCAGTATGTACCCATTGAAAAAAATATTATTTCATAAAATACTACTCATTGTATTGATAAACTGTCATGGTTAACCCATGCCACGGTTAGCCCCTCCTCACCCAGGTGCATCTACTCATCCACAATAAATCAATTCTAGAATATTCTATAGTTTATTCTATAAATAGCAACACATGGGAAAGGAAAAGTGTGTGAAGGATATTGGTTGTTTCTAACAGACTCTCTCCCCTCTCTATCTCTCTCACGTTCTCCTCCTCTATGTCTCTAACTCCATTTCTTCTTCTATTCTTCTAATCTTCATCCCTGTTATACTTCTTTCTCACCCCATACTCTGTCTCTTGCAATTAATATTCAGTACTCCTGCATCTTCATATTTTTGTTTGCAATTATATTTTCCTACATTGTAAAAGAATTAATTAGTTTATGAAATAAAAAGAGTTATCAATCTCGTGTTTCTTCTTTACCTTGTATTACCTATGATTTTGCTTGAACTGCTAATTCATGGTTGAAGTTCAAATACCAGATAGAGCTCCAACCATGACATTGGTATCAGAGCGGTTGTAATCCGTGGGAAAGAAAAATATTGTTGAAAGCTTCGATCAGACGATATTCCTCATGGATGAGATGAACAGGAAATACGATTTTATGATCTCGATGATGGAGTATATGATGGCAAGGAAATCACTCTCCACAAAGGAACAAACTCAGCTTGATACCTATTTGAGCCATTGAGAACCTTCGGTGATGCAGTCAGAAATTCCTCAGCCTATGGGAAATCAGAGGTTACAGCTGGGAAATTAAAACAACAACTGGAAAACTGCATTGCTTAATTAAGAGAAGAAAGCACTGTGGAAGAGGAGAAAAAGGATCAACTTGATGGAGATGATGACTTGAAGGGCTTATCGCTGGGAAAGTATCCACTGCAAAGGACCAGAGCTATAGGGGAAATTTTGGGTACTAGGCATAAGATAATGGTGGAAGAAGCTAGTGAAATTTGAGATGGCGTAACAATCTGATTGCCGATTTGAATCGCTGGAAATGGAGAAGACGAAGTGTAATTTTGGAGCAGCTCATAGTCCTAATGTGTCTTACCAGATTGAAGCAAAACCATTGAGTATTGGCCTTGTACTATAAGCAACCCAACAAGAAATAAATGAAAATATTTTAATTCAACAGGCCCAATTGCACATCAACTCAATTTTTTTCATAGGCCCAAATACTTTTAGTTGTCCAATTCCATCTCCTTCAAGTCCAACCATAAAAATTTTCTTCAAAAGTCCAAATACTTTTAGTGGTACAATGCTATCATCTTCAAGTCCCAAATTAAATCCAATGTTTAGTTTCAACACTCATCGACTCCAACAAACTTATTCAAACTCAATTTTCCTCCAACTATCGCTCTTTCTTCGACCACCACGAAAACCACCCGACTATATTAACCACTCGAACCTTGAATACAAGGTTCTTTTAAGGGGGTGATTTGTCATGGTTAAACCATGTCACGATTAGCCCTTCCTCACACAGGTGCATCTACTCATCCATATTCAGTACTCATCCATTTCTGTTTGCAATTATATTTTCCTGCATTGTAAAAGAATAGATTAGTATATGAAATGAAAAGAGTAATCAATCTCGTGTTTCTTCTTTACCTTGTATTACCTGTGATTTTTCTTGAATTGCTGATTCGTGGTTGAAGTTCAAATACCAAACAGAGCTCCAACCATGACATATACATAATATACTTACTACTACACGAAATAAAGCCAAAATACTGTTCCCATAAATCACTCTCATTTCACTTTTTAAATACAATTTAAACTGGGTAACCCATGAATTCAAAATATCCACAAATCATGCTTAAATTAATTTCATCTCCATTTCAACAATTCCGGCACGTATACAATTTGTGAGATTCTTCTTCTCCAGCACACATTTCAAGCACGGATAAAATTATTCTTCTTTTTCTTTTTCTTCTTCTTCTTCATCTTCAATTTGTGAGGTTGAAGCCATCGCATATCCACTCCTCAAACGCAGCAACTTCAACATAAACTGGAACAACAATCCCTTCCTTGATTGCATAATTGTTCTACTAGTGTTGGTGTGCAATTGCGCATGTCTGCGAAATATGAAATGATAGATGAAACATATACTTGATGTCATGAAATAATATGTATACGTAATGTCTCCATTGCTTGTTTGTATTCTTTTATATATCGGACAGGTCGGAAAACATTTGATGACTATTTTAATCGACATACCATGTAAATGTTCAATGTTACTCGTACATGATAATAGCAATAGTAAAGGAAAGTTACCTCTAGTAGGAAGTTGATTATCAATTTTTCTTCTTGGAATTGGGCTCCAGAACAATAACCTCTATATGCCTCTTGGAGGAGTTGTTTTTGGGGGTCGTTATAGCTCTTGGATATGAATGGTTACAATCAACCTTCAGGTGACTCATTTTGTTCCTTCCATCAGTCAAGATGCTTATTGAACGATTGATGCTCATTTTGTTCATTTTTCCGATGTAAGTATAGTGGGAATAGCACCACTGTAGGCACCATGGCTAATCTTCTTGGAGATGAATTTTGAAATGAAGAATAAGCAGAAGTAGCCATTGAGTGACTAGAGAAAATTAAGTGAGAATTGGTTTCTTGTTAGTGTGGAAACCAACTTTGATTCTGATACGAGAGCCTAAGAGAGGGATTTAAAGAAAATCTAGTAAGGAAGTCTTAGTGGAAAGATTGAAAATCGATGAAAAAGTCTTTGCCGTCCAAAAAGCAAAAAGTGGAAATAAAAAAAAAAAAAAAGATGATGGAATTTAGCAGTCAATTGTTAAACCCTGATCTTCACTCTTCTCGCAGTCTCAGATTTCACAGCCGCCAATTCGCAGACCGGCTACGATTTTTCAGCTTCATACACTTCAAAGATTGTTGTTTTTAATATTTTAAGGACTTCTTTAAAGAATTGGAGAAAGCTTCTGGTGAGAAGATGTGGAGGGTTTTAGAGACAGAAACAATGGAGTTCCGGGAGTGTTCGTCGATATGAGAAACGGCTGGTGCGGTTCCACCAACGCTGGAGATCTTGACCAGAGAAAATCAAGGCAATTGAGTGCTAAAGTTGATTGTTTGAGAGGAAATCATAGAATTAAAATTGTAATTATGAAAGAAACAATCAAGAAGGGTTTTGACCCAAAAAAAAAAAAAATAGTCGACAGGCTGAGTTTGATGGAGTAAATCTAGCATCTAAAATTATTATCGTGTAGGAGTGAAGTGATTTTTGGTATTTCATTTATACTATAAAAAACAGTATTTATAGGATAAAAAAAAGATGAAATTGTTATAAATAATGTATATATGTGAATGACATTACCATTATATCCCTGTAAACTTTACAATATTACGATTGTGCCATTGTCCACTCCTATAAATAGGAGCCTATACTTACCAATTTATTACACCAATTCTTGAAGAGAAATTCTCTCCTCTAAACTCTCTCCATTTCTCTCTCTATGTTGTTCTTATGATTTCGATGATTTTATAACACGTTATCAGCACGAGTCTCTAGCCAATTGAGTAATATAATGGGAGTATGCTCTACAGTTGCATCTAAATGATGAGCCTCTGTTTCAGAAACCTGATTTTTACAAATCAATGTTTCTCCCCCTATATCCAATTAACGATTGAAGACCGGATCTGAAATCACGGCTACGGATTTGATGGCGGTATTGATCTTAGTGCTGGCCTGGGCAGTTTTAGTGGCTGGCCTTCATCACGGATTGTTCGGGTTTCAAGAGCATCTGGTGGAAAAGATGGACATAGCAAAGTTCTCACCTCAAAGGGGCCAAGAGATCGACGCATGAGACTCTCGGTGGACACTGCGATTCATTTCTACGATTTACAAGACCGCCTTGGATGAAGTAAACATGGACGGTAGCGGAGGTGGTCCTCAACAGAAGGCGGCGATGTTATCCAAATCCGGCCATCCCTTTCCAGATCTGAAAATCGGATCAAAGCCCGGGAGTATGCGAATTTATTTACAGCCGGGTGACACTGCTGCTGCTAGAGGCTGCTTCTGCCTGTGGACGGGGGAAGATAATAGCTGAGTTAGGCTGTTGTTTTAAGCAGCCTGTTGCCAGGAGGAAAGACAGCAGCTGGTTGCGGTGTATTTTTGTTGAGAGGAAGGAGAGACTGCTGCAGAGGCAGCAAAAGAAAGGACGCAAAAAGGAGGAAGCAGCTGCTAGGCTGCTGCTGAGTTACATATACAAACAGAGGCTTCAGCTGGAGGAGAGTTTCTACTGCTGAACGAGGCTGCTGGTTCGAAGCTGAGGGCAGAGATGAGCAGGCTGCAAGCATATAGTAACATGGCAAACTTCAACAGGCATGAACGGATTAGACCTGAGTAGTTACAAAAGCATAGAGGAAACTGTGTTGTCCACTGCTAAAGGTGCAGACAATAAAGCAGGAATTCTCTTTCATATCATTCCACCAACTTAGTGGAACATGATAGTTACTTGATAGTAGTGGGACATTATATTATTATAGACAAAAAGGTGACGAACGTGGGAGTTCTCCTTCATATCATTCCACCAATTTGGAATATTAAATTAGGTAGTGGAAATTGGTGGAAATATTGGAATATTAAATTAGGTAGTGGAAATTGGTGGAAATATTGGAATATTAAATTCGGTAATGGAGAAAAGGGTATTGGATTTGGCAAGGTGTTTTACTGCTGGGAATTGTTCAGTTGCTGATGGTTAATGCATCAGAAAATTAAGGGAGAAAAATGAAGTCATAATTAAAATCTGTGAAGCATATTAAAATGATTGGAACTGGAAAACATAAGGTTCTTGTAAACTTAGATCTCAGCTACACGACTACGAAGGGAAAAAATCTCATGATGAGCCAAAGTTGAGCTGTCCACAAAGATGATGGACAACTATGAGCCAAAGTGGAAAATATGCTGTCCACCAAAGGTTAGTATATTTTTTAATATGTTAACCATATTTTATAATATCACTCAATTGGAACATGCGTGTCTGGCCCCTTAATAATCATATTAATCACTCAATTGGAACATGCATGTGAATTAAAAATAACTTGTGGGGCCCGAACTAATTTTTATTAGAAGTTGATATTATTATTGTTGGATGTTGATAAAAATATTTTATCAAACGGTACTAGAAATTATCATTATCTGTATTGAAAAGATAAGATAAAATGAATTATCCAATAAGAATGTTGATGTATGATAAGATAATATCACATGATAGCACATATATGGCTAATGTTAAAATAATCTCATCAGTATTATGAGATGAATATTAGATGATAAGTGTCTGGAAAAGTTCTTGCACGAGCACTTATGTATTCCAGAAGAAGTACATATTTACTCCAGAAGAAGTAAAAATTATCATCTAAACATACTGAAATGATATTATTATTATTGCTCCTGAAGAAGCATAAACGAGTCATACATGCAAAATACAAAAAGGGGAAACATTTATGATCCTCAAAATTAGAGATGTGTTTCGGGAGTAGCCGTATCCTACCACCTCTGATCTTTTGAGGAAATAAAGAAAAATGTGTGTTTCAAGAGTAAGAATACTCCATAATCTACCACCTTAAATCTTTGAGAGAATAAGGAAGGAAAAACTTATGAGAAAATGATATTTTGGGATGCATGAAATTGTGAAAATCATTGGTTTTTTTAATTTGAAAAAATTTCACTATTTACTACTCGTCTTTTGAGAAAGTGAAGATTTACTTTTAACAAAATCATCATACTCACCTTTCGGTGATTTATTTTTCTAGCCTTTATAAAACTCGAGAAAGGAAACAGAAAAATATTTTAAATATGTATCAAAAGATTTACCTCAATCTTTCAAGTCGAACTCGGTAAATCCTTTTCAAAACATTTACCGGAAGATTGGAATAATATTTGCGAATATTTGAAAGTATGATATCCATTTTTGATGGATCTAGCATTCTTCCCAAATCATCTATTTAAATGCATTATTCAACGCGTAAAAGAGCGGTGGCTCCGCGTGTCAGTGATATCGATTCCATCAAGAAATAATGGAATAAATTATTGAAAATGTGGGAATAATGAGATAATGTGTCATTACCTTTTTCGATATAAGGGAAGATTTGGCGACAAAATTGAGATCATGAGATATTTCCTTGGATATTGTACCTGATTTTTCGGTATACTAAAAGTAATAAAGGTATACTGATTTGAACTATACAGAAATATGTACTGATGAAATGAATACTGTATTAAACCAGAAATTCATACATATGTACAAGTGAAATATGTATATAGTATGGACCAGAAGCTCATAAATGAAATATACATTGTATTGAACCAGAAGTTTAGCGATATTGTATTGAATTAAATATTCATACATAGAAATGAAATAAAACTGTATTGAACCAGAAGTTTTATAATAAATGGTTAGATTATCAAAAGTTTCAAATTATTTTCTATGAGAAATTGTTTATCATACAACAATATTCTATGTCAAACAGGGATTAGCTCAAGAAGCTTTATGATTTGTAAAAGTGCGATATGCATACACTCCACCAAAGCGCACTGAGATATATGATTGAAATTACATCCCTAAAGGGACGACATGTGCGGCATTTTAGCCGATTGATATAATATAATGTTTGAAAACATTATGGAGAAAACATGCCTGAAGCGTAATTATGCCCGAAGCATAATGACTATCGATTCCAAAATAAATATCTCTTGAATGATTAAGATGGTCCCTTTGAAGCTAAATACTCATGGTGAGTAAAAGGGACATAATTAAATGTAAGAGATTCAGGTACCTGATGATAGAACATATAAAGAGATCTCCCTATGTTATATTGAGATGGAATCGATAAATAAGTCGACTACATACCCTCTTATGAAAATGAGGTTGATGAAATTATAATACTTTGGCCAAGTATATAACCCCAATGTAGGGATTATTGTTCAAGGACCTGAAGTCCAAATGATTATTGTTCAAGGACCTGAAGTCCAAATGCTTAAATGTGTAAAGCCAGTAATTATATGTACAAAGAAAAATATTTCACAGTCGTAAAAGACGACTCGTTGCGCGCAAGATTTTTCATAGAACTGGCATGACATATGGTGGATAGACTATAGTCTAAATCACTAGCTTGAGCTCTTTGATATACCAATGAGTGAGATCAAAATGTATGATTCTCATCTCGGTACTTTGGGAGTATTCTTTGATGTACCAGTTGATCGCGGTACGTTGGGATTTCAAGTAAAATGATTGTAGATTATATGTCGAAATTGATATCTATTTCAATGATTGATTATGCTCCTGCAAATTAGAAATTGCAGTTTATAAAGTGCAAGAACATACATGTATAAATCATTGAAAGGTTCAATATGCCCAAATTAGTATCACTATAGAATGATACAAATGACTCCATGATATAATATGTTGAAAGTGAAATTGGAGTGTACTATTATTATATTTGAATATTTGGGCATGCAATTGATTTTCAATATGCAAAATTATATTATCTACCGGAAAATGAATATTCACTAGAAGTGAATCAGGAAAATAAATATTCACCAGAAGTGAATTTGGAAAATGAATATTCACCAGAAGTGAATTTGAAAATGAATATTTAATTATTCATCAGAAGTGAATTCTAGATTTTGATAAGAGTGAATCAATTCTAGATTTGATTATTCACCAGAAGTGAATATGAAAATGAATATATTTAATTATTCACCAGAAGTGAATTCTAGATTTTATTATTCACTAGAAGTGAATTCTAGATTTGATTATTCACCAGAAGTGAATATGAAAATGAATATGTTTAATTATTCACCAGAAGTGAATTCTATATTTTATTATTCACTAGAAGTGAATTCTAGATTTGATTATTCACCAGAAGTGAATATGAAAATGAATATGTTTGATTATTCACCAGAAGTGAAAGATGCAATATTTGATTATTCACCAGAAGTGAAAGATGCAATCGATAAATTAGTACAACATTGCTTAATATAGCATGTTATGACATCATAAATGAGCTATGAACAAAGTTCATCATGAATGATATGTTTGATGAAAAGATACGATATTGCATCAATATACTTGTAATATTCCATGAAAAGGAATAAATACGCGTTGCACTCTTTTTCCCTTAGCTGAGGTTTTGTCCCACAGGGTTTTCCTAGCAAGGTTTTTAATGAGGCAACAGTTGAGGCGTATTGATAAAAATTAATGAGAATACTGCACTCTTTTTCCCTTCGCTGGGGGTTTTGTCCCACAGGGTTTTCCTAGCAAGGTTTTTGAGGCATTATCATAGCTATTGACAAGCTATAATTCAGCAACACATTGTTATACTGGAATGATATCAACAAATGAAGAAAATCATACACATCTTATGAAGAATGTTATGATATCGACTACACACAAGAAGATTTTCATATATATTCCAGAAGAAAGATGATATCATTATTCAAAAGGTTCATGAATACTTGATTGCACACTTCAGGGGGAGAATCATGCTGTCATGCTGTACTCTTTTTCCTTCGTCCAGGTTTTGTCCCACAGGGTTTTCCTGAGGCAGCGGCTGTACTCTTTTTCCTTCGTTCAGATTTTGTCCCATTGGGTTTTACTGACAAGGTTTTAACGAGGCAGCACTGAAGCACTGAAGAACTTCAAAGATTCAATACATGATTTGTTCTACTTGAACATTAAGACTCAACGATTGACGATGGCCAATATCAGGGGGAGCAACTGTACTCTTTTTCCTTCGCTCAAGTTTTATCCCATTGGGTTTTCTTAGCAAGGTTTTAACGAGGCAGACAATTGCGTAATATGTCATTCAAGGGGGAGTGTTATAAATAATGTATATATGTGAATGACATTACCATTATATCCTTGTAAACTTTACAATATTACGATTGTGCCATTGTCCACTCCTATAAATAGGAACCTATACTTACCAATTTATTACACCAATTCTTGAAGAGAAATTCTCTCCTCTAAACTCTCTCCATTTCTCTCTCTATGTTGTTCTTATGATTTCGATGATTTTATAACAGAAATGTATTATTTGAATACCTATATCTATATAATAACAACATAGCTGGGCCAATTTTTCCCGCCCATATTTTTGCCTTTTTTTTTTTTTTTTTTTGGGTCAACACATGGCATTAAATTGTCTGATTCTTTCTTATTGATAATACAAAACGTGATCAACATTGCATGGGAACCTGAAGACTTCTGCACGAGAATCATAGCATTGAACCTGGCATTTTTATTCAACTGTATAATTTAATACAGCGTTTCTAATTGAACATTACATTGAAGAAGCCAGATAATATTTCGTTGTACACGAAGCGTCTAATTCATTTTTTGGAATGGGGATTGTATACATTGAATTGTAATATATAAATTGGTGCCTGAATACTGTACATCATTTTCAACCTTGCAACAAGCTGCATCAATTAGTAAATTTGTTTCTAATCAATTATTTTTTTTTTTTATTAATCCGTCATTTTTTTTCCTGCTCATTAATCTGTTGTGCTGATGTTATTAATTTATCAATTACACTGACATTGTGTAATTTTCTTTTGTTGATTCACGAATTTAATAGAACTTGATTGGAATGGCACCGGTTTTTAATCTCCTTGAAGCTGTCGACGCATCAACGACAAGATGGGCATTCAAAGTACGTCTGGTTCGTTTGTGGGAACATAGGAACAGCAGCAACGAGTTGGTTAGTCTGAACCTGATATTTGCCGACAGCCGTGTAAGTATACAAATTTTATCTTACGTATATTTTAGTTTCCCAAATGTGATTGCAAATAGTGTTGAAAACGTACCTTTGATGGTTAGATATTCCAGATCTGGTGCGAAGCAAAAAAATCTGGGCAAATGCACAAAATAATTCTTAATGTCAAACTCGAGAAGAGATTATTAATAAGCTTTTCTAAAAAAATATGGAATCATTGTTGTATTTTCTATGTGTTTGTTGAATAGCTTCCGAATGTGTCTGCAAATAATGTGAAATTGCCATAGAATCGTGCAAAAGAACTACTGTGTTTACTAAGTATTATTTGATATTTTTTGTTTCAATTTTTTTTTTAATTTTTTTATTAAACTGTTGAAGTATGTTGTTTCATTTTTCACTTGTGTATTTGAGAAGTGAGTACTTTATGATTCCGTTTACCGTCTAGATGTCAGTTTTTTACTTACACCTTCGTTTTCTTTAATTTACAAAGTTTAATAATTGTTCTATGATATTTGGTAAAGATGGAATTTAATAACATTTCGATTTAGTGAAATAAACTGAATTTATTAAATTTATTTATTAGATAATTATTATTTTATATTTGTTATTTCAAATTTTTTTAATTTTTTTATTAAATGGTTGAAGTATGTTGTTTCTTTTTTCACTTTGTGTATTTGAGAAGTGATTACTTTATGATTCAGTTTTCCGTCTGTGTGTCAATTTTTTACTTACACCTTCATTTTCTTTAATTTACAAAGTTTAATAATTGTTATATGATATTTGGTAAATATGGAATTTAATAACATTTCGATTTAGTGAAATAAACTGAATTTATTAAATTTTTGTGAATTAAGATTCTTGGTTTAGTTTGTCGTATTTGTTGATTCAAATTTTTTTTTGAGATTTTTTATTAGATAATTAAAATGTGTTGTTTCATACAATGTTTCATTTCCATATGTATTAATTTCTATTATTACAACTTTTAAGAATATTCTACAGTGTTGAATTATTGTTTTCTATTACATTTTTAGTGTTGCAACTTCTTTTATTATTTTTTCCCAATGTTAATTTATAATTTTTTTCTTAGGGTTGTCGTATTCAAGCTGAGGTTAAGAAATCCTTGATAAGAGTTTTTTTGCCTAAGTTGTTTGAGGGACGGTTGTATGTAATGCGTCACTTTTCGGTTGTGCACAACAATGCAAAGTACAAGACATGTAGACATGTGTATCGACTGAACTTCATGCCAATGACGCAAGTGACTGAAGTTGAAGACTTCACTTTTCCAAAAAACATGTATATTCTTCGTCCGTTTGGTGAGATTTTGGTCTCACAAGAAATTGACGAGACTGAGTTGTTTGGTAAGTTCATTGAGTTTTTAATATGTTCTTTGTGTATAGATTTTTTAATTACATTATTTATTTTAATTATTTTAATTATTTATTTTTTTGAAGATGTTATTGGAGAGGTTGTAGCAAAAGACGAGATTAAAAATGACCCGAGGGTCGCAAAACACTTGGACATCATAATTGAAGATTTGGAGTACTTTCATTCTTATTTTAGATAAATATTTTTCTTACAATAATTTATGACATTGATTATTTTTTTCTTGATGATTCCAATAATAGAAAAAATCGTCTGTCTGTGACGCTGTGGACTGAGTATGCAGATAAGATGAATGAGTATTTGACGAATAACAACCCTGAACCCGTGATCATTTTATTACAACTTTGTCGGGCAAAGAAATATAGAGGTTTGATTAGTTTTTTTGAATATTTATATTGCATATTATTATTCTTCTTTAATTTTGTAAATAATACAGGTGAGGTCCAGATCTCGAACATGTTTCAAACTACAAACCTACTAATCAATGCCGATATACCTGAAATTATAGATTTTCGACAAAGGTAAATTGATCAAAAATAATTATAGAATAATATGATTATTTGTAGTGAACATATTTTATTTTTTTGTATACTTCAGACTAAGTTTATAATTTTAGTTCATGTTTGATAATATTGCAATTGTATTCTCGATAAGGTTACTTGTGGATCGTGATGAAAACTCCTCTCAGAAAATCAGCCAAATTTCTGGATCGACAAATTATTCAATTGAAGATGAACTTGAAAGTGGAAACTTTCAAGTGATGACAGTAAATGAACTAAATCTTTGTGATAAGGGTTTTTTTTTTTTTTTTTACATTTATTGTATAATTTTGTTCCACTTTTTAATTTATTGTATACTGTATATATGTAGGAAGTTATTTGCTGGGTTCGTGCTACGATTCTTGCTATTGAGTCTAATGAATGGTGGTATCTTTCCTGCAAGAGGTGTAACAAAAAGGTTCATACTGTTGAAAAGCGATTTTATTGTGAAAGGTGCAACAAGACTGTAACCAATGCTGTTCAGAGGTATTATTTCTATTGAAATATGTTAGATTATTTGATTATTTTATAGAAAATTTTTAAAATTCATCTTATTTGACATGTTTTTTTTTTTCATTTTTTAAAAAAACGAGGTTTAAAATTCAAGTACGAGTTGTTGATGACAAATCAACTATTTCTTTAATTCTTTGGGATCGAGATTGTACTCAACTTTTGGGCAAGAGTGTCTCAGAATTGATGGAAGGAGCTGGACAGGTTGTATTGTTCAGTTTTTTTTCATATTATGTTGTCTCATACATTATTTTCACAATAATTTTTTCACGTATTTTGAAATCTTATTGATAATATTTATAATATAATATAATGTTTTAGGAATCCAAGGATGAATATTACCCTGCTGAAATTGAAACATTGGTTGACAAGACTATCCTTTTCAAAGTTAGCGTCAAGCAACACAATTTTAGGGGAGGCAATTATACTTATAGTGTTCTGAAAGTTACTGAAGATGGAAGGTTAATTGATAAATTTGATGCCAAATGTGTCAAAGATAATCAGGTGATTATATAAATCACGATTTCATTTTTGGGTTTTATTATTAGGTTTCTTCTGCATTATATATTTTTTAAACCTCTATATTATTTTAATTTACTTTTTTTAACGTGAGTTTTTTAATATCTTTAGGAGTCTAATTCTGTATCGAAAATGAATGCAACTGCTATCAGTCTGTTGGATGATGTAAGTATGGTCAGCTGATATTTACTGTAATATTGTTTTCTTTGTAGCATGTGTATGTTTGGTTTACTTCATTTGTATGTTAACTACTATGAAATATTAATATTGTTCATGACTAATAGGATTGTGCATTAGATGGTGAGGGTGCCACTCCGAAAAAGTCGTCTTTGAAGCGTAAACTCTCATTTAACTCAGACAATGGAACATCTGAAGGAGAATGTAATCCCGATGGACCGGATACAGAAGTGTCTTGCACAAAGAGCAATAAAATTATAAATGTGGAGAAGAATGATTAAAGAAATAAAAAGCTTTTCATGCGCTTTAAAAGATGACTGTGCTTTTT
Source organism: Ligustrum vulgare (assembly GCA_963555705.1). Taxonomy (NCBI): domain Eukaryota; kingdom Viridiplantae; phylum Streptophyta; class Magnoliopsida; order Lamiales; family Oleaceae; genus Ligustrum; species Ligustrum vulgare. The sequence goes on from OY743185.1 coordinate 15,281,861, forward strand.
GAAGTTCTAATCCCGATGGAATGATCTTTTTTAATTGATATGGACATTGTTAATGGTATTGAATCTTTTACATACTGATTTATTATGTATTATCTTTTTTTTTTTTTTAGATTTGTGTTTATTGTATGTTATATTATGGAGTAGTTAATGTTCGGGGAATGTTGAGAATAGTTCTAAATTTCGACCTACACAATTAAAAAGTCTTACGAGGCTAAAAAATTAAACATAGAGAAAAATAATTGTTCATAAAAGACAACAATATTTAAAACCACCAGAGAGAAGTTGCTATGGAACCGTATTCAAAGAAAAAATACAAGTATATGCATTAACAGGTCACAGTCAACAATAGTCAATTGGTACGTGAATGTTACTAATTGAAAAACCTTATTGAAAGAAAAAATAAAAGCACGCAGTGAAGGAGCCCTAAACCCAAGGATAGCAATTATAGATACAGATAGAGAAAGTCAGATGAAGTACTAGAAATTAGAAAATATAAATATAGCAGATATTACAACATAAGTAAAAGAAGGTATGAAAAGATTGAAAAATGACTCAATACCTTTTCCCCTTTGCCGAGATGCCCTTTTTCTTGGGAGAAATCCCAAAGAACCATGTCTTGGGTGCTCAAACTTACGGTGAGACATTGTTCCCTGTTGTAATTACTCTGAAAAACTTGTGAATTTTAATTAATTTAAACACAAGAAATAGCATAAAACAATGTGGTGGTGATGATTCTCACAATAAATTGCCATGCGAGTTTCCAACACTGACTGAATCAATTACATATCAATCTAGAGAGATGAGAAAGAAAAAGAGATGCAAAATTTGGTGAATAATTGGACTTTTCACCTACCCATAGAACTATTTCTATACGTTTAAGTTTAAGTTTAACAATTTAAACTATGCTTTTCACCATAACAAAAAAATAGTCAGACATATAAATCGGTCCCATGTAGAGATATCTTCGATCCAGTTATAATAAAACTGTATAACACATCTCTAATTTCAAATGTGACAACTCAGAAGATTAAAGTTCAAATATATATATTAAAATAACAATTTTTAATCAGATAAAGCATCATTTAGTTGGCTTACCAATTTTATTTTTTTTTCAATAATAAGGGTAACATTCATGAATAGGTAAAAAAAATATTTATATTTTGACACTACTAAAAAAATCTAAAAAGGTGTTTAAGAAAAATTTGAGCAACATGTGTACGACAAGCAATAAAATACTTTACTAATTAAATAGAAATCATGATGATGAAGGTGCAATTATTCAGTAATTGTTTTGGTTGATATCATGAGCATTTAAATTAAAAAGTTTTAATATTCTAAATTTTAAGAATCTTTATAATGATACAATAAAGTCTGACCTAACTAATAAAGAAATAGTGTCTATTCGTTATTTGGGTAAACATGTTTCAACGTGAAACATTAAGGTGCCCTTTTATATTCTCCATGCATTGATTATGTTGTATTTCATAAAAAATTCCAGCAATGCTTTATTCAATCAGTTTTCTTCTTTGCTGCTAAGGGTGGTCTATCAATTTAAAACTCAACACATTCCATACTTAGGTTGCACAGTTTGTGTTAACATTTGAAGTTTGCAAAACATTCAGACATCATGCAAGGTCAAAGGAATATACCAAAGAAGAGGCGTCTTCAATCCAACCCAGGAGAGAATTGCCATGCATCAGGTAATCTAATTTTTAAGGTTTATTATATTCAAAACTTCTAAAGTTTTTGTATGATATTGATGAGAAATCTTTACCTTCTCTACTCATAAAGCCACAATGAATTTGGAAACAACTTTACCATACTGGTTGTTCGAATTCAGTTCATCCTTGTGTAGTTCATATATCTCCTGCACAAACATATTAGAAAAAATTATATGTTAGTGTACTTAATTGGTGACTATAATTCATTTTACCCTAACATATTGTTATTCTATACAGAAAATGATGGCAACGAAGGGATCGCAGTCTCTAACAATTATGAAAATCCGGTCAGACAGTCTTCCATGATCCCTTTTCGTGGTATCACAAAAGGTGTAGTCCCTTTCTCTGAAAAAATAGAAATCTGTGGTCCTATGTTTTTTTTTTGACTGCTACCTTTATTATTTATGTTATAAATGATTGATTAATATTACTTTCTTGAAAATAAATTGCAGAAATAGGAAGCTCCAACTTATTGTCTGGCATTTGTAATTATCCGCATCAAACATTGAATTCGAAATGTTCGAATGGATTCGTTAGGTTAAGTGGTGCTTTGGGTCCAGGGAAGTTTCAGTTGACAAATATAAATACAACTTCAGGCATGATTGGAAGCATGGGGACTAATATTTCTACCTATTACTCGAACCAAAATGTGCATCCTAATTCAAGTAAGCCTTATACAGTTCTCAAAATTTATTTAAAATGAATGATTATAAAATATGTAAGTTGAGCTTATTTTAATTATTGAGCAGAAAGACTAGGCAAGAACATTACTACAAGTGCAGAAAATATTGTTGATCCGATGAATCTTGGTAGTAGGAGCCCTTTATGTGATATTTCGGGATGTAAGTTTATCCAGCTTCCCAGATATTTATTTTCTCGGACTAAATTTTTCTTTACTTTTGTTTTTGTCTGCTCCTTATACTTTCATATAGAAATAACATAATTTATTGAAACAGTGGCACACAAAAGGCCGTTAACAAATAGGGGTGGTACATCCGGTTCATCAGAAAGCACGGTTATAGAAATGGAGACTGAAGTTCACAATATTGCATCTGGAAATAAGGGAAAACCAATCATGAGTAAGTTTTCTGACTGTTGATGGATATATAATACCCTTTCATTGAAATTAAATTATTAATTAATGCAATGGTGGTAGTGATCAATCACTTTGTTCTTAGTCGTGCACATGTAGATCTCAATGTTTACAGTCAATTATTACATTTATAATGTAAATGTGAAAAATGTTAGGTGGTACATCTTCTGGTGATGGAGAGTCGTATGTGGATCTTGGGAGTGATTCTAGCGGTAATGAAACAGTCATATATTTAAAAAGTACAATTATGTTTCAGTTTTTATTATGTTTCTTTAAGTTAATTAACAGTGCTGATTTGTTGATTATTTTAGGGGATGAGGTTGGTTTTGAAGATTTGTTGCATACTAAAGGTATGATATACAAATTCATTGATTTCATATTTTTTATTGTTTTAGGAAGGATCAGAGTTTTAAATGTACTCTTGGTTACATATATGTACTTATTTATAAATCTAGGAATGGCATCAAAGCTTGGAAGTCTATACTTAGATGTCAATGGATGCACTAAATCTATACCTGACAGTCGATAATATTGGAAGTCAATATCTTTCAGTCATTTTACTTCGGCGGACTTGCATTCTGTCGCAATCTATTTAATGTCCTACAACAATGAAAATATTAGCTCATTAAAACAGAACAATTGGTGAATGGCTCAAATATTTCTACAAAAAAAAAAAAAAAATTCAATTTGACGGTTTTCAAGAAACACATGGATCTTTCAGAATGTTGAGATCAATGTATATGTAAAAAAAAAATTTCTTCACAATATTCTCAAAACATGATTATAAGCGAATTGCTATTAACGACTCACAAATAAACCAGAAAAAAAAAAGAATAAACATACTTACATCACGGGGAAAAAAAATTATCCCATTTTTAAAATACCTGAAAGAATAAAAAATAAAAGTCCTATTCTTTACTGGTTTTCCACAACAGACAGCTATTATATTTTTAATTGAATGGTATTAGCGGTTCACAACAAAATATAAATTGATATAAAATATCGGTACATGTATTTATTTCAATGCTACAAAAATTAGAAAAGACATGATTTAGTTCAATTTTTGTTTTTTTTTTCAAAAAAATAAAAAGCATATCCGAAGATTTATTTCTAAATGGATAGGTTTTTTTCCTGTCTAGAAAAAAGGTAAGAAATATTGCAAAACATTTTGTTAATACAGGTACTCCGGTAAAATCAAACGAACTGATACCTTTATCTATTATTCTGAATTTGCAAAAAAGCACCCATGGACATGAAAATAGGGAAACTTCAACTGAAATAGATGTTACCTAATCCCCTAAAAAAATGTTGAAAACGTACCTTTCATGGTTAGATCTTCCAGATCTGGTGCGAAGTTTTCACACCCGTAAAGATTGGGTCCAGATCTGAACCCTTACAGTATAGAATCGCAAAAAATCTGCACAAATGCACAAAATAATTCTTAATGTCAAACTGGAGAAGAGATTGTAATAATCTTTTCTAAAAAAATATGGAGAAATTATTTCCAAAACATAATATTAAAGAAATAAAATAAAATCAGCTTGAAAAAAATGAACCCATCCAAGCGACCACTGTTATGTTCTTCGTTGCTGAATAGTTTTCCGAATGTGATTGTAAATAATGTTTAAAACGAACCTTTGATGGTTAAATCTTCCAGATCTGGTGCGAATTTTGCACACCCGTAATGATCGGGTCCCGATCTGAACCTTTATAGGATAGAATCGCAAAAAAATCTCACAAATGCACAAAATAATTCTCAAAGTCAAACTCGAGAAGAGATTAGTAATAAGCTTTTCTAAAAAAAAAATATGGAACCATTGTTGTATATTCGATGGGTTTGCTGAATGGTTTCCGAATGTGTCTGCAAAGCATGTGAAATTGCCATGGAATCGTGCAAAAGAACTACACAAGCTGATTTTTCCATGGAACGATTGTTGTACTTTCAATGGGTTTGTGTTGATGAGTGGTTCGTTTAACATTGAAGCTGTGGAAGACCAGGATTACACCTTTTGGAGTTAGGTAGAGAATGTGTGTCTTTGGAATGGATGTTATGGGAATGGAGGTTTTTGGGCTTGGTCGTGTATAGGTTTTGTTATTATTATTATTATTAATTATTATTATTAAGAATTAAGATTATTATTATTATTATTATTATTTTGATTGGAAAAGTTTTGTGATTATTCATCACAAGGATGTTTTGGTATTAGTAGGTTGACTAAAATGAATGGTTAAGATTGAATGTTTAAAAATTTTGATTTTGATATAATGGGGCTCATTTGAAATTCCTTTTTAACTATATATTTTACAAATTAGGCGTTTGATACTTGATATAAAAAAAATGATAATAATATAATATCTCAATTTTAACCACACTTTTTCAAAAAAAAAATAAAATCCAACCTTTTAGGGTATGTTTGATTCATCACAATTTTGCAAGGAAATAGAAATTAGTTTCCAACTTCCTCATTTTATTGTGTTTGATTGCAAAAATGTGACGTGGAAAAAGTTTTCCAAGCCCCTCCCTCACGCGCCCAAATGTAGTCATTTTTAAGCTTTGCCTAGAAAAGATTTTTTCATATTTTTTGGTAAGAAAAAATTTTCTTGGTTAAATGGAAAAGAAATTTATATCACGTTTGATCAAGTACACATGTGTTAAAAAAAGTTACAAATTTTTTTTTGACTAAAATAGAAAAAATTTACTTTTTCCATGAAAACAATACCAATCAAACAACGAAATTTGAAAAAATTTCCACTTTTTTCACCTAAAAAATTTAAACAAATCAAACGCTTTTAATTGATTTTCCAAGCAAAATGAATTCCTTGAAAAATATTTTCTTTCCATCCATTTTCCACATTCCCAATCAAACACACGCTTAGATACCTCGCCTTTTTAAGTCTTATGCATAAAACACATGCTAATAATGTTCACTAGAAGGAAAAACATGTTAGAGATATATTCATGAGTTTCCCTTAACAAATTTGAAGATATCATTATATTGATTGATATTAATTATGAAAGATTGAATCTCAATTCCACACAAAAATATTGCAAATTTAATCGTATATTGATATTAAAAAGGGGGGGGGGGGGGTTCGTACTTAACTCCTATATAGGTCTATTTTGTTCACATATATAATTTTTTTGCAGAGTACTTTGATATTGGTGATCCAGTATGCACGTGTGAATATTGTGGTGCAAAGTTTTGGTATGAGGAAAGAGTTGGCAGACACTTTAACACAAGTAATCCAAAATTCTCTTTATGTTGTAATCAAGGAAAAATTCAGCTTCCATTGATACAAGAGCCTCCTGATGTCCTTAGCGATTTGTTGTTTGGATCAAATGAGAAGAGTAAGCATTTCATACAGAACATTCGTTCATATAACATGGTGTTTTCGTTTACATCAATGGGAGGGAAAATTGATTCAAGTAAAAGTAAGGGTAAAGGGCCCCCAGTTTTTACGTTGCATGGACAAAATTATCACTTGATCGGAAGTTTGTTACCTGCTGATGGTTCTGCACCAAAGTTTGCTCAGTTGTATATTTATGACACTGGTAATGAGGACTTCAACAGAATTAAAGCCATTCGGTAATTAATAATTTTTTATTTCCACATTTATTATGTTTCATTTCATTAGTTATTGACAAATATTCTAATACAAATTTAATTTTGCAATGCAATGCAGTCAAAATTTGGATATAAATAAACTTCATGCAAACATTGTTTCTGAACTGAGGACAATGTTAGACCAAATTAATGTTCTGGTCAAATCTTTTAGAATGGTTAGAGATACGATTCACCATGATGATTCTTCTGACATAAAGCTTAGGCTAATTGGTAGAAGGGACCAAGATGGAAGGAGATACAATATGCCTTCAGTGTCTGAAGTTGCTGCTTTGGTTGTTGGTGATTTTGAGACAGCTGCAGGTGATAGAGATATTATTGTGGAAACAAAATCTGGGCAATTGCAGCGAATTAATGAGTTGAATCCAGCTTATCTTGGTCTTCAATATCCGCTACTCTTTCCATATGGTCAGGACGGATATAGGAAGGATATTCCACTTAGTGATTTGAGATCAACCTCATCAGCAGGTCGGAAGAGGATAAGTATGCGTGAATTTTTCGCTTATAGGTTGCAAGAGAGGGATTGTGAGTCATCACACATCCTATTCAGCAGAAGATTGTTTCAGCAGTTTTTGGTTGATGCATACACGATGGTTGAGTCATCACGTTTAGCTTATATACGTACGCATCAGAAGGAGTTAAGATCTTATTTGTATAAGGGTTTGGCAGATGCATTGTTGAGGGGCGAGACTAATCCTTCCTCTATTGGAAAACGTGTGGTATTACCCCCTTCATTCACTGGTGGAACACGATATATGATCCAGAATTATCAGGATGCAATGGCAATATGTAAATGGATAGGATATCCTGATTTGTTCATTACATTTACATGTAATCCAAAGTGGCCAGAAATTGTGCGATTTTTGGAAGTAAGAGGTTTGAAGTCCGAGGATCGTCCAGATATTTTGTGTAGAGTTTTCAAAATGAAATTGGATAATTTAATAAAAGATCTTAGGCACAATAAAGTATTTGGGACCATTAGAGCTGGTAAGTTTTCACATGTCATCTAATTATTATATTGTCTCCTCATTTATTAAATAATATGACAGTTATTATACAATTTATTATTTTTATCTATATATATATATATTTTTTGCAGTGATTTACACCATTGAGTTTCAGAAGCGCGGTTTGCCTCATGCGCACATTCTGTTATTTTTATCACAAGCTGATAAATATCCAACTGGAGAAGATATCGATAGGATTATATCGGCTGAAATCCCTGATAAAGATGTTGATGGTGCTTACTACTCAGCATTGAGGGATTTGATGATGCACGGTCCATGTGGAAACTTAAATATTAATTCTCCATGTATGGTTAATGGTCGTTGCACAAAACATTTTCCGAAGAGATATGTAGAAAAGACCAGCATTGATGAAGACGGATATCCTGTTTACAGACGAAGGGATGCTGGAAGGACAGTGAACAAAGGAGGTGTCGATCTTGATAATCGATTTGTAGTACCGCACAATAGGTACTTGCTTCTGAAGTATGGGGCTCATATAAATGTTGAGTGGTGTAATCAATCACGGTCTATTAAGTATCTTTTCAAATATGTGAACAAGGGTCATGATCGCGTAACGGCTTCTTTTTACCAAGCCAGTGCTAATGATTCTGCACAGAGAAATGTTAATGAAATTGATATGTATTATGATTGTCGATATATTTCACCGTGTGAGGCTGCATGGAGAATTTTTGGATATGATATACAGTACAGGGATCCTCCGGTTGAGCGTTTGAGCTTCCACTTGCCAGATGAGCAGAATGTTATTTTTTCTGATACTGACCCAATTGATGAAGTTGTTAATCGACCTTCAGTTAACCACAGCATGTTCACGGCATGGATGAATGCAAACAAGAAATATGAAGAAGCAAGAAGTTTGACATATGCGGAATTTCCTTCTAAATTTGTTTGGAAGCCAAAGCTTCGTGAATGGCATCCAAGGAAGCGCGGTTTTTCTGTTGGCAGAATATTTTATGTACCTCCGGGATGTGGTGATATGTACTATATGAGAACCCTATTGAATGTAGTTCGTGGGCCGATGTGTTATAAAGATTTGTTGTTTGTGAATGGTGTTCAACATGAGTCGTTCAGAGATGCATGCTACTCGCTTGGTCTGTTGGATGACGATAAGGAATATATAGACGGGATTGTTGAAGCCAGTCATTGGGGATCTGCTAATATGTTGAGAAATCTTTTTGCAACTCTACTATCTTCTGATTGTTTATCCAGACCTGAAGTTGTGTGGGATAAATGTTGGCAATATTTGTCAGACGACATTCTTTATCGGCAGCGAAATATTTTGCGTCATCAAGGTATTATCGTGATTATTTTATTACGTATATGATATTATCCCTTTTTCAAGTTTTTTTATATATATTTTTTTCCAGATTTGGAATTGAGTGAGGCGGAATTAAAAAACTATACTCTGGTAGAAATTGAAAAGGTGTTGCGAAGGGTGGGGAAGAGTTTGCGCGAATTCTTTCCTATGCCATTTCCTGATGATGTTTACTTTTCAACGGGACTGAATAAATTGATACATGATGAGATGCGTTATGATAGAAAGTTGTTGATTGGGGAACATGAGAAGTTAGTTTCCAACCTGAATGATGAGCAGAGAAATGCTTATGAGACTATTATGCGTGCAGCACAATCTGGAGATGGCGGCATGTTCTTTTTGTATGGATATGGAGGTACTGGGAAAACGTTTGTTTGGAAAACTTTATCTGCTGCATTACGGTCAAAAGGAGAAATTGTGCTTACTGTGGCATCAAGTGGTATTGCATCACTACTTCTAGATGGTGGACGAACTGCACACTCTAGATTTGCGATTCCTCTTAATCCAAATGAAGATTCGACTTGCAATATTAAACAAGGAAGTGCACTAGCTGAGTTGATTGTGAAGACTAAACTTATTATTTGGGATGAGGCACCGATGATGAATAGGTACTGCTTTGCGGCATTGGACAAAAGTATGAGAGATATATTAAGATTTGAAAACCCGATGAGTTTGGAGCAACCTTTTGGAGGAAAGACTATTGTATTTGGTGGAGACTTCAGACAGATATTACCAGTTGTTCCCAAAGGAAGCAGACAGGATATTGTGCGTGCAACTATAAACTCATCATATCTTTGGAGACATTGTCAGGTTTTAAGATTGACAAAGAATATGCGCCTTCAAAAAATTGGTAACCAACGTCAGTGTGATGAGCTTCGACAATTTTCTGATTGGATTTCAAGCATAGGAGATGGACTTGCTGGGGGTCCAAATGATGGTAATGCAATGATTGATATACCGGATGATATTTTGGTAAAAGATGTCGGCAATCCGATTGCAGCAATTGTGGATTCCACATACCCCAATTTATCGAGTGTAGAAGATGACACGTCTTATCTGCAAGGTCGAGCTATTCTTGCACCAACCCTTGATGTTGTAGACTCAGTTAATGAATTTATAGTAACAAGTATTGAATCTGATACGAGGACATATTTGAGCAGTGACGCAACATGCAAATCTGATAGTAATGTTGATCTACTTCAAGATCTTCACACCCCAGAGTTTTTGAATGGAATTAGATGTTCGGGTATTCCTAATCATGTGTTGACGTTAAAGGTTGGAATCCCAGTCATGTTGCTGAGGAATATTGATCATTCAATTGGTTTGTGCAATGGTACTAGACTTCTAATTACCAGATTAGGAAATCATATGATTGAGGCAAAAATTTTGACCGGAGCAAATGCTGGAGATAAAGTTTTTATTCCACGTATGACCCTTACGCCATCGGATTCAAGGTTGCCATTCAGATTTCAACGAAGACAGTATCCATTAATTGTATCGTATGCTATGACCATAAACAAGAGTCAAGGTCAATCGTTGTCTCATGTTGGACTATACTTGAAGAAACCAGTATTCTGTCATGAACAACTTTACGTTGCAGTTTCGAGGGTCACAAATCGCAATGGTTTAAAAATCATGATTTGTGATCAAGATGATGCAGAAACAAAATCAACTGCAAATGTTGTTTTTAAAGAAGTGTTTCGTAATTTACTTTGAATTTTGCTATTGAATACATTTTTGTTTCTTCATATTCTTTCCCATAATATTTAAATTTAATTATTTTCGTTATATATTTCCCAGATTTTCATTAATTATTAAATATATTTAATTACTTATTCATTAATTAATTGTTATAATTTTTTTTCGTGCAACGCACGGGTGCGAATACTAGTTTATTAAATAATAAGTGTATGGCATAATTTCCTCTAATATATACTTATATTTTAAAGTAAAAAAGTCTGACAGTAAGTTACCAACATTCTCCGTCCAAATAATTAATGGATTATAATATCTGAACTAAAAAAAAAAAAAAAATCCATAAAAATTTGTTGTCAGAGTGTGTTTTCTCGTGTCATGTGCCCACAGCCCACTTCATTAATTGGTGCAAATTATGGTTGATTTGAGTAAATTTCAAAAATGAATTTTAGCCGTCAAAAGGTGATTGGCATGCCTGCACATTTCCACTGTGGTAATAAATGTTTCCACTATTTAAAGTGAAATTTTCGATTCTATCCTTAATTTTTGCTATAGTATTTTTAATCAAATGGGTATAATAATAAATTTAGAAAATGAATTTTTACAATTGGTACAAGAATTAAGAATTGTCATAGGAAATATTTGTTTTCATTTTTTATCTATTTAGGGTGTGTTTGATTGCGAGAGTGAAAAATTGATAAAGTAAAATTGGATTAATTTTCTAGGTGAAAAAAAGTGGGGAATTTTTCAAGTTTTATTATCTGATTAACATTATTTTTCATGACAAATAAAGTAAAATTTGGTTATTTTAATTATTTTTTTTTATTTACACATTTGTACTTGATGATGATGATGATGATAATGCTTCAAAAAATAAATCAATTAATAACAAAAAGAGTGATCAAACGTAATAAAAATTATTAGTCATGTAACATGACAAATAATTACCCACTCAAATGGAAGAAAAACATATTCCTCAAAAGGAAGGAAAATAGGCGTGTGAGTAGAGTAGTTGGAAAAAAATTTCCAAGACAAAATTAGTCTATCAAACAAGGAAAAGTGAGAAGAATTGGAATATATTTGTATTTTCCATGACAAATAGGTGCTGGCGTTCTGTTTGTATTTTATTTTGTATTTTCATTTTCGAAAATGTTTTTTGTTTCTTATTTTCAAATTTGCTGAAAACGCGTTTGGTTTGTCATTTCTGAAAACTGTTTTTGAAAATGAAAATCTAGAAAACACGTTCTATTTGAAATTTTGCAGAATACTACTTAAACTATTTTTAATTAATTTGCTTGCAGAATACTACTAATTCAAACTCAAATTTCCTTTCACAATACACTGAAAACATGGTTACATGCAACACACTAATGTGAGCATTAAGAGTCTATATTAACACAGCTTGGTCAGGTTTGGGATTTGAAAAAGCTCTACTACAATTAAATTCAGAAAATGCAAGTTCTTTCAAAACCACCAGAGTCCATTTATCAATGCATTTTTTGAAATATAATAAAAAGAATTCTCACTTAATTTTTTTTTGTAATGTTGATATTGAATTCAATAAAACTTTATTTAAACTTAGTTCCAAGTTAGGATAATTCTCAAGAAAAAAAAATTATTTAGGTTTAGTTCCAAGTTAGGATAATTCTAAAAAAAGTAATAAAAAAATAAAAACTTTATATTAAGCTTAGTTCTAAGTTAAGATAATTCTTTTAAAAAAAAAAAAAATCCCAAAACGCGTTTTCCACTTTTTTGACATTTACGTTTTGCGTTTTGTGTATAATTTTTTTTTTTTTTCAAAATGGATTTTCGAAAATGGTAAAGAGAACGCGTTTATAGCATTTTTCGAAAATAAAAATAGAAAACGACCTCAAAACAGCAAAGAAAACAAGGACTAATAGTTTGGTAAAGGCGGTGTTTTTCCTAATGTAGCTACCCACCTTGGCCTAATTTTCATTTTTATCGAAAATTGTGTAATTTAAAAAAAAAAAAAATGAAAATTTTGTACCACCAGATTCTACCGAAAATAGAGAAAAAAAATGTGCCAATTTATTTATTTATTTGGCAAAATTTAATGATTTGTTTGCACCTATATATACAGTAAGGGTGCATTTGATTGCGATGGTGGAAAATGAGTGGAAAGAAAATATTTTTTAAGGAAAATATTTGCCTGGAAAATATTTTCGTGGAAAATATTAATTGAAAGTGTTTGATTGATTTAATTTTTTAGGTGAAAAATGTGAGAAATTTTCTAGTTTTGTTGTTTGATTGACATTATTTTCCATGGCAAATAAAATAAAATTTAGTTATTTTAATCAATTTTTTTTTTACTTTTTTTAACACATTTGTACTTAATAATAATAATGTTATTTTTTTAAAAAAAAATTAAGTCAATTAACAACAACAAAATGGATCAAACGTGATGAAAATCATTTTCCACGTACCATGGAAAATGTTTTACCATGTATTTGGCAAGAAAATCTTTTCATCCAATTCGAGGAAAATTGGGCACGTGGGTTGAAAGCAAGAAAAAAAATTTCATAGAAAATTTTGCATGTCAAACAAGGCAAACCCAAGGAAGATGGAAAATATTTTGATTTTCCATGGAAAATTTAGCCTCATCAAACATACCCTTAAGAGTGTTTTTATTGCTTTTCATTTGCTTGGAAAATATCACTCAAAGAAAACATTTTCAGGGTAAAGTGTGGGTAAGCCTCATCAAACATGCCCTAAGAGTGTTTTTATTGCTTTTCATTTGCTTGGAAAATATCACTCAAAGAAAACATTTTCCGGGTAAAGTGTGGGTAAAGTGGGGGTGGACGTGGTTCGGTTTGGTTCTAGTTCTAGAATAACCAAACCAAACCATAAACCGATGATTTTTTACTAATGGAACCAATTGGCTTTTCAAAAGATATGGAACCAAACCGCTCGGTTCTGGTTTGGTTTGGTTTGGTTCTGGGACCATTACTTGAATTTTTAAATAATAAATGCAAATTAAAACCTGTTTATATCCGCTTATTCATTAGAATCCATCTACATCAATACTAAATAGAAAATGAATTTTTTTGTTAGCAGAATAAAAATTTAGAAAAAAGTAACATGTTATTCCAAGTCAAAGAAGAAGAAACTCGCCTAAAGGAAGCTCGTCGACCCGTTGAAACTTAGAGAATCGAACATAAAGGTCGTTTAGACTTATAGTTACAGGTTACAATGAAGTTCTGAGTTCCATTCTACCGTAATGCCGTGTGAGTTAGGGATGGATTCGCAACTTGAGTTTGGGTTACCTCTTGAGAATTGACGAATTGAACAGAGTAAAGCCGTGTGAATGCATGTCTATAATTGAAAATAAGAAAAATGAATTAAAATTAAAATTTAGATTTATGATTTAAATATTTGTCTAATAGGAAATGAGATAAAATGTACGGTAAATGATATTTTTGTACATTTCACATATATAATTTCAAATTTGAATATTTTGGTGAGAAGAATATCCACTAATTTGTAAAAAAAATATATATATATAAAAAAATTGAGTTTGGTTCTTGGTTCTGATTATGGAAAGAGAACCGGAACCAGAACCGAAACCAAATGGTTCTTGATTTGAAGAACCAAACAATTTTTTTTTTTATGTAGAACCGAACCAAACCGCTTGGTTTGGTTTGATTTTGGTTTGGTCCGGTCTGATTCGGTTATTTTGTCCACCCCTAGGATAAAGTGTTTGATTGAAATATTTGCACTAGAAAATATTTTCCGGATACAAGCTTTTGATGCACGAATGAGACCATTTTTCAAACAAATGTTTTCAATATGCTATTTTTTTTAAAAAAACTATGGAATAAAATTTCATATTCATCTGATAGTTTATTTTCTACACCATTACCCATTTATTTTTATGGAGCTGCCCTTTTGAATACAGATTTACAAAATCATTTTAGATACAAATGATTAATCATAATAAATAACACAGTCTGAGTTTGGGAAAAAAATGGTTGAGCGACTTAAAATTATCAATGAAATAAATTTCTTGAAGACCCAAGAAAAATTGATAGTTCGAGTCCTAAAGCTATAGAATGTTTCAAGTTACAAAGACAAAGAATAGAATAACAGCATCAAGATGGTATTCACATATCGTCACGTTAGTATATTACTTTTTTAACATTATTTGTAGTTTCTTTCTTTCTTTTTAACTTTTTTTTTTTTTTTTTTGGGTTCCTACATTAGTGGTAGAATTAATTGAAGATCATGGCTTTATACATTAGGGATCGTGTCGTCCCCGCTCCATCAATGCTTGAAGTTCGTGCATGCCAAGTCATCACTGTTGCCAATAAATCAGTGATAGAATTATAATTACATAAGTAAGAAAAAAAGAAAGAATAAAGGTACCTGGAGAGTACCGCATATGAAAGTCCACTTCCGAAAATATTTTAATGTTGAAACATCACATATAAACATACTGTTGGTTTTTACTTATTAGACATAACAATGCAACAAATAGGGAAAAGTAATGAGTAGACTACTTGTGAATAAAAATAATCATTTGTGGATTTTTTCTATGATTTTCACATAGAATAGAATAAGAAAAAACTGCAATTAAATTGAAAATTTATTTCTAAAATGTGTTTAGAACATTCAATTTAATTTGAGAGGTTTATATAACCGAAAAAAAAAGGGAATACATACACCTTTAAAAAATGCAATAAACGGGGGAAAAGTAATCAGTAGGTTAACTGTGAATAAAAATAATTATTTGTTGATTTTTTTCCCATGATTTTCACACAGATTAGAGTACAAAAAAATTGCAATTAAACTGGAAATTTATTTATAAAATGTGTACAGAAAAAAGGGAAAGTAGTAAACATCTGTTGATGTAGTTAGAACGAATAATTTAATCACAAAAGAAATTATATTTTTGTGTAAAAATTCATAGACCTGCAAGAAATAAAACAAAAATTTTAAATCTATTAATGGAATTAAAAAATAATGAAAGGAAAATAGATCTTCAGAAAAGAACAAAAAAATTAACGAAATTTTAGATAAAATCAGATTCTTTCACTTATTGGAAAAAATAACATCGCAAAAAAAAAAAAAAAAACAAACTCCCTCCATTGTAGCCTAGATTGTAGATCTTCTGGTAATATTTGTATGGGTTAATTTTTTTTTCAAATCACTATATATATATCTATCTATCTGTGTGTGTGTGTGGAGAGAGAAACTACAGCTTCCGTGCATCGCACGGGAGAAACGCTAATTTAAATTAAAATGGAGAGTTGACGAAGTTTTTTTTATTGGTTTTGGCAAGACTAGAACATAAATCAAATAGGAAATTCCTAACGGAACTTAAGAATTTTTAGAACTTAAATTTAAAGTTTTAGTCATGTTAATTTCACGAAAAAGGATTAGAAATTTTAGATAGTGTGTTAAATGTGTACTAAGAAATAACAACCTTGCTATATTAACAAAGTCAGAGACAGATCTAGCTAGTATCAAGCTAGCGCGGCCATGCTAGCTGGATCCACCGGCCGATCTGTTTTCCGATTTATATTTTTTTTTAAAAAAATAAAAAGGAAACTGAGATTTGGGGTGAATTGAAGATATATGGAACCTTTGTTGACTGGTTGGAAGCCACCACTTCTAAAGATAGAAAACTGTAACGTTAGTTTGCTACTGGAACGTTGGAAGAAGAAAGATGTCCATCAGACCATCTTCATTGTCGGCAGATTCAAGGAAGGAGGAGGACCTTTGGTTGAGTTTTGGGCTTTTTTAAAGGATTGATTGGACTTGGGCTGTTGGGCCTTATTAAATTTCCTAAATAAATCTATAGAGGAAATTACACACAACCAGGTTATTAAACTTCCATTTTCAAAAATAAGGTGTAAGTATTATTTATACAAAAATCAGGTTATAATATAATTTTAATACTAATACTAATAATATTATAAAATAAATAAATCATTAAATCAATCCCAAAACCTAATCTCTCTCTCTCCTCTAATCTTAATCGGTGCATCACTCTCTCTCTCTCTCTCTCTCTCTCTCTCTCTCTCTCTCCTCCTCTAATCGGTGCACTCTCCGACCGATATTGTAGGCGGCGGCAGCGCTCGATGTAGTCGATCTCATGACAACAGCAAGGCCTCCGCGCAGACAACACGATGGCAAGACACCGGTGACGACAAGACCTTCGCCAGCTTGTGACCTGTGTTAGATCTGATGAGATGGACATGTGGCCGGTGACTTCAAGGTAAGGGGAAGCAACGGACTTTGAGACAGCGACATCAATCTTGGAGCGGCGTGTTGAAAGATGGCAGGGCAGCCCCAACCTCGTTTTGCCCAAGTTACACATTTTTCAGATTTCAGATCTGACATTGATGCCTTTGGTGCGTGAGAGAAAGGGAGAGATTTGCGGGTTGGCGCTGTGTGTATCAGGGGGTGGGACAAGGGTGAACTAGGGGCTGGTTTTAAGGTAAGAAAGGGAGGAGGTGCAGCGGTGGTTGAAGGGAGAAAGAAAGTGGTGCAGACTGCTGTGGAGGCGATGATGGTTACCGGTGGAGAAAATGGAGACGACGATGATGAATGAGGTAGAAGAAGGTGGCCACAGCAGTTTCGTTTTTTTTTTTCCTTTGGTTGGGGCCGCCGCTGTGGCGACGGCGTTGGGAGTGTGGCGGCGGCAACGGGTGTGTTGGACTGGTGGTGGTGAGTTGGTGCCTGTCGATCGTATAATTATCTTAAAAATAGTTGTGACCTGATAAAAATCAAACTTGTGACCTAATAATTGATAATAAAATATAATAATTTGATATGTCGTGAGTCTTGTGACCTAATAATTGACAAGGATAAAATAATTGTGACCTAATAATTTGATAGATTTTGTGATCTAATAAATTAACAAGTTGTAACTTGATTGATTAATTTGACATTTTGTGATTTAACTATTTTGATAACTTGTGACCTTGAAATTTGTGATTGTAACCTAAAAATAAATTTGATTTGTGACCTCCTATTTTGATAATTTGTGATCTAAAATATTGATGGACTGTGATCTTAACACATTTGTCCTTTGTGACCTACAATTACATAATATTGTGACCTTCATATATATGGTAAAATATTTTCTTTCTTTAATTTAATTAATTAATTAATTCTAAATAAACCTGATTTTTGAAAGAATATAACTTTGACCTCATTTTTGAAATTTGTATTTTGAAATACCTTATTTGTGTATTTTTCCCAAATCTATATTGAGTTATTACTATAATATAAATATATAATTTTTTTTCTCATGTGGTTATTTATAAATCTCCCCATGTATATTTTCATTATTTTGATAGATGATTTGATAGAATGGATTATAATTTGATACTTTGATATACAAAATGGCATTGGTTTGTTTTATGATTTATAATTTATATATTTTGTAATTTGTAATTTTTTTTAAATAAGCCTATGTTTGGCTAATGTGGTTAAAACCACAAATTTAAATTGTACAATTTCTCAAATTACTTTTTAATCACACACATTTTCTCTCTCTAATTTTAACCACGCATTTTACTTAGAAAATTCAAATAATCAATTTACACTGATTATAACAATCGTCGAACGGAGTCTAATAAGTTTCTATATTTTAATCTTGATTCTCTTCTTTCTCTTGAGATTTGTTATTGCAGTAGCTAACGTATAGAGCCTTTAACCTTTACCAATTACCAGCCACTAATGTTTTAGTTGTAATATATTTGTGATGTGATTCAGGTCCATAGCCCAAATACAAGCCCAAGCAAGGATCCTTGATTGTGGAAGAAGGGCCGATGACTCGGTTTCGGGGAAAGAAGGTTAAAGAAGCAATGGACAATGTTGTGCAAGAGGCCATGGACAAAAACATGTTCTTGACTAATAAAGAAGCAACTTTCATGTTAGACCCGAGTCCCGAAGCCAAGTGGATCAACATGATTCAAGTGGATGAAAATTGGATCCAGCCAGACACCTACGCCATCACACAGTGATAATGGGTCGGCGATAGTGCGATCGTAGAAAAATAAAGGCAGAAGTTTTTAAGGCATTGCACGCGATCGCTCAGCAATTCACCGCCCAAAGGCTCGGTGCAAACGCAGAGGACCTGTTCGCGATTTTCGCAGATTTTTGATTTATTTTATTTCATTTTTCAATTAAGTTGTTTCCTAGTATAATTCTAAGACCTAGTTTCGTCCCTTATCATTATATAAGGGTTCTTTATATTTACTTTTCAATTACACAACTTTGAGAGATTATTGTAAAGTTATTTAGCCTTCAACAACTTATTATTCATTGAATAAAATTCGAACTTGGGAGTTTATTCTTGTTTGTTCAAAACTTAGGTGAGAATTAATATTATTTGTGATCAAGAGGTCAATATATCAATTTGATTGTATTGGTTGCTTGACTCAGTTGATTTTAATTGGATTCATAAATCGTGATTCTTTCGGCGTTCTAGGGTTGAGATAATCTTTTGTGGGTTGTGTTGACCACAAAATCCGGCTTGACTTTGGACCAACACGTCTCAGCTCCTCCCTCTTGAACACGTGATTCTCATGCGCACTATGACAAACAATTAGTTTGCAAAGGGGGCCGGGGTAGCTCCCGTTTGCACTCCGATGCCAAAGTCAGTACTCATTTTTAGGTAAATATGTGTTGGGTACGGGAGATATAAATGTGTAGAAGAGAGAAAAGGGAGTGAGAGAAATGTATATTGATAAAGGTATTAAATTGCTAACCCCTAACTTGGAGACAATTGTGCTTCATTTATAGAGGAACTTCTTGTCTCGGATTACGACACGTGACATACTTTACACTTGTCATCACCCTAGCTCATGGAGGTGACAACCTTGCTTTTCAACCGTAATCATTGCTACATTTCGTAGGGGATGGGCGCCTGTCACATCAGTGTCCCATCACTGACTCCATCTCTCTTCTGGTCAGCGTCATAAAGTGCCCCGAATGAGTATAAAGCACATCGGTTAAACGTTAACCAGGTCGGCTAAAGAGGTTTGCTTGACGTACCACCTCGGAATTCATCCCAAGGTGATATTTTAGGCCTTAGCTGTGGGTCAAGGTCCGTTGGGCCACTATTGGGCCTTCGATGGTGGATCGCTGTACCTTTCTTTGGGCCCGGATTCAACACTAGTCCCTCAAATCCGAATGGATCATTCATGGTTGTGTAGGATTTGCCATGATTTCACAGCATTAACTTTTTAGGGAGTCAATAATGAAATTCCTTATGTAAGGTTCGGATCCATATTATAACTGATCTTCTGCCTCGGATTTTCCCTCCTAAATGGGGCCGGGATCGTACTAGCGCGTTTCTTAGGCGGCGCATTTAATTCAGAGGGGCTATTGGTATCTATTTCCAAGAAATATATATATATATATATAAAATGGGAGGGGAGTAGCATTTCGCAGCGCATGGTATTCACTGTGGTAGCTGAACGGTTTTGTCCTCCCTTTGACGGCTGGCGCTTTAATTAGCCCATTCTCCAAGAAGCATGGGTTAACCACATTAATCATACTGCTCACAAAAATCAAGGAATCTAGATCGTTGGGATCCCTATAAATCCTTCTTCATTTTATTATTTCCCCTTTTACCACTTTCTAAGAGTCTTTGCAGTAATACTCTGGCGAAAGCTTTTTCCGTTTTTCTCTTTCCTGCAAGTTTCGAGTCTTCTCCTCAAGGGCTTTCTACCCAGCGTCCGCCTTTACTGTTCCACAGTTTCTTGACCGGCGAGTTCTTCATTCCCAGTGCACAATTCGAAGCATTCGTCATCTGAAGGTAAACCTCTTGGTCTTTGTATATGCGAGACTTTTCTATTTTTAGTTTCTCATTGTGGGTTTGAAAATTTTATTTTTGGAAAGAGGTGGGGGAATGGGTTCACAGGAAATGTTAGCAATGGCGGTTCCCGTCAGAGGTTTCTGCCCCATCTCTTTATCGGTTTTTAGATCCCGCTTCTTTAGGGAGCAGATTAAGAGGAGAAATAGGAAAAACAGTGGCATAATCTATTTGAGTGATTATGACAGCGAAGAAGATAAACATCAGACTTACATGGCTCATCTGTCATCCGAGGAGGAGGCATCTTTGGCAGAGCTTCGGAGCAAACGAGACAGGGATCTAAGGAGAGAAGAGGCGGCCGGCTCTTCTTCTGGTCACCAGGACCTTGGCTTAATCGTTAGAGCACCGTTTAGGGCACATAGGGAAGAATTGAGTTTGTCTGCAGAGGAGGTTTCCCAACTAGAGGAGTGGGTTGACCAGGTTAACAAGGTTTCGGGCTACCACGTCGATCCTGATCCAAACCCCGAGTCATGGGAGAGCAGTGAGGTTGCCACCGAAATCCGAAGGATTGATTTAGCCGGGGCTTCGGCAAAATTCAGGCTACCAGAAGGGGTCCAATTGGTGCATCCTACATCATCTTTCCGACCTTGCAGCCCTCCTCCGGGCCAGGCGGCTATATGCTACGATGCCCTTTCTTGCGGGATGAGGCTTCCCCTGCACCCCTTCTTCAGGGCGTTACTTAGGAGCTACAACTTGTGCCCCTACCAACTGTCTCCCAATTTCTGGACACAGGCTGTGGGCACTTGGTTGGTGTGGCAAGAGGTCAACCCTAATCATCCGATCTCACTGTACATCATTCACACTCTCTATATTTTGAAGAAATCAGTTAGAAGGGAGAGAGACGTGAGGTCGGACGTCAAGGATTGATACTACTTGTCTCCCAGGGGCTCTTATCCTCTCGTTTATCACCGATCACCCCACCTCAATAAAGAACTGGAGGAACCAGTGGTTTTGGGTCACTGGGGAGTGGCAAAGTTCTCCTGTGGATCCCAGTCCCGAAATTACAGTTCCCCGAACTCTTTCCCTACCTAGTGAGTCTTGCACTTGTTTTAGAGTCTTTAAGTGTCACGTGTCGTCTGCTCTGCTAATTCTCATTTACTTTTCTTGGCTGTTTACTAACATGTCGCCGGTACATGGCAGGGGACACTTTTGCTCGCCTCCTCCCCGACGCAGACCTAGAGGCCGTGAGGCGTTTGTTTGCATACAAGGGGAGTTTCCAAGGGGTCATTCAGCAAAACAAGCTATTTGTTAAACACGGTCTTATGCGAGCCATGGGTACATTCGTTTCCCTACTACTGCTTTATCTTACACTTTTTCTGCTCGTAGCCTCATTTTTTTTTTAGGTTCCAAGGAATTTCCAAAGATCTCTTTAAAGGGTCTTATGGATAAGAAGATCCCTCCTGCTCTGCACCATGGCAGTGAGATTGAAAGAAAGCAGAAAGCAGTCCTGGCCAACCTACAAGTTGGGGTGGCGAAGGAAGCGTCTGAGAAGTCTACTGCCCAACTTCAGGGCTCTCTTCCAGCTCTTCTGCCACCGCCCACTCTACTGCCAGTGGGTCCTCAACAGCCCAACATTGAGGGGGAGGCAGATCCTGAGAGAGGCATTGTCAAGGGGAAGGGGAAGAGGTCGGACAGAGGCGGATCTAAGAGGGGCAGGGAGACTAAGGATGTTTCAGTGCCACCTTCATTGTCCGAGGACATATCGGAGCAAGCACCTGAGGAGGAGCCCGCCCTTAAAGAGGCTCAGAAGAGGTAAAGGCAAGGAGTCCACTTCCGCACCTCCGCCACCAATGATCGAGGAATTGGAGGACGAGCCATCTGTGCCCATCCCAGGCTTGGCTTATGAAGTGACACCAGAGGGGGCAGAAGAGCTCAAGCATATTAAAACCCGCATCCTCCCCAGAGACGTCACTTTCAGCCCTTCATTGTTTGATTCCCCCAGTTCTCCTCCAGCCCGGGCTGCATTTATCATTGAACAATTTTGGACGGAGGGTTGGTCTGCCTTCTCCTCAAGCACCAGTCCATCCCGGAAGCTGCTCGCCGCCAAGGCCATGAATGTCAGGGCACTGGCCCTCATTGATGAGGTGGAATCGTCCGTGGAGGAGGCGCTGAGGGACAAGAAGAATGCTGAGACTGCACTCCGGCATGCGGACAATATACTTAAGGAGATCAATGACCTCAAGGCCCAGCTGCTCATAGCCCGTAGATCTTCCTCAGAAGAGAGGGCTAATGCGAAGCGCCTCCAGGAGGACAATGACAAACTGAAGCATGACCTCCAGGCCTCTGAGTTAGACGTGGCGGTCTTGTGCAAGAAATTGGATGATTACAACCATGCACAGTCTATCGCCTCTGAGGCCCTGGCCTCCGGTAATGCAGCCAAGTTTAAGCTAGAAGCTGAGGTGGCAGCGGTAAATGAAAAACTGGGGAGGGAGCTGGAGGCTAAGGCGAAAGCAGAAGAGGACCGTGCCTCGCTGGAAAAGCACATGCAAACGAGGATAACTGAAGTCCTGGAGCAGACTGTCGCGACACAGGTGGAGAATGCTTTAAACACTAGAGTGTCGGAAGCTGTCCAGAACTTCAAGGACACCTTTGAAGAAACCTCTGAGTACGAGGCTATGCAGCGGGTTTTTAGGAACTTAGGGGCCAAGATGGCCTTGGGGGACGTGAAGGAAGCTTTTCCAATTTTGGACCTGTCCTCCATTGAAGCATTCTACCCCGAGCCTCAAGATGCTCCTGCAGATCCCTTAGGTGCATCCAGTAAGGGCTCTCCAGATGGCGTTCCTCCACAATGATCATCTTCCATCTTTGCCTTGTTGTTAGTTAGTTAGTGTGTTTGTTTTTGTTTTTTTTTTTTTTTTGTAAGTGCCCCGGCACCTGATATTTTAAATGTAACATTTATTTGATTTGTAAATGCCTCATTTATATGAATGGAATAGTTTATTCATATTTCGGCGCAGCAACGTTTCTAACTGCTTAAGCATGAGTATTTCCAAGTGCGAATACTTCGTAATTGTATGATGATATGTGAGAAATTATAAATGTCTGTAAATGTCTAGTCCCTCAGATCTAACTAGCTTAATGCGTTCACGTTTGCTGGTTAGATCTGATTTTGACCAACTTTTAAGCAGTTTTACCTTATATTCAGTAACACCTATACTTACAACTTTGCATGAACTTCTGTTAATGGCGTGAATACTTTCAATCCATACGCCGTTGTCGTGGTGTAAATTTGCAAGAGTCATTCGTTTTTAACGAAGAGCGCATGTGTTTTTGCAACAAAAATAATATAGGGACTTTTACGCTTGATTACACAGTATTTAGTACACATATGTCTTGCGAATGCTTTGTCTAAGTGTATGTATGAAAGTATCAACAACTTTGCGAAAACGTTTAATATTTCGCACGAGAGAGCGCTCCGTATGTATGAACTAACTTAACGCTTTAAGAACTTTGGTTTATATGACAATGTCTGAGGCATTTATGCTTACCAGCTGGATTTGATTTTGACAATTATTTGAACGTTTCTCAAATCAACTTTTGTAGGACCTATGCAAGCGAGCCAACACACTCAATTTTTTACGCAGTGATCGCCGTGTGAGCTTTATAAGAGTCCCTTGTTTTCAACAATTTTTTATGCATAGCGTGGACGTATGGTGTCATGACCAAAATAATTTTGGAACTTGCATTCATCCATTGTGTTTGTCTAATATAGAAATTGGCGTAATTTTCAACGCAACTTACCCATGATTTTATGAAATCATATGATAATGTTGCACTCATAGAGGAGGAATTTAGTTTTATTGAAAATAACGGCGAAGGTGGTCCATGTTCCAAGGATTACATAGAGGTACTCCAGACAGGTCCTCAATCATGTATGTTCCGGGTACCACCTCGGCAAGGACCTTGTAAGGGTCTTCCCAGTTAGGACCTAGAGTCCCTACTCCTGGATCCTGTGTTGAAGGAAGAACCTTTTTGAGGACCAAGTCCCCAATATTAAAGCGTCGACTCTTCACTCTTTTGTTGTAGTATCGAGCCATCTTTTTCTGGTACTTGGCCATCACCACTTGGGAATCACCCGGCTTTCATGAGGAAATCTAAACCGGCCCTTTGCGCTTCCTCGTTCCTAACTTCGTCATAATGAATTTGACGAAGCGAAGGGATTCCAATTTCAACGGGGCATACTACCTCGGCCCCATATGCCAGCGAGAAAGGTTTTTCTCCAGTAGCGGTGTGCGAGGTGGTTCGAAGCGCCCATAACACTTGTGGGAGTTCATCTACTCACGCGCCCTTTCTGATTTCCAACTTCCTTTTCAGGGTATTTTTTATGGTCTTGTTCACAGCTTCGACCTGTTAGTTAGCCTGCAGGTGATGTGGAGATGAGAACAGTTTCTTAATTCCCAAATCGTCGCATAACTCATCGACGCTTCTGTTTTTGAACTGTTTCGCATTGTCACTAACCAGCGAATGTGGTATCCCGAACCGGCATATGATATTTTTCCAAATGAACTTGGTGGTGTTGGCCTCGGTGATCTTCATCAAAGGTTTCGCTTCGACCCACTTGGTGAAGTAGTCAATTGCTACTATCGCAAAGCAATTGTTACCAGCACCTCTAGGCATAGGACCAATAATGTCAACCCCCCACTTTGCAAAAGGCCAAGGACTAGTCACCACAGTTAGCTCATGATGCGGCTGATGTGGTATGGTCGCGTGTCTTTGGCATTTATCGCACTTGCGCACGAAGTCATGGGAATCCTTTCGCATAATAGGCCAAAAATATCCCTGTTTGAGGGCTTTCCGAGCTAGCGATAAAGCCCCGACATGGTTTCCATAGATGCCCTCATGGATTTCTCTCATCACATACTGGCCTTCCTCTGGTCCCACACATCTCAGCAAAGGAGAGGTGTAATTCCGCTTATAAAGCAGGTCGTCCAAGAGTACGAAATTCGCAGAGTATTTCTGCAATTTTCGAGCTGCTTCTGGCTCTTTTGGCACTGTCTGATGCTTCAAATAGGCGATCAGGGGGATCATCCAGGATCCGTCTTCTTCAATCGCAAAAATTTCCAGTCCTGGCTCAATAGAAGAAGTCAACATGCGCTCAACTGGGATTAGATTGTGTAACTCTGAATCCCTGCTACTTGCTAGTTTGGACAAAGTATCGGCGTTGGAATTTTCTGCTCTGGGGATATGTTGCAACTCCATTTTTCCGAAATGTGCAGCCAAATCTCTTACTCTCTTCAAGTAAGCGACACCATAGAAGGTTCTTTGGCAGAAAATTGCCCATTGAATTGGCTCACAACAAGCTGCGAATCACTGTTAGCCACTACGGACTTAACTTTCAAGGCTTTCGCGAGTCTTAGCCCGGCTAATAACGCCTCGTATTCAGAAACATTGTTTGAGGCTTTGAATTCAAAGCGGATTGCACTGTGTAATTTAAACCCCTCTGGGCTTATTAACAATATCCCTGCGCCGGATCGTCCATCAGCCGAGGACCCGTCAACGAACAATTTCCACTCTTGGCTGTCATCCGTGTTATCTACCATTTCGACCTCAGGTGGATGTGTGAATTCAACTACAAAGTCCGCCAACGTTTGGTCCTTTACAGCGGTCCGAGGCGCATAATGTAGGTCGAACTTGCTGACTTCTATCGCCCATTTTAGTAACCTCCCAGAAACGTCTGGTTTTTGCAGCACTTGTCTCATGGGAAAGTTGGTGAGCACGTGTATGGAGTATGACTGAAAGTAGGGACAAAGTTTGCGAGAGGCTGTAATTAATGAGAGAGCAAGTTTCTCCATATCTGGGTAGCGCGTCTCGGCATCCAACATTGCTTTGCTTACATAATACACTGGAAACTGATTCGCATCCTCCTCTCTGACTAACACCGAGCTAACAGCCTCTTTTGATACAGCCAAATACAAGTAAAGAGGCTCGCCAGCCTTTGACTTTGATAGCAATGGGGGACGTCCCAAAGAAGCTTTCAGGTCGGCAAACGCCTGCTCGCATTCCGGTGTCCATTGGAATCGATTTCCCCCTTTAGGACCTTGAAAAATGGCAAGCATTTGTCAGTGGATTTTGAGACGAATCGGTTCAAGGCCGCAATTCTTCCCGTTAAGCTTTGCACTTCTTTTGGATTTCGAGGCGACTACATGTTTAGCAAAGCATTGATTTTGTCCGGATTGGCTTCGATTCCCCTCTTATTCACCATGAATCTGAGGAATTTCCCAGATGCTACCCCAAAAGTACACTTCGCCGGGTTGAGTTTCATCCGATATTTCCTCAAAACATCGAATGCTTCTGACAAATGGAGGATATGATCCGCGGAAACCTTGCTTTTGACTAGCATGTCATGAACATACACCTCCATAGTGTTTCCCAATTGTTTCGAGAACATGCGGTTTACCAGCCTCTGATAGGTAGCTCCCGCATTTTTCAGGCCAAATGGCATAGCTCTGTAGCAATAGAGTCCTCTATCTGTGATAAATGAAGTATGCTCTTCATCCGATTCGAACATGGGAATTTGATTGTACCCGGAGTATGCATCCATGAAGCTTAGCAGCTAGTGTCTTGCCGTGGAGTCGACCAGCTAATCGATCCGGGGCAGAGGAAAGCTGTCTTCGGGACATGTCTGGTTCAAGTTGGAAAAATCAATGCACACCCTCAGTTTCCCATTGTGTTTTGGTACCAAAATAGGATTTGATACCCACTTCGGATATCGGGACTCTCTGATGAAGCCATTTTTCAATAGCTTTGCGACCTCGTCTTTCAAGGCCTCATACTTGTCCGAACTCATGGGCCTTCTTTTTTGCCTATGCCCAGGGCTTCGGGGATCTTGCTGGAGCCTGTGGCAGGCCTCTTTAGGACCGATTCCAATCATGTCACCATGCTTCCACGCGAATACATCGAGGTTTTGAAGTAAGAAGTTCTTCAATTGACTCTTGTATTCGGTCGGCGAGTCCAGTCCGATCTGTAATTCTTTGATTGGATCAAGTGGGTCTACGCCAAAGCATTCCAACCTTTCGACCGGGGTGGGACAATTGTCACCTGCCATTCTGGGGTCTAGATCTGCTAAATCCTCCTCCAGTCTCATCGTAGCATCCTTATCACCAGAAGGCCCTTCACCCAATCTTTCAGGGTCTAGAGCAGCCTCGGCCATGGCTACGTCGCTAATCATGTTCAAGCTTCGATCTTGAAATTTTCGAATTGCATTTATGTAGCAGGCCCGTGATTCGATTTGGCTCCCCCTGACAGTTGCAACGCCATGCTCCGTGGGGAACTTCATGCAAATGTATTTCGTATCCGTCACAGCTCCCAAGTCGATGAGACCTGGCCTCCCAATCGAACCATGGTAGGAGGAGATTTTATCCACCACCAAAAATTCCATGGGGATTCTGGAAATAGTTGGTGCTTGCCCTATCTCAGTCATTAGGGTTATGGATCCCCTGGGGGTTATGCTGTCTCCTGTGAATCCATATATGGGATCCGGGACCGGAATGAGTGGAGTGCTGATCCCCATCTTGTCGAAAGTTACCTCGTAAATCACATTTACCGAGGCTCCGTCATCCACCATCATCCGCGATAACCCGTTCCGGGCCACCACTACCCTTATAACCAACGCATCATTGTGTGGGAAGTGCACTCCAATGGCATCGTCTTGGGTAAATGTGATAGGTTCTGTCCGAGGCATCCCTACAGGATGTGAATGAATATGGTAATTCACGTTGACGAGCTGCTTGGCCTCTCTAATATACCTCTTTTGGGAGTTGCTTGTGCTCCCACCTGGGTGGGGCCCCCCCAGTATCATATCGATTTCGCGGATAGGGAGGTCGGCGACAGGCATTAGTGGCTCACGTGTGTCTTTAGCATGCGTCGAGGTGGTATCCTGGCCCTTATTCCTGTTTCTTTGACGATTGTCAATCCTTTCTTTGGTCGAATTTTTCCATGGAGCTCTCCTATCAGCTCGGTTGAATTTCGGGCCACCGGTTTTTTGGGTTCTCCCTGTGTCGGGGGAGAAGTCACTCCCTCTTCTCCCCTGCGCCTTCTGGTCAGCTAACATGTGGATTTCCCTGCAATCCTCTGTTGCGTGACCGTAATATCTGTGGTAGGAGCAGTAAGCCCCAATCATGGGCTGTTTCCCGCTTCGGCCACTTTCCATCCTTCCTTGAGCAGTGGGGGGGTTCTGGGGAGGAGTATTGGAATGCAAGTGAGGGATAGCATCTGTGATTTCTGCTGCGAAGCTAGATCCTGTTCCTGGAAACGGGCGTGGTACACCACCTCGGCTACCGCCAACTCTATCCTTGTTTCCTCCTTTCTTAAGGTTTGCTTCACTGGAATATCCAAGGTTGTATCTCCCTTGAGGGTGATTATCTCTGGCCCTATCCATTTCTTCCGATACAATCTCCTCCTTCATCAGGTCTACCAGGACATTGTAATCCCTTGGTTTCCTGCTCCGGACATCCCTCCAGAACATGCTGGTCATATCTAGCCCTCCTTTTAAAGCGGAAAACATCTCTGCTTCTGTGATATTTTCACAGATGTGCATCTCTTCAATAAACCTAGCTAGGTAACTTTCCAGAGACTCGTCCCTTCCTTGCCTCAGATCCTGAACGTGTTGGAGCGGGAGCTGGCCAAACCTGGAGGAAACAAAGCCATTTTTAAAAGTCGTTTTCATATCTCTCCAACTGTGGATGCTTCCTGGAGGGAGTTTTTTATACCGTCGTATGGCACTTCCCTCAAGGGTTAAAGCAAAGACTTTACATTTCAGTGTCGGGGTGGCTCCGGCTATTTTCATGCTGGCGCGGTAATTTAACAGGTGATCATCAGGATCACCTCGGCCAGAGTATTTTGCTATTTCTGGCATCTCGAAGTCATGAGGTACGAGGCATCTACGGAGGCCCTCTGTGAAGGGACTTACTTCCTCTTCGTCGTCCAACTCGTAAGAGGGCAGTTCACTGTTTTCATCGTGACCGGAATACATTGGATCATGGTATTGGTCGTAGAGCGGCGGGGCATACTCTTGCCTTTGTGGTGGCAAAACACGGCCGTAGTTTGGCCTTCCATGGGTTGGTAGCTCGTTGCGAGATTTTGTCTGAACTGCTTCGGCTCTTCTTTCCTGCCTATTCCTAGGCTCATGTGCTGATGCCAACCTTTTTGCTCCCGTACCATGTTGCTCCCTATACATTTGACCTTGCGACAAGGCTTCTTCAGCGCATCGCTCCCGCCTATTTCTAGGCTCTGTGGCATTGTGCCGACCTGGGTCCGTTTGCCCCGTCGTTGGCCCCTGAATAACCCTCCTATTCGGCTGAAGACACTGCGGGATTTTGCGAGAGAAGCCTCCCTGCGTCTAGCTGGGAGTGGGTTTTTTTCTTCATGTGCTTCATGCTCCGGGTCTTCCTCGTAGAAGGGCTAGGATTCCACCTCGGCATATGCCTGTGGATCTTGATAATAATACGAGGCAGTGGCCGCCTCGAATGGTGAATAATGTGGCTGTGGGTATTGCTGAGGCATCACGGGTTCGTTCATAACATACCCTCTGGCCATAAAGGCATTCATTGCAGCAGTCTGTTCTATCTGCTGCCTCTGCATCTCCAGCATTTGGGCCGCCATGCGAGTCATGTCTCGCATCATGCGGCGGTTACTGTGCCGACGTGGTGGGTTAGGTTGTGCCGCCCCCTCATTGGTGTTCTCATGTGGTTCTTGAGGAGCCTCCCCCTCACCGTGCTGGTCATTTCTTCCCCTAGGGGGTTAACATCTCCATCGCTTTCATTCATGTTTTAGAGGAATTTCTGGTCTTAGTTCACCTTTCAAGGATAGATAGACTTTTATCTCACTGTTCCAAGCCTTTTTCAAGGTTGTTAAACTTATATTTCAAAGTTTTAAGCCTTTTTCAAGGTTGTTAAACTTATGTTTCAAAGTTTTAAGTCTTTTTCAGGGTTAACGAACTTGTCTTTCAAAGTTTTTTTAGCCTTTTTCAAGGCCAACCACCTTATCCTTCAAAGCTCTTGCCTTTTTCAAGGCCAACCAGCTTATCTTTCAAAGCTCTTGCCTTTTTCAAGGCCAACCAGCTTATCTTTCAAAGCTCTTGCCTTTTTCAAGGCCAACCAGCTTATCTTTCAAAGCTCTTGTCTTTTTCAAGGCCAACCAGCTTATCTTTCAAAGCTCTTACCTTTTTCAAGGCCAACCAGCTTATCTTTCAAAGCTCTTTGCAGTTATCCGCTCTTTCGTAAGAGGTTATTCGTCCTTTTTCAGGACTACCTTTCTATGTGTGGCTTTTTACCATGTGTTTTCGTGGTTAGCAGTATGGTTTCCCACAGATGGCGCCAAAATGTTGACCACAAAATCTGGCTGGACCTTGGACCAACACATCTCAGCTCCTCCCTCTTGAACACGTGGTTCTCCTGCGCACTGTGACAAACAATCAGTTTGCAAAGGGGGCCGGGGTGGCTCCCGTTTGCACTTCGATGCCAAAGTCAGTACTCATTTTTAGGTAAATATGTGTTGGGTGCGAGAGATATAAATGTGTAGAAGAGAGAAAAGGGAGTGAGAGAAATGTATATTGATAAAGGTGTTAAATTGCTAACCCCTAACTTGGAGACAATCGTGCTTCATTTATAGAAGAACTTCTTGTCTCGGATCACGACACGTGACATACTTTACACTTGTCATCACCCTAGCTCATGGAGGTGACAACCTCGCTTTTCAATCGTAATCATTGCTACATTTCGTAGGGGATGGACGCCTGTCTCGTCTTGGTAAAGGCAGTGTCCCATCACTGACTCCATCTCTCTTCTGGTCAGCGCCATAAAGTGTCCCGATTGAGTATAAAGAACATCGGCTAGGCGTTAACCAGGTCGGCTAAAGAGGTTTGCTTGACGTATCACCTCGGCATTCATCCTAAGGTGATATTTTAGGCCTTAGCTGTGGGTCAAGGTCCGTTGGGCCACTATTGGGCCTTCGCTGGTGGATCACTGTACCTTTCTTTGGGCTCGGATTCAACAGGTTGCGTAGCTACAATTGTTACGTGATTCGCATAAGTTGGTATAAGAGCTTAGGTTCCAAAAAATCAAGGTTATATCTTTTCTTGTTTTCCTGAATTCTTTAATTTTGTTTTTCGCGTTCTTCATAGTTTTGAGTCTTTGATCCAGAAAAAGTATCCAAAAAAATTCAAAAGTTGTTATTTCATTCGTTTGATATCCAAATCAAATTTCTTTTTTGTCGTTGTTATCATAGTTGAATTATCCAGCCAAAAAAAAATGCTGTAAAAAAAAAAAAATCAAATTCAATAACTACCTTCTTGAATTAATTCTAGCCTCCAATCTAAAGTGTCAAGTTCCTTCATTGCGCCAAATTACCTTTGTCAAGTCTTCATTGATTTTATTCCAATAAATCATTGAATTCTCCCTCATACATAGCTTGAATTATTCGAGATTAATACTTGCTTGAGTTCGGGTTCGTTCTTTGAAGCAATTGGTGTGAAAGTTATTGAGTGAAAAAAGGCAAGAGCAGTGAGATTAATAGAGGGAAAAAGCCAAATTAAGTTATACACGAGTGGAAAAAAAACACGTGATGCATAAATTTAATTAGTATAGGATGTCTGAACAATCTTCTGCTACAAAAAACAACGATCAAGCCAACATGTCGGATGAGATGGTACAACGGTTTGAGTGGTTGTTTGGGGATGTGTTAGGCAGGTTAGCAAGACTTGAACAATCTCAAGAAGTACCTAATGCACATAGGCAAGGTGGGCGAGGTCGTAGAGTAGATGTGGTTGTTGAAAATGAAGAAGATAGTGATTTTGAAGATGGGACAATTGTGGATAGAGGAGTTGGGCATGGAAGGAGAGATAGAGATCTTATTGGGGATAGAGTGGATAGTAGTATGAGAAACATCAAAATGACAATTCCATCATTCAAAGGCAGGAGTAATCCGGAAGCATACTTGGAGTGGGAAAAGAAGATGGAGTTGATTTCTAATTGCTACGCTTATTCGGAAAATAAAAAGGTTAAGGTAGCTGTGCTTGAATTCTCCGATTACGCTATTACTTGGTGGGATCAATTGGTGACTTCTAGGAGGAGGAATCGCGAGAGATCCATTAATACTTGGGATGAATTAAAGGTTATCATGAGAAAGAGATTCGTACTAGGTCAATACCATCGGGAGCTTCATAAAAAATTATAAAGTCTATACCAAGGATCTAAGAGTGTGGAGGATTATCATAAGGAGATGGAGATGTTGATAATTAGAGCTAATGTAGATGAGGATAGAGAGGCTACTATGACTTGGTTTTTGAATGGGTTAAATAGGGATATAGCTAATGTGGTTGAGCTACAACATTATTTGGAGATGGAAGATATGTTACACATGGCTATAAAGGTGGAGAAGCAATTGAAGAAAAAGGGGACAGAAATGTATTAATCGGGTTCTAATTCTTCTTGGAAGCCGAAGTGGAAAAACAAAGGAGATGGGACTGTTTCTAAATGGAAGTTTGAGGCACCAAAAGGGAAGGAGGAGCATGCTAGCAAACTCGCACCTAAAGGAGAATCTCAACCATTTAAGAGTAGAGACATTCAATGCTTAAAATGTTTGGGGAGAGGACATGTGGAATCTCAATTTCTTAATAGACGAGTAATACTTGTGTGAAAGGATGGAACCATGGAGAGTGATAGTGAAGAAGAGGATTATAGCAATATGCCTGCATTGGAAGAAGTATGTGATGATGAGGATGTGTTATCCGGGGAGCATGGTGAGCTATTAGTGGCAAGGCGAGCTCTTAGTGCTCAAATCAACACAGATGACTTGGAACAAGCTAGGGACTAAACTACTCTTTTCTAACACTTGTCACCCACAAACCGATGGGAAAACTGAGGTAGTTAATAGGACCATGATTCAATTATTGCGCACTATCATCAATAAAAATCTAAAAAGTTGGGAGGAGTGTTTACCATTCATCGAATTTGCATATAATAGGGTTACTCATTTTACTACTTCTTGTTCACCTTTTGAAATTGTTTATGATTTTAATCCACTAATACCGTTGGATTTAATTCCTTTAACTATTGATGAATGTGGTAGTTTAGATGAAAGGAAGAAGGCTGAATTGGTTAAATCACTCCATGAAAAGGTGAGGTTGGAGATTAACAAGAAGAATAAGCGATATGCATCTCAAGAAAATAGGGGTAGGAAAAACATTGTATTTGAACCAAGAGATTGGGTTTGGGTACACTTTAGGAAAGAGCGTTTTCTAGACCACCGAAAGTCAAAGCTCCAACCACGGGGAGATGGTCCATTCCAAGTCCTTGAAAGGACTAACGACAATGCATACAAACTAGACTTACCAGGTGAGTATAAGGTTTCAGCTACATTTAATGTGTCTGATCTTTCTTTGTTTGATGCAGGTACATATTCGAGTCGAATCCTTTCGAAGGGGGAGGGGATGATGTGATCCAAGTCCAGAGCCTAAATACAAGCCCAAGCAAGGACCCGTTGATTGTGGAAGAAGGGCCGATGACTCGATTTCGAGCAAAGAAGGTCAAAGAAGTAATGGACAATGTTTTGAAAGAGGCCATGGACAAAAACATGTTCTTGACTAATAAAGAAGCAACTTTCATGTTGGACCCGAGTCCCGAAACTAAGTGGATCAACATGATTCAAGTGGACGAAAATTGGATCCAGCCAGACGCTTACGCGATCGCGCAATGATAATGGGTCGGCGATCTCGCGACCATAGAAAAATAAAGACAGAAGTTTTTAAGGCATTCCACGCGATCACGCAGCAATTCACCACGCGAACTCTCTGTGCAAACGCCGAGGACCTGTTAGCAATTTCTGCAGATTTTTGATTTATTTTATTTCTTTTTTCAATTAAGTTGTTTCCTAGTATAATTCTAAGACCTAGTTTCGTCACTTATCATTATATAAGGGTTCTTTATGTTTACTTTTCAATTACACAACTTTGAGAGATTATTGTAAGGCTATTCAGCTTTCAACAACTTATTCTTCATTAAATAAAATTCGAACTTGAAAGTTTATTCTTATTTGTTCAAAACTTAGGTGAGAATTAATATTATTTGTGATCAAGAGGTCAATATATCAATTTGATTGTATTGGTTACTTGATTCAATTGATTTTAATTGGATTCATATATCGTGATTCTTTTGGCGTTCTTGGGTTGAGTCAATTTTTTGTGGGTTGCGTAGTTACAATTGATACGTGATTCGCATCAATTTGGGTCATTGACAGTCAGGCCGCTCTAGCTGAAATATAGTCTTGAATTTGTCCCTAAACAAAGCTCTTGACAAAGAGTTTGTTAGCTTGACAAAAACTCTCACATAGGAGGTGGAGCTCGATAATCATTGCTCTTGACCCCCACACACCATATGTGAGAACTTTTATCAAGTTCTTTGTCAAGATTTTTTTTTAAAATAGGATAATTCAAAAAATAAATTGTCCTAAGAATAAGGGACGTGTAAGGCGCACATGATTTTGAGCGGTAGTGATAATAGCCTAAAAGGTTCACATGAGGACTACAAATCTATGATGAAAACAATAGGTCCTATTTTCACATATTCCCAATATGGGGACCATTTTTGCATATTAAGCAAATGGATCATTTTAAATACTGTCCTCCTAAAACAAACGTAAATTATTAGAGAATAAATTATTAGCCATAAATTTCAAATAATAAAGAAAAAAAAAGAGGGGAACGACAATTTGATATTATTATTCATTTTTTTTTTCATAATTTGATATATTTTTTTATTTTTTTAATAAAGATTCCTATTATATATATATAAAATACAAAAGTGAGGATAACTCACTTGGGAGAGTGTTCAGATTGAATGTGGGTTATGTTATGTTATGTTCAGATTGAATGTGGGTTATGTTTTTATTCCCCTCACCGCACTCCATTCTATTTTGTAAGTTCCTCATCTCCTACATGCTACTTTGAGAGTTATTATTCATTTTTTTTTGTCCTTGGCTATTTTTATTATTTTTTAATAACGATTTTTATTATGTTACACAAAAGTCAAGATATCTTAGTTGGAAGAGCGTTCATATTGAACAATGGTTGTGTGTTCAATTCCCCGCACATCACTCCATTAACTTCCGATTGATTAGGCACAAAACAAAACATTGTGGCTAGCTTAGTTGGGAGAGTGTCAAATTGAAAATAAGAGGATCGATTCACGCTCATCAACTCTATAAGTATTTTTTTTAACCATTTTTTTGCTTCCTATATTGAAATTAAATTAACATTGTTCATTTATAAAATATCTTTTTTACAAAATGGGAAAAAAGAGTAAAAATTAAACAATAAGGTCTCCATTTTCAATTAAAAACGAAATTGTATTTCTCATCTTACCCCCTCTATATTTGAATTATCTTTAAAATTCTCTATTTATTTATGATTAGTTGTCTTCTTGTACATATCTTCATTATTTTTATTTTTGTATAGAATCTTTATAGATAAATTATTTTTATTTTCGTATCCAAATTTTATTTTCTTTTATATTTTTCTTTGAGGTTGTTGTTTTTGAAGTGTGATCACATTTACCAAGTAAATCAATAAATATAAAATAGAATTTTGGAAGAGATGTAAAGTTCTGAACAAATATAGAACTTAAATCTTATATTAATCTGCTAAAATAAATTTCTTTAAATTTGTATTCTTACCAAATGTACAATCATTTAAAAGCACAAATATGTAGACATAAGCTAGGTAAAAAAAAAAAAAAAAAGATCAATTAAAGAAGAAAATATGACAAAAATGAAATCAAGATAATTCCCTTTAATATGAACACTAACACATATGTGTTGGTCTGTATTGAAATTTTGAATAAGCTCTTATCATGCCTATAATTGTCTAAATATTCAACATCACACATTAGCACTCAATTACTTAGCAAAAAGATGTTATGGGACTTTTCCCAAAAATATATGCATTATTATGGACATTATTATTCCAACATGAGATTCAGTCGTTATAAGTCAAAAATATGAATTTATTGAAGTCTATTTCTTTCAAAAATAAGTAATTGTAGGGGTGAACAAATAAATCGCCAACCCACCAAATCGAACCAAATCATAACAAATGGTTTGGTTCAATTTTAAACGTGAAATGGTTTGATTTGATTTGGTTTAGATTTCAATTGCCAAAACCGCGGTTTCAAATCATAACCCGCCAAGTTTTAAACAAATTATAAAAAATAAAAAATGAGTGTGAGGATAGTTTATCAAATTCAGATTGTTATTGAAGTCTTTAAGTCATTTTGAGTGTTGTTTGATTTTTTCCAGTAGAAATGAGTTATAAAATAACTTTTATTTTAATTTGGACAATTTCTTGAAAGATTTTTAGTCTCTGTCAATTACGAAAAATGTGGAATTTTTTAAGGAATAAAGCTATGTTCTAATCTATGTTTGTTTGATCTCTCCTATAAGCAGTTCAACCTCATTCCTAACTAAAACTACTGAATGCTGCAGAAAAGTTAAAATGAGGCATGCAGTTTCCATTGAAGAATTTTATAAATAAATTAGAAGAAAATTTACGCATACTGAATAAAAGAAATACTCTTGCAGTAATACATTGTGTTATCCTTTATTTCTATGAATGGTTTTGAACAAGCAAATCTCATTTGTAGTTGCAATTTGCTGGGTTAATGCCCTTACCAATGTGAGTTGCATCTCAAAAAATAAAAAAATCCAAGAATACGTTTAGATGTAATTTACATAATGGTTTGTGGGTATTTCTTAGTTATCGATTACAAAGTTGATGTTTATCATTCACTCAATGTTGTGCATCCATTTAAAAAAAAAAATGTTGTGCATCGATTGCAAATCTATGATCTTTGCTATTGGTAGATTAATCATTGATTCATTCTTACATTATCGTACAAGAATATGTCTTGTTTTAGGATCTACTAATTTATTTGATTACAAACCGCACCAAATTGTAAAAAAGGGTTTGATTTGGTTTAGAAAACGAAATTGTTTGGTTTGGAAAATTCTCAAACTGTTTTAAAAGTTTGGTTTGAAATTTTGCTACAAATTGTGTTCACCCCTAAGTAATTGTGTTTTGTCGGTCTTTTCTTAGAGATTATCACCGGGTTAGAGATTTTTTAGTATATTTTCATATAAAAGCGAGATAAATTAATAAAAGAGTGTTACAAATCCAAAATTTTATTTTGAGACAATCCAAGCATTAACACGTATTCAGTTACAAATCCCATATATTTATTTGTTCATGTTAAATTCAAGCACTTAACCAATAGTTAATCATACTGAAGTTTTCGTTGTCATGATAAATTTCATACACAAATACACAAACATTTCTAAAAATGAAATATACAGATATCAATCTTTTTAGACTCGGTCAAGCCCAGAGACTGGGTCAAAGATCAGAGGGTTAACCCGAATTTGAATCGGGATTAACCCAGGCATTAATTAAATAATATTAAAAAAAATATTTAAAAAATTTTAAAAATTAAAAATATATAAAACCCAGGTCAAAACGGGGTCCTAGTCGGCCAGGTTTCCCGGGTCGTTGATCAGGTTTGACTCAACTGGGTTTTATATGTGATATAGCCCGATTTATTGGCAGGGTCGTGGGTTTCCTGGTCGATCCGATTGGGCCAGGTTTAAAAACAGTGACAGATATATATTTTTTTAAGTTTGTTTGGAACACGATATTTTTCCTTTTAACATTTTATGAAAGAAAATTATTATGAAGTTTCTAAAATATTCTTCATTAATTCATTGCGTTTTAAATTATTTTTACCTATGCTTCACCTTCTACTTTATTCTTTGGCTTTGAGACTAAAGTAAAAATATATTGATAACTTAACAGTTTTAGAGCCTAAAAAATGACAGAAGGGAGAATTTGTTGCACAAAATTTCTTTTAGGAGCAATTGGACTGATATCTATCCTTGATACCTTTAATTGAAATAATGCCAACTATAACTTTTTACGCTAAAAAATGACATCTTCAAACAAAGGTATTGCAAAAATAGCATCCTACTAAAGAAAAAGGAATAAATAAATAAAAAATGCATCATTGATTACAGGAACTATTATAGTAAAACATTAAAAATAAAATAAACAGTCGATTACATTTTCTTGTTGGAGCCGTATCACCCAATCACAAATCCCTATCTTCAACACAATCGTTTAACAAATTGATAATGTCAAAAATAATTACGGGGAGAAGATATCTGACATTTGCTACTGGTTCAGGTTTCAGAGTCACAATCTAGATATACTGTTAAATGTGCAAAAACTAGACGGTTTACTTTAGTATTGAGGTAATTATGCATGTCATCCTGAAACTGCTGGTTGTGGGTTGGCATTATGCTTGATGGTTTTGGTGGTGCACAAAAAAATTTAGGAT
Source organism: Ligustrum vulgare (assembly GCA_963555705.1). Lineage (NCBI taxonomy): Eukaryota > Viridiplantae > Streptophyta > Magnoliopsida > Lamiales > Oleaceae > Ligustrum > Ligustrum vulgare. The sequence goes on from OY743185.1 coordinate 15,320,560, forward strand.
GATGGAGTGATAATGTAATTGTAAGGTATCACTTCCAAGCCTGACCTCACAACAAACTATTGAAATAATCTATAAAAATGTTTATCCCTTGCATTACATCATCTTGGTATTTACATTTGAAATTGCATTGCATTGTTGGGTCAATATGAGATAAATATGTAGCAAATTGGTGCAATTCAATAATCTATTCGCCTCCTTTTAAACAAGAAATCTGGTTCCTAGCATCAGTTTGCTTCTCCAACGTCAACAATAAAAAATAAAAGGTAAGGGAGTGTTTTCTTTTTATTTCAATTTTCGGTTTTGAATTTTCAGTTTTTAGTGTTTGTCTTGAGAATGCTAAAAATGTGTTCTTTTTTTTTTTTTTTTTGAAAAACTATTTCCAAAACAGAAAATTGAAAAAATGCGTTTACTTTGAAATTTCGAGAATCGTTATTTTGTAATATTGTGTACATAAAAAATGGTTGATTCGTTTAATTACAATAATTTTTAACTTCAATGTATCAATCAATGCTAAATTTTATTCACAATTTGTTACTCTGGCAATACTACACAAACAATTTAAAGGACTTATGGAATCATGTGTAATCATACTACCATATTCTCATCGAATTTCATCAATCCATATGATATAGCTCTTTATGTTTTTCTTGTAATAACATCTCATAAAAGTTATTAAAGCTCAAGACTACAGCATAGTATTTGTCATCGTAAACTTAAAACCCTTATAAATGATAAAGTCGCAAGAACAAAATGCCCCTCAAAGGGAAACAATGATTGGGATCAAAACTCCCTAGTTTAAATTATTCAAATGAGTAGAACTTTTTATTTAACAAATTCTCAAACCAAACAACAAAAAGATTGTTATTTGGCACCCTCATGAGCAAATGCATCCAAAGAGCTCTTGTACTTCACAACTTCACCGGATATCATCATCATTCTTCCAAGTCCAGCATCGTTTGTGATAAGCCAACCAAGAGCAAAGCTAGCAAATATATACTAACCTGTAATGATCTAGTCAGGAGCACTAGCTTCAAAGAATCATACATTTCAAAGTACAGACCAAGGTAAAGACTAGCAACACCATCAGGTTTCAGAGTTTTCTTGTAGACATTATTTACACCATTGAACTGTCTCTCGCCACCCTTCTTGGCAGCTTTGATTTTTAGATCACAAGTTTCTTAAATCTTTGCATAATGCACAAAACAATTGCTCAATCAAGGACTCACTAAATCAAATTGGGCTACTGAAGGAAAAATAATAATTTTGAATTTTTTTTGTTTCTCTTATAAGCTGAAAGAGATTCCATCACCCAGAAGAGAGATTGCTTGAAAATGGTGTTTACCTCTGTTTAAGTCGAAACAATAAAAATTGGGATAAAATAATGATCATGTAAAATTCATGCAAATTAAAGCAAGTGAATCATTTATTTCCAAAGATTGTATCAGTCACTTGTACATGCGTTCATGTTCCTTCGTGTGTCTTGTTATTTACGACATTAACTTTCAGAAGCAATCAACATTAATTTTTACATTCCAAATCATTTTATGATATACATGAATTACTAGAAGTGCTGAAAAGCAATCACTTACCAGAGTACATATTCACAGAAGGTCTTACTAAAAATATTATAAGAACTAAACTAATGGCTCCATGAGCAACAGATAGAGTTATATAAATTCTATGCAGAACACAATAATCAGACATTGGGTCCAGAATCAAGTGCATTGTGTTTGCATGGCTGCGCAATAAATTATTTTAGAGATAGAATTGAATCTAAAAACAAATTGTCTATACCTAACTCTTATAATATCGACGTGATAAATTATCATTTCATTACTATATACAACTAATACAGTCAAGGGGACTGGAAACATCAGATGCAACACAGAGAAATATTCATATTCATATCACAACAAAGATGACTCATCATACAACAAGACCTATGACATGCACTGTTATTAATTTCGTCCATCAAAACAGCATGAAGCATCATGCATCATGATTGTGCCATGATAAATGGCTAGTTTTAAATTTGGCACATTGTAAGCAAAGCCAATTGCTTCCATTTATAAACATCTAAAATGGGAGAAATGGCTACCGAAATTTTTTAGCCCATGCCTGGCTTAACTATGCAGTAACTGGAAGTTAGAAAAAATGAACCAACACCTCAAACCACAGGAAGGGTGTGGCGTTTAAATCAAATCACAAAGATAGTAACTTGGTTGATCTATACTTTCACTAAGCACGGTGAATCCCAACATTAAAACACATTCTAATTGGAGAAAGTGCAATGGACCAAGATAACATGGTTAATGCACGGAATCTGAGTAAAATAGGTTGCAAACGCTATGCTAATCAATGCTAAAAATAGAAAACATTTCTTCTCCATTATGCTACCCTTTTTACTAGTGTTTGCATATGACAAAGCAAAATTCGAATCCAATTTATATAACTTCGAGAGAATCAACATAAGCATCATAAAACCTAATACTTTAACCACACATGCAGCTCCAAACAAAACGCGAAGAACATATTCTGCCAAGCGATCTTCTAATCAACTCTAATCCAAAACAAAGTCCGCATAATTTTCACAAAGTACATATATAAATAAAAAACAAGACACTCAACAAAATCATAATGTTCCAATTGTGTAAATTAAAAAAAAAAAAAAATCAGAACTTATTTTTTCAAAGAGTTGCTCTGATCAATTTAATGCAGGCCATTTATTTGATTTTCGCCCTTGGGAAACTTTGCAGCTAGTAAAATCGATGACACGAGTATTTCTCAAGATAAATAAATAAAAAGAGCTATAAATCAAATAGAGAACACTGATTCATTAGTCATTGAACTTACAAGGTCTTTGTAGGAGGTTAAATAAACTAACAACGATTGCATCTAAAGCGAAAACTACACAATATATGGAGTTGATTACATTGAAAATAAAGCGCAACTAATAAAATCAAGTACAACACCTAAATTAATCAAATTGAGGTGCTAAATTAGAATATTCTTTTATTACTGTATATATTGACACTCTCTGTACTTTGGGAAAATCAGCATGAACGGTTATGAAAAGCTTTCGTATGCCTTCATCCAGCTCTTATTCTGATTCATTTATGGAAATTGCAATTTTATATCCATTTCTTATATGGTATCAGAGCCTTGAACAATGAATCCAGATAATGCAAACCCAATGCAGCCTCCGAATCAAAACCAGAATAAGAATACAGATGGAACATATGAATCTGCAGCTTCCTCTCATGATCCCACTCTACGCAGTCCCTATTACATTGGCAGCAATGATGGAACCGGACCCATGTTGGTGACACATTTACTGGATGCAGAAAATTACCACTCTTGGGCTAGATCAATTAAGAGAGCTATTAGGATAAAGAATAAGCTGAGTTTTATCCATAGAAGTATCAGCCAACCACCAGATTCAAACATCATCCTTATGGAACATTGGTTAAGGTGCAATGATATAGTAATAACGTGGCTGCAAAACACAATGACAATTGATATCAAATGCAGTACAATTTATGCAGAAACGGCTCGTGAAATTTTGATTAAGCCGAGTGGCGTTTTGCACAACAGAATGTGACGACGCTCCGCAAGTGCACGGGTCGCGCAAGTAATAAAGTGGATTTTAAGTCCGAATATCGTTCCCACAGAGATTGTTTTAAATCGTATTTTAGACTACTACCTTAACCGGAACTAGAGAAGCCTAGGATTTGGAAATTTTGAATTAAAATTAAACTAGAAAGAACGAGGAAATTTGATTTAGAGAAAATATGAGAAAAAACATGCTAGAATTGAGAATCCGCATTTATTCCATTAATTATGCATTAAATTAAACATCTAACAATAATTCATGAGGTTTTGAAAATCCATATTCCTAATATTGTCAAGACTCCCTTTCGGACAAGAATCAACACCTATTTCTATACACAATCCGACTATATTTCTATGACGAATCTAAATGTATAGAAAAGCATTACAAGTTTTGTGAATACTATAGCAGATAACACAAAGCATAAGGGTATATTTCTATCCCCTATCAGACTTTGTGACAATTGACACAAGTCTAATGAAATCTCAATCTTTCGAGCTTAAGAAATCACAACCTAAATTCATACAACTAGTGATCAAGTAATTGCATGATAAAAAAAGTATAAATCAATTGCTAAAACCCATGAATTATGAAATTAAATGATAATCAATACATAAAATTCGGAAATAAATGCTTCATCACAATTCTAACATTTAAGAACCTAGCCTAGATACATAATCGAATATAAATCACAAAAGGAATGGATAGATGTCACCCTATTCATGCCCTTGATCTTCGTTCTTCAATTGTGTCTTGGCTTGGAGTGGATCCCTCCGCAATCCGACATCGTTTTGGCCTCTCTTCAATGAATTGGGAACCCCTAATCTCGTGCCCTTGGTCTGGTATTTATAGATTTTCCCGAGATTTAGGTTAATTGAGGAGAAAACTGCTGAATTACTCGCAAAAAGCCCAGCTGCGGCCCAGTCGGGACTACCGTGCGGCCGCACGGTTCAAAAATGCGCGATCGCATGACTCTGCAGGTAAACTTCAGTCGCTGAATTTTTTGACCGTGCGACCGCACGCCTTGTTCAACCGTGCGGCCGCACGATTGTAATTCCGGCTGCAATTTTATCTTTTAAATTCTGCAACTTGGTCCCTGTCTTTTAATTGCACAGCAAGTCCTCCAACTTCTGATTGTTGTAATTTAACCCCTGAACTTTTGATTTCTTCCAAATTAGATTTTTTCTTCAAATTAGCTATTTGATTGACTGCATCAATTCTTGATTTGCTCACTTTGACACTTTTTACATCCAATTGCTCAATTTTAGCTTCAATTCCTTTGTTTTCTCGAATTTGAGATTATTTCTGAAATGTAAACAAATAACGCAAAATAAATAGCAAATATCCCAAAACAAACATATAAAATCCTACTTTTAGGATAGAAATAAGTGTATAAAATACACTTATCAACACCCCCAAACTAGAACTATTGTTCGTCCTCGAACAAAAAATAAAAATAAACTATAAAAAAAATGCAAATTAAATAAAAATATATATTTTTGCTTTTGTCAACTTATTTACAATGCATTTCAACAATCCAAATTGACAATTCACTTTAAAAAAAGAAATATGAACAACATAAAATATTTTCATTCATCCGATGCTCAACTTCATTTTGTGTGTGTGTGAATAGCCAAAATCAACCGCAAACTTATGCAAAAATAAACTTGACAATGTGTGACTTTTTATGCAAGAGTAAGCCCAAATCCCATGTGATCAACAATGATTTTCTTTTGATTTTCCTTACCCTCTCATGAATGAGCACAACTTTACTACTTTTCTCTCATATCCCGAGGTCTTTCCTATTGATGTGGTTTCTAAACATGTATAAATCACATTTTCCCACACAAGGCAGTTAAGACTAGACAAGTATGCACGACAGACCAAGAATAATTAACAAAGTGTTAGGAATTTCAACCTACAAAGCTTATACCATTTTATTCTATTTTTCTTTCATATGGACGACTTTTTCTTTTAATGTCCTTGTCTTTTACCATCTTTGTGCAATATTTTTCATACTTTCTTTCTATATGACCCCTGTAGCGAGCTTTAGGTCGGCAGCTCCCAACTCAGTTGAGCTTAGGGTACCAGGTTCAAAGAACCCCTCAGACTTAATTACCCGAGTCATAAAGGCTTAAACGGAAAAGTTAAAGATGTTTTTGTGTCTTATGTGTAAGTCCACTCTCCGTAATTACTTTCTAGTTGACCCCTGTAGCGAGCTTTAGGTCGGCAGCTCCCAACTTAGTTGAGTTTAGGGTACCAGATTCAGAGAATCCCTCAGACTTACTTGCTTGAGTCAAAAAGGCATTTGAAGAGTAGAATAAGACCTTCAGCATTTTTCTGTTTTTATGCTGGTTATTATGGTTTATACCCGTTGATCGAAATCCCTTACACTAAAGATGTACAATAAAAAACTCCAAATCTTAAATCCATCAATGCATACTCATACTAACCTTCACACACCCAAACTGTTCTTGAGCAGTTTGGTTCTACATTTCAGGTCGGGGTCTAATTTACTTAAGGTTTGGGATTTTTCAATCAATACTATGTTCAAAGTGCACAAGTTTACCCCACAAGTATCAAGCATCTCCCTACACAAGTTTTTACTTGAAATTGGCTATGTGCTCCAATTTGATTAAAGTCTTACATGGATGAATGTTTAGAAAAAAATTAGTTCGCGTGTTGTCCAATTTTCTAACTAAAGCAAAAAAGTCAATTCAAATCAAATCATGTCATAAGCAATAAATAAGTTAACAAAATTTTTCAAAATTTTCACTTTTTATGATTTTTTCACATTTTTCAATATATTTGAATTTTCTACCCAAAATCGAATGAATGTGTACATGAAGCACATGAATGAGATTCCCACCCCCAAACTAGAATCATACATTGTCCTCAATGTATTCAAAACACATAAAGAAAATAAACACAGAAATAACAAAGATGGTTAATGTACTTCCCGGGTTTGGAGAGTTGGTGTTCACATTTTTGAAGCTTTGACTTGAATGTTTGTTGGATGAAATGACCCCTTACTTCCTTTTCCATGTTTGGCGTGAATTTCCCCATGATGACATGTTCCTTGCAAATAAACATTAATGATCATTAGAAATATAATTATTACATAGGAACTAAAGAAAATCAAAACAACACACCCAAACTAGGACTTAGAAAAATTTTGAAATTTTTGAAAAGTGGTCGACCACTGATTTTCAACCCTTGACATCGCCTCAAAAAAGTGAAAATTTCCCGAGACATGTCCCGGGCATATGAAAGTACATAACTTGGTCTACAACATATCAAAAATTCATTAAGTTAGAAGTTCATTTGGGTCATGAAAAGATGTGACAAAGTAGGTGCAGTGAAACTGAAAACAAGTGCAGTGGTGCTGTGATGTCTTGCAATGGCCTTGCAATGAAGTGCTTTGTAGTGCAAAGATGTTCATGTTGAGTTATATGCCTTAAATCTGTGTAAACAATGAATGGATGATGCACAATTGATGTTTAACATGTAGTGAGGGTGATCATCCAAAAAGAATTTCAAAAACTCAACAAAACATTCATTGTGACATTTATTCAAACACCTTGTAGGCACATGAAGCAATCAATGGAGAACATAGAGTTGGAGACTTTAATTTACCCAAATTTTTTTCACCTACAAATCACAATTCAATATCTCCAATCCTAGCCTAAACCCATCATTAACTATCCACAATTTCACAATTTACAAAAAAAATGAGGAACAAAAGATTATGCATGATTTTTTGAAATTGTGTAGAAATCCATACCTCTTGAATGTTTTTGATGCAATCCAAAACATGAAATAGAGTTAAAATGATGTGCAAGTAATGGGGACTAATTGGGGACTCAATGTGGGATGATTTGGGAGAGGTAAAACGGGTTTGAAAGTGGTTAAAATGAGAGAATTCAACATATAAATGAATCTGCCGAAACTGTCCAGAATTGAACCGTGCGACCACACGGTTTAATCACCGTGCGACCGCACGGTATAAAAGGCAGTGTCCTGAAATTTTTTCATTTTTCGATTTTGGACTCCGTTTTCGACCCCTAAACACATCCAAATGCATGCAACCAACTTCTAAACTATATGTACATGTCCTAAGCTAGATTCTCAAGTGGAAGATTGTAATGAAAAATGACAAAACAAATAATAATGCAATAGAAACTAAAAGTGCAAAAACGTGCAAAATAGAATACTAGAATTATTTAAAGCACATAACAACTCAATGCATGCATTCTAAATATACTAGTGCTCCTAAAATGCACTGTCAAGCAACTAAACAACATTTAAGCAATAAAATAGCTCAAAAGCAATAAACAAAATAACTAAAGAAAATGGGTTTGAAAAATTGGGTTGCCTCCCAACAAGCGCTTCATTTATAGTCTAGAGCTATACTTTTTGGCAAACTCTCAAGGTGGCTTTAGATTAGATGGTGTAGCCTCATCATCTGCCCTTACCTTGTATTCATACCTCTCCCAGTACGCTAATTCCAACTCGACATCTATCCTGGAGCAATTTTCTAGTTCTGGTTCATGGACATCAAATTGCATCATTGTGAAAGTCACCTCTTGATTTTCGGCCCGCTGCACTACATCTCCTTTTTCTACATCAATTAATGCTCGTGTAGTGGCTAGGAATGGCCGACCAAGTATCAAGGGCAAATTCTCATCTTCCTCCATATCTAAGATGATAAAGTCCGCTGGGAATATGAATTTGTGAACTTTCACCAATACATCCTCCACAACTCCATATGGGTGACAGATTGATCGATCAGCCAGTTGCAATCTGATATTGCTTTCCTTTGGTTCACCAAGTCCCAATTTCTTGTATAAAGACAGGGGCATCAGATTTATACTTGCACCTAGGTCACATAAGACCTTGTTGAATTTTAAATCACCTATAATGCAAGGTATTGAAAAGCTCCCTGGGTCTTTGAGCTTAGGTGGCAGCTTGTTTTGCAGGATTGCGCTGCATTCTTCATTCAAAGTGACCTCCTCAAGTTCGTCAAGCTTTTTCTTGCTAGACATCATCTTTTTTAGCAGCTTGACATAACTTGGGATCTGTGTGATGGCTTCCAAGAAAAGAATATTTATGTGCAGTTTTCTCTGCATATTCACAAACTTATTAAACTGCTTATCCTCTCTTGTTTTCTTCAGCCTTTGTGGAAATGGAATAGGAGACTCGTGAGGCTTAATTTTTGATTTCACCTCATGGTCACCTTCATTTTCAGCCATCTTCTCAACATTCTCCACAACTTTTTCAGGAACTCCAGCTGGATTTTTAGCATGAATCTCAAGAAGTTGCACACCACTACGTGTAGTGATAGCATTTATCTCATGTTGCACTACATTTATAGCCATTAGTTGTTCTTTTGAGTTTACCTCAGTATTTGCAGGTAATGTACCCGGAGCTCTAGCTGTGATCAACTGTGCTATCTGTCCCACTTGAGTCTCCAGATTTTTGATTGAATCCTGTTGATTTTGAATTGTGGTTTCAGTTCTTCTCATAAACTGATCTGTTCTAGACATGAACTGTTCTGTCCTTTCCACAAACTTCCCAAGCATTTCTTCCAATGCAGGCTTTCTCTCTTCAGTGTTGAAATTAGGCGCAATGTGTCCATTAGAGTGATCTTTCCAAGAAAAGTTAGGATGATTGCGCCATCCTGGATTGTAGGTATTTGAGTATGGATTATTTTGGCGTTGACCTCCTTGTAAATAGTCAACTTGCTCCAATGGACAAGACAGAATAGGGCAATCTGTAGTGGCGTGGTTTGCACCACACTCTTCACAAGTCATTTTGGCACTTTTTGATGAATGACTCACCAGTGCTATGCTCTCCACTTTCGTAGCCAAAGAGTCTATTTTTGCTGATATGGTAGTGTAAGCATCCACTTCATAGACTCCTAATGCCTTCTTTGGAACAACCCTGTCTGATCCCCACATGGCATTTGTATTTGCTATCCTCTCGAAGAGCTCCAATGCCCGCCCGATGCTCTTTGTGCTTAACGCACCATTTGATGAGGAATCAACCATGTTTTTAAAATGTGGAAGTAGTTCTTCATAGAAGCACTTCACTTGATCACCTCGTTTGATCCCATGGTTTGGACACTTCCTCAGCATGCCCTTAAATCTGTTCCATGCATCATCAAAAGATTCAGCATCTTGTTGCTGAAACATGGTAATGTCATATCTCAGTTTGGCAACCTTAGCTGGAGGCATGAATTTGGTGCAAAAATTTTGGACCAAGTCGTTCCAAGTGGTTATACTCGCAGCTGGGCGAGAATCCAACCACTCAACAGCCCTATCTCTTAGAGTGTAAGGGAATAACCTGAGTCTGATAGCATCATCAGATACGCCCTGATATTGAAAGTGTTGGCACATGTCTAAAAATTTAGAAACATGTGTGTGCGGGTTTTCATCAGGTCTCCCATGAAATTGATGTTCGTTTTGGAACATGCTGATGACATTGGTTTTCAATTGGAAGTTTGCCTGTTCAAATGGCGGATAGACTATGCTGGATTGACTTTGAACCACCTGAGGTGTCATGAAGTCACCCACCAACATGTCATCTTCATTTATTGGATCAGGGGCGGGTAATCTCAAATTGTTGTTTGCCATTTGATTTTCTTTTTGGTTTTTAGATTTATCTAATTCCCTAAGTTCTCTTAACCTACGGTGTAATGTACGTTCTATTTCCAGATCAGCTTCGAAGAGATTCCCTTTTTTCGAACGTAGCATACACAACTAAAATAAAGGAAACTAGTAACTAACTAAAACAAAGAAATTAAAATCCTAAAAATTAAAAAAAAAAAAAAAAGTAAAAGTAAAAATAAAATTAAAACAAGTAAAAAGTCCGAATTAGTGAAAGTAATCTAAAAATAAATTTAAATAACAATCCCCGGCAACGGCGCAAAAAACTTGACGACGCTCCGCAAGTGCACGGGTCGCGCAAGTAATAAAGTGGATTTTAAGTCTGAATATCGTTCCCACAGAGATTGTTTTAAATCGTATTTTAGACTACTACCTTAACCGGAACTAGAGAAGCCTAGGATTTGGAAATTTTGAATTAAAATTAAACTAGAAAGAACGAGGAAATTTGATTTAGAGAAAATATGAGAAAAAACATGCTAGAATTGAGAATCCGCATTTATTCCATTAATTATGCATTAAATTAAACATCTAACAATAATTCATGAGGTTTTGAAAATCCATATTCCTAATATTGTCAAGACTCCCTTTCGGACAAGAATCAACACCTATTTATATACACAATCCGACTATATTTCTATGACGAATCTAAATGTATAGAAAAGCATTACAAGTTTTGTGAATACTATAGCAGATAACACAAAGTATAAGGGTATATTTCTATCCCCTATCAGACTTTGTGACAATTGACACAAGTCTAATGAAATCTCAATCTTTCGAGCTTAAGAAATCACAACCTAAATTCATACAACTAGTGATCAAGTAATTGCATGATAAAAAAAAGTATAAATAAATTGCTCAAACCCATGAATTATGAAATTAAATGATAATCAATACATAAAATCCGGAAATAAATGCTTCATCACAATTCTAACATTTAAGAACCTAGCATAAATACATAATTGAATATAAATCACAAAAGGAATGGATAGATGTCACCCTATTCATGCCCTTGATCTTCGTTCTTCAATTGTGTCTTGGCTTGGAGTGGATCCCTCCGCAATCCGACAGCGTTTTGGCCTCTCTTCAATGAATTGGGAACCCCTAATCTCGTGCCCTTGGTCTGGTATTTATAGATTTTCCCGAGATTTAGGTTAATTGAGGAGAAAACTGCTGAATTACTCGCAAAAAGCCCAGCTGCGGCCCAGTCGGGACTACCGTGCGGCCGCACGGTTCAAAAATGCGCGATCGCATGACTCTGCAGGTAAACTTCAGTCGCTGAATTTTTTGACCGTGCGACCGCACGCCTTGTTCAACCGTGCGGCCGCACGGTTGTAATTCCGGCTGCAATTTTATCTTTTAAATTCTGCAACTTGGTCCCTGTCTTTTAATTGCATAGCAAGTCCTCCAACTTCTGATTGTTGTAATTTAACCCCTGAACTTTTGATTTCTTCCAAATTCGATTTTTTCTTCAAATTAGCTATTTGATTGACTGCATCAATTCTTGATTTGCTCACTTTGACACTTTTTACATCTAATTGCTCAATTTTAGCTTCAATTCCTTTGTTTTCTCGAATTTGAGATTATTTCTGAAATGTAAACAAATAACGCAAAATAAATAGCAAATATCCCAAAACAAACATATAAAATCCTACTTTTAGGATAGAAATAAGTGTATAAAATACACTTATCAACATGCTCCCAAAATCTATGAGATAAAGCAAGGTATATCAAATCTAGTTCAAAACCAAGATGTTGTAAGTGTTTATTTTTCAAAGTTCAAAACTCTTTTGGATGAACTAGTCAATTACAAATCAATTCCTAATTGTTCTTGTGGTGGTCTAAAATCTGCAATAGACAGCCAGCAAAGAGATTGGGTTATGAAATTTTTAATTGGATTAAATGATTCATACAAGGGGCTTAAGGCACAGATTCTACTGGTGAAATCATTCCCCAGCCTGAATGAAATTTACTCTATCATACAACAAGAAGAGAAAATGAGATAGATATCTCCTGATGCAAATGACAATGAGTCCATGGCACTTTTATCAAAAGGAAACTACAAGGATGGGGGAAGAAATACATATGCTCAGAGGAAGAACATATACTACTGCACTCATTGCAAGATGGTAGGACATTCTCTTGAGAGATGTTTGAAGGTGAATCTAAACAAAACAACTTGTTCTTATTGCCAGATGCCCAACCATTCAGTAGATAAATGCTTCAAATTAAATGGATATCCACAAAATCACAAGTCAGTTGGGAGTAACAAGTTTTCAGGATCTTCTGCTAATCAAACCACTTCACTTATATCTTCTGGACAAGAGAAAGTGAGTGACAAGTCACAAATGCATATAACTCAAGAGCAATATGCTCAACTCATGGCATTACTTAAACTTCAAGGATCTTAGACTCAAACCTTCATCCCTTCAGCAAATCATGCTCAAACAATTGTCGAATCTCACTCCAGTGATGGTAATATGCCCAAGATACTTGGTATATCCCTTTGTCTTATAACTTGTAATACTAAAGAAACCAATCTATCTCCTCTTCCTTGGATTTTGGACACAGGAGCAACAGATCATATGATCTGTTCAACTTCCTTATATACTAAAATTCTCAGCATCTTTGTTATTAGACAATGTTCTTTGTGTTCCCTCTTTCTCCTTTAACCTTATATCATCCAGAAAGTTAGCTCAAGACATGAAGTGTTGCTTAATCTTCTTCTCTGAACGGTGTTTTGTGCAGGACCTTTTGACTTGGAAAATGACTGGAATGGTGAAGGTAGAGTCCGTATCACCTAACACAGAGGGAAGTTTCACCAATGGCACGGATTACAAAACTTGCATCAATGGGTCACAAAAACTCCACATCAATCTCTGTTGTCTCTAGTAATGATTTTGATTTGTGGCACTATAGGTTAGGATATTCAACCTATCCCAAATTTGGTTTGCAGAATCACACCTTAAAACATACTAAAAATCCATGTGTTATTTTTCCCTTAGAAAAATTACAAAAACTACAATTCCCTATCAGCCAACATAAATGAGAAAAATGTTTTGATCTTATACATTGTGACTTATGGGGACTATGTAATGAGATTAGTTATAATGGATTTCGTTTTTTCTTAAGCATTGTGGATGATTTTAGTAGATGTACTTGGGTTTATATGCTTAAATTAAAATCTGGGGCCAGAGAGACTTTACAATGTTTTTGTTTTTGTTCAATGATTGAGACTCAATTTGAAACAAAAGTTAAAATAATCAGGTTTGATAATGGAGGGGAATTTGATATGAAACAATTTTACTCACAAAAAGACATCATTCACCAAAGAACTTGTGTAGAAACGCCCCCAACAAAATGCTGTAGTGGAAAGGAAACATCAGCACATATTGAATGTAGCAAGGGCATTAAGATTTCAAAGTGAAATTCCTTTGAAATATTGGAGTGATTGAGTGCTCACGGTAGTATATCTCATAAACAGAACTCCAACACCTCTTTTGAACGCAAAACACCTTTTGAAATCCTCTTTAAGACCAAACCCAAATATAACCATCTTAAAGTTTTTGGATGCCTTGCTTTTGCAACAACCTTGATGAATCAGAGACACAAGTTTGATCATAGAGCCCGGAAATGTATTTTTTTGGGATATCCTTTTGGTGTTAAAGGTTACAAATTAATGGATTTAGAGTCAACTAAAGTGTTCATCTCTAGGAACATGGTATTTCATGAGAATGTCTTCGCATAGAAGTAAAATTATGTCACCACTGATTTGTGCACTGACTGCATTCTAGATCCTATTCAAAATCCCATTGTTGAAATAACTATCACACTACATCAGATCAATTAGGATCTGAAGTGAACAATCTAGATCCCATTAGTTCCACAGAAACCTCTGAAAATACTGAAACAATAACTTTCAACATCCATGGAAATGACTGAAACCCTTACTTCATCAGATACTATGATTGAGTCACCTGAACCTTCAGCTGAGGTCAAACTCAGCCTTTACTTAGAAGATCCAGCATAATAAGAAGCACTCCTACACACTGCAAGATTTCATCTGTCAATAAGCAGCCTTACTTCCTCATTCACAGAAGTAGAACAAGCAAAAGGTCAACGTCTCTCCAGGTAGTCCTTTTCCTCTTAAAGCTACTTTTTCTTACCATAAACTCTCAACAAAACATAAAGCTTTTACCATTTCTATCCGTAAACATACAGAGCCCAAAATTTTTAAAGATGCAATAAAATTCCCTAAATGGTGTGTGATACTATGAAGGCTGAAATAAATGCTCTTGAGTTAAATGATACTTGGGTTGTCACTGATTTACCTCTTGGTAAGGAAGCTATAGGATGTAAGTGGGTTTTCAAGATCAAATTTAATGTTGATAGAGCGATAGAAAGGTACAAACCAAGGCTGGTAGCCAAGGGCTACACTCAACGGGAAGGCCTTGATTACCATGAAACTTTTTCTTCTGTGGCAAAACTAGTGACTGTAAGAACTCTCCTGTGGCTGCTGTAAAGAAATGGCATTAGTTCCAATTTGATGTGAATAATGCTTTCTTGCATGGAGATTTAGATGAGGAAGTATATATGCTCCTGCTTCCAAGTTACTCCAATGAAAGTGGATCAAAAGTTTGCAAGTTGAAGAAAAGTTTGTATGGACTCAAATAGGCTTCTAGGCAATGGTATTCTAAGTTGTCTAATTTCATTGTTGAGCAAGGTTTCACACAATCAAAGGCAGATGTTCGCTCAAAATAGTGTACCGCAAGCGCACGGGTCGCGTACAAGTAATAAAGTGGACTTTTTGAGTCCGGATTGTCGATCCCACGAGGAATGTATACTCTAGATTATATAACTTTAATTAATTTAATTCTAACAACAAAGAGAAACACACAATTAAAAGATGGATTTTTGTAAATTCTAAATTAAAGAAAATAGTTCTAAACCGAATTAAAATAAGGAAAATGGAAGATAAAATAGTTGGGATTCATGATTTCACTTAACTCTTGCTTAAGTAATTTCTCAACACATTCAAATTAATAAATTACTCATTTACAATGTTAGACCCGATTTTCCAAGCTTAGCTAATTACCTCTCTCGAGTGAAATCAACCCTAATCAATTGGTCTAACCTACTATATCTCTATGTCGATTAAGGCCCAATCAATTGCATTAACTCTTTGTGAAAATAGTTCAATGGATCATCTAGGGTTTAAGGTATATCTCTATCCTTAACAAGAACCTAGAGCATTTGTTATTTGGTCTAAAATGCATAATATCTCTCGATTATCATACACTTCACAAAACACATATTTGGTGATCAATCAAACACATGGAATAATCTCAACAACAAACGCACATGAAATAAGCTCAACATTAATAAACAAACATTAAAATTACTTAAACTAAGTTAAGCTACATCAATCATCCCAACATAAAATAACTAGCCCATTATATAAATATTGCACAAAAGTTGAGGTTTACAAAAATACATCACAAAATATAGAAATCAAAGATTAAAAATACAAGATAATGAAATAAATCACTTCCCTTGATTTTTGCTCCAAGAACCCTTCAACAAAGCTTTGTATTTCCACCTCACTTCTTGCTTCTTTGATCCAAATGGTGCTAGTAACTTGGAAACAAAACAAAACTACAAACTAATTTACAAACAAAACAAAAACAAAGAAAAGAAAAGAAAAGAAAAGAAAGAAAAAGAAGAAGAAAAGAGAAAAAGGAAGGGGGCTAGGGTTTGTGGTTGAATAATGTGGATGATGTCCCTTGAACCCTCTCAAAAATGCCCTAAAAACCACTCTTTTCGCGTAGATCCGCGAAAAATAGCATATGGACCGAACCGGGTCGCACCGGGTCGACCCAGATTATTGCTCCAAATTTTGACCACGCGATCGCGTGGCTGACTTGAAAACTCTCGGGTTGGAATATATGCTTGATTCGCGATCGCTGCCTGTGCTTAACCACGCGATCGCGTAGTTCAGCTGACTGAGTGTTTGTGGTCTGGTCCTTCAATTAATTGACATCCAAGTCCTCCAACTTCTGGTATTCTTCAATTTAGTCCTCGAATTTTGACTTTTATTACAAATATGCCCCTGAAATATTTGCAAGGTAGGTCCTCCATCTTTCTGAGATGTTGCAATTAAGTCCCCAAACTTTTGATTTCTTTCAATTAGGTTCTTGGACATCAAATTTGCTCTTCTTTTAGCCTGATTGCACTCAAATCTTGTCCATTTGCTTTCCAATTGAGGTTGTACCTAATTGTACAAGATAAACACAATATATAAGTAGATATTTGCTCAATTTGTCAATTAAATTGTCTATTTAAAAGCACAATAAGTGTGTAAAACGCACACTTATCAGCAGACTGCAATTTATTTACAAGAGCTACTGGAGATTCCTTTACTTCAATTTTGGTATATGTCGATGACATAATAGTGGCCAGTAATTGCACAAAGTCTATTAACTCTCTCAAGGGATCTCTTCATGATAAGTTTAAAATTAAAGATCTAGGACAGCTCAAATATTTTCTTGGTATTGAAGTGGCAAGATCAAACAGAGGCGTACATATCAGCCAGGGGAAGTATGCTCTCGACATATTGACAGACTCAAGAAAGATTGGTACCAAACCAGCAATCATCCCTCTTGATCAAAATCTTAAGCTTTGCAAGGATCAAGGAAACTTTATTCATGACCCATCTATTTACAGAAGATTGATTGGGAGATTACTATACTTGACTATTATAAGGCCCGATCTTTCTTATCCTGGTCAGCTGCTAAGTCAATTCATGGATAGCCCTAGAGTTCCTCATCCTACTGCAGCATATAAAGTTCTGAGATATGTTAAAAAAGCTCCAGGCTAAGGCTTGCTTTATCCTACTGAATCAGACCTACAACTAACTAGTTATTGTGATTCGAATTGGGGAGCATGTCAGGACACTAGGAGATCTATTAGTGGATATTGTGTGTTCATTGGATCATCATTGTTTTCATCGAAATCCAAAAATCAGGGAGTTGTGTCTAGATTTTCAGCAGAAGCCGAATACAGGGCCATGGCAAACTTATGCTGTGAGTTGACTTGGATAGGTTACTTGCTTCATGATTTACAAATCAAAGATCAAAAGGTAGCCATCATGTTTTGTGATAATAAAGTCGCACTCCACATTGCATCAAACCCTATCTTTCATGAGAGAACAAAACACATCGAACTAGATTGCCATCTCATTCGAGATAAAATCCAAAATGGGAGCATAGTCACTGCACACATTGGTAGTGGACTTCAAGTTGTTGATATTCTGACTAAGGCATTGAGTTCCTCAATTATTCATTTCCATTTGACCAAAATGGGAGTAGAAAACATTTACTCTCCATCTTGCGGGGGGCTTTTAGAAAACAAAGGATCGAATTTAGCTGAAGAATAGAATTCTAGAATATTCATTTGTTAGTTGACCAATAGTTTTTTTAATTTCATTTCTTATTCACTTGGCTAACAGAATTCTGTTAGAATATTCTTTTATTGCTGTATATATTGATACCCTCTGTGCTTTGGGAAATCAGCATGAATGATTATGAAAAGATTCTGTATGCCTTCATCTTGCTCTTGTTCTGATTCATTTATGTAAATTACAATTTTGTATCGATTTCTTATAAAGAGAGCAAGAGAATGGTGTTGAAAAATCTGTTGAAGCTTCCATATACGTATATGAGCTGGAGGTAGGCCATGAGGGACTGGGGAAGACGAGGCGTGAGAGAAGAGAATCTAACGAAGGCCTAATGTTGATATACATTAGTGCATTTTGGTTTAAAATACGCATGTGTAAGTTTTTTTGTAGTTTTTAAAACAAGTTTCTAAAAATGACTAAGTAAACTTGTTTTTATTATTTTCAAAAACTGAAAACTAAAAAAGACATGAAAACAGTGAAAAGAACATAGCCTTAGACTTTCGTTGATTCTCATTAAATCAATTTTTTTTTTCATACTCATTTTTAATAACACATTTACATAATAAAATATTTTGTACATAAATTCATAATTTTTCTCTATTTTCAACCACACGTTCTTCAAAAAATCACTATTTAAAAAAATATTTTTTTCTTTAAAATGAACATCAAACAGGGGCTTAAACACTTTTTATACACATATTTGTTGAATTCACAAGTACTAATCAACTATTGACCACTCATTTTTATTTATTTATGAATACTTTCTAATTATGTTAGATAAGTAATTTGTAACTTTAAGCATGAAAATAGACATTGAAAGGACTGAATTAATATATCGAACGATTTATGCAAGTAAAAAGTAATTAAATTTGATTTATATTTGACTCGTGTTTATACATTGTTGTTATATACAATCACAAGTATTTAACGATATATCTAGTTAGAATCACGATGACTATCCATTTATTCATCATTAATTGGTAGCTACTTATGATTCAAATAATTTATTAACACTCATGAAATATGCATGCTCCCACTTACTCAAAAGATTGTTTGGAGAAGACTGATCGAGAATGACTTCCTCTAAAACTTGAGTTCCTCTAAAAATACTTTTGGAGTCGAAACTACTTTTAAAAATTAGCTTTCATTAGGGGTGGGCAAAAAAACCGGAACCGTATGGTTTTAAAAAAATAAAATAGGAAATCGGTTTTGGAACCGAGAACCGATTAGTTTTCGGTTCGGTTCTCGGTTCCGCCTTTAGAACCGAAAAACCGAACTTAGAACCGATCTTTGATCCTTACTTTTTTTTTTTAGGATCTTAATTGGTTGTCCTAAAACTAAAAATTAAAAGAATTTGTATTTTTTTGGGTAAAGTGAAAATGATTAATTTCTTTTTATGAAATTTGTTACGTCTCCACCTCATTGTAACCTTTAACTTCACACTTGGACTAAAATTCTTAGTAAATGAAAATCGAATGACACTAACTTATTAATAAGCGAAGTTGTAAATGACCACGATGGAGTTAATTAAATATTTAAATACAAATATAAAATAATTAATAATAATGCATTTAAAACTCATGATTCATCCCACAAGTTTACTATATTGTCATGCTTGAAAAACCTTCTAGGCCGTTTCCTATTTTTGTTTATGAATATTTTCCGTTTCATGGAGAATCTTGTACTTTCTTTGTGGTGAAAGGATTTTGAAATCCTTGATCTTAGTATATTCGGTAGAAATTTATTTCAGGTTATTGACTCACTTCTTGAGACCTGATGCTCATCGATAAGGCTCTCGAAAAATAATTATTATTTTAAAACCGAATTAGAACCAAAACCGAATGGTTTGGTTCTGGTTTGGTTCTTGCAATTCAATGGAACCGAATGGTTCCATTTTACAAGAACCGAAAAATATGGTTCGGTTCCGATTCTTGAGATACCCGAACCGAACCATCCGACGCCCACCCCTAGCTTTCATACAAAAATTAATATAATTTCTTAAGGAAAATTTTACAAAAAATCAAGATTTCTTGAAACTTCCGGTCGGATCACCACTTGTACATATGCACGTGGCCTCTTATCAATCATCCATTTGATCATCCCTGTATCCATACTATATCAAATTAACCTCAACTCTTGACTCCATTCCTGAACATAAGAATTCTTGAAACTTGCCTAGTTACACGATCCTTAAACCAAATCTTCTACCTATTCTATACTTCATAAAAATGTCAGTTCCCATACTTGAGAGTTGCTTCCTAGCAAACCCTCTTACATCAAATTTCAAACCCCAGAGAAAAACCAGTACAATCTCTGTAAAAACTGTTCTCATCTCATCCAAACTCAAACAGGAAGATTTTCCTAGGTATGTAAAGATTCTAAATTCTTCTTAAATTGTTGATTTTCCATTTTTCTGCTTTATGTTTTTATGGATTTGTGGAAATGAAATATGGCAGTAAAATTGAAAACCAGTTTGCAAAATTGGCACTGGTTGCACTAGCTGCAGGGGTGTTGACACTCGGCTCAGTTCATCCCGCTTCAGCCGCCAAGACTGGTGGTAGGGTCGGCGGCCAGGCATTCCGGTCATCAGCGCCGCGCTCCTCCGGCCCAAGAATCAACAATTCAAGGTAATTCTGACTTCTCTGGATTTTAATCAAAATAAATGTATTTGTATTATATGTTTGTAACTATATTTGACTAAAGATTGTTAAACAATGTGTAGAGAAATATTTTGAAAGGGGACAACTTTGTTGAATTTAAGATTTTTCACCCAATAAACCACATATTGGGAAAAAATTAAATTCCACACAAAAATAACGCAGCAAAAACACAAAATGGCCGAACCAATGAAGAGTACCAAGTTCGAGATGGTTTCTGTGATATACGAATGTTCATCTTGTCCGAATAAACAAGTGCAAATAGGCAATCTGAAGTTCAGTGTCTATGATAATTCATCTTGCATCAACTTGAGCAGGAGAATTGACCTTGTTCATTTTGTACCATTTCAGCACTCTGGTCCTTTTTCAGGGACAAAAATCTCTAGTTACAGAAGTAAATTCGAAAGTTTAGATTAATAAGCAATTTTTCCTTGGTTTAAAGACCTATAAACTCGTGTCTTACTTCATCTTTGTTGAAATGTATATACCAATATTATAGTCTAGAATAGTTAGGGACTAGTTAGCAAATTATGTATAGTTTGTAGATCTATTTTATACTACTCTCTTGTACCCATTTTAACATTAAGATAATAGAAATACTCTTTCCTAATCTTCATGGTATCATAGATCGATTGGAACCCTAGCCTTCGATTTTTGGTCTAACCCAACCCATACCCGGCTTGTTCTAGCACCGGCGACGTCTCCGACGACCTGCCAAGACGCCGGCGACCCCTTTCTCGGTCGAAGAAGTCTGTTTCACGACCTTTTTTTGCTCGCGCGAAGTCTGCTCTGCGCGGTTCCCTCGCGATTTCAGACCTCTGATTGTTCTTCCGACGTCGGCCCTTCATTCCGACGCTGACCCAGGTATTTCCGGCGCCTCCACTGCCGACGCCGACGTGTATCTCCGACCTCAGACCGCAGTTCCAGGTGAAATTGCCGCTGGAGGTTGTGTTCTGGGACTAAGCTTCTACATTTCCTTTTACTGTCACCTTCTACTGTTTCCTGTTTATCTCCACAGACTTAACCCCGCTTAAGGAAGACAAGATAGGTATTTCAGCACCTGCATTTTGTGCTTTTGTGTCTCTTCTTGCCATTGAAGATTGAAAATTGTCATGGGTGAAAATAAAAATGTTTGTGTGACTGATATGATTCCAGTGATGTCCAAAATCACGGAATACAAACTTAATGGGTCTAACTATATAGTTTGGAGCAAGACTGTTCGAATATATCTTTGTAGTATAGAAAATGATAAGCATCTCACCGATGACCCATCCACTGATGATACAAAACAAACCTGGTTTCGAGATGATGCTCGAATATTTTTGCAACTTCGAAATTCAATTGATAGTGAATTAATTAGCTTGGTAGATCATTGTGAGTATGTTAAAGAATTGGTGGATTATTTGGATTCTATGTACTCTGGAAAGGGGAATAATTCTTGCATTTATGATGTGTGTAAAGATTTTTATCGTGCTACACAGCAAGATCAAACTCTTACTGCCTATCTTATGAACTTCAAAAGGACATATGAAGAGCTCAATGTCTTACTGTCATATAGTTCTGATATGAAAAATCAACAAAAACAACGAGAACAAATGGCTGTGATGAGTTTTTTGGTAGGCCTTCGTCCAGAGTTCGATGCTGTTAAGTCTCAAATTCTTTCCAGCCCCGAGATCTCTTCTTTACAAGAAATTTTCACTAGGATACCTCGCACTGAGAATAGTGTGTCTGGTATTTCATCATAGTCTAATAGTGCTCTCATCAGTCGTACAAGTGTATATGAACATGGTCGTTCATCTAATAGACGAGGGGGGCTACGAACAGTCGTGATCATCGGACCCAGACTAATAGTCGTGATCATCGGACTCAGGAGTTAGGGGGAGTTGTATACTATTATTGTCATGAACCGGGCCATACCAAGCGGGCTTGCAGAAAGATTCAGATTCACAATCCAAGAAGTCAGTCAGCTCATATTGCCTCCATTGATACTATACCGAGCACCTTTTCTGGGAAGTCAGTTACAGTATCTGCAGAGGAGTTTGCAAAATTTTCTCAATATCAGGAAGCATTAAGGTCTTCATCTCATCCTATCACTGCAATTACTGAGTCAGGTAAACCAACTACGTCTTATTTCATCATCTTCCAAATGGGTCATTGATTTTGGTGCCACAGATCATATGACAGGTAATCCTAATCTCTTCTCCACCTATCAGCCACACACATCATCCACGAATGTTACCTTAGCCGATGGTTCTACGTCCTGTGTTTTGGGATCTGGCACTATTAATCTACCCGCTTCCCTTTCCCTGTCGTCTGTTTTAAATCTTCCCCAATTCTCCTTTAATTTAATTTCTGTGAGCAAAATCACTCGTGCTCTAAATTGTTGTATCTCATTCTTTCCTGATCACTGTCTATTTCAGGATCTTACGACGAAGAAAATTTTTGGTAAAGGACATGAATCAGGGGGTCTCTATGTCTTGGATACTTCGGTGCCACGATCTTTTGCTTGTTCCAGTGTCTTAACCCCCTTTCAAGCCCATTGCAAATTGGGACATCTCTCTCTACCGTTACTAAAGAAACTATGTCCCCTGTTCCACAATGTATCATCCTTGGATTGTGAGTCCTGTCAATTTGCCAAACATCATCGTCTGTCCTCAGTTCCCCGAGTCAATAAAAGGGCCAATCTTCCTTTTGAATTAGTCCATTTTGATCTTTGGGGTCCATGTCCTGTTTTGTCTAAAACTGGGTTCAGATATTTTGTCACTTTTGTCGATGATTACTCTCGTGTAACTTGGTTTTATTTAATGAAAAACTGTTCTCTCATTTTGCTGCTTTTTGTGCTGAAATTAAAACATAATTTAATGTCTCTGTTCTCACATTGCGATCTGATAATGCCAAAGAGTACTTTTCTCAGTCTTTTCAAACTTACATGATTCAAAATGGCATTCTTCATCAATCCTCATGTGTTGATACACCTTCTCAAAATGGGGTGGCTGAAAGAAAGAATAAACATCTTCTTGAGACAGCAAGAGCACTTTTGTTCCAGATGCAAGTTCCTAAACCATTTTGGGCTGATGCGGTATCTACTGCTTGTTTTTTGATTAATCGTATGCCTTCATCTATCCTTCATGGTGAGATTCCTTATCGTATCATTTTTCCTAACAAACCTTTGTTTCCTCTTGAACCCCGCATATTTGGTAGTACTTGTTTTGTTCGTGATGTCAGTCCACATATTACCAAATTAGACCCAAAATCACTCAAGTGTATCTTTCTGGGGTACTCTCGTCTTCGAAAGGGGTATAGATGTTACTACCCTAGCCTCCACAAGTATCTTATGTCTACTGATGTTACCTTCTTAGAAAACACTCAATTCTTTTCCCCATCTCCCACTTCTTCCTCCCAGGGGGAGGAGGATGATTTGTTACTTTATACTATCACATATTCATCACCTGCTATGCCTACTCCTGCTGATACGACACGACCACCTATTCAACAAGTATATTCCAGACGGCGTGAACCTCCTACTACATGTCCTGTGCCAGTATCTTCTCTGTCAACGGATCTAAACTCCAGTAATATTGATCTCCCTATTGCTCTTAGAAAAGGTAAACGTCAAAGCTCCTATCCTATTTCATCTTTTGTCTCTTATGATCACTTGTCTTCTACTTCTTCTTTTATTGCATCCCTTGACTCTGTATCCCTTCCGAAAACTGTTCATGATGCCTTGTCCCATCCTGATTGGCGTGCTGCAATGATAGAGGAGATGAATGCCTTGGATGCAAATGGTACTTGGGACTTAGTACATCTACCTGCAGGTGGAAAGGCTATTGGATGTAAATGGGTATTTGCTGTTAAAGTTCATCCTGATGGATCTGTGGCTAAACTTAAGGCTCGTCTTGTGGCTAAAGGATATGCTCAAACCTATGGAGTGGATTATTCTGACTCGTTTTCCCCTGTTGCTAAACTGACATCTGTTCGCTTATTCTTATCTTTGGCGGCTACTCATGATTGGTCAGTCCATCAATTAGATATCAAAAATGCATTTCTCCATGGTGATCTACAGGAAGAGGTCTATATGGAGCAACCACCTGGTTTTGTTGCTCAGGGGGAGCCTGATAAGGTCTGTTATCTTCGGAAGTCACTATATGGGCTAAAACAGAGCCCTCGTGCGTGATTTGGAAAATTCAGTCAGGCAGTTGAAAAGTTTGGGCTAAAAAAGAGCAAGTCTGGTCACTCGGTATTTTATAGACAAATTGAATCTGGCATAATTCTCTTAGTTGTGTATGTTGATGATATTGTGATTACATGGAATGATAATATTGGTATATCATCTCTTAAGTCTTTCTTCCATACTCAATTTGACACAAGAGACTTGGGGTTATTAAAATATTTCTTGAGAGTGGAAGTAACAAGGAACAAGAAAGGCATCTTTTTATTCCAGAGAAAATATGTGCTTGACTTATTAACCGAGACAGGAAAATCGGGAGCTAAGCCTTGCAGTGCACCAATGATTCCTAATTCTCAACTTACAAAAGATGGTGACTTATTTGAAGATCCTGAAAAATATAGAAGATTTGTTGGGAAGTTAAATTATCTCACCGTGACTCGCCCTGATATTGCATATCCTATCAGTATTTTAAGTCAATTCATGTCATCTCCAACAGTTCATCACTGGGCAGCGGCCAGCGTTAGAGCAAATTCTGTGTTATTTAAAGGGAGCTCCTGGACGGGGTATACTGTATGCAAATCATGGGCATAATGACATCGAGTGTTTCTCAGATGCAGATTGGGCAGGTTCCAAAATAGATAAAAGATCCACTACAGGTTATTGTGTATTTGTTGGAGGAAATTTGGTTTCATGGAAGAGTAAGAAGCAGAATGTTGTGTCCCGCTCAAGTACAGAATCTGAATATAGAGTCATGACACAATCAGTATGTGAAATAACGTGGATACATCAGCTCTTGAGTGAAGTTGGTTTTAAGGTACCAGTACCAGCAACATTGTGGTGTGATAACCAAGCTGATCTTCATATTGCTTCTAATCCTGTGTTTCATGAACGAACCAAGCATATTGAGATAGACTGTCATTTTGTCCGTGAGAAGGTTCAACAAAACTTGATATCTATGAGATATGTGAAGACTGAAGAACAATTAGGAGATATCTTGACAAAAGCTCTTAATGGGGTTCGAATCAATCATATTTGTAACAAGTTGGGCATGATTAACATCTATGCTCCAACTTGAGGGGGAGTGTTGAAATGTATATACCAATATTATAGTCTAGAATAGTTAGGGACTAGTTAGCAAATTATGTATAGCTTGTAGATCTATTTTATACTATTCTCTTGTACCCATTTTAACATTAAGATAATAGAAATACTCTTTCCTAATCTTCAATCTTTATGCAATTTCTCATGGATTTTTTGATTTTACAGTAATTCTTAACTGGTTACCAATGGCTTAAGAAAAAACTCTACTTTTTTTTGACAAGTTTAAATTGCTTTTTCTTGCAGAACTAATGTGTATATCAACCCTCCAGTTGCCCCTCCTCTAGTTGGTGGATACGGATATGGCTATGGCGTGCCATTTTATGGTGGATGGGGTTGGTCCCCCTTTTCGTTCTTTGCACCAGGTCCCAGCGTTGCTGTTGGCTTTGGAGGTGGATTTGAACTCTTCGCTTTATTTCTATTCCTCGGTGCAGTTTCTGCTGTTATTAGGCGATTCCGTGGATCAAGAGATGATGACGACGATGAATACTACTAGTCTAGAGAAAACTCGTCTAGACTAATGTCAAATGAAATTATGTGTATTTTTGTAGACAAGATTATATACAAGGATCCTAAGTATAATACATACTCGACATCGCGGTATAATTCAGTTGAATCAGTTCATTTCTACAAAAAATAAAATAAAAAAATGTGCACAATCCTTTTAGTCATCTGTGCAGGATACTTCAGAAATTGGGACCAATATGCAATGTCAATAAATCTTCAATGCATTATATTCATGGGGGAATC
Organism: Ligustrum vulgare; assembly: GCA_963555705.1. NCBI lineage: Eukaryota > Viridiplantae > Streptophyta > Magnoliopsida > Lamiales > Oleaceae > Ligustrum > Ligustrum vulgare. The sequence continues at coordinate 15,346,964 of OY743185.1, forward strand.
AGATCTTGATTCCTATCGGTGAAAATTTCAGAACACTTGCTCAGTAACCAAAGATCATTTGGCACCAAAAGGTGTCATTTTGTCCAAGTATTGTGTACATTCGTATATGGTAGATTGATTAATATATATAGGATGTTGTGTTGATAAAAAAACAACAAGAGAGAACATCTATTAATTGTAGCATACAAGTTGAGAGATCACTTTCACAAAAATCTATACCAATTTTCATTTTTTCTTGGTCTTCTGAGTTTTTATTATATTTTGAATGTACTCGATTGGAGATTTGAATTAATCCGTTAAAGTCATTTGCATCAAATCGTTAAGCATTTCGACCTAGAGGGGAAAAATATACTTTTAGGACAACGATTTTCTAAAATCGTTGTTGAGCATTGTCATTATATATTCCGTTGATGTTCCTTCAAATCTTCCATCATGTGCTCTGCCATTCATTTCCAGCTTGCACGTGATGTTTAATGTGATTTGATTCGTAATTCTTCATTCGATACAAGATCACAACAATAGTATAACAGGAAGATCATTCAAAGATTAAGGCAAACCAGAGAGAAACCAGATTTTGATTAGAAAAATTAACTGTTTCACATGGGATGTCATTGTGCACTCATAATCAAAGACCAGACAACCCTTTCCTGTGGGCACTACACCAGAAAACCCACACTTGGATACATCAGAAAACAAGAAAAGATAGATTGGGAATTATGGCTCGTTACCGCCTCCCTTCGTCTAGACAGATTTATCTAAGTTACTCTTGCTGTTCTCTATTTCATACTTTCGCATCTTGCTCTTGTTCATATGAAATATATTTGACTTCCTCACACGGTGTAGTGCTGCTGGATTGTGTCAATGTCGAGGCCTTTCAGCTTCACGACTGACTCGACATGACCCTTGAGTGTGTGCAGCTCCCGAAGCCTAAAATGACAAAGAAGACAATTTTATAGTTCAAAATGATCACACCAAAGGCCAAAGCTAGTACATTGTAAAAGGGACTAAGAATAACTCAATTCATACCTTGCTATCTCAGCTCTCCTCTTGGCCTGCTCTGCGATTTCAGAAAGTTCTCTATAGCTACTCTTCTCATTGAAAAGATTAGTCGTCTCCGGTGCTTGAAGTCCATGCAGGGTCCTCTGTGCAAGAGCCCACTGTGCTTCTCTCTCCTCTTTGCCATAGTCCTTCTTGGTGGTGAAAGCGGTCTATTTCCAAGTAAAAACACATGATAAGTTAGTGATGATAAGGGAAGGACAGGATCTAGGAAATTTGTTGGACTCGCAGTATACCTTGTTCTCGTACAAATTCTGCCAGGCCTTTCCACTTAAGATGTAACCAATGGCAAACTTCATTATATCTAGCGGTAAATAGAATACAATACTGTAAAGCCAGATTACACCTGCCCATCCCCAACCACATCCTTTGATTCTGGCAAACTCCCAGTTGGCATATACAGCTATTAAAGTTGCAACCTGCATCATAAACCCGTTTCATCATATTCGGACTTGACAATCTATCTACATTCGAGCTTTATCTTTATCTTTATCTTTATATACAATATTAAAGAAGAATAGCAGCAGATTTTTTCCCTCCAAGATTTTCCCCCCAAAACCTATCCGTACAGCTTTCTTCGATATTGAATGAAAAAAAAAAACTTCCACAAGAAGTCACTACCAAGCTTCCACAGGAAGCTTGTTCTCTTTACAAATAGATAAAAAATTTATTTTTGGTAGTAGAGGCACAAGGGAGAGGAAGTTTTGGACAAAAGACTTAGAAAAGGACTTTAAGTTTTGAAAAGGTAGGTAGGCATGGAAGAATTACCAGCTGTGCGATGACAAAAGCAGTCAATAACAGTAATCCGGGGCGTTCCATGAACGACCAGCTTCGTGATCTGGTCACAAAAATCAGAGCCTGGCTGATAATACTCACTTGTAGATAAAGAGCAGCCATCATTTCGTGTTCGCTATTTCTAATAGATCTTACACCAAATTTATCCTGCAGGCAGTAACTTATTTTTACTTCAACTTGAAACATTTATAATGTAAAAGCATACATACAAGAAACATTACTAGTCCTCACCGAAAAGAAGTCAGTTTCCTTCATAATCCAGAAGAATAAAACAGTCATCAGTGCAAGGTAACCTCCAAGTACTATGCCGGTGGCAAATATCTCTTTCAATTTCCAGCTATCAGGTAATGGAGATGGCTTTACTCTATCCTTTGAGATTGTCATAATTGTTCCTGAGTAGAACAAAATTATTGGTCTATCAGTTTCCATGTGTCACCCAAAATATAAGAGCTATTCAAAAAGAAGGCGAAATCTTACCGTCGTTGAGGATGGCAATGATCAAAACCATGAAAGGAGAGAAATCGAACTTCCAAATCAAAGCAATAAGCATGAAACCAAACTGCAAAACAAGAATACGAAGTCCATCAATCTCAGGAATTATAGTGACTTTCTTTGTTCAAATGCGGTAATGAACTTACAACAATACGGATTGTGATGGAGACTGCATATATCTGGCAAATCAAAAACGCAAATAATTTATACCTGCTTCAGCCGAAAAAGTGGAACTGTAAAATGAGTTGAAAATAAAAGAAATGACATACTGTATAGTTCTTCATTCTTTGGAAAATAGCTCGACTGGTCAATACCGCGCTGATGATAACGCTCAACCCAGGTTCAGTGAGTACAATGTCAGAAGCACCCCTTGCAGCATCTGTAGCATCAGCAACTGCAATTCCAATATCCGCCTTCTTTAAAGCCGGTGCATCATTGACACCATCTCCTGTCATTCCAACAATGTGCTTGCTCTCCTGCAACTTCTTCACTATTTCATATTTGTGTTCTGCATTCCAATTAGATAGAGTATGAATTTCCTTTCCACTTTTAGAAGGTTTAGAAATGATCATGACGCAATGCAGACAAAAAAACCCACCTGGAAAGACCCCAGCAAAACCATCTGCTTTCTCAATCAACTCCTCAACGGGAAGACCGGCAATAGACTCATCTTTATGTTGTCCAAGCAATGAAGCAGAGGGGTACATATTTGCTCCCATACCAAGCCTGCGCCCAGTCTCCTTAGCAATGGCGAGTTGATCACCTGTGATTGACACATCAATATGATTAAGCAACGGACTAAAAGAAGATAAATAGCTATAAGATTGACTTTCATAATGGTAAATATTGAATTACCGGTAATCATCTTCACATTAACACCAAGATGGAGGGCACGGCGGATGGTCTCAGCACTGTCATGCCTGGGAGGATCAAACAGGGATAACAATCCAACAAACTGCCATGGACCACCAGGGCTGTCTTTTGATTTCTCTGGCACTTCCTGAAAACATAACATTGGCCTAAGTAACTGGAACAATTTTTCAATTGGGAAAATAATTTTTTCATTGCAAACCTGTCTTGCAACTGCCAATGACCGAAGCCCGCGCTCAGCAAATTTATCAATGACACCATGAACCTTTCTCTTAAGGTCTTCCTTGCAATTGCAGAGAGTCAAAATCTGATAGCAGAAGGGAGCAAATAGATAGAAAAAAAAAAATCAGTGTGTTTCTCTAGTAACCTTTTATATATTCCCCGAGCAGGAAGCCAAGAAACTGAAAATAAGAAAGAGTACCTGTTCTGGGGCTCCCTTGCTAGCTCGATGCCAATTACCATTGGAATCGATGTAAGTCAAAGCAGTCCTCTTGTCCACAGGGTTGAAGGGGAAAAAATGGACCTCCCTGATACCAGCTCGAGCCTAAGAATCGATGACATGTACCATGAGCCATTGAATAGTTTCTGATATATCTATAAAATGAGAAAGAAAAACCACACATACCTCCTTTGGATCAGCGAGGGTACCGACAATGGCAGCATCGATTGCATCTTGATTCTCAGTTCTAGAAGCCCTTGCAGCTAAAAGCAGAACCTGATCAGGGTCTACACCCTTTGCAAAAACCTCAATCAAGTTTTTATCAACGGTCAACTTATTGAGAGTTAAAGTGCCAGTCTTGTCACTGCACAGGACATCCATGCCGGCCATTTCCTCGATGGCAGTCATTCTCTTGGTGATGGCACCTTGCTGTGATAGCCTGTGAGACCCAATAGCCATTGTGACCGACAATACAGTGGGCATGGCAATAGGAATGCCTCCGATTAACAGAACCAGGAGATTGTCAATCCCCTGCCTGTACTTCCTATGTTGAATCGGGTACATGACAATAATCTCGGCTAGCATTCCAACTGCGATGGAGCAAATGCAGAAGTTACCAATTGCAGTTAGCACTTTCTGGAAGTGTCCAACTTGGTTTGTACTATCCACAAGATGCGCCGCCTTCCCGAAAAAAGTATGAACACCAGTAGCAATAACCACAGCTTCAATCTCTCCTTGTTTGCATGTTGAACCAGAGAAGACTTCATCATATGGATTCTTGGTGACAGGAAGCGACTCTCCTGTGAGTGCAGATTGATCAACCTTTAATGGATCACCTTCAAGAAGACGAGCATCAGCCGGAATCACATCTCCCAATTTAATGCTTATAATGTCTCCAGGAACCAAAATGGCCGCTTCCTGCTCACTCCATCGACCATCTCTGAGAACCTATTATCGAGCAGTCATCAAATATGAGAAAATGAATCTATTATATTGGCACCATTTGTTTTGCATTGGGCAGGTACAGTAAAAAATTTGATACCTTTGTTTTAGGAGCAAGACCAGCCATAAGGGCTGCAGCAGCATTTCCAGCATTGTTCTCTTCAATGAAACTGATAGTCGAGTTGATAACGAGCAAGCAAATAATACCAACGAAATCTTGCCAATCTGGGGACTTTCCGCCTCCATTAGCAAGTGCAATTGCCATTATAGCTGCAGCTTCCATAACCCATGAAAGTGGATTCCACATAAAACCAAGGAACTTGAGTATTTTGCTCTCCTGTGTTTAAAGGACAAAAACCATTATCTAGCATTGCAAATTTAAATGTATTTAGGACAAAAACCATTATCAAGCATTGCAAATTTAAATGTATTTAACTGGTAAAACTCAGTGGTTATAAAGAGAAGAGAAACACCTTCTTTTCTTCCAGTTTGTTGGGGCCAAAAATTTGAATCCTGTTAGCTCCTTCATCGGAACTTAACCCTTCCCTGGAGCATTTCAGCTGCTCAAACACTTCCTCTATTGGAACTTTTTCCTGATATATGTTTATTACACAATACCTTTAGAATATATGCATGAACAAAAATCTAATCTTTGTTTACTGTTTATTTCATTCTTTTTTTTTTTTTTGAAATGGGTTTATTTCATTCTTAACAACACATAAATTATCAGAAATATTAACATCATAACAGTAATAGTAATATTTATTACGTTGACCTTTTTTGAAAATTATGTTTGACAATTATTATCAATGGCGAAGCCAGGAAGAAATTTCAGTGGGGGCACACATTACATTGTTTTCGGTTAAACAATTAATACAGTTTATAATCTAATTTATAAAATACACAATTTTTCAAACCACTTTTTAACTATACACATTTCCTCTCTCTTCGCTTTTTAATCATACAATTTACCTAGAAAATACAAATAAACTAAATTTATAATCCACAAAATTGTCGAGCAAAGCCTTAACTATAGAAAATTTTTTGAAACAAAATAAAATACATAATAATATTAAAATCAAATAAAATATGCCCAAATTAAGTTTAATATAGTCCACTCAAATTAAGCAAATTCAATTACAAGAAGGAATAAGAAAAAGAATATTTAACAAGAATATGCTAAAACAAATCATAATAAGGTGGAGTTTCAACGTAAGCATTAAAGATAATTATTAAAATATGTTCAAAATTTAAGACTAAATATTGAACAAACAAATAATGTAAACTAAAATTTATGAATTAATATAAGAAAGTTGGAAGGTTATAATATACATTTCAATTGAAATTTATATAACATTAAATATTCAAATTTTTTTTTTTTTTTTTTTTAAATCCCCAAAGTTCAGTGGGGGCCTGGGACCCCACTGACCCCCGCATGGCTCCGCCACTGAATTTATTATCACAAAACTCATTTTGCCTCAATTTATCTTTAACTTCACATTGTCAAAATAAAATACTTTGCAGTGCACTTTAATAAAAAAATTTCCCACTTTTTAAACAATTCATTATGCAGAACTGTTTCCTAAACTAATAATTGTTATAGAAAAAACACGTTTTCACAGATTAAATTTTTTTTAGTAACGTACATTTTTTCAAATCACTTTTCAACCATCTATTTTATCTTTAAAAAAAAAAAAAACAAATTCTTCATTTATAAAAAAAAAAAAATAACTTTTCTAAACAGAGGCCTAGCCAAACAAGTGTTTACAAATAATTTATTTCATGGTTAGCTTCTTAAAGGCAACAAAACAAATGATTTTCGGATGGACATACGGCTAGGCAAACCGTTTCAAATTTTTAGCAAAAAGTGTTGGATGGGATTAACCTAATTAGGTTTTTGTTTATAGCTAATAAAAAATCAGTTCTTCTCCATGGAATATTTTTTGAGCGCATGACGTCGAGGTGGTGCATCGACGTTGATGATGAAGAGGTGGACCATGTGTCTCATCATATGGGCACCTTTTCATCATTCATCTGAGAGGCGCAGTCTACAATATCCCTTTTCATGTTTAAAAAAAAAATGTATGCATAGATTATTATTGAATAAAAATCTCTATCTCGTCCCATATATGCAAATGATGCAAGTAGTCACGTGGTCCTTCATGCAGAAGTTGACTTTATTGTACGGCCCACAATTGAGTTTCCCATATTCTCAACGAATCCCCAATGGGAAGCACACTTTTGGAGAACAATCTATATGGACAATTTTTTAGAATATGAAAATAAGATACAAGGAGGTGGTGTCTCGATATTGGGTAATAATGATGTAGACAATGTGTTTTATCACACGGGCACACCTTCACCATCCAATCAAAGTGACATAACATCGATAATGTCTCATTTTCGTGTTCCAAAAAAATATTTACATAGAATTATTGTTCGGATAAATCATAAATAAAATAATATTATACAATATTATTACTAATGTTAATTGTTTAAATATGATTAATTTGATGAAGGTTAATACTTGGGGTTAGGTTAGCCTATAGGTGCCAAAAAGATGTTCGCTTTCAAGTTTCAACTTTCAATACTCATAAATAGAGAAAGGAAACCGTTTATAAAAGTGTTAATCCCAACACACAAATATCGAAGGGTGAAGTACCACATAAAAAGTACAAAACCGGTGTATAAGCTCTTGTTTGTTACTCAAATTTTTATCTTTTTTCTATAATATATAATTTCAATTATTCACTAAAAGTTAAGTTCATAATATTTGATTTTTCAATAAAATTTCAATAATCTATTCTCCTAAAAGTTATTATTTCATTTTAAAAAACTCTTTTTAAACAATATCAAACACACTCTAAATCAATTTTCATGGTTTATTGAACACAGGTGTAATATGGTTGACGGCTGTTATGTAGTTTATAAATGAAATCGTGGATCTCAGTGCTACCTAAGTTGATGTTGAGAGCTAATGATGTTACAATATATTTTTTTAGATTTTCTCTACAACGGTCCGAACAAACTAGAAAGGCAATACACAGAAGCAATATTTCTTGTTTTAAATTTGTTAAGCTGACAATAATTGACCTACTTTGAGAACCTAACCACGTGAATTTTTAAAGAAAACTTTGGGGATAAGAACACGTTCAGAATCTTTTTAACCACAATTTTTCAAATTACTTTTTAATCATAAACATTTTCTCTCTCCACTTTTCAATCATACATTTTACCTAAAAACCATGTTTTTAAACTCAAAATTTTTAACAGAGGCCTTTTTCGACGGCTACCTTTAGATTATAAATTAATTTATTTGTGTTTTTTTTAAAATAAAATGTGTGGTTGAAAAATGGGAAGATAAAATGCATGTGATTAAAGAGTGATTTGAGAAATTGTGTAGATTATAAATTGGTTTATAAATTAATTTCATGCCTTTACCAAACTGAGGCTAAGCTTGTTTGACGTTCATTAATCTATTAAAATGAATTTTTTAATAGTTACATGCAAAAATATTTTGTTGACAAATGTATGATTGAAAATGAGTTTTGAAATAATGAAAGACAAATAGCTCTAATCTTTCTTATATCTAGCAAGTTGCACTCAGTCCCCTGGATCAGATTGTAATTCTTTTTTCCTTGATAACGCTTTCTAAGAAACTGAAGTTGAAATAAAATAACATAGAAGAGTCTGACTAACAAGTACAGTCCGAATCTGTTGTCTGTCACGAACAACATATCAGGACAATATTTATTGAGAACCCACACGTGAATTTTCCTTTTTCGAGAACATACATATGGATTCTCTCTAATACACGGCAATAGAGCAGGTTGGCTAACAAATATATGCACTGAAAGATTCAGGGAGTCCATACCAGTCAGTCTCAATACATTTCAAATTTTGTTGGATAATTTTTTTTTTATGTGATATTATTATTTTTATAGTACATATTAGTTTGACTTAATTTTTTTTTTTTTTCCAATTCAATCTTAAATGAACTCGAGTATATGCATGAGAGAGAGATTGGTTTTATATAAAAATTTAAATAGGTATGAGAAAATAAATTCAGCAAGAATCGCAATGATAAAATTTGTGCGTGTTGCCTTTATATGTGTGTTTCCGAGAAAGTAGATTTTACTTTTCAAAATTTCCATCAAAAGAGTTCGGTAAATTCATTTTTTTGATTTATAAACATGTTTATAAACTATACAATTTTCCAAATTATTTTTTAATCATACATATTTTCTCTCTCCAATTTTCAACAATTACTTTTTACCTCAAAATCATAAATAAACCAATTTAAAAATCAAACAGTTTTACCAAACGGATGCGCGTTTATGACAAATGAATCGTGTTTATGACACTTGAAGCAAATTTCTGAAAATAATAATTTCTTCAAATAATGGTGGGAAGTAATTCTGAATGAATAAGATCAGATTGCAGAAAATGAAGAGAGAGATAGAGAGACGGATCTCATAATTCTAAAACAAATTAACTTAAATTAGAAACATAATCAAATTATTCAAGTTGAAGAAATAGTGGTGAGCGTGATTACCAGATCAACAGTCTCATTTCTGATCTCTTCGAGAGTGATTCCACCCATGTTTGGTCCACGCTCCTCCTCCTATTCCTCGCCAAATATATTACTACTATCGATATAGATTGAGAAGAAGGAAGTGATAAGTTATGAGGGACGATGAACGGAGAGAAGATTAGTTAAGCATTTGCATCGGAAAATCGGAATTGTAGTTGCTGCTTTCATCTGCGTACCCAACCCCTCTTTTTATACCTCACCACTTCGATGGTGGTCCCCACTCTATCAGGTGATGTAACTCTCAACCTGACGCCTTGCCTTGGGGAACCTCACGCCCACGCCGCCCAGATTGGGTCCGTTTGGGCCCCACTTATATATAAAAAAAATGTAGGCCTTCAGCTCGTCAACCTGGCAGCCATTAATGCACCTACATACAGAGGCCAGTGCAGTTATTTTTGGGTATTGTATTCAATCTAGGTTTCTTGAAACCTTAAAAGCCAAAAGTTTCATAAATATATGCAAAAAATAAAATAAAATATTCAATTCTATTTAAGCCGATATATTCTTTAAGCCTCCGTTGAATAACACGGTAGTAATTTATAAATTAATTTAATTTATAATTTTGAGGTAAAACTAGTATTTTCACACGTACGATGCACGAGAATACGTTTGTAATAGTGATTTCGATCAAAATTTATGAAAATATGTTAATTATACAATAATATCAAATAAAAATATAGTACAATAATATTTTAATACAAAATATTATCGAATTCAAAACTTTAAAAAAGAGAAAAACTAATCAAAATAGGAAATGTAACATGTACAAAACAAATTAAAATTAGGAAATCCATATCTTTATAGGATTTTTCTTTTTTCTTTTAAAATTAATTTTATTTATTATTTATTTGTTTGTTTGTTTGACTTTCTTCTTCTAAATTTCTGTCTTATTTTTTATAAATTAAATTATTTTATTTTGAAATATAATATAATAAATAAATAAAATTAACGACCATAACTCTATATTTGTTATGAATTGGTAATTCTAAAATTAAAGAATATTGTTATTATATATATATTTTTTTGTATTTAATTTTATCTCCAAATGAGTAAATGTTGTTTTATTTTAAAATAATTTTTTTTTATTTTAGAAAATGTTGCAATGTTTTAAATAATTATTAATTTTTTAATTAAAATCAATTCGATCCCGGTTCAACCTGATTCAACATTCGATCCTAGACATGTTGCCTTTTCGGATCGAACCGAATTTAGGTTTTCTGAATACTGAATATTATATAACTTAAATTATATAATTAAAATGAATGAGATATTAAGGAAAAGTAAAAAATATATAATAAAGTAAGAAATTATTAGATTTGAAAGAAAATTATACTCAATAAATGAATAATCATTTTTTAATAAATTTAAAAAATTTCTAAATTATGCATTTTGAATACTTTTTTATAACAACTAAAAATTATCCATTTATTATTTAAATTATATATGATGCTTTTAATGTAATTCTTTCACATTTTTCACCCAAAAAAATGAAGCATCTCTGTTTAACAATTAAAAACACATTTGTTTTTTTTTCAAGAAAAATAAAAAAATAATTTCAAATTATCCTTTTTAGGAATTGGAACGAAGCGTCTCTGTTTGACAAAATGCTTTTAAGCAACACATTTTTAAACTATTTTTTAATCATACATATTTTTATCTCTACTTTTCAACCACTATTTTTTACCTTGAAAATATTGCATTCTTAGTTTTTTTTTAAAAATTTAACTATCATTATTTTTTATATAATTTTATAGTACTCAAAACTTTTATTTTATTTTATTTTGGAAGCAAATGCATGTATTACTCAAAAGTGTAATTCAAATTTGCAATCATTACACTTTAGAGTTTGGATTGTTCAACCTTAAATTTTGAAATGGGTTCAATTCCCATTACACTTTAATGAATCTTTTTTCCTACTCCCTCCGTCCTAATTATATAGGCTTCTTTGACTTTTCACAAAGATTAAGAAAACATATTTAATATCATTGAAAAAGTAATTTTTGTAAAGAAAATTTCCAACTTACCCTTATTTAATATCAAAATTATTATATTGAAAGTAATAAATAGGGGTACATTGGTAAACAAACAAAATAAATACTTCCCATTGAAGAAATAAGTCTATATAATTGGGACAAACGAAAAAAGAAAAGCAGCCTGTATAATTGGGACGGAGGGAGTATAATTCTCTTGTTTTTTCTTTTGACAAAAACTTTTCAAATTTAGTAAATAATTTCGGCGAAAAAGTTTATCTGTATTTTTGGTGACGGCTACTTTGTTTTTATATATAGAAGATAGATGAGTGGTTGAAAAATGAAGAGAAAAAATATTTGGTTAAAAAGTGAATTGTGAAATTGTATAGTTTCTAAACCAATTTATAAATCATTTACCAAACGGAGGCTAAATCATTACAGTTTATAGTCTTTGTTTGGTAATACTGTTTTAGTCTTTGTTTAGTAAGATTGTTAAATTTATAAACTTCTTTATTTATGATTTTTTGGTTAAAAAGTGATTTGAAAATTTGTATACTTTATAATAAATTGATTTATAAACCAATTTATTTCGTTTACCAAACGAATGTTAATCTTTCGTTTGGTAAATCGTTTAGAGTATCCACAATGAATGTGTTAAAGTGTTTGTTAGTGTCATATGTCAACTAATAATCAATTTGATGTCTATATTGAATATGTTTACTTGTTTGGTAAATAGATTTTTTAAATGTATTGTAAACTTGTTTTGTTAAATTTAACAAATATTTTAACAATTAACATGATAATTTGTGTTGAAAACTGTAGAGAGAAACATTAAATAGTTACTTTTTGTGTAAATTTAATACAGCCAGTGTGACATTCAAACAATAGTTAAAATTAACATGTAAATGTGACACTTAACATCTATTTTATTATTTATGTGAAACTGTTTAATAATACTAAAAGTTAACACATCTATTGTGGATGATCCTATAAACAAGTTTATAAACAATGCATTTTTTCAAAACACTTTTAAGTTTTAACCACATATTTTATCTCGAAATAATACATGATTTATAAACAAAAAAGTCTACCTAATAGAGGCTAGTACAATTTTTCAAATCGCTTTTTAACCACAAATATGTTCTTTCTATACTTTTCAACAACACATTTTATCTCAAAAATATAAATAAATCAATTTATAATTGTTACAACATTACCAAACAAATGCGTTCTTTCAATAAAATAATATTACATATAAATTCAAAAAAATTATTTTTATCATACATTCACTTTACTAAAAGTCTAAAACCTATTTTTTCAAGTGGTATACCATGAAAATAGCCACATGAAAGTGGCCCTTTGGAAAAATAGCCAAAAGTTTTATCAATTCATCAAAATAGCCTTAAATACTATAAACTACCTCAAATACCCTTAAATATCATATTTCAACCAAGCCTCTTAGAATTTAGAAAAGTTACAAATTAGTCCTTAAAATTTTACATTTATATACTTTTAATTAATTTGTTTATATGATTTTATTTGATTTTTGTTCGCTCATAGTAGCACCCCCTCACTTGGTATCAGAGTCATATGGCAGATCTAAAAGATAAATACTATATGACAAAAAATAAAAATAAATATATAATATATACATCAAGATTTATGATTATGCATACATTAATACTACCCGATAATTATAAAATAGAAATCTTGAGAACTTTAAAAGATTTAGATAAAGATATAAGAAGAGAAATATATGATCTAATAAATTTCGATATATTAAAAGAAGATTTTATCATAAACGAAATATTAGATTTAATTCACAAAGATATACTAGAAGAATTATACAAAGATTATAGAAATGGATTATCATAGAGGAGAACCCTTGTTAATCAAATACCTAGATATGAAAACAAATGAAAAATTAGATTCAATAACAGAACAAAGAGGAAATCTATTAGACCAAATGATAGAAGAAAGAAATATAAAAAGAAAATGATTTCTAAGACTAAAATCATTAGAAAGTAAAAGAAAATATTTTAATACAATTTTAAAACAATTACCTAATATACTTCTGATCATAAATAACAAAGAAAAAATCAATATGGAAAAATATGATATAACTGGAGAAATAAGATATTACATAAAAAGTTATAGAGCACAACAAAGAAAAACGATGTTAAAATCAATTGAAGAATTTTGTGAATATAATATAATGATATGTAAAGAAGTAAAATATGATACAAAATTAAAATTAGAAGTTGAGCATATCAAAGGAAGAATTTAATGACAGAGTTTCTAGAAATAAAATTTGAAAAACAAATAATAGAAAATATTAATTTACCAGTAGGATCTTACCAAATAAAAGGAGCTAATACAACTATGTTTCAACCATTAAGCTCATGGGGAGAATCCGATGGATTTCTTAATATGCAATTAAATTGGATAAGTGCATTTTTATGGCAAACATATAAAAACATAAATTTACAAGATAAACTAGCTATTGAAGAATTACAACAATTAAATATACAGGATATGAATATCAAAGAAAAATTAAAAATATTCAAAATAAACTAACAATACAATTTAAAGAATTAAAAGAAATGATAGGAGAAGTTAAAAATATAGATGAAAAAATATTAAAAGAATTCCAAAGAAAATCATGAGAATTAATTAATCAAGATAAAATTGGAATAATTATAGAAAAAATAGATAAATTAAATGAGAAAATAAGAAAGAGTGAAAACGAAAAAATCATATCAATAGAAGAAAGAATAAAAAATATAGAAATAAAAATAGATGATATGTATGACTGACTATTTAAGGTACAAAAAACTCAAAAATCAAGAGTATAAAATGTCAATAAGCGAATATATTGAAGATCTAAAAATATTAATAAAATCATTAATAAGTGATGTTCAAGAAGTAAAAAATGAATTAAAAGAAGTAAGAAATGATATAAATATACTAAAACTAGAGATTAGAGAATTCAAAGAAAATAATAAAACCAAAGATAAGAAAATAGACAAAAAACTCATAGAAAAAGAAATATTTAGAATAGGAAAGAAGCATTTCGAACAAGAAAAAATTATAATAGAAGCAGGAAGTATGGATGATGAATTTAGGAGAAACATATTACCAAAAATACTAGAGGAAGAATTAGAATTACAAAAATCTATAGAAAAAACTTTAGGAAAATTGAAAGCTGAAGAAAAAATTGAAGAAGAACAAGACAAAAATGAATAAAGAATTAGATTTTCTTATAGAAAATTTTGACCAGTTAAGCATAGAAAATTTTAATGAATACCAAGTTTTAATGAATACTGGAGGAGCACCTAATCCTGCTCCTATAGGAACTTTAAACAAGAATTACCAGATCCAGATGAAAGTTATGCACCCTTATATAGTAAACCACACCAGCAATATTATGATAGAATCAGAGATAGACAACCACCTAGAGGGAATAAATATAAAGATAAGTTTGAACCAAATAATAATTATGATAAACCTATTAATCATGGAGGAACAAAATTAGATTTGGATTGTAAAATAGATACTAAAAAAACCTTATTAACTTGGGCAGATTCAATGATACTATTCTTTTTATACAATAAAGATGATACATAGGAAAATACTGATAGAATGATAAATTTTTTAGTAGCATCTTTTTAAGGACATGTTAGAAATTGGTGGGAAGGAATAAGTAGTGATACGAAAGCATTAATAAGAAGAAATGTACAGACGGAACTAATAAAATCAGATAGAAAGGGAATAGAAAAGTTAGTAGATTATATTGCGGATGAATTTTTAGGAGAAAATTGGATAAGTAATTCTGAAACAGAATCAATAAGAGAAAAAGATAATACAAGAGTAAGATTAATAAATTTAACAATATGTGATATGTGTAAAATCAAAGAATATACTTGTGAGTTTAAAGAATACTATTATGTCCAATTCTATAGTAATGAAAATCAAGAAGTATATAGAGATATGTATTACAATAAATTACCAGGTTCATGGGGAATATACTTTAAAATAGAATTTGAAAAATTTATTAGAGATAATCCTGGAACACCTAGAACATTAGGATCAAGAATAAAATTCCTATTTGAAAGATTAGCCTATATATGTCAACAAAGACAATTATTAAAGAAATCAGGAAAATTAACAAGAATATGTTGTGAAGATATGGAGAAACTTACCCAATGGGGATGTAACCCTGAAAGAAGAAAAAATAATAATAAAAGAAAATATAAAAATAGAAAGTTTAAGAAATTCAGAAACTTCAGGAAAAAATATATAAAACCCAAGAGAAGATATTACAAAAGAAGATATAATCCAAATAAAAGACAGAAAAATAAAACTTACAAGAAAGACAAAAGCCAATGTAAATATTGGAATTGTGGGGAAATGGGACATATAAGCCCTGATTGTAATAAAAAGAAAGTTAAAATATTACAAAAAGAATATCTAGAAATAGAAAGTGAACTAAGTGAAATATCAGATATTGAAGAATACTATGATCAAGAAGTTTATATAAGTGAAACAGATTCAGAAAGTAATGAATCAGTATCAGAATAAAGAAATAGAAGCAAATAAGAACATAGATAAACAAGAATATGAAGGAATAGAAGGTTATGGATTAAAGGTAACTTTTGATAATAATAAGTTCAGAAAGATACAAAAATTATCTTTAGATTTGAAAATAGGAAAATGGGAATTATTAGATAGAATATGGAAAAGAGAAAAAGTAGCAATAAATGAATATCATAAAATTGAAAGGGCAATAGATGTCAGAACTACTCAAGGAACACACAAATTAAATATTTTAACAAAAAATACAGTTGCAGAATTATTAACAAAGATCAATAGAAAACAAAATGAAAAGATTCAATATGTTTACTTAGCAGGTATCCAAATAATGTTTAAATCCCTGTTTAGAGAAGGACTAGATTCGCCTTTGACCGTAAGTTTACATGATGGAAGAATTATAAATTTAAAAGACAGTCATTTAGGAACAGTAGAAGGAAATCTAAAATATAAGAAACTAATATTTACATGTTACCCAAAATATTGTATATCATTAAAAGATAGAAATTTTAATGAAGTTTTAGGATTACACTTCAAATTACATAAAGATGATATAATGGAACCAGGAGATAAAATTATGACTATAGAATACAGAGCATTATACACATTTACTAATTTTAATTATGGAAACATTTATTCTAAAAAACCATATATTGAAATTCATAAAGAATGTAAAGATTTTGGTAAAACTGTAGAACCAGATAAACAAATAAGTTTAGTTCCAAGAAACTATGAACTTACTATAACAAAAAATAAACCAGAAATCATAGAGTTACGAGAAGAAGAATACCCTAATAATAACATAACATTTGAAGATGACAGATTAATTAGGAGATCAGCAAGTTTACCTATTAGAAAACAATTAGGAGAAACTAGTAATACAAAAGAAATTAAACTTAATAGAAATGCTGGAAATATGAAAATAGAAAGTGAATATTTTAATGGAATAGAGCATATAAAAGGATCAAATATATTAATTGATACAGGAGCTAGTGAATGTCATATAGCTTCAAATAGAAATAAAGGACTAATATCTCATAGAACTGATCCATATAGATATATAAATTTTGATGGACAAGTACATATGACTGAACTTGAAGTAAAAGTACCAATAAAAATAGGAGGAATAAATCCTCATGTATTATTAGGAATGAGCTTTCTAGATGGACTAGAAGATTATAGTATAAAACGTGAAGGATTATATATAACTCACAATGGCCAAACTATACTATGCAGAAAAGCTGAATAAATGAATAATCAAATAAGTTTTCCATTAGCCGTTTATATACAAGTTACAATTGTTGAAACAAATATAACAACATGTGCATTAATTGACACGGAAGTGATATAACAATATTCAAAAGTTTCTTAATAAAATCATGAAATACTAATGGAAAGATAAAAATTACAGGAGTAACAGGAGAAAGTACCCATATAATTAATAGTGCTGATAAAATTGATATAATACTTGGGAGTAAACAAATAGTTGTAAATAAAATATATAATTATAACAACTTAGAATGTGATATATTACTAGGAAATGACTTTATACAACAATTTCAATATTATAAACAAAATAATTACATGATAATGTTGCAAATACCTTGTGCACATTTACTAAAAATACCAAGAGAATTTAGACCTTACAGAGTTCAGCCAACACAGCGTGGTGATAAATGGGAGAAAAAATCAATTACACAAAATGAAATAAAAAAAATAATAATGTACAAAAAAATCTTAAAAACAAACATACAAACAAACATGGAAAAAATCATTAATCAACTAGAAAAAATTTGTGGAGAAAATTCATTATTATTTTGGAAACCACATAATCCAAAAGCTAAAATAGAATTAACAGAAAATGTTATTATAAGAGTTAGACCAATGATGTATACCATACAGGATACACAAGAATTTAAAACTCAGATAAAAGAATTACTTAACCAAAAATTAATCAGACCTAATAATGGACCCTATAGTAGTCTAGCTTTTATGGTTATGAAACATTCTGAGCAAAAAAGAGGAAAAGCTAGAATGGTGATAAATTATAAAGAGTTAAACAAATATACTAAATTTGATGGATACTTTTTACCAAATAAAGAGGTACTAATAAATCTTGCAAAAGGAAAACAATATTATTCTAAATTTGATTGCAAATCAGGATTCTGGCAAGTAAAAATGGAAGAAGATAGTATTCAATACATAGCATTTAGTACACCACAAGGTAAGTATGAATGGATGGTTATGTCATTTGGTTTAAAAAATGCACCACAAATATATCAAAGAAAAATGGATAATATATTTAGAAAATTTAATGAATTCTTAATTGCCTATGTCGATGATATATTAATATGTTCTAATAATAGAGAAGAACATAGAAACCATTTAATTAAATTTATAAATGAATGTAAAAAAGAAGGAATTGTTCTTTCAAAAAATAAAGTCATAATAGAAAAACAAGAAATTGATTTTCTTGGATTATCAATAGATAAAAGGGGGATAAAATTACAAACCCACATATCTAAAAATATAGAAAGTTTTCCAGACAAATTAGAATCAAAAGAATAAATACAAAATTTTTTAGGATGTTTAAATTATGCAGAAGGATTTATTGAAAATCTATCAAAAAAGAGACATAAAATTCAAATTTTACTCAGAAAAACAAATACCAAAGGATGGAGTGATGAACATACAGAAATTGTCAAATCACTAAAAGAAGAATGTAAAAATTTGCCAAAATTAAGATTACCAGATGAAAGAGATAATTTGATAGTTAATACTGATGCCTCTGATAAGTATTGTGCAGCAATATTAAAAACAGATCTTAATGAAATTTGTAGATACTCAAGTGAAACGTTTAATCAAGCAGAAATAAATTATACTACTCATGAGAAAGAACTGTTAGCAATCATCAGAGGAATAAAGAAGTTTTCATTGTTTTTATTATCCAAGAAATTCATTGTTGAAACTGATAATTCTCAAGTTGCAGGTTTAGTAAAAAATAAATTACCACCAGAACCTCAATAAAGAAGGCTCCATAGATGGCAAGCCTATTTGGCATTTTATAATTTTGATATAGTTCATATTAGAGGTGTTAATAATTATCTTGCGGACTTTTTAAGCAGGAATATTGAATTTGCAGATGGATAATATTAAACAATCTCTGATAGACGCCAAAAAGCGAATGAACTTCCCCATGGAGGAAGCTGAAGATATAAAGCTTGGAATTGAAAAACTTGCAGAAACTTTCCAAGGAAGTTTCAAACAATTGATGGAAATCTCAACATTTCATCACAATTATACTAAAGAATTGAGCGATAACATAATTGAGATTGAATCTCAGTTTGAATCGTTGATTACCAAATAGGTTGATACCAAACAGGTTATATCAAAAATACAAACAGGTACATCTTCTGGAAGCAGTGGTGGACCAACGATCAAAAGAGATGAACCAAGTCCCAAAAAAGTTGTTATAAATGAAGTCAGTCCTCGAAAAATCACAATCAATGCCAAAGATGAACACACAAGGGTAGTCAGAATTCATGCTGAAGAGGAAGATGATTCCCCTTTTTTACCAAAAGAAAACGAATATAAAACTATTGTTGAAGTTATATATGAACTTCAGGAATGTGATTGTTATTGCACTTCATCTGGAGACCATGTATACCCAAGATTGATTGTTACCCAGGGAGGAGATCCCGTCATGACAAAAATGGCAGCTGATTATGGATTTTTGGATCTTATCTATCTAGGAAAAGATCTGAAAGAAATCGAAAAATTTGATGATTTACTAAAAGGAGAAATTTCAAAGTTTGCCCAAGGAAGACCCATATATTTAAAATTTTATTCAATCAGTCCTGAAATTGATGGAAGAATATATTATCCTGCTGAGCATATTATCACGATTGGGTATGTTGCTCGAAATTTTCAAATTGAAGTTGGAAAAAATACCAAGCCAGTACCAAACATTACAAGATCATGGTTTAGATCCCGAAGGGTATTGGGAATTAAAGTTCTCTACAACATTGCCAAAAACCTGTATGAGAAGTACAATGGATGGACCCTACTCACTAATGGAGGAAAATAAAAATCAACAATCTTGCAAGAATACATCAATAAATTTGACACTCATCAAATCCATGGAAGCTTTGCCACTTTGCAAGAGGCGTGCATAGCCAGAAACTGCACCACATGCCAAAGGAATTGATGGACAGGTGGAAGCCACTTGATGGATCTGCTTCACATGCCAACAAAATTGATGGACAAGTGGAAGCTATTTAATAGATCTTCTTTAATTCAACAATGCAGGACAATGTAGGGGTCATATCAAGACCAAAAAAGAGAAGGATAAGTGTAATCATAATGTAAGGGTCATGTGATGTAATAAATAATAGAGGGACAGGTGTGTCCTTAGGTGAAAAAAGCTGTAAAATTGTTAGGACGATGATGTAAGCAATGATGTAATTGTGTCCAATGTAGTATTATAAATAGAGGCCTCCGGGCTAGTTGAAAGACAGAATTCTCTCGAGCACTCAATTTGTGAGAAAACCAAAAAATCTTTTGTCTTTGAAAAATTCCCATACCAATCATTTGTCAATCTTCATATTATCAATAAAACCCTAATTTAGTTATCATATTATGATGAGTTTCTAAATTCTCGTCTTCTAAATCCTATTTCCAAAAGAAGATATATTATTAAGAAAACTCCCTACACTCTATCTTAAAATATTTTCCATCTGAAGAGTTATACAGTGAAGGCATCCAGGTTTAGCTAATAACCCGTGAAGGCAGGAAGCCATTGGAGGGTGTGGAGCAGAAACCTATAAGCCTGAAAGTCACTAACAATAGGAGGAAAATACAAAGGTACTGAGAACAGGAAAAGATGTTAGTATTCTTAATATATCTATCTTTACGGGATTAGGAGGAAGAAGAACTTTTAACATGACAGAATCCAGAATTGTTAAATTCAATTATCAAAGCAGTCCTTATAATGATGAATGTCATAGCATAATTGAACCTTTATTCATGCATAAACAGTTTACTAGACCAAATAATGAAATAAAAAAGTTATATCATGTCTATATGCCATGTTTGTTAGCTATCTTTCCAACATTAAAAAGAATATTAGGATTAGAAATTACAAAATTGATTATTTATTTTTGGATTGATAGCGATAACACTGAAATAAATAATGAATTATATTTAGGATATGTATTTAGTAGTGATAATGATTATGATCCTGTAATAGATTATGACAGTGATGGAAGAAATGAATCTTTCTTTACCAGTTTTTGAAAATCTTAATATCATGAATAAAAGTAATTATATCATGAAAAAATCCAGAACTAAAAGAGGTCCATATAAAGTTCAAAAGCATATCAAAAATAAAAAATGTATTAAATATGAAAATGAAATTGATAAAATAGGATATCAAGAGCAACTCTACGCATCACAAGAGATATTAAAAAGTTTTAAAGAAAATCTGTTGGAAATTTTTACTGTAAGATCTATAATGATACAAGATATAATTGATAAATTAGAAAAGAGAAAGAAAAGTATTTCAAAATATAATATACCATTTGAACCAAGCATAGATATCATGGCTGACATAGATATTATCAATTCTCAAACATTCATAGAATTTGAAAAATTACTTGAAACTTTATAAATTATTTATCTGTATTTATAATGCCTGGATATACTATTGAAGGATTAGATAATTTGTTAGAAAAAATAATGGAAAAAATAGATAACATTATATTTCATTTAATAGATATGGATGAATCATCTGAACAATATTATATACTTTCAGAAAATCATGATCAATACATTATAGATTATTCTGATATATTACAACTTAAAATAGATTGAGAAAATAAAATATTAACAAACATAGTTCAAATCTAAATGTCAGGATATACAATAGAAGGACTAGATAATCTTTTAGAAAAATTAAAAGATAAAATGGAAGATATTAAACAACAAATGGAAAACGAAAACATATCTTCTGAAAAATATAATAAAATTTTAGAAAAATACGAACAATATATTGCAGATTATTGTATTTTACTAGATCAAAGAATGGATTTATATCAGAAAATTTTGTATAATAATTTACCAACCCAATAATCTATGAATACTTCACAAACATCAACATCTAATAACTGTGATCATAAACTATATTTAAATAATAAAGAAATTTCATTTTTATTAGCTATCGTTGAAAAATCTAAAAATATACACTTTGTTGGACAATCTAAATTAAAAGAAATATACGAAGATATTGATTATACTATCCTAAATAAAATAGAATTCAATTATGTTGAAACAACTATGAATATAAATATAGTTCATAAAATTATAGAAGAATACGAGGATATAGAAGAAGAAGTTTCAGAAGGAATAAAATTTGGATATATAACTAAAAAAGAATATCCCAAATCTTTTGAAAAATTATCACAATATAGAACATTTTTAGAAGAACTTAAAAGATTAAAAAATATGAATAAAACAAGAAGTATTGAATTAAGTCAACCAGATTAAATTCAGGGACATAACTTGCAAAGTAAATAGTCAACTTCATTGAGGGTAATATGGACAAATTATAAAAAGTGGTCATTCTTAAAAATTGTATTTTTCATATGGCTAAAACAATAAAAACCCCCATTTTTTTTCGGGGGGGGGGGGGGGGGGGGGGGGGAAATGGGGGCTTAAACGAATTTTGAGTGTCCAATTAGACTAGGACTCTGTTCGATAATCTTAGTCGTCATTTTCTTTCTATCTTTTTTTATGGTTTTTAGGTAAGATATCTGATTAAAAAGTGGTTTAAAAAAATGTGTGTAATTAAAAATTAATTTGAAAAAATATTTTATTTATAAATTGATTTCAAAAAATATTTTTTAGGTAAAATGTTCTTTTGTTTTCTTTTTTTTTTATTTAAAGAGAGGGTGAATTTATCATTTTATAAGAAAAAATGATGTATTTAACAAGGTTTAAACAATTTTTAAATGTTTTGCGTCAAAATAAAATGATATGGATGTATTCCACGAAGCATTTAAATGTTAAGGATGTAATGCATCAATTACTCATTTTTTTAACGATGAAATTTAACCTCGTATGACAAAAGCACGATTTTCGCATAGAAATGTACTTTTGAACGTGTAAATGTCAAAATCGAAAAGATGGGATGATTTTCGTATGACTTGCAAATGTTAGGAATGTTTTGCCCATGGGAAAAATGGTGTGCACTGGTGCGAGTGGTGTACTGCGTATGGTGCTGCTTTCTCTCTCTTCTTTTTTCAAGGGAGATACTGGATGGAATAGAGAGTGACTTTAATCGAGTGGGCCCCTACATGATCAAGAAAGCAGTTTAAAAACCAGTTTTTTTTTCCACATAAATAGATGTAGGGTTAAAAATTAGATAGAGAAAAAATATGTGATTAAAAAAATTATATTGAAAAAAAAAACTCCTTAATCCGAATAGAGGTTGAATTCGTTTGGTATCACGGTTTGGTTTATAAACTTGTTTATTTATGATTTTAAGATAAAAAGTAATTGTTAAAAATTGGAGAGAGAAAATATGTGTGATTAAAAAATGATTTGAAAAATTTTGTTATCTAGAAACATATTAAAAAAAAAAAAAAAAAAAAAAAAGAGATTCTGTTACCAAACCTCTATAATACTTTTCAGGGTGACCTACGGCCAAATTGTAAGTTGAGATTAGTATTTTGCACCGCTTCTTTTCCTGCCGTTGGATTATAGGCAAAGGTTCTCAAATCCCTCCGTCCCAATTATATATGTTGTCTTCTCTTTTTTGTTTGTCCTAATTATATTGGCTTATTTTTTTATTCAGAATTATTTATTTTGTTTGTTTACCAATGTACCTCTATTTATTACTTCAAATATAATTGTTTTGATATTAAATAAGGATAAGTTGGAAATTTTCTTTTAAAAAAATTACTTTTTCAATGATATTAAATATATTATCTTAATTTGTATGAAAATTCAAAAAAGCCTATATAAATGATACGGATGGAGTATCACAAAATATATTCCCGAGAGTCCAAGACTCTGGTCTCATATACCCAAACTACCAAATCCTATCTACTATAAAATTTGAGCTTAAAAAGTAATTCTATAAAAATGTGTATTTTTAAAAATGTATTTTTTTTATACTATTTATAAGAATCTTGCTAGATGTACATACTATACACATAAATAATCACAGGCTTTGGTAACATTATGTTGCCCATCATCCAATAAAAAAATGTCAAGTGTCCTATTTAAAAATTAATCGACCACCGACGCATTCTCATTGAATGGTGGGCAACGGAGCAATTTCGTAAATAATCATGTGTACAATGTGTAAGGTAGCATTTTCCTATTTAAAAACTTTAGTTACCTAACAGGACTAGACGTTTATGCTAAATTGTGTGACGTTACCTCATCAAGCTCTCTCGTCCACGTTTTATAAATTTAAAATTCAATCAAATATTCATTTTTATGCAACTCGAACGTTATTAAAGATAAATTTGATGTAATTAAATTCATTTAATTGAAACAATTGATCAATAAATTTTTTTTTTATTTTTTTTTTACCATAATCTCGATTATATATATGTACAAATTGAATAGGGGTTGCAAATGGGCCGGAAAGTTCGTAAAGTTCAGTTCGGCTAGTGAAAAAACTGACTTGGGTTTAGATCGAACAGAAAATTTGAGCGTTGAACAGTTGAGGTTTGACTCGTGAAATTCGTAGACAAGCCCAACAAACTGCGAGCCGGCCCATTTCAGACTCGTGAGATCAGTTACCACGAGTGGGCCCATCCCGACTCGTGGGTTTGACAACGGTCATATGACCATTTCCACGGCCAGCGCCTCAACGCTCATATGATAATCTGAGGGTTTTTTTTTTAACTCTATAAATACTATATTTTCCACACGAATTTTTACACAATTACTTACTCCCTCAATTCTATCATTCTATTTACAAGAAATTACACTGCTCTGTTGACTCTCAAGTCTCAATTGCAATCTTCAACTTCAAGTGCTATAATATTTCGTATAATTTTCAATATTATCTCAAATTTTATATTTTATTTTCATCTCCAAATTTTCAATTCTATTATTTCTTGCACACTCACAATCTCATGGCCACGCTTTTAGCCAATTAGTGGATGAATTTGCAGGTCTTTACGATATTTCAATTCTCGACAATTTCGTTGATTTGGAAAATTAGGTCGAAAATATTACTATTAATATTAATTTGGATGACATTGAAGAAGATGTCGTTATCGCATATAGATCCAGCTCCGCTAGCACGACGGCAGGCTCAAACAAAAATCCGAAAGAGGTGAAAAAAGTGGATTGCTGGAATTATTTCGATTTTATCGAAACAACGGCTATAGACGTTGATGGAAAAACGGTAAAGAAAGCACAATGTAAAACTTGTAGCGAACTTTTCTATTGGAAGACAGGTGATGGAACAACACACCTGAACAGACACTACAAACAATGTCGAAACTTGGTTCGGTTGAAGTAAACCAATCACAACTACAGTTTGGTCAATCGGGTCTAACTAATTGGGTCTTCTCGTAAGATATAGCGCATCTGGAAGGGATTGTCATGTTCGTATCGAGTGGTGAGTTCTCACTCTCAATTGTACAAAGTCCACATTTCACGACTTTCATTCAGAAGTATCTCCAACCCGGTATAAACCTGTTTCTAGAAATTCTTTACGATCTGCTTGCATTACTAAATATTTCAAGAGAAGACAAAATTTATAGATGCTTTAAATAAATATAATAGTAATTTATCATTTACTTCGGACTTATGGGCTGACAATAATCATAGAGGTTACGTAACTTTTACTTGTCATTACATAGATGATACTTGGATAATGCAAAAAAAAATTATAGCATTTAAAGTTATTGATTACCCACGTAATGTAACAAATATTTTCATTGTACTATTTGCAATTTTTATAGAATTTAATTGCGATAGTAAAGTTCGTAGTTTTACACTGTATAATACTTCTGTTAATAAAGCAGTGATAGATAGATTATCTAACCACATGAATCCTGAATTTGGTGGAGTCTTGTTTCATGTTCTTGCGTATGTCACATTTTTTAATTTGATAGTTCAAGATGACCTTAAGCTTATAGAAGATGAATTGAAAAAAATTAAATTTACTTACAATTTCATTATGATAGTGCCTTCTAAAAAAATAAGCTTTTAATGCACATTATGCAAAACATGGTAAGCATACACGATCATTTGTTACAGATATAGGACACAGATGGAATTCAAGTTATTTAATGATTGAACACTGTCAAGGTTATGAGGATTTAATACGTGAATATTACAACGGTCGGTACTCACACGACCTAAATTTTGATTTGTTACCTATCGATTGAGAAATTGTATTTCATGTTAAAACGCTTATGAAACCATTTTATGATGCTATAAACGAATTATCCGGTGTTTATTATCCCACTAATCCTTTAATATTGAAGTATTTTTATTGCGTTGCTAATAATTTTAACAAGTATAAATCATTTCCTATTTTTTTCTCAAATCATTGTAGCATCAATGCCGAAAGATCAGGTAAAAATGTTAGAAGAACCGCTACCACCCCTAACGTAATACAAAATAAAGACAATAATTTACTTTCATACCTTATAACTATGAAGGGAATTTCTAGTACATTTCCTAATGATTTTAGTTCTTCTAGTGCATAAATAGTTCAGATAAAATTTCCAGCGAATTAACTAGATATTTCTCAAATGACATTTTTAGCTTGTTAGACGATGACGAGAGAAATAATTTTTACATTTTTAAGTGGTGGAGACTAAACGAGCGTCAATACCCAATTGTTTCTATGATATGAGATCTACTAGCACCTCTGGTATCAACTGTAGCATTGAATTCGACTTTTAGTGCAGGTGGTAGAATTCTATCTGAATATAGGTCAAGGCTTAAAGAAGACAAATTGGAGAATTTAACGT
Organism: Ligustrum vulgare; assembly: GCA_963555705.1. Taxonomy (NCBI): domain Eukaryota; kingdom Viridiplantae; phylum Streptophyta; class Magnoliopsida; order Lamiales; family Oleaceae; genus Ligustrum; species Ligustrum vulgare. Next base: position 15,373,718 of record OY743185.1, read on the forward strand.
GTTTAAATGATTAGTAGTTTGCGGAAAAACGGTTACAAGATAGAATAAGTGAAATTATGGATGAGGAATTCGGTAACAATCATATTGGTAGGTAGTTATTTAATATTATCTTTACAGTTAATCTACAATATATGCATTTTTCTTTTTCTTTATTTTGAATTCTTTCTTTCAAATCAAAAATTTGTATGCGTAACATTTTGTTCATATATAATTTTAACTCCGCCTACAAGAAATTATATGTAGTCGGTCCTCGTGAGCTCACGAACTGAACATGAGCCAGCTATGTCTCGGCTCGTTTCTCACACGAGCACCGTCGATCGAGCTCATGAGCCGTACCAATCACGCACCAAATGGGCCGGCCAAGGCCATTCGACATCCCTAAAATTGAGTAAGTTTTTTGGTCCTCCACTAATATTTATGAATTCAAGGGTAACATCCCTCACACAAAATTTTAAGAAATGTTTTCATTGTGCAAAATATTGAAATATAGACCCTTTAATCGAAATAACTCAATTATTCAATGCAACCGAACCAATATATTTACATGTTATTGAACTCCTGTGTGAAGGATAGTGGTAAACATTTTCATGCCTTGAGAAATAAAATATTCACACGAACTAAAATTTCTATAATTTATATCAAACTTTTAATTTTAAAAAACGTGTTACCTAATTATGTGCTCAATTCTTATCTCCAATAAAAATAAAAAATAATAGTAATAATTATCAAAACAACAAAGGCATTATCCAACCCCAAACATGCACCGAATTAACGTTATTTCAATTTCAACGATACGTAACGCGAACATATATGATTACGCTATTATACATTGTTTAGTCAGAAATTCAAACTATCATCAATTATTTTCCTATTAATTATTTGTTTAATCCATATTTTCTATTTTAACCACCACTGGTCAACTCCTACATTATTATAATATTTTTTTTGTTTATTATATAATATCTAATTAAAAAAATTTTCATTAGGCTAAATATATTACCACCGACCCACCACATCTTCTTATATATGCACCACATTTTAATTGTAAGAAATGTTATAACCTTTAATCAATATTACAATTATGTCCACCAATTTTTTTTTTCATTGTATTTTTATTTTAATTCTTTTATTAATATATCTTGTCTCTTTATCAATTTTTGTCAAAAAAATTATTAAAAGGGATTAAAAAGATTTATTTACCGCTCGTACACTTAAGTAAAAAAATCAAAATTTTAATTGAATACTTGTTCATTATTTAAAGCACGATAATAATAATAATAAAAAATTGGACGAAAACTATCATGAAGGATAAAATTTTATAATTGTTGAATATTTAATGATAAGAACTTGATAAAAAAAATAAAGAACATAAATATAATAATCTATAAAGATTAGAGACGAATAATGCAATTCAAATGTAGTGTAGTTATAAGAAATTGTGGTGCAAATATAATTACACATGTTTAGAAAATCAGACCGGACAGGGAAAATCGGGAATCGGCCAGAAAATCAGTCCGGTTGACGTAAAAAACCGGCCAAAAAACCCGTTTTTCAACTGGTTCGACCTGAAAAATCGAGAACCGACCGATTTTTTAAACCTGGTTTTCATTTTTTTATTTTGTTTTTCTCTAGTTGTTTTAACCTACTTTTGTGTATAATTTTATTTTCTAAATGAGTAAATATTAGTTTATTTGTAACATAATTTATTTTTTTAGAAAATCTTGTGATTTTTGGAATAATTTTTTATGTTTTAATTGAAATCGGTTCGATCCAGTTTAATCTTTTAACCCTTGATCCGTTATCTTTTTTGATACATATCGATTTTCGATTTTCTAAACATTGATAATTAACCTTCCCATATATAATTGCACATTTTGTAGCGTGATTTAAATCTTATCTTACGCAAATTGTTGTGGGTCCCATTTTGAAGCTTTTGAACGGTGGGCTTGGAAGTTGGAACCCGCCTTTGGGACGTTATAATGCACAATTTATTTTATTTTATATTTTTTAAATGTTGTGTGATAAAATTAGTTGGTTTTTCTATTTAGTGGAACATAATAAACATGCGTGGTGGAGACAAAGTCAACTATTGAATTGGAAAGTGAGATTGTTTTGTTGAAGTAAATTAGGCATTATTGCATGTTTATTATTATTATCTTACCTTCCCCGGCTAAAATTATTGAAATCAAACGTATACACATGAAAGATTGGAATAATAGTGTCCATCTTTTGGTAGACTTGAAAAAACATTTCTCTTACTCTGATGTGATATTTAGGAGGTTTGTTGGTATAGATAATTTCTCTTCCATCATAAGTCCAAAATATGAGCTTTTCAAGAGTACAAAATGATGGGGAAATTAAAATAAGTTTTTTAGTAAATTTTGATAAAAGTTTATGAAATTCAAATTTGCGATTTAAAAGTTGTAAATCCTATGAAATATGTAATTGAGGTTGAATATTTACTTTAACTTAGATTAAAAAATGTCAATCTAAGTCAAACAAGGGCTTATTATATTGTTGGGGACAAGACAGTAACGGGTAATTTTGATCTTACTTCAATTATGGATGTTCAAATGAAGTAATCTGTCGAATTTCTTGATCTAGAGATTCGGCTTGTACAATCAATTGATACAAGTGCTCAAATTAAAACTTGTCAATACTATTATGATGTGACTTTAGTACTTATTGAAGTTTGAATGATGTGGGGTGAAAGTTCAATGACTTTTCGGTAACACGGGTAATTTTGATTTTACTTCACTTATGGATCTTCGAGTGGAGTAATCTGTCGAATTTCTTGATCTCGAGATTCGGATTGTACAATCAATTGATACAAGTACTCAAAATTAAAAATGTGTCCATCATGTCAAGACTATGCTAGGATGTGATTTTAGTACTTATTGAAGTTTGAAAGATGTGAGGTGAAAGTTCAGTGACTTTCGGTGCAATTAACCCCTAGAAATTGCTTCTTCAATTCAAGAAAATATTGGATATTCTAGACAAAAGGCTACACAAGGCTACACGCTATATTTGATATTTCAATAAGGAATCAAGGACTCTTTGAATGGGAATTTCTAGCCACCATTTGCAAGTCAATTGCTATGTTTGGCTTTCAACTGTGTTCCTCCATGATGGTGGTTCTTGGAATTTAGAAAGATTTATATATATTTAAAAAAAAAAAAAAAAAATGAAAGAAAGAATCAAGTATTCATTTGGTTGCTAGATTAACTATGGTGGGACACACTTGCAATTTAGACTTGAATTCTTAAGAAAATCTTCTACTTCTTCTTCCTCGATACGTATTAACTTGGTGCAAGCCTGCAAGGACGTGTGTGGTGGGACCCACTTGATCATCAGAACAAAGTCATACATAGTATTAACGTCCTTGGATGAAACCTTAACAAAATCATAGAAATTTCAAGTCAATTGTTGTCGGCCAGTTTGCTGTGAAAGAGATGTCCTTTGGTATGTGCACTCGAATAACGCAATAGTAGCACCCATTACCGTCTAAAATAAAAGCCTAAAGAAAGCCTTTGAAATTAGAATGTAATTATAATTAGCATTTTATTTCATACTTCATAAAAGAATTTTGTAAGTACCTAGGAGAATTCTATAATTTTATATTCTGTAAAAGCTCTAGATAAATTTAGACTTTGTTTAGTAACACTATTCACATTTATAAATTAATTTTTTATTATTATTTTCGGGATAAAATGTGTGGTAAAAAATGGTGAAAGAATGTGTGTGGTTAAAAAGTAGTAGGAGAAATTTTATTATTATAAATTGATTTATAAATTGTATTGATTCAATTACAAAAACGAGTGTTAGGTCATGTGGTGACTGCAGCTATTATGAGGTAAAGGGTCATTTTGACCCGGAAGCCGCTAAGGCATTAAGCTTTACTAGTGATTTCGATTTCAAGATCGACATGGTTGATTGTGAATCTCATTACGCTCATTGCTGATGATTTGTCAATTTATGTCATCATAATAGATAAAATATTATGCTAGTTATCAACTTCACAAAATTGCAATTTATTGAAGCTTAAGATTCAAATATAAAAAATTATAGTTGGAGGCGCGTAAAGTTGACGTTCAACCATGAAAGAAGCAATTTGTTGTGCTAAGCAATAGAATTTGGGCCAAAGTGCCCGTACGACCCTAAGCAATAGAATTGGGTCTAAATCCTCTTAACTCAAAAGTTTCGAGCTTTGCTAAGAAATTTTTGGATACTTGAAGTAATATTATTTTTCCAAATTTATAACAAGTAGCCAAAGTCGACTCTCGACTTGTTCATTTTAAACCTTATAATAATAATAATAATAATAATAATAATAATAATAATAATAATAATAATAATAATAATAATAATCTATCTATCCATCTATGTAGAAAGTATGGATAGATGAGAAACTTTTGATTTCCTATTTTGTTCTTATATTTTTCCCTTTATAGTTAATAATACACTTGTGTACTTATTAATACCATCCTATTAATCTTTTTTCATTAATTTACAGCAAATAAAAATTGAACTTTTACAATTAATTAAGGAGAAAAAAAACTCTTAATATTCTATACGATAATACACCAAAAAAAAAAAAAAAAAATTATAATTAAGAGAGAAGAGGAGGAGCTCTAAAGATTCTCCATGTTAAATTGTTATCCATAATCTCATTCATATAATTATTTTGCTTAATTTCATCCTAGCTCAATCATCATATTTCTCATAGATAAAAGTGTTCTGGAATAGTAATATATAGTAATATCTGATATGTGTTTTTTATTATTTTATTTTCTTTCATTTACGACTTTGATGTTTATTTTGGAGTTATAGCTTAAAATTAATTTGATCTTTTACTTATAAAGTGTCATTTGAAGTGTCGGATATCTTTTCTAGACTTTTAATTAAAAAAAGTTTTTGGAAACTGATCGGGCTATTTTTCGGGATTATCAGTGGGCCTATGAAAGGAACAAAACAGGTCGGCCCATCCCGAGGAAGAGGCCTGCCAGTTAGCTTATGGTCTGTGGATTCTCTCAAGCCGGGCTTTATGCTCGAGCTCATGACCACTCACAGCCCGGGATTGTCAGATCTAATCAAGTCCATCGATAGTGGGAATTATGCCCGGTATTGCCCGACCACTAAATAATCCCCGGTGTTCACCGTTTATGGGCCACCTTCTTGGGCCCTCCGAACAAAACATAGCCCATAAGGAATCATCCTAAAAAAGGGGAAGTACAATTCTTATAAGACTAGAACTCCTACTAAAAGGTAAAGTTTATAGCAAAAAGGACTCCTTCCTTAAATAAAGGAAATTATGGGCTTTTTCAACCCTATAAATATAGCTCATTTTATCACATATATTCATTCATAATTCTTTACATTTTTCAGTTGAATATTTTCTCTCTACCTTTTTCCAGAAAACTAATTCTCACACCGGAGGGGCGACGGGGAGAATCCTCCTCGCCTTTTTTGCAGGTCATCCAAGGCGAACTCGTTGATCTTTTCCAGCAAGCATCATCAGATCCTGCCACGTCAAGGTTATGATTTTTGACAGCATCAATTGGCGCCGTCTGTGGGAAGAGATACAACTAGCCATGGTTAATAGACATCAAGCCCGTCCATCCGCATCCACTGGTCGATCCCTTTCAGCCAACACCTCGACTGAGGATGATAATCCTCCACCTCTTGAAGATGTTAGGGAAGAACAAAACCCAGAGGCCACTCCAGACAATGAACCTGTTAGTCGGGAAGATTTCAACGAACTTCAGTAACAGCTCCGCGAACTTCGTCAAGCTCTTCAACAACATAACAATCAGCATGCGCAACCTGACCCGAACACTCCTGGCACGATTCCCAGGGAAGATCTCCAGCCAGCTAATCCTATGGCTGACAACTCCCCGGGAATTAGGGGTGTCCATCCCATGACAGAAGGATCCGCCAACTTGACACAGCAAGAGCTCTCAAGAATTATTCAGGAAGGAATTGTGATTGAATACGACAGAACACCCAGGGTTGGACGCCATTCGTGAGAAGAACCCCCTTTACTCTTGAAATAACATCTTTTCCCTTGCCAGACCGATTTAAATATCCTCGGATAAAGGAATACGATGGAACAATGGATCCTAACAACCACTTGAATACCTACACTGATGTCATGGACATGCGGAATGCTCCTGATCAGATTCTGTGCAAGGCCTTCCCGCAAACCTTGACAAATTCAGCTCGAGACTGATTTTCAACGATACCTCCAGGGTCCATCTCCTCCTTCGCAGATCTTGCTGAGAAGTTCACCGCTTTCTTTGCGAGTAGCAAAAGAATCAAGAAGACTGCCGCATCCCTCATGCAGTTAAAGCAAGCTCAGAATGAGACACTTCGAGAGTTCATGAATCGGTTTAACGCTGAAAGACTTCAGATTCCAGATCTCCATATATCATCAGCAATTTCAGCCCTTACCTTGGCTATTCGAGGCCCAGAATTCAGAATGTCCCTGTCCAAGAACCCACCTTCAAATGTAACAGAACTTCTTCGGAGAGCAGAAAAGTACATAAACATGGAGGAAACACTTTTTTCAGTTCGGGCGCAGGATCAAGGGCATGAGACAGTAGCACAGTCTTCACAATCAACAAGGCAGGGGAATAAGAGATCAAGACAGGAAGATGAGAAAAGTTCTTCCCGAAGTAACCAGAAGGGGAACGGTCATGGGCATCAGAGTTTAACTCCGTTAAACAAACCCTGATCTCACATTCTTATGGAAATCAAAGGACGTGAAGATTTGCGATGGCCCAAGCCTATTAAGGGGAAAGTCGACGAAAAGAATCGACATAAGTATTGTGAATTTCACAAGAACCCGGGCCATACCACGGACGAGTGCAGAACTTTAAAACATGAGATAGAAGCCCTCATAAAAAGAGGCTTCCTGGGGCACTACATAAAGAAGGATGATAAGGAGCATGGAACAAGGGAAGAAAATACCAAATCTGCTGGCACCATAAATTTCATCGTCGGAGGAATAGCATCTGGAGGTGATTCGAATAACGCCCGAAAAAACAATGCCCGTGCTCTAAGTGATCGGTAAGAAAGGTTGGGAAGTCATGACCAGGGGGTCTCGAACAGCATAAGCTTCAGTAATGCAGACATGGAAGGAATTTCTTATCCTCATGACGATGCTGTTGTTATCAGTGCAATAATAGCCAATTTTTATGTCAGGAGAGTGCTAGTTGACAACGGAAGCGCAACCAACGTTCTTTCCTTGAAAGCTTTCAATCAGATGCAACTTCCCAAATATCGGCTTCGACAGGTCCTTACTCTCCTAACTGGGTTTGCTGGAGGAACCGTAAAACCCGAAGGTCTAATTGACCTTCCCACTTCACTGGGATCAGAGGAAAAACGTGTAACGAAGATGACTCCTTTCCAAGTCGTGAAAACTCCTATGGCCTACAATGCCATCTTGGGAAGACCATTCCTAAACAACCTGAGAGCTATAGTATCAACTTATCACCTGGCAATCAAGTTCTCAACTTCCGAAGGCATAACAACTATTCAGGGAAGTCAATCTGTAGCCAGGAGTTGCTATATCAGTTGTATTGGAAAGGGAAAGACGGATCTGATGTCGATAGAACTTCCTCTCGAAGAAAGAATGTCGCCAGTAGAAAAGTTAGAAGAGGTTCATGTCTCAGAAGGGAAGAGCTTCAAAATTGGGAAAGAACTCCCCAAAATGATGAAGGAAGAGTTGTCACAGTGTTTAAAGAAGAATATCGATGTTTTTGCTTGGAGTGCTGAAGATATGCCCCGGATAGATCCCGAGCTCGTCGAGCACAGACTCAACGTCATGCCTGACAAGAAGCCCGTAAAACAGCGAAGAAGACAGTTTGCCATAGAAAGGAGGCAGATAATAAAAGAGGAAGTAGATAAACTCTTAAAAGCAGGATTCATCAAAGAAGTGAAGTATCCAGAGTGGCTAGCCAATGTGGTCTTGGTGAAAAAGCCAAATGACAAGTAGCGAGTTTGTATAGACTTCACAGATTTGAATAAAGCATGTCCGAAAGATAGTTATCCCCTTCCCAGAGTCGACAGATTGGTAGATTCCACGTCTGGCTCCGAACTTTACAGTTTCTTAGACGCCTTCTCGGGATATCATCAGATTTGGATAGCACAGGAAGATCAGGGAAAAACTTCCTTTATGGCGGATGAAGAAATATATTGCTATAAGGTCATGCCGTTTGGATTGAAGAATGCTGGAGCTACTTATCAAAGGTTGGTTAACACAGTCTTCTCCCGACACATTGGGCTTAACATTGAAGTCTACGTTGATGACATGGTCGTAAAAAGCTCAAGAAAGAAAGACCACATTGCTGACCTTGAGGACATATTCAGTACACTTAGAAAACATCGGATGAAACTAAATCCTGCGAAGTGCGCCTTCGGTGTAGGCTCGGGAAAGTTCTTGAGATTCATGATCACTCAGAGAGGTATCAAAGCTAATCCAGATAAAATTTCAGCCCTAGCATCCATGGAACCTCCCCGAAACATCAGGGAAGTGTAAAAGTTAACAGGAAGAGTAGCGACATTGGGTAGATTTATGTCAAGAGCAGCGGACAAATGTTTTCCCTTCTTCAAAACTCTTCGAGGAAACAAGGACTTCAGATGGGATGAGGAATGCGAGGTCTCCTTCAAGAAGTTGAAAGAATACTTGGGAACACCTCCGATACTTGTAAGGCCGAATCCAGGGGACAATCTGTTCTTGTATCTAGCAGTATCTGATCATGCTGTGAGCGCCGTTTTGGTTAAAGAGGAAGATAAGACTCAAAAGCCCATATATTATGTTAGTAAGATGATGTTGGAAGCGGAAACCGATATACATTAGCAGAACAGCTCGCACTTGCCTTGGTAACAGTAGCGAGAAAGTTAAGACCATACTTTCAAGCCCATGCAATAACTGTCCTCACAAATCAGCCCTTAAAGCAAATCTTGCAGAAACCAGATGTATCCGGTTGTCTACTGAAGTGGTCAATCGAGCTTGGGGAGTTTGACATCGAGTTCAAACCTCGACCTTCCATCAAAGCACAGGTCTTGGTTGACTTTGTCGCCGAACTCACACCAAGACCTCGGGGGCCGACAGGTCATGACCGGGAAGAAGCCACATGGACCTTGCAAGTGGATGGAGCATCGAATGCTGCGGGATCGGGGGCCGGTATCATATTAAAGAAAGATGATGGCACAATGGAAATTTAGTGCGCAATACGGTTTGATTTCCCAGCAACCAATAATGATGCAGAGTATGAGGCCGTAATTTTCGGACTTCAAGCAGCTCAACATCTAGGGGTCGAGCATGTCAAGGTCCTTAGTGATTCACAATTGGTGGTAGAACAATTAAACGGCACTTTCGAAGCGAAAGATGAGAAAATGTCATCTTACAGGATGATGGTCTTGGACTTGCAAAGAAAGTTCAAGTCTTGCTGCATAAACAAAATTCCGAGGTCAGCCAATCATAAAGCGGATGCTTTGTCAAGACTTACTTCTTCCAATCTTGACCACCTAGAGAGGACCGTGTTCATACAAACTCTTCACGAGCCTAGTATCATACAACAACCCGAGGTCATGGATATTTCAGATCAAGAGCCCAGTTGGATGGATCCAATAATTGAATATCTGACATCAGGGAAGTTTCCAGATGACAAAGTAGAAGCTAGAAAAATCAAAGCAAGATCCCCGAGGTATACCTTGCTGCAGAATACCTTGTTTCACAGAAGCTTCACACTTCCTTATCTACGATGCTTAACTCCAAAAGAAGCAGCTCTTGCTATGGCCGAGGTTCATGACGGAATTTGTGGAGGACACCAGGGAGCAAGAGCTCTAGCATTGAAATTAATAAGATACGGGTACTACTGGCCGAATATGAAGAAAGACGCCCTTAGTTATGTGAAAGCCTGTGACAAGTGCCAAAGATTCGCAGTCCGACTACATCAACCCGCGGAAGAACTATCCTCAATATTGTGCCCATACCCTTTCGCTCAATGGGGAATTGACATACTCAGACCTTTCCCTATAGCCCAGGGTCAAGTCAAGTTCTTGGCAGTCGCAGTGGAATATTTCACTAAGTGGGTGGAAGCCGAACCGCTAGCCGTGATCACAGAACAAAAATTGGAAGCATTTGTGTGGAAATCAATAGTTTGCCGTTTTGGTCTTCCCAAGACATTAATAACAGATAATGGGCGTCAATTTGAGTGCCAAGCCTTTCAAGCAATTTTGCAAGAATCTGGGGATAGAACACAAGTTGACCTCCGTTTTGTACCCGCAGAGTAATGGGTTAGCTGAAGTTACAAACAGACTAATCTTACAAGACTTGAAGACTCTCCTTGGCAGTGCCAAGGGAGATTGGCCCGATCTTCTCCCAGAAGTACTTTGGACCAACCGAACCACGTTCAAAATAGCGACGGGGGAAACCCCATTCATGCTTGCCTTTGGGATGGAAGCCGCTGTTCCCATAGAAGTAACCATTCCAAGTTTTCGTGCTATGACCACAGGGTCTCCCGACCACATCGAAGGACAGAGAGAAAGTCTGGATCTTCTAGAAGAAGTCAGGGAAAATGCATCATTAAGAATAGTAGCTTATCAACAGGCCATATCTAAGAAGTTCAATATCTGAGTTAAGAAGAGGGAATTCAGAATGGGAGATCTTGTCCTTCGCCGCAGTGAGGCTGCCGGTCATCAACCAGGGAAACTTGGGCCTATTTGGGAAGGACCTTATGAAGTCATCCGAAAGGCGGGCAAGGGCTCATACAGCCTCCGCACAATGGATTCAAAACCTCTTCCTAGACCATGGAATGTGGAGAACTTGAAGCCATACTACAAGTAATCAGATTTCTATTGATATCAAGTCATTTAGTCCTAGAAAGGTCGGGCCTGCGCGCCCATTTTCATTTTATTTTCGGACTTGAATGACCATCGGTGAATATTATGGTCGGGCCTGCGTGCCCATTATTTTTTCTTTCAGTGTCAGGGACGGGTACTCTTTTTCCTTGTTCAGATTTTTTCCCAATGAGTTTTTCTGGATAAGGTTTTAACGATGCCCATCGTTCAGTCCCCTTCAATAAAAGTACTTCTTCCAAAGAATGAGCACTGCAAAGATCAGATATCGAAGTAATTTACAAGGTCATTCGCATGACGCTACAAATTATTTCCTCTCAAATAATTTACAATGTCTCATGGCAAGACTTTACAAATTATTCTTCCACGAATAATTTACAAGGTCTTATGGTAAGATGTTACAAATTATTAATAATTTACAATGTCTCATGGCAAGACTTTACAAATTATTCTTCCACGAATAATTTACAAGGTCTCATGGCAAGGCGTTACAAATTATTTCCTCTCAAATAATTTACAATGTCTCATGGCAAGACTTTACAAATTATTCTTCCACGAATAATTTACAAGGTCTCATGGTAAGGCATTACAAATTATTTCCTCTCAAATAATTTATAATGTCTCATGGCAAGACTTTACAAATTATTCTTCCACGAATAATTTACAAGGTCTCATGGCAAGGCGTTACAAATTATTTCCCATAATTTACAAAATAGATCGGTACTGCCCGATCTTTTCAAAACACATTTCGCAATTCTTGCTAATCATTTGACTGAAAGGGTCGGGCTAACCCGGTCTCACCAGTCAAGTCGTGTTCAACTCAAAGTCTTGATGCTACAAGAGGTTAAGTCCATTCTTATGATCATAATATAAGGTCGGCCACAGCCTAATCACATAATTATACGGAATCAAGAAAACTTAACATTTGTAAGGAATCGATCATTCCCGGCTTTTGTTAGCAAACACTCAATAAAACATACAAGTAAAAAGCACGAACTTTCAAAAAAATATTTTCATTAAAACAAGAGTTGATTACACACAGACCTCGGGGTATACCCCGGACTTTACATCAAAAATTATCCTACTCCCATCTAGGAATCTTGACTACCAGCATCCTCGGCCTCCTCATCAGAGCTGACCTCAGCCTCAACGTCCTCCTCCAAAAATGGGGTAAGGTCGAGGCCTTCCGTTCCCAATGGGAATTGAGAGAGGGGGGTGGAATCAAGGTCGGGCGCGTGGAGTTTGATCCAAGCTCGGGCTTGTCTCATTCCTTGAGAGTACGATTCCAAGGCATAGTTTCCTAGAGCCAAATCGTACTCCTCGGATTTTTTATATACTTCCACAGCTTCAACCTTGGCAGCCTCGATCTCTTCCCATGCCCGACGAAGTTCATCAGCAAGCCTTTTATTTTCTTCCCGGGTGAGATCTCAATCTTGGGTCATTAAGGATAAATCCGACTCCACGCGAGCCAATTTTTCCTCAGCAGCCCGGGCTTTAGTCGCCTCATATTGGACTGAGTGAACATGCTGGCTCGAAGTCTCTCCGCGCTTGACACCCTGGTTGATGAGTCCCCGGCCAATGCTGAAAAGCTGAAGGTCGGGACAAAAACTTCAATAATAATCAGAAGAAAATCATTGCTCGGGAAATGAGAATCGATCATACCTTCACCGCTGCATTAAGAAAATGATCCACTCCATCCTCAATGGCCACTTCTTCAGTATACTTCTCCAGCAAACCGGGATGAAGGCTTTCCTCTATCTTCCCCCTTAGGTCAGCCAAGTGGGCCTTCGGGCACTACCTCCGGCGTCGGGGATACGCGACCGGGTTGGTCACGGGGAGGGGGTCGGCGTGTTTCTCGACCACTTTGAGGGGGAACCTCCGCACTCCTCCTTGAGGTCTCTCCTACCCTGGAGGTATCTTTTCGGGGCCTCTTCTAATACCGGCGCCTCACGACACCGTCGTCCTTCCTCTTCTGGGCAGCAGCTCGGGCTCTCTCCTCGACCGCTTTCCTTAGTCTATCACCATCAAAGGCCATCCCTGCCAAAGAATTTAAAAAGAAAGGATGAGCATTGAAACAGACGTAGATGGTTAAAAAAATTCCAAAAGAAAAATATTTACTTAATTTACAAGGCCGAGAACTACCGGGCTGTAGATCGAGGCTGGCCTGGCCCAAAATTTCATTAGTGTTCAGGTCGGAAGCCTCCTCGGCCAATAAGCCAAAATCACATACCCTAATAGCGTTGGCAATAAGGTCGGCCACCTCCTCCTTAGTTTTGTTACCCATCCTATTAAAACTATCTACATCGGGTCTTCTAAAGGTCGACAAAAAAATGTTCTCCCCTGCCCGGGGCTTTACGAAGAAGAACCTTTCCTTCCAATATTTTATTGAAGAAGGGACCCAGGGAACCTCAAAACGTCCCTTCCCACTTAAATAGACGAAACAATTACATCGGGGTAGATACTTTAAATCCAAGAGACACTTGCACAAGTCAACAGTGAGTTCTATTCCTAGACTCCTACACAAAACAAAGAAGTATACGAGAATCCTCCACCCATTAGGTGCGAGTTGGCCCGGGACAATGCTGGCAGTAAGAAGAAAGTCAATAAAAAAGTGGTGTAGGGGAAACCTAAGCCCGGCCACAAGGGACTCATGGAATACAACCATCTCCCCCTCCCGACAGTGATAAGAAACATCATCTGCCTCAGGAGTCCGAGCTATATACCCCTCAGACATCCCGAACTTCCTCATATCGGCCTCAACCATATGCTCCTTCATCCTACTGTTAAAGGTCGGGAGTTCCAGGTCTGCCTCACCAGTCTCTCTGTCTAGGTCAACATCGTCCTCGATCCCTTCCTCACCATCCGACTCCTCATCCCGAGAAGGTGGGGGCTCATAAAACCCTATGGGCTCGACCTCTAGTGGTTCATCTAGATTCTCAACTTCCCTAAGGTCTGTGATGTTCACATGCCTGGCCATTTTTCTAGCAATAAGTTATGAAATTAAAAAGGTCGGGTGTGGTCGAGCTTACCTAAAAGGCAATGTTGTTTGTGAATGAGATCGTGCTAGTTGCTCGAGGAGTTCTCTGGTTTTCGCAAAATCACAAAGTAAAAGGAATGAGTGGATAGGGACCACATATATATAGGCAAAAAATAGGCGGGAAAATTTTCAAACTACCGCCTTTCATTATGTACACGTGGCAGCCATCCATTTGCAAGATATTAATTACACCACACACATCACAAAGCGTAACAGTTGGCAAAACATGTTATTAAAGGTGACAGCTGTCAAAGGTTAATTGCATTCAGGCATCAATCACCGATCCCTGATGCACGGGGGCCATTGATCGGGCTATTTTTCGGGATTATCAGTGGGCCTATGAAAGGAACATAACAGGTCGGCCCATCCCGAGGAAGAGGCTTGCCAGTTAGCTTATGGTCTGTGGATTCTCTCAGGCCGGGCTTTATGCTCGAGCTCATGACCACTCACAGCCCGGGATTGTCAGATCTAATCAAGTCCATGATAGTGGGAATTATGCCCGGTATTGCCCGACCACTAAATAATCCCCGGTGTTCACCGTTTATGGGCCACCTTCTTGGGCCCTCCGAACAAAACATAGCCCATAAGGAATCATCCTAAAAAGGGGAAGTACAATTCTTATAAGATTAGAACTCCTCCTAAAAAGGTAAAGTTTATAGCAAAAATGACTCATTCCTTAAATAAAGGAAGTTATGGGCTTTTTCAGCCCTATAAATATAGCTCCTTTAATCACATATATTCATTCATAATTCTTTACATTTTTCAGTTGAATATTCTCTCTCTACCTTTTTCCAAAAAACTAATTCTCACACCGGAGGGGCGACGGGGAGAATCCTCCTCGCCTTTTTTGCAGGTCATCCAAGGCGAACTCGTTGATCTTTTCCAGCAAGCATTATCAGATCCTGCCACGTCAATGTTAGGATTTTTGACAGCATCAGAAACTTTTCTCGTAATACATTTCAATTATATTATATTTAAATACTACGCCATTGGTCAAAGTTTTACTTATTTTATTTTTATATATTATTACAAAGTTATAATATATATGTTATTTTTGGCATATTCGTATGAGTGCTCATTTTGCAAGTTTGTTATCTCAATTTCATTGAAATTTATATGTAGGTCATCAATGTTCATGTTATTTTATGTTTATTTAAGAAACTTGCTTATTTAATTAAATTACTAATTAATCAGTTTTTTGGCATATACATATGAGTGCTCATTTTGGGAAGGATAAATTTGTGACAAATGAAAGACGACACTTATATTGTTGTATGTAGATTTTACTAGGTCTTCTCACTTCAAGATAACTTCAGGCTACACAATTTTAATTTAGACGAGAGACATAATATGTAATTACAAATATTAACGTTATAAACTTAAAATGTGTTAAAACTTTAATTTCAATATTTCAATCTTTTACAGGCCGCCAAATGAATATATATATAATATTTTTTCAATTGTAAAATATAATAGATATATATATATATATATATATATATATATATATATATATATATTCAATATCTTGACATACCATGTGCAACGCACGTAGGAAAAACTAGAAATAATAATGGTATTTATGAGCCATTCATTATTTTCTGCTTTTTACATGTTGCGTCAATATATGACTTTCTTTTTCTTTAGGTAAGCAATTACCTAATCGTAAATTGATCACTTCATCGGAAAAGAGACGTGAAAATGGGCACTTCTAGGCCAAATGGATAGATCAGCATGCAGTCAGTCTTCCAACTTTTAATAATATATATATATATATATTTCTTCTTTTAGGCCTCGAATCTCCATAATTTCATATCTATTTTCTATGAGTATTTTAATTACTGCATCATGCATTAATTAGTACACAACGTCACGGTTCTAGTAACGTGCCATTTCTCTTTTGTATTTGGTTAAGGTATTTTGAAGAAAAAGTTCAAATAAACTAGCTCGTGTATGAGTTAGATAAAAATTAAATTTTTAAGTGGCGAAACTTTTAGGAAAGAACAAGAATCGTGCGTGAAGACTCGAACTCGTTGATCCCTCACAATGACAAGGAGGAAAGAAAATTGGGAGTGAATTTTATTTCATCAATAAATTGGATGTCATTAGGGTTTAGAATCCTTATTTAATTAAGATAATGATAATAACGAAAATTCTAGATAATGAAAAAAATTAATGAAAAGTCTTAATATTTCTTAATCCAAAAAAAGGAAGAGAAAAACCGTTTTCGACGTTCTAAATGATTGAATTTGGCCAAAAAAGATTGTACATCGAATTATTTTCACTCAAAAATTGACCCAAACTTCTCCAAAAATGAAGATTTCGAAAAGTTATTTCTATGTAAGCCTATCTCACATTTTCATGAATTTTTCTTCTTTTTGTATTGCATCAAATTTTTGTAGACTTGATAAAAGTTACGAGTATAATAATTAAATATTTGGTTAAAATGAGTTTTTAAAAAATGGAAGACAAGCATTGGCTAATTAAATAAAAGAAATAATTATGTATATTCTTATAAAAAAAAAAACACTATATCATAGTCTCAGACTCTCAAACCAATTAAAAATAAGAAAACTCTTTACTACGCTTCGGATCTTGACATTATCTTCTTGTCACACTTGTGCCTTTTAGAATCTTGATTTTTCTTTATCTTTTGTTTAGATTCAATTCTATATTAAAATGGAAGTAGAGTGTAATCGTCAATTTAACTCTTCATGTTGTGTATTTCAATGATAATCAACCTAAAGAATGTGTATGCTTCTCTCAAGACTCGACATGGCCATTCAAGCTTAGAGAGTCCGGCAAGTGAAAAGCTTGGCACAACCAAAATTCTTCCATGAAGCAAGACCTAAATTAGCATTTATGGCCATCACATACCAACCCATGTCGGCTGTCGAGCAGCGTATCCTGCCTGACAACGGTACTGGATAACATTTTCATGTTGTCCACACTGCGAGGATTTTAAAAAAGAAATTAAATATACTTCTAATTTATATTATAAGAGTGTGTTTTGACACCAACCTGCTTGGTAAAAGTTTTTTTGTTTATAAATAAAGAATGTGATTTGAGGTTGAAAAGTGATTTAAAAAATGTGTATAGTTAAAAAGTGATTTAGGAAAATGTATTATTTATAACAATAAATAAGTTTACTAAATAGAGGCTAGATCATATTTTTGTCATTTTTTCTTCATTTGGTCAACTTTATGAGCTCAAATGAAGTTGTAATAGTAAGATCTTAATATCAATATAAAGTTCTCACACACAATACTATATCCAATTATTTTCGAATTACAAAACTATCAATCGTAACAAAGGTTATAGCCGTTTAATATGGTTCCTTAATAATGTATTTTTTTATTTTTTTCATAAGTCAACTTTCGTCTCATTTTCAGTAGATCATTTTTTGTCTTTTAGTGGTTCATCTTTTTTTTTTTTTTTATTATTATTATTATTTATTTTCGTTTGATCACTTTGTGGGCATAAATGAAGTCGTTATAATAAGATCTTGATATTAATGTAAAGTTCTCACAGAATACTTGTACCATACCAAATTATTTTCGAATTACAAAATGGTCAACGTAACAAAAGTTATAGTCTAAAATGGTTGGATAACAATGTATTTTTCATAATTTTTCCAAGAGTCAATCTTCTTCTCATATTCAACATATGCACTCTAGACAAAGCTAAGTTTTAAATTTACCACTTTAAAAATTTCATAAAAACTACAAACTAACATTTTCAAAATCATATAACGACTATCCAAAAAAAATGAGCGTACATCCAAAAATGATCACACTTTTTTTACATTCTTGTGGTTACCGATCCTTAAAAATATATTTTTCGATTTTCATTTTATGGTTAACTTTCGTCTCACTTTCAAAATTATGCATACTTTAGATAAAAATGGGTTTTTAATATAGTACTCATTTCAGTCATACAAGGTCATAGTTCAATCACACAAGGTCACAGTTCGGTAACACGAGGTTATATATAGTTCAGTCACATAAAGTCACGGTTCGATTACTTAAGGTCACAGTTCGCACATACAAAGTCATAGCTCGATCACAAATAGTCATATTTGATTCAACTGTATTTCACATCACGTTCTTGTCCAATGGTCACACAAAGTCACAGTTGGTCACAATTTTTAATATAGTTGATCACATATTATTTATTTATTAATTACAACTTACTCTTTTTCTTGGTTACATCCGGCAATTAAAACAAGTCACACAAAGTCATAATTAGTCAATATTTTAGCCACTACCTAATAATTGGTCACAACCACTTATAATTGATTACAATCACCCATAATTGATCAAAAATAATCAAATTAACACATGCTATAGTTATGAGGTTGAATTACTGTGAGAACATGTATACTTTCACGGTAAGATATATAGATGGGCATGAACTCTTTGAATTTGGTCGCAAATTTATTTTAATCCCTATATACAGCCACATCGACTGTGCCGCCGCCACCACCACCACCACCACCACCTACCATCACTGTCGTCGCAACAACCACCAGCACAACAACACCAATACCTGAACCACCAACACCACCCCTTCCACCTCACAGTCATCACCATCGTTGCACATACACACACACAAATTCCGGGATACAAAATAAGTGGGGGCATGATTTAACTACGAATTTTTTTTTTCAAACAACACAAATGATAACGGGAAATTAAATTTTTGTTTTTATTTTTCTAATAAATTTTTCCTTATACCTACAAATATTAATTAAAAAAACCATATGATGAGCTTATAATCAAATAATTATTTTTAACATCTTTTACCTTGTACCTACAAATTTTAATTCAAAAACCCATATGATGAACTTATAATCAATTTCATCAAATGCATTTGTTTAAATGAATATAGCATTGTATAATAAACGAAACGTAATAATAATATAGATGATCTTTTAATTTTTTCAATTTGAATTCTTAAGTTTAGGATTATGATGTATTAGAAATTGTGCAATATTAAATTCTACACCATTTTATTTTCATACTTGTTCAAATTTAACATATCCACGATAATCCAAACTCCAATATATTCCATTTAAGCAAACTAATTCAAAACAATTTATTTCTACCAAAATTATTATTAACATCAAATTAAAAATCACAAACTATCACATTCTATGCTAAAAAGTAAAAAATAATAACACTAAAATAAAGGATTATTATAGCCTTTCTATGGCCGTGTTCGGCTACAATTTATAATTTAAATTATAATAGACACAATTTTCTATACCACTTTTTAAGTACACACATTTCCTTTCTCCAATTTTTAACCGCACAACTTACCGATGAAACCCAAGTAATACACATTATAATTCAAATTTTATTTATTTCAGCAGCCAAACGGAGCCTATAAAACAAAAGTAAAACAAAAAGCAACATTAAAAAAAAAAAATCCTAAGAATTGAGTGGGGGTCAGGGACCCTACTGGCCCCACCTAGCTTTGCCATTGCACACGCACCATTCCATTCCATTCCATTGCATCGCCTCGCCTCGCCTCCACCACAGTCAACTCACCATCATCATCACACCACCGCACCACATAAACACCACCATTGAGCACATACCGCATACCACCGCACATTCACTACCGCACTGTACCAAGTACACACCACCACCACCACACACCATCGCACACAATTGATTTTGCAACACCACCACCACACACGCCACCTCGCAAACCACCACCGCGCACATTCCATCACTCGCTACAAAGTTTTGGCAGTGCGCTTCACTACTGTTGTAGCGACACTAATCAGTAGAAAGTACCCCTGAAGTGGCCAAGCATATAGACGCATGGCTTGCCACTACAAGCTGCAGTGTTCCTCTTCGCTGCCTAATGTAGGTGGTGCTTGTCGGATTAATTGGAAGACATGTGGCTATTGGGTTTCGGGGTTATGGATTGATTAGAGAGAGAGAGCGAGAGAGAGAGAGAGAGAGAGAGAGAGAGAGAGAGAGAGAGAGAGAGAGAGAGAGAGAGAGAGATTCTAATTGAGGGATCGATTGTTAATTGGGGTATAAATTTTGACTAATATTAATTTAATTATTTATAAATATTAAATTATTTGCACTTGATTTTCAGAAATACTAAACTTAAATTTGGATTAATGGAATGTTAATGTATTTTTTTTAATCATA
Source organism: Ligustrum vulgare (assembly GCA_963555705.1). Lineage (NCBI taxonomy): Eukaryota > Viridiplantae > Streptophyta > Magnoliopsida > Lamiales > Oleaceae > Ligustrum > Ligustrum vulgare. The sequence goes on from OY743185.1 coordinate 15,393,791, forward strand.
CGTAGAAACCTACCTTTTAACTTTACATTCCAATAATCCAAATTTAAGTTTAATATTTCTGAAAATCATGTGCAAATAGTTTTTTTAATATTTATAAATAACTAAATTAATATTAGTTAAAATTTATACCCCAATTAACAATGGATCCCCAATTAGAAGCTCTCTCTCTCTCTCTCTCTCTCTCTCTCTCTCTCTCTCTCTCTCACACACACACACACACACACACACACACACACACACACGTAACCCTCAAACCTAACAACCAGATCTGTCTTCCAATTTAATAGACAAGCACCACCCACACAGGAAGCGGAGAGCACCGCTGCACCTCGTAGCTTTGAGCACGCGATGCCGCTATGCTTGGTTGCTTCAGTGGTACTCGCCGCAGATTAGTGTCGTTGCAACAATAGTGAAGCGTTGCTGCCAAAACTTTTGTAGCAAGTGATGGTATTTGTGCAGTGGTGGTGTGTACTTGGTACAATGTGGTGCGGTAGACAATGTGCGGTGGTATGCGATTTGTGCTTGGGGTGGTACGGTGCGGTGGTGATTGTGTGCGATGGTGGTGGTTAGAGGTGGCAAACGAGTTGAGCCACTTGTTGGCTTGGCTTGTCATTTTGATGAGCAAAAGAACGAGTCAATCACCGGCTCGTGGAGATGAGCCACGAGCCGAGCCGAGTCCACGAGCTTGGCTCGTGGCTCATAACTCTTTAACCCAACATAACAATTTTTGAAGAAAAAGTAAAAAAAAAAATAATAATAATAAAAAAAGAATTTTTTTTAATGGCTCGTGGGCCAAGCAGGGCTTGTCCCTTGACCACACGAGTCGAGCTCGGCTCAGTTGGTTGTAGACGAGCCACGAGCTAATCATTCAAGTTAAAGGGCCATGCTGACTTAGCTCCCATTGCCAAATCTAGTGGTGGTGGTAGCGATGGTGTTGAGTTGACTGTGGAGGTGGTGGAGGTCAGGCGAGGCGGTGCAGTGGAATGGAGTGGTGCGTATGTAATGATCCATTATTTTTCCCAATTTTAAGCATAATTAAAAAGCTGAATTTTTTTTATCAATGTTTCGATACATGAGTAACATTTATTGATACTTGCAGAAACCTAGATAAGTTTTGTGTGACTGAATATTATATGCTGGATTAGCAAAATCTTGTCACTTGTCCATCATGAACAAGCCATTAACATGCAGCTTAGCAGCACTTGCACATGCTTCTAGCTTTGGTGAATTGCTTGGCCTAGTATATGTAACACTCCCAAATTCGTGCTATAAATAGGACCTTAATTATGGGTGAGAAATATAGAGTAAAATGTTGGAATCTTTAGTGGAAAAACTGTGAGAGAGTTTTGGTTTGTTTTGTTTCAAATCCTAAAATTTCAAAGGTAGTTTCGATTTTGATCTATAGTTGTTAAATCCTGTTAACAATGCTGGAAAAGTTCTACAATGATTCTGAATCAACAATTCAAGGAAAAACGAGAAAATTCTATTGAAATCAGAGATCATTCGCAGAAACAGTTCTTTAAATATTGATACTTTCATTAATTTTTAGAATAATAGAAATTTGATTTTTTTATTCTTTCTTTGTTTTCAGGTTCTAAACAGGATAAGTAACACTGAAATTTTGAAAATAGTCTTAAATGCTACTTCTTGCAAAATTTCTTGATATTTTAACTTGTTCTCGTCTTGTCTAAGTATTTCTTGCATTATTACATTCATTATATTATCTTACTTGGTACTACGCCTTATGGCGCTTGACTTATTATACTTGAACTATAAGAAGTTCTTTCCTGCTTGAAATATATGATATTTGAATCAGGATAACACATATTTTGTAATACAGGCCCTCTTGAAACTCATGTTTTTAAAATGAGAAGAATGTTACTTGGTAGATACATTTGTATTTATATTTTTCATGTTTTAAAATATTTCAGATGCTTGATCGAGCTTTTTTCAAATCCGTCTCTCTCGATTGGAAAGCGTCAGATGATGGATTGACTCATATGTATATTACGGAGACAGAGATATGGAGCAACCCTCCAGATCATCCAACCTTATCCCGCTACGAGTATAAAAAGATGAAAGTAGAGTACTATGTATAAATACTTTTGAGTTAATGTATACAGATGTTTTAAATTTTACAAATATGTAAGCAGGTCACAGCATGAGATTTTATTTTATTGCATGTAAAAATCTCCTCTAAGCCGTAAAATAAACATATGTGTAAATTAAGTGTGTTTATGTATCGATACTTGGGTATAATTTTATTTAACGAACTAACTTTTAAACATTAACAGCAACTAATCAACTGTCATGTATCGATACCATGCAGAGGGACTTTACCAGATTTTATGTTTGTCAATTCAGACCTAATGAATGATTTCATTATTATTTTTACTAAATGCTCATGTGATTTTTACTGGTTCCAAGTTATCCAAATACCTATCATACTTCTATTTCAAAAGCTTAATATTATATAACTATGTGTTTCCTTATAATGCAATTTATACTAATTAATTAAAGTATTGACTATATATATTCATTATTTCAATCTTATATACATGAAAGGAAAGATTAACTTGATAGATTTCAAATATTTGCTTGATTCAATAGGTATCGATACATGTATCGATTCTTGCAGAAAAACAACAAAATATATTTACCTTTAAAGCAATATAATGATAACAAAAATTGAAAAATTTATATTGAATTTTTGTGTTCATAGTGTCTAGGGATTATAATAAATTTGTGACCAAATTCAAAGAGTTACCCTGAAAGTATACATTAATTCAACCTCAAAATTGTAGCACATTAATTTAATTATCTGTGATTAACTATGAGTGATTGTAATGAATTATGAGTGGTTGTGACTAATTATTAGGTAGTAACTAAAATATTGACTAGTTGTGACTTTGTCTGACTTGTTATAAGTGCGGGATGTGACCAAGAAAACGAGTAAGTTGTGACTAATAAATAAATAACATGTGATCAATTATAGTAAAGATTGTGACTAACTGTGACTTTGTGTGACTATTAGACGAGAACGTAATGTAACCTACAGTTATGTCAAATATGAATATGTGTGACCGAATTGTAACTTTGTGTGTGCAAACTGTGACCTTAAGTGATCGAACTGTGACTTTATGTGACTGAATAGTAACCTCGTGTGATCGAACTGTGACCTCATGTGATCGAATTACGACCTCGTGTGATCGAACTGCGACCTTGTGTCATTAGCTATGACTTTGTGAGTGGGGTGAGGTGAATTTTGCAACTAAATTTGTAATTGTGGCCGAACTATGACTTTGTATGACTAACTGTGACTTTGTTGGTGCGGTGGGGTGGGGTGGGGTGGGGTGGGATCGCTGTGAAATTTGAGACTAGATTTGTAATTATGACTTAAATGTGACTTTGTACAACCAATTGTGATTTTGCGGGTGGGGTTGATGAAATTTGTAACTCAATTTGTAATTGTGACCGAACTGTAATTTTTTCTGACCAACTTTGATTTGTAATTGTAACTTTGTGTGATCAACTATGACTTTGTGGGGTGGGTGGATGGGTTGGGGGGCGAGGGGGTGTGACATACAAGTTGTAATTAAATGTTTTTTGAGTTTTTTATTTAATATTATACTATTTTTAATTTAATATATAAGTAATAATTATTGTTATATTATATATAATATTATATTTATTAATTACTAATTAAGGCCTGAATTTATAAAAAAATATATATATAGTTTGTTAATTTTAAAAAGTTAACCTAGAATTTAGAGATTGTATACTTTTCCCTCTCCAGTTCAATTGGAAACGTGCCGGGCCTCATTTTTTATGAATAGACCGGACTATAAAAAATGGAATGGAAAAAATACATAAGTAAGGTGTTTACAAATATAGATTTCAAAAATAAGACCAAACCTATATTTATTCAAAAATCAGGTTTTAGTTAATATTAATTAATTATACATATTAAGATCACAACATTGCATAATTTCATGTCACAAACACAAATCTTTTAGGTCACAAGTTTCACAACTGATTTCAAGGTCACAATTTAATAAATCATTAGGTCACGCAAATGTCAAATTAGTCAATCCGGACTTTTTTCTAGGTCACAACGTATGAAATTATTTGGTCACAAGTTTCACAACTGATTTCGAGGTCACAAATTACTAAATCATTAGGTCGCTTAAATGTCAAATTAGTCAATCTCACGTTTTTCTATTTCACAAGTCACAACGTATTAAATTATTAGGTCACAAGTTTCCCAACTGATTTCAAGATCACATATTACTAAATTATTAGGTCACACAAATGTCAAATTATTAGGTCACACAAATGTCAAATTATTAGGTCACACAAATCTCACGCATCCACAGCCCAAGCCGCCGCCCAAGTCGCCTCCATCGTCACCGCCTCTTTATCCGGCACCCCCACAACTATCACTGTCTCAACGCCGTCTTCGTAACCGCCACCATCACTACGCAGTCGTCACGATCAACACATCAACCAAAAGAGGGGGGGGGGGAATCGTATTGCCACCACCACGCGGTCACTACCTTCAACCACCACATCCCACCACCGCTGTCGCCACTTCAAGCCGACTGTAACACCACCTACTAAGTCGCCAGCATTTCATCACCACCACCGACTCATCACCGTCATGGTCAACCACCACCAGTCTCCAACCAAAAAACACCGCTACTTCACCACCAACTGCGGCTGCTCCACATCCCATCACCAACAGCTTCACCACAACCGCAACAACCACAACCTACAGCCCTGCTTCCACCGCCACCGACAACAGAAATCACAAAAACCTAAAAACTAAAAAATTTAGAGGCGGCAACTGTTAGCGCAGCACTGGAATGTAGCCGCTGCACCGGTGGTCAGCAGTGCAACACTGGAACGTAATCGCTGCTGTAAAATAGTCGCTGCGTCATCACTGCCTCTAAGTAAATCGCGATGTCCCTGTTGCCTTCAAAATCGCCACCGCCTCTAGCCTCCGGTTTACCTTACAATCGTGGCTGCCAACGGTGGTCTTTCCGGTGGCGTTTGAACCAAGGACGGGGTCTGGCTGGCATGCGGTGTGGTCGTGGGGGAAGTGGTGCCTCTGTCAAGATTGGGAGAGTGAGAGTGCGAGAGAGGGAGGCAGAGATAATATTGAGGAGATAGTTAGGGTTTTGTGTGAAATTGAATATTTAATTTAATTTTAGATTACTTAATTTATTAATTAATTTTTAAAATTTTATTTATAACATAAAATTTGAAATTATTTAAGTTTTGTCTTATATTTGAATTTTGATATTTAAAAGTAGTACTCATGTAATTTCCACAAATGGGATCAGTGCCAGGCCGGCCCGCTAAGGATTGGACAAAAACCAAATTACGGACCATGCTGTTACAATAGCAACCTTAAATCTTCTTATCTCTGCACAGAGAACAGTAACGCAAGATATCCAAATTTCCACACTCACGGTCACACAGAGACGCAGAGAAAGAGAGGGAGAAGCAATGGAAGGAACCCTTTTTCCAAACAGACCAGCATTTCCAATCCAATCAACAAAACCAACATCACAATCACAGAACCATCAGCGCTTGAAATTCAACACTTGTACTCTCCCTCTTCCTCCTTTACTACAGCAACAAACCCCTTCTTTCTCTCTTGATTCCCTTCTCCAAAACCTTCTTCACATCTCCTCTCCGATTAAATCATCATTGAATTCCTCTGCTGTTATTTCTCCACGCAATCAAGATTTGCTGAAAACCAATTCAATTGCAATCCCAAGACTTGGTGAAAACGGTGTGCAATTTGATGGTTCGCTTGATTTTTTGCCATTGAAGTGTAAGTTCATGCTCAACTCGATTTTAGAGCAGCCCAATTCTACTTTGCATGCGTTCTTTGATTCTGTCAAATTTAATTTGCTTCAAGAGGTTGATTTGATTAGTCTCTTGAAAGGTCTGGACCTCTCCGGCAATTGGGAAAAGACTACTTTGCTATGTGAATGGGTTGTTTTAAATATGGATATATCGGCTCATGAAAAATTAGATAATCAGGTTATTGAATTGATAGTCAAGATTCTTGGTAGGGAGTCTCAGTATCTGACTACTTCAAAACTGTTTGATGTAATTCACTTTGAGGATTATAATCTTGATGTTCGAGCTTGGACTACTATTTTACACTCGTATTCCCGTACTGCCAAGTACGACAAGGCCATATCATTGTTTAATTTTATGAAGGAAAGGGGATCGTCTCCAACTTTGGTTACTTACAATGTGATGTTGGATGTTTATGGGAAAAAGGGTCAGTCTTGGGACAAGATTTTAGAGCTTCTGGATGAGATGAGGAGTATGGGGCATGAATTTGATGAGTTCACTTGTAGTACTGTGATAGCTGCTTGTGGAAGAGAAGGTTTGTTAGAGGAAGCGAATACCTTTTTTAATGGGCTGAAGGCTAAGGGGTATGTCCCTGGAACAGTTACCTACAACTCTTTGCTTCATGTGTATGGGAAAGCAGGTATATACAATGAGGCTTTGAGTGTTCTGAAAGAAATGGAGGAAATCAATTGCCCTCCTGACTCAGTAACTTACAATGAGCTTGTGGCTGCATATATAAGGGCGGGTTTTCTTGAGGAAGGATCAGCATTGATTGGCACAATGACGCAGAAGGGTATTATGCCAGATGCTGTTACTTATACCACTGTGATTGATGCCTATGGCAAAGCAGGGAAGGAGAACAAGGCACTAAGTTTGTTTAAGCTGATGAAGCAATCAGGTTGTGTTCCTAACGTGTCTACTTACAATGCTATTCTAGGGATGCTGGGGAAGAAGTCAGGCATAGAAGATATGATGGAAATTGTTTGTGACATGAAACTCAACGGGTGTGTGCCAAATCGTGTTACTTGGAGCACTATGCTTAATATGTGTGGCAACAAAGGAATGCACAAATATGTGAATCGAGTGTTCCACGAGATGAAGAATTGTGGGTTTGAGCCTGATCGAGACACATTTAATGCTTTAATAAGTGCGTATGGTAGGTGTGGCTCAGAAATCGATGCTGCAAAGATGTATGACGAGATGATCAAAGCTGGTTTTACCCCATGTGTTTCGACCTATAACTCCCTTCTGAATGCTCTGGCTCATAGAGGGGATTGGAGAGGCACAGAATCAGTCATTTTAGACATGAGAAATAAGGGCTTCAAGCCTAATGAGACCTCGTACTCCTTGATGCTCCATGGTTACTCAAAGGGTGGAAACATAAAAGGCATTGAAAGGATTGCACACGAAATCTATAATGGCCATATATATCCTAGTTGGAAGCTTTTGAGAACTCTTATTCTTGCAAATTTCAAATGTAAATCACTTGCGGGTATGGAGAGAGCATTCCAGGAATTCCTGAAGCATGGTTACAGACCGGACCTTATGTTGTTCAATTCCATGCTTTCCATTTTTGCAAGAAATAGGATGTATGAACGTGCCCCGGAAATTCTGCATTTAATAAAGGAGAGTGGTTTGCAACCGGATCTTGTCACCTATAACAGCTTGATGGATATGTATGCCAGAGTCGGTGAATGTTGGAAAGCTCAAGAAATCCTCAATCGACTGCAAGAATCTGGTGTAAAGCCAGATCTCGTGTCTTATAACACCGTCATCAAAGGGTTCTGTAGGAAAGGTCTTATGGAGGATGCTATAAAGACTTTCTCAGAAATGACAAGTAGAGGAATTCGGCCTTGCGTTGTTACCTACAACACGTTCGTCGCTGGATTCTCAGCTCGCAGATTGTTTACAGATGCAAATGAAGTTATTAGTTTTATGATCCAGCACAAGTGTAGACCAAATGAACTCACCTACAATACTATTATAGATGGTTATTGTAAGGCAAGGCAGTACAAAGATGCCATGGATTTCTTGTCCAAAATTAGGGAAAATGACACTTCCTGCAATGAGCAGTCTTTACAAAGACTTGCATCTCGAGTCAGGGAAAATATGGAGTATTGAATTCGTGAAACTCTGTATAATTTATTTTGGAAGTAACCAGAGCTTCCAGGAGGTGAACGAGAGAACGTGAGGAATTGTGAGATGATGACTCTAAACTCTAAAGGAGTTTTGCACAGAAACTGATCGTTTGATGCTTGTAATCTTACACTGGCAAGTCTGTGGCTTCCATTTGTCATGTAAGATTATATGAACAGCTCTAGTTTTATATAAGTTGTATTATATAAAGCTATGCGGTGATTCTTTTCTCTTGAAGGGCATCGTTGCTTATTGAAGCCTATTGCTTCCGATGGAGTTGGTGGCAATCGGAGTGGAAAATCACTAAGAAGCTATTTTTGCGATGCATGAGAATAAGCAAAGGACTTGTAAATCGGCTGATAATTTGCACGCTCTTGAGTCTTGATTACAATGTAGAAAGCGAGAAGAAGATGTTTCCTGGTGAAGAAAAAAATATTGCAGAAGGTTGAGTTTGATTCAATCGCTGGCTTCTGAATTACCAGTGGTGAAAGTCAAATGGCAGGTTGAGGCGAAGAAGAAAGCTGAGATCAACAATGCATGGGCAATTTCTGTCATGCACCACGTGGATTTGTAACTCAAATGTTAGTCTTTAACCTCAATTTTTAAGTAAAATCAAAACTGTTTGACCCGATTGTTGCTTCAGAATTTCAAAATCAGTTTTTAACTTCTTAGAAGTCATCCTAAAGAAACCTTAGGCTGCGTTTGATAACACTTTATTTTCCATGAAAAATGGATATTTCAGGTGATTTTTCAAATTTTTGCACTGTTTGATTGCCTAAGTTTTTCATGAAATTTGTTTTCCAACTTTTCTCGAAATTCGGTATTTTTCTTAATTTCGAGGAATTCGTTTTCCATAGGGATGAGGTTTTATTTTCGATGAAAAACCTTTTACCATTTTTGTCACATTTGATCCTTTTTGTTATTATTAATTGATTTATTTTTTTTTCAAAAATTAACATTATTATTATCATGTACAAATGTGTAAAAAAATTATTATTTTTAATTAAAATAACTAAAATTTCCTTCATTTTTCATTGAAAATAATATCAATCAAACAACAAAAGTTGAAAAATTCTCCATTTTTTCATTTAGAAAATTAAACTAATCAAACACATTAAACTTCTAATTCTCAGAAATACAATTCTTTGAAATTCATTCTTTTTCTATCCAAATTTCACAATTATTATCAAACGCAGTCTTAAATCATTGATCACCTATTAAACTATTAGCTTAATGGTACATCAAATACAAGTATTTAGGGCAATTCTTGTTACCGGTAGTAAGAGTGAACAAATAAATCATCACTCAGTAAAATCGAACCAAAACGCAAAAATATGATTGATTTGGTCCGTTTTAAAACGTGAAATGGTTTGGTTTAATTTGAAAAAATTTCAAATCGCTTTAAACGATTTGATTTATATATTTGTTCAGTAAATTACAAAAAATGGTTTATAAACATGTTTATCACAATTTCTCAAACCACTTTTTAATCACATATATTTTCTATCTTCAATTTTCAATCACTATTTTTACTTCAAAATCATAAATAAATCAATTTATAAATCAAGTAGTGTTACCAAACGGAGGCCAAAATCGCGATTTCACATTGCAACACACCAAATTTTTAAAAAACTTAGGAGAAAAAAAAAATGATTGCAGGAATAGTTTATCAAAATGAGTATGGAAATGAGTTATAGAATAACTTTTATCAAAATTTGAACGTGTTCTTGAAAGATTTCTAGTATCTCTCAATTGCAAAAAAAATGTGAGATTTTTCAGGAATAAAGTTCGTTCTAATCTATGCTTATTTGATCCCTTCTATAACAATCCAACTCCAATCCCAACTAAAATTATTGAATGTTGAAGATAAGTTAAAATGAGGAATGCAGATTCCACTGAAAAACTTTGTAAACAAATTAGAAAAGAATTCATTGAGATATGGATTTATAGCATAATTAATAGAAGAAATACTCTTGAACACAGTGTGTTGTCTTTTATTTCTGTGAATAATTTTGAACAAGTAAATCTCATTTATAGTTGCAACTTGCTCGAGTAATTCACTTGTCAATGTGAGTTGCATCTAGAAAAAACCTATGAATAACTTTCGACATAATCTACGTAATGATTGATGGGTATTTCTTATTATCGACCACAAAGTTGGTATCGATCATTCACTCAATGCTGTGATTGATTGCGAAATTTGTGATCTTGATTATTGGTAGATTAATCATTCATTTATTTTTACATTATCGTACAAGAATGTGCCTTTATTTGAGATTTACTAATTTATTTGATTGCAAATCGAGGTTTTAAACCGCTTCAAACCACAAAAAATAATTTGTTTGGTTTGGTTTGAAAAAAATTTAAAACCGTTTTAAACGATTTGGTTTCAAATTTTCCTCAAAGCCACCTAAATCAAACCGTGTTCACCCCGGCTTGTAGATTTTTTGTTTTTTGTTTTTTTTTTTTAGGTAAAATGTGATTAAAAAATAATTTCGAAAAATGTGTGATTAAAAAGTATTTTTGAGAAAATTGTATGTGTTGGGTAAAATGTTTAGAATAATATTTATAAACACTAGTATGAAACGCGTGATATGCACGTGATTTTGTAATATTATTGTGAGATATATTTATTCAAATATTAAACAATTTATTTTAATCAAATCATATTTATTTTTAGTTCGTGTACTATTCGAGAAAAAAATGACGATAAACTTATTCATGTTAAATATTGAAAGAATTGAAAAATGATTGGAATTGGAATTGGAATTGGAATAGAATATTGGGCAAAAATGCCTCAGGAATAGGAACATGTTATGTTTTTTTTGGATATGTGTATATATATAAAAATAAGTTAAATTTATTTACGAAGGGTTTAGACCAGTTAAACAAGAATTGATATTTTATTTGAAATTTTAATCGTGCAAAACCTATACGTAATAATTAATGAATATCGAATGCAATAAAGAGTAGGGGTGGGCATAAACCCACCCTACCCGCAGAAACCAACCCAACCCAATTCGATCTGTTTGGGTCGATTTTTTATGAAAATTGGGTTGGGTGAAAAATCCGACCCAACCCAATCAAAATTTTAAAAATATAGGACTATTTAAATTTCAAGAATCTTAAGCCCATTTTTAATTTGGATGAAACTCAAATATGGTTTGAACTTATTTTAGTTTTATTAGCAATTATTCAATTTATTATATTTGAGCTTATTGTATTGTACATAATTTATTTGAGTTAATAGTTGATTTATGGGCATAATTTTTTAATTTTCTATGATTTTTAGTTAATTGGACCAAAGCCCAAACCACCCAACACAACTCAACCCGATCGAAACTTGATTGAGTTGGATTGAGCTGTGTTTGAACTCATGTTTGGGTTGGGTTGAGTTGATTTTTTATCAACCCGATCATAGTAGCGTTCGGTTCGGGTTGGGCAAAAAACTCACCCAACCCACGCCACCCCTAATAAAGAGTAGAGTATTGATATTTTGATCATTTACCGAATGAAAATAAATATCAAGCAATGTTTTCAAAATAAGTACCCCATAAAATATTATAATTAAAGTTGCAATTTAATTCTTAAATGTCTCCATTTATCATTTATGTATAATTTAGTTATAGTCTATCATTTCCAATTACACTAACTAAAAAACTAAAAAGTTCATATGCCATTATTAGTATTTTATAATTCCTAATTTAATTCTTAATTAATTTGTAATTTTTTATTGACAATATTGACTGTCTCCTCAAAATTAAAGTTAGGCATAATAAATTGAGTGTAATTATAAAAATGAATAAAAAATAGTATAATAATAGTATTAAAAAAATTTCTCCCATTAAGGGACTTTTGTAGATAGTATAGATAGGTATAGATTTTATAATTTCAAATTTAATCCTTATTTAATTTTATAATTTTTTATTTAACAATGTTGATTGTCTCCTCAAAATTAAAGTTAGACATAATATAAGTATAATTATAAAAATAAATAAAAATAGTATAATAATAATGAAGTAATGGTTAATGTGTAATTATAAAAATTCATCAAGGTCAAAAGGGTTCAAAAAAGTTTCTCCCATTAAGGGACTTTTATAGGTAGTATATAGATAGATTACAATTTTCACTAACACTTTTTAATTATACACATTTTTTGAAAACACTTTTTAACAACATATTCTGCCTAGAAAATACAAACGATAAAAAATAACGGTGGCTACCTCTATTTGACAAACATATTTTTTACAGCACAATTCCCCAAATCATATTTTAACCACACACATTTTCTTTCTTCACTTTTCAACCACATATTTTATGTTGGAAACATAAAAAATGTTTTTAAATACAAAACTTTTAACATCGCCGAACAAAGGATGTGTTGTTTATAAATTTATTCTGTAAATGAATAGTAATTACAGAACGGATGTAGTTTTGTTCTGTTGTTTGTTGCGGCTTTGTTTGTTAAAAATTTTGTATTTAAAAACATGCATTTTTATATTTTTGAGGTAAAATATATGTTTAAAAAGTAGAGAGAAAAATATGTAATTAAAAAGTAATTTAAAAAATTATGTTTTTAAATAAAATTTGCCAAATAGAGGCATATATTTGCTTGGAAACAGATCACTTGTATACATGTTAAAAGTGTAGTAATCGCACCCGTGTAATGCACGAAAGATAAATTTGACAAATATTTATTAAATAAGTTGTAAAAATACAATGCTCGATAAAAATGATACAATGAACAATAAAAAACATAACTTGCATACACAAATTGTGTATAATTTATAATTTCCCTTCTCCTTGAGAACTTGGTCTAACATCCTTTTATGAATAACAAAAATTTTCTTAGCACAAAATGGAATAAAAGGGGCAGTTACTTGTATACATAAATTGTGCATTCATATATAATGAAAAATATCAAAAAAAGTAATATATAAAGTTGTAACTTGCATATTTCTTTTAGTAGTTAATTGTTTATTCTCTAGTTTTATTAGTCTATTTAGGTGAGTTAAGATTTGAATATGTGACATATTATATAATTTACAATTTTGATTTGATGACTGAAATCGAGCTTACGGTTAATAGATTTTTGAAAGTTGAAATGTTTACAATTTTCAAATCGTAAAATGAAATAAAGAGGCTAATAGATATCCACTAAATTAATTTATTGACTCCTCGAATAGTACTATAAGAATTGACACTAACTATCTTAATGCAATAATTGATATTTAAATATATTAAATAAATATTTCATTACATTACACGTAAAAAAAATACATTACAATCAAAATTTTCCAAGCATATAAAAAAATAAAAAATAAATGCTCAAACTTAAATTAAATTCTACAATTTGTTAAACTTACATGTGATAAACTTATATGTTGTCATTGTTAGAAATTTTGTGATACGTCAATCTCTATTATTATGGAATTGCGTATATCTCAGATTTTATAAATATCTTCTCATTATGTGGCCCATATTACGTATCCTGATTTAATTAAGTAAACTACTGAATTAATTGAAACCTGGTTTATTTAGAATATTTTCTTATTAATACTACAACTTTAATGGACGGTTGAGATTAAAAGGCTATAGGAAATTCTACCACTCTCTCTACCTATATATACTGAACTCGAATTCCATCATTAGGGTTCAAACTTATAAAGTACAATTAGGGTTTAGGTTAAGAGAGAATGCGAATTTCAGATCAAGTTGTTCTTTAGGATTCGACAAAAGCTTTATCAGGATTTCACATCTTCTACACTTTTTCTATGGATTCTGGTATGACTTTTGATTTACAGTAACTAATTTTATGGTCAAGATTTTAAACTGAAAGCATGTTTAAATTTATATGTTTCGTATCAAGATTCTAGTTTACATGTGGTATCAAAGCTAGTTGGACAATAATCTTTAGTTCTGTGTACGAATAAATCAGATCTATCATTATGTTTCGCAATCGTATAGATTGATTTACGTTTATTTGCATCCTATAGAGATGTTGAAATTTTGGCAAAAATTAGGATTTTAAAACTTGTTACTTGTTTCCCGGATAGCTATCATGAAATCATGAGTGACAAACTCAGAATTCGACGAAATTTCCCATGTTGATTGAAAACAACCGAATCTTTAAGATTTATCACTACGCCATAAAATTTTTGGATTTTTGCCTTCTAAGGCCGTTTGACCTCCGAAATCTCGTTTTACCGATTTCAGACATAATGTTCATGCACATATATTGAGTTAGAAAATTCATTTTACAATTCCACGAATTGATATGTGATCCTGGTAATGAATATAATCATTCTGTAAAAAAAATTTGGCAAATATTAATATGCTTGTAATAAGTTATGTATATGATTTGAACTGCAATAGACATATTATACTGAATTGATAATTACCACAGTGGTTTCAGTTTAGTACATGCATATTTTTACCCTGTGTGACATTCATAATATTGGTTGGTGTTCGCCACAGTAGACTTATATTATGTTGATGAATTTTAGACTAAGTAATATCACTGTTAGTTTATTTACTTGCGTTATGTGTTACCCACATGTATACCATGCATTAATAGTATAATAAACATTGTGGGGTTGATTTATTTCTGCAAATTAAGCAAGTGTAGGACAGATACCATACTTGTTTGATTATTAGTTTTGATCACTTATTTATGAATAAATCTTAGTCATATATGTTTATTGTGTTTATAACTCAAAGATTAAATTTAGAGAGCTTGTTTCTATAATGCAGTTTCACATACTACTCAACTTAATACCTATATCAACTTTGTTGATGAACTAGATGGAACTAACTACTTAGTATGGAAGGAGAGTGTTGAGTTCAGTTTGGGGGTTCTTGATATTGATTTGGCTCTTACTGTGGACAAACCTATTAATCTTACTGCTTTGTCCACAGAAGATGAAGTTAAAGCCTTCAATATTGGAATAGAGTCAACAAACTGTGCTTGAAATTCATGCGCCTCACCACTGCTTCCAACATTAAATCTTCCATCAAAGAAACCGAGATAGCTAAGGAATACTTATCTACCATAACTGAATGCTTTAAGACTGCTGATAAAGCAATTGCTGGAAAACTTATGGCTGAACTCACCACAACCCTGTTGATGGCTCCAAAACCATGCAACAACATGTACTTGACATGACTAATCTGGCTACAAAATTAGGTAAATTGGGCATGATAGTGGTTGATTCTTTCCTGGTCCAATTTACCTTAAACTCATTACCTCAACAGTATAGTCATTTTCAAATTCATTATAACACGATTAAGGATATGTGGAATGTGAATGAATTGACCAATAATCTGGTTCAGGAAGAGGCTCGAATTAAGCAGCAGGGTGGCCATGTTGCTCAAGCAAATCACATAGTTCATGATAATGGGAAGAACAAATTCGAAAAGCGAACTGGGAAGGGGCCCATCCAATGATCAGATCGACCCGTATTGAAGAAAGCTAAGAAGGATGACAAGTTCCATTTTTGTAAAAAAAAATGGACACATTCAAAAGGATTGCTTGAAACGCAAAGCTTGGTTCGAAAAGAAGGGTAAGCCTTTGACTTTTATATGTTTCGAATCAAATTTTGTTGAGGTACCTTCTAATACTTGGTGGATTGATTCTGGTTCTAATGTTCACGTTTCAGACTCAATGCAAGGATTCCTTACAATTCGGCCTACAAATCCAAATGAAGACTACCTTTACATGAGAAATAGAGTCAAAGCCCCAGTTCAAGCCATTGACTCATTTCTTTTAGTATTAGATTCTGGGTTTTTCTTCGATTTAAAGCAAATTATTTATCTTCTTTCGGTTTCTCGTAATTTAATCTCATTGTCTAAACTTGATAAGGTAGGTTTCTCATTTAAAATAAGTAGTGGTTTCTTTTATTTTATACAAGAACAATGATTCTGTAGGTTCGGGAATTTTGGTCAATAACTTATATCAAATTAATCTTGATTCTTCTTTTTTTTTTTTTTGAATCTCTTCTTGTTACCTTGCATCCTAATGTTGGTTTGAAACGTAATGTGATGAATGAAAGTTCTTATTTATTGTGGCATAAAAGACTGGGCCATATATCCAGGGAAAGAGTTAATTTATTAGTAAAAAATGAGATTCTTCCAAATCTTTATTTTACTAATTTGGGTATTTGTGTGAATTGTATTAATGGTAAATAAACCAAACATACTAAGAAATGAGTCACAATAAGTAACGATCTGTTTGAAATAATACATTCAGACATTTGTAGATCTTTTGATGCTCCATCAATTAGTGGAGAAAAATATTTCATTAATTTTATGACAATTTTTCTTGTTATTGCTATATTTACCTTTTGCATGATAAATCTCAATTTGCAAATGCTATAGAAATTTACATTACTAAAGTTGAGAGAAAATTAGGTAAAAATGTGAAAATTATTAGATTTGATAGGGGTGGTGAATATTATGAAAAATATGATGAATCCAGACAACGTTCTGGTCCTTTTGCTAAAATCTTAGAAAAGTTAGGAATTTATACTCAATACACAATGTCGGGTTCTCCTTGTCAGAATGGTGTAGCTGAAAGACATAATCGCACACCTATGAAAATGGTTATGAACACGATGAGTAATGCTAATTTACCCATATCATTGTGGAAGCATGCCCTTAGGATCACTGTGTATATCTTGAATCAGGTTCCCAGTAAAGTTGTTCCTAAGACACCTTTCTAAATGTGAAAAGGATGGAAACCAAGTTTAAGATATTTGTATGTATGGGGCTGCCCAAAGAAGGCACGCATTTTTAATCTACAAGAAAAGAAATTGGATCAAAAAACTATTAGTGGTTATTATATTGGATATTCAGAAAAATCAAAAGGGTATAGGTTTTACTATCCTAATTATAGTACAAGAATCGTAGAAATCGGTAATGCTAAATTCATTGAGAATGGCGAAGTCAGTGGGAGTGATAAAGTTAAAGAAGTGATTATTCGAGAAATTCAAGTACCAATTCCTTTATCACGAATTCTGAACGACATAGTTCTACCTAACATTATTGTTGATCCAATCAAAAATGTAGAGCAAAATGTCAATAATCTTGAACTCCATAATGAGACTGTCGTCATTGAACCAAATATAAATGTAGCACCAGAAGTAGCATTAAGAAGGTCCCAAAGACCCAAGAAATCAGCTATTTCGGATGATTACGTGTTGTACTTACATGAATATGAATTTAACATAGGGATGAGGAAAGATCCGATTACGTACATTGTACACACAAGCCATTAAATGTGAAGAATCTAAAAAATGGATCGATACCATGTTTGAGGAGATGAAATCCGTGATTGCTAATAAAGTTTGAGATTTGGTTGAATTACCAGAAGGGCGCAAGAAAGTTGGTTGTAAATGGATTTTTAAAACTAAATGTGACTCTCATGGTAATATCGAACAATATAAAGTCAGACTTGTTGCCAAATGTTTTAATCAGGAAGAAGGCGTCGATTTCAATGAAACTTCTCTCCAGTTTCTAAAAATGATTCATTATGAATCATTATGACGTTAGTTGCTCATTTTGATTTAGAGCTACATCAAATGGATGTGAAAATGACTTTTTTTAATGTGAGTTTGGAAGAAGAAATCTACATGCCACAACTAGAAGGCTTCATTACAGATGAAAAGGAAAACATGATCTGTTTATTAAAGAAATTAATATATGGACTAAAACAAGCTTCATGACGATGGTATATTAAGTTTCACAATACCATTAGTTATTTTGGGTTTACTGAAAACATTGATGATCAATGTATATGCCTGAAGATCAGTGGGAGTAAGTTTGCATTTTTGGTTCTATATGTTGATGATATATTAATTGCCAGCAGTGACCTTGGTTTGTTACGAGAAACTAACGATTTTCTTTCCCAAAACTTTAAAATGAAAGATACGGGAGAGGTATCATACGTGATCATAATAGAAATATTCCGTGATAGATCACGTAGGTTTTTGGGAATGTCTCAAAATGCCTATACAAAAATTTTGGAAATATTTAATATGACATCTTGCAATCCCAATGTTGTTTCAATTCAGAAGGGGGATAAGTTCAGCTTAACCCAGCGTCCTCAAACTGAATTGGAACATGAACGAATGAAAGTTTTTCCTTATGCTTCTCTTGTTAGAAGCTTAATGTATGAACAAGTTTGCACTAGGCCAGACATTAGCTTTCAGTGTGTATGTTAGGCCGTTATCAAAACAATCCAGGAATTGATCATTGGAAAGCTACTAAGAGAGTGTTGAGATACTTACAGGGAACAAAGAAACAAATGCTCACATTTAGCCATACTGATCACCTTGAGGTGATTGGTTACACAGATTCAGATTTTGGTGGTTGTGTGGATACTAGAAAAAAACACTTTTGGCTTTGTGTTTATATTAGCTAGAGGTACTGTATCATGGAAGAGTGCTAACCAAACCATAATTGCTTCATCTACTATGAAGGCTGAATTTGTAGCATGCTTTGAGGCTATAGTTCAATGATTATGGTTGCGATTTCATTTCAGGACTTAGAGTTGTGGATTTCATTGCTAGGCCATTGAAAATTTATTGTGATAATGCCGCAGCGGTATTCTTTTTGAAGAATGGTAGTGTAGCGACCGAGAATTTTTACGCAATTTAATAATTATTTCGAAGTTTCAAAATTCGTGCCGCTGCGATCTCACCCATTTTTAAGTTAACATCGCGACGCGTTCGTCTAGCCAAGTCGAGAAATATCGAGTTAATTCAATTTTAAATTAAATTCCGAATTTCCAAAATTTTATTATTTTATTTATTTATTTAAATTATTATTTTCAAAATCATTCTAAATCTCAATTATGTCAAGCTCATTTCAACAGATTCTTTTCTGACCCAATTAATTTACGCGTATCATTTTTCTCGAACTACGTGCATCGCTTGTCAAGATTTCACACCACCAACTCCCACCTATCACATCAATCTCATACCATACTCTCACATTTCCCAACCCCTCTTTATACATCACCACACCCCACAACCATGATCCATCAAACCCAAGCATCACCTCCAACTCAGTACCACTACACTGGAATCACCCAAACCTCAAACAAATGCAGCAGCCACCTCCATCTCCACTGAACCAGCCATCACCACCGCCACCTTCTTCTTTGTCGTCGTCATCATCATCATCATCATCATCATCACCACCACCTCCATCTCCAGCCACCAACCTCAACAGTCACGGCCACCATCCACCACCAAGCTGCCAACCTAGCAGCCATCGAACAACCAGCCACCGCCTCCACAAAACGCTCCATCACCACCACCACACGCCGGCAACCAACTCCAAACATCACTGCCCAAGTTCCAGTCAACACCCAATGCTACTGCCACCAAAAATGTCAAACCAACACCACTGCTTGCACCATCGGCCTCCACTGTCAGCACCACCAAATCGCGGCCAACCCAACCCCAATCTCAACCAAAATCAAAAACCCAAAGAGGAGAACCTATAACCCACCTCCACCGCCGGTTCTTCATCGGAAAACTCAGCTCCTAAGCCTCGTTTTTGGCCTCGGTTTCGAAACCAAAACAGCACCAAACTTCGCCTTGTTGCTACCATCTCTTCCTTTTGGTCACCGCCACACGACGGCGGTGATACCGCCTTTGAATCGCCGGCGGTTGGCGCCGGCAGTACCTCAGCCGCTCCCCCCCCTCACGCCCTTCTCCTCCCTCTCGCTTCGGTCTCGGATGAAATGGGTAGAGAGAGTAAGAAATCTGATTTTATTGATTTTTCAGATTTTGCACTTGAGTCCCCAAGTTTTTAAAATGATTTAAATCGATCCCTATAGTTTTAAAACTTATTATTTCAGTCCCCTTAAGTTCTAAATGATTTTAATAAGCCCTTCATTTTTAAAATCAATTATTTCAAGCCCTCTAGTTTAATATTCGTTTTGAACTTCAACCCAACTTTTGAAAATATTCATTTTAGCCCCTCAACTTTCAAGGTATTCGTTTTAGCCCCACAACTTTCAAAGTATTCATTTTAGTCCCTTAACTTTCAAAGTATTCATTTTAGTCCCTCAACTTTCAAATTATTCATTTTAGTCCATCAACTTTCAAATCATCAATTTCAGTCCCCAAATTGTAAATTATCATTTATTTAAACTATAAATTTCAAAAGACTATTTTGACTTAATCTTCTAATTGGCTAGACGAAGCGTACGGAGAATTAAAGAATTGAAGTCGTTTCCGGCTCAACTTTGCACTCGTCAAGTTTAAGGTAGACTCGTCCCTATTAATTGATTTAAATTATGATTGCATGTGAATGTGTATGTTATGTGGCTTATGTGAAAGTCATTTTTATGAAAAGAGATGAGAATGTATTTCTTCGGAAATATTTATGTTGAAATGAGAATATATTTCTTACGAAATATTTATGTTGTTATGCTTGTTATAACTTATGTGCTTTTATGCATGAGAAAGAAAGAAGAGAATATCTTGCAAGATAAATGATGATGTTATGCATAATTTATGTGCCTTATGTGCACGAGAAGAAAGAGCAATCCATACCCTATGATTTCAAAGGGCCTATGATTTTCAAAGAGAAGCCATGTACTTTAATGCACGAGAAGAGCAACCAACACACTATGATTTCTAAAGAGCCTATGATTTTTCAAAGAAGAAGCCATGTGCTTTAATGTACGAGAAGAGCAACCCACACCCTATGATTTTCTAAAGAGCCTTCATATATGTGTTCAATTGTATTGTAGATTAATTAATTGGCGATGAGTTTACTGAGTATTTCTATGAAATGCTCATGTCTATTTTAACAACATTTGCAGATTTCGGAGAGGGTGGCAAGTGGTGGATGATTGTGGCAATAGTCGCTAAATGGTTGAAAATCTTATTTTAATGATCCGCATTTCCAAACATTGGATAATTTGAGAATTTCAAATATTTGAGAAGTTATGACATTGTCAATTGTTTTACAATATCAATGGCCCGATTTATTATTTCGAGTTGCTTCATAAAGGTTTTAAATTTTATCAACAATTATAGTTTATTTTAATGTTGCCAAAAATTAATTTCAGTTATTTCTTCCGCTAAAATATTATTTTAAAGTTTAGACCAGAAGATGACGTGGTGAACCGGGTAATTAGAACTCGGGGCGCTATAGGTAGGTATTTAAAAGGAATAAAACACATGGAGATGAAAATATCTATCTGTTAAGGAAGAAATTCAAAATAAGCGAGTGTCAATTGAGCACATTAACACAAGTGCAAATATTGCAGATCCACCAACTATTGGTTACCACCCAAGATATTTAAGCAGCATGCTGACGCAATGGGTCTTGAGAGTAAAGAATAGTTTATTTTCTTATATGTGGATTGCTGTGTATTCCTATTTTGACATTACTTTGAAATTTTATTATTGACAATTTTGAATTTTTATATTTTCATTTTATATACATTATGTAAATGGATAATAATAACAGTAATAGTCTTTTAATTAAGACATTACTGGGACCATTATGATTGCTTCGCTATACAAACTTTGTTAAGTGGATTATTGTTCAATAGTACATGGAATGGACAATGTTCTTTAATTAACACGGAACCTCTATGACTCTTATCAGTGATTCAATTAACTACGCTAATTACGATAAACCTTTTAAGTATATTAATCAACATCTATGCGCGCCTTATGATTCCTATATGAAATCATAAATATGATTGTCATATAGACCAAGTGGGAGACTGTTAGAAATTTTGTGATACGTCAATCCCTATTATTATGAGATTGTGTATATCTCGAATTTCATAAATATGTTCTTATTATGTGGCCCATATTACATGCCCTAGTTTAATTCGGTACATTGCTGAATTAATAGAAATATGGTTTAATTAGAAAATTTTCCTATTAATACTACAATTTTGATGGACGGTTGAGATTAAAAGGCTATAGGAAATTCTGCCCCCTCTCTATCTATATATATTGAATTTGAATTCCATCGTTAGGGTTCAAACTTATGAAACACAATTAAGGTTTACATTAAGAGAGAGAAGACGAATTTTAGATCAAGTTTTTCTTCATGATTCGACAAAAGCTTTAACATGATCTCACATCTTCTTCACTTTGCTATGGATTCTGGTATGACTTTTGATTTACAGTAACTAATTTTATGGTCAAGATTCTAAACCGAAAGCATGTTTAAATTTATATGTTTCATACCAAGATTCTAGTTTACAGTCATATGTTTAAATGAATGTAACAAATAAGCAATATGAAATATAAATTTTAATTAAATTTTATTGAATGAATATAACAAATACAATTAACTTTATATGGAAAAAAAATCATCCATACATTTCAATTTATAAATGGGGACTTAACCCACAATACAATAAGACTTTATCACTTATTCGTATAAAATTGATTTTTCAAAAATAATTTTTTTTATTCTTAACCTTCTTTAAAAATTTATTTTTCACAATTGTACATACTACTTTTTAATACACGTTCTAATAAAAGAAAACCAATTTTCAACTTTCTTTTCAACTATTCAATTAATTGATTTTAAAATTATTTAATATAACATTCCTTCACTTTCAACCTGACATTTAAAACAATTTTAACCTACGGTCTCTATCAAATATACATTTATTTAATAATTTTCAATACAACGTGACTTTTTATTTTTCACTGAGTAGTCAAAGAATCATGTTACCGAATGAAAAAAAAAAAACTATATTTGTGCATGTTAAATAAACGTGTTGACGATATTCTAATTTTAAATAGAATGAGTTCGTTAACACCTTATATTTTTATTTTTGATAGAATTCAATGAACTAATTATTAAAGTAAAATATATTTTACAAATTGAGGTTATTTTAAATTTATAAAAATAATAAATAAATAAATGAACAAAAAAGAGTAAATAATAAAATTAATTTAAAAAATGACCAATGAGTTTATCGAAATCCAAATTTGTAGAAATTAAAAATATTTAATTGTTATAATGGAATCTCTATTATTTCTTCTAATTTGATAAGAAAAATATTTGAAATTAATCGTTTAGATCAAATTAAATTTAGGTGATAAACGATATGTATCATTTTAGGACTTAAATGAGATTAATTAAAAAGATTGGATATTAGACAAACTAAAAAGTATATATTAAATTTTTACTTTTATTAATTGAGACAATTTTACGAATAATATGTTTAGAGTTTGCTCTCATTTGTTAGTTTATATTAAACTTTTCGTTGATATCTTGAATTTATTACATATTTTCTACTTCAAAATAATGCAATAATTATCAAAACAATAAATCTACAATTTGACTTTTTGTAGATTTTTTTTTTTTTTGCACAAATCTATAAATTATTTATTATAGTTCACACGTATTAATTTTGCATTAATTGAACTCTTTTAATTCAGTTATTAAAATAAGTTGATAAAATTATGAAAATTTCTAAAATGGCGTGTAAAAATTGGCAAAAAATTGTGTACAAATTTATGTGACAGCTATATTTTTATTTTATACATACTCCCTCGTCCTATTTATATAGGCTGATTTGACTTTCACACAGATTAAGAAAACATATTTACTGTTATTGAAAATGTAATTTTTGTAAATAAAAATATCATCTTACTCTTATTTTAAGTACCAAAACTATTAATTGGAAGTAATAAATGAGGGTACTTTATTAATAAACAAACAAAATAAATGCTTCTCAATAAAAAAATATACTTACATAATTGAGATAAGAGAAAAAAGAAAAATAGCCTATATAAATACGTCGTCGTAAGGAGTAATAAAGATTGAGGGTTTCCATACATGATCGATACAACTAGACAAACATCCCTCCTAATCTCGAATCTTTACCTTTTTCCCCTGATTCCTCAAATGCCCCCCACGTTCCCGAAAATTACAACTCTCTCCCTCTCTCTTACAAAACCCCTTCTCCACTGTCACTTGTGTGTACTCTTTCTGATTCAACACTCTCAGTCCAACCTTCTTCCGATCTACGCAAAGTACCAATTTCCCTTGTTACATACGCCATTTTCACTGAGAGAAAAAGTGAAGGAGAAGGGAATTTAATAATTTTTTTGTTAATTAGTTGAATATAAAATGCCAATCAAGAGTGAAATGACGCCGCCGCCGAGGATTGGAAAGATCGGGCCGTACACTGTGTTCGTAACACCTCCGCCTACACCCAATCCGAGTTTGAAACCGGATTCTCCGAAAAAACCCGTTGACGTTCCTGTTCAGTTCCAGACGCCGGTTCAGAAAGTCGTTCAGCCTCCTCCTCCGGTTATGGCTCCGCCCGCGCAGTACTGCGAAGATAAGTCTGTCTTTGCTTTCTTCTGGGACACAGTGGCCAAGGTCCAAAGCGGTATCGTTTTAAAAAATGATTTTATTTTTTTATTATTACTATTTTATTTTATTTTTTTTCTTCCATTGCTACAGATTTGTAAACTTAGGTGGATAGGACTATAATAATTTTTAAGAATAATTAATCCTTAAAAAATAATTATTCCAAATTTAATTTATATAATTTTTTGTAGCTCATGAGCGTTTGGATGAGCAAGTCGCGCATTGGTTTGGCTTGAATCAGTCTAAGTATCAATGGGCATTGGATGATTACTGCGAAAGAAATGGAAAGGCGAGTTTTTGTTCCTTCTTTATTATTTTCAGTTTTAAAAAAGTTATGTGTTCTTTTCTTATTCTTTCATGATAAAGTACTGATGGACGGATCTTAATTGTATACAGTGATTATTTTTTAATCCATCCTGTGCCATCTACTTGCTATTCGTTTCCCAAAATTGAAGGGATAACTTTGAGGCCATAATTATGCATTTATCAGTATGCTAATCACTTGAGACATTATTTTTTGTTGCCCAAAGGTAGAAAATAATTTAAACATTTCCTGTTTGGGAAATGAATTAGACAAAATGGTTTCCCTATAGTATTTTTCTTTAACCCACCACCTTAAAAAACATAAAGAGATTGGTTTAATTTATAATGCAATTTTATCGCTTGTATAGGTCTCAAATACAGAGTAGAAGAGCAAAACGTACTGGTATCGTTCCGTTCCCTGTTTGATGGAAAAATATGCATTATTTCTAGGAAAAATAGAACTAAAACTTATAATGTAGGATTAAATGCGTCTCTCATGCTTATCTATATTGTATTCTTTTTAGTTACTTTTGTTTATATGAATGCTGATGTGATTGGTCTGTTTTTTCCTAAATAATTGACTAAGGTATCCATATGGAGAAGTGTGTCACTCTACTCGAAGGGTTAAATTCATAATAGGGAAATTCTATATAGGCACGCCAGCAGTATTTATAATAGCTGTGTTATTGACAAATGAAAGTCTAGGCGAGATTTGGTTGTGAAATATTTTGTGAAATAAGAGCATCTGCAATAGATGTGTTAATTCACACGTTATGTACAAGTCAAATTTATAACTCCAATATATGTATTAGCGTGTTAGTTAAGTGCATTTATTATTGACACAAGTTAAATAATTTGTTATCTTTAGCTAGCTTTTTAACTAGTTGACATTGACATGGCATATTTGTCTTCAAAATGACCATTTCATATTAACTTCCTTTTGCATTTTATTTCTATTTTTACTCTTTTACCTTTTGCATTTCACAATAAATGGACTTGCTGGCTAAATTTAACCAGTCCAATATGATAGTGAAACACTAGCAAAATTTAACATGTAGATGTGTCAAATTAACATACATTTATTTTGTATGTGACAATGTTTAGCTGACTAAAATTAACATTTCGAGTGTGGATGCTTTAAGATAGAGATATAGTTTAGATAGAAGTTTAAAATAGAGTCTAATTCCGATTATGAATGTTTAGATTAGATAAGATTAGTTTTAATATTTTGATAAAATTCAAAGTCATGGGCTTCTTGTTAATTTAATTTTCTATAAATAAATGACATGTTCGTACTTCATTGTATATGCAACCCTTGATTGAATAAATAACTTGATATCTTCTTTGCTCTAAATTCTTCTCTTCTTTGCACCACTTTCATTGTTCCTCTTATTTATCGTCAACAAATTATGTGCTCCTGCGTCACTTAGATTCTACTAGTGCTGCTTGGAAGTGGTTTCTAGTTATTTGACTATCCACATGAATTGGTCTAATAAATGTTATACATGCTGACTACAGAACCAAACAGAGGCAAAAGCGCAAAGCGGAATGAAAAATGTATAACACAAGCAGGTACAATAATACGAAATTCTTGATTTTATTTATTTTTGATGGAACGGAGTGCAGAAAAATGGTTGTCACTCATCTGTATTTTGGAATACTTCTAGTGGTTGATTTTTCCATATGGTATTTCAGGGTATCTTACAAGCAAGGACGCCTGTGTAAGCTCCGAGTCCGCTGCATCCACAGTTGGAGTATGAATAACTTATGCTAATGGATGAAGGAAGTTCTTGTCATGTACTAGTTTTGATTTATTGGTTGTTATTATGATACTACTGCTGTCATGTTGTATTCAATGTTGTAGCACTGTGCAGTTTTTCCTGAAGTCTCGGCTGAACTTTTTGATGTAACCCCTTGTATACAAGTGCCTAATTTTTAATTGGTACGTTTTTAGTTTGATGCTTGTAAGCATCAGGGTTTGTTGGATGCTGTATTTTCCCTTTTTCAGTATGTTTGCTAGGATGAAGAAAGTTCACCCCTAGGGGAAGAGGAACTCCAAAGAAACCTCAAGTTGAAAATAATGAGAGCTATGAAGCTAAGAGAGGGCTAGGGGAAGCATGGTTCTTGACCCGCTCCCCCCTTTGAGCTCTTCCATTCGTTGGGTGATCTATTATCTCATGTTCGAGTTTTTGCTCGTCGTTTAGGCTTGGAGTGAGATTTCTATTAATTACAGTCACCTCTGAGGTCACACCAGAACAGTACTAGGATCTTTGTTCCTTAACCTTGATCAATAAAGTTGCCTACCCTATGGCTCACAACTGAAAATGAGCCTTGCGACGAGATGCATTGATGTGATCCGGACCCTCGATAATCGGAGTCATAACAGACTTGACGGGAAAATTCAAATATTCAAGCCAAACAAAAAAAAACAGGATCAGTTTTGACATTACGGTCGCAATGTCAAGGATCACGGCCGTAACAAAATCCTCACGGTCGTAACATATTTCAATTACAAAATTACGGCCGTAAATGAAGACCTCATGGTCGTAAGACTGCTTCTGGACGTGCGCAGCTGTAGGATTTAAAGATTTCAAATTATTTTATTTCCTTATCAGTTTTTAGCTATTTTAGGTTACTTAGAATTCTATTTTGAGTAAATTAGCGATTAGGGTTTTATTTTGCTTATTTATACGTCTTTTTGATTCATTGTAAATGAAGACTTTGATGATTAAATAAAAAAGAGATTGAATGTTTTTCAATTGTTTAATGTGTGGATTCATATTACAAATCAAAACTTATCAAGATTGATTATCTTGTGGCGTTCATCCAGAACTTATCAAATATTTGCTAGAATATTTGTGGCGTTCAAATCAGAGACTTATCAAGGAGATTGGGCAAATCTTTGTGGCGTTTCGAAAGTCGTGGTTCTTTATTCCGCATCGTCCAGCCATCGCGTCGTGAATATCGGGTCATGATTCATCTGTCCAACCACAACCTGAGTTCGGAACTTTCCGGCGTTTATTCCGCCCTTCGAACCTCATCATCTGGTATCAGAGCTGGACTCTGAATTCAGGTTTTTCTATCCAGTTTGATTTTTATGTTTATCATCGAGTCCCATAAAAATCACCCATATCTTGTTGTTGAGTCTTTCTTTTCTTGATTTTCTTGTTCTTCGTGCCAGTAAATTTTTTCTTTTTTTGATCCATATAAAAATCCAACAAAATTTAAAAGTGTTTGTTTTGCTTAATTCTTATCCGAATTAAGTTCCGTTTGTTTTCTTGTGTTCGTTGTCGAATTTTCGGATTTATAAAAAAAAAAAAAAATTATTTTTTTTTATTATTATTATTTTTATTCCGAAAATTCATCCTAAAATTCAAAAAAAAAAAAAAGTTCATTCAAGAACCACTTTCTTGAATTTCTTGATCCTTTGTTTTCATTATTCTTTTTCTGTGTCCTTCCACAAAAAAAATTCACAATGTCCAATTTCCATGAAAACGTCAAAGATCGTATGTGGAGATTTTTGAATGAAGCTTTGGTTATGTTGGATAAATTAGATGAAAGGGAAAGGAAATTGAAAAAGGGGCGATCTCAAGCAAATCGTAGTGATTATAGGCGTGATCCTGAACCTAGGGATAGAATCGGGGTTAAGAGAGGAGCTGAGATTGATCCAAAAGCAATTTTGAAATTTCAAAAAGAAATTTATGAAGAAAAATTGAGGTGTGAACGGGAGGCAGAAAAAAAATATTTGGCTAAATTGCGAAAAAAGGAGGAGAAACGAAAGGCGGTAATTAGATGGTTAGAGGAGAGTGAAATACATGTTATAGTTGAGCCTCGGAATATGAATCTTGAAAAGAAGGAGGGAGGCTTGAAACATGAATTAGAAGTAGTTGAAGAGACCCCGAACTTTGTGGTAGGAGTTGAAAACGTGGAGTTGTGTGAACAAACTTCGAAATATGATGAGGAATTAGAAGTTGGGGTAGAAGTTCAAATTTTGAGCAATGAATTGGAAGATCCACATTTTGGTAGTGATGAGATAGTACATGAACATGGTGATTCAAATGTGGGGGTCAGAGATGTGGTTGAGTTTGGAGATAAAAAAATCGAACAAGAAATTGCAAAGGAGGAAGGAGGCGAAGAGAAGAGCCTCGTGGTTCAAGAAGTGAAGTTGGTGGTGGTTTGTCATGAATACAAGGATCCATACCTTGTACCTCATGAAGCTAACATGTCCCTCCCCATTTTGTTTAAATTTTTTTTGCAGGTTAATTATGACTGGAAGCTTCAACCACACTACGAAGGGAAAAGGAAGTTCAAACTCCATCTCTTCCGTGTTAGCAAATCAAAGTATTCCGATTTATTGAACTCATGGCATGGAAGCAGAAATTTTCCGTTTGATCCAGGAGGTGAAGTGAAACACCAGGAACAAAGCTATGATTCGGGACGAATCATCCTAAAGAAGGAGGGTATGATGTGATCCGGACCCTCGACAATCGGAGTCATAGCAGGCTTGACGGGAAAATTCAAATATTCAAGCCAAACAAAGAAAAACAGGATCAGTTTTGAAATTACGGCCGTAATGTCAAGGATGACGGCCGTAACATATTTCAATTACAAAATTACGGCCGTAAATGAAGACCTCACGGTCGTAAGACTGCTTCTGGACGTGCGCAGCTGTAGGGTTTAAAGATTTCGAATTATTTTATTTCCTTATCAGTTTTTAGCTATTTTAGGTTACTTAGAATTCTATTTTGAGTAAATTAGTGATTAGAGTTTTATTTTGCTTATTTATACGCCTTTTTGATTCATTGTAAATGAAGACTTTGATGATTAAATAAAAAAGAGATTGAATGTTTTTCAATTGTTTAATGTGTGGATTCACATTACAAATCAAAACTTATCAAGATTGATTATCTTGTGGCGTTCATCCAGAACTTATCAAATATTTGCTAGAATATTTGTGACGTTCAAATCAGAGACTTATCAAGGAGATTGGGCAAATCTTTGTGGCGTTTCGAAAGTCGTGGTTCTTTATTCCGCATCGTCGAGCCATCGCGTCGTGAATATCGGGTCATGATTCATCTGTCCAACCACAACCTGAATTCGGAACTTTCCGACGTTTATTCCGCGCTTCGAACCTCATCATGCATGCTTTCACCTCACAACGTAAATTGATTGGCAGACTGCTCTTATGGCAAATAGTGCAGTAGAGGACAAATTGACACTGTTCAATAGAATGAATTTTACTCGTGAAATGAAAGAAGGTTCATAGTATTCACTCGTTAAGTTTGATAAGATTCAATAGAATGAACCTTACTCGTGAAATGGAAGAAGGTTCATTCATAGTATTAACTCGTTGGGTTTGATGAACAAGTATTGAATTCTTCGTGAAAGGAGAAGTTGGGTTAATATTAAAAATTTAATAAATTATGAATTTTGTCCATTATATTGTCCTACGATGATATTTTGCAAAATCACTTTTAATTACATATTTTATCTCATAAAACTCAAATTCATTGTTTATAAATAAAAAATTAATCGCCAAACAAAGGCTTTATAAATTTTGATCCCTTGCCAAGGCATGAACTAGACTAAAAATCAACAAGTGTATGGTCATCCAACCATAATTTGATACTATAGCTAATTGAATGTGTGACCGGCAGAATTGCTGAATTCATGCGTGGCCAGGGGACTAAAGGTGAAATTCCAATGATGTAGCTTCTACCTTCGGCCATTTTTCAGCACGATAATGGCTGCTCCATTATGGCTAAGAATGGCAGAGTGACATCTTGGAGCCAGAGGTCCTTTCGAGGATCCACGGACATTGGGTCATAGAACATGAAAAGAAACTCAAAAGCATTTCTAATACTCCCTATTTCAAGAGAGCAGTTGGGACACAAGGAGTACTAAAAATATTATCTACTGGAGACCATTATTCCAGCCGTTGACCTAAATTTTACTGTAAATCTTAATTGCCTACTTACTATAGTTGAATTTGAAAGTTATTTGACTTTGGGCCAAATGTAGCATTGACACTATAAACCAGCTCGAGTTTTAATATACTATTTGGTGGCCTTGTAAACAAAGAGCACAACCTTATGCCCAAGACGAACATGGAAGGTTGAATGTAAAAAGAAGCAAAAAGCCACAGAAATTGTTTGCATCCATTGAGAATTATCTAACAAAACAAAAAAGTAGCAAACGATTTTCAGTTCAGAACAATCATTCATCAATTCTCGGAATTGTTGCAATTTGCATGATTATTCTATCATATAGCAAAGCGATTCACAGGCGAAAATGCAAGTTTCTCTACCCAGTTCCTTTACATGTACTTGTAATTAGTACAACTATGGGGACACCATCAGATTCATGCGACAGCACCCTCACGAGGAAGTCTTATTTAAGAGTAATTAGAAGACAGTACTATTCTATTAAAAAAAGATTACAGAGTATAACGAACAAGATTTTAATCTCTCTCTCTCGACAATTGGTTCAAACTCTCAATGTCCCTTAAAATCCAAACCTAACTACCCTTCTAATTGAGTACCTTCCCAACGATGAGATCCAAATAGGTGCAAGTAAACTCAATGTCACATACCAACAATATAATAAATGCGTTGCCACGCGTATTACAAGAAGAATTTATGCCAAACAATTTTATTGACAAAAAATGAATCTGTCATGCATGTATCATACTCGTAACTAATGCAAAATTCATGCTGATTCACTTTAGCAACTCTGTAAAGAGGCAAAAAATTATATCTAACGAACACGTTGTCTTGAGTTGTGCAACCACAGTCACTAGAAATGAAATAAGAAAGAGATAAAAAAAATTGGAGATAAATGTGAAGGAACAATGAAATTAATAGAGATAATCTGTACATTGAGTTGGAGTCGCTGAACAACTCTAGACAGCAGGTATGTTGGAAAAAGAGAACTCTTTGTATCCCTTGTATGCGTAGTATGCAATCCGTGTATAATAAAATCCAGGAATGAACAGAATTCCACCAAGTAC
This sequence comes from Ligustrum vulgare, assembly GCA_963555705.1. Lineage (NCBI taxonomy): Eukaryota > Viridiplantae > Streptophyta > Magnoliopsida > Lamiales > Oleaceae > Ligustrum > Ligustrum vulgare. Next base: position 15,425,490 of record OY743185.1, read on the forward strand.
GGCGAAGAATAACCCTTCAAATACAACATTAAGTCAGAATCATATAATATTGATGAGATAATGGCATAATGCTTGGGGATACCTTACATATAGATGGTGGGGGGTGGGGTGGGACGGGCGGGGGAAGCTCATTCACAAGAGTACGTAATACCAATACAACTACAGGTGGACGTGGGTTGGGTTGGATTGGGTCGGTTTTTTGCCCAACCCGAACCCAACCCACTATGATCGGGTTGATAAAAAATCAAGCCAACCCAACCCAATTACCAGTTCAAACCCAACCCACCAAATTTCGGTTGGGTTGCTTGGTTTGGACTTTGACTCAATTAGTAAAAAATTTATAAAAAAAAAAAATAATTCATGAATCAATCTTTAATTCAAATCAATTATGTACACTACAGTCTACAATAACCCAAAATACAATAAATTGAACACCTGCTAATAAAATTAAAATATGTTCAATCAATATTTAAATAAATTAAGTTTCATAAATATTTTTTTTTAAAAAAAAAGATTTTTTTTTTATTTGGGATGGGTTGGGTTGGATCCGGTTATTTATTCAACCCGCAATCCGACCCAACCCAACCCGACTTAAATTTTTTAAAAAATCCGAACCCAATCCAATTTTCATGAAAAACCGACCCAAACTGATCGGGTTCGATCGGTTTGGGTGGGTTCGGTCGATTTTTGCCCACCTCTAAATATAACATATTGGAAGTCATGTATACTAAAGTTATCATAACCAAAAAAAAAAAAATTTGATTTTTAAAAAAAAATAAAGCTTAGCATTCTTTTATCTTGTCTTGATTATAAGAAAGAACCACACAAACAATGTTGAAATCTATGAATGAGCTATTAGAATCCAATGTATTCAACTTTGAAGTTAGATTACAACTTCATTTATTTAAAGTTAATTCTTCACTCCACTAAGAGCCTATTTGGTGTAGGAGGTTTTAAATGAATTTTGAGTTTGTTGGATAATGTGTGGTTGAAAAGTGATGGATCACATAAAATGTGTGGTTGAAAATAAATTTGATGAAAATTTTAGCCCCTGTTCTCTTTGCTATTTTGAGGTCGTTTTCTGTTTTTATTTTCGAAAACGCTAAAAACGCGTTCTCTTTACCATTTTCGAAAACGCATTTTGGAAAATAAAAAAAAAAAATTGTACACAAAACGGAAAACGCCCGAAACATCGTTTTGGGCGTTTTGTGTGTATTTCGACAAAAAATGTCCAAAACGCGGAAAACGCGTTTTGGGAATTTTTTTTTTTTTTTTTTTTTATAGAATTATCTTAACTTAGAACTAAGCTTAATATAAAGTTTTTATTTTTTTTAATTTTTTTTAGAATTATCCTAGCTTGGAACTAAACCTAAATAAAGAATTTTTTTTTTTTTTTGAGAATTATCCTAACTTGGAACTTAGTTTAAATAAAGTTTTATTGAATTCAATATCAACATTATAAAAAAAAATTAAATGAGAATTCTTGTTGTTGTATTTCAAAAAATGCAATGATAAATGGACTCTGGTGGTTTTGAAAGAACTTGCATTTTCTGGATTTTAATATAAGTAGAGCTTTCTTAAGTCCCGAACCTGACCAAGCTGTATTAATATAGACTCTTAATGCTCACATTAGTGTGTTGCATGTAACCATATTTTTAGTGTATTGTGAAAGGAAATTTGAGTTGGAGTTAGTAGTATTCTGCAAGCAAATTAATTAAAAATAGTTTAAATAGTGTTCTGCAAAATTTCAAACGGAACGTGTTTTCCAGCTTTTCATTTTCAAAAACAGTTTTCAGAAATGACAAACCAAACGCGTTTTCAGCAAATTTGAAAACAAAAATGAAAAATACAAAATACAAAACATTTTCGAAAATGAAAATTCAAAATAAAATACAAACAGAACGCCACCTTAACTTTACGAGAGAAGCTCTAAGTCCTATTGTTGGATATGTATATCAATCTTTTCTAAAATAATAAGATCAATTTCAGGCTGCAGTTTAAAATGTATCTTGATATCTTATAAAAAGAATTTTTTTTTTTTTTGAGAATTATCCTAACTTGGAACTTAGTTTAAATAAAGTTTTATTGAATTCAATATCAACATTATAAAAAAAAATTAAATGAGAATTCTTGTTGTTGTATTTCAAAAAATGCAATGATAAATGGACTCTGGTGGTTTTGAAAGAACTTGCATTTTCTGGATTTTAATATAAGTAGAGCTTTCTTAAGTCCCGAACCTGACCAAGCTGTGTTAATATAGACTCTTAATGCTCACATTAGTGTGTTGCATGTAACCATATTTTTAGTGTATTGTGAAAGGAAATTTGAGTTGGAGTTAGTAGTATTCTGCAAGCAAATTAATTAAAAATAGTTTAAATAGTGTTCTGCAAAATTTCAAACGGAACGTGTTTTCCAGCTTTTCATTTTCAAAAACAGTTTTCAGAAATGACAAACCAAACGCGTTTTCAGCAAATTTGAAAACAAAAATGAAAAATACAAAATACAAAACATTTTCGAAAATGAAAATTCAAAATAAAATACAAACAGAACGCCACCTTAACTTTACGAGAGAAGCTCTAAGTCCTATTGTTGGATATGTATATCAATCTTTTCTAAAATAATAAGATCAATTTCAGGCTGCAGTTTAAAATGTATCTTGATATCTTATAAAAAGCCCCCCCCCCCCCCCCCCCCCTCTTTTCTCTCTCAAAAGATCACTAGAAAAATGTAGTAGATCCCGAAGGGCGATGATATGTGAAAAATCTGGCCATATGCAGTATAATATTAATTAAATTTTTAAGGTGGGTTCCTCCCAAAATTTCATTAATAATTAAAGATCTTATCTCAGTTGTATCTGGATATTAATTAATTACATAACAATAACGCCAAACCGTTGCCTTAGACAAACCCACAAAAATGAAACCTAATTATAACAGTACAACTTAAAATTGCAAAATTAAACAAGTACGAAGTGGATAAATAGAAATAGAAGGCGGCGGCGGGAAGTAAAATGTGGAAATTTACCGTGGGCTGAATCGCCACCGACTTTGTTAATGGCCATGGCAATGCCGGTTACGATTCCTATGGCGCCAAAGACGAAAAGCGAGATCGCGAGTGCGATCTCCTTGATTGGTGGCTTGTTGCTAACTGTGTACGAGGATTCCATCATTATGTCCTCATCCGATATCGAGAACGCGTGATCCACGTACGCCATGCTTTCTCTTTCTTTGTTTCGATTTTAAGTAGTCTTTATCCTTCTGTATTTCTTGTATGAAATTTGGGAAAATCGTGTGAATAAGGGATTGGAATCTGGGATGCTATGCGTGGAAGAGAACGACGAGAAGACCTGAGTTTTTGAGTATGGAGGAATAGCATTGCAAAATCCTTTGAGTGACACGTTGAACAAGTTTGGTAGGACTTAACGTTAGATTTTTCATAAGCAAATTAATACAACAGAATTTAATAAAGTGAAAAAACAAAACGTAGTCGACAAAAAATTAAGTTGAATTAAATAATGGACGGTTATATTGTCACCACAAAATTTAATTCTTACACCACATATTTAAGTGATTTTTTTCTTGACTAAAATAGATATAAAAGAAATTACAAAAATATCATTTCATTTTTCTCTCACTATTTTTAAATACACCACAATTTTTCAAATAAATTTATTTTATTTTCTTCTTTATATTTATGGTGACTATATTGCCACCACAAAATTTATGTTTTACACCACAATTTAAAGTATTTTCTTTATTTATAAAAATAGACATAAATAAAATTACATACATATTCTTTTAATATTATCTCACTAAAAATAATTTTTATATACATCACATCTTTCAAATATTCTCTTATCTTCTTTATGTTTATTTTTCTAAATCATCTTGTTCTTCTTGTTATTTTATATTTTTGCTTTTCAATACCAAATTAATTAGAATATATGTTAATACAATAATTTCATATGAGTTTTCAAATAATAACATCATGCAAATATTAACATAAATTAAAGTTTAGGACTTTAGGTTAGTGAAAGATTTTTATTGTTCAAGGTTCCTTATATTTTGATGTCATCCAGGATTTTGGTTATTTATTTATATTTGATTTTTAATTAAATTTTATATTCGATTTTCGAATTTTATGATTTTTCAATTACATATATTTGCGTGTTCATGCTGCATTCCACCTATCATGTTTTCAGTTGCATCTAATATTAAAAAAAAATAGTGATTCCAATTACATCTAGTATTTAAAAAAAAAATGTGTATCAAGTATTTAGAAGCCAACCACCTACTATATTTATATGAAATTGAATATCTTATTGTTTCAATTATCCATCAAACATCAATTAAAAAATGTGTAACATGGAAATTTGAACCTAATTAATTGTAATTAAGGAAACAATGAGTGACAATAATGAGGAAAAATGGGAGAAATATTGGGAATTTGGGATGATGAGTACACCACAATAATTATTATTATTATTATTATTATTATTATTATTATTATTATTATTATTATTTTTAAAGTTTTTATAGGATTAGGAGTATTATTGTAAATTTGTTGTGGTGTATTTATTGAAAATATATTTTAATTGTGGTGTGATTATAATGTGGTGTAGTAAATAAATTTTGTGGTGGTAATATAATTATCATTAAATAATTATTGTAAATATTATATTTTATTAGTGAATGATAATTATACCCTTTTAATCCTAGGTGTGTGTGTGTGTATATATATATATATATATATATATATATATATATATATATATATATAATACAAACAAGTTTATTTGTCTCTTTATTTATTTCTTCATTTTTTTTTCTAATTTATAACACGTTATCAACACGAATTTCTATCAAATTGAGTTAGAATTTTTTTTCTCAAAATCTTAAATATCAAAATATTTGTTATAAGATTACGCGTGCGTTGAAATTAATCTGGTAGCATATAAATTTGTTTTATACAAATTTCAAATTCCAAGTTATTGTCTACGACAATTATTAAATCAATTTGATTTGTTATCTGTCACATCCAAATATTTAATTCAATCCAACCCTAAATAATTTGAATTGAAACATTTGTTAAAAGTTTTTTTTTGTTTGTTTAAAAACATATATTTTTTTTATATTTATTAAGTAAAATGTGTGTTTAAAAATTAGAGAGAAAAAATATGTGTTATTAAAAAGTTATTTGAAAAATTGTGTAAAAAAAAATATGTTTAAAAACATATAGAGGCTAGATCACTACGTTTTGTGCAGTGTTTTGATAAGTTTGACACACATCTTTTACTTTGTGGTCTAAGCGCCTGTTCGGTGGGTGGGAAAAAAAATTGATTTTTTGTTGTTTTTTAGGTAGATAGATGGTTAAAAATTGAAGAGAGAAAATATGTAGGATTAGAAATTGATTTAAGGAATTGTGTAGTTTAAAAACTTGTTTAAAAACCAAAAACACCCCCAAAAAAATCCATTCTCGTTAATATTCAAATCGTGATTATCCAACCTTGATTGTTTTAATCTATACTTTCAAGTTGTGGATGTATACTTTTTAAGTTAACGTTCTTTAACCTTAATTGTTATTGATGTTGATTCTTCTTATCTTTAAATTGATAATTCATTATATTGTTGTTCTTGAAGTAGTACAACAATATATTAATATTTCAGAAGAATATTAATCATAAATTTGTCAATTACAAATTACTAATGTTACTGATTTATTATGATGTTGCTCATAAAGTAGTATAACGGTATATTAATATTAGTATATGACAGAGGAATATTAATTATAGATTTATATATTAAAATTATTTGTTGTTACTTCTGAAGTAGTACATTATAATTCAGATGAATATTATTTGCTTATAAAGAGTATAAATTAAAATTTTCAATATTCCAAAAAAATATAGACTTATTATTCTTGAAGAATATCAATTTTTGAATTATAATTATTTCAGGAGAATAATTCGTTGTTGCTCCTGAATTAACACAATAGATTATTAATATTCCAGAAAAATATACGATTCGTAATATAGTTTTAACTATACTGGTTGTGATAGACATATATCTGGTTTAAAATAATTTATTATCTTGTATCAATATTCCAAAAGTGTATCAATATTCCAAAAGAATATTGATTATTATTATTATTATTATTATTATTATTATTATTGAATAAATTTCGAATCAATATTCCTAAAAATCGAATATTGCGTTGTTGTTACAATTTAATATTCTAGAACATTATTGATTCTATGCTCCTAAAGAAGCATAATTTAAAGTATATTTTAAACGAATACGATGTTTGTGTTCTAAAGAATTAAAACCCACGTTAAATAAATATTCCAGAATAATATTTTATTGTTACTCATGTAGAGCACGAATATTGTTAGCTCAAAGGATAGAACGAATAGTTAATGTCAATATTCGAGAAGAATATTGTAGAATTATGAATATTTTATGACTTATTTACTAAAATATTCCAAAAGAATATTGTATTAATATTCTTGAAAAATAAAATTTAAATCAATATTCCGAAAAGAATATTGTAATATTGTTTGAAAATAAATGTTTCATTTGGATATTTCATTGTGCTCTTGAAGAAGCAAAACTCTATTTACATTGAATATTCAGGTTTAATATGTTTAATATGTTGTTGCTCTCGAAGAAGCACAACAGTTATAAAATAATATTATATTCTCTTGAAGAATATGATATTACAATTTCAAAATTCCAGAAGAATATTGACGCATTGATTTGAATGAGCAATAAAAACGTGCTTTCGAAATAACACATGTTTCGAATAATATATCACTTGAGTTCATCGTTTATCCCTGAAGGAAAACATATAACTAATATCATAACGATATTGATTAGTTCAACTACTTGAATTATACATGATTATATAATATTTATTCATTAAATTATATCTTATATTGAACCAGAATTTTAATTTAATTTTATTATTTGGCATAACCAGTTGGACCATCACTGGATCAATAATGATGCAAAATTAAAATGGATACTCAATGAAAGAATATTCTTCAATTCAATCATATATGATGTTTGTTCTCTTTCATGAAAGTTTTCATTAACTATCACTAGCTAAAATAGGGATTAAATTCCCTATATTTTTGAAAATTAATTAGGATGATAAATGGAGTCTCATCATCCTCTACGTTGACCATCTAAATATTATTTATATAATAGATTTGATACTATACTAGATGATTGCATGATCTTCGCAACTTGAAGTTTGCTAAATCAATGGTCAAAATTTAAATTATAAGCATAATTTTCAGATTAGATAATCAAGAATGTATCTTGATAATGTTAGTGGACATGAATCTCAACATTCTAACAAGTATTAGAGAGACGTTGATAAGTGGTTTAACATTATTACTTGTCAAACGTGAAACGCCTCAAATTAATTTAATTGAGAAGAAAGTACTTTCTTTGTTGTTTAGGGAATTCTATTACGCATCATGTCAACATCATAGTTCTCGACTTCTCGTCATAATTAGCTTATGATTAGAGCATAATTTTTCCATCTAATTTTTTGATAGTGCAATTGATTCACCATAATGCATTGAAATCTCTATATTACTAAAAGATTGAGATTCTGATCAATTAATTTTAATCAAAATCTCAATTGTGAATATAAATTAGTGAGAATAGTTTAACTAGTGGGTTTAAAAATTATTGAAAAGTTGAATTAGTTGGACAGTTACCATAATTCTTGGAAGTGGTTTATGGGTCAAGTTTAAAAGAGGAAATTAAAGGCACCTTGGTATTTTAAGATTGTAATTCAAAAATCAGGCCAAATTTCAATAAATTCAAATCTCAGGTTCTAATTAGGATTTTTATTGTAATTTAATTAATTATCATATCATAAAATATATTCATAAAAAAGTAAATACACGAAATCTACGCAAATAACCGCTGAAAGAAATCCCAAATATCCGGCCTCTATGAAGATGAACTCCACCGCTTCAGTAAGAAGATACATCGCTATTCAACATCAAGATTCATCACGCTCCTTAAATTAAACCTGTACTAAAACCATAACGCCGAAGATCTCGAGGAAAAACATTACAGCGAACCTACACCACGCAATCCAGTATCGTGGCCCAAACTACACTACATACAATCTAATTTTGCCTCCCGAAATTTGAAACCGAAGAGAAAATTTACTGTAAATGGTGAAAATCAAGACATCAGATCAGAATTCATTGTCGAAGAAAGTGAAGGAGGAGGAAGATACCGGTCATGAAAGGAACAGGTAAGATGTCGAATACCTTTGAATTTTTTTGTCGATTGGTACCTTGTTGAAATGATGCACATGTGACCTAGTATTATTGATGTGTATTGAATTGAACCAAGAATTTAATGAACTTCGAAACAAAATGTGATGTGATCCGAAGTAGGAGACCAAAGGAGAAGTCGACCTATCGGCAATGCGACAGTGATCTACGCGAGAAACGGCACAAGTTTCATGTTGGAAGCGAGCCGAGGAGACAAAGGGATCGAGCCGAATCAAAAGGGTTAAGGTTTGGCGACCAAGACCACATTCACGGCCGTAAAACCAGTGTTCACGGCCGTAACTTTGCTATCGCACGGCCGTAACTATCAATTCACGGCCGTAATGGATTATGCATGTTTTATTCAGAAGGGGACTTACGGCCGTAAGCACCAATGTCACGGCCGTAAGTCATAAAAATAGTTTTAGATCCGAGGGTCAATTACGGCCGTAAACAAATATGTTACGGCCGTAAAAATGCCGCGTTATTTTGCAGCTAGGTTTTATTTTGACGCGTTTTTGGACTATAATTAGGTTTTCTTTATCATTGTAAAAAAACAACTTTTGAATTATTGAATGAATGTGAAATTTTCTCTCTCTAAAAGGAGGATTCCTTTTTTCTTGTTCTTGAAGAACAATTCATAGAACTTATCAGATATTTTCGTGAATATTTGTGGCGTTCCAATCAGAAACTTATCAAGGAATTTGGCATCCCTTGTGGCGTCTCGAAAACCTCGGTTCTTCAATCCGCATCGTCAATTTTTGCGTCGTGATTGTTGGGTCCAGGTCCTATCGTCAATCTTATTTTAATTCCCGTCTATTTATTTTGATTCTTGTTAATTTTCTTGTCAGATCTGATTTAGATCTTTCCTAGGGTTTTAGATTATCGTTATTTCCGCGTGTTCGACGAGATTCCCCGACTGGGATCGCGTCATCTGGTATCAGAGCTTGGATCTATTTCAGATTCTTGCGTTTCTTGATTTTCTTGAATTTTTTCGTGTTCTTCGCGTTCTTCGTGTCAGTCATAAATTTTTCCAGTTTGATCCATAAGAGTCAGTCCCAAAAATTCAAAAGTGTTTTTCTTCTTCGTTTTTCGTCGAAATCCAATTCCGTTTTTTTCGCCATATTCGTAGTCAGATTGTCTAACAGTTTAGAAAAAAAAAAAAATTCCATTATTTTTCCTAAATATTCCGAATTTGTTTCTGTGAGGACTAATAATGTCTAGCAGACGGGATTCATCATCTTCATCAGTGGGAGACAACCAGGGAATTTACAAAAGGGAGCCAGCAGCTCTATCAACGAGCCACAACAAACGACCGGAAGGTATGAATAGAGTGAATAAAAATGATGTAGGTGTGATGGAGACGATACATGAGCAGTTTGAGAAGTTGATGACTAGGATGGATAAGCAGGAGGAAACTATTAACAAGTTGCGTAGGGAACAAACTCGTGCGGGTCCTAGGGTTAGGAGGGAAGACCGGAGGGATCATAGGGGGAGACATAATCAAAGGGTTGGTTATGGGTTTGATGATGAAGAGTTTGCGAGTGAAGGAAGTAGTATCCAATCATCTGTGGATAGTGTAAGGAGGAGAAGGGGTAGAGGAGATAGGAATGAAAGGGCAAACAATAGAAGAGATCGTGGTGATCGGGATGAGATAGATGATAATCTAGGTAAAATAAAAATGTCTATTCCACCTTTTCATGGGAGGAGTGATCCGGAGGCTTACCTAGATTGGGAGAAGAAGGTAGAATTGATGTTTGATTGCCATAATTATTCTGAAGGAAAGAAGGTGAAACTAGCGGTTGTTGAGTTCACCGATTATGCCATTAATTGGTGGGATCAGTTGGTGAAGGATCGGAGGAGAAATGGTGAAGAGTCGGTGGATACATGGCGTGAGATGAAAACCATCATGAGGAAGAGGTTTGTCCCAAGCCACTATCATAGGGATATTTATCAAAGGTTGCAGGGGCTCACGCAGGGTTCTAGGAGTGTAGAGGAATATCATAGAGACATGGAGGTAGCCATGATTAGGGCCAATGTGGTGGAGGATCGGGAAGCTACAATGGCTAGATTTTTGAGTGGGCTGAACAGGGATATTGCGAACATTGTTGAGTTACAACATTATGTGGAACTGGAAGACATGGTTCACATGGCAATGAAGGTAGAAAGGCAATTAAGGCGGAAGGGGACATCTAAACAATCACCAGGAATTTATCCTACATCACAACCGAGGAAGGATCACAATGATGAGCACGTCCCGAAGGGAAAGGAGGAACTTCCAACTAAAGGTAAAAATATTTCTGATTCTCAACCTCCTAGGGATAGAAATATTAAGTGCTTTAAGTGTTTGGGGTCGGGCCATATAGCATCACAGTGTCCAAATAAAAAAGTAATGCTTTTGCGTGATAATGGTGAAATCAGTTCTGAGGATGAATTTAAGGGAATGCCTAAGCTAGTGGATATTGGGGCTAGTAGTAGCGATGAAGAGGGGTTAACCTATGCGGTGAAAGGGTCCCTTGTGAATAGACGTGTCCTAAGTTCTCGAACTAAGATGGTTGAGATTGATGAACAGCGGGATAATCTTTTCCACACTCGGTGTTTGGTAGGGAAAAAGGTTTGTGGGATGGTAATTGACGGGGGGAGTTGTACTAATGTGGTTAGTACATTATTGGTGGAGAAGTTAGGATTGCCTAAAGTGAAACACCCCAACCCCTATAAATTACAGTGGTTAACCGAGTCGGGAGAACTTAAGGTGAACAAGCAGGTTAATATTAAATTCACCATTGGGGGTTATAGAGATGAGGTTGTGTGTGATGTGGTCCCTATGAATGTTGGGCATATTTTATTGGGAAGACCATGGCAACATGATAGGAGAGTGGTGCATGACGGGTTCAAAAATCAATATTCTTTCGTGAAGGGAGGAAAAAGGATCACTCTTGCTCCGCTAACACCTAAAGAGGTCCAAGAGGATCAATTGAAAATAAAAAGCGAGTTTGAGGAAAAAAATAAGAGTGTTGAGGCCACGACCTCAGAAAAAGGAGAGGGTGTGAAAATTGAAAACAAGAGAGTTGAGGCCACGACCTCAGAAAAAGGTGAGCTTGAGAGTACAAAGAAAAAGAAAAGAGAATCCACCACAAAAATGAGCTTATTTGCATTCGCTAACACATCCCTCCCTAGTTTGGCTAATTCTGTTTTGCAGGTACTACAATCAAATTACAAAGCTAAGGCCAACAGGAAAATTAATTGCCGGACAGGACAACCCCAAAGGATGATGTATAGCACCAAACAGGAACAGGTCCCTCGAACCAACGAAAGAAAGAGTTACATAAAGGAGATGCCATATACGGATTCGAGGTCGAATCCTTTCCAAGAAAGGGGGGATGATGTGATCCGAAGTAGGAGACCAAAGGAGAAGTCGACCTATCGGCAATGCGACAGTGATCTACGCGAGAAACGGCACAAGTTTCATGTTGGAAGCGAGCCGAGGAGACAAAGGGATCGAGCCGAATCAAAAGGGTTAAGGTTTGGCGACCAAGACCACATTCACGGCCGTAAAACCAGTGTTCACGGCCGTAACTTTGCTATCGCACGGCCGTAACTATCAATTCACGGCCGTAATGGATTATGCATGTTTTATTCAGAAGGGGACTTACGGCCGTAAGCACCAATGTCACGGCCGTAAGTCATAAAAATAGTTTTAGATCCGAGGGTCAATTACGGCCGTAAACAAATATGTTACGGCCGTAAAAATGCCGCGTTATTTTGCAGCTAGGTTTTATTTTGACGCGTTTTTGGACTATAATTAGGTTTTCTTTATCATTGTAAAAAAACAACTTTTGAATTATTGAATGAATGTGAGATTTTCTCTCTCTAAAAGGAGGATTCCTTTTTTCTTGTTCTTGAAGAACAATTCATAGAACTTATCAGATATTTTCGTGAATATTTGTGGCGTTCCAATCAGAAACTTATCAAGGAATTTGGCATCCCTTGTGGCGTCTCGAAAACCTCGGTTCTTCAATCCGCATCGTCAATTTTTGCGTCGTGATTGTTGGGTCCAGGTCCTATCGTCAATCTTATTTTAATTCCCGTCTATTTATTTTGATTCTTGTTAATTTTCTTGTCAGATCTGATTTAGATCTTTCCTAGGGTTTTAGATTATCGTTATTTCCGCGTGTTCGACGAGATTCCCCGACTGGGATCGCGTCAAAATGTGAATCCCCTTATTCGTCTTCTTGATTTGAGGTCGTCTAAAGTTATTCGCAATTCAGAACATTTTGTGACCTGATTATGTTGATAACTAGTGCAATTATCATATGTGACCTGGCTTTATTGATGACTATTGCACTATCATTTTGTGACCTTACATATGTATTGTGAGTTTAACACATTTGTGACCTTAGTAACACGAATTAGTTGGTTATAAGTGGATGTGATGCTCAACAAAACGAGATGGTAGTCGAATGTTATATGTTTAACGGAGATCTGCGAGTAATTGATTGAATTATATGGATCTTATTTTTCTCCCCTTACATGCTTGTTATGGCTTTCATTTTTCTGATTTTTATCTTTGGATGAATTTGTTTTCCACCAAATATACCCCTTTGGCCTTCAATTTATTGACTGGGAAATTACTATTTCCTGGTGGTATTAAACGTTTTCTATTTATCCCTCATTCCTAGCATCTTTGCCCTACTTTTGTCTTATATATAAATCCAAAATTAAAGATTATAATGTGTTTCATCATGTGTGATTATAACAGGTATACATATGTAATGTGACCTTAAAACATTTGTAACCTTACATATGTATTATGACCTTAAATAATTTGTAACCTAGTCTTGATGATGATTAGTGCATTGATCATTTGTGACTTGGTTTTACTGATAATTAGTGCACTGATCATTTGTGACATTATATATGTATTGTGATTACACTCTTTTTGTGACTTTTAAACATCTATCCATGTTACATTGAAACCATTTAAATCATATTAATGTGGATTCTGACTCTGTTTTTGTCAATGTGCCTTCTGGCTAAACATATCCCTTCAGACCTTATATATGGATCGTGACTCACTTGAACCTGTGACCTTGAGTACTGTTGCAAAATGAGATGAAGTCCATGCCATGCATTTTAATGCTACAATTGCAAGGGTGAACATAGCTGCAACTCTTTACAAGCATTGACAAGTTAAAAAGAACACGGGACAAACGAGACAGAGGGTTGACGTCGTTGTGATGGAGACGCCTAAATTTTTGTGCAATCACTACTCAGAATATTGTATATTTCCTTTTTTATTTAATAAAAGCTGTATTTGGGAATTAAATTGATTTTGTGAAATACATATTTTTTTCATTTATGTATACTCTGCATTTTTTCTGTAATTTTGTCTCAGGAGTTTATTCTTCAAGCTTTTTGATATAACCGTTTGTTGAGTATTTCACGTGTCATTTAATCTAGGGGTAGAACCATTTGATGAGTTGTTTTTATTCAGGTCACATGTTATATTACGCAGACACATGTTCATGAATGTCACCTCATACACATTACATTCTACATAAACATACAGGTTTTCAGGCATGTTCAACTTCCCAGGTCATATACTATATTCATTGGTAGACCTTGGGGCACTGATGAGACATCACATGTTTAGGTCACATGGTAAAACCCATGTCACATGTTAAACTATCCAGGTAACATGTTAAAATATCAAGGTCACATGTTGAATTATTCAGGTCACATGTTAACATCAGTCACCTAATTCAGGTCATCTTTTCATATCAACAGACTACACTTTTTTCCAACCATTTGGTACTGATAACCTTGGAAAACTGATCTGTGGGATATTGATACGTGACAAAACTATGTGATCATTCCAAATGGGGTATATTATGGAAGGTAACATACACTTAATTTTTTAAAAATATACAGTTACAAGAGCTTTTCAATTGTTAAATATACCTCCAGGTCACAAATTTAATCAGACCACAAATACAACATTCAGTAAAGGAGTTCAATTGCATCAGTAACATGAATTACATATCATTTCACTTAAAATTAAACAAGGTCAAAAGTTTACTTGAATTTCTGAAAAGAGACACCAGATACAATTTTCAATGTTTACAAATACAATACAAACAGGAATACCCACAAGACATTTCATTGACATTTAACGCATTCATTATAGGAATCCAATCATGGCAAGTCACAAAATCTGGCTTTACATCGGCAAATTTGACTTCACAATGTTTGACCACAGGTCGCCAGGTCCCAATGTCACAAACTACAAAAGAGCACAAGGTCATATTAATTACGGAAATAGAAAACTGGATTCAGTTTTTCGATAGCTAGAAATACATAAAGGTCACAAACGATAATACAAATAATACAGTTAGATCACAATAGCATAGAGAACAGATTACCTTATGTGACCTCAATGTTTTAAGGAAATGTCTACTGGGCAATAAAAATTGCTTTACCTGATGAACAGAGGTTAAAATGTTGATTCATTATCTGTGCTCTCTTGGTTGATGTATACGTGAATTTAAAAGTGCATAACGACGCCATGTGACCTCGCTTCCATTCATTCCATACTGTGCCCATATTCTTATATTCATATCCGCTATTTATGATAATATAAATCTGACGCCATAACATTCAACACACATTCCTATCATACAACACAAGCAATTCGTGCCATTATGTAAACTAGAAGCACTACAAAGTATGCGAACTACTTAAACTCAAATTCCATATCAAAAAGGAAGTTTAACTTATGTTCCCTCAAATAAAGGAACGGATTCTATACAACAACGGCTTACCCCAGGTCGATGTCGTCGTCTCAATGAATGATTCCTAATTTACAAATCTCTTTGTCACTAATCTTATTGAACTCGATGCTAAATACAATTGTGACCTCGTCTTCACTTTCTTCTCCTTATCTGCATGTCCTGCTCCAGGGCATCAATGAGGTTCTGGTATTACCAATTAGAATAACCTGTCATTGCTGAAACGTTGCTTTGAGAATTCCAATAATTATGGAAAGATTATTTTTTAATTGTCGCCGTGATATTTGAGATACATTTTTCCTTAATTTCCGTTACAATATATATATATATACACACCTAATAATTGAATGATTTTAGGTTCTACCTTATTCTTGATATGTGAATCAATAACTACCTGAATAACGTATTTTTCCCATTTTAAAATGAGAAATTACAATCCAACTGCACATATCCTGACACACGAACCTCATTTCCACTCTAACCTATTTCGCCTCTTCCCCTCTATTTACAATTTTCCTCACTTCCACAAGACCACAACGAAGATAGATGCCATCGTTCCTCTTACAATGGTGGAGGAGGAGAAGGGGCTGAAGGAAAGTTCACCGTTTTGGAGAGCCCACCATACAACGACGTACGATCGCCCACTTGCTGCTTTCCAAGGAATTACCACTGCTGCCGCCAACAATAACAAGTCTTGCCGGTTGAATAAGCTCGTGGTGGACCAGCCCTCCAAGCTCATCTCTTATGGGGCTCACCGTTTCTTTGCCTCCATTTTTCTCAAACGCCTCCCACCTCCTCCCCAACCACCAGGTTTATATTCCAGTGTAATTTTTTTTCCAGAAAATGTTTTTTTTTTTTTGGGTCTTGTGTTTTTGGTATATTAGTTACTTTTTATTCAGATTTTTACTCTTGGTTAGGTGGTGAATTGCTATACTTTGAGAGAGATTAATTTGGTGAATGATTTTATTTATTTGAGCCGCTTTGCCAAAAAATATGTTTCTAGGCGTATGTATGTATTTGATCTTGTTTGTTGTTCGTTTATTTATATTGGGGCGGACTTTTGTTTGTTAGTTTGAGGTTACGTTTGTTAGTTTGAGGTTAAGACAAAAACTATTAGATTTCATCATATTTAGGGCTCAGTGCTTTAGGCCATCTCCAACCCAGAATCATTAAATTAAATTTTACACTAAATTCTTACTTTTACATTAAATTTGAATTATAGTTACACTATTTCAGTTTTTCTACTCCAACCCAGAAACACTAAATCTTACACCAAATGTACACTATTCATTATTTTTTTTAAAAAATAAAAAAATAAAATTTCATTAAATTTAATTATTTTGATAATTAAATATAAAAAGCATATTTATATTTTAATAATTAATATTTTATAAAATTAATTTATTTAAATTTTAATTATTTTGAACACTTAAAAAATAATGTGTCGTAAAAAAATTGAAATTCAACTTTTTATTGGCTGAAAATTCGAAAAACAAACATGAACAATTTAAAACCAGGATATGAAATATGTAGTAATGACACAACTCGAAATAACATAGAAAATTTAGTTTTAGGAGTTGCTATATTCCTCCTACAAGTGCTCGATCAACGCATTTCTTAGCACAATGTGTGCTTCCTTGTCCTTAATCTTTCGATGTCGAGCAAGAAACTCTTGAAAGCGTTGATTCTCGTCTACGGAGACCTTAACTGTTGGACTCGGCGCTTCCACATATGCAACAATTGGTGCACTGAGCCACTATCATGTTATGCATGATAATGCATGTTGTCATTATGTCATGCAACACATTTTTCTTCCAAGATTGAGCCGGTCCGCTGACAATTTGAAACCTTGATTGAAACACCCCAAATGCACGTTCAACGTCATTTCTACAACTTTCTTGCCTCATTGCAAAATATTTTTTCTTCGGAGTTTGAGGATCATGGATCGTCTGTACAAGTGTTGACCACTTGAGTATATTCCATTGGCTAGATAGTATCCCATTGTGTACTGTTTTCCCTGTATAACATAATTTGTCGGTGGAGCTATGCCATCTGCCAAGTTGGAAAATAGGTGAGACAACTTCAACACATTTATATTGTTGTTTGACCCTGACAATCTAAAGTGAGCATGTCATATTCAAATATCATAATTGTAGGAGACCCACTATGACCTGTATATTTTCCAGCCCATGCAGTGCAACAATTCTTCCACTTCCAATTCATACAATCAAGGCTGCCTAACATACTTGGAAAGCCACATTACTGCCCAATGTACAATAATCTCGCAATGTCTTAGGCATTTGGTGCTCGCAGGTAACATGGTTAAAATCCCTCCATGACAGCTCGACAAAACTGTTGCAAACTCTCTGTTGCCGTTGACTCACCTAGTTTCACGTATTCGTCAATGGCGTCTGCTGCAATACCATATGCTAACATCCTCATTGTAGTTGTGATTCTCTGGATAGGAGAAAGACCTAGCCTTCCAAGGCCGTTACGTTTTTGCACAAAATGCTCATCATGACTTTGCACCTCTTGAATTATACACATGAATAGATTTTGGGACATGAGATAGCGTCGAAGAAACTTTCATTCATTGAATTGTGGATTTACAGAGAATTAATCGTTCCACAAGCGTTGATATGCCGCTTCGCGATCGTGTTCGATCACAACACGACCGACGATTGAACCTCTACGAGGTTAATCATCCATTCAGTTCTCAAGTACACGAGCCCAACGACGGATGTTGTTTTGTAGAATGCGAAGCACAATCTCCTCGCGCTCATCAATCTTGTTGATATGTTCAACAAGATCTTCATCACTGTCGTGGTCGGGCATGGTAGATGAGGACGCTTTGAAATTGAAATTCATATTTCTTAAATGTTTGATTTAAACTTGGTGTTTAGATAAGTTACATTGGCCTCTTTATATTGTGATTTTTTGATACTTGGTTTACGTAAAATATATGTATGCTTTTTCTGAAACTTTGCACAGAATAATACGCATTTTTTAAAACTTTGCAGAGAGTAATATGCTTTTTTGAAATTTTGCAGAGAATAATACGCCTTTTTTGCCACTTGGTTTTTGAATAATATATGCTTCTTGTTAAACTTTTCGGAGCAAATATATGCTTTTTGACACTTGTGAAACTTTGCAGAGAATATTTTGATTTTTGGACACTTGGTTTTCGAATAAAATGCTTTTGTGAAACTTTTAAAAGAAAATATATGTTTTTTTGCCACTTGATTTTTGAATAATCTGTTTTTTGTTAAACTTTTCAGAGAAAATATATGCATTTTGAAAATTTGTGTGATTCTTAGCTAGAGAATCTTATTTTTTTGACACTTTGTATCATTGTCTTGCAAGGAATTAAAACGTTCTTGATTGTAAAAAAGGTAATACTTTTTTGATGATTCGTAGCACTGCAAAAGAATTATATCAATTATCAAAAATTGTGTCATTTTTTTTTTCTATAAATGGTGGTAACCCATTTTGAACTCGTAAATCAAAATTTGGAGAATCAAAAATTGTTTTTGCAATTAAACATTAGTTCAAGCAAAAGATCAGCTTACTATATAGTTGATCAGGACATACACTTAACTCCTGTATACTTGGATATATCTCAGGATCCCATAATTGGTATTTGACAGAAAGGTTCGAAGCTATAGCAAAGAGTTTTCGAGGCCTACAACAGCACTAAATCTACCCACATGAATCCTTGACTAGAACGATCTATCTCAACGTGTATGGGTGAAATTATCAAGGCCGTCTCAAAATTGCGAGGTTGTTTACGTCAAATGGAAAATTTGCATCCAAGTAGCGCATTAGAGCAAGACATTGTAAGCATTCATATGTAATGTACATCGTTATTTTTGTTTCACATTTTACTGATAAACAATCTTGTAACATGTCATGTAGATGGACAAAGCCAAAATGTTGTACGCACAAGACCCTGCTGACAAGGGCATTTTCAAATTTGATCATTTGTGGCCACTACTGAAGGACATTGAGAAATTCTCCCCAATGCCAATGTGTCACGCCATGATTTTCAAACCTCCTAAAATGCATTTGGATCTTTTGAACAAGACTACTCACTTGCTAGCTCTCCCACGTCCCTTGGAATTTCATCCTTTTCTTTGAACATGGAGGATCTTGTTGTTGGGGGTACCTCCTCTGAACGGTCAATGGGTTTTAAAAAGGCCAAAAAATAAATAAATAAAGACGAGGCCAGAAAAGAACTTGATGAGATCAAGACTGAACACAAAGAACTCACGGAATTGGTAAAAAAAGGAGCAGCTGACAGACAACTTTTATTAGTTGAAGATGTATAAGGAGGATAACACGATTTTATTGACAAACTTGGATTCAATAGCAGATCCGATGATGTGTGAGTTCATAAGGGATGAACAACAACGGATCATTCGAAAAAGGACCCAACAACTGCATGAAAGTCAATCCAACTTAAGCTCGTTCAGTCCACAGTTAGATGGTCTAGGTGGCTTCGGAGCAAATTTACCTGATTATTGAGAATGACTCAGCATGTCGTAAAATGATTGTTTTATTGTTTCTGTTGGGTTCTAATTTAAATTCTGTGTCGTCCAGTTATTAGAAGATTTTCCTCATCTTTGTAATGCAAGTGTTTGTCACGTCCGTTCATCAAACTTTAATATTTAATATTTTATTGTTAAAATTTTCTATTTGTTACTACTTCATTAAAAATATAATCGTTAACTAAGTTTGAATAAAAAAATAAATAAAACACTACAATTTACTTCCCTAGATAAATTTATGGACAATCTCAAATTTACATGACTTTTTTAAAACAAACTAAACAAAAGTATATGGACCAAAATGGAAAAGAAAAAAAAATGAAATAAGGACAAAAATTCAAAAACAAAAGTTAAGGAATCAAAAAAAAAAATAAAAAAAAAAATAAAAACTAAAAAATTAAAAATTAAAAAAATTTTAAAAAAGGTAAAAGCAGCTTACCTCTTCAACAGTAAACTGCACAGTGCAGCGCCAAATCTGGCATTGCAGTGTAGCGGAGCACCGTTTTGCCTCCGCTAGAGAAGGGTGCAACACGCCATTTTGCCGCTGCATTGGAGATGGTCTTATTAGGGAACTAAAGAAGTTCTAATGTAGGTTTGTAGTTTTAGAAATGTAGGTTAAAATGATTTCATCTTAACTATACCAGCACACAGTTCTCTCTATCCATTTATCACTTCTCAAGTGATTCATCTTGCACTAAGAAAGACAGAAATGATAGCTCCAGGAAAATGCTTTCTCGTCTCTGGCCCTCGTGGGGTGGGCAAACCAACTTTCACTACAACAAAGTTAGCCTTTTACGATGTGCATTACACGCCATAAAATCTTACGACATGCATGCATGCCGTAAAATAGTTTTTACGGCGTACATCACTGCATGTCGAAAGTTACGGCGTGCAGAGATGCATGCCGTATATGTTTACGGCATGACTATATTTCACGGCGTGCGATTCTGCAAGCCGTAAATTAGAATTTTATGTTTTTTAAAAAAATCTGTAAATTATAATTCAAAAAATATATAATAATAAACAAAATTATACACATTAATTCATATATAATCAATAAACATGATTTCAATAAACAAACAATATCTTAGTAAGATTCAATACAATATACAAAAATTTAGATCTCACATGACCTACTCAAAAATTTAGATAGGAATGTCAAAAGTGTATAGACAAATACTTCAAAAAAAACTTAAAATGTCATAAAAAAGTATCCATATCGAAGTTTCTTCTTTGACCAATAGTGCCATGCCAAAAATAATCAACTTCCTGCACATCACATAAATAATAAAATTATAATTAATAAATTTATAATTATCATATCAAAAGTATATCAAAAAGTGAAGCATACTTTTTTTGTGATTTCAACTAATCCACTTCAATGTACCTAATTGGCCATGCAATTATACTTCCTAATGCATCTTCAAGAAGAAAAAGCTCAGGTGTAGGATGATATAAACTTACATTATCAATCACTTTAATAACCCAGACTTTCCAATATTTATTACCAAGGGGTACATGATGCACTAGATCATTTGGATTTGTTGATGCGATTTCACCTTTTGCAACAACACCACATTTCCCAAACCAAGATAATAATTTGCATTTCTTAGTTTGAAGGCTATCTAAACCATTCAAACTTTTGTCTCTAGGCTGTAAAATTAATATCAAATTGTAAGATTGGTTATTTTGAATATAGAAAATTCTATGTAATATAAGATAACATTCGCTAATTATAGTTTTTCACATAAGGCTATCTTCTTGTATTGCACTTTGTCCCTTCATTTGAAACAAAGCTTTTAATTTTTTAATTTTGTCTCTCAAATCTTGGAGTTGAGATTGCACATTATGATTATGCACCAAAGCATTCAACTTTGAAGGAGTCGCACCAAAACCAAGACCTCTTACACGTCCCCTACGTTCTGGACCAAGTACTTTTGCAACACCATCATCTTTTAGAGAGTGTTTGCTTGGAGAGTTCACCATTTGTGAACATACTTTTATTTTTGCTGGTATTAGGAAATAAATTAATTCATTAAACTTAAATAAATATAAACTTTGAATATCCCAAAAAATACCATAGTCAACACTTAACAGTGTTTCTTCAGCTAATTCAATAATTAGTTCACCATTTTTTCGTGTGTCCTCGAATGTACACATCATCTCCCATAATGGAATCAGGGTCTTCACTTTCAACATGCTGCAATTTCTTACACATTTTATATATGCGATATTTGTAGATGTGATTTTTCAAACAAATTTAACATTTTTTTTACCAATTCGGCTTCTAAGCGAGCAGAGCCCTTTCTACTCATTGTATGCATTATGGTTTGACTAGCCCTCATCTTTTTGAATATTTCACTCTTGTCCTGAAAAATCAATAAATGCTCACGTCAATAACAAGTTATGACTATTCACAAAGAACATTTAAACTCTCAAATGTACGCATTAAAAAAAGAAGTGTAGACACATTAAGTACACTTCTTTGGTTTCTTATGGCAAACAAACCAACTGAATATTAAAATTATCATTTTTCTATTATAAATTTTACAAAAATTTCGACAGAATCTCCCATACAAATTTGATTTAGCAAACCTGTAGAGAGATATTACAATATCATAAACAATCAACACTTAATCACAATGATTCAAAACATCAACCATAACTCAATCAAAACTCAATGTCATCAACTACTCCAAAAACAATCTCCAACTCCTCAAGTAACAAATTCAAATCCGAACTATAGAATTTAAATCAACATGTAATCCAATAATTGAATGAACAGATGAATAAATAAATAACCAATGGAAAACTACATAAATAGTCCAACAATAGTGCTTCAGCTAACTAAGTCATATTCAACATATTAAAGAATTTGTTGTTTTTGAGTTAAGCAATAGACGCTTACCTTGTATGGTTGAGAATTACGTTCTTTGACAAATGCTTGCCATTCTTCCATTGAGCTAACATTGTCGAGCTTGAGGAGACCTATAGCTCTTGTTATGCCATTTGTCATTCCTAAGTTATTCATTGCTTTAAGAACATTAAATCTATGATCTCCCTAATGCTTTCCCATTTTTTGCATTATGTACTTTCTATGAAAATTATTAACGTCAAACTTTTGTTGCGTCAAAATATACAGCATTAATAGTAATTTAACTTAAATTATATATGTGAATTGAAGTTATTATCACCTGTACATGCTCCCATATGTCATCAAGAAAAATTTCGTTGATATCTTTCTAACTTTTCCATGTAATTGATATAAGTTCTCTTGCAGTTGTTCTAAGAAAAGATGACAACTTATTTGAACATTTACAAATTGGCTGACCTCCTTCATTAAACTCTATAGTTAACTTTGCACATTTACCCCTATTGAGACAATTCACTTTCGCTCGACCTCTTCCCTTATTTCCCTTTTCATGATTGCTAGCTAGGAGTTCTACTTCATGTTGCAAATAATTTTCTTGTCTATCTGGAACAGAATTAGAACCTCCTTCTGATATTCTTATACCTTCATTTCCTTCTCTTGTAGCAGCAGCAATTGAAGCTTTTTAGCTTGTTTCGATTTCTTACCTCCTTGATTAGATGACTGTATTAAACAAATAAGATAAAATGCATTTACTCAAATTTAAAACAAGAACAAAAAGAACCATACATACATACGTACGTACAAGTTGAGAACTTACTTTACCAGGATATGTCATCTTATGGCTACTTATATGAACATCAGCATTCACAGAACTCAACTTTCATCATTTGCATCTATAAATAAAGGAAGACAAATTGGAATTAGAGATATTAGCATCTACGTAATGTCACATAAATTTAAAATTAAATTAAGTAATAAAGAATCTTAAAGATATACAATTACCATTGTAATGCCCCGAAAAATTATGACGTCCTTATTTACTCATTATTACGTAATAAATATATTTTAAGGTTTTTATTTAAAATTAGGAAAGGAAATAAAACCTATGTTAGAAATAAAAATGGTGATTTAACGTCTATCTTTAGGAAGTACGTTTGACTTCTTCCGAACTTGGATAAGTGCATATCTTATATGTACGGATAAGTACTCATAGTGAACTTCTCTGAAATCCATTTGTCGTTTCGACCAATGTACAATTCTCAGCAATTTTTCAAAGATGGCTGTTCCACCGCACAAATCGAAAAGGCAGTTTCGATGGGCTATCTTTGGAACGCTATAACTTCTTCTCCTGTTATCCAATTTTCACGTGGAAAATTTTATATGAAAGTACTATATAAGTACTTTGAAATGATACCAAAAACTCTCAATTTGAATTTTGGTTGCTATCCCGAAACTATGCTTAAAAACAGCTACTTAAAAGAAGGAAATTGGAAGAAACCAGAGTTGGCGTCTAGGCTGCCACTGTGGCTTTTTATAGCCTTAAAGACTCACCTTATGCCTTTAGTCCAGCTCTTGCTTGCATGATAAATGATTGACACCTCCTACTTGGCAATTAGCAATCCTTAAGGGTGAAGTAAGGTTTTAATTAAATACAACCGCGACTTCCTTCCTTCCCCTATAAATACTTGAGTTTTTGAAATTATAAAACATAACTTCAGGTAATCAGCATCCAAAAACTCTCTCTCTTTTTATACATCAATTCTTGAATTCTTGCCAAAACTATGTTTAAATCCGTTTTAAATCATTCTTTTGATCCCCAAACTTGTTTTTCAAAAATATATATCAAAATATGTTGGTTAGGGATCAACAGAATCAAAGAAATCAAAACCCTGTATCTGAAACTACACTTGGTGTCGACACCTGGTGATGTGGTGTCTACACCAAACGAAGAACGATGAACATGGTGTCGACACCCATGTAGACACCCTCTCTATTCAGTTCTATTCATGATATAAGTTATTTTATGAATCTCAGGTTGATAGATATTACATAATCATCAAAACAGTGAGTATTCGATACACCCTTTTACATGTTTCATTATGTGCAAGTCTGATATGTGATAAAATGCTTTTGATGCATATGGATGATGATATTGATTGTGATATGATTCACAAAAAGAGCATTTTCAAGTAATGATTATAGATTTGAACTCTAGCCCCCTTGGTAATCAAATGTTTATTGTTTGGATATCGATGTTGATGATGTCGGGAGCACCTCGTGACTTCGAAGGTGTGAGGAACGACATGGTGGTCTAATATCCCTATTGGAGTCGAACATGGTGAAAGATGACGAGGATGTAGAAGCCCTAAAGGATATGGAATCCTGAGTAACATGTTTATGATTATGGCCATTTATCGATATCCGGGTTGTGTATATATTAAGCGCTTTGGGGTAGAGGAGATAATCTATAATCGGGCCCTGAAATCAAAAAGCTTTGAAAATACTTGCTTGTGTTTCGAATTACTCATTGAATTATCAATTTATGTTTTTCATGTTTTCAACTTGTAGATGCTGCATTACGACAGCTTTGAAGTAATCTCTCGGGAATGGATTGAGTCACCTGATGGGCAATATTATATGTATGTAACTGAAATCCATACGTGGCAAGCGTACCGCGACTTTCCTGCTTTAACTCATTTTCTACGTTCCCACTTTTATGTTGACTTTCATGATATCGAAACTATGGAGTATATATACTCCGACGATTTTCTCGGAGAGGAAATCGAATAATGTAGTTAGTGTTTAGTTTTTTTGTTAAAATAAGGAAGAGAAGTTTTGAGTTGTCCTTATAATCTTTTCCCTAAACTCGGAGGTACTATGTTTTTTTAACTTATCTATATAGTACATTTTATGTTCTTTCTAATTGTCGTTTCAATGTAAAAATGAGGAACCGTTTATTACGTGTCGATACCAAAACCCTAGATCTCAACACCAAAACTATTTTATCTCAGAAATAGTGTTGGTGTCGACACCCTCTGTATTGGTGTCGACACCAACCTGTAAGGCAGCCTCAGTCATTTTTGTGTCGACATGTAAGTCGACACCTGAGGTTCTAAGAGTCAAAATTTTAATTTTATTTAAACTTTTAACTTAATATTCTTTATAAAATGATGGGTTTTGGGGTCGCCACAACCATATTCAATATCAATGCCCTTACAATCATGTCTTACATAACCTTCATCTTCAACAGTCATATCAAGTCATAATACTTCTAATGTGGTTGGAGTATAAGCATCCTCATCAAAATTTTCTAACTCATAAAATCCTCTGGGAGGTGCCTTTAATACAATATATCAATTAGATGTATCGCATTCTCTAGAATAAAAAACTTGTTTTGCTTGTGATGCTAAAATAAATGGATCTCTTTCAAATTGATGTTATCCTCTATGAAGATTTACCAACATAAATCCTTCTTCAATCTTGACTCCACTATCTATATTTTCCCGATCACAATGAAACACATGAACATTAAAACCATGATAGTCTAGTAAAGTTATGTCTCTTATCACCCCATAATCAGAAATTTTACCAACTACATGACATGTATCCTTCACACTAGATCGAAAAACAGTTTGTGCTTCAATGGAAACACCACTATTTTGTGTACTTCTGCTAACATCGGTTGTATGAAATCGATGCCCATTAATAATATAACCCGTGACATCACATCACATCTAGGCCGACGTGAAAGCCATTGTAATGTACTTGACATGTTACAGCTGTCTTGTTTGCCTTTTTCAGCAAACCAAGAAGTAAAAGTCTCTTTATGTCTCATTTGCAATAAAGTTTCATTTATGGAAATATGACTATCTGAATTCTTAATCTCCTCCTTATGCATCCTAAATGAAAATAAATAAACAAAAATAAGATAAGTTTATGAGTAAATATTAATCATTATTAAATAAATTAACCAACTCTATTACATTATATATGGTTCAACTGCATCGCTGTTAAACAACACATATCGATGAGTAACCTCAAGCATTTCTTGACTCAAAGTTTTTGACTTTCCTTTCGAAATTGTACGTCCATCAATAATTGTTTCGTTCTAGAAATCCTCATTTCGAGTATGTCGAACACCA
This sequence comes from Ligustrum vulgare, assembly GCA_963555705.1. Lineage (NCBI taxonomy): Eukaryota > Viridiplantae > Streptophyta > Magnoliopsida > Lamiales > Oleaceae > Ligustrum > Ligustrum vulgare. Next base: position 15,452,138 of record OY743185.1, read on the forward strand.
ACTTCAGCAGCTTGTTTCATATAACCACTACAAAAATGCATACATTCATCAGTTAAATAACGCTTTGCTATACAGCCCTCGGATCTTTAACAATTTCTAACATATCCTTTAAGTGTCTTCATAAACCTAATTCACAACATAATATGTATGATATACATAAACAATTAGGAGAAGAAATGTTGAATAAATACATACAAAGTGTAAAAGTAAGTTACCTCTCAAATGGGTACATCCAACGATACTGTACAGGTCCACCAATACGGACTTCAAGCCCAAGGTGGATGCTTAAATGAATCATTATGTTTAAAAAAGATGGGGGAAAATACCTTTCTAGCATACACAAAGTCACCGCAACATCCTCCTCAAGCTTTTCTAATTTATTTTATCGACGACTCTTTAAAATATTTCATTGAAAAATGCACATAGTCGAAAAATCACATTTCTTGGTCATGTAAGTAAAAGTCCTCTTAATATAACTGATAACAACTGTTTTATGAGCACATGGAAATCATGATACTTCAAGTTTAAAATCTTATTATCTGCTAATGAGATGCATTTTGAAATGCTGGAGCTATAACCATCAGGTAATCTTAAATCAAATGGCCTCTTACAAAATAACTCTTTCTCCTTTTTGGATAACATGTAAGATGTTGCGGGTAGGTAATATGTATTTCCTTTCAATTCTGGATGAAGATCCTTTCTAATACCCATATTGAGCAAATCCTTACGAGAATTGAGCCCATCTTTTGATTTTTCCTTCACATTCAAAATAGTGCCAAGAATGCTCTCACAAACATTCTTCTCAATGTGCATTACATCCAAATTATGACGCAAAAGTAGTGTTTGTAAAATAATACTATAAAATTAGAAAAAATTTAAGAAAATAAATAACTAATGTAAAATATCTTGAAGTCTAATCTCCCAGTATGGTAGCTCAAAGAATGTTGATTTTTTTTCCATGGCCAATCAGAATCTGATTTTTTCTTCTTTCTTTTTTACCTACTTTCCCCCAATTATTGTCAACATTCTTGATTGTCTGCATCACTTCTCGACCGGTTAATATTTGAGGACTAGGCATATGTTCCTTGTTCCCATCAAACCAAGCTTCTTTCGATCGATAAGGATGATTATATGCAAAAAAATCTTCTGTGACCCATGTACGCAAACTTTCGACTAAGTTTCAACCATTTTGCACATGTGGATAGACCGCATACTGGACAAACTGCTTCACCTTTTGTAGGATATCCTGATAATTTTTCATAAGCTGGAAAATCATTAATTGTCCACATCAGTACAGCCTTCAAATTGAATTCAGACTTTGTAAATCCATCGTATACTTCAACACCAATATTCCACATTACTTTTAAGTCTTCAATAAGTGGTTGTAAATACACATCTCTATCATTCCCTGGTTGTTTTGGACATGGAATTAACAAAGTCAACAAAAAATTTTCCTTGGACATGCATATCCAAGGAGGGAGATTATATATAACTAGTATCATAGGCCAACAACTATACCTAGAACTTAGGTCACCAAATGAATTAAACCCGTCGATGAAAGACCAAGCCTAAGATTGTGTGGTGCTAATGCAAAACAAGTCCACTTTTGATAAATTCTCTCCCAAGCTAATGAATCAACTGGATGACGCATTTTTCCATCTTGACTTTAGTGATTTAAGTGCCATATTAGTTGTTCTGCCTTATCAAGTGACCTAAACATTCTTCTAAATCGTGGTATAATCGGAAAATATCGCAAAACCTTTGAAGGTATCCCCTTTTGAATTTTTTGTTTGTTTGTTTCATTAAATCTCCATCTTGAAGATGCACATTTTGGATATGTCTCCAAATCCTCTAGATCATTCCTAAATAAACAACAATCATTAACGCATGCATGTATCTTCTCGTACCCAAGATCAAAAGTGTTCAATAACTTTTTCATTGAATTACAAGAATCAGGAAGGGAGTTCCCATCCGGTAGAATGTCTCTGATAATATCAAGAAGTTCATTGAAACGGTTGTCAGATATACCATATGTAGCCTTAAGCCTGTATAAGATAATGATGGTAGATATCCTTGTGTACTTTGTGCAACCAAGGTATAGAGGAATTTCAACGCCCTCATATAAATTTGAAAAGTCCCTCTCTCTATTTTCATTCTCAAAAAATGCATCCATATACATCTTATATATGTCTAGATTTTCTCTATCTTGGTGAGACAATGATGCTGCATTCAATTTTTTCCCATGAAACACCCATGTACTATAGGTAGGATCCATCCCATTAAAGATCAAATGCCCATACATTGTATCAAAATGTTGGTGGAATAAGTTTTTACAATATTTACAGGGGTATAAGACCTTTTCTAGATTTCCTGCATTGTCTTGCACCATAAATGCAAACTTTCTTGCACCATATTGATATGCCTCTGAAACTCCAAAAAAAAAATACTAAATATAAATCTTCTAAATGCATTTATAGGCTTATTTTAAAAATTTTCAAAACTAAGGAGATAAAATAACCTTGATAGATGAACCCAATCTTTATCCATAATAATATACCAATACTATGAAGATATAACCTGTTATAAATATAGTAAAAAGAATAAGCAAAAAATGATTATGGAAGGGAAAACCCAGCAGGCAGGAAATGTGGATGTGAATACAACTCTTCTTCCTGTTACTTGTAATGAGGTAAACCAAGCTAATGAAAGATCCACAAGAGGAAAAGCATTCTAAGTGACGCAGAACGGAAGTTCTAGGTTTACAAACGCAAACCTAACGAGAAAAGATTGTAACTCACGAGAAAAATAATAGCCTCCAAAATTCAACGAGTTTTATTCAGAAACAAAACAACATTTAAATAGTTTCCAAATCCCTAATGTAAGCAAAAATATCAAAATAGACATCCAAGAAATTAAAGGAATTAAAATGGAAATTCTAAGAAACTTTGACTCGCCGGTAACACACTTTAAACTGAAAATTTGAGATTGGAAGCGACCTCAACTGGGTAAACTCGGGTGGGATGCTATAGAGCACTAAGAGACATTTACAAAAACATATTATAATAAGAAATCTGACACCGGTGCAAAAAGTTATGATCGCTTTTTTGGAATAGCTCTTTTACTCAATTTTCGGTCCAGTTCTTCTTCAAACTCTAAGCTAGTTATTTTATTTTAAGCTAGTTAGATTCTTGATACCATACTTCCATAGAAAAATTTCCAAGTTTGAACTCCTTGTAATAAGGTGTGGATTAATATACACACTTCAACGAAATTCTATGCAATAAAAATCTGAATTCAATTCAGTACATAAATTTAAAAAATAATAGTTTTCCTTCGATAACAAAGCACATAAAATATGGATTAATAGCTAATCCTGTACTACCAAGAGCACTATAATAACAAGAGAAAAAATTGAAATAAAGTAAAGAACTCAAAAATTAGTGGTTCACCGCCAATGCGAGAGCTACCTACACTTGCAGTTGCAGAGTTTCACAAAGTTGAAGCAAAATTATTATGTGTTATGTTAAATCAGACCTCTCTGTTATGTTCTCTCTACTTGGAAAAAGGAGGCTCAAACCTAATACCCTTTATATAGGAGGAAATATTAGGACAACCTATTATATATGTGAACTTCTCAAAGTGTGTATGTCATAGTAGCATCAAAATTTCCATCATAGATTTTGAGAACTACAAATATGGTTATGTTAAATGAATTAAATGTAACTACTAACCAATACCAATACCAATACCAAATCTGAATCTAAATCTGCATCAGAGGGCCTAAAATTCTAAGAATGAAAAGTATTTAACTATAAAGGATAACTAGACTTTAGAACACCATAAATTATTCAAAACTCTGGCCAATAAATCACTTCACTAATGGCGGAAACATTCAATATACTAGGTGGACGTATATTTATGGCCAATATATGCAAATAATTCGGCAAACCCATCTTCAAGTTAAACACAAACACATTGTCTATTTAAAAAATGCATTAATCAATCAAACATTAAACATTTAAAAAATTAAATTTCAAGAAATAATATGAAAAAAGAACCTGTAATAGATGAAATGCTTTTAGCTCTCACTTCTCAAGAAACTTCACTCTAAACGCTACTGAAAATCGTTAACAACTATGAAAGCCCTTGTGAATTTATTGGGAAGCAAGGAATCGAGGGAGCAATCGAGCAGAGCAAGCAAGGAACCGAGTCGAGGGTTTGAACTTTGAAGTAATGGGTTATTAATGGGCCAAGCCACCAAGAAATATGTTCTCCTGCCTCTCTGCTGTCCCTGCTGAAGATGGAAGATTGGGAGTATTGGGCTGTGCTAAGGGTCGAAAGCAGGAAGAAAGCTGAGGGTTGAAAGCGGGAAGAAGATTGGGAGTGATTTTTTTTTTGTAGTGCTCTAATTTAACTCAATCGGGTCAGCATCACACGTAATTTGGTCATTTTGCACAGCGTGCTTAATTGTTTTGGAATTTTTATGGCATGCCTGTGCACGCTGTGTTTGCTCCATTATTTTTCGGCGTGCAATTTTTGCACGCCGTTTAATTTATATATTTTTGAAATTTTACGACGTTTTGCTTTTACACGTCATAAAAAGAAACAATCCATGATATTTTACGGTGTGCTTATAATGTACACCATAAATCACCTGTTTTTACGGTGTGTAATTGTTGAACGCCATAAATAATCTAATTTTACGGCATGCCTAATTTGCACGCCATAAATGAATGCAGTAAAATGTCACTTTTGTTGTAATGTTTGATAATCTAAGTGCTGGAAAGCCTCAAACAATTTAATCCCAGCTTAATGTAGATCCAATTTTAGTCAGCCCATTTTTCAGCCCAAACTGAAGCTTTCAGCCCAAGTATATGTATTATTGTCTTGGACCGGAACCAAGTGAAAGGCCCAAGCAGTTGACCCGGAATTTTCAGCCCAAATGTATCACCGCCTTATACCGCACCATTGGATCATTGTTCTTTAATCTGAGCCGTTCATTCTGATTGATATTGGTGATACTGACTTTTGATCTCACAATTTCTGGAGCAGCAACGTTTCGTCTCTCAATTTTCTCTCTCTTGTTTTCTCTCAGAAAACCCTAAACTAGTTTCTGATTCTCGCAAATCTTTGTGGTTCTATTACTGATTCTTCGTGTAAAATCAGTGGATCTTTGTGGTTTGTATACAGATTGTTATTCTGTATAGTTTTCTTTGTGGTTTGTTGCGAGTTTGTTTAGGTTTCTGATTTCTTTTGTATAAGAGATGCGATCTTTGTATTTTATGTTTTAACTCTTTGTGGTTCTTGAAGTTTATGAAAGTTTTGAAGTTTTCGTTTGAAATATTGTTAGTATTCACTTTGTGGCCATTTTTGGATATCAATCTCTTTACAGTGGTATCAGAGCCTTAGGGTTCATGATATAAACGTTGATTCTTGACTCAGTTTTGTTAGATCCAAGATTTTTGTACGGATCTGTGTTTCTCCTGAAAATCTCTTTGTGGTTACTGTTTACATCGTTTTAGGGTTCTTCAGTTCGTAGTGGTAATCTTTGAGAAAATATTTCTTTTCTTAAAGTTTCTTGAAAACCTGTTTGTAAACTAGTTTATGATTCTGGAATTTTTTGGTTTCTGAAAATCGTTTGAAATTTTATTTTTCAAACTTTCTTCGTGGTTCAGAAATTTGCTTTGTGGTATTTTTCTTGGTTTAAAACCTATTTTGAAATTAGGTTTTCTTACGTTTTTGGATTTTACTGAGTCATATATAATTCTTTGGGATCTTTATTCTGTTTTAGTTTTCAGTATATTTACTTAATAAATATACTGAATCAATATACAATAGATCCTACATATTTTTGGTTGGCTGATCTTCGCAACATTTCTGGAATTTGGTTGTTTTGAACCTGTGGTTCTTGAATCTTTGTGGAAAAATAATCTTTTTGCTGCTGAGGATATATAACTTTGCATCAGGTGATCTCTTTACAATTTACTTCAATTCATATTGATTATTTCTCCAAATTCTTGGTTTTTTTTCCTAAATTCCTCCGTTGAAGCCTATTATTGGACCCTAATTCTTACCTTTGTCCAGGATTCCTTGAGAATCCGGGAATCTGAGGGAGGTTGGGCTGACCCATAAATAGGTTGAGGGATATACTGGGAGAACCTGTTTCTATACATTGGTATTGTGTAGTTATCTGATTAGTGTTTGAATTGTAATCATCTTGTTTGCCTTGCAGTTTCATAAATTGTTTGAAACCTTATTCTTGTATCTTGATCTTTGTAGAATATTTACTGATAATTCTTGGGTTTCAGTGTTTGTACTTTGTGTTTTAATCTGTCTAATTTTTTTTGGGGGGGAATAACAAAGCCTTCAATTTAAAATAATCTTCTAAAATCATTTAGTCATTACTTCAATGGCTACTGTAAAAGTAGATGTTGAAGTATGGAATGGCAAAGGAGACTTTAATCTCTGGAGCCAGAAAATGAAGGCTTTATTACTCCAAATGAAATGTGCCAAGGCTATAGATATGTCCTGGCCTCATGATACCCCTCAGGATAAACAACTTGAAATGGATGAAATTGCATGGAGTACTCTGTTTTTACACTTATCTGATAATGTCATTAGACAAGTAGGCAAGACTAAAACTACTATGGAATTATGGGACAAACTGGAAGAAGTTTATGCTACTGTGTCTTTGCCTGATAAATGTTTTCTATGGAAACAATATTTTTCTTTTAAGTTTGATCCTTCAAAGGATGTAGATGAGAACATGAGTAGGTTTACCAAAATTACACAGAGTTTGTTAAATTGTGAAGAAAATTAACTGATGAACAAAAGGTTGTGTGTTTGCTTAATGCTATGGGTGATAAGTTCAAAGACCTTAGAAATGCTCTTGAATATGGAGGACAAAAATTGACTACTGAAATTGTTCATACTTCACTTAAAAATAAAGAACTTGAGTTCAAGAACAATCCTAAAGAGGCTTATAATGTGATAGGATCTTTTTTAAGAAAAAGGCTCCCTCTAGGAATAATAAGCCAGTGAGTAATTTCAATAGAAATTGGAATACCTCTAGCAATGTTAGAACCTGGAATAATGTTAATAATAAGCCTGCAAGAGGGAATTTCCAATATAGAGCCACATTCAATAAGTCAAATGACAACACCTATAGAGGATCAAATAACTCTAGAAATCAGACCAATTTTAGAGGTTATGATAACTCTAGAAATCAAGACAACCATAGAAGTCAGAATAATGTCAGGGGGCAAGATAATTCTGGGGGACTTGATAACATAAATAGACCCAGACTTTGTTACTATTGTGGCCAACCTGGACATCATATCAAAAATTGTTTCAAAAGGAAAAATGAAATAGGAACCAGTAATCAAACAGAGGCTGCAGTCCAAGACAATAATGGAGTGGTTTATGTTACCACTGAATCTGAAAGCAAACATGAATGGATACTTGATTCCGGTTGCACTTTTCATATGTGTCCTGAAAGAAATTTATTTTCTGACTTCTGTTCTGATCATTATGGCTCTGTGAAACTTGGTAACAATGTTACATGTGATGTGAAAGGAACTGGGAAGATTTTGTTAAAACTTGATAATGACAAAACTCTTGTTTTAAACCAAACAAGATATGTTCCTGATTTGAAAAGAAATCTAATCTCTCTTGGTGTTCTTGATTCTGAATCTTATGAGATTAGAATGTTTAAAGGTTACTTAAGTATTTTCAAAAGTAACTTGATGATTTTTACTACTCCCAAAATTAATGGGATCTATGTGCTGAATACCTTACCTGTTTATGCTAGATCTTTTAATGCTGTGTCTGATGTGGACAAAACTGTTTTATGGCATAAAAGATTAGGACACTTAGGTGAAAAAGGCCTTAAGTTACTTGAAAACAAAGGTGTTTTTGGTAATGATGTGCTACATAAACTTGAATTCTGTGAAAAATGTGTATTAGGAAAACAGAAAAGGACTTCTTTTGATAAAGGTATTCATAAATCTATTGATGTTCTTGAATATTTGCATGCTGACTTATGGGGTCCAGCTCCTGTTAATTCAGTCTCAGGATATAGGTACTTTCTTCTTATTATAGATGATTTTTCTAGAAAAACTTGGGTTCATTTGTTGAAAACTAAGGATGCTACAGTGTCTGTTTTTAAAAACTGGATTACCTTAGTCCAAAATTTGAAGGATAAGAAGGTAAAAATAATTAGGACAGACAATGGATTAGAATTTTGCAATCAAGACTTTGATTCCTTTTGTAGCAGCTTAGGAATCCTTAGACATAGGACTGTTGCATACAGTCCACAGCAAAATGGGGTTGCTGAAAGAATGAATAGAACTCTTTTAGAAAGAACTAGGTGTCTTCTACTTGATTCTAATATGCCAAAAATTTTCTGGGGAGAAGCTGTTAAAACTGCTTCCTACTTGATCAATCTTTCTCCCTGCAGTGCAATTAATTTCAAAATACCTGATCAGATTTGGAATAATTCTCTTCCAGATTTTTCAAAATTAAAATTTTTTTGGTGTGCTGCCTACTCACATCAAACAGAAACCAAACTTGACTCCAGATCTCTGAAATGTGTGTTTTTGGGATATGGAGAAGGGGTCAAGGGCTATAGACTTTGGGTTAGGGAGCAGGGAGGTTACAGGGTTATTTTAAGTAGGTCTGTCATTTTTAATGAAACTGTTTTCCCATGTAAAAATGAAAAATTAGATGATCCTGTAAATGATAAAGATTTTCTTACCACTGAGCTGAGTGCAGACCATTTAGGTGATGAAAATGGCCTGCCCCATACTCAGTTTCAGGTGGAGCAACCCCCACATTTTCAAAATGACAATCCTGAACTTGAACCTGTATTGACTGAGACTTCACCATTGCCTGGTAATATTCCTGAAACTGAAACAGACCTTGATAATTATCAATTAGCTAGGGATAGACCTAGAAGGGAAATAAGACCACCCCTTAAGTTTCAGAATCCTGATTTTGTGTCTGCATATACTTATTCTGATCCACTTGTTTTTGAACCTGAATCTTTTGAAGAAGCTGTTTCTTCAAAAGAATCAGATCTATGGTTGGCTGCCATGAAGGAAGAGATGGATTCTCTTCTGAAAAATGGCACTTGGATTTTGGTTAATAGACCCTATAATAAAAGGATCATTGACTGTAAATGGATTTTTAAAATAAAGGAAAGTGATTCAAAAGATGTTAAACCTAGGTACAAGGCTAGGCTTGTGGCTAAGGGTTTTTCTCAAAAAGAAGGAATTGATTACAATGAAATATTTTCTCCTGTGGTTAAGTATACTTCTATCAGAATACTATTTGCTCTTGTTGCTCATTTTAATTTAGAACTTGAACAAATGGACGTTAAAACTGCTTTTCTATATGGATCTCTAGATGAAACTATATATATGAATCAGCCAAAAGGTTTTGAAAAAGGGGGGAAATCTGATTTAGTTTGTCTATTGAAAAAATCCCTATATGGCTTGAAACAAGCGCCTAGGCAGTGGTATAAGAGGTTTGATTCTTATATCCAAAGCCTAAATTTTAAAAAGAGCCAACATGATTCTTGTTTTTATTTCAAGATTGATAATTCTGATTTCATATATTTGTTGCTATATGTTGATGATATGTTAATTGCTGGGCCTAATATGCATGAAATAAACCTGTTGAAAAACAAATTGCATTCTGAATTTGAAATGAAAGATTTAGGACATGCTAAAAGGATTTTGGGTATGGACATATTTAGAGATAAACAATCAGGGAATCTATTTTTAAATCAAAAGCATTATATTGAAAAAGTTCTGACCAGGTTTAATTTAATTGATTCTAAACCTGTATCCTTACCTTTGGCTGCTCATTTTAAACTGTCATCTGATCATTGTCCTAGAACTGCAGAAGAAGAACTAAGAATGAAAAATGTACCATATTCTAATGCTATAGGATCTGTAATGTACCTTATGGTGTGTACTAGACCTGATATTGCTTTTGCTGTGAGTGTTCTTAGTAGGTTCATGAGTAATCCTGGTGAGCTACACTGGGAAGCTGTTAAATCACTTTTAAAATACCTTAAAGGCACTGCAAATCTGAGTTTAGCATTTTTTAGAACCAAAAATGATTTCAAGTTAAAAGGTTATGTAGACTCAGATTTTGCAGGTAATATTGACAATAGGAAGTCTACTTCTGCATATTTCTTTACTTTAAATGGTACATGCATTAGTTGGAAATCACAATTACAGAAACTTGTGGCACTGTCCTCAACTGAGGCAGAATATATTGCTGCCACTGATGCAGTGAAAGAGTGTATCTGGTTAAAAGGTTTGTTGTCTGAAATCTCATGTATTGATGATTCTGCTATTGAACTTAGTACAGATAGCTTAAGTGCTTTACACTTGTGTAAGAATCCTGTTTTTCATAATAGATCCAAACACATTGATGTTAAATTTCATTTCATTAGGGATATAACTGAAAAGGGTGTGATTAAACTTGTTAAAATCCCAACTCAGTTGAATCCTGCAGATGCAGGAACTAAAATAATACCTATAAATAAATTTAAAGATGCTTTAATTTCTCTTAACTTGTTAGAATTGTGATACTGCTTTGAATTCTGATATTTACAGGTGAGCTGATCCAAAATTGAGGTGGAGTATGTAGATCCAATTTTAGTCAGCCCATTTTTCAGCCCAAACTGAAGCTTTCAGCCCAAGTATATGTATTATTGTCTTGGACCGGAACCAAGTGAAAGGCCCAAGCAGTTGACCCGGAATTTTCAGCCCAAATGTATCACCGCCTTATACCGCACCATTGGATCATTGTTCTTTAATCTGAGCCGTTCATTCTGATTGATATTGGTGATACTGACTTTTGATCTCACAATTTCTGGAGCAGCAACGTTTCGTCTCTCAATTTTCTCTCTCTCGTTTTCTCTCAGAAAACCCTAAACTAGTTTCTGATTCTCGCAAATCTTTGTGGTTCTATTACTGATTCTTCGTGTAAAATCAGTGGATCTTTGTGGTTTGTATACAGATTGTTATTCTGTATAGTTTTCTTTGTGGTTTGTTGCGAGTTTGTTTAGGTTTCTGATTTCTTTTGTATAAGAGATGCGATCTTTGTATTTTATGTTTTAACTCTTTGTGGTTCTTGAAGTTTATGAAAGTTTTGAAGTTTTCGTTTGAAATATTGTTAGTATTCACTTTGTGGCCATTTTTGGATATCAATCTCTTTACACTTAAAGATCCGAGGCTTCTACACTCGTGAGGTGAGAGAAGGTACAGAAAGGGTAGGATTTGAAGTTGTTACTCTCGATGGTCGTAGAGGTGTTCTTTCTTTCACCAAAATTTCTAGCTCGGAGTCTCATAGGTGGCCCACATGGGGAGGTACAGAGTTGACATTGTATTGTTTGAATCATTAGCACTACCTGAATTATAGGTTAAGGAAGAAACCAATCTGCTTATCATCGATGAAGTTGGTAAGATGGAGCTATTCAATTCATCATTCTTCCCTGCTGTATTAAGAGTTCTTGAATCAAATTTCCCACTATTGGCTATTGTCCCCATCCCAAAGTGAAGCAGAGATGTACCTAGAGTTGTAAAGTCAAAAAACCATCCAGCTCTAGGGGCTACCCTTTATACTGTTAACACAGGTAACATGGATGTTATGAAGGATCAAATTTATTCTCATTTGATAGACCTGCTACAAAATCATTAGATCTTGTCCAAGTATGATGGTCGAGCTAAAGCCTTCGAATTAGCGAGAAGATGTACAATTTTACTATAGATCTTGCCATTTCCCTTTGGGAAACATTTTGCTATATTAGATATAGTGACTTCTTTCCAGTGACATGCATTAATATGTTTTGGATATTGGGTTCGGTTGTGTCTTATTTTCCAGAAGATGTACAACTTTACTACTTCAGTTTGGTTGTTAATTGGTGGGCTAAAATCAAATGTTCACATTTTACTAGCTTCTGATAGTAAAAAAAAATGATTCATCTTGCACAATCTTATAGGTTTTCAATTCAAAGTTCTATTGCTTCATCTTGCGCGCTTCGTGAAGAAATGACATTATGCTTATTTCTGCACTTGCATATGGGACCGCTGCTTTTGCAATAGCGGCCACTGCATATTTCTATTTCATACAGTATCAATATTAATCTAGCGAAATAGGTGCATTCTTTTTTTACAATAAAGATGTGTCTGTTTTGAAGGAGTCATGATTCAATAATGGTATTTCTATTTATTTCCATGGGCAACCACATTCACGATTACCGTCTAATGTGAATTCCTCTCTATGGATGTGCCTTATCCTTTCTTTTTATGATATCTAAAAGAAGATAATCACGTCTTATTTATGGGATACCTACCTCAGGTGGTGTAAAGTCAATTATTATAAAATTTAGTCTTTGTTAATTGAATATGTCCGTGCAACGCATGTGTGTGAAACTAGTGAAAATTAAAGAATGTTGAGAAAAAATGTGTGGTTTGAACTAGGGGTGTAAGCAGAAATCATCAAACCGAAAAATTGAACAGAAATCGCATTTCAAAAACCGTCAGATTGGTGCCACGCGGACCCGTCAACTAAATGGTTTTGAACCGGACCAAACCCGTAAAGATGGTTTGGTTTAGGTTTGAGATTTTTAATTTCGGTTTGAAACAAAACTGGACCGGCGAGAAAATATATAAAAATAAGAAATAAAAAAAAAACGAAAATTTGGCCAATATATCAAATTCAATAGTTAAATGGGTATTTTGTTAATCTCTATTACATTTATTACCCAATTAAACAATTACCATACTTTAAAATTCAAATGAATTCAATAATTTTCATCCAAATATCTGATGAATAGTTTGAGTTTGTGACAACCGACAAGGATAAGCTTATGTAATTATTATATTGATTATATATTCTCTATCTAATCAATAAATCTTTTTTTTTTTTTTATTGTGGCCGGTTATACATTCTATCTAATCAATAATTTTTTTTCTAGATATGATGATCATGGAGGTCTTATTGGGCATCATGTTATTTTTTTGGCCTTATGGACTTGTATTGTATTATTGTCGTAACTTTTATTTGTAATATCATAGCCTAAAAAGGTGGAAAAATAACTAAATTATAATTTTACCATGATTTCGTTTTGATTTACTTATTATTTTAATTTATAGTTGTGACGACCCGAATTCTCGGCCATTCGAGTGCCACTAAAAGTGACTCATATCATATTATCGAGACTTAAATAGTAATGTAAAATTATTCAAAAGAATAATTAGAATCCCATAATTTTATTTCATGAATAAAAATAGAACATAATTTTCTTACATAAAGTTCAACATAATTATCTCATCAATCTTAACCCCTTTTGCCACTTCCATGTTGACCGCCTTGAACCTTCAATTATCTGAAAATGGTAAATATCGTGGAGTGAGATTTATAAAATCCCAGTAAGTATACCAAGCATAATTTTCTTTTGAAAACATAGGGATCATTTTCATCATAACATAGGATAGGATCGAAATCCTCATAAACATAGGGAGACACAAGAATTTTACCGAACTTAGATGGCAAGAATTCTTATGTGTAGCGCTACTAAACTCCGGTCCTCTTAGCATAATCATAAACATATCATATGGAACCCACAACAATCTTGTGAGATTGATTTCATAGCAATCTTGTGAGATTGATTTCATAGCAATGATCCAAACATTTTCGTAAAAACATAGGGTATACCTACTTTTCGTAAAAACATAAGGTATACTTACTTTTCATAAAAATATAAGGTATATTTACTTTTCATAAAAACATACTTACTTTTCTTAAAAACATAAGATATACTTACTTTTCATAAAAACATAAGGTATATTTACTTTTCATAAAAACATACTTACTTTTCTTAAAAACATAAGATATACTTACTTTTCATAAAAACATAAGGTATATTTACTTTTCATAAAAACATACTTACTTTTCTTAAAAACATAAGATATACTTACCGTTTAAAAGATTAAAATGAAATGTAGTAGTAAATGGACCAAAACTTTCTTGACCACCTTGAATTTCTCTTACTTGTAGATTTTGTCAAGAGATTGAAAATAAGTGTATATGCGTAGAGTTGTGTGTAAAAGAGATGGATTTAAATAGATGTGTAAAGTTGGCATAATGTAAACATCATCATTCAATTCTATTAATTTTAACACATCCTTTTCTTAAAGTAAAGCACTATTCATATACTTTTTCATATTTATACAAATAATATGTTCTTCATGATTATAAAATTGCGTAAAAATTCTGGGTCGCTATAATCTTACCCCCTTAAAATAATTTCGTCCTCGAAATTAAACTTACTCGATCTTATGATTTCTGAATACTTAATCAGAATCTCTTCTTCTTCTTCCCTTATGTAGCATCATCGCTACCATATTTAACCCAACCATTTTAACCAACTGGACTTTGACTAAATGCATCACTTTGTTTTCTCAAGAACATGGACTTTTTCTATAGACATATGTGTCTACTCAAAAATTCTTCTGAATCAAAATGAAATTTTCCCAATCGTATGTGATATTTCATCATATCTTGTAGTATTCATGTAACTTGTCACTTATCATCGTATCATGTGACCTCAAATATTCGTATATATCTCTAAAATTTCAACAAATCTTTACTGATATATCATATCATAAAAAAAATTTCCTTTCTTCTTATCATCGAATATTCCCAAAATAATAATCAAAGAATTACCTGAATATTCTCTCTACGTAATATACCCAAACATATCAACATAATATCATCAACTTATCTTTCCAATATTTGTAACCCAAAATTCAGTAAACAAATATCTTCCAAATAACTAAGATTCTTTACTTAAATGTCACCACATTTCCTGCAAAGTATTTCTTTCACTTATACATACTTATGAATTCTGATTCAATACAGTCCTTATTTCTCTTTCACGTATTCCCGTATCATCTCACTATACCTTGATTATTATACCAAAAATATCAGTACCAAAATCCAATAAAATATTCCATATCTCCAATCTTATCATCAAATTTTCTTTTGTCGAGAAAAATAACAGCGCATTAACTCTTGTTCCCACTTTTCATTTTTCTATACTTTAAATCATACATCAAGTACTCGGTATCAAATACTCATTCTAGCTGAGAGCTAAGATACTAACTTAAAACAGCATCACAAGGATCAGATATGTTATTCTCAAACTTAAGAAACTTCACTAATTTCCCAAATCTGAAATTCAAAATTAAAATTTTCTATTCTCCCAAACTTCAATTCATATCACACTTTATGAACAATACTCTGATTAATCTTATCACCATTAAATAAGACTTCTGTAAATCATATAGGATTCCTCATCATATTTGCTTAACCCAAAGATACAATCCCATAATTTAAAATCACACAACTGATCATCTCAGATTTTCCATTATTGTAGCCAAAATATTTACTCACTTCAAAAGTACAACCAATAATAATTAATCGAAACTGTATCACTAAATCTTTAAATAAACCCATATATTATGACTAAAAATGAAAATTCTCAATCGTAGATAATATTTCACCATAATGCAATAAACCATCAAAATAAGATCATCGAACTCAATATTCACACGATTCTTCCCTGCATAACCATAACATTCCTTAACCATCTAGTCGTCATATCTATCACGTACCTTATACGTCAATCTGATCACTAATATTATGTATCAATTTCTCAGATTAAAAAAAAAATCTTGGATTCTACCGTGGTTCCTCTTCTGAACTCCATTCCAAAATAAGTCATCACTGTAAAATCTTATCCCTATTTTCCTCAAAATTCATATCCTTATAATACTCTCCAATACAAGTGATCATTCCTTACAAGTGATAAATCCATTCCCAAGAATAATTAAGATTCTTCCCAATAATGTCCTTATACTTGTCTTCACTCGTCTTTCAAAATATAACTTATCATTTACTCAATCTTGCTTATGAACTTGCAATTCTAAACTCAATTCTCTTAGTGATTGCATACCATACTATGCTCTTATTTCCAAACGATAAAATTCTAGACAGAGTTTCCTTTGAAATTTGGACTTATCCAAATCATAAGTATACTTCATAACCAACAATAACAAATAACTCCACATTTATCCACAACGATCTAAAATATTGAAAACGATTCCAACACTTCAATATCATCAAAAATATCCCATAATTCCATTCATAATTCCTCAACATAAAAATTTCAAATCATTTTTTTTTTTTTTTCAATATCACAATATCACTTCCTTCAATACCTTAATTGGCTCAAAAGATTACTCATGCTTATAAATATATGCCATAAATCATATTCCCAAAATTTATTCACAAAGTCAAACTTCATAATAAATTTCTCTTCAACATAGAGACATAATTCATTTACTCAACATAATATCCATTACTTAAATACCAAAAACTAAGAACCAAATCTTTAAATCTCTAACTCATAATGCTTCTCATAAAAGTCTCAATAAAATCATATCAGTTATAATCTTAACATCTTATCACAACTTCATAACTGGCTTGCTATTTCTCGTTTAATCTAAACGATAGATAATCTGAACATATAATCAAATCCTTTCCGTTGACTTCTCATACTTAGTGCCATGTCTAAAATCAATTATGCAAATTCCATCTAGGGTTCATCATTTCTAACTCGAGGACAAAAATTATTTAAAAATCATTCTTAAATCATATTATTCCCATTATGCTCAACACTCGTTTTCTTTCTTAAAAAAAAATTCTCATAATCATACATTAAAGCATATAAGTTATAACAAAGCATAACAACATCATTATTTTCGAAGAAATACATTCTTATTTCTCATAAATCATAAGTATCCGAAATACTCTTCCTTCTTTCTCATAAATCAATAAAATGAGTATTCGAAATACTGAAATAACTTTAAACATCATAAACTTCTTTACCTCAGAGTTGGTGGAACGAATGATGGCAGTGGCAATCTTCATCAATAAAATTTTATAATGGAAAATATTTCTTGAAAATTCTTTTTGAAAATTTTTCCAGTCTACAGAAACGCAGACTAGCTCTGATACCAACTTGTAGCGCCCCGAGTTCCGTATACCCGATTCACTACGTCATTTTCTGTCTAAATTTTTCGAATAATATTTTTGCGGAAGAAATAGTTGAAATTCATTTTTGGCAACATTAAATAAACTGTAATGGCCGATAAAATTGAAAACATTTATGAAACCATTTGAAATAGTAAATCGAACCATTAATTTTGTAAAGAAATCGACAATGTCATAATTTCTCAAATAAATGAACTTCTCTAAATTATTCGATTGTTTGGAAAAAATACGGAAATCATTAACGTCAAACTTTCAACCGTTTAACGATTATTTCCACCATCATTCATCGCTCGCCACCGTCTCCGAAATCTGCAAAACTGTTAAAAAGTAGGGTGAGTATTTCATGGGGGAAATACTCAGTAGACTCATCGCAAATTAATTTAATTTATAAAATGATTAAACACATAAATTCCGGCTCTTTATAAAACGGGCATTGATAGAGCTTCTTTATAAAACTGCTCTTGATAAAACTCATATTGTGCATTACAGCACGAGACATATTGTGAAAATAATAGGCTCTTTGAAAACATCTCTTTGAAAATAGTTCTTTGAAAACAGCTCTTTGAAAACAGCTCTTTGAAAACATCTCTTTGAAAACATCTCTTTGAAAACCATATACTTATAAAAACATTTTAATTATGCCAAGCATAATTTCTTTTGAAAGCATAACATAAGATAGGATTTAAATCCTCATAAACATACAAGAACTTTACCGAACTTAGGTGGCAAGAATTCTTATGCAGTAAAATCATAATAACAGTAAAATCACAGTAAGTATACCAAGCATAATTTTTGAAATTCATAGGGATCAATTGCATCATAACATAAGATAGGATCGAAATCCTCATAAACATATGCGACAGGAATTTTACCGAACTTAGGTGGTAAATCCTCATAAACATATGGAAACACAGGAATTTTACCGAACTTCGTGGCAAATCCTCATAAACATAGGAGACACAAGAATGTTACCGAACTTCGTGGCAAGAATTCTTATGTGTAGCGCTACTAAAACTCCGGTCCCCTTAACATATCATAACTTATCATATGGGACCCAAAACAATCTTGGTAGATTGATTTCATAGCAATGATCCAAAAAAACATTTTCGTGAAGCATAGGGTATACTTACTTTTCGTAAAAACATAAAGTATATTTTCTTTTCATAAAAACATACTTACTTTTCATAACAACATAAGGTATATTTACCTTTCATAAAAACATACTTGCTTTTCTTAAAAATTGACTTTCACAAGTCACATGACATTCATATGAAATCATAATTTAAATCAATTAATAAGTGCGAGTCTACCTCAAATCCGACGAGTGCAAAGTTGAGCGGGAATGACTTCAATTTCTTTAAATTCTCCGTACGCTTCGTCTTAGCCAATAAGTCACTTTCGTATATCGAATATATAGTTCAAAATGATAAATTATAATTTGAGGACTAAAATTGATGTTTTGAAAGTTGAGGGACTAAAATGAATACTTTTGAAAGTTCAGGGACTAAAATAGATACTTTGAAAGTTGAGGGATTAAAATAGATACTTTTGATAGTTGAGGGACTAAAATGAATATTTTCAAAAGTTGGGATTTAAAATCAAAATAAAGTAAATCAGCAGGGACTGAATAATAGATTTTTAAAAATGAGGGACTGATTAAACTCATTTAAAACTTAAGGGCTGAAATTGATAAGTTTAAAAGCTGAAAGGACTGAAATAAAACCTTTTTAAAACATAGGGACTGATTTGAAATAACTTTAAAAGAATTGAAAGGGCTGAATTAAGACATTTTAAAACATAGGGACTGAATTGAAAGGCTTTAAAACTTCAGGGACTAAACTGCAGATTCTGAAAATTAATATAATATATCAGATTTATTTTCTCTCTCTACCAAATTCGATTCAGAGAGAGATGAGAGAAACAGAGAAGGCGACGGCTGAAGAAACAAAAGCTGGCGATCGAGTAACACCGCCGGTGATTCTACGGCGCTATCACCGCCGTTTCATGGCGGTGTCAAAGAGGAGTCGCTGGTAGCAGAAAGGGTACGATTGGGTGCTGATTCGAGGTGAAACCGGGGCTGCAGGTCGGGACTTCCGGTGGAGAATCCGACCATAAATGGTCGACGGTAGAGGTAGGTAACTGGGTTAGAGTTCTTGGTAATATCTTGGGTTTGATTTGGTGCGGTTTTATCTATGATTGCTGGTAGTTGGATTCGACAGCAGCCAGTTGATTTGGTTGAGGTTGGTGAACGGCGGTGAATTGTTGGTGGTGATAGTTTGCTTGTGATGATAGTGGTGGATTGGTGTTGGTTCGTGGGTTGATGCAGTTGCAGGGGAGTTGGGTGGTGATGGTGATTTTGGGATGTTGCATTGGGTTCTGTAGGGACGAAGGTTGCAGTGAAAGTTGGTTTCTGATTTAGGTGATGGTGATAGAGCTCGTTTGTGTTTGATTCTGATTATGATGCTGCTGATTGTCTGATTTGGAGATCAAAACAGGGAGAAACGACATGGTTGGTGCTGATGATAATGATCAGAATGTGATGCTGGTGGAGTTTGTAGTTTATGATTTAAATTGGTTCATGATTGAGTCAGCTGGCAGTGATGGAACATTGGTGATTGATCAATGGTGATTGGGGATGAAGGTGGAGGTTCTGCAGTGTAAGAAAACGTGCAGGAGTGATAATGGTGGTGATGATTAATGGGGATGAAGGTGGTTTGCAGTGCTGTGGTTTTACTCAATTGTAGAGAACTTGGTTTGGTTTGGCAGTGTATATTGGTGGTTATGGGAGGGAAGATGGAGCTGTAAAGGTCACAGGCTGGAAATGGAATTGGAAATGTGATTGCAGGAAATTAATGCTAATGGCTGAGATGGTTGGTTTGTGGTTGCTGCTGGATGTGTGTTGGAATTATTGGTTGCAGGCTATCATTCAAGTTGTGTGATGAAGTTTCTGCAGGTGATGATATAGTGATGGATTTCGCAGGTGGTGATGGAGAAGGTGGAAAACATCATAATTGGAGGGGTGGAAATGAGGTGTAAAGAAATGCTAATTGATGTTGGAGAATATTAGGTGCAAAAGTAGAAAAGAATTAGAAAAGAAATGGATTGGTGGAAGATGGTTTGGGGAAATCGTGGGTGGAAACATGGGTATGATAATGATGATGCTTGGTGATTGTACACAATGAGATGGAAAGAATAATTAAGAAGGAAACAAAATGTGGGGAACGTGAGTTGTGATGGGGGATAGGAGAAATATATGTATTGATTAGGTATTATAGAATAGGATAGTATAGAATTAGGTAGAATAGAAAATGGTGTAAAGTGTTTAGACAAAATGATGATTTGTAGATGGAAAATTGGTGTAGAATTAGTTATGTAAAATTTTGATTATGATAAATATTGGACTAACTTTGATTTGAAAACGTATTTAAAACTGAAAAAATTTTGGAATTCAAAATGATTTTGAAAATAATACTTTGAATAAATAATTAAAATAACATAATTTTAGAAGTTCGGATTTTAATTTAAAATCGAACAAATTCGATATTTCTTGACTTGGCTAGACGAATCCGTCGCGGCGTTAACTTCAAAATAATAGGTGAAATAGTAGCGACACAATTTTCTAAATATTAAAATAATTATAAAATTGCGTAAAAATTCTGGGTCGCTATAGGTAATGATAAAACATTTAATATAAGATATTGACTTCAAAATCTTTTAGATAAAGAGTAACAATAATAAAATAATGAGTTTGGCAGTTCGAATACAAGACCTCATTCAGCGAGTCCAAAACTCACAGGTCGTCACCCAGCGTAGCACTATCTGTTTCTCGTCGTCTGAAGATCCACGCAAATCCCTTTTTCATTTCTATTTTCACCTGAAATATTGAATATGTTGTGGAGTGAGCATACACATGCCTAGTGAGTGAAATATGATGCACATGTGCTATTGCACTTAGATAAGCCAACTTTACATATTCAAGATTCGTGCAAGCTTTACTTATTAAATCAATCAAGTCTATATTC
This sequence comes from Ligustrum vulgare, assembly GCA_963555705.1. Lineage (NCBI taxonomy): Eukaryota > Viridiplantae > Streptophyta > Magnoliopsida > Lamiales > Oleaceae > Ligustrum > Ligustrum vulgare. Next base: position 15,473,296 of record OY743185.1, read on the forward strand.
ATATCTACTAGTCACGTCATATATTCAAGACAAAGCTTATATTCAAGATTAAACCCAAGTCAAATTCAAGTCAAGTCAATTTAGGTTATATGTATTTCAAGTTATATCCATTCCAGTAAAGTCAATTTCATATATTCAAATCAAGTCAAATTCACATATTCTAGTTAAATCAACTTCATACAATTAAGGTCAACGTAAAAACATGTCTTACATAATTAAACCAGTTAATTTCTATGCTCAAGTCATATACTCAAGACAAGTCGAGGCAAGACATATATTCAAGTCGGGTCAAAGTAATGTATTCAAGTTCATATGCATTTGCATATTTTAATCAAATCAAGTCAAGTTCATATAATCATGACTAGTACAAATGCATGTCTTTTCAAGAGAGCATGACTTTTAATAGGGCCCATATTACAAATTAACTACTATCCCGAGCATGCACAAGCAGGGAATGTAACACCGAGTTCAAGCGTGAAGTTTATTTCATGAGTTCTTTTACAAACATGATTTCTTTACCACGAGTTTCGAGCAGGGAGTCAAGATCCTTAATTTATTAACAAGTGTAACCACATCATGATCCAATTACTGGACTCCGTGGCACGTATTGTTAACCCAAGAGTAAACTAACCAAGAGGGGGGTGAATTGGTTTATAAAACTTTTTCGATAATAATCTCAAACTTAAAAACCAATGGGTACAAATATGTGCACTTAGTGTTACAAGTAACTAATCTATCAATGTAGTGTGCTATATATGTGTAAACTTAATTGATAAGGTAAGTATAGCACTTAGATATAATGTTGCACAATATAAATTGATAGAATAGAGTAAGTCCAATGTACGTAAGTAAAAGGGATAAGAGAGTGCAAACACGATTTATGGAGGTTCAATCAACCAACGTGATCTACGTCCCCCGTTACCGAGCTCTCCGTCACGAGCAAGGCCAAATCCACTATTTTGGTAACTTACAACAAGGAGTACCAAATCCTTAGGCGACTTACAACAAGGAGCGCCTATCCTTTTACAATCGAGTTTTGATAAGGCTCTCGAAAACCAACAATCGAGTTTTGACACGGCTCTCGAAACCACAAGATATAATGAATTGAATGTACAATTGAAATAACTCTCTTGACAAATGATATACTTAAATTAAGTACCGAGAGAGTTAGGCTAACACTTCAATAGATAGCAATGAATTAAGCTCGAGTGTTAGAGAAAAACTTTGATGCAAATGATAATGAAAAGTTTGAGGCAATCAAACAAAGTTTTTCAAATGATCTCTTGTTAAAAAATATTGAATCAAATTACGTACCAAGAGATGCCACACTTGAATAATTAACAATAAGTTAAGCTCAAAGTGTTTAGGCAATGGAACTTTGATGAATCAAATGATAATGAAAAATGTAGCACAAATAATCAAAGTTCCTCAATTGGAATTTTTCTCTTTTAAAAGATTAAAACAAGTTTAGAACAAAGAGAGACTTACACTTCAATTCCAATATAGTGTGAAGATGTTGAAGAAGTTTAAACAATGTAAAATCAAAAATCTTCACAAAACTTTCTTCCAAAAACTTTGATGAATTTGATAAAACAAAGTTTAGATCAATCAAAGTTTTATGAAAATAAAAGATGAATAAAAACTAAGTAAGAACACTGAATTTTCACAAGAAAGTTTGTATAAAATCTTATCTAAGTTGTTTTTATTGAATGCAAATGTGATGGCTATTTATAGATGAAAAAATTCAAGTTCAGCCAGTTTCGGTCGACCAAATTTGGAGTTTCGGTCGACCGAATCTTCCATATAGCCGTTACAATTTTACCGTTGAACTTTCGGTTGACCGAAAAATTTCGGTTGACCAAAAGTTCGGTCGACCGAAATAGTTCGGTTGACCGAAAGTCAACTGTTGACCGTTGACTTTCTGTTGACTTTTGAAAAATATGAAAATTTTCGATTTTTAGGTTTCTAACTTATTTTTCAAAGTAGTTTAACATAGTATAATCATGATTTAAGATCAAATAACCTTTGAAAGACAATCTTGACTAAGATGAAAATATTTTATGCAAGTGATGAATTTTCAAGTAAGTTTCTTGATGCATAAAAATCATTTTCGAGCTCGTTGAATTTCATCGCTAAAGATTGAGAGTGTTATACCTTTACATATGTTAAATCAACTCTAATCTTGTATGCTTGAATTCTTGATCTTCATGTCATGCTTTTCAACCTCAATTTTGATCTTTGAATATCTTCAATTCTTTCATGATCTTCTTTGCGTCTCATGTGCTCGATCACATAATTTTGATTTATATCTTTGAGAGACGATTTGAACATAGAGTGCATTGAATATTTATCATTACCAGAAACACTTGAAGCACACTTGTTAGTAACACAATAAATTCTTGTTTGTTATGATCAAAACAATAAGGTCAAATTGACCATAGGTCAACACGTATATCAAGACAAGCGGGATAAAGTGACTGTAACATCAAGAATTCCTTTCTATGCAATGCATGTTAAAGACATGAAAATTCTTTTAATGCAATTCATAATGAACACATATCATGACGTAGCCTTTAAGAGCACATACAAGTCAAGTCAATCCAAATCAAGACAAGTTCATATATTCATGGGTTGCACATATTAATGTTACTTTAATTTCAAGATTGAAGTAATATTAATGTTACTTTAATTTCATCTTCTCAAGTCAAGTCAGAAAAGTTCATATATTCAAGAGTTGCAGATAGATGAATTAATCTTACATATTCAAGATCAAGATAATATCACGATAACATAAACAAGTGCAAGTGCAAATGTTACATCGAGTACAAGTATTACTCATAGTTTCTATAAAGATTACTCATCATGTGTCATATTGTTCAAATAAGATTTTAAAGCATATCATGTATCGATACATTGTACATGTATCGATACATGCTTAATGTCTTTTTAAATAAGAGAATTACCATCTTTAACACGAGTCAATCATATTAATAAGGATAGGATTTATTCAAGATATCAACCAATACAAGTTGATGATAAAGTTTGATTATCTATTTTATATTAGACAAGTCTTCTTTTATCTTAAACAAGCTATTGACGCTAAGATAAGATTGATGATATTATAATAACAACATTGAGGTTAAATACTTATAGCTAGATTATACCAAACTTATATCAAGTAAAACATATCCCTATAATGAGATCATGTATTTTGTATATACAATGTACAACAAGTAAACAATTAAACATATTTCACTCACCTAAATCTAACTTACAACTCTTTGGGAATGCTGTAGCATGTATTGATACTTGTTGTCTCATGTATTGAAACATGTTGTCTATTCTGATTTTTACTGTACATGTATCGATACATACTGCAGAGGTATCGATACATGCTATAGAAAAGTACATGTATCGATATTGCAGAAATTTCAGCGTTCTGGACTTATTTTCTGGGACTTTCTTAGAGGATTTAATTAGTTTTATTTGATCAGAACTTTACTCAAGAACATGTTGATTGAGCAGAGCTTCATTTAGGATATCAATAACACATTATTACATTAACAAGTCTTGATCCTAAATTATTCCAACATAATCCTAACTTATAAATTCTAGATTTTTGTAAGAGAAAAACAATGGCTTTCTTGATTACTATTTTTGGTGTTTAGAATTCATTTCCAAATAGGGGTACTTATAGGTAAAATAGGCAGCATGGTATGAAATAGTCTTGCTCGTATGATATCCTTTCAGCTAGCCGACTTCATTTTGTGGAATAAAGAAATCAATTGCTTTAGTTATAAAAGCAGTAGCTGACAAGACTTCTAACAAGCAAAGAAACAAGTGTAAATTCTGTATTGGCTGACTCATGAATCCTACATTCATAGCGTGAATGACTAAGTGCCACCTCATGCCACTTTCTTTCCAAAAATTCAGTTTCGGAAGGTAAGGTTTAAACACAGATCCGAGGCATTAAACATAGTTGAAATCATGGTTTTCTTGGTACTGTTTTGAAGTACTCATGGAGTAATTTAATGTATAATTTACGGCGTAAGAAATGGATAATCGAGGAGAAAGTTATGGCCTTCTGAAGTTGGTCAAAAAAATGTTTTTCGGGATACCCTTTTTACCGTCTAACTTTAAAAATTCACCGAGAGCTATCCGTTGGTCGGAATGACAAATCGTTTTCATATTCTCAAAGTTCACTTCGAGAACTTGCTCGTACATATATTATATATAATCAAATAAGGTCGGGAGTGTTATAAAAGTCTCGAACAATGGGACACTTAAATACGTTTTTGACGTAACTTTTCTTTATTTAAAATTTTGTTTTTCTTTCTTTTCATTCCAAAATAATTTTATAAATCATAAAGCACTTTTATTACGTCATAATGGACCGTTAATGAAGTCAAAATTTTCGGATCATTACAAAACCGTTAGGTTTAGGTTTGAGTTTTTCTCAAACCGTTTTAAATGGTTTGGTTTAGATTTGAGTTTTTCTCAAACCGATTTCAACTGTTTGGTCTCAAAATCAATCACAAATCGGTAAAATCGGACCGCTTACACCCCTAGTTTGAACAAATATCCCAAATGAGTGATATTTTATAACGTCAAAAAAAATGATTGTCAATTTGTTTGGACAATTTTCTCAGTATTATGGGGAGGATTCATAGCTTAAAATCATAAAAATGCAGCATATTATATTGTATATATCATCACCGATTGATAATACGAACCAGAAGTTTAATTAAAACATAATTGCAAGATGCATATCTATAAGAGATTAATAAAATCTCATATACTAGCTACATATACTCTATTTCATGTTGATATATGGCAAGTCTGAAGCGTAACAATATCTGATTCGAACAAAAATCCCCAAATAAAGAAATAAAATAGAGCAAATGATTATGATGGTCTTATTGAGGATGCATATACTCGTGAGAGAATATATATTAACATAACTAATTGTAAATCTCCAAAAGATGTTCAAGTACTTGAAATATTGATTGAGATCTATATAGTTATGTCTTGTGGGGAAAGAAGTCGAATTGAAATGATAATTGTGTCAACACACTTAATACAGCACTTTTAGAAAAGTAAACTGCGAAACTGGCCGCATCATAATATAAATGATAGTGAGGATAATAAAAGAAAATATGTTGAAGAAAATCGACATAAAAATAGTTGGCCAAAATATGTATCCAGACTAAATTGAACTTACTACAAAATCTGAAGTTTTAGAACCTGAAATCCGAACACTTAAAAGTATAAAGCCAGTAAAATACCTATAGGTATATACAAAATCGTATAGTCGTAATGCACGACTTGTTGCGCAATGAATGTTTCAAAGATCTGGCGCTGCATATGAAAAGATATGAAGTATATGTAATATTTTATTTTCCTGAAAATGCATAATAAGTGCCGATAAATATATGATTATTAGAAATGTATATACTGAAAGATGATCGACTATAATTACTAGCTTGCATTCTTTGATGTACCAATAAGTGATATCAAAATGTATGATTATCAACTCGGTATGTTGGGAGTATTCTTTGAAGTATCAATGGGTGATATTAAAAATGGTAATCAATATCTCGGTACTTTAGGATTATAGTTAAATGATTAGAGAAAATTTATTTGAAATATAGGAATCATTACTTATCTAAATTTTTACAACTTAAATTTCGTGGTAGTAATTTGACAATTGCAATGTGACACATATACGATGTCTGAAGCATACTATATAATCCTTGAAGGATTAAATATATATGAAATATATAGTTCAGCTTTTAAGAAACTTGTTTGATCAAAATATACAGATACAAGATCAATATAATTGTAATGTTCCCATGAGGGGAGCTAGTATGCGCTACACTCTTTTTTCCTTGCTGAGGTTTTTGTCCCACGAGATTTTCTTAGCAAGGTTTTTAATGAGATAGGTGGTATGACGTATTGATGAAAAATGATCAATAATGCATATATGATACAAAAATCAATATTTATAATTGTTATTATCACCATTAATAATTTAAATATAGTTGGATATCTTGAATATATTTCAAAAACACTTGAGAAATTGATAACCATGATATACAAATCTCAAGTAAATAATGAGGCATATTCTTTGTACAATGATATTACATGGAGAATGTTTTTATGATCATAATATCGTATAAGTCATACATTCCCAAGTATCTATTGATATACTCTCCAAAATGAGACTTCTAAAGATGTCAATATATGAATGATTCAATACAGATTGAATCAAGGGGAATAGTTGTATTTTTTTTTCCCTTCGTTCAGGTTTTGTCCCATTGATTTTTCTGATAAGGTTTAACGAGGCAACATCAAAATACTCCAAAATTTTCAACAAATTCACTCAAGTAATAATGTAGCAGATTTATCCACAAAAGCACAGTCAACATTTACATTCAAGAAATTGGTTCACAAGATTGGGATGCGACGACCCAATGATTTACAGTGATCAACATCATGGGAGTAACTGTACTCTTTTTCTTTAATCGAGGTTTTAACGAAGCAACATTTATCTTAATATTCCAAGAACAACTGTACTCTCTTTTCTTCGTTTGATATTTTTGTCATATTGAGTTTTTATTAAACAAGGTTTTAAAGAAGTAAATATTTTGTAACATAAATATTATTAAAATGCTTTAAAACTTATTCATTATATTATTCAACGGAATACTCCCCTCGTCCCACAAAGATAGTCCACTATTCCTTTTTAGTCCATTTTTTTGAGAGTGGAGATAATATTTTATGTCCCATTTTATCTTTATTTAATGTGTTTTTTGTTAATATAAATAAATTTATACTCTTTCCATTTTATGCGAAATCATATAAATTTATAAGGGGTATATTAAGAAAATGATTGTAAATTTTTTTTTCAACAATATTAATTAACATTTTTTAATCTGTATAAAAATGGATAGGAGACTATCTTTGTGGGATGGATGAAGTATTATTTTCTACAAAAGTTTTCAACCCGTAATTAAGGTCCTGTTCTCTTTGCTGTTTTCAGCCCGTTTTGAGTTTTCGATTTTTGAAAATATCGAAAACGCGTTCACTTTGTCAATTTTCAGAAATGCGTTTTCCAAAACACAATATATATATATATATATAAAGGAAATTCAAAACGAGTTTATTGCGTTTTGGATATTTTGTGTTAAAAAGTCCAGAACGACAAAACCCGCGTTTTGGAATTTTTTTTAATGTGAGACACTACATTCACTTGAAATTCTTATGTTATTTTGCTATTATATATAAATTTATGTTAAGATTTTTTTTTTTTTTTTTTAAAATGTGAGACACTTCCTTCACTTGAAATTTTTATATTATTTTGTCATTATATATAAATCCATGTTAAGATTTTTTTTTAATATTTTTTTTTTGGTAAATGTGAGACACTTCCTTCACTTGAAGTTCTTATATTATTTTGCCATTATATATAAATTCATGTTAGGAATTTTTTTTGTAAATTTTTTATTTTTTATTTTTTTTTAAACGCATTTTTCAATTTTTTATTTTTGAAAACAGTTTTTCAAAATTACAAAGAGAACATATTTTCAGCAATCCTAAAACAAATAACCAAAATTCAAAATTCAAAATCGAAATACGAAGAGAACTGTCCTAATATTTTCGGATAAGAATAAAACAATTTTATATGGAAAAATAAAAATAAAGGTGGTGTTAATAAATTGAGCCGTCCCGTGCCAGTAGAAGAGAAGACGCGTAGTGTTTTGTCCTACGTTTATTGGCGCTTAACTGGAAATCTCACTCTATTATGTACACCTTGGTCTCTCCGAAATACTTCGCTTTCGAGTTTCGATTATTTCCATGTTCTTAATTCTATGTACATACTTGGAAAGCCGTGGCTGAATGTAATAACATTTTTTCTCCATTCTACGGAGAAACAAAGGAAATTTTCTTATTGCTGAAGATATAATTGAGGAAAATGCCTCGTTTAGCACTTGATGGTATGTAAACTGACTGGGTTTTTAGTTTTACACTGAATTATATTTATGTGTGTTTACACTGTGAGGCATTCAAAAATGAAATTGGAACCTTTTAAATATATATATACCAGTGAATAAATATTGATGGAATTCACGTGATTTTTTTTTTTTTTTTAATTTTTGATTTTTTGTATCGAATTCTTGGATTAATGATTAATCAGAGTATGGTCAAGGGAACAGAGGAATTATGTTTTCAACCTCAAATTTCATTGAGAATAAGGTTTAGATTGTTACTGCTGTTGTTATATTAGAATGAGCCTTAAACCATATAATATTTCCACTAATTTACCAATTTTAATAATGTATGATTATTGAAAGATTTCCATAGCCTCACTTCTCTTTCACACAGTGAAATGATCTTCTAAATAACCATAAAATATCAAGGATTTTCTTGGTTAAAAGTGGATTAAATAGACATTAGTAAGAAAGAAATAGTGGTTAAAATTTTGGCCATTACATATTTTGATGCAGTTGCTGCATTATTGGATCTCCTATTACCTTCTTCATAAAGATATATTCTTTTGTGTAGCTCTAAGTTTTTACCTTGATGAATTGTAGTCTCAAGAACATGGGATAAGAAATCAATGATCATTCCATCAGCCTCACTTGATGAACAGAGCACCACGTCTAGTCAGCCTTCACCGGCTCTATTCTTTTTCCTGGGAGGGATAGTCATACTCCTCATTGTGCTCATCCTGATATTTGTGTTCCGGAAAATTATTAAACCGGCAAAGTTGAAAATGTTGATTGCTCACACAATGAAGCAACCAGGTTGCAGTTTTGATAATGTAATAGGATCGCGAATTTTGCTGCATTACTTCACTGTGATCTAATTTCTTAACTATTGCAGTAGCAAAGGATGCCATAAGTGGAAATCTTCACACAATTAGCTATTATGATTTCCAGACACTGAAGAAGTCAACCAAAAATTTCCAAGAGACGAACGTGCTTGGAAGAGGTGGATTCGGACCAGTTTTCTTGGTAAGGATACAGACTATGTTCTCTTTGTAATATATTATTATTTCATTTAAAAGTATGGGTGAGACCTTTGTGGAGTTAGGAATTAAGGCCTAATCTGAATCTTGAGTGCAATAAAAAGGAAGCATAAATTAGGAAAATGCATACTTGTTTGTCCTCTATGTGGAGCTACTTCCACTTTCCATTGCTTGTTTAGCTGTTTTCAGTAAAATCGATTGAGAGTAGTTTGCTATAGAGATTTCATGCAATCAGACATTTGGGAGCATTGCGCACTACAGATATCTGCACTTCATGTGAATAAAAGTCTATCCTTCCCGTATTCTCATTGTACTTAGTATTAGAAAATGACCTCATTTGCATGTAGAATGCATATTTTATATATAATTACCCTTTCCATTTGATCGTTTAACAGGGGAAGTTAGAAGATGGGAGATTGATCGCTGTGAAGAAGTTGTCACTAGACAAATCACAGCAAGGAGAGCCGGAATTCCTTTCCGAAGTGAGGTTGATCACTAGTATACAGCACAAGAACCTGGTCCGTCTTCTGGGGTGTTGCTCTGATGGAGCTCAGAGGCTACTAGTGTATGAATACATGAAGAACAGGAGTTTAGACCTCATCATATACGGTACCATTCATAGTTCTCTCTGAAAGGAGCCACATTACTCAAAACATTTTTGTTCTGTGCTTGATCATGGAGGTTTTGTAGCTTATTGAAAGAAAAAGAAAATAAATGGAGTTGAAAGAGAGTTGGACAGTCATATTTGTATAGGATACATGTGATGTATGATTATAAGACTGAATAATTGTTAGAGGGGGGGATGTGGGATTGAATTCATTGATATCTCTACCAAAACGATAATATGGTTACCGGTTAGTGAACTCTCTGAACCTTCCAGTCTGAAGTCATTCACTATTAATTGTCTAATAATAATGTCATTTCCTTTTGAAATCATGCATCTGTAGCTAGTATAATAGAAGCATGACAACGTGTGAAATAAATGATTATTCTCGTCCTAAAGAATTTGAAGTCACAAGGCAATGCTTGAATTTATGCTTGATTTTTTGTCCTTATAATAGTTTTCTGTTGATAACGATCCTGTCCAGAAATAAATGAAAGCATAGTTCACGAATTGATTAAATTCTTAAACAATTGTCTTGAATTTTTTGTTTGATTATTGTGTGGTGCAGAGAAAAGTGAGCCATATTTAAACTGGACAACTCGCTTCCAAATAATTCTTGGGATTGCTCGAGGTTTGCAATACCTGCATGAAGATTCACACATCAGGATTGTACACAGGGATATCAAAGCTAGCAACATTCTCCTGGATGACAAATTTCAACCTCGGATTGGAGATTTCGGCCTAGCCAGGTTTTTTCCTGAAGGTCAAGATTTTCTCAGCACTAGATTTGCTGGAACCTTGTAAGTGCTTTTCCTTGTGCAAGTAGAATACCACTCGTACTCACAAAGAAAGGTGATTATATTCTTGCTTTAACAAAAAGAAGTTTCTGAAGAATTAGAACAAATAATATATAACAGGAAATAAGTTGGTTTTTGATCACGACACCCAAGTTTATATCACTTGAACAATGTAAAGTCTCCCTTTCTTGGTTTTTTTCTTAGCTTTCTTCTCTGAATCACAGATATAAGAGGATGTTTGGAAAGTGTTTATAAACTGTGTAAATTATATATAGATAGAATTATAGAAATGAATGGTGGATAAGTAGATAATATTTGTGGGCCCCCCAAAATGTACAGATAAAAAGTGGCTTGAGTGTTTATAAACAGTTAATAAACGTAAGCCAAATGCTTAAATTGGCTATATGTTTGCAAATTATAGAGCATATTGACTCAACTTTTAGATTGTCTTGGGCATGTGAAGGAGAAAATTGCCTATCTTCCAAACAAGGTTGAAAAAGCTAATGCCTAAGTTTCGAAGAACACCAAGAACTATATAAATTTGGTCAAGAGTTGGAAAAAACTTCAGCATAAGAGTGGAGTTCTCGTTGGTGATAAAGTTGAACATAAATTGAAAGAAACATATGGAATTGGAAGAATATCAGTTTGTCAACATTTGCTACACATCATCAATTGATTAGTTTAGTCTTCTAAGTGCTACACCGACTATCATTTTTGGTTTCTCATAAAGCATACATTGACGTTGTAATTGAAATACATTTGTTTACATGATATTATATATTACACTTGTCCAGGGGCTATACTGCGCCTGAGTATGCCATTAGAGGGGAATTGTCCGAAAAGGCCGACATATTCAGTTTTGGAGTTTTGGTGCTTGAAATTATTAGCTGCAGGAAAAATACAGATCTTTCTCTGTCCTCAGAAATGCAATATCTTCCTGAATATGTAGGTTCTTTTGATGACTTTCTCAATTTGGATTTTTCTCCCTGATGAAATTCAAATTTACTTATCTTTATATGTAATAAAATATGTTGCAAGGCCTGGAAGCTATATGAGCGGTCGAAGTTGGTCGATCTCATAGATCCAAGAATGCAAGACAGGTTTGTGGAGAATGATGTTTTGCAGGCAATTCACGTGGCCTTCCTATGCCTTCAGCCTCACGCGAATTTAAGGCCCCCGATGTCTGAGATTGTAGCATTGTTAACATGCAAGGTTGATGTGGCTCGAAAACTTACTAGACCAGTCTTCTTGGATAGAAAAAGGAAAGATGAGAAGCTTTCATGGGATTCTATTACGGAGCTTTTCCCGTCTCCAGTTAGGAGCGATTCACCTTCGTTTCCCAGGCCTCCAAAGTAAAGGTTTTAGTCTCAGACATATGATCTTCCTAGGTAAATCATAAGAAATCATCCATGTGATTTCAGTGTATATTGTAACATATGCACAAACCATTTTGTTCCTTTTTCCGGAGGATGAGCAGGTTTGTGTCTTCATATTTTGAGTGGACAATTCATTTTCAGTAGAAGAAAATAGTATTCATCATTGTATATTAAGCCTTACCGTGGCAGCAAACTCAAATTGAATACGATTGTGTAAGATTTTTACCTACACTTTTCAAGATTCACCCAATAATTTCATTATCAAACCGACCCCAATCTTTATAAAGTGCAATTTCAATATCAAGGATATATCTATTAAATTTTCAGGTAATTAGCACAAAACATCTTTCATCATTTGCTTTCTTTGTGCAATTCGGTGATATCGTTTCAAATTTGGCATTTGCACCCTTATTTCAACATTTTCTTGCTGAATTGATAATATCCTTGTTGCTCTAGCTATCGGGGATTACCCAACAAACTTTATAAGATTGAGGGTTTGAATTTCTAGAGACGTGTTCAGTCAACTAGGAAAAAAAAAAACTCATTCACAGGAGAACAATCCACGTGTTACGGGTACACAAAAGACTACCGTCCATTGTGACACTTACTAAGGGCAATATTGTCCATATTGTGAAAGAAGTTTCATTGGGCCTTGTATCGCAATATCCTTAATAAAATTTAATCTAATGTTTGTGTGTTTAGTAAGCTCTAGAAACACAAGATTCTTACGTAATTGTATTGCGGATTGACTATATGAATACACGACCACCTCATCATTTAAAATACATGTTCGAATTTGTTAGACACTTTGTTAATCTAGTTGGTGATATCCAGATCCTGACCAGTTTATGGCATAATTTGCGATTTACATCTTCTACCAATCCTAGGGCAGGGGCGATGGGGACGCCTAAAGTTGGTGTTCAACCTTTTTCAATAAAAAAAAACATAGGTTCTTCAAGCAAACCATTAAGCCCCATGCTATTTGATTAGTTTTGATCTAATGCCTATCAAGGACACGTACTATTGCGCAATTTATACAAGAATCAAACAAAGTAAACATATAGGTGGAAGTAGACTTACTTTTATCCCTATCTTGACGTAATTCACATTTACAAACCCTTTCAACCTAACACCCTTCGAACTAAACTTAGACCCTAAACCTACATTGAATGACCCTCCCAAATATCTAACCAACCACTTCAAAGTTTCCCCAGGAGTAGGAGTAGGTATTTTTACCCAGAACCGGTTGGTTTAGTTCTGTTTCTTCTAATAAATGGGTTAATTTTTGGACCATGCATCGAGAACCGATATGTTTCGATTCGATTTTCGATAATGTCTTGAGAACCATTAGTGAATTTGATTATGTTCTCGATTTTAATTCTTGAGAATCAATATATTTTAGTTCAATCTTTCATAAGAATTAAAGTTTCTCGTTATTTTCAAAATGGCTGATTATCAAGAATTTCATTGAGGATTATGGAATATAATCGGGTTATAAATATTACCAGGGACGTAGCTAGAATTTCGATGTTGCGGACGAAAATCTGAGGGGTGGAGGGGGGCTGGCCCCCCCTCCCCTCCCGGGGGTTCGGGGGCGGAGCTCCCGAATATTTTTTTTAACTAAGGGAATTGAAAACGACAATTTTGAGTACCAAAATAGGTAAGTTAGATTGAATGACCAAAACATAATCAATTTATCGATATAAAAATAATTTGTCCATTTATGTGTCAACACTATACAAATTGATGAGCATTAGATGGACGTAAAAAATTAAACTTCCTATCTATATAACAGATGGTATAGATGACTTCGATATCTAAAATTGGTCTCTACTTGTCCTCCTCATTTGCTTAATTGCATTTGTATTGGATTTGGGCTATACTTAGATGTGTCAATCCGGGTGGTCCGGGCCGGTCGACCCGCCAATAAAAAGCCCGGTAACGGCCCGCTTGAAAAAAAGTCCGTCCGCTGCGGGTTACGGGCCGATTACGGGTCAGCCTGCAAATTTTGAACTACAACCCAGGCCCGCCCGCTGGCCCATGCGGGTCAAGCCTATGCGGGTCGCGATTTGTTCTGATTTAGCCCGTATGAATAAAAACATAGATTTTTCATATTCATAGCAAATTTTTTGTCAAGTTTCTAAATACAAAATGATTAAAATGATAAATTCATATTTATACTATAAAATATTTACATAGAATTTAAAATTATAGTTTATGTTATATAAATTACTTCTAAATTTCTAAATTTAAATAAAATATAAACAAATAACAATTAAATGATAAATGTATTTCTAATTACTATTGTCAAAAAATATTATTTTTTTAGCTATTAGGGAGAAAAAAAATAAGATTTTACTTTAAAAGTTGTATTAGAGTTTCTAGAAGAAGAGAAATTTTCAATGTTACCATATTTAATAAAAACAGTTTATTTTTTTTTGTAATACCACTTTTCGTTTTACGTGCTTTCTTGAATACCACCCAATTTTTATGATGAATAATTTATTTGACAATTATTATTGATAATAAGTTGAATTATTTTGCAGTGGAAGGACTTGGACGCCGTCTCGATCAATGTGCCAATTAAGATATTTATAAATTGTTTACGTTCAATTCCGTGTCTAATTGTTTATTTTAATTGTTACTTACCATTTCTATTTTTATTGAGTAGTAAGTTGCCTAAATTGCATTAAATTGAAGTTGAGAAAAGTTTGGTGACACTTTGAAATTTTATTTGAGGGTCGTGGACTTAAATTACCAATTTATGAGAGCTGAGGGACTAAATTGCAAATTACCAAAACTTAAACAATTAAACCTAACCCTCATTCTCCTCTCTCTCTCTCTCTCTCTCTCTCTCTCTCTCTCTCTCTCTCGCTCTCTTGGTCTCACTCTCACTCTCTCGCTCTCTCGGTCTCACCTGCCTCTCCCTCGCCTCACGCCCGAACCAGCGCCGGCGACCTCGACCACCACCTACCGGTGAGGCCTTCCACCCATTTTCCCTCACACTGCCGCACAGGAACAGGCACACATAACACACAAACTCACGCACACGGATTTCACGCATTTCACGCACTCTATTACACACACTCGAACGCACAAACGTGTATATAGGTGCATATGTATGTATATATGTTGAGTGTGTATATATGTGAAGATTTTTTTTTTTATATTTTCATATTTAAATCTAGTTAGATTCCGAATTATAAATGTTCAATTGGAGATTGGATAATGTTTATATATGTATGTATTGGTATAAATATCATCCTCAAGTGTAAATTTCAGACTTCTTAAGTTGTTTGAATAAATTTTCAGATTTTTAGATTTATCTGTGATTTGGATTTATAATTGTAAATTCATAGTTGTGGAGGATATATATATATATATATATATATATATATATATATATATATATATATATATATATATTTTTTTTTTTTTTCAAATTTGGATTATAGTCTAATTTCGAATTTGATAATTAGAATTTGGGTAAAGTTGGATAACGTATGAATTTAAGATTGTTAGTACCTAATTATGAGTGGAAATTTGTAACTTTCTGATTTGGGGAAAATTTCACGAATTGTTAGATTTGTTAGTAGGAACTTTGTAAACTTTGGTTTAACTTTGATTTATTTATTTGAGTTTGAATTATAGTGATAATTTTTCATATTTAGAATTTGTGAAAATTACCTTGTTTAAATTGAGTTAATTTAATTAAGTTTCTGTTATTTTTGGGTAAATTTGAGGATTTCTAATTTATGAGATTAGTTAATTGTTTAAATTTTAACTTTTGAATTGGAATTTGTAATTTTAGATTTAAGAGTTTATTTGGAACTTAAAGTTAGAATTTCAGATTTTTGGAATTTATTAATGCAGGTTATTTTAATTGATTTTATTTTAATTGAGAAATTTTGTAAAGTTAGGTAATGAAATTTTGAATTTTAGTTTGAACTAAAAGATGAGTAAAACTTTTCTATTGTGTATTGAATTGATTGTTCATTTCGAATATGGTGTCAAATGTGTTAGACATGGCTTAAGGTTCCGTTTGGTCTGAATTATATATTAAATTGAAGTTTTAACCTTGATTAAGAGTTTAAATTTTGGTTTCGAACTAAAGGTTGTATTGTATGTATGAATGAAAATAATTAGGAGAATTGGTACATTGACGTCACGGGCATCTGGGACTCTTTCACTTGCAAATCCAAATAACGGTAAATGCTAACGACTACAAGTAAGTAAACTTCCCCTATTTTCATGAAAGTAGAAAGTTAATGTGAAATTAACGTGCGCAAGTGATTTCGTGTTAATTACTCAATGTTGATGTATTTGATTTATGATATGGAAGTATACGTTATTAAGAAAAATGTTCAAGCATGCACGTTACATGTCATTGCATCATCAAGCATGCATTGACATCGAAATGGGAAAGTCAAATGTTTTAATGAAAGGAATGTGTCAAAGTGCAATTTTTGTCAAAAGTTATGTATCCCAAGTTTTTCAAGAAAGAATGGGTGTACTTCTATGTCATGAAAGATGCGAGTGAAAAATGGGGCGCGGGGGACCGGCGTACCCGAATGTAATGAGCCGCTTTGCGGTGGAATGAAGTGAATGAGCCGCTTTGCGGTGGAAATGTGAAAGTTAATCTGGTTCCAAATAAGAATTGCCCACTGTTATTTGATTGATTAGAAGTTACATCAAGTGAGCTCACGATAGAAATGAAGTGAAAGTTTTGAAATGTTAAGTAAAAGTTTGAAAAGTTTGAATGTTCTGGAAAGTAAAGTAAATGGGGATACATATACGGAATTTTTTAAAGCATTCATGTCATAAGCATGCATTCATGCATAAAGTTTACTTACTGAGCTTTAGCTCACCCCAATCCCTCTCCAATATTTCAGGTGATGAAAGTTAGATGATTAGAAGGGAACACTTGGCGGCAGGCTCAGACAGTACCCGACTTGAATTATTTAAAATTGAATGTAATGATTTAATTTAAGTTTTCATCGGTTAATTCTTTCTTCATTTACTCCTTAAACCATTCGCTTAAATTTAACTTTAAGTTATTATATTTCTAGTATCGTTTATATCATCACTTATTTCACTTAATTAATGTTTATTGATATAGAAATTTTTGTATCGAGAAGTTTGGGGTTGAATTGGGATAAATGTGGTGATGTGGGAGTTAATATTGAATTGTGATTGGGTGTTGAATGTGGTTGAATTGTGATTGATATTTTAAATGGTTAGGTTGGGTATGATGTCCCTCTACAGGTTGGTTAAGTCCAAGTTACAGAGGAAACTCTGTCGAAATTTCTGTAAAATTTTATAATAGATAAACTAAAATTTTAATGTTTAAACGATTTATTTCCGCATATAATGTGAATGGAAGTTAACACGCCTAGGTTTTAGATTTTTAAACTTGGGGTGTTACATTTTTTTTAAATTTTTACGGGCCAGAGGGCTAACCGCGGCCCCCGAATGTTTGACCCGTAAAACTCGCGGTTCACAACTTTTTGACCCGTGAACCGCCTGCACGGGTCATGGGTCGGCCCACGGTCCCGGGTCAATCCGGGCCGATTTTCACGAGTCTGGTCGGCCCGTTCGTCTTGATACCTCTAGCTATACTTTTGGTTCTTTTGTTTAGGTCTAATTTTTTTGTATAGTTGAATTTTAAAGTGTAAGATATTGGGTCAATATTTATTATGGGGAAAAAAATTCAAAATTTTGTGGGGACGAGTCAAAATTTTTGCTGGGGCGAACCTGAAAATGCATTACAAATTAACTAGAAATAGTGGACCAGCAGACAATGTTGGGGGACCGATCGCCACCCCCTGTCCCCTTTTAGCTCCGTCTTATATTACTATCAAGGAATGGAGCAGTGGGCTCAAGAGAGAGCTAGAGATGGGCAATCCAAGTTCACGCAGAAAGAGCCGCATTAAAATTTTCCAACAAGACACATAAGCATTTTACAACGTAAAGTTAAATTAAACATACATGGATCTTATCACCTGCTCCCAAGGAGAAGGTTAAAATTAACCCACAATCCTAGTTAGCAAGTTAGTTGAAAAAAAAGTGGGGGCCAACATCCTTTGCATCTTTTAACTTATTAAAACCCAAATTAATCAAAATTAACACTCCCAGTCCCAGACTCATACATTATTCTCTCTCCTCTCAAACCATTTCTCCCCCAAACATCTCAATGGTGCCCATTTTCTCCTCGCGTTTCCAGCCTCTATCGTCCACGACAACGGTGTACTTTCATTTTTGATTTAAAGGTGATTTTTGTAGCCCTAATCTTGAGGTGATTCTTGTAGCCCTAAAATATAATCAAAATTTCTTATTATGTGATTTTTTGTTCCGTATCTGAAAACTAGCGGACAACTTATTCATATTTTGTAGTTATTCATATTTTATATAAGATATAGGGGGTGATGAATTTTCAGTTCAGTAATTTGGTTTAATTTTGATTGGAAGATTTTAATTTTGTTTCATAAATTTTAGGTTGGATGGATGCACACTGTGAAGTTCATTGTGAAGCACCAAGTGAAACCGAAAAAGAAGCAACAGATAATACGTATATTCTTCAAGTGTGCTTTGGTAGAGTACCGAAAATTGGTCAAGAGTTTGAATTTCATGAAAACGCATACAAGTTCTATAATCAATATGCCTATGAAACTGGATTTAGTGCACGAATTGCTAGCAACAAGAAAAAGAAAGAAACAAATGAAACATACTGGAAGCTATTTATCTATTCAAAGGAAGGGTAAATGGATGAAAACTGATACATAAAATATAAGGATGTTGTGCCTCGGGTTGTAAAATGAAAACGTGGACAAACAAGTGTTGGTTGCAATGCCCGGTTATCTATTCTAAAGCAATAAATCGAAAATCTTTGGATCGTGAAAAGATTTATACCAAAACACAATCATGGACTGACTAATTCTATTATAGTTCACTTGCTCCGATCACACCGCAATGTTTCGGTGACAAAGAAAGCACTTACTCAACAATTCTTCCGAATCAAATATACCTACATGTCAACAAGTTCAAATCCTGGAGATTGATTCAGGTGGCCCATCATCTCTTGCATCCTAAAAGAAAACATGGAAAAATAAATAAGCTTGTAACTCAGTGGGTGGATAATTCAAAAATAAGTAAAATTTTCTGATAAATGTATATTTACTAAAACCCCTCTTATTTATTCTATTATATTTGTAGAAATTTCTAAATTTTGATAATTACTTTTAAAACTAAACATGCTGTAATAAAAAAAAAATCCTTTATTCTTTATTCGAAATGAGTATATGTAAATCATAAAGAGTACAAGAGATCTGATATTATGAAAAATCGGAATAAACTGTCATTTCATCGTACTACAAGCTGAAATCTTTATTCTATAAACCGAATAAACTGAATTCTATTATCTAGAATCTGATAAACTGAAATCTTTTATATGAAATCTAATCAATTTTAGTCTGGTGTCTGAAAAAACTAAATTTTAATAATATTAAAAATTACACCAAAATGTACCCAATGCACAGCTTTACTCATGTACAAAGTGATCTCATGTACAAAGCAAAGAAAAATCATTCAAATCTAGTACGTTGATAATCTAATAATTTGTGTCATATGCGCATAGACTGTCCTAAAGGCTTACCCCAACACACGGCCCAAAACTTATATGTGCACAAGAGTAGTCCCCAAATACCTCTAACAATCTGGTCATACACTATGGAAACACATTTACACAAATGCAGAGCGAGTAAAATCACCATATCTGGTCATATATTGTGAAAACGAATTCATATTTGTACAGAGTGGATAAGATCACCTAGGCACTTTCAGATGGTTTTTAATTAACTTAACATATATTGAAATATCTAATATTGATATAATATTACCCAATACTTGATTAAACTGAACTGGATTTATAATTAAAATACTTATTTATAAATATCTATTTTACTATAAAATTCATATTATCTAACTCAATCATCTGAAATAAGTAACATTTGCAACTTATATAATTTACTATAAGAACTATAATCAATAAACATTCATATAAACTTTAGAATTGAAATCAATTAAAAAGTACTAAGGCCCCGTTCTCTTTGTTATTTTGGGCCCGTTTTGAGTTTTTGGAAATATCGAAAACGAGTTCACTTTGCCCATTTCCAAAAATTTGTTTTCCAAAACAAAAAAAAAAAAAATATATACAAACAAAACTCAAAACGAGTTTATCACGTTTTGGGTTAAAAACTCCAAAACAGGCTAAACTCGCGTTTTGGATAAGTGAGGCACTGTTTGTTCACGTTCAGACCACAATAAACAATCAAAACAGGAAAGCTCTTTTTCTCTCTCCAGCAAACCTTCCATCTGTAGCTCTGCTGGGTCTTCTCCTTCAACCTTCTACACCTCCACAGTATCGGTTGTCGACGACACTGGTTCCGACCACCGACGACGACGCTGTTGAAGACCCACAACCCCACTGCCGACGACTTCATTACCAGACTTAGGTTATCTCTATTTCTCTAACTTTTCTTGTATGTACATTTGTATTTTTGTTCCTTGTTCCTTGTAGATCTACCAATTTCTTGTGAAATTTTTTGGATTTTTAGCATGTTTGGGTCTCGATATATATATATATATATATATATATATATAAACATACACATGCTCAGACGACCACTGCTATATGTATAGTAGTGGCCGTCCACTATATATATATATATATATATATATATATATATATATATATATATATATTACAAACATTAACTATGTATATATATTTTACAAACATTAATAAATTTTACAAAATGGATTATAGTTTTGGGCTTAATTCCAGTGTTTGGACTTGAGATGTGTGTATGTTAAATTTCTTCAAAGTTTGGCAAAATGGAATTTTGATGACATAATTATAAGTTCCAATTTGAATTTTGCAGAAATCCATTAACTCAATTCGATGAATCTGAAATCTCAATTGAAGTTGGCTAGGCCAAGGATAAATGACAATTAGAGATTCCTTGTTTACATTAATCTCGATTAAATGTTTTATGAATCTCGTCGACATTATATGTTTTAGTGCCCGTGTAACAAATTTTTATGGAATACTATGTGTGCTTATGTGAATTGCTTATTATATATATGATATGGAAAGAATGTAGGTGCTATTGCTGATTGTGTGGCTTCAAACATTAAAAAGATATTATTAGTGAGATTTATTTTTATTTATTTTTATTTTTTGGTAAATGTGAGATAATTTATTGACTTTGAAGTAGGATGCAGTTGAATGAATTCAGTGGAAGACCTGGTTGTTCACAAAGCGACAAAACGATCTCATGCTCTTCTTTTTCTGATATGTGTTCTTTTCTACACCGTAAATCTCACTTTGTTTCAATAATGTGTTTACATGTTGAGTGTTTGTCTTGTAGGAAGTGGATTATTGGACTGCTTGATGATGAATGTAATTTGTTGAAAAACTTGAGTACAAATATGGTTTTAGTTTCAGTAGTAATAATCTCGATGGCACTAGTGATTATGCAAAGCCTGTTTTGATATTACACGTTGGATTTCTTAACTTTGATTGTTGCACCATTGTTATGCTTCTCAGTCTCTTAATATATAATGAATTTTCTTCAACATGTTGGAAACTAATAATTTACTGCTACTATTTTAAGCTGTGTTGGACTGAGACCATTTATTTTTATCTGCAACAGCTTTTCTTAGTCTCATGTAATTGAATTTTCTCTGCAGGGATATTTCCAAATCCACTATCATTCAATTTTCTTTTCATTCTTTTTATTGCTTCATTTCTATTAATTTTCTTTCCATTTGATTGCAAATCTCATCAAACATAGACAATGGGGGGTCATAGAGGTAGAACAAAAGAACCAATGGCATGGTGTCATGAGAATGAGCATTCCTTCATCGGAATTATTTATGATCGTGTGAAATCAGGTGTACTACAGACGTCCACTTTCATGAAAGATAAATGGGGTAGAATCAATCAAGACATGATTGAAAAAATAAAAATGGATTATGGCATCGATAGACTCAAGGGTAAGTGGAATCGCTTGCGGTCTGTTCATCGAATGTTCTTTGACCTGCTGGGACATACAGGGGTAACATGGGATCCAAATACCAATCAAGTAATTGCTACTGAGGCAGTTTGACAACATTTTTACAGGGTAAGCTTTTTTTAATTACAACTTTAAATGTTAGCAATCTACTATTTCATTAGTTTTTATATGATGTTGAAATTTTAAAATATTTGTGCTCATGCAGATTAACAAGGATACGTACAAGCTTTTCAGGAAGGAAGGATGTAAGAATTATGAGACTCTTGAGGAAATTTTTAGCGGGACCACAGCTACTGGAGGTTTAGGAAATGCTTCCACTCAACTTCCTCCAACATCAGATGAGGAAAGAGAATTGGAGGATGCTTTCTTGACTGGAGGAGTCCATGTTCATATGTTGAATGATGATGGCATAAATGACAGTGCAAAGCCTCGTCGACGTGAAGAGATTGGAACAAGTGGTGGTGGACGACAACGGAAGGAACCAAAGACTAGTAAGTCCGATAGGCTCGAAGCATCCATGGCCCAATTTTCTTCTACTATGAGTATGAGGAGTGAAGAAAATGAATTGTGGAAGTTATATTTGCAAGAGAAGCTGGCAAAGTTACAAGGAAAATCGAGGATTCCATCTGACAGTGAAGCATCTAGTCTCGATCTTTATTCAACCACAGCTTGTCTTAACATCCTCAATGGTATGGACGGTGTTTCCAATGAGATGTATGCTAAAGCTATAACCAAATTTAAGGATCCAGATTTCAGAATGTAGTTTGTGAAGATTCCAGAATGTAGGAGGGGACCAGTATTGGAACTTTTTTGAATTCAATGTTTGGGAGTGGAGAGTACTATTTGAACTGTTGTTATTCACTTATATTTATGCGTTGTTGGATTGCACTGTTGGATTGTTATTTTTCTTCAAAATGCGTACTCATGTTGGACTAGCAATGTTTTTTCTCTTTATGTAGTATTGGATGTTATCGTTTAGTTTGATATGTGAAGCGTGTATTATGTTTGATTCTATGTTAGTTTGAAGTGTGTATTATGTTACTATCAATGAAATCATATGTGCCATACAGGATGTCTTTGAATGATGATTCAGCGTCAAGTGAGGATGATGAAATATTCACAGACGACTTCGACATCGTTATGCAGCAGTTGATGATGTTGAACATACTTGTTTCCGGTGAGAATACTGTACTCGAGAGGAGACCATGTCGACATCTATGCTTACTGGTAAAATGTACATTATGGAAAGAGTGAATGGCCATCCAGATATTTGCCATCAGATTTTTCGCATGCAGAAACATGTGTTCTTAAATTTTTGTGATGCTTTGAAGCATAGGGAGTTGTTGCAGGACGGTAAAAAGGTTACCATCGAGGAGGGGGTTGCCATGTTCCTTATGATTGTGGGGTATACAACACGATTTAGTGTCATAGGGGATAGATTCCAACATTCCAACAATACAATCCATAAATGGTTTAAGCGTGTGTTACGCGTTGTTTGTGCATTTGGAATGGAGATAATACGCCCGATAAGCCGAAATAGTGTGCATGAGAGGATTTTGCAAAAATATCCATACTTAAAAGATTGCATAGGCGCAATAGATGGAACACATGTAGCAGCGTATGCACCAGCTTCGAGGCAGACACCATTTCATGGGAGGAAAATCAATGTCACACAGAATGTGATGCTGACTTGTGATTTTGATATGAAGTTCACTTTCGTTTATGCTGGATGGGAGGGTACTGCCAATGATTCGAGGGTTTTCATTGATGCGGTGATACGACCTTCAAACAACTTTTCAATGCCTCAAGGAGGTGTGATATAATATTTTTGCCACTTTCATAAATGTTTTATCCTTTGTCAAAAACTATTTAATCATTTCATTTTTTTGTGATAGATCAATTTTACCTGGTGGACTCCGGCTACCCTAATATGCATGGTTTTCTTGCTCCATATCGAGGACGTAGATATCATCTCCGTGATTATGTAGGTCGTGGAAGGCCACGTGGAAAGGAAGAGCTCTTCAACTTTAGACACTCCTAATGTCGTAACATTATTGAACGTTGCATTGGAGTTCTAAAGGCCAGGTTTCCTATCTTGAAGTATATTACCAATTACCCACTCACAAGGCCAAGGCAAAGACAAATTCCAACTGCATGCTGCAAGATACATAATTTCATTCGCCAAGAGGATGCGCTTGATAGATTGTTCACTGAGTATTCAGTAGAGAACATGATATTCCCAGAAGTCCCAGGGTCCAGTGAAGATCAAGATGTTATACAATTTGATGCGAGTCAAATAGGTCAAATGACACAAGTCAGAGATGAGATAGCTACGCAAATGAGGAATGAGTATTCCATGAGATGCGTTTAATTGCATTAAAACAATTTGTTTCTTGAATTAATTTTTTTGTATAAAAGATGAATTGTGCGTATTTTGCCCCTTCACAATGGCTATGTTGTTACAATTGAAGTGCTGTGCAATATATGAATTAATATATATTAATTACTTTAGATTTCAAGTTTTACATGTTGCTAGAATAACCAAATGTTTGTTGAATAGAGAATTGACATTAAACTTAATGTAATTCAACAAATCAACCATTTTTTACATATAAAATATTAAAAAAAAAATTCAGAAAATTACAAAGTAAACGCATTTTCCAGTTTTCTATTTTTGAAAACAGTTTTCCAAAAGTACAAAGAGAACATGTTTTCAGCAATCCCAAAATAAACAACCAAAATTCAAAACTCAAAACAACATTCAAAACTCAAAATTCAAAATCGAAACACAAAGAGAACGACATCTAATTTTCTGAAAAATAAACTTTTTTTTCACTCATATAACCATTGAATGGAATCTAGTTGGGGGCAATAATCCTAGTCCAATCTCCACATTATTTCCTGAAAGAATAGTGTAAATTTCTTGTATTAAGATCAATTATATCAATCATTAAAAATTGGAAAATGCCATTTTTAACTTAATTCCTTCTCGTTTTATTCATTAGATGATTCAACTTAAATCATTTACTATAAACTTACTCAGTTTCTCTAATTATTCTAACTATATTCTCTTTATATACTTATAATCTAAACACCTTTTTACATTATCTTACTTATTAATTAATTCACGTACTTTTTATTTTTAGTCCTTCATGGATCTATTCTAACATCTAAACCTCAATATATATTAATTGATTCAATGCTTAGAAGTTAAAATCAAGAAGATTGACAAGTAAAACCTTATAATACAGAAAAAATATTTAAAAGTGGTATTAATTCCAGAATATAGAGCATAAACACTAAAACTTTGAAAGAATTCTTCCCGGACAGATTTACAGAGTAACACTCTATTATCCCTTTTCTGTACAAGGCTACAATTTCTCTTAAATAATGGGGAGTTCAACTTAATCCATACTTATTTATTATAAATCAAGCATTTAGTGACATATAATCATCCAAAAATTAAAGATTAAAATACTAATTAAAAAAACGCATTTCATGATTAACATATTTACCATCTAAATCTACACATACAATTTCTTGACGATCTTTTTAGCTTGTTACTTCAAGTACATGTAACTAATGTTTAATACTAACTAAACTTTGAGCTTAAGTCAATAATATAAAAATTCTTAAATTTAATCTCAATTTAAAATAAGTAATTTCTTGCTTACCTCTTAAAATCGAAGTTGACTTGAAGATCGAACCCTCTTCATCCCCCCCCCCCCCCCCCCTTTCTTTTTCATTTCCTTTTTCTTTTTCTTTTTTCCTTTCTTTTCTTCCTAGACTTCTGCTTCTTGGTCCTCCTCTCTCTCTCTCTCTCTCTCTCTCTCTCTCAAAAATCAATCCCTATTCCTTTGTTTAATTATATTAAATTGCTATATAATTGCAAGTCAAGCCCTCAAATCTTCAAATAATATAATATTTAATCATTTAATTTAATCAATTGAAAACTAAATCCTTGATGTTCAAATTTATTTCATGTATGTCCTTTAAGTAATTGTAACCCATAAAAATAATTTAATTTAAATCCTAAAAAATTATTAATTATTCTATTTTAACAAAACTCTTAACAAAAGCTCTCACGTGTGGTGTGTGAGGGTAGTACCAATGATTACTGACCCTCACCCCCTATGTGAGAGCTTTTGTCAAGTTCTTTGTCAAGAGCTTTGTTAATGTAGTAAGGTTATAAAATTATTTGTTCAACTTAAGTCCTTATTTGACTTAACCGTTTGAATATTAGATTTTGGCTAAATAATTTATTGATTTTTAACTAATGTGAAAAAGGGTTATCACATTGCATATTCAATTATTCATTTGATACCATGTAAGATTTTTTTTTTTTTTTTATTTCTAGGTCTTCGTATGGTATTTTAACATATGGACTTTGCCCGCGCCCCCATGTGAGGGGGCGGTAGCCCTGCGCGGTGGGCGAAGCAGCAAATTCCTTTAATATATAGCTCAACATTCAAGCTGGAGTAAGAAAAACATAATCATTCCCTAATAATATATTAGGCCCTCAGAATTCATGTGGGGACTAGCCAGAGAGAGAATTCTGCTGGAAAGTCGTAATCCATCATAATAATTCTGTTCTGTAAACATTTATATCGCACTTTCTGCTACAAATTTTGCCTTCTGATCATCTTGTATACTACTGTGTCAGCATACCCTTTAAACATATGTTGTAGGGATGGGGGGTGGGTGAGTAGGGTGGGGTGGGGTTTGACTGTTGAGTGAAGAAAAGTTCTTAAACTCAAAGCTTCAAATAGAAACAGAAAGTGACTTTAGGGAAAAACGGAGGACAAAGCAGTGCATGCATGGAAGAATTCTGCAAATAGCAGAAGCTTTAAATTCGGTTGAAAAAAGATACAGCATTTAATTTTCCTCAGATGGGAAATCAATGCCATCATCTGCATTGTGAAAAATATCACATCAACACAAAATAAAGAAAAAATCCAAACAAACTCTTAAAATGAGCGTCTTTTGTGGGACAAAAGTTTCTTCAACAAGGGCATTTCCTATCCTTTCAAGATTTGCTGTGTGGCTGGGAATCTCAAGGTATTTTATGAGGGTAATGAACCTTTTTTTAGGAGTCAAGCCATGGAATTTACTTTAGTTCTGATCATCCCGTCCAAAATTGTTAGCTTGACAAACGGTGTACATGTTAGATGTAAGTTTGTCATGTCATTATATCCATTTCATTTTGGATCGAGCTAGTTAAGGGTGGATAACTCGAGGTATGGATGAGGCTCCTTACAAGCGCAATTAAACAACAAGCTCTTAACCTTATCTCACTGAGGCACATCCCGCGATTTACCTCATCTACAAATCCCCAGAGCAAGGGCTGTAGGGGCTCCTAAGGTTGGAGTTCAACCTCTAAACGGATTTTTTTTTTTTTTTTTCCTTCATGTTTAGTCATAATGTCAATATATTCGTTAGTTTTTACATGAGAATACTCAAGTCTTTATCTCTTCGAAAACTAATTCAAATTTCTGTTATGACCTTTAATAAAATTTAGTTGATGGAAATGTCATAAACACTATATGCTTGTTTGGTGGCTACAAATCAATTTATTATAAATAGATTTCGGTTGTTTTCGTGATCAAATATGTGGCTGAAAATTTGTTTGCGAAAATGTGTATCATTAAAAAGTGTTTTGATAAATTTTGTTGTTTATAAATTGATATATAAACCGTTAACAAAACACTCGTGTAATTTATGTATGGAAACAAGGTATAATAAATGATGACGAGTCATTGCTACATACCAAATGGATTATTAGAAGATATTATGCAACTACAATAAATAAAGATGACAAATTCTCATTTCTCAAGTCCCTTTCTTCATAAATAAAAATTCATAATTCCTTGGCTCTGGCTATGCCTCTGCTTAAATAATTATAATTGCATGCAACATGATTGCCTCCAATAGACCAATAGTAATGTTAATCAGGAAGCATCATCATTTGATAGCAACAAGAGGATAATAATTTAATAGAGGCATAAGAGCCAAATTACAACATACTAAATAAAATTAATTTCTACTAAAAAAAAAAAAAAAAAATAGATTGCAAGAAATTCCCTTATCTTCTACCTGTTGTGTAAGGGATTTGAACCTGTTGGAACCACGCGCTTGTCATCTTCATCTTCATCTTCATCCCCGATCTTGTTTTTCTTCGAGGCGTGGCTCGACCAAGATGAATACCTGAAAAAATGGAGTCTAATGGAGGTACAGCTGATTGCAGAATCTGATGACAATTTTCTATGATCAGAAGAAGTATCTGTTGGGACAAAGAAAATTTCTCTTGCCACAGCTTTTGAACCTATGCCCACCAGAATTTGATGATGAATAAGCACAAGTAAAAGCATTGAAATCCTCATTGCAAATGCTGCTCTAAGATGAAGTTCTGGTTCTTGATGATACAAAAAAAAAAAAAAAATGACTTGCAAGTTACTTACACCATATGTGTGTAATTTGAAGGTTTATAGACATTTATTATTATATATTTATAGAGTAGAATTCTGATGCATCTACATCCTTCCCTCGATCAGACAGCCTCACCAAACTGCATTAACTGCATTTTAATTCCATTAGGATGTGAATAAAAAGAAAAAATAAACAGAATGGCGAAATGGATATAATGACAATTTGCAAAATGAGAATTCAGAAATACTTTTCTGCTTTCTGATCCCACCCCACCCTACCCTATCCCACCCCACCTCTCTCTCTCTCTCTCTCTCTCTCTGTGTGTGTGTGTGTGTGTAGCCATGTAGACACCTGACAAAGCAGGAATTAATAAATATTGAACATAATTTATCAGCCAAAGGTAAAAACGAGACCAATAACGAAAAAGATGAGCATAAAGAGAAGTCGGTGACTTGTCTTTACTTGGTCAAATTCCATCTTGTCGAAATTTTTGACTTAAAATCAAACAAGTTCTTAAGAATGTTATCTTGTTTAATATAAACTTATTTGTCATTTCATAGATTACTTGAGATAATCGGGGCTAAAATAAAATAAAGGGCTTGCAATCGTAAAATTGATTGGAAACTATTTTTGTTAGTTGTTTCGTTAAAAAATTGTTAAATGGTTTTTACAATTTATTGGGACTTGAGTATTTTACAAAAATGATTGGCTTTTGGGTAAAAAAGGGGCAAGAGACTATTCTTTCAAAATTGAGGCTCTCGGCACTCTCTCTTACCTTCAAAAATCGAGACAGAAACATCATTTTTTTCACAAAAGTTCATCTTCATCTTCTTGCTTTAATTGAGTTTGATTGTGTGGATAACTTTTGGAGTTTTTACATAGAGAGGTAGCGCTAGTCGAGAGCGATAAGATTGTGGTTATGGTTTTTCAATTGGAGGTTGTAAGCTTACATTCATCTTGTAGAAGTTCGGGTCCAATTACGGTTTTGAGATGTTCTTGGTGTTCTTGAATATTTGAATCAAATGTTATTTGAGGTATATTGATCCTATAGTGGTATCAGAGCTTGGTGGAAGATTGCCAAGTGAAAATAAAACGTGAGAAGAAGACATCTGGAAATTGGTGAAGGCAAAAAATAAGAGAAAGCCATGTCTGAAGAAGGACCGAGACAGAAGCCAGAAGTGAAGAACCCAGGAAAAATCAGTAGAAGAAGTGGCTGACTAAAAAAAGGTTGTAATCGAAGTGTAAAAATATGAGAAGCAGAAGAAATAAACTATGAGAAAGAAGCTTGAAGA
The DNA here is from genome assembly GCA_963555705.1 of Ligustrum vulgare. Taxonomy (NCBI): domain Eukaryota; kingdom Viridiplantae; phylum Streptophyta; class Magnoliopsida; order Lamiales; family Oleaceae; genus Ligustrum; species Ligustrum vulgare. The sequence goes on from OY743185.1 coordinate 15,502,898, forward strand.
GAGCACCAACTGAGTGAAGGAGATTGTCATTTTTCAATACTTCATCTCCGACCGGTCAACCGACGATCTAAGATTGACAGGTGCACCGTCCAAGAGGGAGAGACTCGTAGGAGAAGGAAGAAAAGCTAGGCAAAGACCGGTGTGAAGCAAGAAGCTGAAAAACCGTGAAATATACTCAAGAAGAACCGACCGAGAAGTAAGAGAAGGAGTGTTCTGACCGGTTTCTAAACCAGACTTTCGGCCATCCAACGGCGAAGTAAACACATCAGCAGGACCGCCTTATCGAGGAGACGCTTCGACCGAAGTTTGAGAGGCAGTCGGCGGCGGAGAACGGCGATTTGATTGAAACCGAGGTGACAACTGGATCTTTAAATTAAAATCTCGGCCGATAGAAAACTTCGATCAAGAAACGGTTTGCGCTGTTGGACTCGCGACAAAGAGGAGCATCTTCCAGTGTGTTGAGGATTTTTCGACGAAAGCGACATCAACTTTTTCAGCAGTGACAGTGTTTTTCGACAACAAATTTTGGACAAAATCATCTACAGGACCTGCAGAGTCCATATCCTAAGTTCGTTTCACCAGATTCAATTCACATCTTAAATTGAGGTTAGCAAATGGTTTTTTGCATGATTTTTTAGTTTGATTTCTTAAAATTTACTGGTGCATTGAAGACTCATATTCTAGTAGTACGAATATCTAGGATAATTTCTGAGCTCGGGGTTTTGTGAAAAAAAGGGAAGAGCTAGAAGTTGGGGTTCCTTTGAGGTTCTGGTTTTATAAGATTATGTGTTAATCTTGGGTTTGATAGGAGGTCTTCTTACTAGTTGGGTGTGAAAAACAGATTCACGGTGGTAATTTTTACAAGATTAGGTGTTATTCTTAGGTGAATTTAGTCTTACAAGATTAGGTGTTAATCTTGGGTATTATATTTCACATTACATATCTATTTTTGTTGTTGGGGATATATTACTTGCTGAAAATTTGCAAGGGTGAGTGATAAGAATCACTCTATTAGCAACTGTGTTTTTGAACAATGGTGTCAAGAATGGGAATTAGGGTTGAACTGGAGAAGTTTGATGGCAAAGGGAATTTCTCCCTTTGGAAACAAAAAATGAAGGTAGTGTTGGTGCAACAAAGGGCTGCAAAGGCATTGTAGGAACAATCCAAATGGCCGGAAGCACTATTAGCCAAGGAAGATGAAGTAGCTGAAATTCAAGAAGTAGCATACGATACTCTAATTCTCCATCTCTCAGATAATATTCTAAGGTAGGTAAACGATTCTAAAACTACTTTAGAAAAATCCAGAATAAGTTAGATGAAATATATGCTGTAAAACGGTTCCAAATAAGATTTTTCTCTTAGAAAGAATCTTTGGTTTCAAAATGAACCTATCCAAAGACCTTGAAACAATTTTAAATGTATTTACTACAATGACTTTAGATCTAACGAACAGTGGACAGAAAATTGAAGATGATCAGTTAGCTATAATTCTGGAAAATTCCCTTCTATAATATTTCAAAGAAATTTAAAATGTGATTAAATATGGAAGGGATACCATCACTCTTACAAACGTCACTGCTTCAATTAGGTCTAAAGCTTTAGAGGTCAGTTTGGAGGGGAAAGCTATCCAAAATGAAATTGCTTATTTTATTAAACATAATTTTTATAAGAAAGAGTCAAATGCTATCAACTTTAACAAGAATAAGGGTAAGGGACAGTGGAAAGACAAAAGTAGTGATAGAGAAGAACATAAGTGCTATCATTGTGGTAAAATTGGACATTTTAAGAAAGATTGCTACAAGTGGCTAAGGAAGAAATAGCGGCTGCGGACTGTAGCTCAAAATAATGCTGTTTATGTGAATGATGATGATCAGTTGAGGGTGTTAACTGTGACATTAGATGAGGGAAATCAAGATTGGATTCTTGATTCGGGGTGTTCCTACCTTATGACCTCCCATAAGGCTTGCTTTAAGACTTATAGGGAGATAAATGAGGGGAATGTGTATTTAGGGAATGGTTAGACTTGTTCTGTAATGATAATAGGTGAAGTTTTGGTCAAGATGTATAATGGGGTAGTTAGAGTCCTAACTGGGGTGACGATGTATCTGCTTTATCTAAAAATCTTATTTCTTTAAGCACATTACATATTTTTGGTTTTCATTATGAAACAAAGAATGATACTATGTTAGTATGTAAAGAAAATGACATTGTGATTAAAGGAATTTTGAGAAATTGACTTTTATTACGTGCTTGGGAAAACGGTTGTACAAGACCATTCATGCTCACACACATTTCAAATTGATCACACTCATTTGTTGGACAAAAGGATAGCACATGTAGGCAATAAATATCCTTATATTGCTGTTTCTACTAATAATACTACAGGTTTAGCTCCAAATTCACTTGAAAATGAATTTTTGGAGAGTACGTGGTTTGAAATGAACTCAAATAACCAAGAAACAAGTGGTCAAACATTCGGAGTTCAAATTCAGTTACAAAACAATGATTTTGAATCAGATTTTGAGGAAATTCAGCAAGAGAATGATGGAAAAGTTGCTGAAAATGAAGAAATCCAGCAAGAAGCTATCCAACAAAGCTTGCATGACTATCAACTAGTCATGGATGGAGAAAGGAGGCATGTAAAACCTAATCCTAGTTTTGATTCCATGAATCTAAAAGAGTTTTCTCTTATGACAGGTAGTAAGGAACCTACAACTTATGAAGAAGCTAAGGAGTGGCAAAGTGCAATGCAAGAGGAGATGTCTTCTTTGCACAAACCTAAATCATCAAATCAAGAGGTTTAGGAGATTAAGAGCAATATTAGTGTTGGGAAATAATGTAGGGGGAAAAAGGTAAGGGGAAAAATGGGGGTGAAAAATGTAAAAGAGGGGCCAAATTCCCCCACATTATTTGAGTGTACTTGGCTTTTGGGTAAAAAAGGGCAACAGACTATTCTTTCAAAATAGAGGCTCTCGGAACTCTCTCACTTACCTTCAAAAATCGAGATAGAAACTTCATTTTTTTTTTTCACAAAAGTTCATCTTCATCTTCTTGCTTTAATTGAGTTTGATTGTGTGGATAACTTTTGGGGTTTTTCATAGAGAGGTGGTGCTAGTCGAGAGGGATAAGATTGTGGTTTTGATTTTCCAATCGGAGGTTGTAAGCCTTACATTCATCTGGGCCCAATTTCGATTTTGAGATGTTCTTGGTGTTCTTGATTATTTGAATCAAATGTTATTTGAGGTATATTGATCCTACACATCTCAGCTTCCCAACCTTTTTATGTTGTATATTACCAAGAGACGGAACTAGTACGAACCGAACTCATCAAAAATTGAATAGAATAAAGAGGCTTGAACGCGGGATCGCTATCCTAACACTACATTTGCTTCCTCTCGGTCGAGATATTTTGGGACTAATGTAAATGACTTTAGCGAATTTAAACAATCCTTCTAACCAAGTATACACAAAGCATAATGATATCGGGAGAAGGAATAAAACATATGAAAAATCTGAATTATGAAGGTAGAAGTTTATCTCATAATTTGGTAAAGCTTGAAGATGTTTTTTCAACATTTTTCTCATCAACTTCATACCCTAAATATAGTGGTTGAATCACTATATATGAAGGTACATGATTATAGGACAAAAGGTGCCCAAAAAACTCTATTAATTTCATGAACAGGTGACAGTTCGATAAATCCATGTGATCGCATGGCATTGATAAAAAAATCCAATGTAAAATATTGCAATCGCATAGGATATTTTGATCATTGTTTTCCCCTTTTTCGTCCCACATAACGACTTTGTGTCACGTCTTTTCCGTGCTTTCTTCTTCGATTTAACCAATATTTGAAAAAACTTACTGGAAACATATTTTCAACAATTTCCCACTTGTTCAAATATTATCAAACAACTCAGTTTGAAACATCGGTATGCATAAAATAATGTATCTTTTTATTTGAACCTTGCTTGAGTGTTAAACATCGCAAAGTATTGTCAAAATACCATATAGTTGTAGCTTTGAAGTTTGAACCCATTATTCCATGTGATAGTACCGAAGACATCACACACACCACACTCAAGTCATTTGTTTCCACACAAGTTTAGCTTTAGCGCGTGTATGGCCTTGCGCACATCCAGTTTGTGAACTTTTAAGAGAGAAACTACGGCTCTCTCTTGAGGCGGCACCACCTCGAATTTCATATACATGAAGTTCTTCCAGTATCTTTTACATATACTTATATTAAGAGGTTTTAAACTCAACCATCCAATCGTAACAACCAACACTTCTAATCTAGAATATAGTATAGTTTGGAAAAATGTTTAAGTTATCAAACGTAAATGATTTGTTGTTACCCTTTCAACCCGAGGTATACTTATTAGTATAGTCAGGTAGGGTTTTTGTCATTCTTCGATCTTTATAATGGTCAATGGAGTTTCACTCACATCGTGCTTGATTATTGATAAGTGTATTTTATACACGTATTTCCATACTAAAATTAGAATTTATCATTATCATTTTAGAATATTTTCTATTAATTTAGTTGTTATTTGTTTATATTTCAGAAATAACCCAAGGTCGAGAAAATGATGCAATTGAAGCAAATAAGGAACAATTGGATGATAAATGGAGCTAAATTGAGCAAACTAGAGGTTGAAGAGGTCAGTCAGCCATTAACGTGGAGCAAAACTAAATTCAAGTACTTAATTGAAGATTATTGAGAGTTGGAAAATAAATTTAAGAAAATTAGAAGTTCAATGACTAAAGTGTACAAGTCAAATGAAGAAGGACCAAATTACAAATATTCAATGGTTGATTCGAACCACGATATGATACTTGAAGATTGTTAGGAGTCAATTGGTGCAATTAGAAGTCAAAAAGGAATTAAATATAATAAATATATTACTAAAAATCGATTCCAATCGCACAAGATTTTTGATAAATTTTTAGTTAGACGTTGAGACCTAATTTGGGGATAGTAAATGTTCGAATTAGGAAAATAATATTTCCGTAAAAAAATTTATCCCTTTAAGTTATCTTTCCAACTCACTTTGAATGATCCCAATCGGATAAGAGAAGCGAAAATTATAATCAAAATACTGAATGCTATGCAGATACAAAAATGCGTGTGCGAATGTAACTTTCCTTGTTCGGTTGAAACTCTTTTGAAAACCAATTTGGCCTTGATTTTAACCTAATTTCACCCCATATAAGAGACTAAATGGGAAACAAAGAAGGGAGGAGGTTAGATACCATATTCTACATAATAATTGAGAGAAAGATGAAGCGCATATCAAGATCTATATCAAATTTTAGATTTTTCCCTCATGAAGATTAACTTCTACATCAAGGTGATGAATTCCATGAAATCTTCTTATTTATTATCAATTATGTATCTAATCTAGATTTATATTATATTAGGATCTTGATGAAACTTTAATTTACGAATTTTATGTTTTGATTATTGTTTAATTAAATATAATTTATGAGTTTGAGTAATTAATTTCAAATTTTATGTTTCTGCAATTACTTGATCACTAATTGTTTTAGCGTTGTGATGTTTTCTTAAGTTTGAAAGATTAGGAATTCATTAGACATGTTTTAATTTCCATAAAGTTCGATATGGAATAGAAATATACTGCTATTCTTTATGTTAAATTCAAGTGTTCACAAAACGTTGCTTTTCTATGTGTTCCATTCATCATAGAAATATAGTCCGGTTATATATAGAAATAAGATTTAATTCTTGTTTGAAAGAGAGTTTTAAATAAAATAGGAACATTGATATTCAATATCTTATTAATTTTTGTTAAACATTTATATCAAAGCAAGAATAATGGAAAATAAAGTGGATTCTCGATTCTAACATATTTTTCTTATAGATTTTAGTATTTCAAAAATGTTTATTTTTATTTGTTAGTTTAATTTCAAATCCAAAATAAATTGATTTCATTAGTTCCGGTTAGGGTAATTAATTTAAAATAATAAGTTCACTCAATCCTTAATAAGTTTACTCAATTCTTGTGAAAACAATATACGAACTCATTTTTAACTTTATTGCTTGTGCGATGAGTACACTTGTGGTCCCAAGAACTATCTTTTCTGTATACTTTCCCCGGTTCCGTTGATTTGCCTCAATTATTTGTCTCTCCTTCAGCTTTTCTCGGTGATCTCAGATGTGTCGATATCAATGGTGACTCATTATTTATGTTAATGTACTTTTCAATGATACGTAAACAAGGGCATCTCAATTGAATTGACTGGGATGACAGTTTCTCATTCCGAATCTGTAAAATCATAATTTGAATTTCACGCTCTTCCTTTCGGGAAGGGAGGATTAGGGAAATCCTCTTGATTGCAGCTTTCACCAAAAAAAATTTGGGATCCCTTAAATTTTGGAAACTCCAATTAGTTAAATTTAGTGTTATAGATAATTGAAAGGGATTCCATCATATATGATATAGTGAAGTCTTACCCCAGATTCCCAGAAAAGAATAGGAACAAAGAAAGAGGACTTGAATCTATAGTTTTTGACGTCGTTGCCATGGATTGTAGTTTAAATTTATTTTTAGACTACTTTCACTAATTCGAACTTTTTACCGCTTTATTTTTATTTTTATTTTATTTTAGTAATTTTTAGTTTTAGTTAATTCACTAGTTCTTTTTGTTTTTCGCATAGCTGTGTATGCAACGTTCAAAACAAGGAGATCTTTTAGAAATTGACCCGAAAATCGAACATACTTCACAACGTAGGTTAAGGGAAGCAAAAGAATTAGATAAATAAAAAAATTCAAAACGTGAAGTAATGGCAAATAACAATCAGTTGTTACCTGGTGTTGAGCCAGTTGATGAGGATGATATGCTTGTTCGAGACTTTATGACTCCTCAATGGTTATATCCACCTTTTGGAATGACAAACTTTCAATAAAAATCAATGTCATAAACATGTTTTAGAATGGATAGCAGTTTCATGGAAGACCTGATAAAAACCCATATACACATGTTTCTAAATTTTTAGACGTGTGTCAGCACTTTAAATACCAGGTGTTTCTGAAAACACAATCAGACTCAGATTATTTCCTTACACTCTACGGGAAAGGGCAGTCGATTGGCTAGATTCTCGTCTCGCTGTGAGTATCGCTACCTGGAATAACTTGGTCTAGAATTTTTACACTAAATTCATGCCTCCACCAAAGGTTGCCAAGCTCAGACATGATAGTGTTCCAGCAACAGAATACAGAATCTTCTGATGACTCGTGGAACAAGTTCAAATGCATGTTAAGGAAGTGTCCAAACTAGGGATCAATAGGGGTGATCAGGTGAGATTTTTCTATAAAGGGCTACTTCCCACTTTAAGAACATAGTTGACTCTTCATCAAATGGAGCTTTGACTAACCAAAACCATTGGTCAAGTACTAGAGCTATTTGAAAGGATTGCTAATACAAATGTCGTGTGAGGTTTTGATAGGGTGGTCCAAAAGAAATCAGTAGGGGTATATGAAGTTGATGCTTACACTGGAATATTAGTAAAAATTGACTCATTGGCTACAAAGTTAGAAGACATAGCACTTGTAAACCATTTTGCAAAGGTTGCAAAAGTGAGTTGTGAAGAATGTGGTGCAAATTACATTACTACAGATTGTTCCATTCTAGCATGTCCAATGGAGCAGTTGATTCTGTGCAAGGGGGTCAGTGCCAGAATAATCCATAGTCTAATACTTACAACCAAGGTTGGCGCAATCATCCTAACTTTGCTTGAAAAGACCACAGTAACGTACCATTGGTGCCTTAGTATCATACTGAAGCGAATAAGCCAGCACTGGAAGATATGTTTGGTAAGTTCATGGAGAAAACCAATCAGTTTGTAGCTAAAACACTTCATTTTATGAGAAAAACCGAAACTACATTCCAGAATCAACGGACATCAATTAAAAATCTGGAGACTCGGGTTGGGGAAATATTACATGTTTTAACAAACAGAGCTCCAGGTACAATACCAGGTAATACTAAGGTAAAAACGAAGGAACATGTCATGGCCATCAATTTAGTAGAAAATGGGGTAAATGCAATCACTACACTCAGTGGTGTTCAGCTTCCCGCAATTCATTTGAAAACGCCAACTGGAGTTCCTAAAAAGGTAGCTGAAAAGGGGAAGGAAAAAGTTGTGGAAGCTGAGGAATCATATGATGAAAAGGATAAGGGACATGAGGTGAAATCAACAATTAAGCATCATGAGTCACATATCCCATTCCGATAAGGGCTAAAGAAAACTAGAGAAGACAAGCAGTTCAACAAATTTGTAAATATGCTCAGAAAACTGCACATAATATCTCATTCTTGGAGGCTATTACATAGATTTCAAGTTATGCCAAGCTATTGAAAAGATGATTTCTAGTAAAAAGAAGCTTGAAGAACTTGAAGAGGTGTCCCTAAATGAAGAGTGAAGCGTAATCTTGCAAAAGAAACTGACACCTAAGCTTAAGGATCTGGGGAATTTTTCTGTACCTCATTACCTTGCATCATTGGTGATTTACAATTTAATGAATTATTATGTGATCTTGGTGAAAGTATAAACTTAATGCCTTTATCCATGTATAGGAAGCTGGGATTGGGTGAGCCAAAGAAAAGCAATATCAGGTTGCAATTAGCTGATTGCTCGATTTGCTATCCATATGGAGTTGTGGAGGATGAGTTGGTTAAAGTTGAAAAATTAATATTTCCTGCTGATTTCATCATTTTGGACATGGAGGAGGATGAGCATAATGCATTGATCCTTGGTTGACCACTCCTAACCACTGCATGAACACTGATCGACGTGGAAAAAGGACAGGTAGTGCTTTGGGCTAAAAATGAGGAGGTAATGTTCACTATGATGCAATTTAATGCCCATGATTCACAACTTGAAAATTGTTCGAAAATCAATGTGGATTGGACAATAAGTTATTGTGAAAACTTTGAGTACAAGGCCAAAGCAGGTGATGAGAGCTCAACATCTTGTTTCATGCCACCTTGATAGATCCTGCCATAAAGTCTAGCTCTATGCTATATATTAAGCGCTCGTTCGGAGGCAACCTAATTTCTCAAACCCTTTTATTTAATTGTTTTATTTATTTCTTTTGAGCTATTTCATTACTTGACATTATATTTTAGGAGCACTAGTATGTTTAGAATGCATGCATTAATATGCAATGTGCTTTAAGTGATTCTAGTATTCCATTTTGCATTTTTTGAGCATTCAGAGTAGTTTTAGTTTTTACTAGTATTTCATTAGTGCGATGCACGGATCTGATTGTTTCTTATGTAATTACTTGAATTGAAAAATAATATTTATTACATTTGTATATATAGTCTAATTTCGGTAATGAAATTGTCAATAATAAGCATGTTGTTGTATTACAATATCGTACAATATGTCAAAGAATCAATATCTGCTGTCAAACTTTTTCTTCTTAATAGATGACCAAGTTTGAAATTCTTGTATTGAGTGATACTCCAAATAATTTTTATCATAATTTTTCTTTAAAAAAAATGATTAGTTTGCACAAATTCTATAGCAAAATTATTTATATTTAAATATATTAGTCCCATTTTTTTTAATTTCCAATGTAAGAAATTTATATAGAATATCACGTTTATTTATATTCAAATATATTTAATCCATTTTTTTCATTTCCATTGTAAAACGTTTACAATAACTATTAAAATTTAACAAATGATATAACTAACTCAAATTATAATAGCTTCTTTGAACAGTAAAAATCAATTTATATATTTAAATTATAAATTACTGTTAATTTAATAATTTTTATGAGTTATTATTAGCTTCAAAGTAAATACAAATTTAGTAGTTTATTTAATTTATATCATGTTTGATATAATATTGTGGATACAATATTGCATCTGTGAAAGGTATAAACATATTTCTCATAATTTCTGCATTTGCCTCCCGTATTTAATTTTTTTTTTCCAATTTTCGTTTACAAATATCAATCACAATAATTTTAATACGTGCTTACTCTTAACCCACAAATATATGTATTTAACCAATAAAATTATATTTTTACATATAAAATCAAGTATTTAAAATAATATTTATGTAAATCTAGCAATTATCATGATATAACAACAGACAACGTTGGAGGTAAAAAAAATTATACAGAAAATCTTATACCATATAACTTTTACACAAATATTAAAATTAAGAATGATTAAACAAATATTATTCCTTATTAACCATAATATTCACAAGTCCTGCATTTCCGTTTCGTATTTAACATTTTTTGTCCAAATTTCTTTCAAATACATTAATCACAATAATTATAAATGTGTATTTAATTTTAACCTAACAAATATTTGTATTTGACAAATAAAAGTAAACTTTTATTTACAATATCAAGTAGTTAAAATAATACTTTCAGATCTTGTAATTATCATGATACTTTCACAACTCATTTTTAATTACATTCTACCAATAAAATAATTTATGCACAAACCAAAAAGATTCCTTAAGTTTTAACCATACATTCTTCAAAATTTACAATTAAATATCATATTATTTTGAAATGATGAGTCTCAAACAGGAGCATACGAAAACAATTAAAATTTTGGATCTTAATAACTATTTTTGTTTCGTTCAAATGACGGGCTCCTATAAAAAAATATCATTTTCAATGGACTTAGGGTTTCATAAATGTAGGCCATTTTTGGTATGTTTTGATTTTCTAAGCATTAATTATTACTTTCAAAGGTTTTCTTAAAAAAATAATCATTAATTTTCAAAGGCTTTCAAAGGTTTTTATTTCTTCCTATTGAATTTTTTTTATTCATATTATTACATTATTATTTTAACATTTAATAAAAATTGATTAACTATCAATTATTTAATAAAAATTATATGAACTATTTGTTAGAATCTATAATATATATTCCGCATATTGTAGTTATTTAAGTTTAATATATAATAAAAAATAGACAATGAACATTATTTTGACATTATTTTTATTTGTTTATTGATAATGTTCATTGTTAGAATCTATAATATATATTCCGCATATTGTAGTTATTTAAGTTTAATATATAATAAAAAATAGACAATGAACATAATCAATAAACAAATAAAAATAATGTCAAAATAATGAATAAATTGATTGTGTTCATTGTCTATTTTTTTGACATTATTTTTGAATAATGTCAAAATAATGAATAAATTGATCGAAATCTTAAGTTGTAAAATTAACACAATTTAGTTGAATTTACTTTGAAAATTTGAAAATTTATTATTTTTTTAATTTGATAAGAAAAAAACTAGAACTGAAATTAATCATCTCTGACTAAATTGAATTTAGTCATTTATAATGTATATTAAAGACAAGTAAAAAAAATAAAAATATATAAAAATAAAATTTTTACCTTTGATCTTTGAGACAATATTACGGACAATATATTTACTATTTGTTCTCACTTATTAACTTGAATTAAACTTCTCGTTGAGATTGTCGATTTGACATCCATATTACATATTTTTCGATTTCAAATTAATACATTAATTATTATAAAAATAGTTTATACATTAAAAAATAACATATTGATGTCATTAATAGCATAGCGTGAATGCCAATGTACCATAATATTTGCTAAAATATTAAGTACAATTTATTTTTTTTGCAAAGGATTCCAAATATAGAAAGTTATTTTTGCGGGAAACTATGTAAGAATTTACGGCTATTCTATAATAATAATAATAATAATAATAATAATAATAATAATAAGATTACATTCTCGTTTGTTTCCATAGTTTATCATCGCATTGTTCCATATGATACACTAGTTTAGGACATGATCACATTGTTTGGAGGTTGTTAGCAAGCATCACAATGCATTTGGAGGCAAAAAAAGGGGTATGAATCAAAACAGATCAACACGTGAAATTATGTGCATTCTGCCCTGAATTACACTGCACGGCCACACGAGTTTCCTATCGTTCCGTCGCACGGCTATAATTTGGGCGGTTTGCCCAAATTACATGGGTACACGAGTATCTTATAATTTTGCGACTTAAACTTGTTTTTTATCCCCTAAATCACCCACAATCAAACCCCTTGTCATTCTCCGATATTTGCACATCATACTGACTCATTCATAGCTTGCATGACATCAAAATAATTCCAAAGGTATGAACTTTTCACAATTTTATGAGATTATTATGTATGATTCTTGAGTTCTTCACGCCTTCTTGTGAAATTTAATATTGTGATATGTTGGAGATGAGTTTAGGCTAGTTGATTGAAGCATTGAATTGTGAGTATCTAGGTGAGAATTTTTGGCTTGATACATAAATCCAAATCTAAGTTTTGCATTTATTTTTTCTATGCACACTATGTGTTCGACAAAATGTCACAATGAATTTTTCACGCAAATCTTTTTGGATAATCACCTTCAACACAAGTTATACATCATATTTTGCATCATTCACTCATGTTTCACACTGATTTAAGGCACTAAACTCGAATGGAACACCATTGCACCTTATTGTAAGGTCACTGCAGGTACCACTTCACCTGATTTCAGCTTCATATCACCTACTTCACCTTACCTTTTCATGACCCAAATGAACTCCGATTGCTCTAAATTTCTAACACGTTGCAGACCAAAATATGTATTTTCATATGCCTGGGACATGTCTTAGGAAATTTCATTATTTCGAAGTGATGTCAAGGGATGAATATTAGTTGGTCATCCATGTTAAAAAATTCAAAATTTTGATATATCCTAGTTTGGGAGTATTGATTCATTTTCTTCAGTTCTTACATGATATTTATGCTTCTAATGTTCATTATTTCTCATTTATAAGAAACATATCATCGTGGGACACTTCGGTCCAAATATGGAAAAAGAAAGAAAATTGTCAATTCATCCAACAAACATTGAAATAAAAGTTTCAAATTGAGAACCCCACCTCTCCAAATCCAGGAAGTACCTAACCCCTCTTTGTTATTTTGTATTTATTTGGTTTATTTATTTTAAATACATTGAAGACAATGTATAATTATAATTTGGGGGTGAGAATCTCAATCATGTGATTAAATATACACATTTATTCAATTTTGGGGTATAAAATTCATAAAAATTTGAGAAATTCTATTGATTTACTGCTTATGACATAGTTTAAATTAACTTTTGTGATTTAGTTAGAAAAGTGGACAACATTGAACTTGATTTTTCTTAACCATTTATCCATGTTAGATTTTTTAAACTTGAGTACATAACCATTGTCAAATAATTACTTGTGTAGGAAAATTCTTGATTGATTATAAAATCTAAAACCTTAAGATTTTAGATCCCGACCTTAAATTTAGAACCAAACTGCTCAAGAAACAATTTTTGGTGAAAATGTTAGTATATATATGCATTGATGGGTTGAGGGTGTGAAATTCTTGTTCTTGTACCTTTGGTTAAAGGGGTTTTGGTCAATGGGTATAAGTTAGTACTAACATAAAAATAAATAGTCTTATTCTTCTCTTCATAGCCTTTTTTACTCGGGCAAGTAAGATTTTAAGGATCTTTAAAACCTAGTACCCTAAACTTGTCTGAATTGAGAATTATCAGCCTAAAACTCATTACATGGGTCAATTATGGATCAATGTCTCTACGTGTAGAGGTCTTTTTAGTGCTTCTACCTTGCAAAGCCTCATCAGCACTTCTGCCATGCAAGGCTTCAGTGCCTCCACTTGTAGAGGCCTCATCAGTGCTTTATTCAGTACTTGTAGCATGTACGACTTCATTCTTTCCCAAACTTCAATGCCTCTACATGTGGAGGCCTCATCATCACTTCTACCATGCAAGACTTCACCCTTTCCTAGGCTTCAACGCATGCACGTGCAGAGGCAAAATTTAGTACTTCTAACATTAAAAGCTTCATTCTTTCCTAGGCTTTAGAGTCTCCACATGTAAAGGCCTCATCAACACTTCTACCATTCAAGACTTCGTCCTTCCATAGGCTTCAGGGCCTCCATGTTTGGAGGCCTCATCATCACTTCACTGAGCACTTCTACCATGCAAGCTTCATTATTGTCTAGGCTTCAGCTTTTCCACATGTGAAGGCCTCATCAGTGCTTCATTCGGTGCTTATACCGTACAAACCCTCCCTCATTCACCTATGGATCAACGTCTCTACGTGTAGAGGCCTCGTCAGTGCTTCTACCATGCAAGTGCTCATTCTTGACCAATGGATTAGCGCCTCTATGTATAGAGGTCTCATCATCACTTCTGTCATGCAAGATTTCATCCTTGCATCCACTTATAGAGGCCTCATCAACGTTTCATCTAGCACCTCTAATATACAAGGCTTCATCCTTTCCTAGGAATTAGCGCCTCTATGCGTAGAGGCCTCATCAACGCTTCTACCATGTAAGACTTCATCCTTGCTTAGGGTTCAATACATGTACGTGTGGAGGCCTAACTTAGCGCTTCTACCATTAAATACTGCATCCTTGCGAAGCTTCAGAGCCTCCACACGAAGAGGTCTCATCATCATTCACTCAATGCTTCTACCATGCAAAGCCTAATCCTTAGCCAATGGACTAGCGCCTCTACGTGTAAAGGCCTCATAAGTGTTTCTACAATGCAAGGTCTCATCATTAGCCCATAGATCAGCACATCTAATTGTATGGGCCTCATCAGCTCTTCTACCATGCAAGACTTCATCCTTACCTGGGATTCGGCGCCTCCACTTGTAGAAGCCTTATAAGACTTCATTTAGTACTTATACCATACAAGAGTTCATCATTTCCTAGGCTTCAATGTCTATACGTGTAGAGGCCTCATTAGTACTTCTACCATGCAAGGCCTCATCATTATCCTTGACTAGGATTTAGCTCCTCCACTTGTAGAGGCCTCATCGGTGCGTTATTCAACAAGGAAGTAAAGCAACCTTGGAATGAGAGGTGTGAAATAATCTACATAGAACCCACATCAATACCTACGAAGATATGTCTTCCATGGATGCATAATCTACCATGAAGAAGCCCTTGACATGGATGCAACATCCACCATCCAAATGATGAACTATCACTTTAAAAGGAGAGGTGTGAAGCACTCCATAGGGGCCCATCTTGGTACTAAAGAAGATGACATATTTTGTGCATGCAACATCCACATGAAAGAAGCACTTGGTATGGATGCATCATCCACCATATAAGGATGAACTACCACCTCGAATGCAAGGTTTGAAGCTCCCCACATGGGGCTCACCTTGATACTTATGAAGATGATGCCTTCCATGGTCCATGGAAGAAGCCATTGACTTGGATGCATCATCCACCATGTAAAGACGAGCTATCACTTCGAAAGGAGAGGTGCGAAGCACTCCATAGGGGGCTCACCTTGATACCTATGAAGATTATGCATTCCACGAATGCACCATTCACCATGAAAGAAGGTATTGGAATGGATGCACCATCCACCATGCAATGATGAACTACCACTTCGAAAGGAGAGGTTCGAAGTACCCCACATGGGCCCCCACCTTGATACCTATGAATAGGAATGGCAATGGGTCGGGTTCGTGGCGGGGCCGACCTGCCCCGAACCCGAAATGGCCGAACTCCGCCCCGCCACTGTTCGCTAGGCGGGTCGGGGCAGGTCGCGGTCCCACCCCACCCTGCCAAATGACCCGAAATTAAATTTTTTTTAAAAAAAAAATTGGTAATAAAATTTTAGGTGAAAAACTTAGGAGTCGAACTAGTTAAAGTTTCTAAGTTTGAACTTTAAACATAATATGTATATTTGAAGGGAAAAAAAAATCAATAAACAACATAATGGTATAGTGGTTATGTATTCTCATACCCTTAAATTCCACCAAGGTTCAATTCTTCTAGGCCTCATTAAATTTATTTTTAGTTTCTCATTCCCACAAAAAAAAAAATCTCGGGTCACGGGTCGGGTCAGGTAATTTTCGGGGCGGGTCGTTTCGGGTCGTTCGGATTTTTTTGCCATCCCTACCTACGAAGATGATGCCCTCCATGGATACACCATTGGCCGTGCATTGATAATCTACCACTTCGACATGAGAGTTGCGAAGCACCCCACATGGGGCCCACCTTGATACCTAAGAAGATAATGCCTTCCATGATGCACCATCAACTATAGAAGAAGCATTTAGCATGGATGCGTTAACCACCATTCATGGATGATCTGCTACTTCTACAAGAAAGGCGAGAAATACCATAAGGTGGCTCACCTTGTTGAATGATGCTTATTTTTCAAACCCTCATCCCTCATGCCAGACCTCGCTTCTGCACATCCCGCTTGCAAGTTTCTACTCAAGGTATCAGAATACCACTTGAAACATTTTAAATCCATGTATTATATAAATATCCATATATGGACTTGGGAGACTATTTACGCCTAATCCAATAAGCTTCATTCAAGGACAAGTCAAATTACTACATGTTAAAGCATCACCTCTCCAATCATAAGTAAAATAATTTTAAGTTCACGAAATATATAAACATCCACACATGAACTTGGATGACTATTGTTATGCCTCGTGCAACAAAGCTCCAGGAAAGGACCACATGGCAACCAACTAGCAAGCCTCACAAAGGCCCACACTCCACTTCATCACCATAGATGAAGTGATGAATTGCCTCAGTTGAAGTCTCCAACCGAAGTGAGGCACAACACTGGCACACACTCTAATTCATCACCATACTTTTCCGAATTGAAGCCCTATAATAGATGAAGCGATGTATCGCCTCAGTTGATATGCCATGAGCAAGGCAGACCCTCTTAACCGAAGCGAGGCATCATTCCCTGGTGCAGAGTAATTGAACTGGCTCTACAAACCAAGGCATCTTCATGCTTTACCACTTCTAAGATATCTTCTATACAATATCTTCTTACTGCTGATTAATGAGACATCTCTTCAATAGATTTCTAAAAGGTCAAATCATAGTCTATATTTTAGAGTTTGGATTAGGATATAAGGTGGCTACTTTCCATAAGCATTTCATGTCCGTCAGCCTGTGAGATGTTACGCGTCTCTTCATCTCACCGTTATCACTCCATCTCCATAAAAGTTCTCACTTTGTTTATGGGGCCTGGCCAGATTTTTCGTTTATTTTCAATTTTTGGGGCCAACACGTGGCGCGTGGTAATTTGGGAAAATACTTTTAACTTTATTTTAATAAAATAGTGACGTAAACAATGTCACTTGACCGGGATTTCGAAATCACTTTACTTTAAAATAAAATCCATTCATATAAAAAGTATTGATAAAACATTTAATATAAGATCTTGACTTTAAAATCTTTTAGATAAATAATAATAAAATAGAAAGTTTGGTAGTTCAAATACAAGATCTTATTCAATGAGTCCACAACTAGGGGTCGGCATTAATCCACCCAAAAAGCCCAAACAAACCCAACCCGATCGGTTTGGGTCGATTTTTTATGAAAATTGGGTTGAGTTCGAGTTCTAAATAATTTTTTTGGTCAGGTTGGGTTGGGTGAAAAACTCAACCCAACCCGACCCAATAAAAATTTTAGAAATTTAGACCCATTTAATTTCTATGAATCTTAGACCCATTTTTAATTTGGATGAAACTCAAATATGGGTTTGAACATATTTTAGTTTTATTAGCAAGTATTGAATTTATTGTATTTGAGCTTATTGTATTGTACATAATTAATTTGAGTTAATAGTTGATTTACGGGCTTAATTTTTTAATTTTCAGAATTTTTTGTTAATTCGGTCAAAGCCCAAACCACTCAACCCAACCCGATCGAAACTTGGTTGGGTTCGAGTTGGGGAAAAAATCGACCCAACCCACGCCCGCCTCTATCCACAACTCACAGGTCGTCACCTAGCGCAGCATTATCTGTCTCTCGCCGTTTGAAGATCTGTGTCAATCTTTTTTTCATTTCTATTATTACCTGGAATATTAGATATGTCGTGGAATGAGTATATGCATGCCCAGTGAGTGAAATATGGTACACATGTGGTATTACTTGTAGACAAGTCAACCTCAAATATTCAAGATTTGTCCAAGTTTTACTAATTAAATCAATCAAGTATATATTCATATTTTCCAGTCACGTCATATATTCAAGACAAGGCTTATATTCAAGATCAAACTCAAGTTAAGTTCAAGTCAAGTTAATTTAAATTATGTGTATTTCAAGTTATATCCAATCCAGTTAAGTTAATTCCATATATTCAAATCAAGTCAAATTCACATATTCTAGTCAAGTCAAACTTCATATATTTAATATCATGTCTTACATATTTTTAAACCAGTAAATTCCAATACACAAGTCATATAGTCAAGATAAGACAAGTCGAGACAAGACATTTATTCAAGTCGGGTCAAGATAATATATTCAAGTTCATATGCATTTGCATATTAATCAAATCGAGTCAAATACATATAATTATGAACAGTGCAATGCATGTCTTTTCAAGAGAGCACGACTTTTAATAGGATCCATATTACAAATCAACTACTATCCCGAGAGCGCACAAGCAGGGAATTTAACCCCGAGTTCAAGCGTGGAGTTATTCCACGAGTTCTTTTACAAGTGTAGTTCCTATACCACGGGTTTCAAGCAGGGAATCGAGATCTCTGAGATTCATTAACAATCGTAACCACATCGTGATCTAATTACTGGATTTCGTGGCACATATATCAAGACAAGCGAGATAGAGTGACTTTAATACCAAGAAATTCCTTACTATGCAATGCATAATAAAGACATAAAAATCCTTTTAATGCCATGTGAAATGAAAACGTATCACGAAGTAGCATTTAAAATTACGTAATCAAGTACAAGTCTAGTCAAGTCAAGTTAAGTCGAAACAAGTTCATATGTTCAAGAGTTACACATAGATAAATTAATTATTATATATTCAAGATCAAGATAATATAACGATAATATTAACAACAAGTACAAGTATAATATCAAATACAAGTACCATTCACAATTTCTATAATCAATTGGAATAAAGTTACTCATGAAGTATCACATTATTCAAACAATACTGATTCAATTATCATGTATCAATACATAAGAGAGAACAGAAACTTTTCATAATTTCAATGTATTAATACATGAGGTTAATATTTTACAAGCAGATGGCAAGTGAACTGTTTAAAGTCAATTTATCATTTTAATGCATGTTAAACATATGGATGTCAAGATAACGTTAATAATGATACTCACATATTAAATGAGGAATGCTTATAACAAGATTACATAACAAGATCACAATAACATTATGACGATAATAATATTGAGATTATAATGAGATCACGATAGTATTAACAATATCATATTAAATATGAAATCATAATGAGATCACGAAATTCAAGTAAATAATTAAACATATTCCACTAACATCGATCCAAAAATGCTCAAAAAGAGGTTTTGTATTCTGTTTACAGGATGTATCGATATTCCATGAGCATGCATCGATACATGTTCATCTTCAGCTTCATGTATCTATACTTGCAGTCGATTCAACATCTCCAATACTGGTTTCTAGGATTTCTCACGAGTTTCTATATTTGGTTGAGCATGCTTTCATTAGGATATTAAGAACATATTATTATATTAACATGTCTTAATCCTAACAATATTTAAACATAACTCTAACTTTGAAAATTCTATAATCTTCGAAAGGAAGAAAACCAATCTCTCTCTCACAGTTTTCTTGTTAAGTTTTGTGTGTGTGAATTCCTTTGCAACATTATGTCTTTATATCGGGTGAATTGGGCGTACAAAATGGTTGAGGAGATGTTACCGTAGGAGAAATCATAAGGTGGAGGTGGAGGCCTGACATGCAAAGCTGGAGCTGGAGTTTGAAGATTAGTGAGTCATGGAGGCTAAGATGCATGTAGGCGTAACACCTCATGCTACCAAACTTGGCAAAAACAGTTTTTAGGAGCAACATTTGAGCTCAGATTCGAGGTATAAAACGAAGTCAAAATCTTGATTTCTTGGTACCATTTCGAAGTACACACGGAGTACTTTAATGTGAAATTTACGGTGCAAGAAACGGATAACCGAGGAGAATGTTATAACCTTCCGAAGTTAATCAAAAAAACTATTTTCGGATTACCCTTTTTACTATCTTAACTTTAAAAATTCATCAAGGGTTAACTGTTGGTTGGAATGACAAACCGTTTTTATATTCTCGAAGTTTACTCTGAGAACTTGCTCGTACATATATCACATGTAATCAAATGAGGTCGGGAGTGATCAAACGAGTCTAGGAAGATAGATATAAAAATACGTTTTTGTCGTAACTTTTATTATTTAATATTTTCGTTTTTCTTCCATTAAATCCTATTTCTCTTTCTTTTCATCCCAGAATAATTACATAAATTATAAAACTCTTTTATCACATCATAATGGATAGTAAAAGACGTCAAAATTTTTGGATCATTACATTGTTTCATTTTGGCCTTATTTGATTTCATACATTTTTTATAGAACTTTTGCATCGTTTGATTGCCTAAATTTTCCTTGAAATTTGTTTTCCAACTTTTCAAACGAACCCTAAAGGTAATGCAACTTTACACGCTGACAAGGAACTTTGCTTTCTCTCTCAATTTGTTCCTATTTATTCCCTATATTCAACCTCTTTTTTATCCAAGTGGTTCAGCATTCGCGCATCTCACACTCATTTATAGTATTTCAAGTTGACTAACTTGACCGTTGAATTGCCCGCTCCTTCACCCCGATCGGAGTAGGCTACATGCTCTAACGGTTTGTCCAAATTTATTGGTCCAAGGTTACGTGGACATGAGAGGAAAAGAAATCTGTTAGTCACGTCACTCATACAAAATCGAGTTCAGACGATGTAAAATGGGACTACCTGCTTTAAGTGTATGCCCAGTTTTACCTTTATGATTTTCAGTTTACAAATTCAATTTTGTACCCGTCTTGTTGTTTATGAAAAATATAAACCCGACATGTTTAAAGTCATATTATAAAACAATTTGCAGGCTGTCATATTTTGCGTAACATGATACGTGTACCCTCCTCCATGGTTTTATGCATAGATAAGGATATCTTCTTTTGAAGGTATGTTTTTTTGAACACCATTCACCGAAAATGTAAGCAAAATTTCGAGATCTTCCCATTATGTGAGATGGATGGAAAAATAGTTCAAATATTGTAGATGTAAATCTCAATAAATAAATTTCCTTTTTTTTTTTTTTTTTTTTTGGTTGACTATATTGTCACCACAAAACTTAATTCTTACACCACATTTTTAAGTTATTTCTTTATTTACTAAAATAGACATAAAAGAAATTACAAAAATATTCTTTTGTTTTCCTCTCACTATTTTTAAATACACCACAATCTTTCAAATAAATTTATTTTCTTTTCTTCTTTATATTTATGATAACTATTTTTTACACCACAATTTAAAGTATTTTCTTTATTTACAAAAATAGATATAAATAAAATTACATACATATTCTTTTAATATTATCTCGCTAAAAATAATTTTTATATACATCACATCTTTCAAATATTCTCTTATCTTCTCTATGTTTATTTTTCTAAATCATCTTGTTCTTCTTGTTATTTTATATTTTTGCTTTTCAATACCAAGTTAATTAGAATAGATGTTAATACAATAATTTCATATGAGTTTTCAAATAATAACATCATGCAAATATTAACATAAATTAAAGTTTAGGACTTTAAGTTAGTGAAAGATTTTTATTGTTCAAGGTTCCCTATATTTTGATGTCACTCAAGATTTTGATTATTTAATTATATTTGATTTTCAATTAAATTTTATATTCGATTTTTGAATTCTATGGTTTTTCAATTACATATATTTGCGTGTTCATACTGCATTCCACCTATCGTGTTTTCAGTTGCATTTAGTATTAAAAAAAAATAGTGATTCCAATTGCATCTAGTATTTTTTTTTTAAAAATGTGTATCGAGTATTTAGAAGTCAACCACCTACTATGTTTATATGAAATTGAATGTCTTATTGTTTCAATTATCCATCAAACATCAATTAAAAAATGTGTAACATGGAAATTTGAACCTAATTAATTGTAATTAAGGAAACAATGGGTGGTAATGATGAGAAAAAATGGGAGAAATATTGAGAATTTGGGATGATGAGTACACTACAATAATATTATTTTTTTTATGTTTTTATAGGATTAGGAGTATTATTGTAAATTTATTGTGGTGTATTTATTGAAAATATATTTTAATTATGATGTGATTATAATGTGGTGTAGTAAATAAATTTTGTGGTGGTAATATAATATTACCCCTTTTTTTTTTAACGCTCTAATCCATTTCCTTTTATTAAACATGGTAACACAATATACAAGGATTTGATGTCAATTGTTTGTTATTTATCCACGTGTAAAGATTCTATGGTTAAATGGCCATTGAACTGTGATATTTGCTATTTACTAAATTACTAGTTAGGAATTTTAAGATGTTCAACTGAGAGCACATGTCACCCATCTCCCTCAGCTTACAGGTGTCGATGGACCTCGCCTGATAACCATGCTCACCCATTAATTGACAGGAAGGCATAGTATGATGTCCACTAAGGACACCATAAACTTACTGATTCATTAGTTACTAAACTTCAAAAAGTATAGCACACATCTTTGAACTTTAATTTAAGTTTTTCCCAATTTGCCACCATGTTTCACTCCGTACGAAAATTGACAATGTCGGTGGTAACACGTATACGGGTTAGTTACCCATGGTGACAGAATTTTATTGTTACTTCTTACTATTACTCGCTAACTTACAATTTTTTCCCCATTAGTTATTAAATTTAACAAATGCGTTCTCCATTAATCACATTGTCTAACCCGATTTGGCAAATTAAAGTTGACGGTACGGAAAACAATTCACATTAGTTTCAACAACGTAAAATCTTCGTTAAATTTGAGGTGAGCTACGTGAAATGGATAGCATAGCAAGTCAAATGTTAAAAATATGAATACAAACGTAGTGTCATTACAAACAACAAATTCTTGTAAATTTTTGCCCCAGGCATTTCACCAAGTGATGAAAGGAGGAGGTTGAAAGTCTCAAACTTAGCTTGAAGCTGTTGTGGCGAGGGATTAAATCCTAAAACATGGATGAGATCTTTGATAAGCGAAGTCAAAAGTCAAGTTTTCTACCTTGCACCCTTGGAGCAATATCCTACGATTTAACTCCTTCACTAAGTCCAGGACAAGACAAGTGGGGGCTTCTAAGGTTTGGGTTACACCCCTTGTAAATTCTTATATGTGCATTTGTGAAAATTTTATGTAAGCATTAATTTCATATTCACGTGATTTCAGATTTGATGTGCAAGACAAGACTGAGTTTGGCTCTATGTGAACTTCATCCGATTAAAAACTCACCGTAGAGTCATGAACTATATTCAAATCAAACAACGTGTTACTACTTACAATTTGTTTGGACATTCATAGAACAAAAGGCCAATTCAGGATCGTTACACGGGCCCAATTCATGATGTAAAGTTTAGTGGTGGACATGTGACCGAACAGACCGTCTTCCTCGGTCCCCTACACCTATATTTATTGTCTTACACTCTTACTACCTGTCGGTCGGTGTATGCTTTTAGATTTCTTAAAGATCAAGCAAAAAAAAAAAAAAAAAAAGGGTTGAACACCAACCTCATATGTCCTTACCATCGATGTGACGTGGATTGATGGATGATATAAATCGAATGTTATGTTTCAAGTTGATCAATGTCTGAATACCATTGTGCATGGCAAATTAGAACAGATCAAGCACATTTTTTGCTTGAACCTTTGCTAAAGCGTTTAAAAATGGTTGTTTATAAATAGTGATATAGTAACATTTCATTGATCCATATTTTTAAAATAAAAAATGAGTAGAAAAGAATTTTTGATCAGTAGAAATTACTCTTTTAAAAAAAATTGTCAAACGAGATATGGTCACATATAAACAAATTTTATCAAACATATATGCTTGGTTTTTGTTTTGTTTAAAAAAAATAAAAAAAAATTGAAAAAGTTATCAAACATATGCTTGGTTTTTGTTTTGATTAAAAAAAAAGTTGAAAAAGTTACTCCTTTTATTTTATTTGCAAACTATTTATTTCATGCATATACTTTGTCGTCTAACAATACTTGTGGTACTAAGCCTGTTTGTCATTGAATACTTAAAGCTTACAATTTATAGCTAGACAACGCCTTTTGTTCGAATAAAGCCAATTGATTATAAATCAATTTATTGGATTTTTCAATGAAGGATACGTGGTTAAAAATTGAAAAGAAAAAATATTCGTGATTAAATAATTATTTGAAAAATCGTGTAGATTATGATTGGTTTATAATCAGATGGAAGCTGCCTTTGTTTGGTAGCACTGTTTAATTTATAAATTGATTTATTTATGATTTCAAGATAAAAAGTAGTTGTTGAAAATTGGCTAGAGAAAATGTGTGTAATTTGACAAGTGATTTGAAAAATTATATATTTTATTTATAAATTAGTTTATTTTATTTAATAAACTGATGCATCATAATATCACATTAACTTTAGTGATGATAAGGATTAGCGGAATTGTTCCGCTGCGCATGACCAACGTTCATATTCTTGTACTCCAACGTTCATATTCTTGTACTGTTGTACATTCGTTCCGTCATTAATTAATTAAGCATCCGTGTAATTTATAAATTACACAATTTTTTAAATTACAAATATTTTTTCTATCTAATTTTCAGCCACTATTTTTTACCTAAAAATCATAAATAAATCATTTTATAAATCAAACAGCATTACTTCATTTTCCAAATAAGCTCTTGTTTGATTTTCATTAACATTTTCTCTTTTTTCTATACTACTCAATCTCAAGCATCTATTAAAAGTTAAACAACAATATTTGACTTTTCAATCAAATTTCAATAAATGATTTCAACAATTTATTCTCCTAAAAATCAACATTCGTTTAAAAAAAAAAAAAAAAAAAAAAAAAAAAACTCTCTTTCTAAATAATACCAAATACACTCTAAATAATTAGAGTACTTCAATCCTAGACATCTTCAAAAAAAAATACGATGTGACAAGAGAGGTAGGGATGGCAATTTTGAACCCTTGAACCGAAAATCGTGGTAAATCGAATCGAATGGTACGAAAAAATCGAACCAATGGGGCCAATGGGGCGAGTATGGTATATAAATTTAGTGACCCCATTTTTTGTGGGGCGAGTATGGTATTTGTGCCGATGAATCGAACTGAACTGAATACCTAATTTAAAAATTGATTTTGGGCTATATTTATAAAACTTACAAGCTCAAAATTAGTCATTCATTTAAAACTTAATTAGCTCATTGTCTCTGCCCACATGCCATGACCAACCAAGGCCCAATAAGAATTCATTAACTTAGGGATATTGAATTCATCATTTCATTTCATCTGAGATTTTGTGAATACATTAATATGTGAGACTACCGTGAGAGGCGATCAGGCAAATAGCGAACTTTACTTGCGGCTCTCATTCGCTAGTGCACTGCGTCGTGCCCAACTCGAAGGGGCTGAAGTTCGAATTTTTATATTGTTTGCATTTCGCATTTAAATTTGGATATTGTTTTCATTTTGCATTTGAATTTGAGTTATTCTTTGCGAGATTTGATTAGTATTGTTATATTGCTTTTTGTAATAAAATTGCTTTTTGTAGTTGGACTTGCTAATTTATATTTAAATGATTATTAATCGCACCTAATCGACACGCGAACCGAAACCGTACGACTCGACTTAGGCGGTATATGGGACGGTTATGATATGGACAAAAAATTGGTGGTTTGATTATGATTTTGGACGAACCAAAACTGACCGAACTGTTGCCATCACTAAAGAGAGGGAAGAGAAGAATGTAGAGAGTGGGGTAGGAGGAAAGATAATAAGATAGGGATGTCAACGAGCCGATCCGAGCCGCGAACCAAAGATCCAAGCTCGAGCTCTGCTGGAGCTTTTAGGAGTTGAACTTTTTTGGCACGAGCAGAGCCAAAGCCCGTCCCCAAAAATAAGGTTCAACTCAAGCTTTTTCGAGCCGAGCCAAGTCCCTAGCTCTGAATTTTTTTATTTTTATAAAATTTTTATTGAAAATGTATATATATAGCAAGTTGAGCCGAGTTCGTGGTCGAAATTCATGGCTCAAGCTCCCATTGAGCTTTTTGAACGGGCTTTTTTTTTTTTCTCGAGTCGAGTCGAACCGAGCCAAAACCCGTCTCTAAAAAAAAAAAAAACTCAGCTCGAGCTTTGGCTCAAAATCTTGAGTCTCAAGCCGAGCTAAACCCAAGCTTTTTCTGTGTCAAGCTCGAGCGGCTCGAGCCGACAAGCCGTTTTGCCATCCCTATAATAAGGATCCGTTCTTTAACGCAATAATTACAATTTATAAATAAGTTTATAACAAATACAATTTTTCAAATCACTTTTAAATTATACACATTTTATTTTTTCACTTTTTAACTACACATTTTACCTCAGAGACATAAATAAACAAATTTATAATCGATACAGTGTTGCAGAACATAGGCTAAAAAATATAAGAGGGAGGTAGACACGAAATTTCAACATTTATTGTAGAGGTGTCTTGAAATATGTCTAGATATTAACATCCTCTTAGAGCATATCTAATAGACTCTTTAAGCTTGAAATGCTCTTTATTTTGGAGAATCAACCCTTAAAATCTCACTCCAATAAATTCTTTACTTTAACATTTTAATTTGGAGAGTAAGTTTTGGAGACAAAATCACTCTTTATTATTAAATACATTCAAAAAGTTTTAATTTTCAATATTCCTACATTATCTTTCTTTATTACATATTTGATATCATTGGTTATTTACTTTAAAAATAAATATTAACTAAAACTAAGGAAATACATTAAATATTTTTATGAAAAAAGTAAAATAAAGAGTTTGTTGAAACTTGCAAAAAAATTTACTCTTTAAATTAAAAATACTCTCTATTATGCAGTGTTCTAAAACGCGCGCACTGTGGCGAAAAGTTACTTTGGCGAAAAGCGAGAAAAACGCGTTTTTGAAAATTTTGTTCTAAAAAGCGCGCGCGCGTGCCTGGAAAATTTTGTTCTAAAAAGCCAATTTTTTATTTTTTTTCCTTTTTTTTTATTTTTTTTTACTTGTTCAAGTATGGGTAAAATTTAAATCAAATATTTAGGAATTGAAAAACGCTTTTTAACGCTTACTCCCGCTTAAGCTTCAAAAGCTTGACTTTTGGACTCCACGCTTCGTCACGCTTCACGCTTTTTAGAACACTGTTATTATGTAATATATGCTTAAATATAAAGAATCTATTAGAGAGACTCTTAGATATTTTTTATAATAAATGCTATCACATAGGTTTTATCATCTCCATATCATCACCACTTCAACTACATCTAAAATAGAAGGTGGTAATGAAGATGTTCTTGCCCCAGGGGCATAGCTCAATTGGAAAAGATTGAAGTGATCTAAACTCTACGTTATTGGCAGTCACATGGTGAAATGTTCAAATCCTAGCATATGCTTTGGATATGGTCTTCTTATGGTGAAAATTAGTTGAGAAACTTCAAACCCTAATTAATTGAGACACATCCTGAGTTTTACCACCTTCACAAGGCTCTAGGAGCGGGACAGGGGGACCGTCAAGGTTGCGGATCAACCTTTTTAGTAATGAATGTGTTCCCTAACGTAATCATTACTGTTTATAAATCAATTTATAAACAACACAATTTTCAAAATCATTTTTTAACCGTCCAAATTTTCTCTCTCCATTTTTCAACCACACATCTTACTTTTTAAACAGTAAAAAATCGTTGATAAATTGTTACAGTGTTATCGAACAGAGCAGAAGATGCCCTTATAAGAGTGATATTTTTAGAATTTGGGCAGATTCTTTTAAATGTAGAACTGTAGAAGCTAACTTTTTTGGTTTATTTAAAAACCAATGCCGCGTTCGGCTACTCATTAAAGTAATTTAAATTGATTTATTTTGATTTTTAACGTAAAATGTTTGGTTGAAAATTAGTTTGAAAAATTTGTATGTTTAAAATGTAATTTTAAAAATTGTTTATAAATTGATTTATAATAAATATTGACGGCAAAAGCACCTTCCTTTCTCACTCTCAATCTCGCCGCAAAATCCTCTCTCTCCCTAAATCTGCGCATACTCAGTTGGGTCACTCTGGCCTCCTCTTTATAAATTGCACAAGAGTAGGGCCTATAGATATACATCCGTATGCGTATACGCAACCCGCACAAGAGTGAGTATAGGCGCACACTGTCGCTGACATACAATTCCGGTTTTTAACGGAATGATTAGACTCTGCACAGAGTAATAACTTCAGGAGTGAAAGAGATGTTGGGTTTTTTTAGCAGAAAAGATGTCAGGAAAATTCTCAAGCGAAAGGATAGTGACGCTGGCGATAGAGGTAAATCATTTTCACCATTTTCGTATTTTTAGTCTTTTACTCAAAGTTTCACCTCTTGTAATTTTTTTGTTGTTGAAATGTTTATTGCTTTTTGCTTTTTGACGATGATTTTCCAGGTTTTGTTCTTAAATAATGTGTAAAAAGCTTTTCTTTCACTCTTCCTGTTAGTTTCTGGTAATAAAGGAAAATCGATTTCACAAAGGAAAAAAAAAGGGACTTTGAGGGAAAATGATTTACCTTCTCAAGTAATGTAGTCGTGAAAGTGTATTTTGATTTTCTTAAAACTGGGATCAAGCTAGAATTTTTTCTTGTAGGACACCTGGTGAAAGATTATTAATAATATTAACTGGATATCTGTCTACATTCAAATCTAAATGATCTGCTTGCTTGGGAATTGACCTGGACCAATTGGGAAATCCCTATTCATTGGGCCTTTGAATACAATCAGATTGAACGTCCCAAGGGGGCCGGGTTGATGGTCGAGGGTGGCTAGGATCATTTACTACGAACCTAAACTTATCGACAGCAGAAGGTCAACAAGTTCAATTAATTCAGGATAAATGGTTAATACATTTCTTGTTGCTATGTAGGATTACATGAATGCTACTTTGGATCCATTTGCACATAATCTCTAAATCTTAAACTTGACATTTAGAATTACTATCAAGCATGTTTTAGATAGTCTTGCAATTGTTATGTGCATTAATAATTCATTTCAACTGTCTTTCTTTAATGTTTTGGCCTTTGAGGCATCTTTGCAATTTTCTTCGGAAAAAAAAAAAGAATAGATATTTACTTAATTCTTGATCCTTGTGGGTTGTCGAGAAACATCTTTTGAATTATATCTTTGGAGGATTTTGTGCCTTTATCTACAGTGTTATAATTGATAAGACCTATTTTACTTTTAGGTAGATCACTGGAGGAATTGCGTGCTTCCGTGTTTAACAAATTCCGGTTGTTCAGTGGTGCAAAGCGTCAACAACAATCCTTGTTGGGGCCGACTATCGCTCTCACTTTCAATTTTTTTGTTTCTGTTAGTATTATTTTGATGAACAAATTGGTAATCCACATACCTTTTCCTCCTATATTGTGCTACTACAAGTACAACTTGATATTGATTCTAATCTTTATTTCCTTATTTTTATTCAGGTACTTGTCAATGTTGGCTTTAATTATCCTATTTTCTTAACTTTTATTCACTATATATTTAGTTGGTTGATAATGGCCCTGCTAAAAGCTCTGTCAATCCTTTCTCTATCTTCTCCATCTAAGACAACCAAATATTCTTCATTGTTGTCCCTCGGTATGGTCATGTCTCTCTCCACTGGTCTTGCAAATGTTAGCTTGAAATATAATAGGTAAGAGATTATTACCTACTATCTTTGATTTTCTATTGCTTACTTTTATTTTGTTTCTAATTATTAATATCAATATTTCTCCAGTGTTGGATTTTACCAGATGGCTAAGATTGCAGTGACACCAGCAATTGTTTTAGCTGAATTCATTCTATTTCGGAAAAAAATTTCGGCGCAGAAGGTAATTTATCTGATACTATGTGCATGACTTGATTATGCAACCAGAAATTAGATTATTTCACACCTATTCCTTAGCCATGGTCATTATATTGGACGCTACTGACTTATGGCCACTTCTTTTCTTAGATTTATGAGCCTTTGTTACTTGATTTTATAATACTGGTTTTTGTTCATCTCTTTATACTTTATAGTCATGTAATAGGTAATCATTATGAGTCTTTGGATACAGCACACTAGAGGTTCTAATTTGCTCTATATTTCTGTATTTACACATTTAATTCTTACCATGTTGCTTTTAGGTTCTTGCACTTGCTGTAGTATCAATTGGTGTTGCTATTGCTACGGTAACCGATCTTCAGTTTCATTTTTTCGGGGCTTGCATGGCAGTAGCATGGATAATACCAAGTGCAGTTAATAAAATACTGTGGTCCAATCTTCAACAACAAGAAAACTGGACTGCACTAGCGTAAGTCACGTGCTTCTGTGGGATTTTCGCTTTGCTGCATTCTGCTATTGGTCAAAAAGTAGCTGCAGAGTTAGAAATTTACATGTCTTTACCTTCTTAACAGGTTAATGTGGAAGACCACACCTATTACTTTGTTCTTCCTTGTAATGTTAATGCCATCACTTGATCCTCCCGGTGTCCTGTCTTTTAATTGGAACCTCTATAACTCTCTAATTATTGGCGGTTCGGCTGTTCTTGGTTTCTTGCTTCAATGGTCAGGTGCCCTAGCACTTGGGTACGTATCTTCTGCTTAATTTTTTTGCTTTTGCTTCTTTTCCTTGCAGACAATTTCTCTGAATCTTATGCCATAAGATAGCTTATTTCTAGTGTGCTTGGTGCTAGTGAGGTCTGTCCATGACTCCATGAGTTGAAATACTATGAAGGGATGGACAATTTGTTTAGTAGAAGAAATACTTGGATTCTCAAGATTCTTTCATACTTGACCCCCTCACAGAGCATTCGTCGATTTGAGAAACAGTGTTAATAAATTTCACGAAGTATAATCTTTCCACTTTTTAAACAAAATAATTATCTATGCAGTAAAAAGTTCCATATGGAAAAAAATTTAAACAGTTTCCTTTGAGATATGTTGATTCACCCTTTTGCTTAAATGGCATGTTTTAATGCATCGAAAAGCTAAAACTTTGAACTCCACATCTTTGGAGTATGAACCTTCTGCACACAAATATTTTAGACCTCAACCTTTAAGTTACTGATGTCACCTAATAATATTCTAAGCTTATAGAAAGGGCATGAAATGAGCTAGTTGGAGCAGAAACCTAGTTTATGTGCAATAAAAATGAAAAAAACTCAAAAGTTGCTGAAGAGGGGTTGGCCTATTCCTAAAGCTGTACTTGAGTGAGTTTTCTGGAGGCGGATCGATGTTGAGCAGGTTAGTTGATTTCCATGATACTCAGATACAATCTTTAGCATAACATAAGATGCAAAAGATTTTACGAGCTTTATAATTCTTGAAAGTTAGGCTCATTACTATGGTTGAGCCAATCTCGAACAAGTCACTTGGTATGAAACTCAGCATGCCAAGGACTAATTTGAACGAGTCAGAGAATAGTCTATCTTGACAACAAGGTATATAATCTGAGTTGTTTGGAACAAGAATAAATATGAGGGGTTGTTTTTTTATTTATTTTTTTTCCAACTTTAAACTCACCCCACTTTGAAATTGATTGCATATATTTTTCCTAGTTAAGCTCTAAATTGATTGTTACTCTTCACACAGGGCAACCTCTGCAACCACCCATGTTGTTCTTGGACAGTTCAAAACTTGTGTCATTCTTCTTGGGGGATTTCTCCTCTTTGGTTCAAATCCTGGAACAACTAGCATTCTTGGAGCAGCTACAGCTCTTGCTGGTATGTCATTCTACACGTACCTTAACTTGCAATCGCAGCACCAGTCGGCCAAAAATTCTTCACGACAATCTCCATTCTCAATATCAAAGTCGAAGCTCGGCAAAGAAAATGGTGAGAGCCATGATGGAGGAGTTGGAGAAGAGTGTGTCTAGTATACTGTTGGCATGTTTGGTAAGGTGGAACGGACAGAAGTTAACGTCTTGTTCGGTCAAGTCCATTACTGAGAGTACTTAATTGGATATATTTTACGAAATCTTGGACCAATATAAATTCTACCACCTTTACGACCGTGGCTAGATTCGAGCATCCTGCTGATAATTTTGTATGAATATTTTAGGAAACGCTTGTATATTCAAGTTATAAATTTTTAGTTACTTCAAATGTTTACAGAAAAATGTATACTGCCACACCTTTTTGGGTTAAACATATTGTTTGAAAACTTGTGTAAACTTGCACAAATACTCAGCTTTCGCTATCATAATTGGAACTTACGTCCTTCTATCATATTATGATAGTTTTAAAGTATCACAATATAATACTTATCAAATGATACTTGGGGTGAAATTTTAGTATCATACTTTGATTTTTTCAATTTTTATGATTATGATACTTTTCATTATTCGGTGAGACATTTCATCAAACATGTTGTATAAGTGATGAAAATTGTGACGTCTTCCAAGAGTACATCCATCCCGAATAGGTCAATGGGGCCTCATAGAGGAAAAGGAAGGTGACTTGACGTTAGTGATGCAATGTTGGTGAAAATATTTTAGGGTTTGAAAAGAAAAAATAAATTATATAAAATTAATAAATTTGTTAATCGCACCACACTTTTCATATTTACTAAAATTGATCACAAATAAATTGACTAAAATGACAATCTCATTATATTTATTTTTTCTTCTTCCTTATTCTTTTGTACACCACAAATCCTAAAAAACCCTACATATACATATATATATTACTTGTTGGAAAAAATTGTGAAACGGTTTGCTATTTCATATTCCCTGTCGTTATGGAAAGAGAGTTTTAGCCTAGAATCGGATTAATTAAATCCATAATACGTGAAAAAAATATCCTGCTCTCTGATACAATAAACAAAAGGAATAACAACAGAATTTTATTATGTTAAAGCGAGTAAATTCATCATAACATAGATTTCTGGAGCAAATTATTTTGATGGAACTTGAATTAGTTCATAAAGGGGCTTGTAGATGTTAAACACAACAATCTTAAGGCCAGAAAGTTGTTGCTGGAGTTGTGTTGCTGATGAGTTGAGCTTGCGTAGAATCCTTGGGCATCATTGTTTGACAAAAAATAAAAAAATGGTGTAAGTGAACTTAGTGAAGTCACCCCAATTCTCCTGGCTCCATGGGCATATAAATTATGTTTCTTAAGAAATCACCATTTCACTATCAGGTGTGCTATTTTATCTTTTCTGTCAAATTATGGAAAGAGAGTATTAGCCTAGAATTGGGTTTCAAATGCCTGACAATTTCTCTATCCATACAAACAAGGAAACAAAAAGTCTTCATCTTCTGTGTAGTTATAAACAAATCTAAGGCTGCGTGTGATTGCAATTGAAATTCATGAAAAATCATATTTTTTACTCAATTTTCCAACTTTGAATCGTTTGATTGTCAAGATTTTCATGAAAATTATTTTTCAAGTTTGCTGGTCACATGTCTCAATTCCCACTTTTCAAGGAATTCATTTTCTAGACCAGGTAGGAGGTTTTATTTTTCAAGTAAAATCTTGTATCATTTTCGTTACGTTTGATAATTTATGATGTTGTTAATTGATTTATTTTTTTCAAAAATTAACATTATTATTATCAAGTATAAATGTGTTAAAAAATGAAAAAAAAAATGAAAATAACTAAATTTTGCTTTATTTGTCATCGAAAATAATGTCAATCAAACAACAAAAGTTGAAAATTTTCCCACTTTTGCCACCTAAAAAATTAAATCAATCAAACACATTAAACGTTTAATTCTCAGGAATTCATTTTCTTTCCATTCAAATTTCACCTCGCTATCAAACGTAATCTACGAGCAAATTCAATGAAAAAAATGAGGAAAGTAAAACACTAGAGGAAATTACATAAAATGTCCATTTTCACATTGTCACTTGCAAAAATGTCCCAATATTTAGTGATGTCCATTTTCTTAAATTTTAGACTTAAATGTCCTTACTAAATATTTGAAATTTCAAATTGGGGACAAAATTTTTACTATAATATTTTATTTTGCTTGACCAATAAAATCTTGACACCTAATCTATCTATATTCTACGTCTGCCTCTCCTTCTCTCTCAAATTTGGAATTAGTTGGGATGACCTCCTCACACAAAATATTGGTTCACACTCCCGTTCTCCTACCAGACCATCTGATTCCATGCTGGAGCCAGACATCCGATGTGGCTTACACGTCCATAAAATTTCTGAGAAAAAAGGGCTCTCTCCCAACCTCATCTTAACCCCCACTCCCGATGGACAGACCCCAACCGCTCCTACCAATCTAAACCAAAACCCACCTTTTGTCGGTAAAGCGCCCCCCCCCCCCCCCCAAATGATTCCACCGCAACCTGTTCATCATCTCTGTTCAACAAGCGTTGGTTGCGATTTGTTGTGGTGTGGGTTGACTGCAGTTTATCTGGCGTTGTGCCGTGGGTTGGCTGCGATTTGTCGATACGTGATTCTCGATTTTTCCAATTAATTGCTCAAATCTTCACCCTTTTTTGGGTATGATTCCTCATTCCAATCCCAATTTATTCTTGCTCTAAATTTAGTCAATTGTCCCCAGTCTGTTGCTTTACTACTGACATTCTTGCATTACACCATCACCGTGTTTGACCACATTATCTTTCTCCTGTACGCTCAACATCATCCTTGTGTCTTATTTGATATGTCTCGTCTGTTTTACCTTCTTTGGAGCACACATATAATTTACAAACATATTAGTTAGTTGATTTCTTTTTCTTTCAATTACCCACTCTGGTACTAAATCCCGCCTCCCTAACATACTGATTGTAAAAATCTTGTACATCTTCATGGGAGTGAAACTCTAATCCAATCTTAGGTTTTGAAGTATGAGAAACTTGGGGAACGAACACATTATCATCATCCTCATATTCCATTCCTAGTTAACAAAAAAAATATTATTACATCAACATAATATGCAGTTGCTCATATATCGAATTGATTTCATGTGCAGCCATCATTTCAACATTAAATCATAAAATTAATCAATTAAATTAGTAACTTCTCTTGGTCAAAAATTAGATAGAATATATATAATATAATCTAACTTCAAAACAAAAAGGAAGATATAAAATCACATCAACAAAAACACATGTTATATACTTCACAAAAATTGTGGTTCATTAATTAAAATTTACTATAGATTTTAACTAAAATATAAACACTACACAAAAAATTGTGGTCTCATTAGGGCTGTTCATTTAAACCTAAAATATAAACAATACACATATAAACTAATTCAAAAAATTAACAAAGTTCAAACATATTTCCCCAAATCATTTTTTAACTATACAAAGGTTCTAACTCTACTTTTCAATCACATATTGTACTTAAAAAACATAAAACATAAACATGTTTGAATAAAAAATAAAAAATTAAGAAACAGATATTTACGAACTCACCTAAAAAATGGACTTGAAAAATGGAGTACAATCGTTAAATTTTCTCCAAAACAAAAAACGTGCGGTGATAGAATGAAATGTGGCGTGGGTTGGAATTTTTAACAATTTTTATAAAAGTAGATTTGACATTTCCTTTATTAGAAATGGGTAGAGGCATGCTTGGGTCTTGTCAAATGGGTAAAATGACCTTTTTTTTATCAGTAATTTTCTGGGCGTGTAACCCACATGGGAGAGGGCCCTTTTTTCTCAGAAATTTTATGCACGTGTAAGTCACATTAGATTGTCTGGCTCCAACATGGAACTAGATGGTCTGGTAGGAGAACGAGAGTGTATTTGTTCAACTATCCTTTGACCAAAAATTAATAAATAAGAGGAAAAATACAAGGAGAAAAAATATGTTAAAGTGTCAAAAGACTACTTTATCCAAATGCATAAACCTAATATTTTTTAATTCCTTCTCTCTTTCTATCACTTTTCTCTCACGCTCAAACCTCTCCAACGACAATGGCCCCTGTTAATAAACAAGATCAAAAATACAAGGAGGAAAAATATGTTAAAAGTGTCAAAAGACTACTTTGTCCAAATGCCTAAACAATATTTTTATTGGATATTGGTTAAATAAATCGAGAATTAAAAATCGATTAAAGTGACTTCGTGTCGACTTCGACTAAATACTCAAAAGCTCGACTCAATCCTTTAGGCAAAATTGTTTGTCATTTCTCTGCATGTATTGAAGGGTATATTTGGCATTTCGAAAATCAATATCGGATGAATGAGAAATTACGAAAAAGGACGAAATTGGGTCAGAATATTTGACCGTGCGACCGCATGGTTAGGAAACCGTGCGATCACATGTCAAATTCAATTCCGATTTTTGAGTAAAACCGTGCGATCGTACGGACTATAACCGTTCGGTCGTACGGTTGTCCGGTGAAAAGACACATTTTTATAAATATGCATGGTTTGGAAATGGTGCATGGTTTGGCTTCAACAATTTCATCCACACCCTTTCGTGGTCTATAAATAGGACCTTTTGGATGTCCTATTCCTCACAATTTGATATGCAAAACATATATTATCCTCTCTTCTCTCCAAAAACAAAACCATTACATTTGTTTTGAATTTCCTTCATTTTATATTTGGAGTACATAAGCAAATTCTGATTCGTTGTACTTGTGTTTTGGAGTGCTACAACACAAGTGTATCCGTTGTATCTTAGAAGTCGATTGCCGGAATCCATAGGCACCATTGCGGGATAAATTCGACTTAAGGATAAAGAATCCAACTCTTGCCTCGGCTTTGTCCCTACTTTTCTTCTTCTTCTTATTTGTATTTTTCTTACCGTTACTCTGTCCAATTTTCGACACGAATTTACAAACTATCTTTCTATTTATTTTGACGTCATTATTCACAAATTCATCCAACATATTTTTGAATTCCTTCTCTCTTTCTATCACTTTTCTCTCACGCTCAAACCTCTCCAACGGTAGTGGCCCCTCGCGTCTCGTACGAAACTATTAGCGACGAAGAAGACAACCGTTGCTGCCTACAAATTTCTACAAATTAGTCCGTGTCTCGATCTCTTCTTCAACCTTCAATCCATTTCCCTCTTCTATAGTTTATTCAGAGTACAAAGGTGGGAAAAAATTCAAACTTTATTCTTCGATGAACTTTTGTAAATTGTTGCATGCCAAAAAAAATTCATATATAAGTTTTGATCTTGCTCTCTCCCAAAACCCATCTCTGTTTCAAGGTTCCTTCTCTTTTTCTTAAAACTCAACAAATATATAAGTTTTGGCCGTGACCTTTATGATTCTGGGTTTCTCTACTTGTGTTTTTCTCCATTTTTTCTTTAGTTTCCTGCAAGTGGATTTTCTTTTATTTTTTCATTATTTCTTATATGTATATTCATCTGGATTCTTTTCTTGTGCATGTTTTGAACTTGAGGCATTGATGTATCATATTATTTTGTAACTTTTATGGTGTTATTGCTTCTGTTATCGTCTTTTGTAATTTATTTATGGGATTTTGTCGGTGTTAGAGTATATGTTATTTATTTAAGTTGTAGAGTTAATTAGACTACTAATTTGGTTGTTCATATTGGGATCTATACAGTCGATGCTCCTGTAAAGAAAAAAGAAAAAAAAAAGAATGGAATGCGGTGCTGTGATTTTTAGTTGATGTAGCTGCATGTAGATATGAGACTTTTTTTTTAAAAAAAAAGTTTGGCAAGTAGGCCTTTTCATATCGGAAATAATGAAGAATGATATTTAAGTAGTGTATCATAATATGGAAAATAAATAAATTGATTTTTAGCATTATAATCTTGCATTAATTGGATATATCTTGGATAATATATAATTGAACTAAATCAATTTATGGTTATTTTGAACTAAATTATTATAATTGTGTTGTTCTTGTCTATTTAATGATATTTAGAATTTGTTAGTTCAAACTTCCCAGATGTCTCTGCATATTTCTACCTAGTGATATATGGGTTTTGTTCTTTATCTACAACTCTTATGTGTTTCAAAAGATTTAAGAATACAAGACATCAATATTTTTAAGTTCAGCTATAATAAGAGTTCGTTTTGAAAGGTTGGCCTATGCATAAAGTGGAGTGCTGATTTTCTATTAATTGTTTTGTATTTCACAGATATGGAGAAGTGATATGAGATTGACCCGAAAGAAATAGGTGATGCCACAATCACCAATAGATGCATTATTAATGTGATGAAAGAAGTGTATGAGAAGTTGGACAAAAAACATAGAACGAAGTTGGAGAATAGTAGTTTTGGGCCACTACTTAAACTGAGAAAAATTAAATTGGCATCGCAGCTCGTGCACCAATTGATACTCCGATTGGCAAAGACCACCAAGAAGAAAGAAGCTTGGTTCGTTGTTGGAAATAAACTGACAAGATTTGGCCTGCAAGAGTTTGTATTAGTGATGGGCTTAAATGCAGGGAGTTTTGAAGATGTTGACAAGATCTATGGAGTAGACTTGCCACTCGTCAAAGGTTATTTTAAGAATAGTCGTAGGTATGGCAATTTTGAACCGTCGAACCGAAAATCACGATGAACCGAACCGAATGGTACAAAAAAAATCGAACTGATGGGGCAACGGGCGGTTATGATTTACAAATTTAGTGACCCGATTTTTGGTGGAGCGGGTATGGTATTTGTGCTGGTGAATCGAACCAAACAGAATACCCGATTTAAAAATTGATTTTGGGTTATATTTATAAAAATTAAAAGCTCAATATTAGTCATCCATTTAAAGGGGTTTTTGCACTGATACCATGTATCGAAAATTGTTTTTTGCTTAATGTCATAATGAATAATTTAAATTTAAAAATGTCACCTTGAAAAAAAAAAAAGAATTTGTAAGTATGACATCCTAAATTATAGGAACTAATTTATGTTATTAATAATGTGAAAAAATAAAAAATTAAATTAGATAATGCATAATGGTTGTTGACGCCACTAGCCTTTGAGGTACTTACGGCTCAGCCAACACAGCGAATTGTCCACCGCATCCACACCAGGGAGGCCTTTGAAATTCATATATTCCAAATGTCCAAGGTTCGAAACCCTCTGGGGACGCGTCCACCTCGCGTAGAACAAATCCACACCATGCGGTGGACAATCTGTGTGTTGGCCGAGCCGTAAGTACTCCAGAGGCTGATGACGTCAACATATAAAACGCGCGTTTTTTATGTTGACGCCACCAGCCTTTGAGGTACTTACGGCTCGGCCAACATAGCGAATTGTCCACCGCATGGTATGGATTTGTTCCACGCGAGGTGGACACGTCCCCAGGGGGTTTCGAACCTTGGACCTCTGGAATATATGAATTCCAAAGGCCTCCCTGGGGATGCGTCCACCTCGCGTGGAACATATCCACACCATGCGGTGGACAATTCGCTGTGTTGGTCGAGTCGTAAGTACCTCAAAGGCTGGTAGCGTCAACAATGGTAAATAAAGAGACCCACCCCAAATTCAAAAGTAGTGGATATTGGATGGAAACCTAAATTTTCGGTTTCTTCATCAATGGAAAAAATTAAATTAGATGATCCACAGATTGCATAGTTATGTCATTTGAATAAGGTAAATAACATAAATGCAGTTGATGATTGAGACCACAAAAGGGAAATCAAATACATTGGTTGCGGCATTAAAAGGATAAACATCACGTTATATTCGAGAATCAGTTTGACTATGTACATAATTTAGGGATTATAGGGAAGTCGATGTTGAAGACAGCATATTTTTGGCAAAGGCTGTGGGGGGGGGGATATTGACTGATACTTACAATACTAACCCAACTTATGTAAAAAAAAAAAAAAAAAAAAATGCATTATAATTATAATATCAGTAATGATATTCCAATCAATTATGCCATGTATGATGCGAGTGACAATCACTGCAAGTGAACAAGAGATGCTTCCGTCTCAAAACACCCATCTACCAATATAGTTAAAATAATAAACCTGTTAAATGTTCAGTTAATACAATTATCATAGGTCTCAGTTCCAAGCATATTGATTAAAATAGTGGATTCATACAATTATCAAGATTCTTGAATGCTACCAGCAATTGAAACCTTTGATTTTTTATTTTTTTTTTCTAAATGTTGTTAAGATTCTTGAATGTTACTAGTAACTAAAACCTTTTATTTTTGGTTATTGGAAACTAGTAAGGGCCCTTTTATAGTGTGTATTTGTATACTTTGGAGCTTCAAAAAAAAAAGTGGCTAAACAAAAAAGTATGAGAAGGGAAATGCAATTTTACTTAACATGGCTCCTAACAACAGCAAAATTAGCCATATATCTTCTTTTGCTTTTAAGTTGATATACTTCCACCCAAGGCAACATTCTTCACAAAAAAGTGATTGATACCCTTTTCTGTAACTAAGACTTGAATACTGCCACTATGAATAATTAGAACTGAAAAATAACAT
Organism: Ligustrum vulgare; assembly: GCA_963555705.1. Classification (NCBI taxonomy): domain Eukaryota; kingdom Viridiplantae; phylum Streptophyta; class Magnoliopsida; order Lamiales; family Oleaceae; genus Ligustrum; species Ligustrum vulgare. The sequence continues at coordinate 15,543,404 of OY743185.1, forward strand.
TCTTAAAAAAAAAATGATTGATACCCTTGTGTGTAACTAGATGATACAATACAAGTTGAGAGATTTTGGGTTAAAAAGAAGAAAGAAACTGAAGATTCAACAACTAGATCAAATGACAAAAATGATGAGGTCTCTTTCAGCACAACTAGACACAATTACATGAGGTCTAGAACTTTAATCATAAACACTGGTCCATCTGTGTCTTTCAATCTTATCATAATCCCGACCAGCATTCAGCAAACATAATCTAGTGTGATCTTCTTTCCCTATGGGTTATCCCAGGAGGCGAAAGTAACATTTTTGCAGTCTTGAGATCATAATTTTCTTTAATCACATTGCAAAGCATCTCCTTTATCATTGCAAGACGTTTCCGTCTTCATTTCCACAACATGTAGTATCATCAGTCACGTGAATCACTGCTGCAAATCCAGCGTTATGCATCCATATCTCAGAATTCACCACATTGCAATGAAGATCAGTGAGAACATCACACACTTCAGACAATAAACCAGGCCTGTACAGAGCCTCTTAGAGAAGGTACTGAGCCATAATCATTTTCAAGTCTGAGAAGAAGAGTAGATTGACAAGGAAATTAAGACTAAAATACTAGAAAGACATCAACTAAAACGACATTAAACAAATAAGTATACATTTAACCTACCACGAGAGAATCCAAAAAAAAAAAAAAAAAGGGAAAATGTTAAAACATTTGACAAGGATTAAAATTACTTCAGACACGCCTAGGAAAAAGAAAAGCAAAATTCCCCAAAAAGATAATTCAGTTTCCCTTTCCTTCAGCCTTAAAGGCTTCCATCTAAATAGAAAATGAAACTCGACAAAAGGCAAAATATGAAATCATTATGAGAATCGAAATAAAAATGTCAAGATTCGAAACCAATTCAGTGAGATTCGAGATCACTGCAATCCATATCTTGCTAACCACAGTCATAGACCCACCCAGAAGCAGATGCAGCACCAGTCAAAGAAAAATTGGAGATGAAAGGCTTAGAGGCTGAATGAATCTCGATGTAAAGAGATTAAAGGAAGAGAGAGTCTGTGTGAAAAAATCATCGTGAATCTGTTAAAATTTTGATCATAATATTGGTAAATTTTGGGATGGTGAATGGGGGATTCATTGGGAGGAAAATCAGGATGAAATCTGAAATTCTAGAATTATTGAAATTGAAAAGAGTTTTTTTTTAATTAGGTGATAATTAATTGAATTGTTTATTTTTAGGTGATAATACTCAAACTATATTATTAGGGTGTTAAATCTAGAAAATGATGTTAATAAGGTGAGTGTACACCTAATTTCCTCTCCATTTAAAACTTAATTAGCCCATTGTTCCAGCCCACTACCCACATGACATGACCAACCAAGGTCCAATAAGAATTCATTAACCTAGGGATATTGAATTCATCATTTCATTTCATCTGAGATTCTACGAATACATTACCATGTGAGACTACTGTGAGAGGCGATCAGGCAAATAACAAACTTGACTTTCAACTCTCATTCGCTGGTCCTCCGTGTCGTGCCCAACTCGAAGGGGCTGAAGTTCGAATTTGGATATTGTTTGCATTTCACATTTGAATTTGAGAATTTGGATATTGTTTGCATTTCGCATTTGAATTTGAGATATTGTTTGCGAATTTTGCTTAGTATTGTTATGTTACTTTTTTTTTAATAAAATTGCTTTTTTTTTTAGTTAGACTTGCTAATTTATATTTAAATAGTTATTAACCGCACCGCATCGCACCGCACCGAACCGAACCGAACCGACACGCGAACCGAAATCGCACTGCCCCGACTTAGGAAGTTATGGGGCGGTTATGGTATGAACAGAAAATTGATGGTTCGGTTATGATTTTGGACGAACCGAAACCAAACCAAACCGTTGCCATCACTAAATAGTCGGGGAAAGATAACCAGGCTTGATGTTTATAATGCGTTTGACCGTTGCAAAAAAGAAACCGACCGACAAGTACAAGCTGGGACTTCTTGCTTTCTTGTCGCATGTTGTATTGGCTGTGGAGGAAAAAACATGTCTTGATTTGTGGTGGTATGATTTGGTGGATGATCTGGAGATGTTCGACAAGTATCCTTGGGGGAAAATGTCATTTGAGTACATAATGAGGATACTCAAACGTGACTTGACCGATGAATTGAAAGCACAACATTGCAGATATATGTTACACAGATTTCCTCTTGTTTTAATGGTATGACCAAACAATTAACATGTCTTTTGTAAAATTAATCGGCTGATATTTTATGTGGATGAGATTACAACACTTGTTTTACTATAGGTCTGGGATTTTGAAGCAATTCCCGCTCTAGGAAACAAGTTTGGTACGAAACATGGCGATGGGATTCCAAGAATGGTCTCTTGGGAAATGTAGAAGGGGTTTATGTATGCTCCTATTGATTCAGTTCTGGAATCTAGAGAGGTGACATGCATGATCAATTAACGTTTAGTACACAGAAATTGTAAAATATAAAAAATAAAAAAAAATTGTCAATGATTAACCATTTGCACACTTTTATCTATGTAGTTGGAGGTCAAATCTACATTGATTCCCATTGAAGATGAGCTAGGGGAGGCTTATTGGCAAGAGGAAGAAGATCGTACTGCTTCCCATAATGTAGAAGGAGAGGAGTTTGAGCAAGACGTAGCGCAACAGAATTCCGTTCACCAACAATCATCTCGGGAAGATCAACTACCGCCGGTATGTAATGAGATGAACCTAACAGCTGTAGTAAGATTGTTAGGGGTCATAACAACCCTGATTGATTGCATGGAGCACAAAATTGATAGGTTGGTTGAATTGGGAGTGATGGGTCGATCTCATTCAACACCTAGTGCATTCGACGGTGCTACCAGAAGCGTAGCCTATGCACCAGAGGGTGATATGATGAGTGCTGCTAGGAATGAGAAGGTGGGGGAGGAATTTGGAGAGGAGATTGAGAGAGGGGAGAAAGTATTTATTGAAGCTAAGGTAGGAGGGGAGATTGAGAAAGGAAAGAAATTAGATGTTGTAGTTGAGGCAGGAGAGAAAGGGTGGAAAGAAACTGCTTTTCAGACTCCGGACAAACTTGTGGGGGATTCTACCCAGTCCAATTTAGGTATGTTAGGTAATAAGTCATTAGTTATTTTTTCATATAATCACATCCAATACAAAGTAATTGTTTACTCGATTTTTATTAAAACATGTAGGTGAAAGTGTACAGATCGAGGAGGATGGATTTGACTCACCGAAAGGACGGGGGTATCGAACGAAAAGGGAAACACGCTTTTTATGTTCTCCCTTCACGGATCCAATGAAGAGGAGAAAATTAGAGGTGGTTGACAAGTTTGATCCTTATCGTGAAGTTAATCCTTCAAAGTCGGAATCTCTAGATAGATGGATTGAAGTTGGATCTTTTGGGTAATCTTATACATATAGCTAATATTGCAGATGAAATTAACAATTTTTTCAAAATATTAAGCACATTCTAATGATTTTGTTATGTGCACAGTCAGATCATACCATTTCGCTGTACAGATGTTCAGGCACAAAGTTACCCTTTTGGATGAGGACGGTTGGCCCACTGTTAATGTAAGTAATCAATTTCAATACTCTTACAAAATAGTTGAAATGCAATTATTTTCTAGTAATAGCTTTTGTGAGTACAGATTATGAACGAAGCCCTGTACCAAATACGTGAGAGAGTTTCAAAATATCCGAATGTGTTCCAAAAGAATTGTAGTATCTTGTATACAAAGTAACGACCTAGAACTCGTTATGCATAGATTAAATGCAGTATGGAACATTCATAACTGGAACATTACAGCTATCTATAAACAAAAAAAAATGACAAGCCTTGTACATGATCATTGAACACAAATTCATAACAATATAAATTGACTTCAACAATGTTCCAATACAACAAATACAATAGCAAAAGAGCATATAAAAATGAAAATAAAATATCAAAAGAAGGTTGTCATTCCACACATTATTTCAGATCCGCAGCTCCTAAGATAGTATAAGTGGATTGTTTATGACCTGATTTTTTGCACTTACTGCACTTGTGAGGATTGCTTGTTTCTCCAGCTGATCTTTTCCTGGTAATACAGTTCTAGACATCACATGCTCCGAAATTTTCCATTCAGCTTCATTCAGAAAATGATACACAAACTTAGAATATGCTTGCTTCCAACAAGTAGTAGTAGTATAAAAGGGACTACATATACTGTAACCATCATCTCTTTTATAGCTTACCGCAGCAATTGTATGCTCGCATGGAAACTTGTCCAAATCAAACTTCTTACATGTACATCTTAGTACATCCAAGTTGACAATGTGGCGGCCCAGATTGTTACCAACATCATAAATGTCAGGAAAAATAGGATTTACATCCAAACCATTCAACTCATTATATTTCATGCACATCTTCTTTTCCAAAGCTAGGGTGAGAAGAGTCGTACATTTCCCTGCTTCAACATGTCTTTCATAAAACCATCTTTGTTGTGTCTCTCAAATATGGTCAATCAAACAATTATAGGAAAATCTCAAACACTCTTGAGCAAACCATTCAGTGTCTCCGCATTGTTTGTGGTCATGATATTGTATTGTATACCATCAAAGTGCGCTCTACACCAATAACGAAATTCTTCTTCCAACAAGTAGTTCTTAATTCCCTCATTTCTTCCAAATAATTCTCAAACTCAAGTACTATATAAGCCTCCACTGTTTTCATGAACAAATGTGCAAGATCACAAAGTGGAAATTGGCTCTTCAAGTTCTTTTGGATGAGGTAAATTCAATTTCCATGATGGGCAAGCTCAAAAACTTTTTGAAAGCCATATTTAATGCTTATTGTACTGTCGAAAATTATCACAAGGTCATCTGTGTCACCTGTGATTGTCTGCAACTTCCTGAAGAACCATGTCCATGACTTATTATTTTCTTAATCAACTATTCCCCAAGCGAGTGGATATATTTGGTAATTTTCATCCTCACAAGTTGCTAAAAGTAGAGTATCTTTTCGATTCGATGTCAAAAATGTTCCATCCACAGAAATTACTCGTCAAATCGAGGTAAGAAATCTACATATGCTTGGTCCCAAAGCCATAAAAAGGTATTTGAAACTCTGATTTCTAGTAGTGTGAATGAATGTTCGGGTCCCTGAATTTTGCAACTCCAACATATGACAATACGATAACAATTTAGCATAACTTTCACGGGGATTCCTGCGGAACACTGCAGTAGCATAATCTTTCCTCATGTATTCCTTAGTATAACTTATCGTTATGTCAAATTCTTAACGAACATCGTTAATAATATCTCTAGACCTATAAATTCGGTTGGCATCTTGATACTTAGGGACAATGTGATTTCCAATAACCATATAAGACGCATGCCTATGGTCTTTACAACGAACACTCATGGATCAAGTATAAAAACCTTGATATTTACGAACTTCAAAGCCCCCACTTAGAATTTTCCTCTATACAAACAACTATATAAATGCTCTTATTTGACTTCTTAACTTTGAATTCAAAGTGACACTTTAGAGCAAGCCACTGCAATTTTTCTATCAAGGTCTTTTTTGTTGGAAACAACTGTTTTGCTTGAACATCATCGTCTTCTGGAATTCTTACAAACAAACCACAATGGACATAAGGAAAAATTGAAACTATATCTTGCGTATATCCCTCATTTGTGCAGTCTTCAATATTGTCATCTGCAAAATTCTGAGTACGGGATTCAGGTTTACTCAAATTAGCATTATTGTCATATGCTACTGTCTGACTAGAAGGTTCAATTGCAAGCAACCCAGCATCATTCGTGGCTCCCAAGCATTGTGCAGTTGGTCTTTGTGGGCTATCTCGAATTAAATGAAAATCATTCCAATCTAGCAACATTCCACAATCATTGTCATCGATCGCAACATTGTCATTTTGCACAAGGTCTCCCTCCTTGTTCATATTTTCAACTTGTTTTTCACACCCGACTCGCGATAAACATGTATCAACATCAATCCATTCTCAATTTTCAGGAGCTTTTTACAAAAGGGTTATGCATAGAACTGTATATCTACATACCGAAATACACCACTTCACGTTGTTGTCACAATCAATGACAATCGGTGCTATTGGAGCCTAAGACATCATTGGGACAAGACATGTCATCTCCATTTCATGTAACCTTGAATCAATGTTCAAATCCTGTTTCACTTTGTCATATAATTCTACATACGAAATCCTCCTCGAAACAAGAATAGGAAATGTTAATTTTATATTATTGGTATTTCCTATTTTTCACGAATGTGTAATTTAATGAAATCTGATTTAATTACTAAATACGTGTATTCAGTAATTTATTAAGTTTAATTAAATTATGCAAATATTTATTTTCGAGAAAAACATTTTTGGAAAGATAATGATCAAGAAAATAATGATATTGATTTGATCATAATCCCGAAAATTTTGATCATAATCTCGAACATATTTGATCATAATCTCAAAAATATTTTGGAATCTTAATCTTGACATTCAAGCATATCCAAGATATGGTAAGTATCTTCTTAATATGGTCAAGAATATTTTAACCTTATCTTCTGCATATGGTAAGATTATAAGGTCAAAAATCTTGTGTTGGCCTAAAATATGGTGATAAATATCAAGGTTTATCACTTGATTGATAAATTGTAAGATCTTTTATGATTTATCATTATCATTATTCATGGTAAGATTTATTTAAGGATAATTCTCTTATCTTTTTACTAATTATCTATCCCATGTTTTGCAGGTAATAGAGATCTTGTGCAATAAGGAAACTTGGGAGTCAAGTAAACCTAATTGCACTATAAAGAGAAGAAAACGGGATGTTTTCTTAAGACGTGGAAAATATAAGAACTCGTGTAGAGCTTAACAAAATTCACGTCAACTTCATTAAGAAGTCCTGAAGCCTATTTTCGTGTGGTGCACCAATACAAACGGATTCAATTGTGTTGTACTCCTGAAGGAGAATTCAATCACTTAGAGAAGGAAAGTATCTCAGCATGAAGATCAAACGGGAGGTTTGGATCAAGCTCGAACGGGAGTTCGTGTTGCTGAAAAGTGTTGCAGAGTCAAAGAGAACTACTGAAGAGTGGTGGGACGCCAACTCACATTACATGCCACAGAAGGATCAGGGAGTGATCTATTTCTTGGAGATTTGATAAAGTCTATTTGTAGATTTATCCTGTAGTTTAGATTGATCTGTATAAACTCTTTCCTTATATAGTGATTGGTTTTTGTTCGCAGGATGCGAACAGTGGGTTTTCCCTATTAGGGTTTTTCCCACATTAAGCTCAAATTATTGTGTTCTTGTCTATTTATAATTCCGCACAATTTATTCTGATTGTTTACGTTTTACTATCCAGACGAATCTGCCCTAGCAAGATTCATCTGGTACTGTGCTAAACAAAAATTAACGATTTACTGTTAACTGGTTACTGTCCAGACACATCTGTGATAGTCCATTATTGAAAATTTAGACAACCTCAAATTTTCAATTGGTATCAGAGCGGGTTCACTTCTAGAAAGTGAGATCCGGTTGTCTAAATGGAAAATCTTGCATCTCTTAGGCCACCTCTGTTAACTAGTAGTAACTATGCATATTGGAAAATCCGTATGGAAATTTTTATTCAATCAATTGATGAACGTTGTTGGACTTCTGTTCTTGAAGGTTACACAGCACCCACTGTCACTGTTGGAGGTGTTGTTACAACTATAGCTAGAAGTACTTATACTGCAGATGAGTTAACTAATGCAAATTGGAATTCTAAGGCACTTAACGCTATTGTTTCTTTGGTTGATTCAGGTCAATTCAGACTCATCTCCTCTTTAAGGACCGCCAAGGAAGCATGGGATGCTTTGAGAATTGCAAACGAAGGAACCAATGCTGTCAAAACCTCCAAGCTGCAGATGATGACTTTGAAATTTGAACAACTGTCTATGGATGAGAAAGAAGACTTCAAAAGCTTCTATGCCAGATTAAGTGATCTCACCAACTCAGCTGAAGCACTTGGGAAAACCTACTCAAATGAGCCGATTCTACAAAAGCTACTTAGATCTTTACCAGACAGGTTCCATACAAAAGTGACGGCAATTGAAGAAAGCAAGGATCTTTCAACCATGCGATTGAGGAACTTGTAGGGTAATTGATGACCTTTGAGTTAAATCTGGCCCGAAGAAAGAAGGACAAATCACTGGGGATTGCCTTCAAGACAAACAGTACGAATCCAGACGACTCTTACGAGACAGACGAAGATGAAAATTTCGTACTTCTCACCAGACAATTTAAAAGGTTCCTCAAGGGCAAACAAAAAGAAAGATCCACAAATTTTCAAGGCCAGAATCAAAAACAATGGAAGAAAAATAATTTCTATCCAAAGAATAATGCCAACACGTCTGAAGGGAAGCCTAGAAGTCGAATCCAATGCAGAGAATGTGAAGGATATGGACACATTGCAGCTAATTGTCCTAATACTCAAAAGAAGGCCAAGGGAAGGAAGGACATGAATGTTACATGGAGTGATGGAGACTTAGATAAATCTGAATCAGAATCAGACAGTAGCAATTCTGAAAAACAGGTAACTACCCTTACTGCTTTACAGATGTCTGGTACTGAATCTGGTAACTCTTCTTATGCAGATAAATCCGGACCAAATACTGAAAACTTGAGGAAGGAACTTCAAGATGCAGAAAAGAAGATTCAGCTGTTACAGGCCTTCACTGAGCACAGCAGGGAACGACAACTGGACGACGTATCTGCAGTCTCAGATGATGAACAAAATGAGGTAAGCAGGTTAAGTTCAGAACTTGCTAAAGCACAAGACAATATCAAGAAGCTGGCACGTGGATCCGTCCAACTTGATGAAATCCTGAACAGTGGCAGACATGTCAGCCTAAAAACAGGTCTTGGATATGAAGGTAAAGGTAAAAATCATGACCATGAAATAAACTTTGTAATAGAATCTGGATACAGATACATAGAACAGAATAGAAATCATACAGATGCATCTACCTCTCATCAATACAATGCGGCTGGGACTCAAAACTTACATCCAGCCAGGAACTATTCAAGAAGACAATTTCAGTCGAATCTGTACAAGCCAGATGAGTCTGTCCATCAGAACAGCAGGAAATTTTAACCTCGACAGAGTCGGCAGGATACATCTGTTTTCCAGGTATTCTTTAATTTTTGTGCTAAATCTGGTCATGATATATTTAGGTGTTATGAGTACTTGAAATTAATCAATTCACACAAAAGAAGACTTGTTCCTAGACAAGAGAAGAAAATTCGAACTAATGCTTATGTCTTTCAATTGTCTTTGAGTGCATTGATTCCTAACAAATGGTATTTTGATAGTGGATGTTCTAGACACATGACAGGTGATCTCTCTCTACTAACACATTTTGAAAAAGGCGAAACAGGTGCTATTACATTTGGTAATGGCCAAAAGGGAAAGATAGATGGATCTAGTGTCATCAACATCAAGGGACTGCCTACATTAATAAATGTCTTATATGTCATAGGACTTAAGGAAAATTTCATCAGTGTAGGACAACTATGTGATGATAACTTGTTTGTCGTGTTTTCAAAAGAATATTGCAAGGTTTTAAATTGTGACAAGAAGTCTAACTCGTTAAATAGTGTGTTGTTTAAGGGAGTTAGATCTAGAGACAAATTCTATACACTTGAGAGTCTCGAAACTTGCAATTCTGTTAAGACCAAAAATGAGAAACTGTGGCATAACAGATTAGGGCATCTAAACTACCATGATCTCATGAAGCTAACCAGACTACAAGCTATGAGAGGCTTACCCAGCATAAACAATATTCCAGATGAAATCTGTGGTGATTGTCAAAAGGGTAAGCAAATCAAAAGTCAACACAAATCAGGTACATCTGTTAATACCTCTCATATACTTGAACAAATTCATATGGATTTGATGGGTCCTATCCAAAAGCAAAGTATTGGTGACAAGAGGTATATTTATGTGTGTGTTGATGATTTCTCCAGATACACCTGGGTCATGTTTATTCGGGATAAATCTGATACCTTTGACAATTTTGTTAATCTTTTTCAGAAATTGAGCAATGAAAAGGCCGACGAACAGGTAAGAGTCAAAAGGATCAGAAGTGATCACGGAAGAGAGTGAAAACTCCGAGTTTGCTGATTTTTGTATCCAATATGGGATCAAGCATGAGTACTCGTCCTCAAAGACTCCTCAACAGAATGGAGTGGTGGAAAGGAAAAATAGAACTCTACAAGAGATGGCTCGTGTCATGCTAAATAGCAACAAAGTGCCCATGAAATTTTGGGCAGAAGCCATAAACACTGCTTGTTATATTATCAATAGAGTCATGCTTAGATCTGGAATAAACCAAACTGCATATGAAATTTGGAAGGGTAGAAAACCTAGGGTTGATTACTTTCATGCATTTGGAAGTAAATACTACATTTTGAAAGATAGAGAACACCTAGGAAAATTTGACTCAAAATTGGATGATGGAATATTTTTGGGTTATGCTGAAAATAGTAGGGCCTATAGAGTTTACAATCTAAGAACCCAAACTGTTCTTGAGTCAATTAATGTGAAAGTGGATGATACTAATTGTGTAAATTCAGATTTCCAGGTAGCAGATGGTGATCGACTGGAAATTCCACCAAAAGAAGAAGCTGGAAGCGAAAAATCAGAAAAAGAACAGCACCAAGCTGAAAGTCTCAATAATACTGAAGAATCCGATCAGGATGAGTCTGGGCACCCAGTAATATCTGCAGATCTAGACAAATCTGATGACCCAGATACACCTGATATTACTGAATCAGAAGTATCGAGACTACCACCTGCTAGGGTCCAAAAGGCACATCCACTTGACAACATTCTCACTGATATGTCCAAGAAAAATGTGACCAGGAGAAAATTTGTTGAGTTGAGTAACATCTGTCATATGTCTCAAATTGAGCCAAAAAAATGTCAATGAAGCTTTGATAGATGAACACTGGAAGATGATCAGGGTATCCAAACACTGGAAGATGATCTGGTGATCATCCCCAAAGTATTAAATACGGCCAGATGCAGAAAGACTCTGGAGATGCAGACGGGTCACAAGAAGCAGGTTATGGATGAGACTAGTGCTGGAAATCAGGATTCAGCTGATAAAGATGCCAGGCTTGGTCAGCTGGAAGCGGGAAATGCTGGGATTAGGGGTGGGCAAAAACTGACCCAACCCGATGGGTTTGGGTCGGTTTTTCATGAAAATTGGGTTGGGTTCGGGTTTTTTTTTTTTTTTTCGGGTTGGGTCGGGTTGCGGGTTGGGTGAATAACCCGACCCAACCCAACCCAAAAAAAAGAAGACGTTTTTTTTTTTTTTTTTTTTTTTTTTTTTTTTTTTTTTTCAATTATAAGTAATGAAACTTGACTTATTTAAATATTGATTGAACATATTTTAATTTTATTAGTAAGTGTTCAATTTATTGCATTTTTGGTTATTGTAGTGTACATAATTGATTTGAATTAAAGATAGATTTATGAGTTTTTTTTTTTCAAATTTTTTACTAATTGGGCCAAAGCCCAAACCGACCAACCCGACCCAACCCGACCGAAATTTGGTGGGTTGGGTTGGGTTGATTTTTTATCAACCTGACCTTAGTGGGTTGGGTTCGGGTTGGGCAAAAAACCGACCCAACCCAACCCACGCCCACCCCTAGCTGGGATGAAAGCAGACATATCTGAACTCAGTGTGTGTGTTAAACGTCTTGAAGACATGCTTGATCAGTTACTTGGTGTGTCTTCGACAAATGTGGCTCCTGTGGAAGCCAAAGAAAAGAGGAAGGTTGCAGCCAAGAAGCTCCCTGCCTCTAAGAAGCAAAGGAAGACTCCAGACTGATCTTAACCCTACCAGTCTCATCTACTTATTTTCAGTAATTTGAAATCATTGTTATCATGTTTTGACTTAACACTTTGTTCTCCTGTTCGACTTTAGATTGTGAACTTTTTAATGCAGGTTTTGTGATACTTTGGCTTCTCCTCTTTCACCGAAAAGGGGGAGTAGCATTTGCATTTGGATATCATCTTTTTTTTTATGATCTCTATGTGTTGATTGCTTTACATGCATTTATTGATTGTTTTTATCTTGATGCATATCTTGAGGGGGAGATTTTTGATAGGGGGAATTAATTGATTTCTTATGATCATAAAAAGATGATTGGTTTCGAAAAAATAGAAAAAGCCAAAGGGGGAGACTGTTAATTTTATATTATTGGCATTTCCTATTTTTCATGAATGTGTAATTTAATGAAACTTGATTTAATTACTAAATACATGTATTTAGTAATTTATTAATTTTAATTAAATTATGCAAATATCTATTTTCGAGAAAAACATTTTTGGAAAGATAATGATCAAGAAAATAGTGATATTGATTTGATCATAATCTCGAAAATTTTGATCATAATCTCGAACATATTATAATCTCGAACATATTTGATCATATTCTCGAAAATATTTTGGAATCTTAATCTTGTTATTCTTGTTAATATTTTGTGATTATTCTTGACATTCAAGCATATCCAAGATATGGTAAGTATCTTCTTAATATGGTCAATAATATTTTAACCTTATCTTTTGCATATGGTAAAATTATAAGGTCAAAAATCTTGTGTTGGCCGAAAATATGGTGATAAATATCAAGGTTTATCACTTGATTGATAAATTGTAAGATCTTTTATGATTTATCATTATCATTATTCATGGTAAGATTTATTTAAGGATAATTCTCTTACCTTTTTACTAATTATCTCTACCATGTTTTACAGGTAATAGAGATCTTGTGCAATAAGGAAACTTGGGAGTCAAGTAAACCTAATTGCACTATAAAGAGAAGAAAACGGGATGTTTTCTTAAGACGTGGAAAATACAAGAACTCGTGTAGAGCTTAACAAAATTCACGTCCACTTCATTAAGAATTCATGAGGCCTATTTTCGTGTGGTGCACCAATACAAACAGCTTCAATTGTGTTGTACTCCTGAAGGAGAATTCAATCACTTAGAGAAGGAAAGTATCTCAGCGTGAACATCAAACGGGAGGTTTGGATCAAGATCGAACGGGAGTTCGTGTTGCTGAAAAGTGTTGCAGAGTCAAAGAAAACTACTAAAGAGCGGTGGGATGCCAGCTCACATTACATGCCACAGAAGGATCAGGGAGTGATCTATTTCTTGGATGTTTGATAAAGTCTATGCGTAAATTTATCCTGTAGTTTAAATTGATCTGTATAAACTCTTTCCTTATATAGTGATTGGTTTTTGTTCGCAGGATGCGAACTGTGGATTTTCCCGTTTAGGATTTTTCTCACGTTAAGCTCAAATTATTGTGTTCTTGTCTATTTATAATTTCACACAATTTATTCTGATTGTTTATGTTTTACTATCCAGACGAATCTGCCCTAGCAAGATTCATCTGCTACTACGCTAAACAAAAATTAATGATTTACTGTTAACTGGTTACTGTCCAGACACATCTGTGACAGTCCATTATTGAAAATTTAGACAACCTCAAATTTTTAGGAAATGTTCTCCCTCTTGCATTCCCCACATATTTCCATATCCTTATACCTTCGGGATTATGCTCAAACTCAATTAGGTAACATGTCGATATCCATACCATATCCACATTTTCCATAACTGCAATTCAACATAGTTTTTTAAGTAAAACAAGCAATATCTAACCGCGGTGAAACACAAATACAAAGAACATGCTCCAGATATTGTTCCAACTTTTCGATATGATGAGAAGCATGTATTTACCAACATATTTATTATTTCAACTATCACAAGTATCGATGAAAAGAATAAATTCAGAATAACGACATCAGTATGCCCAAAACGACTGTGACATCGTTACGCATAGAATCACAACATGAAAGTAAAATTACATCATGACGATTTTGATTCAGATATTGCTTAGATACAATGGTTACGAATTATTCAAATTAAATCTTACCTTCTCTTCTTCTCCAAATGCCCAATACCAATGTTTCAAAACAAATTTTCAACCTTCAACAAGATTATTACTCAAAGGAAGATAATGTATTTCTTGGTTCGAAGAAGGAAGACTAGAGAAAGCTGGGTTCGGTTTTGGAGAAGATGGAAGAGCAGGGAGAAGAGGGGAGGGCGTCGACTGGTTTTTGGCAAGACGTGTTCATTTCTGGGAGAGGAAGAAGACCCAGCTAGGTTAGGTTTGGCAAATGGAAGGGTCGTTTGGTAATTGTATATATCATTTTCTAATTTTTTGGAAAGATAAGGCCATTGAACTAAAAAACTTTGTAAGGAGTATTCTTAAACAAATGTTATTGTTGACCGTTCCTTTTAAACTAAGAGGACTCTCAAATTTCAGCGGCTTCTCTCCAAACCTCTCTCTGCTTCTCCCATACACTTCTCCCTCTCTTCTGCTTCTGCCCATGATTGGAGATCGAATCAACAATAGAAAAATCACTGCACTTCTTATGTACCTGGTATGTGGTATTTGTGGCGAAAGTTTTTTGTTTCTTCTTCATCTCTTTCGCCGACAGAAGCCCTAGCTCAAAGAAATTCAATTGATGCTGTCGCGTTTGCTTCTTCGTCGATCAAAATCCAAATAGAACTTCATTTTCTACTTGTTCACTTTGAATTTGACTACGCTATATCAAAAGGTATATATTTCACCTACGAAGCACGGACAGGCCACTGAGGCCGCCGTGTCGGTGTCCGACGCGTGTCGGACACCAACACGAATTCGACAGGCACTGGATACCTGTCGGAGTTGCCACGCGGCGTATCATCAAATATTCAAACTATTTCAGCCATTGGACACGTCTCCGACACGCCGGAGTTGGAGAAAGAAGAGAAATTACTAGAACCAAGAACACTAACCTTATTTCTGCAATTTTTGACTTCAGATTAAGTTGGGAACTTTTGATTCAACTAGTATTTCATCATATTTTTCTTCAAATTGTAGGCTGCATGGTTCCCGTCGAATGGAAGAGACGAAACTGTGAAGTCGTCGAAGGGTTGGAGTTGCAGGCTTGCATCGTTTTCGTTTTCCTTGTACTATTTAGGGAGACTTTTTTTTTCCTTTGTAAAATGGGCCAAAACAAGGATAGAAATATTATTAAAAAAATAGAAGAGTCGGACTTCTATTATCAAAAGCAATAGTCGGTGAAATTATTGGATGTAAATGGAATTTTTGTCTTCCTTCTCACGGAAACTTTGTAATAATATAATAACAAAAAAGCAAATCAACAAATGAAATTCTCTTCACAGAATCTAGGTTCCCTCTTATTCTGGTTTCCTCTCAAACGAAAAACCCTCTTTACAATCTCTCAACAAAAAATCCCCAAATTTATTTCTTGTTCATTCTCAAATCTCAATACCCATTTGAAGCATCATTAGCAATGGTTCAAAGTGACACTACTACTCATAAATATCGGGTAATATCACTCTTCATTTGAACTTTTTGGATTATTTTATCTTTTGAAAATATGGATAACACTTCTACCATTGATGATTTATGCAAACCTCTTTGGAAATTTGTTACAAAACTTGATAAATTGAATGAAGGGGGAGGTAATGTTCTTTGGCAATGTGATTTTTGCAATGCAACTAAGAATAGTTCATACACTCAGGTTAGATCACAAATGTTAAAAATATCGGGTTGTGGTATTTGGCCTTGTCCTAGTGTGGCACCAAGAGATATGAATGAAATGCAAAAATTAGAAAATGAGGCTATGTTGAGAATGAAGCATAAAGAACCAAAAAGAGTACCTTTTCCATCGGATAGTAATATGACTTCAACGGATTGTTATGCATTGGGGGAAAAGAAAAAAAAAGGGTAGTGCAATTGAAAAATCGTTTAACATGACATCTTGTGATCAATTGGATTCCGAAATTGCAAGAATGTATTATTCAAGTGGATTACCCTTTACTCTTGCAAGAAATCCCTATTATATTAGTTCTTATACTCTAGCCTCAAATAGTCGATTGTCAGGATATAAGCCTCCCAGTTACAATAAGTCGAGAACCACCTTTCTTCAAAAAGAGAGAAGAGATGTTGAGAGATTACTACAACCTATTTAGAGCACATGGGCGGAGAAAGGAGTGACTATTGTGAGTGATGGTTGGAGTGACCCACAAAGAAGGCCAAAAATTAATTTCATTGCGGTGACCAAAAGTGGACCTATGTTTTTAAGGGTGGTTGATTGCTCTGGTGAGATCAAAGATAAATATTTTATTGCTAACTTGATGAAAGAGGTTATAGAGGAAATTGGTCGGGAAAAAATTGTTCAAGTTATTACCGATAATGCTTCAAATTGTAAGGGTGCGGGGTAAATAATTGAATCGGAATACCCTCACATTTTTTGGATGCCATGTGTTGTACAGACTCTTAACCTTGCTTTGAAGAATATTTGTGAGGATAACTTGATTACTTATGAGGAATGTAGTTGGATCACTCATCTTTATGAAGTAATGGCCATTAAAAATTTTATCATGAACCATTCCATGAGAAGAGCAATGTTTAATGAATTTGTGCCCTTGAAGTTGTTATCCGTGGCCGATACACGATTTGCTTCCATTATTGTTATGATGAAAAGATTTAAGCTTATGAAGCATGTGCTTCAAAATATGGTTATTGATGAAAAATGGTCAATTTATCAAGAAGATGACGTTCAAAGGGAAAGTTTTGCGAAATTGAAATTACTTGATGATCTTTGGTGGGACTCTATAGATTATGTTCTTTCCTTCCCTTCGCATATATATGACATGCTTAGATTTTGTGATACGGATAAACCTTGTCTTCACTTGATCTATGACATGTGGGATACAATGATAGAGAAAGTGAAAGGAGTGATTTATAGGCATGAAGGAAAGCATCAAGAAGATGTATCATCCTTTTATATTGTTGTCCACAAAATACTTGTTGATCGTTGGAACAAGAATAACTCTCCTCTCCATTGCTTGTCTCATTCTCTAAATCCGAGGTAATTCTAACTTATATGTTTATTATGTACTTACATTTTTCTATCTATTATCAATTATAGTAAGTCATTATTTTTTTTTTATTTGTGTTCTTAAGGTACTATAGTGCGGAATGGCTAAACAAGGATCCTACTCGTGTTCCTCCACATAGAGATTCTGAAGTTTCTCGAGAAAGAGTAAAATGTTTCAAAAGATACTTGTTGTCAAATGAGGAACGCACTAGAGTGAATATGGAATATTCAAGATTCTCGACAATGGAAGAAGACTTTGGTGACATTGATTCTATCAATGATCGTTACAACTTGGATCCAAAGATTTGGTGGGTCATTCATGGAGCTTGTGCTCCCAATCTTCAATCTTTTGCCTTGAAGCAATTGGCGCAACCGTCTTCTTCATCTTGTAGTGAACGAAATTGGAGTACTTATTACTTTTTGCACTCTCTTAAACGGAATAAGCTAACTCCAAAACTTGCGGAGGATTTAGTGTTTGTTCATAGCAATCTTCGCCTCTTGTGAAGGAAGAGCCCACAATATTTATAAAAGGAGAGACTAAGATGTGGGATATCAGCGGTGATGCATTTGATTCCTTTGAAGATGTTGGAGTACTTGAAGTTGCCAATTTGTCTCTCGATGAACCTGAGTTGGAGGCTATGGTGATTATCGATGATGGAGATGAAAATGTTGAAGATGAATGATTGAATTTATTTCATCTTTCTTTTGTTGAACTCATGCAATGAGAAAACATGTATGAAGTTAATTATGTCAACTTTGATATATGGCTATTAATTTTTGATGCAAAATTAGTCAATTACACAATTACATTTGGTCACACACACACACACACACACACAAATTAAAATTAAAATTAATTAATTAATTAAGGTGTCGTGTCACAGCTTTTAAAATCGCGTGTTGGCGTGTCAGACACGTATCTTGTCGGACACTCACGTCCGTGTCCATGCTACATAGTTTGAGGATTTGATTGATTGTTTGTTGTATTTGTTGTTTGACTTCTCAAACAGATAGAGTTAGATATTTTTGGGGGCCTTAAAGTTTTGAGATGTATTAATGTATACTACACCAGTAATTTTTGAGCACATTCTAAGACTAATTAAATTATTAGGTGGTAAGTGAAGTGGTCAAGGAGGAGATGTAGTTGCAAATATAGCAATTATGGAGAGAGTTCAGGGTATATAGACACCAACTTTGTTTGGGTTTTGTGGACTCAATAAAATATGCATTTGTTGATTGATGGAGATCAACTTCTGGTCACTGCCACAATTGGAATTTGGAATGCTTCATAGTGTTAAGTGTCCCAATTCTCAGCATTGATTCTATGGCGTTTTGGGTAAACTTTATTTATCATTTCTCTGCTAAAAACTGATTAGTATGTATTCAACAGTTTTCTTCATGTGGAAAAGCATTAGATCACATCTCCATGTAATTACTGTGTGTAAAATGTGAGATTTAAATACATTTGGTTGCTGATTGAGTTGCATTAAGTATGTTGCAAGTGATTCACTGGTTTTGATTCTTGGAAGTTAAATAGTTACTTGACATATAGTTGCTTGTAAACTTTTAACTTAAGGCCAAAATATGAAGTGTGTGGTTGTTGGTGTTTAAATTGGTCTGACCTAGCACCATTTAACTAGCAACTGCTCCAAGTAGTGAGGTTTCATCCAAATTAGGTGGTGTGCTTGAGCATAGTTGGACTTTTAACTAAGCAATTGCTCCATTAAAAATGGGTTATTGTTTCCCTGGAACTAAGCAACTGCACCCATTATATTGCAACTTACTTAGTGCTCAGGTATATATATGTGACCATTGTTGTTTATTCCTCAATAGCTGATACGGATATGTGAGATTGTTTGTTTAAATTGGGAGGTAATAGTATCAATATATCATACCATATATTCTTAGCTTGTCCATTTCATACCATAAGGCTCTCCTTTTCTTTTAAGTATCTTTTAGCACTTGAAATTTTTATCCTTGATATAGCAACAACAACAAATTTAACTTTATACTCAAAATGTAGATTGAAACCTAGACGTGTTTAGATTTGGTCTGCTTAAGTTCGATATCATTTGTGGTTAACATAGATCTTTTTAATCTTAGATTCTTATTACATGATCAGATGGAATTATCAATGGAAAATATACTCAGTTTACCATTAAAAACTTTCAGTTAATCAATCCCTAGTACTTTTATGCAGTTGGATACAGCCATATTTACTGTGCTCGAGCACGTGGAAATGAAAAGGAGGTATGTTTTTGGTTCCATCCCTATCCTTCAAGCATAATGTCCATTTTTATTCAGTGTAAAGATACATTAGTAACCTTCTCCTGAAATGATGAATGTAAATCTTTTTTTACCCAGGTGTTTGAGCTTGAAGAGGGAGGATAATTTATTTGCATTCCCTTGATTGTTATCTCCATGTAGTATGATTATTTACATTTGTGATAGCTTTACATAAGAAGTAAAGCAAATAATATTGTGTGTTTAGTTTACATTAAATTCTTGATGTTTATTTTGTGTGACTTACACTTTGCACATGTATTAGGGACTTGTCACAAGCTCTCGTCATTTTGAAGTAGTCACTAGATTTTTTTCATGTAGTTTAGCTTAAACTCATTATCTTGGACAAATTATGTTATTCTTGACAAATAATATGTCAAGTATCTAGAAAAGCAGATACCAAATGTTGAAACGACACGTTAAAATGTCGAAAATAGTCATGAATGTTAATATTCAAGTGTTAAACGTCGAGATTTTATTTCTATTTCAAGTGGGCTTCCCAACATTCACATCAAATTAATTTTAGTTCTAAAATGATTTTTTAGAAAACGACATATATACCATTTATTTTTGATGTCAAAGAAAAGAAGCTACACACAAATTCTCATTGGATTTCGATTGTTCTTAACAGTGATGGCTATTCATTTAAGTTTTCGTGTAGCACCATTAGATCTTCAACAAGGTGGAAATTCTCGTATTATGTATGTACATGTTCGTGCGGCTCGGATGAGTATTCATGTTTATATCACCACAACTATAAGCACTTGTTCCTACTAACAAAGCATCCCCATTTTCTTTGCTCTTTTGGGACCGATACAGAAAAAGCATCGATGTTGGATTGCTTTGAATCAACAACCCTCCATCAGTTCCTCGACTTTTGCCTTCCCATGATTAGCGAAGAGAAGAATCGATATGGATTAGGTAATGTAAGGAAGGTTTTTCTTATTTATAGAGGTTAAGAAGTCAATTATGCTATTGATGTGAATACAGCATTGAAATCTATGAATTAGAAAAGCAAAAAGAGGTCTTATTTTCGTTCGCGTCTCTTTTTGAAAATATAGACTAAATTTTATGCTATTGATGTGAATATAGCATTAAAATTGATGAATAAGAAAAACAAAAAGAGGTCTTATTTTCGTTCAACCATGCTTTTCATGAATATTGAAACCCATCCACTAAATTTTAGTGCATTGAATACTTGTCCTTTCCCCATAGTTGCTTTCTTCTTAGGAATCCGATAAGGCAACCGATACTGGAGAATGAAGTTCATAACGGAATCAAAGCAAAAGTAGAACAACTCGATTTGATGACCCCCTAACCATTTCAAGTGGGACTCTTACTACTCTAGTTTACTTTAAATCTAGCCCAGGCATTCGTTCGAATCCATGGGCAAGGTCGTAGTTTCTTCATATAGGCTAATATGTTACTCCCTTTGATCGTATATGGGACGAACGAGTCCTCTACCAATCTTTGGTGTTTTTTGGGCGGGTTTCAAGACAAGATGAATCCAATTGAAGTGGATTCTCACCTTTTTTTTTTTTGGCTCTTCTTCGTCTTCCGTGCACCTGTCTCAGGTGGGGCCAATATTTTGATTTCAAGCTATCTGACAAATTTTCAACTATTTACGCCACTTTTTTCACAAAAATATATGTCCTGTTCTTCTGGCCCCAATAAAGCAATACATATCACGCAGCCATCAATTGAAGGATTGCTTTCACATTTGCAAGACTTTCAATCTCTAAACAGAAATTTGAAGGGAAAAAATACATGAGGGTGCTAAACCTTTTTAACACAATGACGAAAGAACATCAAAACTACCAAATTTAGTTACTCGTTATGAATAAGATGGCTATCAAGTGTAAAGGAAAATGCGTAGTTCTTAGATCACCACGTATGTTTCAGTGTAGCTGAAAAGGTAAGATGCAACATGATTCAGCAACCATACTTGAACAAAATGGTTACCAGATAAAATCTAAATTAACTGGATAATTTCAGTCGTATAAAATTTGAACTGCTATCTCAAAGATCTTCTTTTTCCGCTGAAGCAATGCCTAGAAGCTTCGCCAGTTCCCCATTTTCATATGCTTCAATAGTATCTGCAACCAGTAACTCAATCGTTACGAAAGAAACGTATGATTAGACAAATTATTATACAAGTTGCACATGAGAAATAAGATACCATCAGAGCCCCCCAGATGTTTTCCATTAATGAAAATCTGCGGTACAGTACGCCTACCAACAATCTTACTCAAGGCATCTTGAATATTTCCACCGTCATCTGCACATATAAACATACAGGCTTAGAGAACAAGGTAGAGATAGCAACTCTCCTATACTAGTAGATCTCCTTAAGTTGCAGTTTATAAGAAACTAGAAAGTTTAAAACTGTATAGCGTCCAGAAGTTCCAGCATTGTCTCGAGACCCCCATTGGGGCAATTTTTTTACTCCCACCCACAACTGCCCTCAAATAAGTGTTTCATTTTCTTAATTTACTGAAGAACCTTGGTCCAAATTCTGATTTCATCTACTTGGAAAGAAGAAGTTTGTGGAACCAGGTTAACCTACAGATGTTTCAATGTGAAAGTGTGACCTTACTACATAAGAATGAAGTCAGCAAGTCATTTAAATAGGAAAAACTATGTAATAATACAATCAACATCAGTCAGGCATGGAGGTACCAATCAATCTGACAAGGGATTCATTCAAATGTCATTTTCTTCATCTTCTTAACTTGCATAATTGTTGATTCATCGAAATTATTGCACGTCCATTACAGTTCAGTTGAACCACTCCACGTTGTCTAGGTACTAATATATTTGAAAAATCAAGAGAATATCGGATAATGAGAAATAATTACTAGGACGAACCTCTCTCATCAAGTTCAACAACATATGGAACTTGCTTCAGTTCTTTAAACACAGCCTTTGCCCTTCTACAGTATCTGTAAGGAATTAAGTTAGGAAAGCTGTCAGCATCATGAATAAAATACGCAAAAAAAAAAAAAAAAAAAAAATTATTTGTGCATCTTAAGCTTTTCTAGAATTCTTAGAAGTTGTCAAAAGTTAAAAAATTGAAGTCAAATCAGCTGAAGAAATGAAACAACACTACAAGTCAGCCTATACAAAGCAAGTTTATCCCCAATTTTGGATGTTCCCTCGATAACTTTCTGGCATTTCTTGGATAACTTTGATTCACTGCATGAAATTTCACCAATCACCTTACCAAAAAAGCAGGAGTGTTTGTACATAACTGCCAAAGTGCATTCTTACAAGCATTGTCATCACATCACATCACGATTTTGATAGAAATGGGAAATTGAAAGGGGGATATTTGTCATAACTAGCTGATGAAGTGCATAGATTCGGCTTGAACAAGTTTGTGTATTCGACTTGTCTCTTTCTAGTCATTACATTTGGTGTACATAAACAGGAGTAACCTCATAAACTTCTTTAAGTTAAGCCTCCGTTTGGTAACCAAAATAAATTAATTTATAAATCAATCTATAAATTACACAATTTCTCAAACTACTTTTTAATAACACACATTTTCTCAATCCAATTTTTAACCACTACTTTTTACCTCAAAATAATAAATAAACCAGTTTACAAAACCAAACAGTGTCGGTTTTTCCTGTGCAAGTGCGTTGGCCAGCTGGTTTTAGGAAGTTGAGAAGAATATGTTGGAAAATGTGAATGAAAAACTCAACTCATGCCCATGTCTTACAATTGATTGAAGGGAGTTATGTGTAGGAGTTATTGGTGTTAATTGTGGAGTTATTTTGTAACTCGTATAACTCCCAAATATGACAATTAATCAAGGATAATTGTGGAGTTATTTTGTAACTCAAATTCATTCTATTTAACTTCCATCTCCCCACTCTTTTGAAAAAAAAAGAAAAATTCACCTCTTTGTTTTGTGTTAAGACACTTTCATTTCTTGTCAATGGTTTTATTTTTATTTTTTCATTTTATTGTGTCTTGGTTTTGGTGATTGTGTTCATACATAAGTTCGGTTCGTCGGAGTGGTAACTTTGTGTTGGGTTAACTACCCAACCTCCATTGTATCATGGGAGACAGACGCTCAGACAAAAATCAAGTATAGATTGGTGAGAGGGCGAATCTGTTTTAAGGAAACTGTGATCGCATAGGCCTCGGTTCCAGATTCTACTCTAATTTACAGTTTTTGGTTTTCTTCAATATTTATATTATTGTGTTCCAAATTATTGGTTTTTTCTTTTATTAATCAAATTCAACAACTATTTTCCCTACAAACTTAAAACAGACTTTTTTTGTCAAAATAGAATTTGATTTTCTGAAAGGAAAAACAAGGAACGACCTGAGGGTTTTTCATCACCAATACAGGAAAGGAAAGTCTGTAAATTGGTGAGTGAAGTCATTATATGACTTGAAACAAGAAATGACATGAAAAAATTGATAATGCCATGATGGAAAGTGGATTTAAAATCAACGAACATGACGAATGTGTGTATATCAAAGATACTAAAAATATCTGTCACTTTATATCTTTAGTTGATGATATGCTTATCATTGGCGATAATGATAAGATGATTAAATCCACAAAAGACGCGTTGAACTCAAGATTCGACATGAAAGTTATGGGTTTAGCCGATGTTATCCTTGGAGTTAAAATCTCAAATGGGCTTGTTCAAAGTTAGTCACATCATGTGAACAAAATTCTTGAAAAATTTAACAAGGATGATTTTGTAATAGCTAGAACCCTGATAGATACAAGTCAACATCTATCGAAAAATAGAGACGACGATATTTCTCAAGTTGAGTACTCTAGAATAATCGAAAGTCTAATGTACTAAATAAGTTGTACAAGACTAGATAGCAAGTTGAGTAGATCTACGAGTAATCCTGGTTCTGCAAACTGGAAATAAATAGTAAGAGTACTAAGATACTTGAAATATATGGACTGAACTATACCAAATATTTCACGGTTATTGAAGGACATAGTGATGCTAACTGGATATCTGATATTAAAGACTTAAAGTCTATAAGTGGATTTGTATTCACATTGGGAGGTGCAGCGATATCATGAAAATCCTCTAAACAAACAGTTATAACCAGATATACCATAGAATCTGAGTTATTGCCCTTGACAAGTGTGGTAAAGAGGTTGAATGGCTACGCTAATTCTTAGAGGATATTCCTAGATGGTCAAAGCTTGAGCCAATAATTTGTATACATTGCGATATTCAATCAGCAATTTGATGGGGCATAAAGCAATATGTATAATGGTAAATCTAGACATATATGTTGTAGACATAATACCATAAGAAAACTACTCTCAACTGGAGTTATCTTTATTAACTATGTAAAGTCAAAAAATAACATTGCGGATCCGCTAACCAAAGAGTTAAATAGAGAGTTAGTTGCAAAGTCATCGAGAAGAATGAGACTTAAGCCCATAGACGAATGAGTTAACACAATGGAAACCCAACCTAGTTGACTGGAGATCCTAAGATCTAGGTTCAAATGGACAACCTAATTGTAAATACTTAATTGAAGCACCGTGGGGGATAACATCCCTTGTCCATTCCTATGATGTAACAGTAATAACCGTAAGGATGAAGGATAAGCATTATGCTTTTAATGATTCTTATGCGTCGGAAATCCGAGCGGAGTAGAGCGGGCTACTCTTAATTAAGAGATCAATGTAAGAGAGAAGTAGGGCCGCTTCTAAAGGAATTGTGTTGGACTAAATTCTTAGAAACTCTCACAGAACCAAGCGTATGTTCATGGCCTAACGAACATAATCGTGAGAACTGAGCTATGTAAGGAAGAATCCTGTGTGAGGTATATCATCGTTTACACAAAATGCAGAACAGTTCAAGTACATCGCGTCTACTGGTCATCTAGTAAAGTAAATATATTTTCATAAAGGAAGGTTCAAAGGATAATACCTACCTATCATATGCAGGCTTCAACAGTTGAACTATATTACCAAGTCTTTGTGTCTTTTGTTGTCGTGTCTGAAGCAATTTTCATTCATGTGGAGGATTGTTGGAAAATGTGAATGAAAAATCAACTCATGCCCATGTCTTACAATTGATTGAGGGGAGTTATGTGTAGGAATTATGGGTGTTAATTGTAGAGTTATTTTGTAACTCATGTAACTCCCAAATATGGCAATTAATCAAGAATAATTTTGGAGTTATTTTGTAACTCCAATTCATGCTATTTAACTCCCATCTCCCCACTCTTTTGAAAAACAAGAAAAATTCACTTCTTTGTTTTGTGTCAAGACACTTTTTCATTTCTTGTCAATGTTTTTATTTTTTTCATTTTATTGTGTCTTGGTTTTGGTAATTGTGTTCATACATAAGTTCAGTTCGTCGGAGTTGTAACTTTGTGCTAGGTTAACTACTCAACCTCCATTATATCCTGAGAGACAGACGCTCATACAAACTTCAAGCACAGATTGGTGAGGGGGCGAATCTGTTTTAAGGAAATTATGATCGCACAGGCCTCGGTTCTAGATTCTACTCTAATTTACAGTTTTTGGTTTTCTTCAATATTTATATTATTGTGTTCCAAATTATTGGTTGTTCTTTTATCAATCAAATTCAACAACTATTTTCCCTACAGAATAAAGGACCTCTTTATCCTTGATCAATCAAATTCAAATTCAATACCAGAATTCCCACAAAAATGCTTGCCAGCATCATCCCATTACCCAAGAGAATTGTTAATTTACATGATTTCTCCGTATAATGGCACATAAGCAAGTAGAACAATTAATTTAGTGACACATTTATCCCTATATTCTTCTTAGTTTTGAACATATTAGTGAATTAAATTGCATCCATCTGAAGTTTTTACACCATTTCATTAAAAACGGTTCAAATGCTACAATACTGAGATTGAAAATTTAGATAAAATCATTTCATGTTCATATTTCGAATTCCAAATTTGCTGATATCTATTGTAACGCTTCAACCCCATGTCCCCATATAGTGTAACTGTCCAACATTTCATCATCTACAGCCGGAACTCTTAAAGGCGCAAACACAATTAAAAGGTTTAATAAAAAAAAATTAAGCCCTTGTTTATTATTGATAAAAATCAGATTTTTAGTCCATTTTGATGAGACATGTGATTGAAAAGTTGTGAGTCTATAAAAAGTTTTTATAAGTTTTTAGTGCAACCAAACAGGGGCTAACTCAGTTTTACTTCCATAATAGCTCTTAACTAATAATCAATGTGTTCCTCCTAAATTATTCAAAATTCCTTTATCGCAATCTCTCCAAGAAAGTTCCCATTTTAATCCATCAAAATATATCTACCCATCAAATTTCAAAACAAAGAAACTGATAGTACAACGTAAAAAGCTCTCGAAAAACTAAAATAAAGAATAATTTCAGAAGTACAAAATTCAATAAAGGGAAAAGAGTCATACGGGCAGTAAGATTTGGAGAAGATGACAATGGAATGAGACGAGATGGTCTTCTTAACAAAACATGTTGGGGTTATGGGTTTTGCATCAACTGGAACGGAAAATGATGCCCATAAGAGGGCGGTGATAAAGAGGAATTGCAAAGATGAAGCAAAAACACCATATTTGGCCATTTTCTAATTAGATCAGAACCGAATTTGCTTCTACAGTTCTGCTTTTTATGATGCTGCCTATGATTTAAGATCGAAATATTGCTGGCCCTAATCTATGGATTGCCACTAGTGACGGGTTGACACTTGACCATGAATAAAGCTAGTTTGTTTTGGTTGAAAATAAGTTTTAAAAAAACAAATTTCTTCCAAATATTATCCAAACAGGTACGGGATGGATCTGCCCGTGTCCGTTTATTGATTCGGTGGACAAAATAATTGAACCAAATTTTAATTGGGTCATTTGCACAAATACCCTTCTTTTTGTATCATAATTGAAATTTACTTCATTTATAAAAAAATTGAAAAATACTTCAATTCTTTTTTTTTTTTTGAAAAAATAATGTTTTCTGAAGTATCATGTTGTGATACTTTAAAAGTATCTTATGACACTTTACAAGTATCACAACATGATACTTTACAGGTGTATTATGATACTTTACAAGTTTCACAACATCATACTTAAGGTATCAAAAGATACTTGTAAAGTATCACAATATGATAGTTGTGTTACTTTCAAATTTTGGTATCATAACATGAAACTTCATCAAAGTTTTATGATAATTTGAACGAAATTGTAGTATCACATTTAGAAACTTTAAACTTTTTTTTATGATACTTTGTCTCAAACAAACATGAAATCAAATTTATCAAAACTCAATTATCTGATTCAAACTCTGCACTTGCATACATGAATTCAACCAGAGAAGTAGTGGGCCCCACCTGTCACACAAAAATAATTTTTCTTCAACAAAAATCGCTTAACATGTGAAGCTTCCAGGCATCAATAAAAAAGACAAGAACTGAGAAATACGTCTTGAAAAATTTGATCTTAAAGTTTATGGAAAACGGTGTTAATGGCGGCAGCGATGTGGTTGCAAGAAATTTACGGTCTTTTGTTGACATTTTTCCTCCTTCTGACATCAATACTAGCACAGCCTTCAAATCCACAGGTAATTCCTTTCTTTTGTCCTTGTTGTGTGTGTATAGCAAGATGTGATTTTATTTTTTGTTATGACCCAGGTGGGAATGTGATGACTTTTTGTGGATTGATTATTTGTTGTCTACAGATAACCGCTGTCATCAGTTGAAGAGTTATAGGGAATAAGAGCGGCAAGTCGGGGTCGGGGAAGAAGCGCAATGAATTTGGAGAAGACGGTATTTTTCAGTTTTCTTTCACTGTGAACGTATTCTTCAGTTTATGATGAAAAAAATAGTGTGGAATGCAATTAACCCTTTTAAGTATCTTATATTAATTTTAAATTTAATCTTAATGTTATATTATATTATATTATTATTATGATATTTTATTTATATATAAAAGTAGAATAGTCTTCACCAAAATACACACATAGTTTCTCGTCTAAAAAATTTTCTAAATTTGGAAATATTTGCTAAAAAAATAGTATATTAAATATTTTAGCAATTATTATTTTACATGTATCATTAATTGTATTGGCATTCGTGCTATGCTATTACTAACATCAAAATGTTGTTTTTCTATTTTATTATTATTCTTTTAATAATTATTGTATTATTTTGAAATCGAAAAATATATAATATGGGTATTAAATTAAATATCACAGCGAGAAGTTTAATGCAAGCTAACAAGTGGGAGCAAATTGTAAATATATTTTTCGTAAAATCATATAAAAAATTAAAGGTAAAATTTTATTTTTTATTTTTTTACACAATAACTAATTCGTTTTAAATTATAACATTTAAGTCTTATAATATTATTATAATTAGTTAACTAAATTCATTTTAGTCATAGATGATTAATTGTTGTTCTTATTTTTTCTCTTCAAATTGAAATAAATAATAACTATACAAATTTTTAAGGTAAATCCAATTAAGTTAGGTTAATTTTACAAATTTAAAATTTCTTCAATTCATTCATTATTTTCACATTATTTTTATTTATTTACTGATTCTGTTCATTTTTTCTATTTTTCGTTATAAATTTAAATAACTAAAATATGCAAAAAATATATTGCAGATTTTAACAATTAGTTCATATAATTTTTATTAAACAATTGATCGATCAGTAATTTTTATTAAAATAATAATGTAACAATATGAATAAAGAAATTGTTAGTATGAAGAAAGAAGAAGAATCAATTAATGTAACAATATTTATTAACATTAATGATTATATTTTTAGAAAAAAACACTTGAAAATAATATTTAATGCTTAAAAAATCAAATGATACCAAAAAAATC
Source organism: Ligustrum vulgare (assembly GCA_963555705.1). Lineage (NCBI taxonomy): Eukaryota > Viridiplantae > Streptophyta > Magnoliopsida > Lamiales > Oleaceae > Ligustrum > Ligustrum vulgare. The sequence continues at coordinate 15,572,603 of OY743185.1, forward strand.
TATCCTAAACATCTTTTTGGGAAGAATATGATGAACAATATATGAAAAGAAAAGATGCATCGATCTTAAGGAAAATATGTAAGTTGAGTTTTGTACATGTATTGTATGAGCCTTATTTTTTTGTTCAAAAGTTTTTTTAAAAAATAAAATTTCATTTATTGAACGTTAATTCCAGAAATGGAGTTGATATGTTCACGGTACAATCTCTAAAACACCTAATTTACGTCATGTTTTCATCGTAAAGATGATAAAACAATTCAACTGTTTACAATTTTTTTAAAATATTAAAAAAATAATAATTACATGCCTTAAAAAATCTTGAAACTTTATTTCTTAATTTTATTAATATGTATATTTTTTATTTATATATTTTCATTAATAATTTTTTATTGACATATAATTAAATATGCATTTAATTGTGTTCAATTAAATGCATCGTATTTAAAAATTAAAAATTATTAATCATGTGAATGATCTCTTAAGTAAATTTCACGTTCGTACACCACAAATCTTGAGGTTGATTTTTACTTTTATACATTGTTAGTATTACTTAATTTGTTACATTAATTTATATATATGACCGCATATATTTAATTTGTTACAATTACTTTATTTTATGTAAATTATAATATTTTGAGAGTTATTATTTCTATTCACGTTAGTCAAAATATTTGGACAAAATTTTTTATTTATTTTATACAACATATATTTGAAAATTTGCATTATCTAATTTAAATTTGAGCAATTGTTTAAATATTTTTTGTCTATAACAACTTTCGTGTATCACACAAGTGTGAGCAATTACAAATTGTACAAACAATGTATTATTTAAAGAATTTTTCCAAAATTGATGAGAATTGTAATTTATTTCTATTTTAAGCATTCGTTGACAGTCTGTATCATTAATCAAAACAAATTACGTGTTCAATTTTTTTCCTATTTTGTAATGATATTTATAGTAAAATTATTTCATATTATTCCTCTGTGCAACGCACAGGTGTCATACTAGTCAGAACCAAATCAAACCAAGTTGTTTGGTTCGATTCTTCATAAAAAAAAAATAATTAATTAATTTTGTTCTTAAAATCAAAAACCATTTAGTTTCGGTTCTGATTTTGATTCTCGTTCCAAATTCAGAACCAAAAATCAAACTCAAATTTTTTTTTTTTAGATACAAATCAATGGGCATTCGTCTCACCAAAAAATTCAAATCTAAAATATATATGTGAAATGGATAAAAATATTATTTACCATACATTTTACTTCATTTTCTATTAGACAGAGATTTTAAATCATAAATCATTATAATTCATTTATCTTCTATTCAATGGTAGACACGCATTCACACTGATTTATTTGCACTTCTATAACACAGTCATCGTTGCCCTTCTTAATCACCATCGACGGTGTGGATGTTTATTTTTTAAAATTTACGTATATATTACTAACTTATGAGTATGATGATAGATTTGATTGTATTTGTCATTTGAAAAAAATTAGGTAATGGAACTAGAACCGAACCAAACCAAACCAGAACCAACTGATTTAGTTCTGGTTCGATTCTTTATCTTTGAAAAAGTCAAATGATTCCATTATCAAAATAAATAAAAAAATAAAAAATCATCGGTTCATGGTTCAATTCTCTTAGAACCGAACCAAATAGAACCATATCCACCCCTACAAGAGGAATCACATGATTTTAAGTTATGTTGAAAAGTATTTATAAACAATTTAATTTAGCATTTATTTGGCAAACATATTTTTAAACATAATTTTTATAGCACAATTCTTCAAATTATTTTTTTAACTATATGCATTTTCTCTCTTTACTTTTCAATCATAAATTTTACCTAGAAAACATAAAAATATCGTGTTTTTTAAAAAAACTTTTTACAAACAGGGGCAGATCGGTGTTAATCCAAATTCGCTCCGCTGGATTTCGGATTGGGTGAGGTTTGAATCGAATAGAAATAAACATTAAAAAAATTTCGTTATTTATTTTCGTAAACGATAAATAAGTCGATACATAATTCATAAAACAACTAATATATTATCTAATTCATACAACAAATCAATACATAACCCTGTTTGACCTCCAGTTATTGGGGAAAATTTTGGTTTAGAATAGCATTTTTGGAATAATGTATAGTTAAAAATTGTTTGAAATGTCAAATATTGTGGACTTGACTAAAATGGATAGTTGTGATTATATTTTAAAAACTTGTTTTCAAAAACTGGGGGCCAAAGAGTGACATATATAGAAAATTAAAGATTTTGTACCAAATTTAATAAAATATTATATATTTTAAATTTAGTAATTAAATTTTTTACAAAGTTTTTTTAATTTTTTGAAAAATAAATCTGATCGTGGATCGGATTGGATTAGATCACCCCAATCCAAATCGGATTGGATCACCCCCATCCAAATCCGATCTGTCAATTCACAGATTGGGAGTTTTTTGGATCAGATCGGATCAGATTTTCGATTTGACGAATCAGGTCGAATTTTTTGCATTATCTAATTTAATTATAAATTGATAAATGATGATGAATGAATAAATAGACAGTACTTTTGAGTTCCTAGAAATGTATAGATTAATTTAAATTAAGTATTTGTAAAATAAATATAGACTGAATAAAAAAAATTTTTACCCTAGAGTGCATTTATACATTTTCATTGAGTAGTATAATTGATAAAATTTTCTTGAATAATGATGGTATTGATTGAATTATCAGATTTTGTGGTAGGAAAAAATTATGGGTTCAGATACAAAATTATTTTATTGAAAGGACTTGTGATTATAATAATCTTAAAAATTCTATGTGGAATATGGACTAAATTATTTCATCATTTGTTAAGATAAGAAGAATCCCTCGACTGGAAGCCAATAATGTTGCAAACCAACCTCAATAAGGACAAATGCCAGATATATCACCCATTTAAAACCCATCCCACCTCCAAAACAAAACAACAATAACAAAAAATGATACAAATATTTTACATAAAATTTAGTATTTTATAAAAATCTCACTGCCTTTGAAACATGGATAATGGTAAAGGGACAGAAAATTGCACCGAATTATTGTGAGCTATTGATTTCGATATTGATATGATGAGTAAATAAGTAGATTATTGTCATATGTGTTGGTATAAAATTTTATGTCAAACTTTATATTAATATAGCATTTGCAATTTTTCCTATATTTGTTTGTCAAAACTCAAATGTTACGGTCTTTATTTACTACTCTTAAGCAGGTATCAAAATATGTCAAGAATCCAACACAATCATCAAAGTCTATTATATAATGAAAATTGCAAAAATTAGATAAAGAACACCGTTTTGCCAAACTGTGTAACCAAATATTGTGTTCTTTTATGTTTTCTTTATGTTTTAAATGCTTGTTTACAAATCATCTTTACCAGTATTTAGAAAATCAGAAATCGATTCGAATCGAAAGGGTCAAGGGTCAGAAGGTTCGACTAGATCGAACCGATTTCAATTAATAAAAAATAAAATCTTACACAAAGTAACTTTAAAATAGTAAAAAAAAATAAAAAAATGACCGGTAACCGGTTTAACTAGGAAAAAACTGAGTTTGTAATAACCAATTTTTGAAGCTGACCGGACCGATTTTCCTGCCAATTCAGTTCGATTTTTACTGATGTTTGGGTTCAAAAACACAACATCTATGGAATGATTTCTAGCCAAATCACATCATTGAACATCAAGTTCTTGATCCTACTTTTGGAAAAAGAAAAAAAAGGAAGAAGAACAGAAGACAAATGGAGCGAGAATGAAGAGATGATTTTCTAGAGTTCGAGGGTGATAATCCACTTGCTAAGCATCATAGGGGGAAAAATCAATCTACCATCCAATAAAAATCCTCTAATGCTTAGTAACTGTTCGGCGGCTACAAAGTTAAAAAAATGGTTTTTTTGTTGTTTTTTAGGTAGATGGATGATTAAAAATTGAAGAGAGAAAATATGTAGGGTTAAAGATTGATTTGGGGAATTGTGTAGTTTAAAAATTGATTTAAAAACCAAAATTATTGACTTACCGAAGTCAGAATATCTGAAACATACGAGTGATCTACATTTGAGAAGTAGTAATCTATCCATCCATAACATAAAAGTTGAGTAGTTTAGTGAAATTATTTCGACATGTACAAGTCATATATTGACTTTTGTTTTTGAAAATGAAGTGAGAATTAAGTGGACCTCCCAATCGTGTTTAGGAAAGTTACTAAACTAATTTGTGGTTAAACCATTGCAAAAAGCAAACACCAGACATGTGTCCCATGTTTAGGTACTATACAGTGCTTGGTTTCAGCTGTGGCTGAGGCTTGGACTCTCTCTCTCTCTCTCCCTCTCCCTTTGTGTTTTCTCTGTGCTGCATGATGACAGAATTGCACATAGAATTGAATAGAGATGTACAAACATGGAAGTTTTGCGGCTATTTATATACACACAGACATAAACCTGATTTTTTGATTCACGGAAACTGAAATTTCTTCCTTCTAAAAGAAAAGCCCAGTTGCCCTTCAATCCCTTTCCATGTCATGTCCAAAATTGAGACACCAATCGATATAAACAAAGTTTATACACAACCCAGCCGAACCCCGGTAGGTGCCTGTCATTTAGTTTTTTGTATTCTCTTGCACCAACTCCCTAACCCGATATTCCATGTAATTTCTCTTTGAAAATTTAATCTTCTTCAAGAAAATCCACATTCAGGAGCCTGAGATGGGCATTTTGAATTTCTTGCCCATCTTCTGGCTCTTTTTCTTCTTCTTTATGCTGGCATTAGTTACATCAGAAGATGACAATGGAAATATTGGCAAGATTACTAGATTAACGAATCCTCCACTTTCGCCGCCCTTGCCGCCACCTTCTGTTGCAAGATCTCCACCGTTCAAGCCTGGTGTTGCCGTAATTGTTGGAGTTTTGACGACCATTTTCTCCATCACTTTTCTGTTGCTTTTATATGTGAAGCACTGTAAAAGGGATATCCATGTTAATAACTCTGGAGGGTACCCTCAGTCAGCAATGGTAGCAAGGAAAAATTCAGGAATTGACCCGAAAGTGATTGCGTCACTACCCATATTCCGGTTTAAATCGTTGAGGGGTCAGAAGGAAGGCCTGGAATGTGCAGTTTGCCTCAATAGATTCGAACCCAATGAAGTTCTTAGATTATTGCCAAAATGTAAGCATGCTTTCCATGTCGAATGTGTGGATACTTGGCTTGATGCTCATTCAACTTGCCCACTCTGTCGCTACCGGGTCGACCCGGAAGATGTTCTTCTGGTCGATTACGAGAATAAGTCTCTGTATAATCACGATCAGAGTAATGAAAAATTGAGCAGTGCTCTACTCTCTCCTAGCCAGAAGGGGAAAGAATTCGTTAATCCGAGAGTTTCCGGTCGGCATTCATCTGCCGGTGAAAGAGGAAAGTCATTAGAAATTATAGTCGAAAATCCCGGCGACGATATCAGCAGAAGATCACTAGATAGCTGGAAATCCGGCAGGAAAAACGGGTTCAGAAAAGACGGCCTGGCGGGGAGTTCCGGGCAGGAATTAGGTAGCAAATCCCTAGATAGTTCAATGTCCAGGATACAGTTAGCTAATGAATCCCGAAAAGACGGATTGCTGCTGGAAAAGCAGAAGCAGATTGAAAAGCATCGCCTGGAACACCGGATCATAATTTCCGGGGAGGCTCAGGCAAGCGGCAACAGTAGCCACGATCACCGCTGGAGCGACGTGCAGCCACCAGATTTGCTCTACTTAAGATCAGAAATGATTCTGAGTAAAAGCCTGGGGTTCTCACGGCGGCGGCGAATCGGCGGAGATGAAAACGAAGACGACACGGCGGAGGGGAGCGGCAGAGGTGTTATAAATGGAAGAAGTGTGTCTGAAATCACAGGAATGAGTAGGTACAGAAGTAATGGAAGGCAGGAGGAAGAGGGACAGAGACATGAGGGAGTTGTAAAGAGGTGGTTGGCTTGGATTTCACAATCCCAACAGCAGAAAAGGACAGCTGTACAGTCTGCCAGGCCTTCATCATCTTCTTCCTCTACCTCCATTGTTGTTTAGCTCAGCTTAGCTTAGCTGTATTACTCAGCATCTATACCCTTTTTCTTCATTTTAAAATTGGAGAATATATACATTGTAGAAAATTTCATGGCAGAAGATGATCCACTGGGACTTGGGAATTTGGCACTTTCCTATATCATATAATAAATAATATTAAAGAATAAATATTCTCGTCAAACAGCACATATACAGATTAGATACCTGTTCCAAGAATCCAATATGAACTACTATAATGAATCATCTCAAATATTTAACAAAATTAGACAATAATAAACGAGGCTTTACTCTCAATTTTAGGATTGATTGTCAATTGGTATTCGATTCTTCATGCCTACATGCTTGTCACAAGGGTGTCATCATATACTGTACAAGCATTTAAAGCTATTAAAGAGATGATGCTCTGTTTAGCTCATGTTTGATTTTCATTATTTTAAAAAAAAAAATTTTAAAACTCATTTTCAATTACATTCTAACAATAAAAGAATTCACACATAAATCCAAAAAAATTCATACATTTTAACTACACATTTTTCAAAAATTTATTATTATAAACCACATTATTTGAAATAAAGAGTCTCAAATGAGGACTTATTTTGTTCTGTCAAAGGGCACATACGTCTAGAAAGGACAAATTCCTATCCAGAAGTGTGCACACACTTACTATTAAGTATTTATTTATGTTCGATGGTTGTGGCTTGTTTATAAATAATTTTTTTTCTTTTTTAAAGGTAAAATATATGGTTGAAAAATGATTTTGAAAATTGTACGTGATTAAAAGGTAATCCGAGAAAATGCGAAGTAAAAACTTGTTTATTAACAAATTTACCAAAGAGAAGCTTAATTGTTCGAAATATTTTTCTCAAAACTAGACGGATGTTATTAAAAAGGTTCGTTTAGGTACAAGTAGTGGTGAGGGAAGGTAAAGATCATAGCTATGACTTCACCATGTTAAAAAGACTCTGAATTTAGTGCAGCACCAAGTAGTACGATGCATAAAAATGGCAGAAAATTTGGATTTTTATACATAAATATGTGGGAAAAAAAACAAACCCACAAAGATAAAATACATAAAAGACAAAAATTCCTCATTCAAATTGCAAACTTGCATTTAGTGCCTGGACAGGCTGGACTTATCATCTGACCTTTCATCAGATAACAAGTAGCATGCCAACCAGCGATGAACAACAATTCTGATCATTTCTGTACACTTTGCAAGGACATCTACTGAATCAATATCAATAATCAACTAACCTTTAGCCAATTTTTAAAACACTCAATCTCAACCATCAATTCTTAATCAAGTCTACAATATTTAACTTTTTAAACAATTTTAAACCACGCATTCTTCAAAAGATGAATGATATGTTAACATAATCCATTCTCACAACCAATTTGATTGGTTGGTGGGGTGGGATAGGATGGGATGGAGTGGGCCCCACTGCCCACCAACCAATAGGGGGCTTGTGGGAATGAATTATGTTCCCCACTGTGGGGAACATATCATTTCCATTCTTCAAAAAACCACAAAAACGGAGGGCTAAGGGCCAATAATAATGATCTAATAATCACTCTGTAGAAGTATCTTTCTAAGTATCCTCTGATAAACTAGAATCTGTGTAACAATATTTCATCCTTGTTAAGTTCTATTTCTTTGTTAATTATTGAACTAAATATCTAAAACATTCATTCATGATATATAAACAAACAATTTTATTTTCCTTTTTCTCCAATGTCAACACAAATATCAGTATACTCATAAGTCAGATCTCTAACATTTTTCCAATAAAAATACAACAAAAGTACTAGAAAGTGGCAACTCTTTCTCCCCCAATATACAAAACCTCATCTTAATGCCCGACGTGCCAACTGATGAAAGCATTATAAACTGTTCCAGGCATTCTAGGACAGCAGCTATCGACCGAATCAAATTGTTTGGTCATTTTTTATCCATCGTAACACCGACAACGAGGATGCTTACCTGGAAATTTAAGATAACCGTGCCTAAACTAATCTTCTTCAATAGGAAGAAAAAGGAACACCGATGGGGAAAAATCAGAAGTAATTGTGAAACCAGAATTTACCAATTTGCCACTCTTGTCAACAGGCATGGGATTTTCCACCACCACAGTTTGGCTCTGAGAATCTGGTAATGCCTGCAGTAAAATAAGAAATAATAGAAAAAAAATATATGAGAAATATCTTACCCGTGTAATGTATTTATGAATAGTAAGCCAACAAAACGATATTTAAATAAAAGGAATGGTACTGCAATTTTTTAGTGTGTACTGGTAATAGAAGTTTGGGGGGAACTGTGTAATTTTAGAAAATCATGCACTTCAATGTATGACAAAGCCAAACCATTAAAAAAAAGTATATACTAATTTTATGTCCTGGAAGTTCTCGAAAGCAATAAGATCAAAAACCTTTTTGATGAATTCATATCACTCAGTGGCAAGATGGATTGCCAAAGCTAATCAAATAATGATTAAAATTGACTCTGAAATTTCAAATAACCAAAAAAAAGGCAAGCATTAAAATACGCTTTTTCAGATCACTAATTACCAAGGCTTGACACGTTTATTAGAAAACATACCAGTGAATTTTAAAAATCAATGATAGCGATCAATTAAGTGTGCCTGGTTACCAAGGCTCAACATATTTATTAGAAAACGCAACGGTGAGTTTTAAGAATCAATGATAGTCATCAATTAAGTTTACCTAGTGCAAGATTCACTAAAAGACAACTTGTAGCACCAAGGGTGTACCACAGGGGCGGAGCCAGCTAAGGCCCAGAGCGAGTGCTTGACCGTGCTACACCTTGGGCTGCCCAACCCAGCGAATTTTTTTTTTAAAAAAAAAAAAAAAGGGACTATGTAGTATGTAGTGCCTCTTTGCCCCGGTGTCCCTCCAGCATCCGCGGCTCTTTCTTGCCAGGACTTCATTCCTTGCCATTTCAGACAAGTCTCATAAATCTTCGCATCTTTATCTCTATGTGTAAACCCCATCTGCCATATGCTAGTTTTTCTTTATCTGCACTACAGTGATTTCAGTTTAGCAACTTAGTTAGCTATTAGTCCTTCAGAATCTGAGTTTTTTTAATCCTTGTTAGAAAGTAATAAATTAAATCTGGGATTTTTTCTTATTTGATTATTTTTACTTGACATTTTGTTGTTAAATATTGTGGTTTGTGGAGTTGATTATAATGTAATTATGAACTTGATTATTTGAAGGAGCAAAGAGTTGATTTGTGATTTTTGGTTTGTGGAGTTGATCAAGTAGGAACTTAATCTAAAGTTAGTGGGTGCATAACTACTATGGGATGTGTATGATTTAATCTGACCAACAATAACCCTTCATTAGTATCGTTTTGTGAATTTGAAGTTCACTTTGATGCAAGAATATCATGTTCCTTAGGCTGCAGCATATTACTATCGTGGTTTGATTCTTGATGAGGGAAAGACAGAAATGTATCATGGAATGGTTGTAGCTGCACTGCAATCAGCAGATGAGTATCTCAAAAAAAGCAAGAAGGCTTGTGAAGCTTTTTGATGCATCTGTTCCTGTCTCTAGGTCCCAACTATTTCCACGTTACAAACGAGATCGCGTGTCAATTTGTTTCTTTATCCATTTAATTACTCATAAATACATGCATTTTAACCAGAACCGAACATCTGTTTGGCAAATTTGTTTTTAAACAAGTTTTTTTCTACACAATTCCCCAAATAACTTTTTAAATACACACATTTTCTCTCTCTACTTTTCAAACACAAATTTTACCTAAAAAATATAAAAAAACATGTTTTTAAACAAAAAAATTTTAACAAACAAAGGCTAAAAAGTGAAGAAAGAAAATATATATAATTAAATAGTGATTTGAAAATTTATATTTTTTATCAATTGATTTATAAATTGTAATTATTACGTTAAAGAACAAGAGCTGAATAACAAAGGACATGCTTAGCATGTGCAAACACTAGTTCCGTTGAAATTGCTCCCCTTTCTTGTGGGTGAGTGGCGGTGAGTCCCACCTCACCCCTCCCCCCTCCCTATTGGGTAGGAAACCATTTAGCATCTGTTTGGTAAACAAATACACTGAAGATTAAGTTGAGGAATTTCTTCCAACAACACAAGATTCATAAAATTCACATGAAGTTGAGCATAGTTTATCAAAAGAGAAACAAGATTAAGTTGAGGAATTTTACCTCACAAATGCTCTCCAAAGAGGCTTCATTATTCATACATTCTAAACTTGTAGGGTTTGAAAAAAAATGAGTATTAATAGTACAAATATGAAAGAACAATAAAGAAAAATATGAAAAAATAGTAGAAAATGCGCATTTTTGAATGTTTTAGTAACTTTCGGTCGACCAAAATGGTCAACCGAACTCCATTTCGGTCGACCGAAAATTGCCAACCGAAATTAACTACGAGCGCCTTATTTAATATTTTTTGATCATAACTTTTGATCCCGATGTCTGATTGAGACGATTCAAAATGATCTGAAAACTAGAAGAAAAGATCTATAATTCTTCAAGAAATAGTGAACCTCAAATTCGGACTTTATCTGTGCCAAAAATTTAATTGAATCCCTAACTTGATTCAATCTTCATGTCTTTGCTCCCAATTTGATTCTAGGCTTCTTTTCTTGGCTTGATCTCTTGTTTAAGCCTTGAATCTTCTTTCAAATGGACCATAGTTGACCTGGAGCTCCACAAACATTCACTTCAAAAATTGTTTGGCTCAAATGATTAATTTTCCTTGTCGAGCCTCCTATGATTCTCATCATACCCTCCTTCTTCAGGATGATTCGTCCCGAATAATAGGTTTGTTCATGATGCTTCATTGCACCTCCTGGATCAAAAGGAAAGTCCTTACTTCTATGCCTCATGATAAACCAATATGAGCCCTTCAATTTGATTACGTAGATGGCTCGAATCAAATAATTCATTGGGCACAAATGATGTGGATCAAGCCTCCTATCATGTCCAACCTGCAAGAAAGTTTTAAATAAAATGAGGTGGGGATCATTAGTTCTTTCAAGTACAAGGTATGGATCCTTGTACTCATGATGAATCATCACCACCTCATCATCTATAACATTGAGGCTCTTCTCTTCACCTCCTACCTTCTTACTCTCTTGCTCACTCACCACTTCAAAGATTTTATCCTCAACCACCTCCTCCACACTATTAAGCTTAATCAACTCTCCCACATTTTTAAGCTCATACACCATCTCACCAATATTTTCCTCCCCCAATTCATGCACTTCTTCACTTCCCAAATTTTTATCTTCTACATGAAAAGTTGGAGTTTGGTCAACTACTTCAATCTTCAAGTCTCCCTCCTTCTTCTCAACTTCCTTACCCCGGGGCTCTTCTTGCAATTTAACTTCGACCTCACTATCACTCCCCTTTTGCACTCCAACATTATATTTGCAATCCCATGCAATGAACTTTTCTTCAAAAATTTTCATTTGTTCCTTAAAGTCCCACATGGGATCTCTCTTCACATGGAATGATGAACTCTTTATTTCTACACTATCAATATTTTCATCCATTCCATCCCTATCCCGATGCTTCCTTAGATGACCTCGATCAAATTCCCTAGCATGCCAATATCTTCTATTCCTACCCATGCCCCAATGTTGATCAATACCTCCACCATCATCATCATTTTCCAAAACATCCCTAAATTTATTCTCCACTCTTCTTCTATTTTCCCTCCTATCAACACTATCCTTCTCCACCTTTTTTGCATCTCGTAGTGCTTGCTCTAGTGTTAAACCATTTAGTGTGAATGATCTCTCTTCCTTAAGAATTCGATATATGTGCATACTCCTATCATAAGTTGCCATCCTCTCATGTCTCCATGATTTACCCAACAATATATGACAAGATTTTAGAGGTACTACATCACACCAAACTTCATCACTATATTTTCCATGAGTGATAGTTACTAGAGCTTGCTTGGTCACACTACACTCCCCACATTCCTTCATCCATGTAATCTTATAAGGTCTAGAGTGTGGGATTAGAGCCAATCTCAATTCCCCAACCAAGGTGTTACTAACCAAATTAGTGGAGTGTCCCCTATCAATAACCACACTACACACCTTATCTCCAACATAGCATCTAGTTTTGAACATAGAATACGGGTTGCAATCCATCCCTTATGTGGCGATTCAAAATATTGTGGACATGAAGTGCAAGTGTGAAAATGTCCTCACAAAAAAAATCATTTCACTCGTATTTCACTCAATCTCCAAGGAATGCAATCAACTACACCAAGACAATTAAATCTTGTGAAACATGTAACCACAATCAAAGAAGAGAAATAGGAGATGATGGGCACAAATAACAAGTGGCATTTATAGCTTGTTATAACAAAGAAAGAGAAATATGGATTGGTAGGACAAGGTTTCAAGAGAACAAAACATAATGAACTTGATAAAAGAACAAGTAATTAATTAGGAAAGTGCTTGGTGTTTTGAAATGTAGACTTTAACATGGAAGCTCTCTTTGGAGCAATTTATCAAACACTTGATGTACAAACTTTGAATGGCATAGGAATTCAAGTGTATGGATATGGTGAAACTCCCCAACAAACTCAACAATGATAACAATCAAAATATTCAAGGTGTAGGAAGTCAACAAAGCTCAAGAATATCAATATCTTCTTAATTTTATTTTATTTTTATATGAGGAATAACAAGAATAACAAGAAATTTAAAGGATAGATTTACCAAATTAGAGCCAAGCTCTGATACCAATCGTTAGGAAGTTTCCTAACTCAGTCCCAAAAGTGCGCCTATGAGAGGAGGTTTGCCCCAACCCTTATAAACCAGCCAGCAACGCCCCCAAGTTCCGATGTGGGATTGAACCTCCTTAGCTGGATCACATCATTCTCCCCCTCTTAAGACCATTCGTCCCGAATGGGATCCATGGTGAGGGCTCGAATTGAGAGGTGTCGCAGCATGTCCAAGAGAGGACCCCCGCCACACCGACCCAAGAGGGTTGGCTCTGATACCAAATGATGCGAACCCCTTCGGTATATTGACCGAAAATTTTCACAACAATTTAATACAAAACCCAAGAAAGCTAAAATGGTAAAATAAATATAAACCCAAGCTTACTCTAACCAAAATTTTAAGGAATAATCCTTAACTCAATGGAAAGAAATAAACAAGTTCATAGATTTCTTCCAACAACACAAGATTCATAAAATTCACATGAAGTTGAGCATAATTTCTCAAAAGAGAAACAAGATTAAGTTGAGGAAATTTACCTCACAAATGCTCTCCAAAGAGGCTTCATTGTTCATACATTCTAAACTTGTAGGGTTTGAAAGAAAATGAGTATTAATAGTACAAATATGAAAGAACAATAAAGAAAAAAATGAAAAAAATAGTAGAAAACGCGCATTTTTGAATGTTTCAGTAACTTTTGGTCGGCCAAAATGGTCAACCGAACTACATTTCGGTCGATCGAAAATTGTCAACCGAAATTGACAGCAAGCGCCTTCTTCAGTATTTTAATCATAACTTTTGATCACGATATCCGATTGAGGCGATTCAAAATGATCTGAAAATTAGAATAAAAGATCTATAATTCTTCAAGAAATAGTGAACCTCAAATTCGGAATTTATCTGTGTCAAAAATTTAATTGAATCCGTAGCTTGATTCAATCTTCATGTCTTTGCTCCCAATTTGATTCTATGCTTCTTTTCTTGGCTTGATCTCTTGTTTAAGCCTTGAATCTTCTTTCAAATGGACCATAGTTGACCCGGAGCTCCACAAACATTCACTTCAAAAATTGTTTGGCTCAAATGATTGATTTTCCTTGTCGAGTCTCCTATGATTCTCATCATATATGCAAACTACAAAAGCACATTACGATCTCCTTCAACCTTCACCTTTGCTTTTGCAATAAGAACGCAATGCACTAGACTAAAAATAGCTATATACTTGTCTATTTTGCAGTTGCATTTGATACAAGATGTCTTTGATAAAATAATAAATATTCCACTTCTCTTATTCTCTTATTATTATCTTTACTGTGGAGCTTCATCTTAACTTAGTTTTAAGCTAAAATCTACAGTAGAACTCTTCATCTAATCACAAATAAAAGTGAAATAGCAAAAAACATCAATAGAGAAGATAGAATATAAACCCGGGGGTCTAATTAATAAGATTGTGAATTTGATGCGGACCTTAACAACCAATTTTATAGTAAGTTCGGAAGGAAAACCTCGGCAACACTGGCAGCCATATCAGAAGATAAAGCATCTCATATACCATAAGAGGTAGTTATAAGTCTTCCCCCACCCTTCAAAAGCTAAAGACCAAAGCAAAACAACAGTATACTCTAACAAAACATCTTTTTATATCAATAAAATTTTATAGGAATAAGTAACGAACCTTCACTTGCTCAGCGTAAGGTATTGGGACGATGAAGTCCGCGGTATTAGTGCTGCCAATTGATCTTGAAAGGCATAATCCACCAGGCCAGCAACGTAATGGACCAACCTACAAACCCCAGTAACGAATAGGCAAGAAGTTGTTAATCATATGATAAACTCTACTTTATAAGTGAGCATGGTCAGCTAAAATGGAAAATAATAAAATGAATTAACCTTACCTCATTCCCTCCAAAAATGTTGAGCTTTTCTACGTCGCCATCGCTTGCAGTTACACGCTCAAATTCTTCCACATTCTCTTCCAACCTATGGTCAAAGAAAACAAGCAAATAACCTGGTAATATAGGAAAAAAAAATAAATAAATAAATAAAATAAAAAAACACATAGATATCTATAAGAATCACAAGTTTAATAATAATAAGCTAAGAAAAACATGTAAAGCCAAAAAAATTTACGAGTCAAATGGGGAAGCAGGGAATGAAAAGGAGTCACGTTGAACCTATTAAGAAATCAAAGAACATCATTTTGGAAAACTATATCTGGACTCTGGAGCTAAAACTTTAAAAACAGGTGTAGAGTACAAGTGTAGAGTATTTCAGAAGGCAATCATGAAACAGGTAAGGAGAGGTAACTTCAGTTCAAGCTGCTCAGTCTCCTCCATAGCCACTTTCTTTCTCGTATTTTAAAATAATAATTTTAGAGAGACGTTCTTTTGGGACAATTTAAGTAACATTTTGACATGGCGAACATTTATTGGAGGATGAAAAAGTAAGTGGTGATGTAATTATATTATCACCCAATGAATGTATAACATGTTATAATGTCACTTAAAAATAGTTCCTTAAATTTACTCATTTTAAAAAGCTAGTCGTAAGTGTGGATTCCTGATCAACCAATATTTGATGACCATAATCAGGGGCGGAACCACATAGGGGCTCATCGGGGTACGTGTCCCAGTAAAAATTCGACCTTTTCTTTAAAAAAAAAAAATCAGTTGATTCTTGAATATAGTCATTACCTAATTCTCTAAAATTATATTGGATTATTTGAGATTTTAGGGCTAATATGTGTTTACAATTATTTATTTGTTTGTTTGTATCAGTTTTGAAAAAATATTTTAAACGTAAATCTACGTTTTCTTCTGATAAGTAAAGTAATGAAAAATGAAGTTAGAAATGAAAGGGTTGAAAAATTTTGTGAAGAAATTAATGTTGAAATTGAAGATATGTCTCAACGTCAGGAATAATGTTGGGATATTAGGAGCGACATTATTGAATTTGATGTAGCAAATGTTGAGAAGGATGTGTACCTAATATTGACAATTATGTAATTATGAAACTTTATCAAAATATGAAAATGCTTAGAGAACAATTGTAATAAAATTTCAAATATTTTTTCATTTTTCATTTTTTTTCCTAAAAGCAAATATTGGGGCACTGCCCCCGTACAGACCGTCGACAAAAATACAAATCGTACTTCAGTACTACAAAAAGTCTACGTCCCCCACTTACCATAATCCCATCCATTATGATGTATCCAGCCATATGTCTTGAGCTCATCTGAGTTTTGGCAAACATGTTTCATGGAATATCTTCCATCTTTTACAAAGTCACATTAAACCGGTGAGCAAAAACCATGGAGTCCTGCCAATTGTTTCTTGATATTATCATACTCATTTTAATTTTCAAACGTATATACTATAAAAAAAAAAAAAAAAAAAAAAAAAATGAAAGACAGTCACCACTCGTGTCAACACGTGGCCTCAAAGACTTTTTTATTAAAATAGAGGATGTACAGTAATTATTATTTCGCATCATCTTCAATCACCAATTGCCCATTTACCAAACCCTAAACGCAGCGCATCGATCACAAAATGGCGTCCGCTACTGTAATCGGAGGCAGCGACCATATATTGATTGAAATCCTTCTCCGCCTCCCAGTAAAATCCATAATCAAATTCAAATCGGTAAGCAAGAACTGGCACGTTTTAATCTCCACTCCATATTTCTCTCAACTTCACACTCTCCGCCACCAATTCCACCGTCCCAAGACCCAGCCGTATCTCCTTCTGCGCGCCACCCCGTCCCGATTTCTTTACTTCAACCCAGAAGGTAATACATTCCTCCGCTATCATTTTCCCTTTTCTAGCCCTAAACTCTTGCGATACTGCAATGGGTTATTATTGCTCAAGTGTTCGAGTCCAGAAACTGCCGCTGAGGACTACTTGATTTACAATCCAGTCACTAGACAATCGAGGAAAATAGTGCTGTACAGTGATGAAAAGAATGCAAGTACAACTGTTTTGGGACTTAGCTTAGCCTTCGATCCTTTAAAATCACCCTATTATAAGGTCGTTTGCCTGAGAACTACAGAATATTCGATGTATTCGTATCAGATTGAAGTGTATGATTCCAAGACTTGCACATGGAACCGCTGGGGGGATTTTGTGTTTCCATATGACACGAAATTCTGCAGTGGGGTTTATTGGAAAAATTGCATTCATTGGATTAGACTGACTGGAGAATTGTTTCATTTTAATCTCGAATATGGCACTCTTGAAAAACGATCTGGGGTTCTCCCCGGTTCCATCAGGGCACATTTGTCAAGAAGCGAGACTTTCCTCGCAGAATCGAATGGCCATTTGCACTTCATGCTTTTGCTGTCTGAAGCAAAACTTTTATCAGTTTGGGAGGTACAGGCAGACAAATATGATTTGTTTCTCAAGTACCGTGTTGATCTGAATACAATTCCAGCTGCATTTGCTGTGATGAGTGGTCAGGCAGTTAGTGTGCTGGATATCATTAGAGGAGAGAGTGAAAATGATTCCACCCTGGTGTTCCATGTGTCTGGCAAGATTATGGCTTACAAGTTTCATACCAAGAGTTTTGAGGTGCTGGTCGACTTCAGAACAGAGGAATTTTACCGACCGGGTTCATTGCAATTTGGAAGTTCTGATGCTTACCAAATCATTGAGACTCTAGCGCCTGTCTAAGATTGGTATTCGTAGTTGAACCGAGCATCTCTAGACTCTAGGGAGGATTATATTATTAAGAGTAGGTGCATGATCTCCTCAATCCTCCTATCTTTAAATTGCCAAGTTTGATTTTTTTTTTTTTTTTAAATTAAAGTTTGAATTTTTATTGAACAGTGTTTGGTTTGATAAATCTATAGTGAGTTATGAACCTGTGGTTAAAATTTTGTTACCCTCCCCGTGGTGGGGAGGGTAACAAAATGCCCACCCCGCCACCCCTCCAAGGGGGGGAGGGGGCGGCTGTGGGGCGGCCCCACCCCCTGTGAGGGGTGGGCAAATTAATCCCCTCGGGATCAAAACTGCCTATGGTTATATCTTCTTCTTTTTGTTTTATTGCATGATCTCCTCAATCCTCCTCCTATCTTTAAATTGCCAAGTTTATTATTATTGTTTTTTAAAATTAAAGTTTGAATTTTTATTGAACAGTGCTTGGTTTGATAAATCTATAGTGGTTTATGAACCTATTGTTATATCTTCTTTTTTTTGTTGTATTGTCATCACTTGCTTGTAGCCTCTTTCACCATCTACCAAAGATCATAGACAAAAAAGAATAGACTCACAATATCTATTACTGTTATAAAACTATTGTAAAGACGGGTGAGATATGGAGAGTTAAGGAGAATTCTTCTTCTTCCAATCAATGCCCAAATGAGAAGGATAACCCCCTATTTATAGGGGTGGATAATGGTACAATCGTAATAATATAAAATTTACAGGGATATAATAGTCATTCACTATATTTTATAACACTCCCATTTGAATGACCGATTACCCAATGTCTTCTTCGTTAAATCCTTGCTAAGAAAACCTGGTGGGATAAAATTTAAGCAAAGGAAAAATAGTACAGTCATTGTAAAGTATAAAAATAATGCTGCCTCATTAAAACCTTGCTAGAAAAATCCAGTGAAATAAAACCTAGACGAAGGAAAAAGAGTACAGCTACTCCCCCTGATGTTGGTTATCGTAAATCATTGAACCGACGCATCCCTATCTTGTGTATCAATTTCTTGTATATAGATGTCGGCAATGCTTTAGTAAATAAGTCAGCCACATTATCACTTGAGCAAATTTGTTGAACATCGATATCTCTTGCTTTCTGAAGCTCATGTGTATAGAAGAATTTTGGAGAGATGTGTTTTGTTCTATCTCCTTTGATATAGCCTCATTTGAGTTGTGCAATACAAGCTGCATTATCTTCATACAATATCGTTGGGCTATCTTTTGTCGAAATTAATCCGCGTGATGATTGGATATGATGAGTCATGTTTCTCAACCATAAACATTCTCGACTTGTCTCATGGATTGCAATAATTTCTGAGTGATTTGAAGATGTTGCTGTCAAAGTTTGCTTCACAGATCTCTATGATATTGTTGTTCCACCACATGTAAACACATATCCTGTTTGTGATTTGACTTGATGTGGATCAGATAGATAACCTGGATTTGCATATCCCACCAAAGAAAATCCCAATTTGTGAGAATAAAGTAACCTCATATCAATAGTACCTTTTAGGTAACGAAGAATGTGTTTAACACCATTCTAATGCCTTTGAGTTTGTGCACAGCTATATCTCGCGAGAAGATTTACATAAAAGGTTATGTCAGGTCTAATGCAATTTGCAAGATATGATAATGTTCCAATTGCACTAAAATATGGTAATTCTGGACCAAGAACCTTTTCTCCGTCTTCAATTGGACGAAATGGATCATTTTTCGGATCAAGTGATCGAACAATAATTGATGATGTTAATGGATGTGCTTTATCCATATAAAATCGTTTTAAGACATTTTCTGTGTATGAAGATTGATGAATAAATAATTCTTCTGGGAGATGTTCAATTTGTACCCAAGATAAAATTTGGTTTTTTCCAAATCTTTTATTTTGAATTCATTTTTCAAGTAATCAGTAGTTTTATTGATCTCTTCAAGAGTTCCATATGATTTTGTTGGATATTGGTTAATAAATCGAGAATTGAAAATCGATTAAAGTGACTTTGTGTCGACTTCGGCTAAATACTCAAAAGCTCGGCTCAATCCGTTTAGGCAAAATTGTTTGTCACTTCGCCGCTTCGGGGCGCACAAACGGGGATCGACCTGCCCGGTCAGGTCGCGGGGGTCGAGGGGGCAACACCCCCGAAAGAGAATTTTGATTTCTCTGCATGTATTGAAGGGTATATTTGGCATTTCGAAAACCAATATCGGATGAATGAGAAATTACGAAAAATGACGAAATCAGGTCAAAATATTTGACCGTGCGGCCGCATGGTTCGTAAACCGTGCGACCACACGTCAATTTTATTTTCGGATTTTTGAGTAAGACCGTGCGACCGCACGGTTGTCCGGCCAAATGACACATTTTCAAAAAGGTGCATTGTTTGGAAAGGGTGCATGGTTTGGGCCTCAACCACTTCGTCCACACCCTTTCATGATCTATATATAGGACCCTTTGGGTGTCCTATTCCTCACAATTTGATATGCAAAAACACCTCTCATCCTTACTTGTCTCCTAAATCAAAATCATTTCATTTATTTTGATTTTCCTTCATTGCATCCTTTGGAGTATATAAGCCTATATGTGGTTCGTTGTACTTGTGTTTTGAAGTGCTACAAACACAAGTGAAGCCGTTGTATCTTGGGAGTCGATTGTCGTTATCCGTAGGCACCGTTGCGGGGCAAATTCGATTTAAGGACAAAGAGTTCAACTCTTGCCTCGGCTTTGTCCTTCTTTTCTTCTTCTTCATTGTTTGTACTTTCATTACCGTTACTATGTCCAAATTTCAGCTCGGGTTTACAAACTTTCATTATTTGGTGTCACTATTCACAAATTCACCCAACAATTTAAATCATCAACATAAATTGCCACAGTCACAAATCCAATATTTGTTTTCTTTATTAAAACACGTGGGCATATATCGTCATTTTTATACCCTTCATTCAACAAGTATTCGCTAAGGCGGTTATACCACATGCGTCCAGATTGTTTCAATCTATATAATGATCTTTGCAATTTAATTGAAAACATACTTCTCAGTCCTTCGGGGACTTTCATGTATATGTCACTATCAAGTGAGCCATATAGATATGCAGTTACTATATCCATAAGGCGCATATCAAGCCTTTCGAACACAGTTAAACTAATTAAAAATCTGAATGTAATGGCGTCCATAACGGGAGAATATGTTTCTTCATAATCAATTCCAAGCCTTTGTGAGAAGCCCTGAGCTACAAGTCGGGCTTTGTATCTTGTAATTTCATTATTTTCATTTCTTTTCCTTACAAAGACCCATTTGTATCCTACAAGGATTACATTTTCAGGTGTTCAAACTACTGGTCCAAACACTTTTCGTTTCTCTAAGGAATTCAATTCTGCTTGCATAGCTTCCTTCCATTTTGACCAATCATTTCTCTGTTGGCATTCTTTAACAGATAGTGGCTCAGGATCCTCATTTTGAGATATTTCAAGAGCCACTTGGATGGCAAAAATATCATCTATGATAACATTCTCCCTTTTCCATAATTTATGGGATAACAAATAATTTATTGAAATCTCATTATTCTCAAACATCTGTGATTCTGCGGGAACCACGTTCTCACTAGTAGGTTGTTTCATTGAAATTTTTTGTTCTTCGGGAATCATGTCACCACTATTAGATTGATCAAACTTTTCTAGTATTACTTGTTCGGGAGTCTTTGGTTGGTTTACTTTCCTCTTACGAGGTACAATGTCTTTTGAACAAACTGGTCTACCACGCTTCTGACGTATTTGAGATTCACTTGCTATAGCAATTTGTCCTACAGGGACATCAATCTTTGCTGGAGTATTTTCTGCTGGTATATATGACTTTGTCACCTTTCTTGTGTCAACAAATATATCAGGTAATTGATTTGCAACTCTTTGCAAATGAATAATTTTCTCAACCTCTTGCTCACATTGATTGCTTCGGGGATCAAAGTGAGATAGAGTTCTTTCATTCCAAGAAATTTTATCCTATTTTTCAGGATGCAACTTTACTTCCCCTAAAGTTGGAAAAATCATTTCATCAAAATGACAATCTGCAAAGCGTGCAGTAAACAAATCACCTGTTAAAGGTTCAAGGTACCTGATAATGGAAGGTCAATCAAAACCAACATAAATCACAAGTCTACGTTGGGGACCCATTTTGGTACGTTGTGGGGGGAGATATTGGGACTTGGACAGTACAACCAAAAACCATTAGGTGAGAAATATTAGGTTCATGACCAGATGCAAGTTGTAGATGTGAGTATTGATAATAAGCAGTTGGTCTTATATGAATCAATGATGCAACATGTAATATACCATGACCCCAAACAGAAACTGGGAGTTTTGTTTCCATGAGTAGTGGTCTAGCAATTAATTGTAGACGTTTAACAAATGACTCCGCTAACCCATTTTGTGTATGAACATGAGCAACTAAATGTTCAATGACAATCCCAATTGACATGCAATACTCATTGAATCTTTTTGGTCTAAATTCACCAGCATTATCAAGACGAATTGTCTTGATTGAGTAATAAGGAAATTGAGATCGTAATTTTATTATTTGAGCCAGTAGCCTAGCAAAGGCTACATTTCTTGTGGAAAGTAAACAAACATGTGACCATCTAGTAGAAGAATCAATTAAATCTTTGTGGTCTAAATTCATCAGCATTATCAAAACGAATTGTCTTGATTGAGTAATAAGGAAATTGAGATCGTAATTTTATTATTTGAGCCAGTAGCCTAGCAAAGGCTACATTTCTTGTGGAAAGTAAGCAAACATGTGACCATCTAGTAGAAGAATCAACTAGCACCATAAAATAACGAAATGATTCACACTGTGGGTATATTGGCCCACATATATCTCCATGAATTATTTCTAAGAAAGTTGGAGATTCAACATTGACCTTTGTAGTGGAAGGTCTAATAATTAATTTTCCTTGCGAGCAAGTAACACATGGATAATGACTAGGCAAAAGAATCTTCTGGTTCTTTAGGGGATGTCCATGTGAGTTGCTAATTATTCGATGCATCATTATTGTTCCTGGATGTCCAAGTCGATCGTGTCATAATATAAAACTTTTTGAGTCTACGATCTTCTAGTTCGTAACAACATTTGATTCGATTTCCTTTATGGATGTATAATACATTCCGGAAAGAAGTGCCGGAAGTTTTTCTTTTATCTGCTTCTGGTCAGATACATAGGAAGTAATGCAAAGATATTCGATACTATTTTCTTGCATTGTTTCAATGTGATATCCATTATAGCGGATATCCTTAAAACTGTGCAAATTTCTTCTGGATTTGCTGGAGTAAAGTGCATTGTTAATGCATAATTGTGTATTATTTGATAAAATAATACAAGCTCTGTCGGAGCCTTCAATGATTCTCGATGTGCCGAATATCGTATTAACATTATGTTCTGTCAATGTTAAGTTTAGGAAATACTCTTTCTTCCGAAGAATAATATGCGTTGTTGCGCTATCAACTAGACATGTATCTTGGCAATTCATCTAAAATATAACAAGACAGATATTTTTAGAAAAATGGATTGATAATCAAAAGAAGTTAAACATAGTTTAACAATACATATTAAGATTTCAAAACAAGAACAAGATTGTGACTAAAGTAAACTAATCAATATTTTCCATTGTATCATAGAAATCAGAGACACCTAAGCGTGTTACATTAACTGGACCATCAGTAAAATTTGTCTCGAGTTTTTCCTTTTCTTTAATCGACTGTTGGTAGAGGTCCACAAGATGTTTCGCCGTATGACAGGTAAGTTACCAATGCCCTTTCATGCCACACCGGAAACAACTTTCTTCACGTTGCCTTTTGATTATATTATTTTCATTTGCTTTGTGCCTTTTAAAGTTGTTCCCATGATTTTGTTGATGATTTTGTCCATAGTTTCTCTCACGTCCACGTTCATAATCATGTCCGTGTCCACGTCTACATTCGTGTCCAGCCCACGTCCATGTCTGTGTCCGTGTCTATTTCTTGATATTACATTTGCTTTAGGAAATGTAGTACTACTTGCTTCAGGAAATGGTTCAGAACCAGTTGGACGTAATCCGTGATTTTTCATCAATAGTTCATTATTCTGTTCAGCAACTAAAAGGCAAGATATGAGTTTTGAGTACCTTTTAAAACCACGCTCACGATATTGCTACGGTAGGAGCACATTAGAGGCGTGAAATGTGGAGAATTTTTTTTCCAACATATCTTCATCTTTGATCTTATCTCCACACAAAGTCAACTTTGAACATATTTTAAATAGTTCAAAATTGTACTAACTCACACTTTTAAAATCTTGCAGACGAAGGTGCATCCATTCATAGCGGGCTCTAGGGAGGACTATAGACCTCTGATGGTCAAATCTTTCGTTCAAACTTTTCCAAAGGACTTGTGGATCCTTCACTGTAAGGTATTCAATTTTTAATTCATCATTTAGATGGTGGCGAAGGAAAATAAGTGCTTTTGCACGATCCTCCAGGGATTCTTTGTTTCCTTTCTTTATCGTATTCCCAAGATCTTTTGAGACAAGATGAATTTCGGCATCCAGAATCCACGATAGATAATTCTTTCCAGATAAATCAAGTGCAACGAACTCAAGTTTGGTGATGTTTGCCATTAGAATAACTATTCAATTAAACATGAGACACAATTAATTCCTTGAAAAATCTGGGTATAATAATATAATAATAATTGTTACATAACATAATTTATATATCGAGCATTTTTTTCTGGATTATTAATTATAATTTTGTGTTGTTATATCGACAAGATATTCATTTCAAAGATGATTTTGAAATCACTATTTTGATCAAAATCAAATCTAGTATCCATTAATCAAGTTATGATTAACAAGAGTAAATATTATTTTATTAATGAATTAACAATTAGATAAATAATGTAATAACAAGTGAAGTTAGTAGTGTGCCGTATATAACCAAGAGTATTACCTTTCTTGAATTGAGGAAAAGGGAATGAATTGAGGAAAAAGGGAAACTAGTACATGTCCTTTGTTTTTGTAAAATGATTTATTGAAATGATAATTATTAGATTAAATCATAAAATTATCCTTTTAGAAAATATAAAAGTTGAATTCGTTTAAACCACACATGTAGTGGATAGATCAATATTTTAGACATCAATATAATTTAAAGAACGAATATATTCGAAAACTAGTAGTTACAACCATGTAGGTGGTAACGTAATATATTTAAAATTAGTAGAATCAACCATATAGATGGTAACGTAATTTACTTGAAACTTGTAAAACCAACCATATAGGTGGTAACGTAATATATTTAAAATAGGTAGAACCAATCATATAGGTGATAACGTAATTTACTTGAAACTTGTAAAACCAACCATATAGGTGGTAACATGATATATTTAAAATCGGTAAAATCAACCATATAGATGGAAACATTATATAGAAATAATTTAAAACTATTACCTTCAATATATGGATTGAACCTTTGTTAACTCGGTTGGTCAGATGCTCGTGCTGATAACGTGTCATAAAACTATTGTAAAGACGAGAGAGATATGGAGAGGTAAGAAACATTATTCTTCTTTCAATCAATGCCCAAATGAGAAGTTAAACCCCCTATTTATAGGGGTGAATAATGGCACAATCGTAATAATGTAAAATTTACAGGGGTATAATGGACATTCACTATATTTTATAACAATTACTACATATATAATACCAACTGAGCTTGGGGCCCACTTTTTCCAGCCTAAATGAAAATTTGCTTTTATCCTTTTTCTTATACAGGTTTTTTGAACAGATTTTTATCCGTGTGAAATAGTCAAATACATAATTACTACTTACCTACTTGGGATTCTAAATCATGGCCCACTGCCAATTGCCGACTATCATTTTAACCTTTTTTGAAATTAATTTCTGATCCACATTAATTTCACACGTATTTTTCATTGTTTTCAAATAATCTCTAATGCAATTAAACGCAAATCATTTTTTTTTTCAACTGCGTTTTTTTTTAACCACATTTCCTACCTTAAAAAAAAAAAAAAATTCAAATAAACCAAGATTATAAATAGGTCGTCCGCCAAACAAAACCATAATTTAATATTAATTTTGCACATTTTTCAAGGAAGATGGTAAATTTTTTAACATTTTCCAACTTTGCCATATTTGATTGCAAAAATTTTCATTGGAAATTATTTTTCAACTTTAATGAACAGTGTCTCATTTTCCCTCTTTTCACGGCAAATGAATTATTCAACTTTTGGAAGGAAAATATTTTCACATATATTTTGCACATTTTTCAATAATCTCCAATGCAATTAAATGCAAACCACTTTTTTTTTTCAATTGCATTTTTTTTTCATTTTTTGGTAATAATAACAAATTATAATTTATATAATTTTTCAAACCACTTTTAACCACCCACATTTTCTTTATCCAATTTTTAACCACGCGTCTTACCTTAAAAAAAAGTCAAATAAACCAAGATTCTAAATTGGTCTGGCCGCCGAACAAAGTCTTAATTTAACCGAAAATTCTATGAAATCAGGTATCTGGTTCCTTATGGAACCAGGTGATGAGAAAGCTGTCTAGTCAGCCCAATTAGAATTTTTAAAATCAAAATTAGAGCCACAAATTATGTCTAATTGGTAGCTGACTAGGCAGTCATCTCATCACATGGTTCCAAATAGTTGGCCTTGGGGCTTTTCATCCATAATGATATGGAAGAGGTCCTCCATCACAAGAAAGTATGTCGCCTGGCCCTTCCTCTTTGGTTTTGTTTGCTACGCCCGAAGCCCCCCTTCATACCAGTGACGCACTTCAGCCCTTGATTCGTGTCGAAAACGATCGAACTCATTGTCTTTGGGGGTGAAATCATCTGTTTAGGCACTTCTATTCGTCTACTCATTACATTTTCCCTTTGGGTTCTCAGACCCGTAGGATAATCGATCAAATATCCTACGCATCATTATCCTACGCTAGGCATGTAACGAAGATTCTCTCGCTTTTGGTAACTTGGTGGGGGTTCGGAATATCTTCTTGTATCAATTTATCTACCTGTTACATCGTCTTATTGCTCTTCATAGAATACCTAGTAAATGAGATTAGTTAGCAAGCTTTATTCGTAAATAAGGAGATGGAACGGATAGAGCGATCTCCATCGTGTAGGTGGGGAGGGTGAACTTCTCTATTTTCCTGCTAGTGCACTACTTCTTTTTCTCTGTTTAAGGCCCTTCTCCCTCTTAGTCATGTGCTCGTGTGTTCTTGTTATCAAGGATTGGAATCACCAGGTTGAGATTAGTAGGAACGAAACGAAAGTAAAGAAGAAAGCGGAAGGTTGTGTTCTAGTTTCAGAATAGGATAAGGAAGGAAAGTAAGATCTATTAAAATTTAAAAAAAAAAAGTGGAAAGAATCAGACCTAATTCCGAATTTCCGATCATATAAACGAGTGGGGGTCTATGAGTTAGTTGGCTTCCCTTTCTTTCATGATAGAGTCTCTAAGAGAGAATGCAAGGGTTTCCCCTGAGTGGATTGAGGAAAGATTGACTATTTGAGTCATACATAATACCTTAGCGACTTATATAAAACCTTTTCCTGAAAGAGTTGGGTGACTTCTCCGTTGGCCCTATAGAATGGAACCAAGTACCTGATTCCATATAATTTTCGTTAATTTAACACGTATTTTGCACATTTTTCAAGGAAGATGGCAAAATT
This sequence comes from Ligustrum vulgare, assembly GCA_963555705.1. NCBI lineage: Eukaryota > Viridiplantae > Streptophyta > Magnoliopsida > Lamiales > Oleaceae > Ligustrum > Ligustrum vulgare. The sequence continues at coordinate 15,599,862 of OY743185.1, forward strand.
TTGAACATTTTCCAGCTTTGCCATGTTTGATTACTAAGATTTTCCTTGGAAAATATTTTCCAACTTTAATGAATAATGTCTTATTGTCCCCCTTTTCACGATAAATGAATTTTTCAACTTTTGGAAGAAAAATATTTTTTATATATACGTTCATGACTGAAAGCTGACTTCTTCAGGAAGAGTACTACATTCGACAACGATTGGCCGTCACTTTTGTTGATAGCCATATCATTCGACACTACTAATGAAAATTGTCTTCTCTAGAACTTGAAAGACAACCTCAAATCGTATGGAGTCAATGACGTTCTTGGGATAAATACTTTGTCGTTTGACATTGTCCCCAACATTATTTATAGACAAAAATTTTCCTTCTAGAACATGATGCTCAAGCTTTTAATGATTAGCATTGGTCCATTTTCAATCAATCTTTTAATGTGATAGAGACGGGAAGCCAACAAATGTTGTGTCTAAGTAAGTTATTCAGAATTTTTAATGTTATCAACATAAGAATGGTTTTTTTTTTTTTTTTTAATTGGTGCCTACAACATTGTTTTTTCTTTCTTTTTTTATATTCTTTTTTGGATCTCCATTTGTTTATGTATAATCTATTTGAAAAAGAAATATGTCCGTGTAATGCAATGATGTGCAACTAGTTTTAATAACAATTAATGTTTCACCTGTACGACACACGACATTATGTCGAAATATATAATTGCGATTTCAATATTTTTTAATTTTTTTTATTATATGTGTGTATGATGAAATAAATAGGAAAATAATAAAATGATATTGTAATTTGAAAAAAGAAAAGGACAATTTAAATACTAATCAACTAATGCATAGTATTTAAATGAAAAATAATAACTCGCGCGATTGAAGATCATTTAAAATTTTATTTTAGTTCATTTGTTGTATAAAAAAATATAAATTATAAAAATATTATTATTGCCTAACATTTGAATAGTAAAAAGAATCATAACTAAAGTACTAGAAAAGTAAGCATACGTGGGAACTACCTGATTTTGTATAAATATCTTATTGAAACATTAATTTTTTTATATTGTTAATTAGATCAATTAGATCAAATTGCTCAAGCTTTAACTTTAGACACAATTGAAATTGAATTATATTTGTAATTACAATGGGTTCGGGTGTTATTTTTTAGGGCTATAATACTTTTTTATTGTTTGGTTTCTTGTTTACGGTGAATAACAACCCTAAAATCAAGGTGTACAACTCAAAAAATGACAATTACATTCTCTTTTATTATTATCTCAGTCAGCATGAAAAGGCTTTAAAATTATCTTATAAAAATAAATATTCCATCACAAATATTGTTGGTTTATTTAATCCAATTGAAATTTCAAGAAATATATGTAACTAAATTAATAAATTAACATAATGAGATTTTAATCCTTAAAATAAGGAATCCAGTCATTGCAAAAAAAATAAAAATAAATAAATAAATAAATAAGGAATCCAAAGAGTCCCACGTAATCGATCACAGTGCATTGAAAACTAAAGTATTTAAACATTAAAATAATGAAGCAAATTAAAAAAATAAAAAATCAAACATATCACTGTTCCAATGAAATGAAAATGATTTGAAATAGTTTTTGTTTGTATTAATAAAAAAGGGGGCAAATAAATTTAAAAAAATACATTCAGAAAATTGTTACAACAAAAATTAAATTAACTATTTAATTTTAAAAATAAATAATAAAAAATTAATAAATGTAAACTTAGACAAATATATTAGGGGCTCAAATGTACAATATGAATAACATGTACTATAATCCAAATGGAATATTCATACATGAGTTTATAATTCGTTCAAAATTAAAATATTTGGGTAAAAATGATACAAAATACAAACAATAGTCAAATAGAAAATAAAAAGATCAAACAGAAAATTTAAGTGAAAATGTTGTAAATTAAAGTAAGATAAATATTTAATCAATTACATAATAAATTTGGGAATAATTTTTTATTTTTTTATTTTTTTATTTTTTTTTGTACTTGTAAAAAATGGGAAAAGAAGAATATTTGAATATCAATTTCATACCATTGAATTTAAAAATATACATGCAAAAAACTGTTGCAATTAAAAATTATATTAATTATTTAACTAAAAAAATAAATAATAAAAATTGTAAAAATGTAAAAAATTTAAATAATCTAGGTAAATAAAATAGCAGTTCGAATATAATCCAAATGCAAACTTAAATGGTCAAATATGAATTAACCAAATAAATACTAACCAAATAGTTAACCATATTATATTCACATTAAATTACTACTTTACTTTTAAATGTATAACTAGATTCATACCCGTGCGATGCACGAACATATTCAATTGATAGTGAATAACCTTTTCAGTTATGACTGAAAAAAATAATTATTAACAAAAGTTAGTGAAAATTAAATATTAATTACCATTCATTTACAAATTAAATAATAATAATATTTATGTTGTAGTTGCTTTTTCTTGATCATTGAATCCCTCAAATAGATGATCGACATCCTCCACACATTATGTGATTGTGATAAGGCTGCAGTCACTTCTTAAGAAACTAAGCCAATTCCATTTTTTCATGTAAAAGACATAAATTACAAACAAAATGAATATAAGCAAATATACGTGGGAAAACAAAATGAAGAGACACTATTGAACACGCATTTTAAATTTGAAAATCCTTCCATTGACAAAGCAATGCACTTATATGAAGTCACGAGAGAGGAAAATATAAATAAAGACGTAAATAAAAGTCCAATCCTCACAAATTAAGAAATTGGATAGTCAAGAAAATTTATTCAAATGGAAACTGTTTACCTTATTGTACTTCTTGAGGATTTTTTTTAGAGAGCAATAGCATTCATTACAGCATATTCAATTAATAGTCAACATTCTGAGGTCATGGCTTCCTGATTGCTTGAAAAACATTAGCACAAACTTATGAAATCTTTTTGCATTGAGTTTTGAGCGTGAATAAGGATAAGGTTTAGCTCAACTAAACTTCTGCAATTTCCAATTTCTGAAGGTATGATTCCTTAAAGTTTATTGCTTTTCAAGTGAAGTCGGAAACAAGCTGGAGAATTTATTACCAGTAAAATGCAATTCCCTAAAAGAGTGTTATAGTTTATGCTTTCGAGAATATGAATGATCAAGTACCTTCATATAGTCAACGGGGTAAGTGTTACCGATCTTTTTTCCCAAATTTTTATCAATGTATCCTATCAGAGAAAATGCGTATTTTGATCGGACAGAACTCTTCCTTCTGATTTAGGTTGGTTCCTGGTCATCTTTAAACTCCAACTTCAAAGGAGGGATGAGAAGCATAAGTCTAAGAAAAATGGTAGAACACTATCCTCCTCCCCTCTCTAGCATAGGATAGCATAAAACAATTATGATAATTCATATAAAAATAGTTGTGTGCTTTTCCTAGTACTCCGGATGGAGAAGCTAGATGTAGTAGCTACGGGTATGATCCATCCTCTTAAGGTGAATGAATTATAGGAATTGTAGCCACATTGTTTTGCAAAATTTTCAATGCAACTTCTTCGATATTATCATCTGCCCAACCTGAACAATAGTACAATGTATGTTGATCAAGATCAAATGTTGCTTACTAAAATATCATTAACAAATTTGACAAGAATCTGGAAGTATGGATAATATGAGATATGAATGTGATACAGAATTAGTCACAGAAGAAAGAAAAATTACTGTTTCGACCAGTGTAAGCACATGTGACGTGCCTAGTGATTAAATCTCATTTTTGACCCACCAACTCAACATCCATCTCCTTCACAATCTATAATTAACTGAGATATTCTAGATGCCTTCTCAAGTATAGTGAGCAACTAGGCATCTTCAGTCATCAATAGGATGTAAAAGTCAAAATCAGCCAGTATTATTGTCAACTGGTTCGAGTGTATATTTCAATGTCGATGCTCGACAAATAGAATCAACACTCACATGCACAAGACGTCTTGAAACTGCAACTTATTGCTCGGTAAGCTGTCTGTTCAGGTATGTTTTTGCTTCTTTCCAAGCAGATATTGTATGTGTGTCAAGCTCTTCATCCGTTAGATTTCAACCATGATTTCCAAGCTGCCATATGCATCAAAGAGAATCAAGAAAACCACAGTTTAAGTCTATGGGTATGTCCAAAAACTGGCACACGATCTTATTGACACACCAAAAAGTATGCTTAAAGTACTTTTAACCCCCACCCCTTCCTATTGTTTTTAATCTTAAAGGAGATGGAAGTGTCAGAGATAATAAAGACTCAAGACAACACAATTAACGATTAATGATAAAAATGAAAACAGAAACACTTGAAAGAAATGCTGAATCTCTTATCTTCAACCCTCCATAAAACAGGATCTAAATCATATTGCAAAAAAGGAAAATTTGTTCTTTCAAAATAAATAGCTTGCATAACCGTCCTCATTGTCACTCTCGAGAGCATGAAATATCATGCATACAATGAAGCAATTTCAACACAGTTAGTATCATACGGAGATTTTGATAGATAGCATCATCTAAATATCTTTATGGAATCCCATGAGAAGAACTTAAATGAGTTGTAGGCAAGATGTTTTTACGCCATTAGAGAAGGACAGTAAATCGAAAACATGTGTTGTTTCATCATCATCCAAAATTTCTTTTCCTATTTTTATATGCCAAAATCTGGTATGAGATTATCTAACATCAAATAATATTATTATGCACCAATTGGCATATGGCTTGGTATTTGTAAATCCAATTTGTGCAATCTCGTCTTACATAATTATACAAGCTTAGTAAATGAAAATTTATGAGTTTCTAAGTATTACTCATTTTTTGATTTCATCATAGCACAAGACTAAAATCTTAGATGAAAAAATAGAATGTTTATATTTATAATAGGAATTGGGTTTGACAGAATTATGCATTAATCAATATCAATAAACAAATATATAGATCATCATCATATCAATGGATCCTTCCATTAATAAAACTGATATTAGATAACATGAATTACACAAAGATAAATCCATTTGCGACTTACTCGGTGGAACGTAGCTTTAGAGAAATTAGCACCTAACCCTCTGTTTCCATTTTTCTCCTAAAAAAATAATCACTTTCCAGATTAGCATTGCTGGAAATGATAAACAATTACTTCAATAAAAAAGTTTCAAAGAGGCATACAAATTTATTAAAAGTGACAGTTTTGGTTGGTTTTCTCCAAAATAACTCACTGGAGAAAAATTAAAATTAATGTGGGGGTCATGGACGATAAGCAGGGTCAATACCCAAATGCATATGATTATCAGAATGCGTTAAAGATAGTTGGCTAACTAAAATGATACACTGAATTTTTTATTAGTATTATTCGAACAAACTTGTCAAGAACACATTCAAAGATATCTGCATATGATTATCAGACTTTCAAGAAATGAAACAGCAAAATAGGAAAAATCATGTGTACCTTTCGTCTCCTCAAATGCAATTAACCTGTAAAACTGGTACCACCAATGCAGCCCTTCGAACTACTCCAATCCGATTCATTTCCCTGAGCAAACTCAAAATCTCTTCAAATGCATCAACATGGTGGAAAGTAATTCACATGACATAGCTCATATAATCCGAGAAACACTTGATTTTTTAAATCTCAATGTTATATACATTCTAGACGAATAGTCCTTTCTGAATCCACCAAACCAATGAGTCCAGTATGAAATAAATATTACATTTCGAGAGATATCTAAAGTACTGATAGAATCAAGCACAGAAATGTCTCATGCAGAAAAAACTATTATTGAAATAGAAAATACAACAGAATAATTTCAGTAACCATTCAAAAATATGAGAACAATAGCCCTATTAAAATCACAGTTTCATTTGTTAAAATGTTAAATTTCTCCTACAGCTTCCTTCTTTGATGTCAAAGGATTCGATACTGTAAAGTGTGGATGCTGCTACTTGCTCACTTCTTCCCTCAACAATGCAGTAGCCTCTGCACAAAAGAAATTGAATAAATTGGATTGGTACTGAACAGGGTGTTAGTGGGCGTATTAGGGTGGAAAACAAAATGAATTTATAGCCTATAGGGGCTGACCACTGAAGTGGGTCCTTAACTTGAACAGATACATGGCATTTGGATCCTCCATTTCATACATACTTGCCAAATCCAATTTCTCCTTAAACTCTGCCTACAATGATAGCCAAAGTAGGTAAAACTATATGAAATCACAAATTTTTACACAAACCCAAATTCAAATTGCCAACATAAATGCAATGTAAAAATTAAGGAAAGATGAAGCAGAAGAATTAATTTTGTCAATCAGAAACTTGTACGGTTTGTAGAAGGTTGGACCTATTGCAAAGCCTGGTTCTGGTTGGCAGCAGCTAGGTTTGGTGAAAGGCTGAAGTCGAAGCGGACAACAGAGCCAGGAGTCACGACGGGAGTGGGGACTGGGGAAAATTGGGGCTTAGGTTTGGGATATTGTACCTCGCGTATCTCCGGTGGTACTTCATATGTTGACGATGACAACTTCCACCGCCTCCACCGGCTTTCGTCCACCAGAGGAGTCACCCTAGGACACCGTTTGATCCAGAAGAGCGTCATAGTGACTGCGACTCCTTGTCCTCCGTGGTTGATGATGTTGAATGCACCGCTTCTTCGTCTTGTAAAAAGCCCTTGCTATTGGTTCTTTATGAGATGCCACCTGTAATGCCGCTGAGGACCAGGTTTTCTTGAATTTCACTACGGTAACAGACCACTCATTTAACCACCCACTACGTTAGAACCCCTTCGATAACCATAAAAAAACTGTCCTTAAAAATCGTCCATATATTGATGATTTTAAATCTTTGCCAAATATTCTATTCACATACAGATTCTGTTCCAAATTAAAAATAAAAATTGAATTAAAGATTCTGAGAATCTCTTCTACTTTTATTAATATACTAGTGGAGAATCGTACATTGTACGAGAATTATTTTACAGTCGAATTTATTTGCTTTGTTTCAATATAATTTTAAGAGGAATTTTGCAAAGTTAGTTTATTTTAAAAGCATTTAAAATAAAAAAACTGCACTATAACAATTAGCTACAACCAATATATTATGCCCTCGAGGCCAATCCAATGCTTTCATAGTGCCCTGGGATTCATCTTTAACCTATTCAAAACTGTTAACTTTGAATAAGATCATTCAAATTTGGTCACTACTACAAGTTTTCATCCATCTGGAATAAAATGCCAAAAATCAATCACACTACAATTTAGCTGTCAAAGACTTGCTTGAATCCTTTGAACAAGCACATAGTCCCAGGACATTGAACACCAGTGCGACTGACAAAGCCATGCAGCATGTGTAGGTTGATAAATCCAGGACCAATACCGTAATAGAGCCACTAAACTTAAAAAGTTCTAATGCAAGATTTAAAGCAGATAATATCATGACAATTACTAATATAATACCAAAAATAGGAATTCCTATGTTGAACAAGTAATTCCAAAAAATAATTTTTTTCCCTTTTTCAAATAAAGTTGGACATTGAGTCCCTATTTGATCCCCATTATTCAAAAACCCATTTTTTTAAACTTATTTTCAACATCCCATTCTACCAATAAAATAATATACATAAATCCCAAAAAATTCCTTAATTTCTAACTTAATCTACACGTAATCTGTATCTAACAAAGTTTATATCTCGGACTCACAAATGAGTAGTTGACAAGAAAGAAAAAAAATTCATTTCCTACAATTTTAGATAATAACAATGCAAAACCAGTTAAATGTGAACCTCTGCCATCAAATGAACAGTAGCAGTCTCATCCTCTCTTTTAATAGCACAACACAACACACACATGGTTGGATCAAAACTGAAACAGAAATTACCACTGTAAACCTCAATTTTCATAATTGACATATGAAAATCTTACAAACCACTCACCTTAACTTCAGCCCTCGCTCTTTCTCTTTTCTTATCTAAAGCAAGGAACAACTTATATTTCACACATTTTACAAATGGCAATCTATATTTCAGTCGCAAATGGCATTGACACTCGAAAAAACTAATAACATGAGGCTGATTCATAGACCTTATGCAACAGAATACTGTGAACAATTAAAATGAATAATTAACTAAAAAAATGTATGACCATCACAAAACATCATTAACCCAAAAGAAAAAAATTTCTTCTTCTTGACCATCACAAAACAACAGTAACCCAGAAGAAAAAATTTCTTCAACTTGTGCACTTTAATGAAAGAATTGACTGTAATGCAAGTTTCTCTTAAGGCTGCAAGGATGACCATGTGGAGGCAAGAGTTGATGTAGAAGTGTTTGTTGCCTCAATAGGTTGATCATTAGATTAATAGTTTGCTATGTAGCAAGATCTTTATATACACATAGAATCCGTAGCAGAAGAAAATGTTGATAGTCAAATTGCAATCTATACGAACAATATGCAATTTTTTCTAGGGAAAATGTTCGAAGATAAGAGAATTCTCTAAACACACAAGGCCAAAAATAAAATGATCACACTTTTGGAGTATATTCATGTATATTAATGTCCAAAGATTTCGCAGTCAAGTGGAGGCTAATTAGATTGTAATATTGTCATTGGAATTTCACACCACAATAGAATAAAGAATAATTATTTAGTGGTCATACGGTGAGAACAGACCTAATATTGATTGTTAGGATCCAAAATTTCCCTACTTTGGACCTACAAGAGGAAAACCAGGTCAATATACAAAAGCAAGGATTGTTAGCAACAAATTTTGATTTCCAAATTGTACAACTATGTGCCCAACATTCATTTCAACCTCCTTCTGGGAACAAAAAATACATAAAGATTAGTGAAGTTCTCTTGCATATAAACTGAAAGATCTACAATTGAGCTGAAATCTTACTTGAAAAGCAATGTGATATAATATCAAAAGCCGCACGCATTTTACGCTCTTCAAACCCAAACCCAGGACACTCAAAAAATATTCACTAAAATATATAAAAAGTTCTAAATGTGTAATGTTCTTTGATCATGCAAAATACATTTGGGCAAAGGGGCTTACTTTGCTTTATCTAATGGAATATCCCTTAGCCATTCCAGATCAATAATTTCATAGTATCTAACAAGGCGATTGAGTAAGTCCAGCACAATTTTTCAAATAATTATCAACTATTTAAAGGGATTTCATCATGTCTAACTATTATGTGCCAACTGAATGGGAAGAATCTTGGTGAGTCCAAAAAAAAAAAAAAATGTGACAATGAAGTAAAGGCAATGAACACATAATTCATTATTCTCTAAAAGAAGACAACAAAAAAATAGATACATAAATATAAAGCCATCATACTTCTGCACTGAAGTTTATGAATAACCTTTTCATTTCTAAAATGCAATCATCAATGTACATTTTAGGGGATAAAAGATTAACTTATGGATGCTTGCATGATATGGGAAGTAAGTAATGAAGTGAAAACTCTCCTTATAGTGACATGACTACTATTATTATTATTATTGAAAAAAAGGTTTGTTGACACAACTTAATTTCTTCAAGACAGCTTGAATATTGGATGTATAAATTTACAAGGAGTGACTGGAACAATGTCTATCCCTTCGAAGACACGTAAGGTCACTTCGAGGTTCCCTTTCTAAAACTTGTACCATCCTAACAATGCTCTGGCTTTCTGGAATATGACAACTTCTTAGTCATGGTTATAGTAAATAAAAATGCTACTATTTTGTTGAACCACAAACTATTAGGGCATGTTTACTTTCGCTTAAAGTTAATCTTACTTTTACGTTACTTCTCAGGCGTGATTTTCAAAATTATATTTTTGAAGCTTTTTCTAGTAAAGTAACTAAGTTTGAATTTAATTTCTAGATAAGCAAGTTTTAAGCAAAGTAAAATATGCTCTTAATCAAAGACCAAGCATAACCATGATACAAGTATCTTTAACTTTGAGGATAGAACGAATTAGTGGATAACATCATTACATACATGGATAAGAAAGTAAGCAAAATGAAATCCAAATAAGTGAAAATTCAACCAAAGAAACGTCAAAGGTATGTTGGCATGAGAAGAATTAGAAAAACAATGAATATCACAATGATAATGAGGATCACATATGTGACTCTATCATTACGGGTTTAAAATTTAAGTGAAGCCCTAACTTTTCAATCAAACAATTAACTCTTAAGGCATTCTACAAGTCATGAGGGAAGATGGGAGAGATAGGAATTGGTGTACCAGGGGCCGCGTATCCAACAACACCATGGGTTTTTGGCATAACTCTAATAAATCGACGGTGACCATCCTAACCATCCTACTCCTGGATAAATTAAGTGTCTCGCGAGTAAAGTGTCTTGAAGATAATATGGCATAAAAATACAAAATGTAACTGCAAAAAGGGACTTCCTAAGCAAACGTGAAACTTATGGTTTGACCAATTGGTGACTACAACTTAAACTTATGTGAATATCTATCAGGTAAAGAATATAGAATAAGTCATGGACTTTGTAATAAAGCATTAAAGAATTAACTGTGCCCATATAACATAACTTGGAAAGATTCAATTGCGCAAATCTGATCTTTTGGTTTAATTCCAGCAACAACTGAAACCAAAAGCTGCTTCTATGAGAGGAGTAATATCAATTGCAGTACCACACCTTAAATTGCAAATGTGCTTCCACATGTTTGATGAATGTTTTACATATAAAATGAGATGTATTCAAACTACCAGAAACTCTAAAATGAATTATTGAAATAGAAGTTGCCTACTTTTTAAATCTGTATAGGTGTTTTTACTCGCTTATTCAAGCTTTGAAAATAACCTAATTTTTTTTAAATAAATAAAAAAATTAATAAACCACAGGTGATGATTGTGGGCAAAAATCCCACAAAGGGAAACATAAAAATAACAGACAACATTCTTCCCTCACCAACCCATGTGGAAAGTAGAAAGATGAAGAAAAAATGCGGTTATAAACCATAATTTTTTATTTTGTTATAATGATTGCAACCAATTCATGACAATTGTAAAATAGATCAATAAAGAATGAAATTGTGTCTATTTTCATTTTGATAGCTCATTTGAAGAATAAGAATAAATAACCTAGATTGTTATCCACTCTCCTCATAGTATTGCTATATTGAAAGTTTCCAGAAACTAACACAAATAGAGCTCACATGCAGGGAACAAACAATAGAAAAGAACTGGGGACTTGGAGCAAATAGACAAGCTAGAACAATACCAACTTGAGGCCACTGTCTTCAACTACTTGCCTTTGACACAAACAAGGAAAATGAAAAGATATCAATTCACATTCATGAGAAGCTAATAATAATAATGAGCAAACAAAATTTTCTTGGGAGCTTCTAAGGATTAAGCTGAAAATAGGACACACTCGTCAGTAAAGCCAAGAGCTATAAATTATAATATAAACAGAATATCTAATTGTGCATAATAGTCAAGAAACTCATATATTGCAGCAAATTTCTCTAGATTGTTTCATAAGACATCTATTTTAATGAACATTTGGGAACTTGTGAAATATTCAATAGGGCTTATCTATCGAACAAATAAAAGTTAAGCTCATCAAATTTTCTTTACCTTCTTGGTCCCAACTCCATCACGTTGTTTGATATGCTGCTCTAACTCCTCCTCTCACTGGTCACACGGTATTTCTTCCTCTGATTGCAGGAAAATGAAGTAGCATAAATTTTATTTAACTATGGAGATAACAGCAAGGAAAAAGAACAATAGAAACGACATGGCAGCAAAGAAATAAAAAGGAGAAAAAAATCATAAAGCACATTCTATCCCACGGATAATAATTGCAGTGCACCATATCAAGACGAACAATGCAATGGATCCTTCAAATATGGAAGTACCATTTAGAGAATGCCATGGGTTATCTGTCTGATAATTTACATGGATAAACCCAACAACTACATTTGAAAGAAAGAATCTTAATATTAAACCAAATCTGAACGTCAAAAGATGGGTCAAAATAAATTAAAGGCAAACCATAAGAGACACATACCGTGTTACTGGCATTTTCTAAGCAGATAATCTAATAGCTTCAAACAAATTAGGTCATGGTCACAACAAGAACGCGCAGACCAACTGGAAATTTGTCATAATTCCATTTTTAGCCCTAATTCCCTCCGTAGTCATCTTTAGAACCCAAATAAAAAAAAACCTAAAACAGGGATCAGAAAGTCAAAAGTTGGAGTCTTTCACACTACAAGTGTGTTAGAAATCTAAGAAAGTATTTTTAATATCAAAGAACTGATAGTAGAAAAGAAAAGGGAACCTCTAAAACACTGACGATTGTGTGTTGCGCTGGTGGGGAGTCGACAACGTGGAGAAGCGCTGGTGGGCCCATGGCCTGTGCCGTGAAGAGGTGATAACTGATAGTAGATCGACGGGCGATGGCGCCTCCAAGAGACGACTCGGATTTGTCTCTCACGGGGATGAAAGGAATTACGACTATGTTGTGCCTCTCGGAAGAGATTAAGAAAACTGAAACAAGTATACACAACAACAGGAAGATGAAGATGTGAAGATTTGAATTGCAGATACTTTGAAAAACATTTAGCGATTTTGGAAGAGAACGAAATCAATTAGGTACTGTGAAGAAGTTTTGGTCCAAGAGAGAATGGTAGAAATTAAGATTGCCGACCTGTTGACGTTTCCAGATCCCAAAACCGTCGGTGTCCTTCAACGATTCAAATTTTTTCTTCAATCCAAGACTGACTGTGCCCCGTAGCGCCTTCCTCGTCATCCCTCATGACGTTCGTAAATAGTGATTCACTCCATTTTTCTGTTGATTTGTGCATTTTAAATATTTATTTATTTATTCTTTTATTTTTGCATTTCTTCTTATTTTGAACATTATATGCCATTAAAGTGTCAGACCATGCTTTCGATTTCAAGTGTTTGTTTATGGTTCAAGTTCTATAGTTTTTAGCATTGCCATGGATTGTGATGTGCTTTTTGAAATCAACCATAACTGTGGCTCTTTATTATTCTTTAAATATTAGATTTAAGTATCAGAATATATTTTCTCTTTTAAGTGTTTGTTTGTTGTTCAATTGAGATGAAAATGGTAATATGTCACTACGTAAAGTCATCTGTACATAGTGCCTGAATGTTGTAATTATTGTTTGCAATTGGAATAAGTGGAGGGAAAGGAGATTGAACATGTTTTTAGTATGTTTATACTTAAGTGATAATTTAAATATTAAAATTCCCAGTATGGCTGTAGAGTTTCATATAATAATTAAGGAACAATTGTATAATGGAGCGATACCCTACTTCCACTTTGCCACAACAACTAAATAAATACAATATTAGATAAGTGTTTGTTTTATCAAACAATCACTCAATAGATAATGTCAATAATACATTAAAAAAAAAAAATGAAAAATATCGTGATGGACTTGCCACTACATAGTGAAATCAATGACATGACTCAAGATTTTATCCTCCCGAGAGGTTAAACATTTGTATAGGATTTTCCTTTTTTTCATTTTTCTTAATAATTCATTTACTAAAACATTATTTTTTCTTCCCTAATCTTATGATCGCAAGATATGTTATGCATTGAATACTTGATATATTCCATATAATGAGATATAATATGTGATGTGATAAATAAATATATCATTTGCAAGATTAGTTTGTACTCGAATAAGTAATTTTTTGCGTTCTTTTTTTTTTTTTTTTAAGACATGTTTAGTCTTCCAATTACTGTTTTCATTTTAGTACTCATCATTCCAGTTATGGTTTTGTTAAGATATCCTTAGAAACAATTTTGGTGTTGTATGTGATTTTCATTTTTTAAAGATATCTATATTTTGATATTTTTTGTATTCTAATAATATGTATTATATTACAGTATATTTATGTTTACAATTCATCAATAATCATTAACTTCTTTTTATATATTTTTTAGAATATTTAAATTTTGGTGATCCATGTCATGAATGCCAATTTTGCGAAGTAAATTTTTGGTATGAAGAGAGAAAATCTAAATACTACAGATCTAAAGAAGAAGTTAAAGGCAATCTTCTTCTATTGTTTCTTAATAAAGGTGAAAAAATTCCTTTTGTTTTTTGTATTATGCTCTTTATTTATTCTTAATTATTTTTCAAGAACCTTATCAAAGAGCATCAGGCCTTGAGAAATGAGTTAATAACCTGAAATAAATTTCTACCGAATATACCAAGATCAAGGATTTCGAAAATCCTTTCACTCTAAAGAAAGTATAGGATTCTCCATGAAATAGAAGTTATTTATAAACAAAAATAGGAAACAAATCACCAAGAAGGTTTTTCTAGTATGGCAATATAGTAAACTTATAGAATGAATTATGAGTTTTAAATTCATTATTATTAATTATTTTATATTTTTATTTAAATATTTAATTAACTCCATTGTGGTCATTTACAACTTCGCTTATTAATAAGTTAGTCTCATTCGATTTTCATTTACTAAGAATTTCAATCCAAGTGTGAAGTTAACGATTACAATGAGATAGAGACGTAATAAATTTCATAAAAATAAATTAATCATTATCACTTTATCCAAAAAAATTACAAATTCTTTTGATTTTTAATTTTAGGACAATCAATTAAGACCATAAAAAAAAAGGATCAAAGACCGGTTCTAACTTCGATTTTTCAGTTCTAAAGACGGAATCGAGAACCGAACCGAAAACCAATCGATTCTAGGTTCCAAAACCGATTTCCTATTTTATTTTTTTAAAACCATACAATTACGATTTTTTCGATTCAATTCTGATTCGATCATATCGGTTCCGAATTTTTTGCCCACCCCTACAAAGATAATTTTTCTTTTTTACAAATCAAATATAAATTCTCAAATCCTAATTCATTTCCCAACCTATTATCTCCTTATCTTCTCTCTTTATCTCTCTCTATTCTAACATCCATCCCCTTCCGTCTCCGACTGCCAAAGCAGCCACCAAGTGACGCCGCTCTCTCCGCTACGTCGCCACGTTCCTACCCAGACGACCGACGACATAGCGGTTCAGTTATGTCCAACTACACTCTAAGATCTCATTATTGCAGCATTTGATTCGACGAACTTTGCATTCTCTCCAGTCTAGACGCTGAATTCATCTTCACTCTCGGTATCTGAAAATTACGTTTTTTTTCGAATTCGCCGGAGAAATTCACTTCCAAATTTTAATTTTTCGTAGTTTTTGAAGTATTTAATTTTCGTAGCAATTTGTTTCGTTTACTGTTTAACAATTTCAGGTTTATTTTTGTTTGTTATGATTTTATACTTTTATTAGATTCTTGATTGATTGTTCTACGGTTGAACGTATTTAGTGATTTTGATATCCTAGTGCGATTATAATGGAACTCATACTCGTAAGATTTATATTGATCGTGCGGAGCCAGCCCATTTGTTTGGGCTGAACCAAATTTCATTTGGGATTGACTTTGAAGAAATTTTTTTTTTTTTTTTTTCCCTCAAATGAATTTTTGGGCCAGGGTGGGCCAGGGCCCAGTTGGCCCACCCCCTGGCTCCGCCCGACGTTCATGCACGGTGTTTGTAACAGAAATGATGTTCAATCAGAAATTAGAAAAATATGCATTGGGGGAAAAAGAAGAAGATTAAGCTAAAAAGCTTTGGATATATAATCACATATAAAGTCTTACATTGTGACTTTGTGTGACGAACTGACAATTGTGACTTTTTGCGACTTATAATATGTACGGAATGTGACCAATTTAATCATTTATCGATCACAAAATTTGATTTGTAATTGCATGTGACTAATTATGTGTGATTGTGAGCAATTATTAAATAATTATAACTATTATATTTACTAATTGTGACTTTGTGCGACTTGTAACAAGTATGAGATGTAACCATTTTAATTAAATTATCGCATGTGATCAATCATGAGTGGTTGTGACCATTTATTAATAATTGTGACCAAAATATTAACTGTGACTTTGTTTGACTTATGATGATAACAGAATGTAACTAATTATTAGGTAACCATTACGAAAAATATTGACTAAATATGATCAAGAAAACAAGTATTATACATATATATTTGTTTGACTTATGATGATAACAGAATGTAACTAATTATTAGGTAACCATTACGAAAAATATTGACTAAATATGATCAAGAAAACAAGTATTATACATATATATCTAATTATTAGGTAACCATTACGAAAAATATTGACTAAATATGATCAAGAAAACAAGTATTATACATATATATATATATATATAGACAATTGACAATATTTCAGCCAATTTTAACGAGAATCTCAATTATCAACATAATCTCATTTTATATTTTTATTTTCAATTTTTTCTTGGTAGTTATCATGGTTTTTGGGAATTATTAAAAGTTGGAAGTCATATTTCCATTTCTGGATGTCCATTTATCTTCCCAACGATCTCCCATTCTCACTCCCCCCACACTCTAAAGTAAAACATCTCTTTCTCTCGCTCTCATGGCACATCTTCCAACAACAAAGAGATTGGTCAATAACATGTTCAGCGCAGTCATGTGCAAGTTCGAATTCTGATGGTTGAATAATGAATTCGTTCCCTGTGGTAAAGGAAAGTTACCTTGTACTGCGAGACATTACTAAGTGCAATACACTACAC
Source organism: Ligustrum vulgare (assembly GCA_963555705.1). Lineage (NCBI taxonomy): Eukaryota > Viridiplantae > Streptophyta > Magnoliopsida > Lamiales > Oleaceae > Ligustrum > Ligustrum vulgare. The sequence goes on from OY743185.1 coordinate 15,616,541, forward strand.
CCTAACTCTGGGAGGCATACCTTTTATTTAGCTCTCTAATCAATGGTTTATGGTAGGATTAGTTCGAATTCTCAAGGTATGGGTTAGACCTTTTTTTTAAAACCTCTCTCTCTCTCTCTCTTCGTCAATCCACTCGGTGTCGGATCCAGCTTGCTCCGTCATTGGAATGCCGCCTTTCTTCCACTTCCAGTAGAGTCTTCTACTCCACGTTGCACTTCCAGTGATGCCTTCACAGTCAGTTTTGGTGGCCGGAAGTGGGTGGTTCAAATCCAGTGAGAGCATTTTTTTTCTTCTTTCTTCGTACTTGATTATTACGATAATGCGTTCAATTTCGATTTCGAAAATAAGGAGGTTTTCCAATTTTGCTCAAATAATTCTGCTTCAGGTTCATCTTCTGGATTTTTAAGGTCACTCTTAACCCCTCCTAATAAGGTACATGATCGATTAATGTTAATGGATTCCCTGCATTCATTTGAATCATGTAAATTAATAGCTACCTTTTTTCTATTTCACCGATTAAACCATGTGATGGGTTATTGGTTTTTCCAGGAATTAAGGTTTTGAAGTTTATTAGGAGGGTTTAAGAATTTTATATGAATGAAATCCATCTTATTTGGTTAGAACCCCGAAAAGAGATTGAGGGTTTTACTCGATTTATGTATTTGTTAATAAGGGGAAATGGAATTCAGAATATATAAAAAAAAAAAATGTTATGTCTGGAGAGTGGAGAGAGACAAAAAATAAGAGGTGACGAAGAATATAGGCAATGCACGGAATTAGAGATAAATTCATTAAATTGTATCAGACGTACTGCAGTGTAAACAAGAATAACTTCTTTACTCATACTCTATACCTTTTTTTCTACAACAAACTCTCTACATTTGTATTCCCTTTTACCATTTCTTGCTGCTCAGAACTCGAAAAATAAGAAAGGAACAAAACTAAATTTGCTAATTATTTCATGGATATCACGTTAGAAGATTGACATGGTATTATTTAGTTAAGGAGTCCACCACCAAAGATGTTCAGTAATTCATTCATCTTATACAACAAGTGCAAAGGATGATATAAGTACCATATTTGACTGATCCGTCAAACTGAACACATTGCATGTTTTCTATTCTAGATATGGTTTGCACAATATTTCTTTTCTCCTTAAAGTGCATCACGTCATTAAACTTACATTTCTCTAAGCACCAGTGAACGGCTCGTACGATGTACAAGATCCGTTTTCAAGTTGAATTTATTAGCGTTATTATAATAGAATTTTTAGAGGACGTGTAGTCGTGTGCAGGGTTCGAATCTTGACGACTGTATTTACGACTGAACAATGGATTCGTTCCCTGTGACAAACGGGGATTACCTTGCTCCGCGAGGCGTTACTGAGTGTCATTCACCCTGGTTCTTGGAGGCATAACCTGCGATTTACCTCTCGAACCAATGGTCCAGGGCAGGATCAGTTCGAGCCCCCAAGGTGTAGGTTATACCTTTTTTTCTTTTGAGATTCTTTTAAAATGTACAACACGGACACATTGACGACATGTCTATTTAATTGTTTAAAATTCTACATTTATATAATCCCATCCGACTAAGGACCAATGTTATTAAACTCGGCCCGACCCGGCGGGGTCAACCCGAAAACCCGCGATCTGGCCCAAAAATCGGGTTGGGTCACATTAAAAACCCGATTTGGTCAAACCCGGTCAACGACCCGGATTGACCCGGGAAACCCAACCGTCCCGGTCGACCCGAACCCGGGTTGACCCGGGTTTTATATATTTTTTATTTTTTTGATTTTTTAAATATTTTTTTAAATATTAATTAATGCTCGGGTCGACTTCGAGTTTACTCCGAGTTGACCCTCCAACCCTTGACCCAGTCTCTCGATTGAGTGGATGCCGATCCAGTTCTGAAAACATTGCTAAGGACACAATGAGAGGACATGTCTATTTGCGTGTACAATTAAATTTAGCATGTGTTAATTAACTTAGTTTTTTTAGATTATAAACCAAATTATAATCTACACAATTTTTCAAATCATTTTTTAATCATAAACATTTTCTCTCTTTAATTTTAAACTATTACTTTTTACCTCAAAATCATAAATAAACAAATATATAATTTAAACAGTGTTACCAAATAGAGTATAGTTTTCTAGACTTTTTCGTGTAATGATAAAGCTCATTTCCCCATGTCACTATTGCTACATATATGATATAGTAAAGAAATCTAATCGCAAATGAATTAGCCTATGTTCTTGAATGCAATTATTACAATTTATAAACAAAAAAAATTTTAAACAATTTTTTAATCTTACACATTTTTTTCCCATTTTTAAATACACATTTTACTTAAAAACATACGTGAATCAATTTATAATTGCGATAAATTGCCGAACATAGCCTTAGTCTTCGTTCTTGGATACAATCATTATAATTTATAAATCAATTAATAGACAATACAATTTTCCAAATCGTGAATTTAACTATTCACATTTTTTCTCTATCTTTTCATCCACACATTTTACATAAAATCAATTTATAAATTGTTACGTTCTTACCGCCTCTGTTTGATAAAATTTGTTAAAACTTCTCAAACCACTTTTTAATAAAGACGTTGAACAGATCAATACTACTACAAACGTGGTCTATAAAGAAGTATTTTAAAATTCTGATTAGTGGTTTGTGTTAGTGATGGCAACGGGTCGGGTTCGGGTCGGGTCTCCCCGACCCGCGCCCCGCCCCGTCAGATTTTATTAAACCCAAACCCGCCCCGTGACCCGCGAGTTTCGGGTCGGGGCGGGTTCGGGTTCGGGGCGGGGCGGGGCGGGTCGGCTCTGCCGCCCCGTTTACCGACCCGTTTAATTTTTTTTCTATTTTATTTATTTATTTTTTATTTTTTCTACATTTTTTTATTGTTTTTCTTTAATATATTATTTAAAATAATATAATCGGGGCGGGTTCGGGTCGGGGCGGTCAAAACCCGTACCCGCCCCGCGACCCGCTCGGGTCGCTAAAGCTTAACCCGAACCCGCCCCGCCAACCCGCGGGGCGGGTTTTTTTCCACCCATTAGGGGCGGGTACCCGTCGGGTTCGGGTCGGGTCGGGTTTTTTTGCCATCTCTAGTTTGTGTATATCCCAATCCTTAAAAGAGATTTATAAATAATTACCATCTTTTTGTGCAATTAGAGCATGTTTGCTACAGTGTAAAAATGCAAAAGGTTTTGAAATTTGCAACAAATTGTGGGACCTAAGCCAATAATGGGAATACAAAATTCGAGACAAGCTCGCCACCATGTTAGGGTTAGAAAAATTAAATAGTCAAAATTACATTGAAGGACAATTGCTTTATTTTTCCATCCCTTGGCACACCTGTAATTCAGTTAAAGCATAGGGATAAATTTGTAATTTGACAGAAAGTTTCAATAGATTGTTTCTGTAGTACATATTATTTTATTTCTGCGGGGTCCATTGAAAACCCAAAAATGGCAAAAATATTTCCTCACTAGCAAACAGGCTCTTATTATCATTTTTCTATTATAACTTTTTTTTTTTTTTTTGGATTTTTACAATTTCATATTTAATAAGTGATCATTTAATATATGTCCAGATGTGTGTTATTTGAACTCGATTTAGTTCAGTTTGTGAAAAAAAATTATGATTATATAAGATATAAAAGAATCACATTACATCAAAAAATAAACTTTAAACAGAAAGTTGTTCAAGAAAACAATCTTTATTCTAAAATTCAAAAAAAAAAAAAAAAAAAAAAAAGGATTCTAGTTTGGGACGAAATCTCGTGTATCACACGGGTGTGAATTCTAGTTTTAATTTAAAATACAAAAGGTAATTATTTTTATTATATATAATATAATATAATATAATATAATATTTATTTATTTATTTATTATTATTAAACACTTTTTAAAAAAAAATTAATTTGTTAATTTTAAAAAATGATAGTTAAAGTGTTGTGGGTTAAAAATCTAAAAGGTCACTGAACTTTCAAAAATGTTTCCATAGGTTATCGAACTTTAAAAACAACCCGTTAGTAATTGAACTTTGTGAAATATCATCTCATCCATCAACCACTTCTGTTAACTAAATTATCGTCTTTGTTAAATTTAGAAGAGCAAAAATCCTGTGGCAATTTTTTACACGTTTTTCTCTATTTCTCACTCTCTCTATGCCCTTTCTCTCTAAAACAAGCATGCAAACACTGAATTGCCTACACCCACCATTAGTTCCACCATCTTCAGTTCATCTGCGTAAACCACTATCACCTTTCCACTATCTTCAGTTTCTCACATTCTCTATTTCGTGTTGCCAAGACATGCCACTAATACAAAACAACACAAAAAAATGGGAATACAAAAATCGACGTGTAAAAAAGGACGATGAGATTTTCGTAAATATGCTTTAGGAATGGACGTCGGTTCTATTTAAGAACCGACGCCTAAAGTCGGACCGTCTGACTTTAGGCGTCGGTTCTTAAATAGAACTGACGCCCATTCCTATTTTTATTACCCGCGAACATTTCATATCCTCTCTCTCTCTCTCTCTCTCTCCCTCCTTTGGTCTCGCCGCTACCACCACCGTAACACCATTCCCCCGCCACCAACACCACCGTACCACCATTCCCACCTCTCTCCTCTCTTTATTTATTCATCATCTAATCACATTCACACAAATTTCCTCCACTACACCCTTCACCACCGAGCCGCCGCCACCTAGATCGTGCCTCCACCACCGCGCCGACGCCAAGATCGTGCCACCACCACTGCCCCCTCCCTCCCAACCCGTAAGAACCACGCACCTCCTCTTTATATATATATATATATATATATATATATATATATATATGCGTGTGTATATATATGTATGTGTGTGTGTGTTTGTGTAAAAATGTGAAATGTGTGTATGTATATGTGTCTATGTATATATATATGTACATATATGTGTGTATGTGTATAAAAATGTGATATATATATTTAGTTGTATATAAAAATGTGTTTGTATATAAATGTACACACACACACACACACATATAATATGTTGAGGTTCAACACTTTCGTTTTATTGTGGCATTTTGAATCCTCCTACAGGTTGGTTTAGTCCAATTTATAGGAGAGACTCTACCAAAATGTCTGTACGATTTTGTAAAGCAAATGGAAATATTAATTTTCTAGGTGATTTTCACTATTACAGAGTTGACCATACTAAATATATAACTAAACATAATACACTAGTAAAACCATGAAGTATTCAACGTAATAAATTATCATATTTGATTTCAATTATTAATATATAGTTGGTTTAAGGAACTATCATTAAAAATATTAACTCAAAAGTAATATTTTTTTAATTATATGTTCACATATAGGTCATTAGATATGGATTGGGGTTAGATGTATAGCAGACGTAATACACATGAATATATAAAAGGGGTTGAAGAGTTTATGAAATGTGCGGACGAACACATGAGAGAGAAAGGTGAAGCAATGTTTTTGTGTCCTTGTTGTGATTGTAAGAATTTGAGAAAGTTTTGTAATTTTGAGCAAGTGAAGACCCATATGATTCGTCGTGGGTTTAAGGAAGGTTATACACGATGGATATGGTATGATGAGAGTATGCTTCCTAGGACATGCACTGGTGATGATGATGGTGGACTGCAGGAGAATAATTTCAGCAATATTGGTGAGAATGATGAGAATGATGTGAAAAATGACGAGAATGATGCATGATATACAAGGGAAATTCAGTGAAAAGCCTCATTTATTCGATAACTTGTTCAATGATTCTGAGAAACCTTTGTTTTCTGGTTGTAGTAAATTCACAAAATTGTCTGCTGTGTTGAAATTGTATAACTTGAAAGCAAACAATAGGTGGAGTGATAAGAGTTTCACGGAATTACTGGAACTTTTACGAGAGATGCTTCCGGAAGATAACGAGCTTCCTAGTTCAATCTACTAGGCGAAGAAATTGTTGTGTCAGATGGGTATGGAGATCGAGAGGATACATGCATGTCCCAATGATTGTTTACTGTATCGAAATGAGTATAAGGACTTGTTTATTTGTCCAAAGTGTGGGGCATCACGGTACAAGCGAAAGAACGTAAACGATGAGGATAAGAAAAGCCCTCCGGCAAAGGTGTTATGGTACCTACCCATAATACCAAGATTTAAACGTTTGTATGTCAATGCAAAGGATGCGAAGAATATGCGGTGGCATGCCGATGGGAGAAAAGAAGATGGAAAACTAAAACACATGGCCGATTCTCCTCAATAGAGGAACATTAAGAGGCTGTTTTTTGAATTTGGGGGTGAAGATAGGAATCTTAGGCTTGGACTATATACAGATGGGATAACCGGCATGGTAACATGAGTAGTCGACATAGCACTTAGCCGGTTCTCTTGACGATTTACAATCTACCTCCTTGGTTATGTATGAAGCGCAAGTATATCATGTTGTCTTTGCTAATATCAGGACCTAAATAATCGGGGAATGAGATAGATGTTTACCTAGCCCCACTAATTGAAGATTTAAGACTGTTGTTGGATGAAAGTGTATCGGTGTTTGATGCATATACTCAGATGAATTTCACCTTACGTGCTATGATATTTTGTACCGTAAATGATTTTCCAGCTTATGGTAACTTGTCGGGTTATACTAACAAAGGACCTAAAGCATGTCCCGTTTGTGAAGAAGACACGATTGATCTTTGGTTGAAAAACTGTAAGAAAAATATCTTTATGAGTCATAGAAGATTTTTCCCTACTGACCACCCTTATTGCAAGAAGAAAAAACCATTCAATGGAAAAATTGAGGCTCGAGCAGCTCGCTTACCGTTAACAGGAGGTGGGGTATATGAACGAGTTAAAAATATTGATGTTTTTTTGGAAAAACTTTTAAGCCTCCTCAGAAGAGTTTTTGGAAGAAGAGGTCCATATTCTGGGATCTACCTTATTGGCAACACTTATCTGTAAGGTATTGTCTTGATGTAACGCACGTAGAGAAAAATGTTTGTGATAGCATCATTGGGAAATTGTTGAACATTCCAGGAAAGACGAAATATGGTATTAAAGTCAGGAAGGACATAATAGAAATGGGGATAAGGGATCAATTAGCACACCAAGAGTCTAAAAAACGTACTTATTTACCCTCAGCTTGCTATATTTGTCGAGAAAAGAGAAAACAAGTTTTTTTGAGTGCCTGTATGCTATTAAGGTTCTATCTGGGTACTCATCAAACATTAAAAGTCTTGTGTCGATGAAGGACTTAAAATTGGTTGGTATTAAGTCTCATGATTGTCATGTCTTAATACAACAATTGTTACCAGTTGCAATTTGGGGCATTCTCTCAAAACATGTTAGACAAGTTATTATAAAATTTTGTTTTTTTTTCAATGCAGTTTGCAGCAAAGTTGTTGACTCAGAGGCGTTAGATGATTTGCAGGCCGATATTGTTATCACTCTATGTCAAATTGAAATGTATTTTCTGCAATCATTTTTTGACATTATGGTACACTTACTTGTTCACTTGGTGAGAGAAATTAAGATCCGTGGTCCAATATTCTTAAGGGATATGTTTCCATTTGAGAGATACATGGGTATATTGAAAGGATATGTGAGAAATCGATTTCGACCTGAAGGCAATATCATTGAAGGTTATGCTACTGAAGAGGCTATTAAATTTTGTACTGATTAGCTCGATGACGTTGAGACTATTGGTGTTCCTAAATCTCAGCATGATGGAAGACTTGAAGGTAAAGATACTATTGGATGCAAGTCAATCGTCCCGAATGTTGAATTGCGAGATAAAGCACACCTCCTTGTATTACAACACCTTCCTAAAGTTCATCCATATTTGGATGAGCATATGTCCATCATAAGGCAGCAGAATCCTTCAAAAGTTGAGGTGTTGCATCATCAACTTCTTTGGCCTGATCATGTTAAGGTGTCCATTGACCACGTTGTCGATGGTGCATAAGCGTTCTATATTCCAGTGACATTTCAACACCACACCACGGTGGGGGAAGCTATTGGAAGCTTCTTACAATGGCCTAAGGAGTTGGTGATTTTCAGAGAGGTAATAACGTTTACTTATATAAAAGTTTCTGTCAATATTAATTTCTTTTAAATTTGTATAACACGTTAAGATGATAAAAATTGTCTTGCTGCAGGAAGAGGCACCACAACAAGTAAAGAAATCTAAAAAGGTAATTGTAACGCCTCAGAGTTTCTAAATGTCATCTACCCAGCGACCTGCGATTGTTGACGATGAGACGTTGCAACGTCTGGGTGATAATTGCAAAATGTTACACACTCTGGTCCTTCAATTGCCTATTGGTGATGACTTCTACCAGGTGCCCGTAGATGCCGCCATGTTCAATTGTGCGTTCGAGGATGGTTTTTTCGTTACAGTCGGAGACATCACCGACTTGCTTACGATGCAATGGTTGGATACATCTATCCTACAAGTTTTTTCATTGTAAAGCTTCTGATAAAAAATTATAACTTTAATTTAAATCATTATTTTATTTCTATTTATTGGTTTAATTATTTTCAGGTACCTCCATGAGTTGTGTCAGGAATACTGTATTGAATCGATTGATCCATGTATCCGACACACATTGCGTCATTTTCAGTAAGATCAAATGCAAATGGTGTTATAACTTACTTGGCCAACACCATGAAGGCAATGAAAACTAAGAAATTCATTTTAGCACCGTATTTTTCAGGAGTAAGATCATTGATATTCTCTATTTGTTTACCTAATTTGAATGATATGATATTTAAAGTTGTATTTACACGTTCATATTACGTAGGAATCACTGGATGTTGCTAGTTATTTCTCCTGAGAAGAATACGGTGTACTTCTTGGATTCAACTGGTGCATCCAAGCGTGACTTAGATATCAAGCCGATATTGAACATGTAAGTTAGGAAATTTTTCATGAAATAATTGTGGAGTTGTGGTGAAATTGATTATGAAGTTGTAGTGAAATTGATTGTGGAGTTGTAGTGAAATTGATGCATTTATGTTGTAATTGTTGATAAGTTGATAGTTTTGAATAGCAGGGTCTCCCTATAGGTTGGATAAGTTCAATTTATAGGGGAGACTCTGCCAAAGTTTATGTAGGAATTTTGAGTCTTATTATTATTTTGTAGCTTGTTGATATAATTTATTAAAACTTTAGGGCTTTCAAAATGTATTGGACAATTGGAGGCTTGAGGATGAAATCCAATACAACGTGGAAAAACTTAAATGTATGAAAACACATATTTATATTTTATTACAAACCTTTGAATTATTTCTATATTCTATTTAGTTTGATTACTAATATTGTTAGTTTTCAATGTGAAAATTTCAGTGTCCTCAGCAACATGGAGGTTCTGAGTGTGGCTACTATGTTATGAGAAATATGTATGAGATAGTCACAAAACACTTTCAACTTACTTTGTTAGAAAATGTATAAGTCATTGAAAATGAGAATTTTTAATTATGACTTTATATTTTATGAAAAATAACTAATAATTCATTTTGATTGTTTGTAGGCATTTAAAGAATACTATTCAATGGAGGAAGTCATCGAGATTCAAAACTTATGGGCAAAATACTTCGTTCATAGGTTTGTGTAAATCGACGCGTAATCAAACTTGCATTTACATATATTTATTTGTATCTTAAATTAATAATTTTGTAAGTATAATTGTTTTTAATTTAATTTTATTACGTATATGTCGATTATATATATATTTGGTGATGCGCATGTGGAGAATGTTCAGGTCATCGCAGGCCACGTCTTGGTGACTGTAGGCTAGGACCCGCAATGGCTTGGGTCAATGCAGGCCACGTCCACGTGACTGCAGTCCAGGACATGCAGTGGCCTGGGTCAGGGCCGGACCTGTTTAGAGTCGAGTGAGACAACCGTCTCAAGGCCCATGAGCATAAGGGCCATTTTTTCCCCTTGCAAGCAAGAACACTAAATACAGCATTTCCAAGAACTTCAGACAAATACTTTTGGCGTTTCAGATTGTTTTTGTTCTGTGGGTTTTTGTTAATGCAATACACCTACACCCAGAAATTCATCAGCTTTGTTTTCTTTCTTTAGTTACCAAAATTGTTGTTTGTTTCCTATTTTTAGGTGCCTTGTCTGAACTGAAAATTCTAATAAATCGAGATTATTAACTAAGTACTATTTATTGTTAATCATGGCCTGAATCAGGATTGTGGGTTGGTGAAAGTTGGGGAAAGCATTAGGCTCCATATGGAAAAATAAGAGAGAAAAGCTATGGAGTTTAAGGGTTTAGAAAGGAAAGAATTTCACATTCCAATTAGGTGTTGATGAACTGTACTTGTGGACAACAACTTTTGAGAAGATGAAGTTTGGTGTATATGATCTAGGGAGGTGTTGACTTTTGTTGACTCAAAGAATTAGTTGCCTTTCAAGAATAAATGCAATAATTGTGGTAGAAGCAGTCTGACAAAAGGTAAGGAGAATAAGTTTGGTATCTATAATCTAGGTAGATGTTGAATTTTGTTGATTAAAAGAATTAATTGCCTTTCAAGAATATGTAGTAGTGGTTGCAGTAGAAGCAGCCTAACAAAACGTTAGGAGAATTTTAATTTTATGTTGAGTTTGCATATTATTTAGTACATTTGTAATTTTAATTTTATTGTCATTTTTAGTCTTTCCTTTTTTTTTTAAAAAAATGAAATCCCCGTAAAGTCCCCTGTCAGCTACAGGGGCCCATTTTTCCTACCGTGCACTGTTCATCTCAGGCCTAAAAAAACACAAGTGTGGCTCTGGGTCACCGCAGGCCACGTCCAGGAGACTGCAGGCCAGGACTTGCAGTGCCCTGGGTCATTGCAGGCCACGTCCAGGTGACTGCATGCCACGATTTGCAGTGACTTGGGTCATTGCAGACCACGACTTGTAGTGGCCCGGGTCATTGCAAGCCACGTCCAGATGACTGTAGGCCACGACTTGCAGTGACTTGGGTCATTGCAGGTCACGACATGAGAATTATTTTTACGGCAAAAAAAAAAAAAAAATAATTAGGTGTCAGTTCTAAATTTAGAACCGACGCCCAAAGTTGTTATTTTATTTTATTATTTTATATTTTTTGACTTTAGGCATCGGTTTGTACTTAGAATCGACGCCTAAAGTTCGACTTTAAGCGTTGGTTTAAGTTCGACTTTAAGCGTCGATTTTTACAACCAACGCTTAAATTTAAACCGACGCCTCTGCGCCATAAGCGTCGACTCTACAACCGACGCGTATTCTATTTTACAACCGACGCGTTTTCTAGTTTCTGTACTAGTGTGTGTTGCCTTCGTCGAATAAGTAGATGTTTATGGCTATGCTTTCGCAGCGATGCCATCGACTAATGGACTAGTCCCCAAGCACCATCCCCATCAGCAGAATGTTGTACTCACAAATCAGCATTATGTGCGGAAGATCGTGGAATTAACTAATTCATATTAGTTCGCTAGCCCAATCTTTAACGACTACCGCTCGGTCGAATATTCTCCTTCTCAAGAAGGAGAAGGTGATCATTGTGCAGTCCGATCGCGTGCTAATGGATCTCTATTTGTTTTAATGAAGGATTTTTTCATTGCTCTTGCGAAAAGCCTTAAGTTTAATATGATCGTTTATGAAAATTACCATAGGATCAATGTTTCTGAAGGACATCCTCTTAAACATGAGCATGAAGATGCATTAATGGTTAATGTTCTGTTCCAGCATATTCAGAAGATGTTGTTTGAGTGAAACGGCTGTCATTGCTGTGACCGGGGACTCATGATTTAACTACCAAAAACTGAAACTGCCACCCACCTGCGAGTTAGCACCGAAAAAATAGGTCTAATAGGTCGCGTTTTGAAATTTAAAAATTTACCACAGTTGCCTAAGGATAGTTTCATCACAATCATTAAGTTTTTGAGACTCGACATCTAGGAATTCTAAATCTTGTTGAATGGCTATGTGAAATTTAAAAATGTGTAATCAATAGGTCGCGTTGTGAGCCCACTATCAAAGGAGTTGACCTCCATTTTCCAGTTGAAAAGACTGGAGTTAAGAGAAGGTGTGATACAAGTGTAGGACTACAATATAATGAACACGAAGACTTCACAGTGACAAAGGAATTCATTAATCCTAAACATGCCTGCTTACAGAAAGAAGCTTTCGGAAAATATCCTCCTAAAGACTCGCAAGAATTGCATTCACTAGTACAAAAATTGGAAAACACGTCGGTTGTAAAATGGAATACGCATCGATTGTAGAGTCGACACTTATGACGCAGACGCCTAAAGTCTACGTCTAAAGTTCAACTTTAAGCGTCAGTTGTAAAAATTTACGCTTAAAGTCAAACTTTAGGCGTCGGTTCTAAGTACAAAACGACGCCCAAAGTCAAAAATAAAAATAAAATAATAATAAAAACTTTGGGCGTCGGTTCTGAATTTAGAACAGATGCCCAAAGTTAGTTTTAGGATTCAGTTTTACTTTTAGAATCGACGCCTATTTTTTTTATTTTTTTATTTTGCAGTAAAAATAATTCCCATGTCGTGACCTACAATGACCCCAAGTCACTGCAAGTCGTGGCCTGCAGTCACCTGGAAGTGGCCTGCAATGACCCGGGCCACTGCAAGTCGTGGCCTGTAATGACCCAAGCCACTGCAAGTCGTGGCATGCAGTCACCTGAACGTGGCCTGCAATGAGCCAGGTCACTGCAAGTCGTGGCCTGCAGTCTCCTGAACGTGGCCTGCGTTGACTAAGGCTACTGCATGTTGTGGACTGCAGTCACGTGGACGTGACCTGCATTGACCCAGGTCACTGTAGGTCCTAGCCTATAGTCACCTAAACGTGGCCTGCGGTGACCTGAACATTCTCCACATGCGCATTACCGAATATATATATAATCAACATATACGTAATAAAATAAAATTAAAAATAATTATACTTACAAAATTGTTAATTTAAGATACAAATAAATATATGTAAATGCAAGTTTGATTACGCGTCGATTTACACAAACCTATGAACGAAGTATTTTGCCCATAAGTTTTGAATCTCGATTACTTCCTCCGTTGAATAGTATTCTTTAAATGCCTATAAACAATCAAAATGAATTATTAGTTATTTTTTCATAAAATATAAAGTCATAATTAAAAATTCTCATTTTCAATGACTTATACATTTTCTAACGAAGTAAGTTGAAAGTGTTCTGTGACTATCTCATACATATTTCTCATAACGTAGTAGCCACACTCAGAACCTCTAGGTTGCTGAGGACACTGAAATTTTCACATTGAAAACTAACAATATTAGTAATCAAACTAAATAGAATATATAGAAATAATTCAAACGTTTGTAATAAAGTATAAATCTGTGTTTTCATACCTTTACGTTTTTTCACGTTGTATTGGATTTCGTCCTCAAGCCTCCAATTGTCCAACGTCTTGAAAGCCCTAAAGTTTCAACAAATTATATCAACAAGCTACAAAATAATAATAAGACTCAAATTTCCTACAGAAATTTTGGCAGAGTCTCCCCTATAAATTGAACTTATCCCACCTGTAGGGGAACCCTGCTATTCAAAACTATCAACTTCTCAACAATTACAACATAAATGCATCAATTTCACTACAACTCCACAATCAATTTCACCACAACTCCATAATTATTTCATGAAAAATTTCCTAACTTACGTGTTCAATATCGACTTGATATCTAAGTCACGCTTAGATGCAGTAGCTGAATCCAAGAAGTATACCGTATTCTTCTCAGGAGAAATAACTAGCAACATCCAGTGACTCCTACGTATTATGAACGTGTAAATACAACTTTAAATATTATATCATTCAAATTAGGTAAACAAATAGAGAGTATCAATGATCTTACTCCTGAAAATACGGTGCTAAAATGAATTTCTTAGTTTTCATTGCCTTCATGGTGTTGGCCAAGTAAGTTAAATAGAACCGACGCGTATTCCTAAAACATATTTACGAAAATACCACCGTTCTTTTTTACATGTCAGTTTTTAGAAAAATCGACGTGTATTCCCCTTTTTTTTTGTACTGTTTTGTACCAGTGATTCCTCCTCTAAGTCTATATTTCCACTCTTGACTATGGTTTCGTGATTACTTGCTAATCCAGAAACTGCATTTTCAATATTGATTCTTTAATAGAGAGTGTTTCCACATGACTTATCCAACTATTTGCAGGTTTCCCTTGGATTTTTTGCTGGGGAACAACCAAATTTTCTAGAAGATAAACTAAAATCCCTTGGACAACCTTTGCACGCAGGGACGGAGCCAGGGCTAGCCATGGACACGCTGGACTTTTGGGTTGCACCCGGTTAGTCCAAATTAAAAAAAAAATTGAACAATTTCGAAACTAAATAAGAAGCATTGTCTGAAAGCTAAAACGCAAGAAACCCTTCAACAAAAAGCTTGAAATCTGAAAGGGTGAAATCACCACAACTTCGCCCTTCGCTGTTGACGACTCCGAACTCCGACCGGCGACAGTCACAGTTCGACTCTGCCCACATTTCCTCACCTTTCGCAGCCCGCAAGTAAGTTTCTGCTCCCTGCCTGCTACCGACGCCTACCAATCCTTTTTTGTTTTGTTTTTTGTTTGGGGTCAAATGGTAATGGAAATGGACAATCTCAATGGTCGGGTGTCGGCTGCCTTTTTGGATTCAATGGTCAGACTTGAGTTGGAACTTGGAATCAATGTTAGTTGGCATTTTGAAAATGTTATTATGTGTTAATGTAGTAATGTTACAGTAATTAATTTTGTGAATAATATTGATTTGGCATTTGAGGGTATTTTTAAAATATTTGATGAATTTAGTTTGAATTTTCGTAATTGAAAGTTGTGGTTTGTAATTATTATTTGTTGAGTTTGTTTAATTTGAGTGAATGATAGTTTTGTTGTTTATGTAGAGAAACATATATGTTTGAAGATTGAAAATGAAGTTATTGTACAACGATTTCAAAGTATGAAAACTCGCAATGAATGATTTTAAGGTATTTTATTTGAGTTAGAATTTGTTTACTTTTCATTTGTGAAATTAAGTTAGGAACGATTTTAAGGTATTTCATTTGATTTGGAATTTGTTTACTTTTCATTTGTGAAATTAAGTTTTCTCTATTTATTTTAATTTTTCTTTA
The DNA here is from genome assembly GCA_963555705.1 of Ligustrum vulgare. Taxonomy (NCBI): domain Eukaryota; kingdom Viridiplantae; phylum Streptophyta; class Magnoliopsida; order Lamiales; family Oleaceae; genus Ligustrum; species Ligustrum vulgare. Next base: position 15,631,719 of record OY743185.1, read on the forward strand.
AAAAAAATTTTTGGGGGCGCTGCCTCGTCCCCCAACCTCATTTAATTTCTGCTCGCGCTGACTAGAAATCTTGGCTCCGCCCCTGTTTGCAAGTAGTAACCAATGCATTTTCTGATACTGGAGCTGCATTGAGTAGTTGAAAATAGAAACAATTTTTGTATCACCTACAAACCATGGTAATAAGAATTAAAAACGAGTCCACAAAATTGAGAAGGTTAAAGCTGCCATATGCAGTGCTGTAAAAGGAAAGACCTAGGTGGCGTTCTGTTTGTATTTTATTTTGTATTTTCATTTTCGAAAATGTTTTGTGTTTTGTGTTTTCATTTTTGTTTTCAAATTTGCTGAAAACGCGTTTGGTTTGTCATTTCGGAAAACTGTTTTTGAAAATGAAAAACTGGAAAACACGTTTTGTTTGAAATTTTGCAGAACACTATTTAAACTATTTTTAATTAATTTGCTTGCAGAATACTACTAACTCCAACTCAAATTTTCTTTCACAATACACTAAAAATATGGTTACATGCAACACACTAATGTGAGCATTAAGAGTCTATATTAATACAGCTTGGTCAGGTTCGGGACTTGAGAAAGCTCTGCTTCTATTAAAATCCAGAAAATAAAAGTTCTTTCAAAACCACCAGAGTCCATTTATCATTACATTTTTTGAAATATAACAACAAGAATTCTCATTTAATTTTTTTTTTGTAATGTTGATATTGAATTGAATAAAACTTTATTTAAACTAAGTTCCAAGTTAGGATAATTCTCAAAAAAAAAAAAAAAAATCTTTATTTAGGCTTAGTTCCAAGCTAGGATAATTATAAAAAAAATAATAAAAAAATAAAAACTTTATATTAAGTTTAGTTCTAAGTTAAGATAATTCTATAAAAAAAAAAAAAAAAAATTCTCAAAATGCGTTTTCCGCGTTTTGGACATTTTTTTGTCGAAATACACACAAAACGTCCAAAACGATGTTTCGGGCGTTTTCCGTTTTGTGTACAAATTTTTTTTTTGTTTTCCAAAATGCGTTTTCCAAAATGGTAAAGAGAACGCGTTTTTAGCGTTTTCGAAAATAAAAACAGAAAACGACCTCAAAACAGCAAAGAGAACAGGAGCCTAGCTTCCTCCAAAAAAAAAAAAGGAAAGACCTAGCTTCATCTTCACTCAGTGAACTTACCAACTAAGGATGAGTTTTTGCAGGAGAACTGAAGATGGTGGAATTAACAGTGGGTTTAGGCAATTCAGTGCTTGCATGCTTGTTAGAGAGAGAGAGAGAGAGCGAGAGATGTGTAAAAAAATTGCCTATTAGGATTTTTGGTCTTCTAAATTAACAAAGACGGTAAGTTTAGGGTGTTTTTGGTATTGTTTAAATTTTTTTTTTTTGAAATGAATGGTGATTTTTAGGAGAATAGAAGGTTAAAATTTGATTGAAAAGTCAAATATTGTAGACTTGACTTTTAATAAATGATTAATATTGTGTACTGTAAATAAAAGAGAAGTTTAATCAAAATCAAACAAGAGCTTAGTTAACAGAAGTTGCTAAAGTGATTGATGGGATGACATTTCACAAAGTTCAGTTACTAACGGGATTGTTTTAAAGTTTAGTGACATGATGGAAACCTTTTTGAAAATTCAGCGACCTTTTGAATTTTTAACCTAAGTGTTGTAATTGTGTACTTTTCCTTTTAATAAAGCATCTATTTCGTAAATCAAATAAATTGATTTATACCTGTGATGAGAAGATTCAACCTACAAAATAACAAATGCAAATGTTAGATCGAATCAAAACGTGAAATGAAACATCAACAATAAAGAAATAACAAAGAAATTAGAATTTGATTTTTCTCCTTTTGTTTTGGCTTAGAAAATTGATCCACAATCACAAAGTGCAACACCACTATTTGGAGACTTGTACAACCACGAAGAAAGTATGGGTAATAACCAACCGAAGGAAGAAGTGTTCACGAAGAAGACAACCTACGAATATGAAGCACTGTATTTCCACTTAGGATAAATAAAGGTAGAAGCGTTTTTTTTTTTTTTTTTTTTTCACAGAACAGAGCTTTTTCTTTCTGCTCACAAAAAAATCCACGAAGGCAGACAGAGAAACTATGCCGCCATTCTCTACTACTTATCTTATAAAAGTCAAAGAGTCCACCCTTAGTAAAAGGAAAAGATAAAGAAGTTTTACTTTGCTTTGAGATCCTGTTGGAAATACCAATCGAGAAACCCCAAAAAATTAGGTAACAAATAGATAATTATAGAGTTATTTGGTTGATTTTTTTTTAACAATTTCTCTAAAGCGGGTATTGAGCACTAGTCCCAATTGGGTTGACTCCTTCAAAACACCTAAGCAAATGAGTATTGAGCATCAATCCCAATTGAGTTGATTTCCTCAAAATACTCGAATGGGCTACAACCAATTGTGGTGTGGATTAAGCTATGGAAAAGTATATAACTACAAATATAAAATTATCACTTTTTAAAATCTAACAAACTTATGTTTTTTTTTTTTTTTTTAAATCAGGTCTTAATTAGTAATTAATAGATATAATATTGTATAGCATAAAAATAATTATCAATTATATATTAAATTTAAAATAATATAACATTTAAATAAGCAAAGCCATCAAATAACATGGGTCTGTCCATCCCACTCACCGACCCCGACCCTGACCCCACCCCACCTCACCGTGAGCTCACCACCACCATTGCACCACAACCACTGTCCAAAAAGTCAGTTCATATCTCCAGCTACCTCTACAATCTTCGACCATCGCCAATAAAACCACATCCATCGAACCACCACTTCACCCAAAGCCACACCACCCAAAAACGCCTGTACCACCTCACCATAACTAGAGATGGCAAAAAAATTCGACCCGAACCCGCCCCTAATGGGGCGAAAAAAACCCGCCCCGCGGGTCGTCGGGACGGGTATGAGGCGATTTCCCCTGACCCGGGTGGGTCGCGGGGTGGGTACAGGTTTGGTTGTCCCGACCCGAACCCGCCACGATTAAATAAATTAATAAAAATTAATAAGGAAAAAAAAAATACCGAAAAAAAAAAAAAAAATTAAACGGGGCGGGTAGGTTGACCTGCCTCGACCCAAAATTCCCGAGTCGCGGGGCGGGGCACGGGTCGGGGGGGGGGACCCGACCCGAACCCGCCCCGTTGCCATCACTAACCATAACCAACACCAACAAAAAAAAAAAAAAAATCCCAAAATCTGACTGGATGAGGGTCGCCGAAGACCAGGTTGAAATTTTTTCAACCAGCAGAATAGGTTGTGGAGGAGCCGCCATTGAAAATCCGCTGCTAGAAGTCTAGATCTCGGTGCTGGAGATCGCAAGCAATGACGAGGCAGCAGTGACGATCCCTTGCCTTTGCTGATGCAGTTGTGGCGATCTCTCCGACGATGGATCGAGCGTAGAGAGAGATAGTGTTGCCGGTAGAGAGAGCGTAGAGAGAGATTGTCGTGTGACAGACTGAGGGTAATGGATAGATATATTTATTTTTAATTTTATTATTATTAAAAATTGTATTTAACACCTGATTTGTAAAAAAAACTTTTATCTATACTTGAATTTTAAAAGTGGAACTTAGAATGTAGGGTTTCATGTAATTTTCCCATTAAACTATTCTTCAACTGAAAATAAAATTGGCCTCAATTTTTCATCATAGCCAATTGTTTGATCAGAACAAAAAAAATCCTAACAATACCATTTTTAAATTATTCAATTTCTCAAATTACATTTTAATTATATATACATATATATATATATATATATATATATTTTTTTTCAATTTTAAATCGTCATTTTCTTTTACCTAAAAATTATAAATAAACTCATTTATAAAGTGTTATCAAACAGGGGCCATGAACTTAATCCGCGAATAAGCAGTTCAGCCCGGCTCTACATCTCACGCCCAAGCCCAAAGTTCATGGCCACAACACAACACACCACACCACACCACACCGCAACACTGAACAGTTACAGAAAACGCAGCTCCGCCTCCGCCCTGCTCAACCGTTCTGGTCCGTTCACTCACCGTGTTTGACGCCAATCGTCGACCTATCTACCTTTTTCTGCGGTATTTAGCAGCTACTAGTTCATATTATTTTCGCCATTTTTTCCCTATTCTGTATTCACAACCTGCAATTACATCCACAGCAGATTCCTGTCGAAGTTGCTACTTTTTGCGCCTCAACCTGAAATTCGAGGACGGATGACCTATCTCCTATGAGCTGCTGTGTTTGACATCAATGTCGTCTAAGTCTAATTACCTTCTTCTTTGGTATGCAGAGATTCAATTTCTCCTATGAGCTGCTGTGTTTGATGCTTGGTCTCAAAAAAGTTATCAAATCAACAAGGTTAGTCTTTTTATTTTCTTGATATCAATTATTTTTTTATTTTTTGTAAGGTATGCGTTCAATTAAAGTTTCGGACATACTTGTGCATTGGTTCAGTCTCCTATGTCTTTCTAGTTTATAATTTTTTGTAATGTAAGTTTAAGTTACTATACTGGGTTCATTTCTTCATATGCCGTTCTATTCTCGATGAATGGGTGTGTTGTGTTTGGAGTTTACTTATAGAATTTGATTAGTAATCCGAGGAATATCTGAGGCAAATTTTCTGCTTTTTTGGTGTAACAGAATAGTTGTAGGAATTTGTCTAGAGTTTTTGCAGCTTCTAATTTTGTCTATTCTTGTACAAGCTGACCGTTTACGAATCACAACATATTCTAGAAAACTAACAGTCATCTATTTCATATTTTCTTGATAATAATGAGACGTAATCCAGCAGACATATCATTTTTTCTTTGTTGTATGTTAATTTAATTGTTGCTTTTAGTCTCTTATGTTTTATTTTTTGGAGGCGTTATCTTTAACAAAAACTTAGTGAATCATAACTCAAAATCCTTAGAAATTAGTAGCTATACTCATTGTGCCAAACTTTTGGACTTCTGGTTTCATTTTTATTGGTATCGAAGAGACATCGCGCATATATAGATCAAGAAAATTAAGAATAAGCTCTTTGTGAATTATAGTTTTACTCATTTTTGCCTTGATTAATTTTTGTCTGCGCTGAAATAAATTCCTATCTCCGTCCCTGTGGAAGGTAGGCTCAATTATGGGAATCTGCTTCTCTATTGTTCCAGCTCCTGTAAGCTGTGGCTTTGAATTTTGGATTTTGATGCCTTGAGAGGCACGTCATTTTGCAAATTGTGAAAGAGGGAAAAGGGGCCCATTTTAAAGCTTTCAGATGATATGTGGCTATTGAATTATTTGCTAAGATAGAGTTGTTCAAGACGTGACCTATTATATATCCTTTTGATTTAATAGTGGAATTAAATTCCAGTATAGGGTTTCTCAATTATGTTTTCCAGAATTTTAAATTCATTTGGATTTATGTTTTCCGGTGTTCTAAATTTCTCACCTGCTATATGTTTTGATTATATGCTTCCTGAAATTATGCTGACTATTTTGGGGTGAAAAGCTGAAGCAAACTAATGACATGTTTGGATAGAATTTCTTCTGCTTCAAATTGATCTATATACCTTTGCTTAAGTTATGTAAATTAAAATTTAATCAATTCATAAGTGAACTAGAAAAAATGCATGAATGAGTGAGGTTCATCAAGATGAGTGAAGAACTGTTGAAATGGTAGGACAGTATATGGGTTTTGAATCTTTAATGCATTTTAGAGGTTTTTCATTTTTGCGAATTGGGAAAGAGGGAAAAAACCAAAATTTTAAATGGTAAGATATTCATTTTTGTATTTAGATGATCTCTGGACAAACATAGATAATTGGAGAAATCGCATCCTTTTCTTTCTGAATTGTGATGTACACATTGAATCCCTTTCCTTTGAACTGGTTTATACTTGTCCAAATTTATGCTTGGGCACATGGTTAAACAATGAGGTGGAAGAAACTTTCTAAAAAATTAGCCCTTACTTCCTTAATTCCTAGATCCGCCCATGCCTCTTTCACCCACCTCCAGATCATAAAATTCTTAAACCTGGTCAGCACATGCCCCCGCCATCAACCAGCCTCATTTCTAATAACCGCTCCCATGCCGAGCCATCCCTCTTTGGCTCTGATAGCCCGCACATGCATTTAAAACCAGCACCAATGGTCCCAACTTCTCCCATCTTCTTTCCCCTCCACATCCCACTAGTACTTCATATTCTTCCTTTACATTAAAAATCCATTTTTTGTATATTCAAAAGGCTTACCACTACGGAGACATGATGCACGAAGATGATAATATTATCAGAACATAGAGACTTACTGGAATCATTTTGCGTAAACCAATTTGAAATCCTGCAGATAACTTAACTATGAAGTACCAATCTCAAACCGGAGCCATTGTGTGAAAGATCTTACAAAATCCTCCAACACTTGGAAAATCTACATAGAAATGAAGCAAATCTCTGAAAAATGGTGTCACGAAATGAAGCAGCTTTCTTTATGACAATTTTGTGTTTTTGCTATTTCATCAGTTCACCCTTTTCATAGCAAACTTAAACAAATTTGTTTCAAATTTTAAATGTTGTTCAATTGCACCTTAATGTTTTCTGGAAAATATAACTTGAAGAGACTTAATTGGTCCCAGAAATATGCAACTTCATCTTTTAACAATTATTAGTTTTCAAGTTTAGAGAATAATATTCAAGTTATTTCATATGACAATATTGTGCAAACTTTTCTTCGAAACCTTCACATAAACCGCTGAGAAAATAAGTAAGAAACTAAAAAAAATACCATGTGAATTAGAGGTTAATCCACCAATGATCTTGAATAGCAGAAAAAGATGACAAAAAAGTAGAAAAATAATTAACACAATGAAAAATAATAATTTCTTGAATAGAATTTGCAGGAAAGAAATAACTAAAAGTGGTTTTTATAAAAGACTGACTATATTATTACTCCAGTTAGTGTTGTTTATGTGAGGTGGCAAATGGATCGGACAGAATGTGAGTTCGGCTCGTGAAAAAAGGGACATGAGCTTGGGTCACACAAAAAAATTGGATGTTGAACAGTTCGAGTTTGGCTTGTAAAGTTTGTAGGTCGGCTCGTGAACAAGCCTTAAAATGGGTCAGCTCGTGAACTGGCCCATTTCCAGCCCGTGATAGAGACCTTTAACGAGCCGGAAATGGGAGCTCGAGAGTCGGACTAGTCCGGCTCGTTAAAGGGTAGGTAAATGGACCGCCTGCCCACAAGCCCACAAGTTATATATATATAAAAAAATAATTTATGACCGTTTGACAACGGTCATGATTATGAGTCTATGTCCGTTGTCAAAAGTCATAAATTGGCCGATTGGAAAACGGTTTCAATTGTGATTGTTGTCCCTTAATTTTTTTTAAAAACACTATAAATACCATATATTCGTTAAAGGGTAGGTAAATGGACCGCCTGCTTACAAGCCCATAAATCCCTATAATATATAAGTTTCACTTCAAATTTCACTATTCATAAGGCACAAACACATTTATAGTTCAGTTGAGAAATGCGTTTTCTTCACATCCTACAAATAGCAACACTTTCTTTCTTTTCTTTCTTAATATATCATCACGATACTCTCTCTCTCTCTCTCTCTCTCCTGAGGCTTCCATCTTCTCTATCTCGTGTTCCAGACTCTTCCATTTTCTAGGGTTACTGCGAGTTATGTTGTTCTTCCTCTCGTCGCCCGGGTAGTTTCCTTCAGATCTTGCATCTTTCTCGCCTTTTTTTTTTTTTTTTTTTTTCAAATTTCTGTTATTTCTTCGTCGGCTGTGAAGTATTGTGTTGTTTTGGGTTTTTGGTTTTCCTTTCTGGGTTAGTTTCAGGTGCTTTTCGCTTGTTAGTGTCCTTGGGTTTTGTGTACGAAAATCTTGAATCTTTCTCGATTTTTTTTTTCTTTAAATTTTTGTTATTTCATCGGCTGTGAACTATTGTGTTGTATGTAATTAACTCTTGATTTGTTTCTTTTTATGATTTTGCATTTCCTTGTGTCGAGACTTTGGGTGCTGTGTAGTGGTTTTTACATGAAATACGAGTTGAGGGTGATTTATTCGATAATCTATTGAGACTTCTACAATTCTGATGGAGGTATATTTTTCAATTTTTCTGGGTGATTTTTATTGTTTAGGCTTTGCATGTTGAGAATTTTTTAAGGAATATTAATCTTTAATGTTATGATGAGTATTTTTTCTATCATGCTGTGTGGATGAGTGTTTTTAATTTTTTTTTCTTGGGTATGTCATTTAGTTCTGCTCTTTTTTGAATGCCTTTTAACTGTTTTCAAGTTTTTGGCCTTTGATATTTGTTTCTTGTGTTGAATTTTGATACAATGAAATATTTAAATTCTAGAATGTTCTGCTATTTATGATCTTTATAATGTTACTTCAAAGCAATAACTCTTTAAATTTGGCATTTTTATAAACCTTTATGTATTGTGTTCTTTCATGAAGTCTTACATATTCTTTGTTGGAGTAATAATAAACTGTTTCCAATTTAAATTCATATTTTCATAGTTTCAGAAATTATATTTCACCCACTTTATTTTGTTATTTTTAACAAATCATTAACATATTAAGTCACATTTTTCTCAAAATATTGAATTACAAATAGTACATGTAGCTTCCTGTAATACTTTAAACATCCTACATAAAGATGGCAATATATTTTTCAAAATGAAATTGCTAGACAACTCAATTGACATTTTTATTCAATATACTAAATGCTTTATTACAAATAAATATATAATGCTATTCATCCCGAGGATTATAATATATGAATATACTTGGTCCTGTTAATTTTGGAGTTTGGATCCCACTTAAATTTTGAGCTCCAAGTTTCCGAGATAAAACCATTTCCTCTTCATTATTGCAATTCTTGTGGTAAATATGGTTTGTAAATATTTTCTGTTTTTATTATAATAACTTTTGCATGCACTTTACAGTGCTTTTATTGATTGGGAATGGGAAGCTTTTGACAAATGCACACTGTGTTGAACATGATACACAGGTAAATTTCGAAGTTTTAATGCCATTTTAGTTTTCTTGTTCATGTAAAATGTTGATGCCATAGGAGGCTCATTTGACTGGGAGTCAAGAGCTAATATAAGCTCCAGTCTTCTATATGTTAATATGGAATTAAATATATTTTGTTAATGATATTGTCATGATATGAATCTGTCCCCATTATTCATTCAATAATTCTTTGGATTTCTTGCATGTTTGAATTGAGGGTGCTCGAGCTGATGGAAGGATTTGTACTACAAACACGTGATGATAATCTTTATTTCTTCTTTCAGTTTTAAAACGACCCAACATATGATTAATTTTGTTTATATAACATCTTGTAATGTTGTTGCCTTCAAACATTTACCAACATCTGCTTAAATTTGGTGTGGTCATTAGGTATCGTATAGCATATAAATTTTTTTTTTTTTATACATATGCTATTACTTAGCCAACTATATTACGACACGTGCATTGCACGTGCGTCCTACTAGTTATATATATATAAAAAATAATTTATGACCATTTGACAACGGTCATGATTATGAGTCTATGACTTTTGTCAAAGATCATAAATTGGCCAATTGGAAAACGGTTACAATTGTGATTGTTGTCCCTTAATTTTTTTTAAAAACACTATAAATACCATATTTTCTCCAAAATCTTACACTTTTGGAAAAATTGTTTGGTGTATATATATTATAAATATAAGGGACAACGGTCACAATTGTGATCGTTGTCCAATTGACCTGCCAATTTATGAACTTTTGACAGCGGTCATAATTATGAGTCTATGACCGTTGTCATACTGTCATAACTTATAAGAAAAGCCCAGTGCCCAACTGGACAGTTGGGAATTTAATAATTTGTGGTCTTGTGGGCAGACAAATGCGCCAGCTTGCACTTTAACGAGTTGGATTGGTCGGCTAGCTAGTTGGCCCGTTTTTGGAAAGGTCTATTACGGGCTTCAAGTCTTGCTGGCCTTGTTCACGAGTTAGCCCAAGAACTTAACGAGCAGAATCCGAATTATCCAACATCCAATTTTTTTGTTTAATTCAAGACCAAGTCCCTTTTTTCACGACTCGAACTGAACTTTTAACTAGCCGAATCAAGCCAAACTTACAAACTCTCTGGCTTATTTTCCATCCCTAAGTTTACAGCCTGTGATACCACTATGGGCTGAAAAACTAGACCAAATTGAGTGGGCTTTGCACTGACTTAATGGTCCATTTATGAATAATATACGAATTATTTCCAGAACAAGGATTTTCTTAAAATTTCATTTCCCCCTTCAGTTAATAGTTATTATCCCCCATTTCTAATCTTGAATAGCTTTTCCCAACACTTCCCCCCTTTTTTCTTGCAAGTAAACTAACAACCGTATCAGTACAAAATTACCGAGTGAGTGCCTGAAACCATTTTAGGTGAGCCTCTGTTTGGCAGACCCAAAAACAACATATTTTTAAACAACACAATTCCCCAAAATCATTTTTTAACCACACATATTTTCTTTCTCTACTTTTCAACCACATATCTTACCTTGAAAACATGTTTTTAAACACAAAACTTTTAACAAACAAAACCTTGTTTCTGAATCAGTGCAAATTTTTACTTTTTTAATTTTGTTATTTTTTTGTTGAATAATAATAACTTACTTCTTGGTTTGATCGAATTGGACGAATAAAGGGGCTCTGGAAAGTCAGGAGCTGAAGCTTTACACCACTCTCTCTTGGAGCACATAACTGTTTGATAAAATGTTTAAATGGGATTGACTATTTTTTATCTAGTAGTAATCATATTTACGCACCCTAAGTTCCCGGGGGCATTGTTTTTATATCAATTCCTTCTATAATTTTTCAGTTCTTCGTCTGCATTTTATGTGGGCTGTATTCTTTTTTCTTCACCTACAGCTTTGGTTGGTTAGTGCTGATCATAGTTGTCAAATAGGAAAAGTGCCTATAAACAAGGTGATTACAATGTATTTAGATAGCAATGGTAGGGAGTTCAATGAACCGGAAGGAAAATACAGGAAAGGTCTGTATTTCTCAGTATCACTTGGGGAAGTTTTCTTATTCTCTGATGGTGGAGCTTTATTCAAAAAAATTTCTGTATAATTTTGAGTATTGTAAATATGATGTCAGTTTTCTTATATTTATAATTTTATATACAAGACATTCTATTATTCCTTGCATTTCTGGTATGTTTTCTTAGCATCTATAAATTATTTGTCAAATGATGGGTTGCGACCACAAATTCTCTCTTTCAATGGTCTTTCTGCTATTGCAAGGAATCTTAGCAACTGAGATTCTCATTGGTGATTTAGTTTTTCTTATATTCAAGGTTGGGTGAGCGAGTTCATATAATAACAAAAAAATACCCAATTGTAATTAATATGCCAAATTCTGTGAGTTTCTATAGTAAATGGTTGTATTTAGATGAAAATGACAATTCAGGGTTATCATACTGTTTTAATAGTTGTTTAATATATAACTTGGACTTGTTTAATTTCTTATTTGTTGAGTTTACTTTTACTGGGGAAAGTTTCTGATTTGCTATCGCAATGTAGAACTCAATAGCACAAGTCAAGTTTTTAATTGAGGGACCTGTGACTGTGAGGATCAGGGACATCTACCTGACTTCATCAGACTTTACCTATCAACTGAGGGCTGATTAGAGAATCACACCTGTCAAGTGACTAAGCATCCCAATGTCTTCGGTGGTTCAAAAATGTGAGAATTTCCAAGTGACTAGAAAGTGAAACAGAGATGTGGTTACGTAGTTTGAAATCCCTCTCGTGTTTGGAGACCCTTAATAAATTTTCAAGATTGTCATGGCTTCTCCAAGCCTGTTCTTATTCAGATGTTTCTTACAAGAAAGGAAAGCTAGCACCATTACAGGTAATCCCCTAGCTTCCGCTTTCTCTCTTCCCTTCAGCCTCTGTCCGTGCATGCATGTTATGCATGAAATTGATTTATTGAATTCTTTTATGTTTTCTATTATTTCCTCTAATATGTTGCAGGAGCGAAGAATGATAGACCAGTGTAGGATATGGCCTAAAGGAGGCGATGGAGGCAATGGTTGTTGCAGCTTTCGCCGTAGCCGTCATGATCGCCGTGGTAGACCTGATGGTGGGTTTCACTGATAAGTAATTACTGGATGTCTTTGAATTTTCTACCGTCTTTAGATTTTCAGTGACTTGGCATTTTTTTCTGTAGTCACTTGGTGATGGTCCTTTTGTCCAATCAATTCTCAAGATGCTCATTGAGTTGAATCATTTTCATCTTTGTTGTAGAATTTAAGTTCAAGAGCATGTGAACTTTTGATATTGCGAAGTTTTTGACAACCTGCAAGGATTTATACCTACAAGTGATTATAATTTGGTCTCTTCCTTGTCGCATCTTCTTGATTAATTGAAGAAAGAAAGTCAAGGGATCAAAATGGGGCCAATTTGCTAACGTTAACATTTATGATTTCTCTCCTGATTTTGGTATGTGGGGTCTAATACAGGCGGGAATGGTGGAAGAGGTGGCGACGTAATCCTAGAATGCTCTGCAGCAGTTTGGGACTTCAGTGGTCTGCAGCATCATATTGTATGTTACCTGTTTCCTCATTCGTTACGTTATAAATTTATAAATGTCTTCCAACTTCGACCTTGGTAGTGTGCGTATGAGGACGTACATGTATTGCCACTGTGTAAAGCTTGTATTAATAATACTTCTGAAATGGCCCAGAATGCAAGGAGAGGTGGAAATGGGGCTCCAAAAAATATGATAGGAAGCCGAGGAGCTGACAAGGTTATACTTTTCTATCAGTTCATCTTGTTACGTTTCAGCTTCGATCTGTTTGTAACTTATAAATTAAGGAAGAATGCCTTGGCTAACTGAAAATTTGGTCTGTGTGTACATGGTAGGTTGTTCCGGTACCTGTTGGTACTGTAATTCATCTTTTGGAAGGTGAAACTCCTTCTTCAGTTGAGAAGAAATCCTCTGGGTCCTTGGACCCCTGGGACATTCCTGGTGCACTTGATTTTGGTTCAATTGATTATTCTCAACAATCTCCCTCTACAGACAGAACCGTGAAGTTGGAGAAAATAGAAAACACTAGTGATGGCTCAGCTACTTCATATAAACCAAACGTCAAAGAATCAGCTCGTATTTCACCAGTTGAAGATTTTACTCAGTTATCACCTTCCAGAGATAAATCCAGGAATCAAAATGAAGCTCGTGACTCTTTGAAGGAACCAAGCTGTAGTAGTGACTGTGAGGATTGGGCCAGTAACAGTAATGCATCTGGATCAGAATGTGAAGAAGATGTGGAAGAGACAGACCTTGTACAAATTAATATTGCGGAGTTAACAGAGCCTGGCCAACGAATAATTGTTGCTCGAGGAGGGGATGGTGGCATGGGCAATGTGCGCACTGCAAAAGGTTGCAAGATGCACAAGGATAACAGCTTAAATGCTGAAGTTTCTGATGACGATGACTCTGCATCACTTAATATTGGTTTGCCTGGTTCTGAAGCTGTCTTTCTGTTAGAACTGAAGAGTATTGCTGATGTTGGACTTGTAGGTATGCCAAATGCTGGTAAAAGTACTCTTCTTGGGGCTATATCGAGGGCTAAACCTACAGTAGGTCATTATGCCTTCACAACTTTGCGGCCTAACTTGGGTAACTTAAATTATGATGATATTTCCATTACCGTGGCCGACATTCCAGGGCTTCTACGGGGAGCTCATGAAAATCGTGGTCTTGGACATGCTTTTTTGCGCCATATAGAACGGACTAAAGTTTTAGCTTACGTGGTAGACTTGGCTGCAGCCATAGATGGTAAAAAAGGTATTCCACCATGGAAACAACTAAAAGATTTGATATTGGAGTTAGAGTCCTATCGTGATGGTTTGTCCAATCGACCCTCATTAGTAGTGGCAAACAAAATCGACGAGGTGGGGACTGAACAAGTGTATGAAGAATTAAAACAAAGGGTTTCTGGTGTTCTTATTTTTCCGGTTTGTGCTGTTCTCGAAGAAGGAATACCAGATTTAAAAGCTGGTTTGAAGATGCTTGTGAACGGAGACGAGACATCAATATTAAACTTAGACGGTATAATGACTGACTAGGTGGCCGATATTCTTGGAGTATAGATTCTGTAAGCAGGGGCGGACCCGCACTGGGGCCTCCTTAGTCACGTGCCCCAGAAAAATTCAGTATATATATATATTTTTTTCACATTCAAAACCGGTGGAGGAGACTTCTCCAACACTTAAAGTCTGAACTCTGAAACCATTTCGCAGCTGCTCTGCTCCTCAGTCCTCCTCCTCCCTCGGTCCCGACTCTCCCTTCCACTTCTAGTTCCAGGCTTCCCTCCTCCCTGAGTTCCCTCTCAAGTCTCAGGCTCTCACTCAGTCTCACCCGACTACAGCATTTCGAAGGATCTACCTCACCGGCGCTGCACCCGCACCTAACTGGCTAACTTCTTCCGGTGACCCACAGCCACTGACTGCATCGGTACTTACAGTCTGTAAGTCCCTTGTCAGTCAGTATCAAGATGTGGGTCCATGCAGGACTCGTTATGGGCTCGTTCGTGGGCCTAGGTGGCCTGCACATATTGATATCTCTGCCAGAATTTCATGTGGCATGGCTTTCCAAGTGAGAGGTACTATTAAATGAGGGTAAAACCGCACATTCATTTTTACTCCTGTTTTAGGATTTTAGCTATTGAGCCTAAAACACTGTGACAGAAATTATAGTTTCGGTTGAAAGCAAAGCATTTGGGAACTGCTGAAAGAAGCTAACATTATTGTGATTTATGATTTAGACTCCGTTTCGAAAACTTGTTTATAAACAAGTTTGTAAACAACACGTATTCTCAAGTAACTTTTTAATCACAAATTTTACCTCGGAATTTACATTCTTTGTTTATGAGCATTTTTTTTTCTTTTAACCAAAATTATCCTTTGTTTGGCTTAAAAAAAAAAAATTGTTTATAATTAAAGAACGTGATATTTTTTAAGTAAAATATGTGATTGAAAAGTAGTTTGGGAAAATATATGAAGTTAAAAAATGATTTGAGAAAATGTATTGTTTATAAATTTGTGTATAAATAAATTATCGAACAGAGACTTGCAAGTTTATAAACATTAAGCCCCTGTTCTCTTTGCTGTTTTGAGGTCGTTTTCTGTTTTTATTTTCGAAAACGTTAAAAACGCGTTCTCTTTACCATTTTCGAAAACGCATGTTGGAAAACAAAAAAAAAATTTGTACACAAAACGGAAAACGCTCGAAACATCGTTTTGGACGTTTTGTGTGTATTTCGATAAAAAATGTCCAAAACGTAGAAAATGCGTTTTGGGAATTTTTTTTTTATTTTTTATTTTTTTTTTATAGAATTATCTTAACTTAAAACTAAGTTTAATATAAAGTTTTTATTTTTTTTTATTTTTTTTAGAATTATCCTATCTTGGAATTAAGCCTAAATAAAGATTTTTTTTTTTTTGAGAATTATCGTAACTTGGAACTTAGTTTAAATAAAGTTTTATTGAATTCAATATCAACATTAAAAAAATAAAAATAAATGAGAATTCTTCTTGTTATATTTCAAAAAATGCAATGATAAATGTACTCTGGTGGTTTTGAAAGAACTTGCATTTTCTGAAATTTAATAGAAGTAGAGCTTTCTCAAGTCCCGAACCTGATCAAGCTGTGTTAATATAGATTCTTAATGCTCACATTAGTGTGTTGCATGTAACCATATTTTTAGTGTATTGTGAAAGGAAATTTGAGTTGGAGTTAGTAGTATACTGCAAGCAAATTAATTAAAAATAGTTTAAATAGTGTTCTGCAAAATTTCAAACAGAACGTGTTTTCCAGCTTTTCATTTTCAAAAACAGTTTTCAGAAATGACAAACCAAACGCGTTTTCAACAAATTTGTAAACAAAAATGAAAACACAAAACACAAAATATTTTCGAAAATGAAAATACAAAATAAAATACAAACAGAACGCCATCTAAATTTTTGCAAATTGCATTTTTTAATCTAGCATATGTTTAGTAAAAAAAAAAAAAAAAAAAACACAAATTTCTTGTTAACAAACTCAGATTAGAGGCATTTAGTTGACTTCTCTCATAAGGCTTCTTTACCTGTACTTTTGAAAAATTATATGCTGCTTTTGAGATTATGACGTTGATTTTTAGATATGTATGAATAATTTTTAAAAGTGCTTATGATTAAAAAGAGTTGTTAGAGGAAGTTGGTTAGGAAGACTTTCTTAGAATGTTCTTTTATAAAAATTCGAAGTAAAAGTCTTGTCAAAGAACGTTTTAAAAATTGTCTTTTGACTTTTAGGGAATGATTTCTTTTCAAATGTTGTTTGTAAACAAGATAAAAAAACAAGACTCCAATGGATCTTAAAAAATTAGTAGGTTTTGTTAGGGATGACTATCAAATTTGATGTGAATCCGACGAATATCAGATCCGAATGGAGCAATTTTTTTTAATCTAATTGGATGGGGTTGAAATGTCACGTTTAATTAAAACTAAAATTAATTAATGAACCTTAATTTAATGGGCTAACCCCCCCCCCCCCCCCCCACCAACAGATACACACACAAACACAAATAAAAAGTCTGCCTCATACATGAGCCATTCTGAAAATTGGGAGATCGCAAGACGAATACAGATCAGGTCGATCTATCCAGAATCAGTCTTGTTGCTATTACTAGGTTCAGTTTCTTTTCTTCTCTTTTCGGAGAAATAGCTGACACGTGCCTTTTATTTAAAATGAAGCCCAACACGACGTGCACCAGGCTAAAACAGTTCTTTTACAAATTATTCTTATGCTTGCTTTGTCGAATTCTTTTAAATTTTGCAAGTGAAATCGAAGAGAATCTAAACAAAATCACATTTCCAACCTTATCCAGGGTAAGAAAACACATGCTAGTCTACATTTGCTTCACCTTTCGGTTGTTAATTAGGGTGGTGGCTCATCCATCTAATAGTTCCAACAATTTAATACACATGCACTTAGATTTCCAAAAAGTAATGTTTCATTAGGCCTCTATTTGTTTGTTTTTTTTTTTAAATAAAAAATAAAAAAATAAAAAAAGAGTTTATAAACAAAGAAAAAGATGTATTCGATGTAAAATATATGACAGAAAAATAGTTTGGAGAGATATATTTTTTATAAACAAGTTTGCCAAATGGAGACATATATATTTCAGTATTTGAACATTTGTTTTTCTCCTTTTTAATAAGAGTGGGTTTGGTATTGTTTAAAAAGAGTAGTTTAAAAATGAATAATGATTTTTAGGAGAATGAATTGTTGAAATTTAGTTGAATAGTCAAATACTGTGGGCTTGACTTTTAATGAATGATTGAGATTGAATACTGTAGAAAAAGAGAAAATTTTAATGTAAACAAAACATTAGCCTCTGTTTGGTTAAAAAAAAAAAATTATACTAAACAAAGAAAATGATGTATTCGATGTAAAATATGTGGCTGAAAAATAGTTTGGGAAAATATATTCTTTATAAACAAGTTTACCAAATGGAGGCTACGGTGACGTTCTGTTTGTATTTTCATTTTCGAAAATGTTTTATATTTCCTGTTTTTATTTTTATTTTCAAATTTGCTGAAAACGCGTTTGGTTTGTAATTTCTAAAAGCTAATTTTGAAAATGAAAAGTTGGAAAACACGTTATATTTGAAATTTTGCAGAATACTACTTAAACCATTTTTAATTAATTTGCTTGCGAATTTCATTTCACAATATACTGAAAATATGGTTACCTGTAAAACACTAATGTGAGTACTAAGAGTCTATATTAACAAAGTTTGGTCAGGTTCGGGATTTGAGGAAGCTCTAGTTCTATTAAAATTCAGAAAATACAAGTTCTTTCAAAACTGTTGTAAAACTACCAAAATATTAGAGAGAACAAGACTACCAAAATATGAGAGATAATATAGAGATAGAGAGAATTCTTTGTATTCCAAATTGTGTGTTAAATGAATGAGTGAAGTACCCTATTTATAGGGGTAGATAATGGTACAATTGTAATAATATAAACTTTACAATGGCATAATGTGTCATTCACACCCAAGATATTTATAACACTCCCCCTTGAATGACCTAATATTCAATGCCTACCTCGTTAAAAACCTTGCTAAGAAAACCCAGTGGGATAAAACTTAAGCTAAGGAAAAGGTACATTCATCGTGGAGTATAAAAATAAATGCTGCCTCATTAAAACTTTGTTAGGAAAATCCAGTGGGATAAAACCTAAACGAAGGAAAAAGAGTACAGCTACTCCCCCTGATATTAGTCATCGTAAATCGCTGACTCGACGCATTCCTATCTCATGTATCAATTTCTAGAATGTAGATGTCGGTAATGCTTTAGTGAATAAGTCTGCCACATTATCACTTGATCGAATTTGTTGAACATCGATATCACCTGCTTTCTGAAGCTCATGTGTATAGAAGAATTTTGGAGAAATGTGCTTTGTTCTATCTCCTTTGATATAGCCTCCTAGTTGTGCAATACAAGCTGCATTATCTTCATACAATATCATTGGACTATCTTTTGTCGAAGCTAATCCACATGATGATTGGATATGATGAGTCATGTTTCTCAACCATATACATTATCGACTTGTTTCATGGATTGCAATAATTTCTGAATGATTTGAAGATGTTGCTGTCAAAGTTTGCTTCACGGATCTCCATGATATAGCCGTCCCACCGCGTGTTTGCTTGATGTGGATCAGAGAGATAACCTGCATGCATATCCCGCTAAAGAAGATCCCAAATTGTGAGAATAAAATAATCCTATATCAACAGTACCTTTTAGGTAACGAAGAATGTGTTTAACACCATCCCAATGCCTTTGAGTTGGTGCAGAACTATATCTTGCGAGTAGATTTATAGAAAAAGTTATATCAGGTCTAATGCAATTTGCAAGATATGATAAAGCTCCAATTGCACTTAGATATGGTACTTCTGGACCAAGAACATTTTCTCCATCTTCAAGTGGATGAAATGGATCATTTTTTGGATCAAGTGATCAAACGACCATTGGTGATGTTAATGGATGTGCTGTATCCATATAAAATCGCTTTAAAACCTTTTCTGTATATGAAGATTGATGAACAAATAGTCCTTTTGAAAAATGTTCAATTTGCAACCCAAGGCAAAATTTGGTTTTTCCCAAATCTTTCATCTCAAATTCATTTTTCAAGTAATCAACAGTTTTGTTGAGCTCTTCTGGAGTTCCAATAAGATTTAAATCATCAACATAAACTGCCACTATTGCAAATCCAATATTTGTTTTCTTTATGAAAACACATGGACATATATCATCATTGTTGTAACCCTCATTCAGCAAGTATTCGTTGAGGTGATTATACCACATACGTCCAGATTGTTTCAATCCATATAATGATCTTTGCAATTTGATGGAAAACATACTTTTCGAGTATGTATCATTTATTTTTGGCACTTTAAATCCTTCAAGGAATTTCATGTATATGTCACTATCAAGTGAGCCATATAGATAGGCATTTACTACATCCAAACTAATTAAAAATATGAATGTGATGGCGTCCATGACGGGAGAATATGTTTTCTCATAATCATTTCCAGGTCTTTGTGAGAAGCCTTGAGCTACAAGTCGGGCTTTGTACCTTGTAACTTCATTATTTTCATTTCTTTTCCTTATAAAGACCCATTTGTATCCTACAAGGATTACATTTTTAGGTGTTCGAACTACTGGTCCGAACACCTTTCATTTTTCTAAGGAATTCAATTCCGTCTGCATAGCTTCCTTCCATTTTGGCCAATCCTCTCTCTGTTGGCATTCTTTAACAGACAGTGGCTCAGGATCATTATTCTGAATTATTCCAAGAGCCATTTGGAAGGCAAAAATATCATCTATAACAACATTCTCCCTTTCCCATAATTTATGAGATAACAAATAATTTATTGAAATCTCATTATTCTCGGACATCTGTGATTCTGCAGGAATCACGTCATCACTATTAGATTGTTTCATTGAAATATGTGGTTCTGCGGGAACCATATCACCACTATTAGATTGATCAATCTTTTCTGTTATTACTCGTCCAGGAGTTTTTGATTGGTTTAATTTTCTCTTACGAGGTATGATGTCTTTTGAACCAACTGGTCGACCACGCTTCTGGCGTTTTTGAGGTTCACTTGCTATAGCAGTTTGTCCTACAGGGACATCAATCTTTGCCGGAGTGTTTTCTGCTGGTATATATGACTTTGTCGCTTTTCTTGTGTCAACAAATTCATCAGGTAATTGATTTGCAATTCTTTGCAAATGAATAATTTTTTCAACCTCTATTTCACATTGATTACTTCGGGGATCAAAGTGAGATAGAGTTGTTTCATTCAAAGAAATTTTATCTTGATTTTAAGGATGCAACTTTACTCCTCCTAAAGTTGGGAAGTTCATTTCATCAAAATGATAATCTGCAAAACGTGCAGTAAACAAATCACCCGTTAAGGGTTCAAGGTACCTAATGATGGAAGGTGAATCAAAACCAACATAAATCCCAAGTCTACGTTGGGGACCCATTTTGGTACGTTGTGGGGGAGAGATTGGTACATGGAAAGTACAACCAAAAACCCTTAGGTGAGAAATATTAGGTTCATGACCAGATGCAAGTTACAGAGGTGAGTATTGATAATAAGCAGTTGGTCTTATGCGAATCAATGATGCAGCATGTAATATGGTATGACCTCAAACAGAAGTTGGGAGTTTTGTTTTCATGAGTAGTGGTCTAGCAATTAATTGTAGACATTTAATAAATGACTCCGCTAACCCATTTTGTGTACGGATATGAGCAACTGAATGTTCTATTGCAATCCCAATGGACATGCAATACTCATTGAATCTCTGTGATCTAAACTCACCAGCGTTATCAAGACGAATTGTCTTGATTGAGTAATCGGGAAATTGGGCTCGTAATTTTATTATTTGAGCAAGTAGCCTAGCAAATGCTACATTTCTTGTGGACAGTAAACATACATGCGACCATCTAGCAGAAGAATCAACTAGTACCATAAAATAACGAAATGGTCCACATGGTGGGTGTATCGGCTCACATATATCTCCATGAATCCTTTCTAAGAAAGTTGGAGATTCAACATTGACATTTGTAGTGGAAGGTCTAATGACCAATTTCCCTTGTGAGCAAGCAACACATGAATAATCATTAGGTGAAAGAATCTTCTGGTTCTTTAAAGGAGTCCATGTGAGTTGCTAATTATTCGACGCATCATTATCGCTCCTGGATGTCCAAGTCGATCATGCCAAAGTATAAAACTTTTTAAGTCCACGAACTTCGGGTTCGTGACGTTGTTTGATTCGACTTCTTTTATGGATGTATAATATATTCTAGAAGGAAGTGCTGGAAGTTTTTCTTTTATCTGCTTATGGACAGATACAAAAGAAGTAATGCAAAGATATTCAATGTTGTTTTCTTGCATCGTTTTAATGTGATATCCATTGCTGCGGATATCCTTAAAAGTGAGCAAATTTCTTCTGGATTTGCTTGAGTATAGTGTATCGTTAATACATAGTTGTGTATTATTTGATAAAATAATATAGGCTTTACTGGAGCCTTTAACGATCTTCGATGTGCCGCATATTGTATTAACATTATTTTTCGCTAATGTTAAGTTCAGAAAATATTTTTTCTTCCGGAGAATAGTATGTGTTGTTGCACTATCAACAAGACATGTATCTTGGAAATTCATTTAAAATATAATCAAATAAATATTTTAGAAAAGTAAATTTATGATAAAAAGAAGTTAAACATAATTTAACATCAAACGGACAATACAAATTAAGATTTCAAAATAACAAAATCCTGACTTTCTGATAAAGCAAATTAATCTATATTTTTCATATCACCAGTATAAAAATCAGAGACATCCAAGTGTGCCATATTAACTGGACAATCAGCTAAATTTGTCTATATTTTTTCTTTTCCTTTAATAGACTGTTGGTAAAGGTCCACAAGGTGTTTTTCCGTACGACAAGTACGTGACCAATGCCCTTTCATGCCACATCGGAAGCAACTTTCTTCGTGTTGCCGTTTGATTATGTTATTCTCATTTACCTTGTGCCTTTTAACTATGTGGTCATGTTGTTGATGATTTTGTCCAAAATTCCTTCCATGTCCACGTCCCTGTTTATGTCCATGTCCACGCCTATGTTCGTGCCCACGGCCACGTTTGTATCCATGTTTATTTCTTGATATAGTATTTGCTTCAGGAAATGCAGTACCACTTGCTTTAGGAAATGGTACAGAACCGGTTGGACGTAATCCGTGACTTTTCATCAACAACTCATTATTTTGTTCGGTTACCAAAAGGCAAGATATGAGTTCTGAGTACCTTTTAAAACCACGCTCACGATATTGCTGCTGCAGGAGCACATTTGAGGCGTGAAAGGTGGAGAATGTTTTTTTTAGCATATCTGCTTCAGTGATTTTTTCTGCACATAAATTCAATTTTGAACAAATTCTGAATAGTTCAGAATTGTACTCACTCACAGTTTTAAAATCTTGTAAACGAAGATGCATCCATTCATAACGGAATTTTGGGAGGACTACAGTCCTCTGATGGTCAAATCTGTCTTTTAAGTTTTTCCAGAGTTCTTGTGGATCCTTCACAGTGAGATATTCTATTTTCAATCCATCATGAAGATGGTGACGAAGGAAAATAAGTGCTTTTGCACGATTCTGCAGAGATTCTTTGTTTCCTTCTTTTATTGTTTCTCCAAGCCCTTTTGAAATAAGATGGATCTGGCATCTAGGATTCATGATAGATAATTTTTCCCGGATAAATCTAGTGCAATGAACTCGAGTTTTGTGATGTTTGCATTAGGATAACTATTCAATCAAACATGAGACATAATTAACTCCTTGAAAAATCTCAATAAAGAATTAATGTCATGATTTCTATATCGAGTTTTTATTTTTTTGGAATATTAATTATAATTTTAAGTTGTTGTAGCAATAAAACAAAATTTTGAAATTGCGATGTGCAAATCTAAGTTGTGGTGTCAATTAATCAAGATAATAATTATCAAGAATAAATTAACAAATAATTAATACGTATAATGAGAGTGACATTAACAAAAGATTTTTCAGAAATTGCATTTCAAGAATTATGTGGTATGTATGTAACTATTTTTCATAAAGTGATGTTTAATCATTACATCTTTTGAAATTGTGATTTTAATTTTCAAAAAGAAAAATAACTTTTGCTTTTGTAAGTACACTTTATTGGAATGATGAATTGATTATATTATAAATTTATCCTTTTAGAAAATACATAAACGTGATTTCATTTAATCCATATATTTAAAGAACTCAGTAGAACCAATGATAATAAAACTGGTAGAACCGATTATATATGTGGTAGTATGATATACTTAAAAATTGTAAAACCAACCATGTAGGTGGTAGCATGATATAATTAAAACTGATAAAACCAACTATGTAGGTGGTAAAACCAACCATGTAGGTGGTAGCATAATATATAAAAGATATTTAAAATTATTACCTTCTTGATACAGATTGAGCCTTTGTTAACCCAGTGGCTAGAATCTCGTGCTGATAACATGTTGTAAAACTACCAAAATATTAGAGAGAACAAGACTATCAAAATATTAGAGAGAATATAGAGATAGAGAGAATTCTTTGTATTCCAAATTGTGTGTTAAATGAAGGAGTGAAATACCCTATTTATAGGGGTAAATAATGGTACAATTGTAATAATATAAACTTTACAAAGGTATAATGGGTCATTCACACCCAAGATATTTATAACAAAAACCACCAAAGTCCATTTATTAAGACATTTTTTTGAAATATAACAACAAGAATTTCCACCTAAACTTTTTTATAATGTTGATATTGAATTCAATAACTTTATTTTAGGCTTAGTTTCAATTTAGGATAATTCTCAAAATATATATATATTAAGCTTAGTTCCAATATATGATAATTATTTAAAAAAAAAAATAAACCAATAAAAAAATCCCAAAACATGTTTTTCGAGTTTTGAATATTTTTTTGTTGAAATACACTTAAAAAGCCCAAAACGAGGTTTTAAGCGTTTTACGTAATTTTTTTATTTTTGTTTTTCAAAATTCGTTTTCGAAAATGTTAAAGAGAATGCATTTTTAGTATTTTTAAAAATAAAAATAGAAAACGATCTTAAAACGACTAAGAGAACAAGACCTAAATATCTATTTGAGTATTTGAACATTTTTTTCCTTTTTAATAATATAAGAATTATGTTACTCTCCCATCCCCTCAAGGTTCTCACCGAGAATGACAGCGCACTCACATGGAGAGGGACCCAATATGGGACCACAACGGGTCCCACCCCATGTGAGAGCACCGCGAGTAGTGTATCATTGTTCTTTTAATAACATAAAAGTCGAGAGAATATTATTTGAAATGACTCGACTACTCGATTGTATAATCTTTACCAACCGTCGTGAACAGTCTATACTACTATGAGCAAACACAAATTTGTTACCCTCTCCGTGGAGGGAGGTTAACATATGCCCGTCCACTCACAAGGGGCGGGCCCCGCTGCCACCCCCCGTGAGGGGAGGGGGGCAGAACTTTGAGCAAACAATAAATATTTGCATTAGGCCATTAGGGGTGGGGGTCTGATAATATATTCCCTATATATATATAACATGAAATTATTTTTTCCGAAATATAACAAAGTCAAAAGAAAATTAACACGGAGACTTGATAGAAAGATATGCAGTGCTTAAACTAGTATTTGAAAAAAAAAAAAAAAAAAGAAAGAAAATTAACACGGGATGCAAGTTCCTGTTCGAGGACAGCAAAAATAAAGAGCTCTCCATGTGATCCCTTCATCAAGAGTAAAAGAAGAAGGAGGAGGAGGAAATAATTTAACTTTCTCTTATCATTTGGAGGGATCCACCTTAAGACTTTTTACTTGTATTTAATTTAAAACCAGGCCAGGTGAATAAGACCTTGTATTTAAACCCTTCACACAGATTCTTGTCGCAGAGACGAAGAGAATGGGAAGGCCTCCTTTCTGCGACAAAGTCGGTATCAAGAAAGGACCATGGACTCCAGAGGAAGATATCATCTTAGTTTCCTATATCCAAGAACATGGTCCCGGAAATTGGCGATTAGTACCGACCAACACCGGTTATCTTCTTCGACTCTCGAAATTTTCAGATCAAGATTTGTTCGTTCATGCAGTTTAGTTGAGCTTTAACTTTTATATGTGGATCAAAGTTGTTTGCTTGTTCAGGTTTGTTGAGGTGCAGCAAGAGTTGCAGGCTCAGATGGACTAATTACTTGAGACCTGGAATCAAGAGAGGAAACTTCACTCCACATGAAGAAGGGATGATAATCCATCTTCAAGCCTTGTTGGGAAACAAGTATCAATGTTTAAAAACTTCAAATTTATCTCAATTTTCTCTGACCCTCGGAGATGTTTGATTGCGTAATTCTCGGTTTTGCGTTTTGGACAGATGGGCAGCTATAGCTTCATACCTCCCACAAAGGACGGATAATGATATCAAGAACTATTGGAACACTCATCTGAAGAAAAAGATAAAGAAATTTCAATCAGGTTCGGATTCCGATTTGACGACTCATCGGTTTCTGTCCACGAGTTATAATGAAAGGGGCGTCGACAGTAGCTGCAGCCGGCATGAGTCGTCAAGCTACGTCAGGTTAACCGAAAACTCTAATTCGTTATACGCGTCGAGCGCAGAGAATATATCTCGACTACTCAAAGGATGGATGTCATCTCCCAAGATCAGTCCTCAGAACAATCCCACTGCTGAATGTTGTGAGGGTACTGCTGCTGCAGAATCAATTCATTACTTTAGACTGAGGGTTGATCATCAGCAAGATGACAATAAAGTAATTCCAAGTGATGGATTTGAATCCATTTTGTCATTTGGTCAAAACACAAATGGACTAGCCTGTGACAAGTCATCTTGTGATTCAAGTCAAAAGGGCTCTGAAATAAGTGGAAATGATGAAGAAAAAGTTAAATTTGCTGTGCATGAGCAGAAGCCAAAGATGGAAAATAATCCTCCTTTGTCATTTCTTGAGAATTGGCTGCTGGATGAATCTGCAAATCATGAAGTGGAAGAAGTTATGGGAATCCCACCATTATTCTAGCTTATTTTCAACTAAGATAAGCACTTAATTTGCTAGATGAGTTGCTTATTCTATGAAGAAAATATGATTCAAAGACCAGTCTTAGAGATTAATCTTGTTTCCAGGGTTCCAAAAGTTGGGTCTCTCTACTGCTGCTTTTCTTTCTTTGAAAAGTGTAACTTTTATTACATATATCAGATATAATTTTCTGTTAATGAACTTTCAAGCTCATTTTTTTCATCCATTTTTTCTTTATTTTTTTGTGTGATTACAAGTTTGGGAACATAGGAGATAGGACTCGAACCCGGGTTTCCGTCCAATAAGATTGCTTTTCTAACCATTATTGGGGCGTTGCCTTGGTAATGGAAGAAAAAAATGTTTTGAAGGGATGTGTGGCTTAAATGTGTAAAAAATGATGGGTTTCATAAAAATGTGTGATTGAAAATGAATTTGAGTAAAAACTTGAAAAAAACTCTCGGGCAAACACAAACACCCCCTTAAGATACTATCATTAGTTAAAATTTAAACCGGTACGTTTAAAAGTTTGTCCTTACGGACCGACTCTTCCTAGTGACAAGGCCCCACCCGCGAGGGCATTGATAAAGGGTTGCATCGACAGATAAATGACATTTCGATATGCATTTCTGATGCCAATCAATCTTCGATTTCACGCCATTCTATCGTAACCACATTAATTTGGACGACGAGTGGAGATGGTGACACACCATTAAATTGATGAAAAGCAATATTATACTTATTTTAATTTTGGTACGTAAATTTGAATAATATTATTATTATTCAGTATTATTGAATACAGAAACACGAAATAAATAGATAGCCAACCTTATGTAACATTTTTCCAAATTAGTGGACATTATGCATATTGTCGAACCACTTAAATTTCAATATATCCATCTTATTGTTCTTCTTCTTTTCAATTTTAATGTTCACGTCACGACTCACGTACATTAATATTCTTATAACTAATTTTAGTGGATGATATTTTTCGGTTGAATCGTATTTTCCCGTAAGTACAATTTATTTTACTAAATAATAAAACCTCGTTATGTTATGATTTTTACGATAAGAGCATGCAAGGATATCGGATGGTACAGTGTCACGGAAGTCTTGCTACTGAATATGGTATCTTTACATTTGATCTGACTTAAGAGGGAAATGCATGTGAATTCTTTACCTTTCGGTATGGGAAACTTGAATGCTGGATCAAGTAATTTTACGAAGTTTCTTACTAAAAATGTTTCTGCTCCAATTAAAAAAAAAAAAAAAAAAAGTGTTTCTGCTCAAAATATTTTCATGTACATTTTTGAGTGATGTAAAGTCATCAAATCTAATCATCAATGTTGATGACTCTGTTCGTATCAGATTTTTAGCAAATTTTGATAAAAATTGATGAAATGTGTGATTAATAAGTTGTGTAATTCATGAAATATATGATTATAATTAATTGTTGACTTTGACTTTAATAAAAATTTAAAATAAAATCCCTCCCTAACAAAGGTATGTACATGATCTATCATTTCACCTTATGCCCCCCCCCCCTCCCACCCACAAACAAATAAATAAATAAAGATCCACAAGAACCAAAAAAATAGTTTATGTCCTTTCACACAATCATTATAATTTATTAATCAATTTATAAATAATACTAATTTTCAAATTACTTTTTAACTACACACATTTTATCTCTCCACTTTTCAATTACATACATTTTACTTAAAAATATAAATAAATTAATTTATAATTGCTATAGTGTTACCGAATTATAAATTTTCATTCATCACTTTCCACATTATTATAAAAAATTACCTAACAATAGTAGTCATGGCCCCATGGGTTGGCCATTGGCATGCATGTGATACAAAAGTCGCTTCATACGGTAGTGATCCTCATGAATATATATCTTTAACTTTAATACCACATATCATCATTAATTTTTTTTGAGGGACCACTCATGCAAAATTTACAACCATCAATTTACAAGAGTATACTTGTCCAATTCTTTTAAATGACACGTGGCTCATAGTCAAGTGATCGCTTTCACAGCATCACTAGCTCCGTGCTCCAGGGACGGAGCTAGGATTTCGATTGAATGGGGGCCAAAATTTTCAAATAGTGGGAGGCAACGCTGTGCAGCAGCCAGGAACCAGGCAGCAACGCGGCAGGCACCTGCGCTGCGCGCGAGCATCAGCAGCACCATCAACCCTCATTGCAGCGGCGATAGTTGCCGCTGCAACACGCTGTAGACGCAGCGCCCACTTATGAAGGACGTTGCGATCGTCGCCGCTATCATCAGCAGTGGCGATCACTAGCACTACTGTGTGCGATGTAGCCCTACGCTGCTTCAATAGTTGCAGCAGAAGGGCGGGGATGGGTCGCCATTGTGTGACAGCGGTGACCGCATCTTGATCTGGCAGCACCGACGAGCATAAGCGGCGCGGAGGTGGAGAAACGAACGCTAGGGTTTTGAACAGGTTTCAGCATTGGGGGCAGGGGCTTCCTTTGCAATTTTGGAAATTGTAAGGACCTATTTGCAAATTTTGGTTTAGGGTTCAGAATTGAAGCGGGGTATCATTGCAATTTATGAAATTGTGAGCCCCTGTCTGCAATTACGAAATAAATTCAAAATACAATTTTAAATTGAAGGACCTATCATGTAATTTGCAAAATTCGAGGGTCTCAGTGTAATTTTAAATATGGGTCAAATTGCAATTTTTAAAGGGTTTAAATTTTGATTTTAAATGGGTTTGACCCAATTTCAAACTTTGACCAAATTTTTAATTTTGACCCAATTCAAAATTATATTTTAAAATTCACGACTTTTAAATTATTGTTAAAATTGGATTTTAACGAATATATAACTTTGACCCTAAATTGAATTTTATTTTGTTTAGGTATTTTATCCTAAATTGAAATATTAATTCAATTTTCCCTAATTTCAGAATTAGAGTTTGGACTCTAATTTGGCGTTTAATTAAAATACGATTTTAATTAAACTTGATTTAATAATTAGTTAATTCGATTAATTGATTATTAATTAAATCTTATTTAGGATTTGATCCTAAATTCAATTAGTCCTGAATCTTAAATTGGAGTTTGACTCTAATTTAGTATTTAATTAAAATTTGATCTTAATTAAATAAACCCGTTAATTAATGTAATTGATTAATTAGTTACTAAATTGAATTTTATTTTATTTTAGGAGTTTTATCCTAAATTAAGATTTTAATTTAATTTGCCTATTTTGGAATTAGAGTTGGACTCTAATTTAGTATTTGATTAAAATATGATTTTAATTAAATAAGACCCGCTAACTAAAGTTAATTAATTAATTATTATTATTCCGATCCGCTTTATTCAAATTTGTTTAGACGACCTAAATTGCTAGAAACTTGAAATTTGTTTATATAATATTAGATATTATATTATAATACATTTATATGATGAATGTGTATTTAGTGGATGGTTATGGACTCGACCCATGTGATTGGTTGGATGGTTAATTTATTCTGTTAGTTGGGCCTGCGAGCCTATTATTATTTAACTGAGTCTGCGTGCCTATTATTTAATTTACTTGGGCATGCGAGCTTTAGTTTGTAGATATGGGTCTGTGCGTCCATTTGATTCAGGTCTGCGTGCCAACTAGTATAGGATACAGGTTGCAGCTGGCCACAAGAAGACAATTAGTATAGGATACAGGTTGAAGCAACAGATGAAGATTATTGCATTTAGCATTCGATGATCGAATGCAGTGTCCCCTAGGAATTGACCAACTAATTTTCTTCATGACTCGAGAAGATTAGATAGATATTGTCCATAAAATAAAATCCCTCCCTAACAAAGGTATGTACGTGATCTATCATTTCACCTTATCCCCCCCCCCCCACCCACCCACCCACAAACAAATAAATAAATAAAGATCCACAAGAACCAAAAAAATAGTTTATGTCCTTTAACACAATCATTATAAATTATTAATCAATTTATAAATAATAATAATTTTCAAATTACTTTTTAACTACACACATTTTATCTCTTCACTTTTCAATTACATACATTTTACTTAAAAATATAAATAAATTAATTTATAATTGCTATAGTGTTACCAAATTATAAATTTTCATTCCATCACTTTCCACATTATTATAAAAAATTAACTAACAATATATATAGTAGTCATGGGCCCATGGGTTGGCCATTGGCATGCATGTGATACAAAAGTCGCTTCATACGGTAGTGATCCTCATGAATATATATCTTTAATACCACATATCATCATTAATTTTTTTTTTTTTTGAGGGACCACTCATGCAAAATTTACAACCCTCAATTTACAAGAGTATACTTGTCCAATTCCTTTAAATGACACGTGGCTCATAGTCAAGTGATTGCTTTCATAGTATCAATGACTCCAGGGACGGAGTTAGGATTTCGATTGAATGAGGGTCAAAATTTTCAAATGGTGGGAGGTGGAGGCCTCCCTCCCAGGGGTTCAGGGGCGGAGCCCCCGAAATTTTTTTGAACTAAAATGATTGACATTATGAAGCAACAAATCAAAAGCTAAACTAAGTTAACTAACCAGTGTAAACTAGTAATTCACAAAAGAAAATACCTATAACTGAAAAGTAAATGTAAACTTTCAATGTGAGAGATACTAGTAATAAATATTGTATTTACTTCTTGCATAAACATAATGATTGCAGAGAGAGAATTAAGATCAAAGGAAATAAATTCAAGATGCCAATTTTTTTTTTTTTTTTTGGACTCAATTTTTTTTTTTTTTTTTCTTCAGTGGGGGGCCTTGGCCCCCACTGGGCCTATATGGGCTCCGTGCCTGACTGGCTCCATTGTGTGTTTTATCTTCAAAAAGAATTATTCTATTTGAACAATATGTGGACCCCACACGTCACATGTGAGAGTTTTGTCAAGAGCATTATGAGGTGTTTTCCATACCCTGAGGGTCCGAACTGACTACGCCCAAGGTCATTGATTCAAGATTGTATATTCAGGTTATGCCTCCTAGAGACCAGAGTGAAGGGATTAAGTAAGTATGAGCAATTCTCAATAACTTCCGCTTTCCACAAGGGGCAAATTCAATATTTCAAATCCTGCACCCGGACGAGCTGAACACTTGCCAATCCTCACCTTTGCTATTGGGAGATGTGCCCTGTGAGCATCAAGAGCATTATGAGATTAGAATTATTGTTTGGAAAGGCTTTTAGCCACCCAGAAAAAGAAAAAAAATTATGATAAAATTTAGCAATAAAAACGTTCAATTATTATTCTGAGAATCTTCTTTGGAGAATTGAATATGGAAGATAGCGAGAGCTCCTTCATCCTAATCTTTTCGATGTTTTTGATAGAGATGATTTGATATTTCAATATCCTTAAGAACTGAATATGGAAGAGAGTGAGTCCTCCTTCGTCCTAATGTTTTCGATATTGTCGATGGAGAGAATTTGAGGTTTCAATGTCCTTGTACGGAGATTCGTAAACAATCTCATCTTCGAACCTGAACATGAAAATTACTTTTAACCATACCTTTTAACTTCCAGATGAGGTTATTCTTTCAAAAACCAGGTATACCCATCCATCGCGCTCCATAATTTCCCACCCATGCGCTCCACTCATTACAATAATTGTGATATTAACCTATTTAATTATCTATTTAATTAATAAAATATATTTATTTACCTATTTTGTTAATTGTCACGTGCTTTTTGAAAGAGTTTTTTAAGCTTGTTAATTTTGAAATTATATCTTTAAATGTAGGAATTGTATATTGTTCCCTGTTTGAATCCCTTGGGCCTTGTGAGATCTAGATCATAAGGTCGGATAGAAATGATAAGATGCATACATTTGAAAGCTTACACTATTCTAATATAACATGTTTTGAATTAAACAAATCACATTAGCATTAAGTTTTAAAGAAAGATTGGACGTGATTAAGAAAGATAGACACGTAATTACAATATTTACCAAAAAGTTGGAGGAATCCATGTCTCCAAAGTTTTAGTTTGAGGATATTGACCTTTTATCATCCAATCGTCAAAACGATTTCAATACGATAGTATACTACTGGATGTCTAGAATTTGTAAGCACGTCGCACAAAATGTTGAACTAAGCTCAACTATACCGATTATTTCTTTAGTATCCGAATGTCATCCTTGTCTTCCGATCAAAATTAGGTTTAGATTTAATTCTCTTGCAACTTTAATTAATTTGAGTTTTAAACAAGAGAACAAAGCATATTACAACTTGATATATTTTACAATTTTATTTTTCTCACTCCAAAGCCCCACCCCCTAGAGAGACTTGGTGAATGATTTTGGGGAACTTTTTGATAAATCAACATCAATTGAAAACCATGAGGTTCCTAGGATTTAATAACCTCCTTTTCGGCCTTCAAATTAGGATTACAATGTCGGTCCATTGCAATAAGGAAAGTAGAAGTTAATTAATTTGATGTGATGCAACTTGTTCAATGCAATCGACATATTGTTAGACACCATGCACAAGTAAAGTGGATGTCAAGCACGTAGGGTCTCTCGACATTAATTTCAAAAAACAACGATTGAAATAGATATAAATCGTTGATAAAAATGGATATCTAGCGCAACTTTCTTAGGTTAAACAAGTAAGACTAAGAAATAACTTTTTGTTGCTCATTTTATTTTTGGTAATTGTTACATGTGCACATTTTGTCAAGTTAGTATGTAAACTGTAATAATAATAAAATAAAAAAAATCGCATACTAACTTTGACGTAGAAAGTATACAAATATAAAACCTTAAAAAAGTCTATCATTCACCCCCAAATTTTGATTTTTTTTTTAACAAAAAAATGTTTTTCTATCTTTAATATTTCTCTCTCTTCAATATTTTTCTTTCATCTTTCCAGACATGTATAAAAATCAATATTTTTCTCTCTCCAACATGTTATTATTAACATTCTTATGATAATCTACTAATTTCTTTCCCCCCCTCTCATCTTTGTCATGGATTGCTTTTTTGAAAAAAAACCATCAAATTTCAAATAATAATTCTTATGAGGTTTTTTACTCTTTTTTTTTTCTTCTTGTTTTTCTCCAATTTTACTATAAAGAAAGATAAGTTTTTAATTAAAAAATAATTTATGCTATATTTTTATGTATTGGTTGCTTGTTTAAATTAATAACTTTTTACAGGTTTGAACGTATTTATAATATTGAATATTATAAATTTCTTATTTTTTCATCATAGGGCATTAAAATTATATATATATATATATATATATATCAAGATGTGCAATAAATTACATACAAGATTTTTTCTTTCTAAAAAACAAAAATTTATAAGTCAAATGAATCTATAACTGTCTTTAAATAAATTTGTACAGAAATTTATAAAAAATTTCATTGATTCTTTAAAAAGTTTATGTAAAAGTGAACGAACCATATAAAATTCATTTACTTAAAAAAATAAAAAAAAATTCTTTTAAGTATTCTTATTGAATATATCACCTACGTTTTTTATATTATCGGTTTAGATTAAAAAAAAAAAAGTTCGAGTGTAAAAGGAAAAGTTAGGTAGCCCCCCGACTTTATGATTGTTAACTTTGAAAATAATGTGATAACACTACAACAAAAACAACCTACGGCAACGCGCAAAAAATGTTGCCGTAAGCCTTTTGCAACGTTCATGTGTATGTTGCAAATCGCAGTGTTGCCGTAGAAGGAAAGGATACGACAACGTTCATTGCGTGTTGCAAAAGGATGGATTGAACGTTGCGGTAGACCTTTGGCAACGTTCACTGCGCGTTGCCCTAGACCTTTGGCAACATTCATTGCGCGTTGCCGTTTATACTTTTGGCAACGTTCATTGTGTGTTGCGGTAGACTTTTAACAATGTTCTTTGCGTGTTGCGGTAGATACTTTTTGCAACACTCATTGCGCGTTGTCATTGATACTTTTTGCAACACTCGTTGAGCGTTTCCGTTGATACTTTTGACAACACTCCTTGCGCGTTGCCGTTGATACTTTTGGCAACACTCTTTGCGCGTTGCCGTTGATCTTTAACATTTTTTTATTTATTTTTGTAAATCAATATAGATAATTCCACTGATAACCAACAAATTTCTCAAACATATATGTAATATTTAATATATGAAACACGCGTGCTATAAAAATAAATCAATTATTCAAAATAAATACTTAACAAAAATTACGGTACTTTGTTCTCCTACATTAAAATAAAATCTGCAATATAGATTTTTCACCTATATATTTCATTACACATCTAAAGTTTGATATTTATTATCCCTCTAAATTGCAATAGTATCTCTAGCAGACCAACAACCATACAAAAAAGGAGCTCCTATAACCATTTTCAACACGAATCCTCATTGAAGATGAGTACTTCCCTGGCTTCTGAAGTCTAGCTCAAACAATGCCCATGACAAACCATCTTGTGAGAGAACTACAAAATTGACTTTTACCTGCAAAAACATTATGAAAGTGTAATCATCAGGATTACAACTGCACTGAATGCAAAAATGTAGAAATAAATTATACTAAATATTAAAATTATCATTTTTTATTGTAAAACTTTACAGAAATTTGAACATAATCTCCCCTATAAATTGGACTTAGCCAACCTGTAGAAGGATATCACAACCACCATAATACTTTAAAAGATCAAACTAAAAACTAATTCATCATCAAACTACAATCAAGTCAATTCAAACTACAAAGTGATCATGGTGTACACCATACAACCTGAAAAATCATGTTCAGAGACAGCCATAAGTGAACTACTAAAATTAATGGATTGAACTAGAATCATACATAACATCCGCATCCGCCCCCCACAAAATAATAATAATAATAATAAAATAAAAATTGAGACAAACTAAAAAACAATCGTCCAAATGATAACATTATGCAAATTTAGAGGGATATCACAACCAGTTTAACACTTTGATCTTTGTTACCCCTCAAGACACTTTATGCAAATTTAGAGCAAAAATAAATCATCAAATATTATTCTCGTTACAATCTAGTTTTGAAAAATAATGAAAAAATTCACATGAAAAAATAGCTTACTGATTCAACACGAAACAGCATAACAGGGCACCATCAATGATCAATATCACATCAATCAAAAACTTTTGCTCCTGTAATTCACCCACTGAAATAAAGATTAATTTTGAAAAAAAAAAAAACTAATATTCTTTCAAAGAATAATCATAGGATCAAAGACGACTAAATCCCAAAGCATTAGTAGAAAAAGGCAAGAAGAAATAGTTCTTGACAAACTGAGAAACAAAAAATAGTACAAGTATATTTCCAAACAGAACAAGAATACAAGATCATAATCACACACCCTCTTCGTCTTGAACATAACCCTGTCTTTTGCCTTCTTAAAATCTGGATGTGACACCTAAGCAATGACCATTAAACCACCATCTTAGATATAACGTTGTCTTACGGATAATGCAATTTCACATTTTAATCCCAACACTACTCTCTGCAAGCTAGCTTTACATTGAAAAGCGAGTTTGAAAATCTCTCCAAACAGATGATTTAAAATTTAATTAGAACCCCCAGCATTACTATACTAATTTACAGATGCATTCAGATAAGATACTTGTCTACCAATTGTGCAATATTTTATGTTAATAAAAAGAACACACCCCAAGTAGTCATCAAATAGATGGTCCTTACCATAAACTTGGATAATGAGCACATTTGGTAATTCCCATATACAGAGGAAGTCTTGAATTCCTAATCCTCTTACCATTTTGGAGATAAATTTTTCTTCTTAATCTTGGACCGAAATCTGTAAGGACCAAGCTGACTATTCACATATGGATCAACGACAGGCACAATTTTTTTTTTTTTTAAATGTAGTTAGGCATACAATTATTAGAGATCTTCAAACTAACCATTTAAGTCTGATGGCTTCATGCTAGCTACTTCAAGAACTTCAACTATGGCATAGGCAATAGGCTCCTTTAAATCAATTGAGAGGCAAATTTTTGTCAAATAAAGAGAAACCAATATATATATATTAAAAGACCCAAGGAAAAAGTATCCTATTTGTTAAAACATGGTAATTATTTATGACCAGTTT
Source organism: Ligustrum vulgare (assembly GCA_963555705.1). Classification (NCBI taxonomy): domain Eukaryota; kingdom Viridiplantae; phylum Streptophyta; class Magnoliopsida; order Lamiales; family Oleaceae; genus Ligustrum; species Ligustrum vulgare. The sequence goes on from OY743185.1 coordinate 15,668,062, forward strand.
GTTCTACATTCAGATAAGATACTTGTCTACCAATTGTACAAATATTACACCTCAAGTCCTCATTCCATACTTAGTTCTCCATTCAATATTTTATGCCAAACCTTCAATTTTCTTGGCACCTAGGGTATTCAAAGATGGTTTCAAGCTAAATGACCAATTAAAATGTCACGTGTCTCACATTATCAAGGATATTTTTATAAAATAACAATTATCCCCTCATTTAAGAGATACATAAAATAGAAAAATCAACTTCTCCATACCCCCCTTGCCCATAAGTTTTACTTTAACTAGTACAAGGAAAGAAGGGTGTCTTGTTTGTGTAAGTGGGTGGTGGTGGTGGGTTTCCAGTGAAGTACCACATAACCTACGGATTCATGATATATCTTTGAAAGGTAGGAAAAGAACATAAACCAACAATAGTATAAAGAAAGATTTGACTGAAATATCAAGTAAGTATCTCAGTGATGTATTTTGAGTAACTATCCTCCAATGGATACTTCTCACTTGCGTAAAACAACATGTGCTCTGGAATACAAAAATATGTGAATAAAAGAATAACATGGCACTGGAAATAGAATCTAATAACTAGATAACAATTCAAAAAATAAGCAAATAAATAACATGACAAATGAACTGCTAGTCACAAAAAACTGGTAGAAAGTGGAAGAGAGAAGAACAATATTAGCGAAAAACAACCCACATTCTACAGGCACAGATGAAAGAAATTAATAAGGAAACAAACACTTCCACTAAAGGGAAAACCTTCTCACACTTCAACAATCTTCCACTGTATATTAAAAAGGCATGTTATTTTCTAATAATTCACTGTTAAATAGTTAGACAAGCGCATTGAAGCTTTTGGACTGATACATTAAGAAGTTTTAATAAGTGACCTAGGTTGTACCTCTAATAATTCTTGTATTATATTTTTCCAACTACGATCATTTTGTCCAAACAAAGCCTTGAAAACAGAATTGACCTTAAAAAATATGAATAAATTTCCAGAAAATAGTTGCTTGTTCATTTGCTGCTTCATACATGCAGGAACCCCAATTGGAGGAATAAATACCATCTCATGTTTCGGGTTCAACATGCTCATGAGTACAGAATTTCCATAAAATAGTTGTATAGGCTAGAGGAACAGAAGGTTGGTTCAGAGATATTCTACCATTTGGAAGCTTCAATCAACTTAGGATTATTGATAAGAAGCAAGTTTCTAAAAGAGAAAGTATAGATTCTTTAACAGTCTCTCTACCAACTTCTTTGTACAACAATACTTAATATTATAAACACTACCAAATAGGCTAAAGTTCTTATAATCAAAAGTTGTGTAGCTGTATCATAGTCTCAAATACGTATTCTACCTAATTTAATTTAGGAAAAATAGAAAGAAAATCAAATTCCCAATTAAAAAGATTATCCAAAGTAATATAAATTTCTGTAAGGAACCGTTTTCTGCAAATCTCACAGTAACATATCCTATCTAGTCATTTAGAACTATGCCAATGCACACTACCACTCTTAATGTCAAATGATAAAAGTCAAAATCTTTGTCCAAATTCCTCTATTTAAAATAAAAATCACAACACCCAAACTGTAAAAATCCAAATCCCTCTATTTAAAACCCAATCTGAAAATTAATGCCTCAAATACATTTTTCTCAACCTCCTAATCCCTTATTCCCGAACATAACCTAAACATTTAACTAAGTCACTAATTTCCAAAAAAATGGAAATCTGAATTTTAACCTTCATGAACAAAAATCTAAAATTCATTTAACACACACACACACATACAAGATTTTGTGTGTGAATGTGAGAGAGTGCGGGAAGTGTGTGCGAAGTGTTAAAGTCGTGTGCGCACGCGTTCGGGTCAGGAGAAGAGAAAGGGAGTGAGAGGCTTACGGTTGTAAGTGGTAGTGGTGGTCAGTATGTTGGCCGGCGAGGAGTGGCTGGGGCTGGATAATCAGATGCACCGATTAGAGGAGGACGAGAGAGAGAGAGAGAGAGAGAGAGAGAGAGAGAGAGAGATGCGTGAGGTAGAGAGAATGGGACTGAGAGTTTTAGGTTTATATTTTAATTTTGGTAGTTTGCAATTTAGTCCTAATATTTAGGTAATATGAAATTTTGCCTCAATTGTACCCTTTGGCAACGTTCATTGCGCGTTACAAAAGGGTGCCCTTTCGCAACGCGCGGTGAACGTTGCCAAAAGGTTATCCTTTGGCAACGCGTAGTGCGTGTTGCAAAAGGGTACCTTTGGCAACGTTCTGGTGAACGTTGCGAAAGGTAACTTTTTGCAACGCGTAGTGCGCATTGCCAAATGATAACCTTTTGGCAACGCGCAATGCGCGTTGTCAAAGGGTAACCTTTTGGCAACGCGTAATGAACGTTGCAAAAGGTTATAATTAGCAACATTCACTTACTGAATATTGCTAAATGTCAAATAAATCAACCAATTGCAACATGCAACCATTGAATGTTGCGATAGACCCTCTTTAACAACATGCAATTAGCGAATGTTGTCGTTTGCATGTTGCAAAAGGCCATTTTTGTTGTAGTGTAAGTAAAATAATGGATGTTTGCAAAGTATTAAATCCGTAACTCAGAGCTGTTTGGTAATGTGAAAAATTTTGATTTTTTCGAAATTTTTTTTTAGTTTTTTGATGAATATATTGAGTTTGAAAAGTTATGATGAAATTTTTATCATCACCAAACAACCTCTCAATGTCTAAATAAATGAGCACGTACAAATAGCAAGATTTTTGGTTGGTTTCATTCATTTGGTCCATTGTACTTGTTCTTTTGACCTAGGCGTCTCAAAATGATAATGACCCTATAGAACCGTTATTCCATTTGTTAGTGGTGCAAAATTATCTTGAACCACAACACCTCAATTTGTAAATTAGAGAATGTAATTAAATCATCTCAAGCTCATATACTAGATGAGTCATTGGACCTATCAAAGCTAAAGAACCGTTATAGCCCAAACTCGACATCCAGACCCAAGTCATTAATATGGACATTACCATGATTGAGCGACTCACATGGAAGAAGAGCTGATAAAGCCTCTGAATTGACCATTCCCTCATATCCAGTCGGATTACTTGTCCATCTCAAAGGAATTCCGAAATCAGTTACTCACAATCATGAAGAGACGAGGAGCAAATTCGGGAGTAAATGGCGACCAACGTGATTAGTTACAAAACAAGTATAAAATGAGGTAATTGAGGAGAACAAAGGGGAGAATTCGAATCATTGTACATTTTCAAAAGAGGCTCTAAACATAATAAAAGAGCGCTCCATCCTCATGTATATTTTCTCCACTTATTATATAAGATCATGAGTCCGGCCACAATCTATCATAGTGTCATACACTTTACGTATTTTTTTTATACATTTTCTATTGCGTTGACGAAAAGAAGTCGAACTATTTTTGACGTCAACACCATTGAAATTTCATAGGTTTTCGATATTTTAGGATGAATTACTGATATATTTATGGTTGGAATGGTGTGTTCGTGTTATGCCAATGAAAATAGGCTTTGACACGATTATAACACAATTATTAAGCTGAATTGAGAAATAATAATTTTTTGAGTTCTATCAATCAAACTTGAATTAAATTTGATAGATTAAAATTATATTTAGAACACTACTAGATATACGTACTAATTAAGAAAATTTATTATCTAATAACCATCTCAAACATAGCCTAATTGTTTTTCGTGGTCGACACCGAACCAAATTAGAAAAAAAAATTAAAAAAGTAAAAAAACACAAACTTAAAATTTTATTTCTAATACTTCATAGTGAAATTAAGTCAACATTATTATACGTTAAACCATTAGATTAACGTTACAAAATGTTTACTGCATTTTGAATACATAAAGTTTATATATGAAACTGAGATTGTTCCCTTTAGCACTTTTGATTGGAAAATTATTCAGATTGATTTCACGCTCTTCGTTCAATGAGAAAATGAGTGAAATCAATTTGAGAAAGGATTTTGATTGATAAAAAAGAAGAATCAACTTCAACCGTTATGCCTATTTTTTACCCTCTACATATTAAGGGGGGTTTATTTAATTAGGATTTGGAATGACATTTAAAGATTTTGATATAATTTAAAAGTCTAGAAGTATTCAATCTAGACTTTCATAACTCCAATAAAATCTTGAGTTATTCAATCTAAATTTTAATGGACTCTAAAAATTTACTTTAAAGTCACGCATTATTCAATTGAGACTTTTTAAAATCCTTCAAAATTTATGGGTATTCAATATATCTATCAATCTAACAAAAATTTGATACATTCTAGATTTTGATGGACTTTCACTACAAAGTATAAATACGAATTCTCTTTATTTCTCCACAACATAACCTAAAGATTTTGGTTGATTTCTTTTCTCCTCAACACAGAAGCCGAGAATCTGTAACCTCCCATAAAATTCTCATATACCTCGCGTTGCTCAAGTCGATCAATCCTCCCACAAAATTAAACCAATACATCAATATATAGAATATTGAATTGCAAAATTAAACAATTTTATTAATTTAACAACTTCAGAAAGCAAAGAAGGCCACAAAACTCATTTTTCGCGTTTTCGATTTAAATAGAGTTTTGTACTGAAAAAGCTCAAGACGATGTCTTCCTTATTTTTAGTATTGTGTACAAATTTCTTTCTTGTTTTCACAAAAGTGTTTTGAAAAATGTGGAAGAAAACGTGTTTTCAATTTTTTCAAAAATGAAAACAGAAAATAGTCTAAAAACATGTCATAAGTTTTTCTATCAACCCAAATTCTAACTGAAACGTGTTGTATTCAAACCAAGTTTTAGTTACAATGCAATTGAACTATTTTTAAAGAATTGAATACTATGGTCCTGCTCAATTTATTGTAATTGTTATCACTAATAACGACATATAATAAATTTAATTTTAATATATAAGAGATGCTATGGCAACGTTTAAAATCGACCACTTCGTAAAGGCAAAAATGTACATAGATGAGTAAATATCCAAATAAATATCCAAATGAAGGTGAAAAAAAGAAAGTGTGGGTTTTATGAAATTGTGGACCTGAAATTGATTTTGAGGCCATTCTGAAATGCCTAAATAAAAAAGAATTAATTGCATCAAATACTTACTTTTCTTAATAAAATTTGATTTTTACTGCATAATAAAAAATAATGAAAAATACATGTGAAAGGTATCACAAAGAAATTAAAAAATATCATAAAAAAACACAAAAAGTATCACAATTACAATAAAAAAAAAACACAAAAAGAATCAAAAAATTGAGAAATATCATATAAATATGAGAAGTATCAAATTGTGATATCTTTTAAGGACTTAAATTTCTGTAAATTAAAAATAAAATAAAATTGAGAAGTATCATATTGTTATACTTTTTAGAGGGATTGAATTTCACTTTTGATACCAAAATTGGGTATTTTTGTAAGTGTTCCAATAAAAAATTGTATATTATATTATTTTATATAAGTGGTTATGTTTATAAATTACACAATACGTACATTATAGAGGGGTTCCTTATTAGTTGACTAGACATCAATAATATCAATTAAATTGGGCCTATCGAAGCAAATAAAGGGAAGAGAAGATTATACTCACCCCTACTTTAGGATTCAAATTCATAAATGAAATCAAAATTATATTACTTCAAAAATCAGGTCTTAATTCAAAATCTAATTGGTTAAAAAATTTACTTAATAATATTATATTAATTATCCAATGATAAGTATGTTTTATACACTTATCTGTATGTCTAAATTAGAAGAAATTATTTTCGTTTTAGAATATATGCTCCTTAATTTGTGTTTATTTGTATATTTTTCAGAAAATGTCCCAATCGAAAAATAATGAAACAATTAATGGAAAAAACGGCAATACTGGATGTTAATTGGAGCTTAATTGAGCAAGTGAGAGATATGTGACGTCAATCGGGAAGGTTCATGGTGCTCAAGTGAACAAATCAGAGGTTGGAGGTCCCAATTGAAGGAATTGAGAGCTTAATTGAGAAATTCAAGAAGAATATAAAGTTTGGGGACTAAATCGCAACAATTGAAAGTGGAGGACTAATGCTGCAATTAAAGGTCAGGGACTAACTTATACAGTCGAGAAAAGATGAAATCACATGTCACGCGATCGCTGAAATCCTATTGAGCGATCGCGAATTACCTCAAATTCATAACCCGAGAGTTTTAGTGTCTACCACGCGATCGCTAGGGTTTCTGCCACGCGATCACGTGCTTATCCGGCTGGGCCAACTGTGGGTTTTTTCTCGTGATTTTCAACAGAATTCTCTCTTTTTTGACCTAGGTTTCTCCAAAACCTATATATACAACACATGAGGCACGAAATCTGGACATTTGCCTCTCTATAGAACGAGCTACAACAGAGATTTCAACATAAAATTCTTGGAGATTCAAGCATCGCGGAGGGGCTTGAATTGAATATAATAGAAGAATTGAGACTTGGTGCATGCTTTCTTTTCTTCTTGTTTTCAATGAACGTTTTATATTATTGTTATTGTTCTTTAATTAAGATGTGTAACTAAATTTTATGTTGGGATGAACGATGTAGCCTAGTTAATTATTTTAATTCCATATTCCTTGTTTTAACGCTTTAATGGATGTGTTGGTTTATTATTGCGTTTAATGCATAAATGAACTGGCCACTCTTTCATGATTTAATGTGTTATTTTCATAATCCGAGAGGTGAGTTAATAACATAGATCTAGGTAATAAATCCGGTAATTGAACGAGAGATAGAGATATACTCTTGTTATTATTGCGGTCGTGTGTGAATTCTCGTGTGTAATGCATCTAGATAAGGAATATTCGGACCCCCTGTAGAGATACAATGTTGACTTATTTAGGTAGGATTGATTTAAACTCGAGAGAGGAATCTCAATTTGAATTAGTGAATTCGATCGAACACATATTTAGAAAATAGAACCATGAATTGGAATTGATTGACTATGTGAATTCGTGAATCCCAACTACTTTACAATCTTATTTGAAAACATAACATTTCTGCAATTTTAAATTCTTTAGTTTAATTTATTAGTTTTAGTTTACAATCACAAATTCTCTTTTTATGTTCAAATAAAGTTTAGAACTGACATATTTCGATACTTAGTAAACAGTCCTCGTGGGAAGGATCACTATACTCAAAAGTCACTTTATTACTTGATTGTGATATCGTATACTTGCGATTTTACACAACAAGTTTTTGGCGCCGTTGCCGGGGACTGTTAATTAATATCGATACCCATTAGTTCTTATTTTATTTTGAACTTTATTTTGCTTATTTTTATTTTTATATTAATTTTCAGTTTTTGTTTTTAATTTTTGTTTTATTTAATTTATGTTAAGAAGGACTAAGTCATTTGATTTGCTTCATTTTGATACAGAAATTGAACGCACCTTTCGACAGAGGCGTAGACAACAGTTGGAAGCGAATCAACAAACAGACTTAGCCATGGCATATGATAGAATTCAGGATAATCACGGAAATCAACAAAATCTGCCAGCAGCTGTGAATGGACAACAACAAAATCATGGAAGGCGCATATTAAGAGATTACATGGTTCCTCCTATGGGGAACATTTGAACCTGCATAGTACCTCCTACAATCCAAGCCAACAATTTTGAGATCAAAACCTCTTTGATCTCACTGATCCAAAACTCATGTGTTTTCCATGGATTGCCGTCTGAAGATCCTCATGCACATCTTCGATCCTTTTTGGAATTGTGTGAAATGCAGCGCATGAATGGAGTTTCAGATGATGCTGTGAAATTTAAGTTATTTTCATTCTCTTTGGAAGACAAAGCTAAAGCTTGGTTCTACACTTTGCCCCTACATATAATCACCACTTTTGAAATTATGAGCCAGAAATTTGTTGATAAATTTTTCCCACCTGGCCGTATGTCAAAGCTAAGGTGTGAGATTTTATCATTCAGTCAGCAGTCAGGAGAGTCTATTTTTGAAGCCCGGGAAAGATTTAACGAACTCATTAGACAATGTCCTACCCATGGAATAGTTGATTGGATTTTAGTCTAGATATTCTACAATGGGCTGACAAATGAAAACAAGAAGTACGCCGACTCAGCAGCTGGAGGATCAGTAATGGATATGACATATGAAGAAGCATCTGAGATTTTTGAAAAGATGGCTGCGAACAGTTACCAGTGGTACTCAGATAGATCTACACCAAAGTCTTGGGGAATTGTTGCAGTTAGTGAGATTACATCTTTGAGTGCTATGCTAGATGCTTTAACAAAGAAAATCGACAGTATGGGTGCCCAGCCAGTGAATTCAGTACAAACGGTTTTGTGAGATTTTTGCTTTGAGAATCACGCTGTAAACTTCTACCCATTACAGCAAAATCAATCGAATCCAGAGCAGGTCAACTTCATTGGGAACAGACAGCAGGGTGGTCCATATTCACAAACATACAACCCAGAATGGAAGAATCACCCAAATTTTTCTTGGTCTAACAATCAGACTGTTCAGCTCCCACCTGGATTTCAGCAACAGCAACAACAACAATCTCAGAAAAACATATCCGAGAACATAGAAGTGTTAATCCAGCTGGTCAAGATTCATAATGGAGAATTAATGAATCAAGCTGCTGAAATAAAAAATTTGAAGAAACAAATGGGAGAGATGGCAGCTAGCAGCTCAAGAAGACAGCCAGAACAGTTACCAAGTAATACTGAAACTAACCCTCATGAGCATGTTAATGCAATAATAACAAGGAGCGGGGTTCGGCTATCTGAAGTGACTGTAGAGGAATATGAAAAACAGAAGAACCAAAAGAAAAATGTGGTGGAAGAGCAGAGAAATGAAAAAGCACAGGGGTCAACTTCAGAAATCCAAGAGAAAGTGGAAGAAGAAGTTCGAGTTCGACCTCCAGTCAAGGCATATGTACCTCCAGTTCCATATCCACAAAGACTGAGAAATCACAATCTGGAGCAGCAATTTGGGAATTTTTTTGGAGATTTTCAAGAAATTACATATAAACATCACTTTTGCAGAAACTTTAGCCCAAATGCCCCTCTACTTGAAATTCATGAAAGAGATGCTTTCAAACAAAAGGAAATTGGTTGATAATGAAACAATAGCTCTTAGTGAGGAATGCAGTGCAATTATCCAAAAGAAGTTGCCACAGAAACTAATAGATCCAGGGAGTTTCTCTATCCCTTGTACTATTGATAAATTTACTTTTTATAATGTATTGTGTGATCTTGGTGTCAGTGTCAATTTAATGCCTTTGTCTGTGTACAGGAAATTAGGTTTGGGGGATCCTAAACCAACCAATATCACACTGAAACTTGCCAACAGATCCATTCAGTACCCATATGGTATAGTGGAAAATGTGATAAGAAAGGTTGAAAAATTCTTCTTCCCAGTTGACTTTGTGATCTTAGACATGGAAGAGGACACTCAAATGCCCCTCATTCTTGGAAGGCCATTCCTAGCTATTGGAAGAGCCTTAATCAACTTTGAAAAGGGAGAAATCATCTTTAGGGTCGAGAAGGAACAAGTCACTTTCAGCATCAAGCCAAGGCAAGATCTTGAAGTTTTAAAAGAAAGTTGCTTCAAGGTGGAAGGAGTGATCCAGAAACTCGAAGAAAATGTGAAGCAATAGTTGAAACTTGAGAATGCTTCAATGTTATAAAGAGGGATTTTAGAAGCTAAGAAGGATAGGAATAACTCAAGGAAAGAGGAAAACCCTAATTTTACTCAGCAAACAGTGGAAAAGGAGGTTTTAAACTTCAAGAAAGTGAGGAAACGGATCGAAAAGTGCAAGGCAGGTAATTGCAAGTTGTGCAGGGGCTCAAGAGGATCATTTAAGCCTCCATGATAAAGAAGTGCAAAAAGTTGAGCTTTAGACTTAAAACAGAGGGCTTGTTGGGAGGCAACCCAACCTTTCTTCCCTTTTATTTACTACCCTTTAAGTATTAATTTCTTTATTTGTTTTAGATATTTGCATGGTAGGTAATTTGTTTAAGTGTTTCTCATGTTACATATAAGGACACTTTTGCATGTTAGTCTATTGTTACAAATTTAGGTATGTTTTTAATTTTGCATGTTTTCATTAGACTAGATTCTTAATTGTCATCCCAACTCACACACACACTAGTTTGGATCATGAAGTTAATGTTGGAATGTCATTACATAAATCATGAAGTGATTAGGGGGCTAAAAACGATTTTGAAAATCAAAAATAGGAAAAATTTTCATAAATGCCGGGAACTACGCGATCGCGTGCCAAGAGGCTATAGTGATCGCGAGTTTGCATTAAAAAATCAACAGGTTTTAAAACCTTGAACCACACGATCCCTGGCTCTCTGGACACGCGATCGCGTGGCTACACTGGTAGCAGAACCGACTGTTTAAATGCTTCACTTAATTCTTTCAATTTTAAACAACAATAATTCGTTCTCTCCCCAAAATCACTCCAGAATTAATCTTTCATCTATCATGAATGTCATCAACACTTCATTGCACCAAACTCATTGCTATTTTCACATCCAAATCAATCAAAAGTATGAAATTCTTTAGTTAAACCAATGTATACTCAAAATTTTGAAATTTTCTGTGAGTTCTGGGATTTTGAAATTGTGAATGGTGAAGAATGGGTTTAGGTTAGATGTTGGAGAATGTGATTTGTGATTTAATAGGTAAAATTTTTAGGTCAATAAATGTTCCAAATTGATGCACTTTCTTTGATTTTTGTAATGCACATTAAGTGTTTGATAAAATGCTCCAATGAGATTTTTGTTCAAATTTGAGAATTCTTCCGAGCATTTATCTTCATGACATGGTTATTATTGAGTATGTATGTTTGGTTCATGAATTAGTACACTACATTGCATGAAAATCATGAAAACTAACATTGCATCAAGGTAGCCCCATTGCAGGCCACTACAGGCCATTGCACCAGAAATTCAATTCACGTCACCCACTTCTCCATAATGTTTCATGACCCTATTGAAATCCAAATGACCTGAATTTTTAATATGTTTTAGACCATGCTGTGAACTTTAACATATCAAAAGATGGCTTGAAAAAATCTATGTTTTTCTAGGCGATATCAAGGGTTGAATATGAGTGGTCTACCATTGTTGAAAATTCAAAAAAAATAAAAATTTGCTTTAACTTTAGTTCGAGGGTGTAGTACTGAACGTCCATTATTTCTTATTGATGTTTATGACTTCTAATGCTAATTCTCTCTTATTTGCAGGGAAACACCAATCAAAACACCCAACCCAATCTGAACAATACAAACAAATGGTCGATTCATCCAATGCAGTACAACAGGAAGCTTCAAAGAAATACATCCTCTACACTTGGGAAGTTCTCGTTCTCTTTTCTTTGTCTTGTTTTACATTGTTGAATCTTTTTGACAAACATTGAGGACAATGTTCATTTCAAGTTTGGGGGTGAAAATTCATTGCATTCTTCATTCATTTTACATTCATTCGATTCTTTAGGGACAAAAAAAAAAGAATTGAAAACTTTGTTGACATGTTTATTGCCTAGGATATAGTATGAATCAATTTTTGCTTAGGCTTGAAAATTGGAGAACATGAAAGCATGAACTTATTTTTGAACTAGTTATGTTTTGCTGGATTCATATTTATTGCGCACATAGCCAGTGTTGGATAATTGTTTGTGTGAGGGGTTTTGTTTAATACATGTGGGGCAAAGTTTATGCAATTTGAACTTAGGAATGACTTGAAAATCCCTGAACTTAGATCGTTAGACATCCCATCCTTAAATTAGAACCAATCATGTTAAAAGGCAAGTTTGGGGGTAAAATGGTTGGAATTTGTATGTATTGACGGGTTGGATGTCTGTGGTTCTTGGTTTTGCACTTTAGTCATTGCAGTTTGGTCAAATGGTATAAACCATTTCCAGCATAAAAATAGAAAAATGCTGAAGGTCTTATTCTGCTCTTCAAATGCCTTTTTGACTCGAGTAAGTAAGTTCGAGGGGTCTTTCAAACCTGGTGCCCTAAAGCCAACTGGCTTGGGAGTCATCGACCTAAATCTCATTACAGGGGTCAATTAGAAAGCAAGTACGGAGAGTGGACTTACACATAAGACATTATAAAATCTTTAACTTTTCTTTTTAAGCCTTTATGACTCGGGTAAGTACGTCTGAGGGGTTCTTTGAATCTGGTACCCTAAAGCCAACTGGTTTGGGAGTTGCCGATCTGAAAGCCTGCTACAGGGGTCATATAGAAAGCAAGTATGAAAAGTTATGCACAAAGATGGTAAAAGACAGGGAAAATTAAAAGAAAAAGTCGTCCATCAAAAGAAAAAGTATATATATATATATATATATATATATATATATAAATGCATGATAAAAGCTTAGTTGACTGAGCTGTGGTGGCTGAGGTTGTAGAATTGGGGTCTGCTTTCTTTTGATTTGTTAAGCACGCATATTTCTGATTCTAACTGCCTTGTGTGGAAAAGCAAAGAATATTTTTAGAACCCATTATAGATAAAACCCGGGATGTAAGAGAAAAGTAGAAAGTGGTGATCATCCATGAGCGTTGAAAAGAATTTCATTAGAAATCATAGATTGACCAGATGAGATTTGGGCTTGATTATGCATAATGAGCCACACAGTGTTGAGCATATCTTTTGCATAAGTGTGCGTTTGACATTGGCTATTCACACACACACTGGAAACTCTGGCAGGATATAACTAGAAATTATTTTGCATTGTTGTTGACTCTTGCTTAAAGCTTAAATTGGTTTGGACTATGGAGGCACATGGTAAACATATTGACACAAAAAATATTTGTTCTCTTATTTCTTTGATTTTTGTAGTTTATTTTCCATTGTTCGAGGACGAACAATAATTCTAGTTTTGGGGGTATTTGATAAGTGTGTTTTATACACTTATCTGTATGTCTAAATTAGAAGAAATTATTGTATTTTTAGAATATATGCTCCTTAATTTGTGTTTATTTGTTTACTTTTCAAAAAATGCCCCAATCGAAGAAGAATGAAGCAATTAATGGAAAAAACGGCAATACTGGATGTTAATTGGAGCTTAATTGAGCAAGTGAGAGATATGTGACGTCAACCGGGAAGGTTCATGGTGCTCAAGTGAACAAATCAGAGGTTGGAGGTCCCAATTGAAGGAATTGAGAGCTTAATTGAGAAATTCAAGAAGAATATAAAGGTTGGGGACTAAATCGCAACAATTGAAAGTGGAGGACTAAGGCTACAATTAAAGGTCGGGGACTAACTTATACAACCCAGAAAAGATGGAAATTACATGTCACGCGATCGCTGAAATCCTACTGAGCGATCGTGAATGACCTCAAATTCATAACCCGAGAGTTTTAGTGTCCAAAACCTATATATACAACACATTAGACACGAAATCTGGACCTTTTCCTCTCTATAGAACGAGCTACAACAGAGATTTCAACATAAGATTCTTGGAGATTCAAGCATCGCGGAGGGGCGTGAATTGAAGATAATAGAAGAATTGAGACTTGGTGCATGCTTTCCTTTCTTCTTGTTTTCAATGAACGTTTAATTTTATTGTTATTGTTCTTTAATCAAGATGTGTAACTAAATTCTATATTGGGATGAACGATGTAGCATAGTTAATTATTTTAATTCCATATTCCTTGTTTTAACGCTTTAATGCATGTGTTGGTTTATTATTGCGTTTAATGCGTGAATGAACTGACCATTTTTTCATGATTTAATGTGTTATTTTCATAATCCGAGAGGTGAGTTAATAACATAGATTTAGGTAATAAATCCGCTAATTGAACGAGAGATAGAGATATACTCTTGTTATTATTGCGGTCGTGTGTGAATTCTCGTGTGTAATGTATCTAGATAAGGAATATTCGGACCCACTGTAGAGATACAAGGTTGACTTATTTAGGTAGGACTGATTTAAACTCGAGAGAGGAATCTCAATTTGAATTAGCGAATTCGATCGAACACATATTTAGAAAATAGAACCATGAATTGGAATTGACTGACTAGGTGAACTTATGAATCCCAACTACTTTACAATCTTAATTGAAAACATAATATTTCTGCAATTTTAAATTCTTTAGTTTAATTTATTAGTTTAAGTTTACAATCACAAATTCTCATTTTCTGTTCAAATAAAGTTTAGAACTGACATATTTCGGTACTTAGTAAACAGTCCTCGTGGGAAGGATCACTCGACTCAAAAGTCACTTTATTACTTGATTGCAATATCGTATCCTTACGATTTTACACAACATCCAACCATATCCCAATTTTAACCACAATACACTACAAACCTGATGAGATTCGAAGCGCGGAAGAAACGCCGGAAAGTTTCAAACCCAGGTTGTGGATGGACGGTGGAATCTTGACCCGATATTCAAGACGCGATGGCTCGATGATGCTGAATAAAGAACTAAGACTTTCGAAATACCACAAAGATTTGCCCAATCTCCTTGATAAGTCTCTGATTTGAACGCAACAAATATTCTAGCAAATATTTGATAAGTTCGATATTTGAACTCCACAAGAAATATTCTTGATAAGTTCAAAAAACATAGGAATCCACCTATAACTTTATTGAATCCTCAATAAAAAACTGTTTATATCAAAATCAAAGTCTCAAGTCTGAATTACAATGAATGGAAAGGAATATAAATAAGTAAAATAACATAGCCGCTAATTGACTCAAAATAGAATTCTAATTAGACTAAAATTCTAAAATAGGTAAACAAATAATTAAAAACAAAATTTAACCTAAAAATACGCAAAAACCCTAATTTCCGTCTGCATAATTGACTTGCTATTTTGAAGCCCCAAATGATGGAATTTGGCCATAAAATCAGTCGGCTCAAGGGCTTTTGCCCATGAGTTTTGCTTAGTGGCCCATTTCTACTCGAGAAATACATATTATGCATCTAATTCCGACATAATTGACTGGATTGCACTTTTATTTAGCTTGAATATTAAACTTTTTCCGTCAAGCCTGCTATGACTCCGATTGTCGAGGGTCCGGAACACATCAAAACCTTAATTACTTTTTTCTATCTCTATATTCCATTTCTCTCCCAGTATAACCACATACCACCACCTCAGCCACTTCTTCCCAACGGCCACACCCTCATATCCGTCGAGATTTAGCCTTCATTGAATGCCTTTGGCAGCGGCGATATCAAGGTAAGCATCGGCCGCAACATACAGTCGCTGCCTCGATCAAGCAGCATGGCAGCCGGGTTGAAGGGAGAAAGAGAGGAACATATTGTGGTTTGCGGCAGGATGAAGGTGAGAGTCGGTGGATGTTCAGGACACAACTGCGGTTGTGTGCTATGGAGGAAAAGAAAATAGAGAAACGAGCTAATTTGTGAAAGGCAACGGTGGTTTCTGGTGGAGAAGATGGAGGCGCAGTGATGTGGTTGGAACTGAGTGAAAGAGAGAGGTGCAAATTGTTGTGTAAGCCCGCGACGGTGGAGAGAGAAGAGGAAGGGATAGGTGGTGGATGAAGATGTGTGGTCGGAGCTGAGTTGAGGTTTGGGTTGCAGTTGTGTGTAGGCGGGTTGAAGGTAAAGATCGGTGACGTTGGTGAGAGAAAGGGGAAGTTACATGTATAATCTTAGGCCACATGTTTACGATTGTCTCAAGTCACATATTAAATGTGATGTAAGGAAATGTGTGATCTAATAATTGATAATTTTTTACTCAAAATTCAAACAATTGTGATCTAATAATTTGATAATTGTCACTAAAAAGATTTGTGACCTAATAATTTGATGAGTTGTGACCTAAAATATCTCAGGTTTTATTAATTTGACATTTGTGATCACCTATTGATTTTATAATCCGTGACCTTGAAAATCGGTTTGTGACCTAAAAAATTTGTTATTATGACCTAATAATAAATCTAATTTGTGACTTAATATTTTGATAATTTGTGACCCTAAATTATTTATTACCTAAAAAGATTTTTCTTTTTGGTGACTTGAAAAATATTATATTGTGACCTTAATATATATATAATTAATAAAACATTTTAATTATTTAATTTAATAAATTAATCCTAATTACAACCTGGTTTTTGAAATTATACAGGTTTAGTCTCATTTTTGAAATATGTATTTTAAACACCTTATTTATGTATAATTCCCTAAAGGGAATTTTGACTGATACTTACCTATAAAACTCTTTTATGATTAATGCAAATACAATTAATATATATTGAAAAATGAAAGTATCAAATGTATAATTTGTACAAATGCCATTTTGAATTGGCAATTACCAAAAAACACGCATAATTGAAAACATTCAAATTCGTCATTATCCCCACCAACTCGATGTGGAATGTTCTAAATTATAGGTTTGAATAAATCAACCATACTCAAATTGAAGAATCAAACATTATCATCAAATGCATAGTAATGAAAAAATCTCATGTGGAGGACGGTACTAAGCTCGAACCAAATTCTTGCTTTGAGATTTCCTAGAACAAGGAGCCAAACCCAAAAGAATACCAGTTGCCTTATCTATGCTTGGAAAAATAGGCTCAAGAAGTATGACAAAAAGAAAGCTCCTCCATTGAAAATGAAACCACTGTGAGATAATCATAAAAAAACTATAACGAATCGGACTTTACAAGTACATTGCCTCAATTTGACAATAATTTATGCAGGATGTCTTCTATTGACCAAAAGGGTGACAACGTCGAAGCAATAGACTTGCAACCAAGAAGCAATGATGCTTTATGCAAATAAGGAGGTAGTCAATAGAATGTAACAGAGAATCCAGTTACAATAGCGGCCTGGCAGTGCACGGTTAAAAAATCTTGTCAAAGCAAATTCTATTCTCATTAAAATAAATACAATCCTAAAAGTTGAAATTTGGAAGAAAGGTTGTTGCTCATTTTATTGATTGAAAAGCTATTTTACAAAGCTAAGAATTACATGTATTTATAGCAAAAAGAAATAACAAACTGAAAAATAAGATTCCTAATCTATGGATGTAAATCAATAAAGTTTAACTAACTCCACCCGTCATGCACAATGTTGTTGCAGCTTCACACGAGTTTTCAACTTCATCACCCTTGTATCTTCCATGCTGTAGTATATTCTACCCTTTTCTTTTATTTTCCACAACTGAGTCCATGTTAGTTAGCTCACTAACTTTAACACCCCCTCTCAAGCTAGAGTGAGTATCAACCAATCCAAGCTTGTCTATAAGAATCAAGAATTGAGAATGAGGGAGAGATTTGGTTATAATATCTGCAACTTGATTCGAGGATGGCACAAACTCAATTTCCAGTTTCTTGCTTAGTACTTTATCTCTAATGAAGTGCACATCATTTTCTATATGCTTAGTTTTGGCATAATACATAGGATTTGACGCTAAAGCCTTAGCACTAAGATTATCGCACCGTAATTTTGGGATCGTTCTCTGTGGAATACATAACTCTCCTAGCAATGATTGTGTCCAAGTTACCTCTACTACACCATGAGCTAAGGCTTTGTATTCAGCTTGGGTACTGGATTGAGCAACAACATGTTGCTTTTTAGAGCACCATGAAACCATATTTCACTTAAGAACACGCAATAACCGGCTGTGGATCTCGTGTCATCTAGGCATGAAGCCCAGTTAGCATCCGTGAAGACAGATAGGTCCAAATTGTCACTCCTTTAAATGACTATGCCATAACTTAGTGTTCCCATAAGATACCTAAACACTCTCTTTAAAGCCTTCCAGTGAACATCAGTAGTTGCTTGAAGGAATTGACTCATTTTATTCACTGAAAAAGTAATATTAGGCCTCGTGTGAGCTAAGTACTGAAGGCCACCTACTGCACTATTGTAAAGTGTTGCTTCTATCACCAGTGTTCCCTCTATTTTTGAAATTGTTTTGCCCAAAGCCATAGGAGTTATACTCGACTTAACTACTTCATATCCAAATCTCTTTAGCAATCCAACAACATACTTCCTTTGTGACAGGTATAAACCAGTTGAACTCCTGACCACTTCAATTCCCTAAAAATGACTAAGGCTACCCATGTTCTTGAGAACAAAACACTTATCAAGTCTGGTGATGAAATTCTGTATTTCCTAACTACTGCTTCCATCAACTATTATGTCATCAATGTAGATGAGTGCAAACACAATGTCAGTTTTATTCACCATGAAGAATAGGGAGTTATCAGCTCTAGATTACTTGAAGTTCCAGTTTAAGTAATGTCTGTCTCAACCTGTCATTCCAAGCTCTTGGTGCTTGTCTAAGTCCACATAGTGCCTTCTCCAACTTCCATACAAAACTGGGATTGTTTTGATCCACAAAATCATGTGGTTGTTCTAAAAATTGTCTCTTCTAGTTTCCCATTTAGAAACGCATTATTAACATCGACTTGCCTTATGTCCCAATCCTTTGACACAGCTAAAGTAAGAATAATTTTCAAGGTTGAAGCCTTTATAACCAGACTGAACGTTTCAATGAAGTCTACCCCTGGAGAAAACCTTTAGCCACCAAACACGCCTTATGCTATTGACCTTTCCCTTTTCAATTGTACTTGAGTTTAAAAACCTACTTACTACCAATTACCTTCCTCCCTTTCTCAGGAGGCACAAGCTTCCATGTTTTATTCCTCATCAAAGTATCATACTCTTCTTCCATAGACCTTTTCCAGTTATTGTTAGACATAGCCTTAGCTACATCTTCTTGTTCAACTTCATGTAGTGTCTCTTATGTCTGTCGTATATAAACTTTAGGTTTAACGATACCTTGCTTGCTTTTGGTTATCATATGATGTCCAACACCTTGTGTTATGTTTTGAGTGACAAGATTCTCACTATGAGCATCATCAAACTGATCATTACAGCCTATAGTGACTCTCATACCTTCATCTGACATTTTTGTACTTCTATCACTTCCTGGACTCCTTTCTTCATATCCTTGATCATCAACATTTAGATCAGCTGCAGGTTATGCAACAAGTTGAGTTTTATCAGCTGCACTTTGGAAGATATTATTTGGATTTGAATCAGTTTCAATAGGAAGATGATATAGTGTGATTTCAGAAGTCTTTAGCAGGACATGTCCATTTAGGAAACTAGACTTGAATGTGAACTCTTTTTCATTAAAGACTACATGCCTATATATATATATATATTCTACCATTTGAGTTCAAGCACTTATAACATTTATGTGAATCAATATAACCAAGAAAAGTACACCTCTATGAATGGAAATCAAACTTGTTTTTTCTGGTATGGCCTCAAGCACGAATAACAGGTACAACCAAAGGTCCTTAATGAGTTATAATCAAAGTTTTTGTTGTATAGGACTTGAAAAGGGGATTTGTGTTGTAAAACTGAGGTTGACAGTCGGTTAATTATTTATGTGGTTGTTTGGAAAGCTTCCCAATAGAAAAATAAAGGCATTTTTGTTGAGCCAAAAGTGTCAAACCCATTTCAATGATTTGCCTATGCTTTCTCTCTGCCCTACTGTTTTGAGCTGAGGTGTAAGGACATGATTGTCTAAGTTCTAGACCTAATTGGATGGCTATTTGTTTGAAGTTTCTAAAATCTCTTCCCCAGTCAATTTGCAAGGTCTTAATTCTTTCAAACTTGTTTTCAGCAAATTTTTTGAATTAAATAAACAAACTGAGAGCCTCTGATTTTAATTTCATAGGGTATATCCATGTGTGTCTATTATAGTCCTCCACAAATAAGATACAATACATGAACCCGGAGGTCGAAACTTTAGGTGCAGGACCCCACACATCACTATGAACAAGATCTAATGGATTTAAAGTATGTGAAGAAGATATGTTAAATGGTAGAGCATGAGCTTTTCCAAACTAGCAGGCTTCACAGAACATTGGAATTGCGTTTTTATTGAACCTTTTATTACAACTTTTAAAAATATGACTCAATATAAGACTTGAGGGGTAACCTAGCCTCATATGCCAAACACTTGACTCTAGACTTGATGGACTGAATGACTCTTTTGACTTATCACAATTTGAGCTAACTTTGAATGACAGACTCTTGTATTTATTTATGTCTTTTGACTCTTGAACTGTGGTTTTGGATTTGAGTGGTTGCAATTGATACAATCCTTTACAACACAATAGTTAGGATAGAATTCCATAAACACATCATTATCAGCTGTCAATTGAGAAACACTAACCAATTTCTTCTTAATTTCAGGTACATACAACATGTTATTTAACATGAGAGTTTTATCACTAAGTGATGCAATAAGATTTCCAGCTCAACATGATGTATATTTAGTGCATTACCGTTTTCAACTAATAACTTTTCCTTACCATTATAGTGTCTGGTTATAAGTAAATTGCCTTCATCATTATTCACATGATTACTGGCCTCAAAGTTTGCATACCAAGCTGGATCTTAAGCATTTGAGATTGAGCTAATGCTTTGGTTAGTCTAACTTTGGTTGCTAGAACTGTTTTTCCCTTTTCCCATATACCTTTTGTCATGTTTGTTAAAACACCAACTAGCAAGATGGTTGTTCAGTCCACAAATTTGATAACTCTCTTTCCCTTCATTATTTCTTCCTTGTGCAGCTCCGCTTCTTCCTCAAAACCTTCCTCTGAAGTTATGGGATCTTCCTCCATTACCAGTTCCAAAATTTCTACCACCAACGGGATTAGACCTCTGTGCCATTTGAACACTTATTTGATTGATAGTCATAGTATTCATACCACTCCTTATCTAATTCAAATGCTCAAGTCTACTTTTAAAGGTATGTAGTACTGATGTTAATTCATATCATGAAATGTTGTCTCTGCAATTGATTTGTACAACTATGGGCGTATATTCTTCATCCAACCCGGACAGAGCTTGAGTCACCAAATCAACATGTTGTATAGGCTTTCCAGCAATTTTTAAATTATCAGCCAGCTGCTTAATGGATACAAGATATTGATCCATTCTTATAGATCCTTTTCTAATTCTCTGTAACTCTCCAGTAAGAAAGGTAATTATGGACTTATTAAGGACTACATAACTTTCCTTGAATACTGTCCACAGTTCATTTGAACTGGAACAACCCATAACTCTCATACCAACTTTCGATACCATTGAGGAATGTAACCAGCCCATCAGCAGCTGGTTAGTGGACACCTATCTCTTGAACTCTAGATTTTGTGTCATTTCAACTCATGCTCCTTGCTCAGTGGTTACCTCAACTCCTCCTTCAGTGGTGGTATCAGCTGCTATAAACTCTTGTGGACACTCCTTTGTTCCCAGGATGTATCCTTCGAGGTTGTGTCCTTTGACGATCAGCATTACCATATTCTTCCAAAGTAGAAATTGCTTATATCCAATTTTACAAAAGAAGTTTAGGCCAAGTTCATCCCAAACGGAGAGAAATTATTAACAGAGGTTTGTGTTGGAAGTATGGTGTTGGATGTTGATTGATTACTAGAATTGATGTTAGCCATAATGGCTCTAATATCAAGTTGAAATTTGGAAGAAAGACTATTGCTAATTTAATTGATTGAAAAACTATTTTACAAAGCTGAGAATTACATGTATTTATAGCAAAAAGAAATAACAAACTGAAAAATAAGATTCCTAATCTAAGGATGTAAATCAATCAAGTTTAACCAACTCCACACGTCATGCACAATGTTGTTGCAGCTTCACACGAGTTTTCAACTTCATCACCCTTGTATCTTCCATGTTGTAATACATTCCGCCCTTCTCTTTTATTGTCCACAGTCGAGTCCATGTTCGTTAGCTCACTAACTTTAACACTAAATAATCAGCAAACTAGGCTTCTCATTATCTCGCTTGGCATTTACAAAATTTAATTCTGGTACCTCTTCATTAATAACCAAATTCTTTTTTCCACCAAGACTAGCTCCCTCACCATTTTTGTTTAATAATAGGAAAGTAGGCTTATCATTATATAACTCAGCGGATAATATTACATGAAAAACCCATATAGCAGAACTTCTCGCATAACCTAAAACATCGCGATATTTTAATCTATAATTCATCACGATATCTTGTCTAAAATGTTAAAATCTCAAAAAGGGAAAAATAACACTTATATTTTCTGTAATTTCTTCCCTCCCGCTTGGTGCCGGTGAAGAAAATTTCAAGACCCACCACTTTTCTACTTACCTCCAACAGTATCTCAGGCAAATATACTCGCCTCCGGCAGTATCTCAGGCTAATGTCTAAAATTGGTTTTTTTCCCCCAATTTCAAGCTCAAATTACAAAGTATTATAAGGTTCTTGTTCATTAATTTATTTCTTGTTTCACACTTGGATTTTTATCAAAATATTGCTTTGTCATGTATCTCAAAATTGACTTGTAGAGATGATATGAACTAACCCATTTGTCAAAATGCTGATTTTCTACGTATGCCAAAAAATGGTTTTCACACTAGATTTTTTAGTTCCGTAAATTTTTATATAAACAAATTATTTTATGTAAATGTGCTTATTTTATGAATTTGTCCAGGTTATGAATTGTTAAGTGCATTTTTATAAACTTTTTATGCTTTTAAATTGGCATATTTTGGAATATCTTGAGCAAATATTTACTATTTATGCATAATTTGTATTTAATAGGTTAATATCCAAGTTTGATGCCAAAAATCACAAAATGAGTGCAAATTATGCTGAAATTGAAAGTTTGGGGGACCATTTTGTCAATTTCGGAAAGCTTTAGACTTGATGTACAATTAACTCAGGACCAGATTGTAAAAGTTTAAAAGTTGAAGGACCTCAAGTGCAATTTTTAAAGGACCTATTTGAAATAAATATGAAACTTGGGGACTGGAACTGAAAGGTGGAGGATTTGATGATAATTCTAGGAAGGACCAAGCTACAAGAAGACACCCAGCCAACCACATGTTCGCGTAGTCCGAACCGAATCGCGTGCTCGGACCACGACTCAAACTAGGCAGAACCATAGTGGTTCGCGGAAAGTATCACCACACGATCGCGTGGTAAAAAATAATCAAAAATTTTTTTGGGCCAGACTGGATCAGCTCGACCGACCCTGTTCGGCCCATATCGTTGTGTTACACGGATTTTGGCATTTTTTAGGGGTTTTGGGTGATTTTTGGGGTATTATAAATACCAAAAATCTGATTTCAAGATGGTTATGTAAGTTCATGCCTCTTTTTAATTTTTCTCAATCTTTACACTCTTTAATGCAATTTTCAATTAATGTTTTAGTAATCTTCTTCCACATTTCATCCTCTTGTTGTTGTTTAAGCTTTTGATTTTTGGTATTTTCTCAAATTTCTACCATAAATTCCATATATTTCGAGTGAATTTAATGTTTTATGCTTGAGTTGTTGAAGACATTAATGGTTGATGGAGAAACTTGATGCAAAGTGAAGGAATCTTGGATTTTCACTTTAAGAACTTAACAAAAAGGGGAGTTTTCTTTATTATCTTGTTTTTAATCTTTATTTAGATTATTGTTGATATGTTTATGTTTATGTTATTTGTTAAATGTTGTTGCTATTTTATTATGGGTTAATGTTATTGTGTTGGAATGTTTGATTAGTTTAATGTTATTTAAGCATTTTAGGTTGTTTATGGATTATGGGTATTTTATATTTATGATTTCATGATTAGGAATGTTTGTTTTATGTTTATGCAATCTTCAAATGTTGTTAGTATTTTATTTTGTCATTGCAAGTTATTACACATGTTAGGTTAAATTTAGAATTTCCCATGTAATTTGGTGAATTGATTAACTACCACTAATTGATTTTTCAAAGAAGAAATTAGTGTAGTTATAAAAACTAAATCTACCTTACCCCATGTTTTGTAACTTAGTTTAATCACCAAGCTTTATTGTCATTATTTTACTTTGGTTAATTAGCTTTTATTCTAGTTTTTATATTGTTGCTCATTTACTTTAGTTAATTAGTTTTAAATTTTCATGTTTTTACTTATGTTACTTAGTTAGAAATTCACCACCAAATCAAATCTTTTATGTTACTTGACTTTTATTTTAAAATGAAATCAACAAGTTTAGTTACAAATGAATCAATCCTCATGGGTACGGTAACTCGGACTTTTCGAGTCCACTTTACTACTTGAACGCGAACCCTGCACTTGTGGTATACTATTTTAACGAACAAGTTTTTGACGCCATTACCGGGGATTGATTTATTTGTACTAGATGCATTGATTTTTGTCAATTCAATTATCTTCTCATTCTCATCTCTTTCTTCTTTTTATTTTCATTTGATCCCTAACCCGAATGAACTTATAGGAGGAGGATTAGGAAAAGAAAAGAAAAGGTTGAACAATAAAGAATACAAGGCAATATGGTGGACAACATCCAAGATGGTGCAAATCCTATCATTGATGAAGATGATAGACCAATGGGGCAATTCATTGTTCCTCTCATCACTCAAAATTGAGGAAGCACCACATATCCGCCATTTGGGCGTCCGAACTTTCATCTAAAGTCGGATGTGATAAATCTCTTCAAGGGGCATCTACAGTTCTATGAAATAATCGAGGAGAATCAATTTACTCACATCTCACTATTTTTGGAGATGTGTAGTAACTTTGATTATCCTGACATTAGCAAGGAAGCTATCAACATGCGATTATTTCCACATACCATTAGAGATGGAGCTCGTGAATGGTTAGATGCTAACCCCATTGGAAGTATTACAACATGGAATGATCTTGCTCAAAAACTCACTACAAAATACTTCCCTCCAGCAAAGGTGGCTAAATTGAAGAATGATATCTCCACATTTCGACAACTTGACACTGAATGTTTCTATGAGGCATGGGAAAGATTCAAGGAGACGTTGAGAAAATGTCCAAATCATGGGTTTTCCAAGAAAATGCAAGTCCAATATTTCTATCTTGGGATGAATTCATTTAGTCGAGTGATGGTTGATTCAGATTCCAATGGAGTTATCACTACAAAATCACCCAATGAGGCAATTGAGCTCTTTGAGAGGATAGCTAGTCACAATTCTACTTGGCCAACCGACCGCATGGTACCAAAGAAAGCCATGGGAATTCATGAAGTTGATGCATATGCGGCTTTGTCTGCAAAGATGGACCTTCTTTTGAAGAAGTATGATGATTTGTCTTCTCAACATATGGTAAAAGCAATCTACCCTCCTATGTCTATTTGTGATGTATGTGGAGCAACGCACAAGGTTGATGAATGTCCTATGCTCAAAATGGCTTCCACCTCAAATGACCAAGTGAATTATTCTCAAAACTTCAACCAACCACAAGGCAATCCTTACTCCAACACATACAATTCGGGTTGGAGGAATCATCCAAATTTTTCGTGGTCCAACAATCAAAATCAAGTAAAGCCTCCCGATTTTGTTCAATCTCCACCACCTCAAGAGAAGAGGCCTTATATTGAGGAGATACTCATGCAATATATGAACTAGACCAACACTATTCTCCAAAATCAAGCGGCTTCCATCAAAAATCTTGAGACTCAAGTTTGGAAATTGGAAAAAATGATGACGGAGAGAAACAAGGAGCCTTGCTAAGAAACACCTAGATTAATCCAAGGGAAAATGTGTAAGCCATCACTACAAGAAGTGGAATTCAACTACTGAAAATCACGGTAAAGCAACCTTTGGCACAACCCAGATTAATCCAAAAGGTAAAGAACATGTTGAGGAGGCGAATGAAAATGATGCAACATCCAAGGAAAGTGGGGAAACTTCAACAAAGGCTCTTACTCCTGTGAAAGCTTATATGTCTCCCATTCCTTTTCCTCAAAGACTTCAAAAGCATAAAGTGGATACACAATTTGGAAAATTTCTTGAAGTCTTCTAGAAACTTCACATCAACATACCCTTTGCCGATGCATTAGCACAAATGCCTAGCTATGCAAATTTCATGAAAGAAATTTTTTCAAACAAAAGGAGGCTCAAAGATCATGAAACTGTGATACTAACAAAAGGATGTAGCGCCATCATACAGAACAAATTGCTCCCAAAAATCAAAGATCTAGGGAGTTTTACTAATCCTTGTACTATTGGTGATTTAAATTTTGGAAAGGCATTATGTGATCTTGGTGCTAGCATTAATTTGATGTCTTTGTCTATTTTCAAGAGATTGGGCATAGGAGAAGTGAAACCTATCACGATTTCACTACAATTGGTCAATCGCTCTATTAAGCACCCACGTGGTATTATTGAGGATGTGCTAATCAGGGTGGACAAATTCATTTTCCCTGCCGACTTTGTCATTCTTGACATGGAGGAAGACCTTGATATCCCTATCATCTTGGCAAGACCTTTCCTAACAACCGGTCGAGCTTTAATAGATGTGGACGGAGGGAAATTGATATTGAGGGTTCAAGATGAGCAAATCACATTCGACATCATGAAATCCATTAAGTACCCCCGTCGAGGCTAATTCATGCTCCCAAGTAGACGTCATTGATCAAGAAGTGACTACATCATTCATCCATGGATCATCTAAGGGTCCCCTTGAGATTTGTATTGCTCACTCTTTAACCAGTAAGGGTGAGGATGATCTAGACATTGGAAGGATGGCACAACACTTGGAGGCTACCAAATTTTATCCTTACAAGAAGAGGCCTTATTTTGAAGAATTCAGAGAAAGCTCTTCTCCTTCACTACCCTCTATTCAACAAGCCCCAACTCTTGAACTCAAACCTCTTCCAGCACATTTGAGGTATGCATACTTGGGCAATTCTTCTACCCTTCTGGTTATTATTTCAAATTCATTGAATGAAGTAGAGGAAGGACAATTAATTGAGGTGTTGACAATGCATGAAATGGCCATTAGGCGGACTATGGCTGATATCAAGGGTATTAGCCCTACTCTTTGCATGCATAAAATCCTTATGGAGAATGACTTCAAACCAACAGTGGAGCATCAACGCTGTCTAAATCTAAACATGAAAGAAGTGGTAAAGGCCGAGGTATTGAGGTGGTTGGATGCGGAATTTATCTATCCAATCTCGTATAGTGCATGGGTGAGTCACGTCCAATGTGTTCCAAAGAAAGGAGGTGATAAGAATCGAAGAGCGGAATTAAATCCCAAAAAGTTCAAAACCCAGGTTTTTTGCGGACGGAGGAATCTTGACCTGACAATCACGACGAGAAATCGACGATGCGGATTGAAGAACCAAGATTTTCGAAACGCCACAAGGATTTGTCCAATTTTCCTTGATAAGTTTCATGTTTTGAACGCTACAAATATTCTCAAGAATATTTGATTAGTTCGGGATGAACGCCACAAGAAATAATCTTGATAAGTTCGAAGGGAAATATAGGAATCTACCTATAAATTTATTGAATCCTCAATAAAACCGTTTTAATCAAATCAAATATGTTCGTTACAATGAATGAAAAGGATATAAATAAGCAAAACAAATCCTAGCAGCGAATGGGCTCCAAATAGAGTCCTAATTAAACTAAAATAACTAAAACGTAAAAGGAAATAAAATAATCAAAATTCTGCGAAAACCTTATCCCACTGAGCAGTTATGGCCGTGAAGAGACACTTACGGCCGTAAGTGTAATTTTGTCCAAAGGTTACGGCTGTGACCTGATATTTACGGTCGTAAGTCTAGAATCTTTGAAATCTTGCTCTTTCACCCGAGGGGAGGTTAAGGTCGTGACATATGTTGGTTACGGCCGTGAAAGCCCTTCTGGTCCTCAAACTTTGATCTTTCGACTCGGCTTGATCCGTTCGTCTTCTCGGCTCGACTCCAACATGGAAATTATTCATTTTCCTTTTTAGAATGTGGTTGAGGTCGCCCGTGACTTGACTTCTCCTTTGAGCTCCTATCCCGGATCACATCATCCTTCCTCTCTCGACAAGGATTCAACCTCGAATCAAATTTGGGCATGCTTTTCAAACACTTCCTGCTCTTGGGACCTTGATGTAGAACCGTCCCACCTGGATCGAATGGAAAATTATTGCTTCCATACTAGATGAATAACCTATAGTATTTTGCAACTGGGGTTACATGAATGACTTGAAGTAGGAACACCTTTGGGTGTAGGTGGCGTGACCAATTTTCCCAAATGCAATTAACCTGGAAAAAAGAATTAAATAACATGGAGAGGGAAATGTTAGTTTCATGAGGTACAAGGTATGGATCCTTGTATTCATGACGAATCACCGCCAATTCCTCTTTTCGAACCACGAGACTCTTCTCTTCGCCTTTTTCCTCATTTGCAACTTCTTGTTCAATCACCTCTTCCTTCTTTTTCTCACAATCACCCACCTCCACAATTTCATGTTCAACAACTTCTCCTAAATTTTTGGGCTCCACCAATTCTTGCACATTTTCATTCTTAGCCACCTCAATTATCAATTCATGTTCTAATTCACCCAACTCTTTGCTCCCCAATTTTTCATCTTTCACCTCAAAATTCGGAGTTTCTCCCCTCCTCATTCTCAACATGAGGCTCTACTATAAGATATTTTTCACTCTCCTTTAACCATTTAATTACAGTCTCTCTTCTCTCCTCTTTCTTTTGTAACCTAGCCAACCTTTTCCTTTCTACCTCCCGTTCACACCTCATTTTTTCCTCATAAATTTCTTTTTGAATCTTCAAAATTGCCTTCGAATCAATCTCTGCTCCCCTCTTAAACCCATTTCCATCCCTAGGTTTATGATCACGCTGATAATCCTTCCTAGCTCTAGAATCTGATTGAGATTGCTCCTTTTGCAATTTAGCTTTCTTTTCATCTAATTTATCCAACCTCATCTTAACTGCATCCAACAACCTCCACGTACAATTTTTGTCGTTATCCCTTCTAGATGAAGAATTTTCGTGAAATTTGGGCATTATGGAATTTATGTGGAATGAAATGGAAAAGAACAATAAAAAAAAGGATTAAGAAATTCAAGAAAGTGATTCTTGAATTTTGAAATGACTTTGTTTTTTTTGAATAATGAATTGTCGGAATTAAATAAAAAATAATAATAATAAATATTATTATTATTTTATAAATTCGAAAATTTGATACGAACGCAATAAAACAAACGGAACAGGATTTGGATAAGAATCGAACAAATAAACACTTTTTAATTTTTGTTGAATTTTTATATGGATCAAAACTGGAAAAAATTATGACTAACATGAAGAACACGAAGAACAAGAAAACTCAGAAAAAAGAAGACTCGACAACAAGATATAGATAATTCTTATGGCAGACTCGATGATAAACATAAGAATTAAACTGGATAGAATAGAAAAACCTGAATTCAGAGTCCAGCTCTGATACCGGATGATATGAATCGAGATGCGCGGAAGAAAATGCCGAAAAGTTCCAAACCTAGGTTGTGATGGACGGTGGAATCTTGACCCGATATTCACGATGCAAATATCGATGATGCAGAATAAAGAACCAAGACTTTCGAAACGCCACAAGGATTTGTCCAACTTCGTTGATAAGTTTCTGATTTGAACGCCACAAATACTCTCGTGAATATTTGATAAGTTTGGGATGAACACCATAAGAAATAATCTTGATAAGTTCGAAGGGGAATATCGGAATCCACCTATAAATTTATTGAATCCTCAATAAAATTGTTTTAATCAAATCAAATATGTTCGTTACAATGAATGAAAAAGATATAAATAAGCAAAACAAATCCTAGCCGCGAATGAGCTCAAAATAGTCCTAATTAAACTAAAATAACTAAAATGTAGAAGGAAATAAAATAATCAAAATTTTGCGAAAACTTTATCCCGCTGAGCAGTTACGGCCGTGAAGAGACACTTACGACCGTAAGTGTAATTCTGTCCAAAGGTTACGGCTGTGACCTGATCTTTACGGCCGTAAGTCCAAAATCTTTGAAATCTTGCGCTTTCACCCGAGGGAGGTTATGGCCGTGAAAGCCCTTCTGGTCCTCAAACTTTGATCTTTCTACTTGACTTGATCCGTTCATCTTCTCGGCTCAACTCTAACATGAAAATTATTCATTTTCCTATGTAGAATGTGGTTACGTCGCCCGTGACTTGACTTCTCCTTTGAGCTCCTATCTCGGGTCGCATCAGGAGGTGTCACGGTGGTTGAAAATGAGAACAATAAACTTATTCCTACAAGGCCCATGACCGGATGGAGAGTGTGCATTGACTACCGGAAGTTGAACAATGCAACTAGAAAAGATCACTTTCCTCTTCCCTTTATTGATCAAATGCTTGAGAGGTTGGTGGGGGCATTCCCATTATTGCTTCTTGGATGGATACTCAGGCCATAATCAAATCTTGATAGCCCACATGTCCATATGGGACTTTTTCTTATAGGAGGATGTCATTTGGTCTTTGCAAAGCACCAGCTACTTTTCAACGTTGTAAGATGGCCATATTCTCCAACATGGTGTAAAAATTTATCGAGGTATTCATGGATGATTTTTTTCGATTTCTGGTTCTTCTTTTAATGAATATTTGAGTAATCTTGACTTGATGTTGAAAAGAAGTGAAGAAACCAATTTAGTGCTTAATTGGGAGAAATGTCATTTTATGGTGCAAGAAGGCGTTGTACTTGGCCATTGGATTTCACAAGAGGGAATTGAGGTTGATAAAGCCAAAATCCAATTTAATGAGAAATTGCCTCCTCCTACTTCTGTGAAAGGCATAAGGAGATTCTTGGGGCACACCAGTTTCTATAGGAGATTCATCAGGAATTTCTCCAAAATCACCAAGCCTCTTTGTTCTCTACTTGGGATGAACAACACTTTCCATTTCTCTCAAGAGTATCTATTGGCTTTCAACACTCTTAAGGAGAGGCTTATCATGACTCCTATTATTGTGGCACCGGATTGGAGCTTACCATTCAAGCTCATGTACGATGCTAGTGATTATACCGTGGGAGCAATTTTGGGGCAAAGGAGAGGTAAAGTGTTGCATGTGATCTATTATGAAATCCGAACATTGAGTGATGCTCAATTAAACTATGCCACAACCGAGAAAGAGATGCTTTTCGTGGTCTTTGCCTTTGACAAATTTCGATCTTATCTCATCGGCTCAAAGGTAATTGTCTATAACGATTACTCCGCTCTAAAATATTTGCTTACGAAGAAGGATGCAAAGCCAAGATTGATTAGATGAGTACTTCTATTGCAAGAGTTTGACTTGGAGATACAGGATAAGAAGGGTATGGATAATCTTGTAGCCGATAATCTATCTAGGCTTGATCAACCTAAAGAGTTGGGAGTAGAGGAAATCAATAAGCATTCCCGGATGAACAAATTTTGCATGCCAAACATCTTTTCCATGTCTTCGAAGCACCATAGTATCCAGACTTCGTGAATTTCCTTGTAAGTGGTATTCTTCTCCAAGATTTCTCTTATCAATAAAAGAAGAAATTCTTTGTTGATATGAAACATTACTTTTGAGATGAGTCATATTTGTTCAAGAGGGGGTTGGACCAAATCATTAGAAGATGTGTTCTCGAGGAAGAAATGGAAGCAATTCTTGATAGGTGTCATTCATCACCTTATGAGGGTCATTTTGGAGCTTCCAAAACCGCCTCAAAAGTTCTTCAATAAGTGTTCTATTGGTCAACTTTTTTCAAGGATGCTTATACTCTAGTATCCAAATGTGATCGGTGTCAAAGGAGTGGAAATATCTCTTGGCATAATGAAATGCCATTGACTTCAATCTTGGAAGTGGATTATGTTTTTAAATGGGTAGAGGAGGTGGCATTTCCTACTAATAATGCTCGGGTGGTTGTCAATTTTCTCAAAAAGAACATTTTTACACGTTTTGGCACCCCCGACTCATCATTAATGATGGAGGTAAACACTTTTGCAATCGCCTCCTTGACTAACTTTTGTCAAAGTATGGAGTGAAGCACCGAGTAGCCACACCTTACCATCCTCAAACAAGTGGCCAAGTGGAGATCTCAAATAAAGAGTTGAAAAGAATTCTTGAGATGACAGTGAATACATCAATGAAAGATTGGTCTAGAAAGCTAGATGATGTTTTATGGACTTACCGCACCGCCTTCAAGACTCCTATTGGTATGTCTCCATTTTATCTTGTTTTTGGAAAATCATGTCATATCCTCATTGAACTTGAGCATAGACCATTTTGGGCTACTTGGGCATTGAACTTTGATGCAAAATTAATTGGTGAGAAGAGGTTGCTTCAACTCAATGAACGTGATGAATTTTGCCTCAACTCATATGAAAATACTCGTATCTATAAGGAGAGGACCAAGAAATGGCATGATAACCACATTGTGAAGAGAGATTTCAAAGTTGGGCAACAAGTTCTTCTATTCAACTCCCGACTTCGGTTATTCCCCAGAAAGCTTCGATCCCATTGGTGGGGGCCATTTACAATTTCTCAAATTTTTCTCCATGGAGCTACTGAGCTATATCATTTTGACAAGGGACATTTCAAAGTCAACGGGAAAAGGTTGAAACCATTCTTAGAAGGGGACCCCTCGAAAGAAAAGTCATCCATTCTTCTCAATGCTCCCGAACAAAAACCCAAAAAGTCAAGCTTATAACTTTATCCAAGCGCTTTTTGGGAAGCAACCTAAATCTCTTCTCTTTTGATTTACCTGTAATTATTTACTTTACTTCTTTGTTTTCTTTTTAATTAATTGTTAGAATTTTGTAGGTAACAAGTTTTTCAAAAATCCTAAGTGACATTGTCCTCAACAAGTCTGAGGGTGAACTACATTCAAATAAAGCTTAGGTCAATTTCAAACATCACAAACAAGCAACGAATCAGGTCAGTTTTACTGACTCTTTTCTTCTTTACACGTTGTTTCTATTTTCACATTGAGGACAATGTGTAATTCATGTTTGGGGGTGTAGACTTCATTTTTCACTTTATCATGTTAGATAGTCTTGCCGGCTTAAGATGTTGTGATGTTTTATTTTGCTCATTTTGTTTTGGATATTGACCTCTAGATAGCATTGTCGGCTTAAAATGATTTAATGTTTGAAATTGCTGTTAATTCACGAAGTATGATCGAATATGCTACTTGTGCCTATTTTTATAAATTGCTTATCTATGAGTGATCCTAAGTTCTCTTGAGCACAATAGTCATGACTAATTTTTGTTGAGATTTGGAATCTATTGAAGGTTGGAGAAATTCGTGAAGTAGAAAAATTAGGTTATGAGCTTGTATTTTCAATTTTTATCAACCTATCCAATTTCTTTTCAATGCTCTTAATCTCTTGATCATTTGTGAGACAAGTTTGGGGGTGGTCGAGCCGGTAAAGGAGACAGTCTAGATGTGTAGTGATTCCATGCGTGCTTGATATAAATTTGTGTAGAGTGTTGTTGATGTTAAGTATAAGCTAAGTGATAACCAAATGCTAGAGATCTGAGCCCATTTTAATTATTGCATTGCCTTATCTCATAGTCTTTTTGACTTGAGTAATTAAGCCCATAGGAGTATATTGAAACTTGGTTCCTTAAGTTTAAAAATTGGGAGTCACCGGCTTAAAGCTTGCTACATGGGTCAATTAGAAAGTTTAATGAGTAAGGTACACACACACTTTGGTAAAAAAAAAAAAAAAAGGCACATCATCATTGCATTTGCTTAATAAGTCTACCTCACTTCGCAACCTTTTTGACTTGAGTTATTAAGTCCGTAGGGGTATTTTGAAACCTAGTACCCTTTGATCTTAAAACAATCGGGGAGCTGTCAACCTAAAGCTCGCTACATGGGTCAATTAGAAAGCTTAAAGGAGTGGGGAAGTCATGAGCAATCATGACATTAGTTTATAGAAATCATGCATTTGTACTTGCATAAGGACTTAGATTAATAATGGGTTTGAATTGCTTGGTATAAACTTTAATGTTGAAGCATTCATCTAGTGGAGAGTCATTGCATATCTAGATTGCTGAGATTGCTGGTAAGTCACAACCAAGCTTTAGTGGAAAAAGAAATGTGTAAATTGAGAGTTACTTCTAGGATTGCATATCGGGAGAGAAAAGAAATAATTTTGGGGGATGAATGTCACGAGAGGGAAATGAATGAAATTGACTAATAAGGGCGGATAGTATTGTTTTGAAATTTATCATTCCTACAATGTTTCTTTGAACCTTAGTGATAATTGGAAGTGGCTATGCACACATACACACACCGATCAAACATGAGATAAGCTCAACTTCTTTTTGTAGTATTATTTTGAAAACATAATTGTGAGTTAATCATGCAATTTTACACTAAAGAAAGAATTTACAAGTTATCTAGTATTGTTAATCCTTCATTCATTTGCTTTTTGTGTTAGTAGATATTCTTGCTCGAGACGAGCAAGAGTTTAAGTTTGAGGGTATTTGTTAAATGCATTTTTATACACTTTTTATGCTTTAAATTAGCATATTTTGGAATATCTTGGGCAAATATCTACTAATTTATGCATATTTTGTGTTTAAATATGTTAATATTCAAGTTTGAGGCCAAAAATCACAAAAGGAGTGAAAATTATCCTAAAATTGGAAGTTTGGGGACCATTTTGTCACTTTCGAAAAGCTTCGAACCTGCTGTGAAATTGACTCAAGGACCAGATTGTAAAATTTTAAAAGTTGAAGGACCTCAAGTTCAATTTTTGAAGAACATATTGGAAAGAAATATGAAAATCTGGGGACTGAATTGATCGGAACTGAAAGATGGAGGATTTGATGACAATTCTAGGAAGAACCAAGCTGCAAGAAGACACCCAGCCAACCACGCGTTCGCGTGGTCCAAACTGAGTCGTGTGCGCAGACCACGGCTCGAAACCAGGTAGAACCAAAGTGGTTCGTGGAAAGTATCAGCGCGCGATTGCGCGGTCAAAAAAAAGGGGGGGGGAGGGAATCATATTTGCATGCAATAGAAATAAGAATATCATATATAGTACATCTTCTAAAATATGTCTACAAATACTGCATAAGGTATAAAATAAAACCATAAATACTGCATCCCTATTTTTTCTCTCATCATCATTCTATAACAGAAATTTCCAAAAATTATACCAAATATTACAGTTATTAATTACATTTCCAAAACATAAGCAAATTTCCCAAAATTCAAATGAGAAATTGGATAATAACTCTATTTCTTGTATGATTTTCAATTGGTGCATCAATTCTTTAATTAAGATTAACCTACAATTTATATACTAACTACTAAAATTAGATCCCAAAGTCTGATTTGTAACTAAAATTATTTGAAACCAAACATTACTCCTATCATTTATTTTGTCTTTTCCAAAAAGCAAAAATAAACTCATTAAGTCCATTTATATGACACAAATGGTGAATTTGAAATAAGAAATCTTTACTACACACTAATCATTTGTATGTACCTACAGGTTTTTTTTTTTTTTTTGATGAACCACATTCAGTTACATGTGACTGGAAATGTTAAAAGGTAATGAAATAATTCTGAGTAGGTGTTGATAATGATAACAAAGAACAAATGTGTATTGGATTGTATGAAGGAATAAAATAAAATAAAATATCTTGTAAAGAACAAATGAAAAATCAAATGAATTTAACCTTTTAATTTACATGGTAATATTATGAGTTCCCTTATGTGACCCAATTGCTGACGGTTGAAATAAGCAATGTTCAACCTTGCACAGATATGTACGAATCTACATTATTCAACCTGTATAAAGAAGATACATCAAGCTTTGTACATGTCTCTGAAATTGTGTGATATTGTGAGAGCCTTGATGGTTGTATCATCCAAATTTTGTTAATTTTTTATTTTGACTTAGACTTAAGGGCTTCAAGTGTATTTAATGGTTTCTTTTTCATAACTTTTTTTTTTTTTTAAATTGGAATGCCATTTTTTTTTTTTGAACATTACAAAGGGAGAGGAGGGGAGGGGTGTGACTCGAACATGGTATACTCTGGTGAGGGGGTGCCTTTTAACTACTAGGGCAAGGCCCCTTGGTCTTTCTTTTTCATACTTGATTGCATCGTTAGTTCGAGTATAATGTAGTGCTTCAACTATCAAGACGTTGGACAAACATATTACAAAAATTTTGTACATTCCCTAATGTATCACATGTATGATAATGGAGAATAGACGTCACATTGCATATTTTGGAAATCACGTGAATGTGTAGTACTACTTGTCTAACATCATACGATAAGATATATTCCATATTTTTAAAAAGGATGACTCATAACCGAAATTTAATCTTGCGCTAGAAGTTACCTTTGAACATGAGAAATAATTCAATCTAGTCAAACAATCAAGAGTCATTGTGTTCACTACTCCGGAGTGATGATTTGTAATCTAATTCAATGGTAATCTTGTAATGATAGAAACAAATCTGGCGAACAATACAAAAACCACACGTTAGGAAAAATCTAAAACTTGTAAAAATAGTTCAAATGTTATTTGAACTAAAATAAGCATAAATGTGCTTACTCTTATTATGCATGGACTTTGATAAACATACAAATGAACAAGTTCAGAACATTACGTATGTAATCCTATATTGTTATTTTGCATGTACATAGAAGAACAGGGGAAGTAATGGATAATGTAGAAGTTTTACAAAATTTTGAAAAATCAAACAATATTGTTAAAAAACAGGTAATGACATAATGTGTTCTACTCAACCAAAATCAATAATCAAACAAAAATACATTACAAATTCTGATGTAATCCCTAACATTATTGCCATGAAATTGAAAAGAACAAAGTCAGTGAATTTGTAGTGTTGCTTGAATTGAACATGGCAAAAAAGATAAAATTTAATATTTCATAAAATAAGAAACTTAACGGTTTACTGTGTTGGACTAAATGTTACTAGTTCAAACATGATGAAATACTTCAATAAAATCAAAGAATAAACACAAAAATTGTCTTCATTGACTTTGGAGTGTCAATTTAACTCCCAGAAGAATGATCTAAAAAAAAAGTTATTATGGTTGGTATTGATGGACCACTTGTTTATCCTTCAAATCAAGTCAATCAAAATATGCAAGAGTTCTATATTTATTATTCAGCCATAGTCTTCACTTAGAGAGCATATTCCTTGAAATCCTTGTAATATTTTATTCTATAAAACCAATTTCTAAATGTATTCAAATATGCTCCACTAGGCTCAAAATCTTATGCTCCAAGAACAAACCTTTTGGTTCAACGTATTCCTTCATGCCAATTTGCGAGATAGCTTTTGTTGCGACCATGCTCAAATGGACTTGACACGTCATCGGTAAGGGGCCATGCGGGACCATGAAGTGATCGCAGGACCTCAAAACTAACATCCAATTGCTGTCCGAAGCGCAGAAGTGGTAGAACTGATGTTATCCGAGGTGACGCCCTGGATTGTGACAAAGACTGGTTAATGTGTAAGAGAGATGCGACATATTTGCATGTAGTGGCTAGATGTGACAGCCCCTTTTAGGGATGTGATGGCCGCCACTCCCCTGTAGTAGGCGGTAATGATTATGGACAAATAATTGGTTTACCTCTCTCACGCCACGAGCTTGACACGTGTAAAGTATAACACATGTCATCATCTAAAACGATTACTTCAACTATAAATAGATCATTTGGATCTCCAAGAAAAAGGTTAGAAACTCAATACTAAAACTTGATATATTAAATCTCACTCCCTTTTCTCTCTTTCACACACTTATATCTCCCGCACCCGAATTATATTTACTTGAAATGGGAACTGGCTTAGGTATCGGAATGCAAATGGGAGCCACCTTGGCACCCATTGCATACTGATTGTTTGTCCTAGTGCGCAGGAGGTCCACTTGTTTAAGAGGGAGGAGCTAAGAAGTGTTGATCCAAGGTCCTACCAGATTTTTTGGTCAACAGCTTCAATGGTAACATACTTCATCACTCTAGAATGAACCATTTCCTCTTTGTACTCATTTGGATGTCTGTCAAAAACCCTCCAACAAGCACTGACACCACGTCCTCACTCTTCTCTCTTCTTTCTTATAACTCCTGCGCTAGCTTCACATAAACACAATTATGATCCACGAGTACCATTCAATATGATGAAATCATGTAACCAACTCTTTCTACTGCATCTTCTGATGTTTCCTCCATATGTGCCGTGAATTTTTTCCTTGATAGAGCGATAAGGTTGCGCATTCCGATGTGCATCAACCTCTTTATTGGCTCCTACAGTTAGCAAGTTGAAAGACCACCAGAAGAGGAAATAGATGCTGCTAATTTGTGCGATAATTTATGATTTCGTGGTAATGTATTTGGGGTTTGATTTGGCACGAAATGGGAAGACGGTAATTTTGGGCTTCTGGTGGTAAATGGTATCAATTTGTGGAATCTTCACATTTAATGCCCCTTTGACATATGGACATGTTTGATGGAGTGATTGGAGTAGTCAACTAAATCAACAGATGATATGATATGTTTTGAGTTTTAAATTTTACTGCAAAAAATGCAGTATATTTGGAATAAAAAAGTTGTCACGTATTAGTTGAATTATTATTAAAAAAACAGTTAGTACACGTAATTACCTCCAAAAAAATATATAAAAAAAAAAAAATTGGGTCGGACCGGGTCAACCCGGCCGACTCAGTCCAGCCCATATCACTGTGTTACGCGGATTTTGACTTTTTTAGGGTTTTGGGGGTATTATAAATACCAAAAATATGATTTTCAAGAAGGTTATGTAAGTTCATGCCTCTTTTTAGTTTTTCTTGTATTTTTCTCAATCTTTACGCTCTAATGCAATTTTCAATTAATGTTTTAATGTTTAGTAATCTTCTTCCATATTTCATCCTCTTGTTGTTGTTTAAGCTTTTGGTTTTTGGTATTTTCTCAAATTTCTACCATAAATTTCATATATTTTGGGTGCATTTAATGTTTTATGCATGGGTTGATAAAGACATTAATGGTTGATGGAGAAATTTGATGCAAAGTGAAGAAATTTTGGATTTTCAATTCAAGAACTTAACAAAAAGGGGAGTTTTCTGTATTGTCTTGTTTTTAATCTTTATTTAGATTATTGTTGATATGTTTATGTTATTTGTTAAATGTTGTTGCTATTTTATTATGGGTTAATGTTATTGTGTTGGAATGTTTGATTAGTTTAATGTTATTTAAGCATTTCCGGTTGTTTATGGATTATGGGTATTTATGTTTATGCTTTCATGATTAGGAATGTTGTTTTATGTTTTTGCAATCTTCAAATGTTGTTAGTATTTTGTTTTGTCATTGCAAGTTATTACACATGTTAGGTTAAATTTAGAATTTCCCATGTAATTTGGTGAATTGATTAACTACCACTAATTGATTTTTCAAAGAAGAAATTAGTGTAGTTATAAAAACTAAATCTACCTTACCCCATGTTTTGTAACTTAGTTTAATCACCAAGCTTTATTGTCATTATTTTACTTTGGTTAATTAGCTTTTATTCTTGTTTTTATACTGTTGCTCATTTACTTTAGTTAATTAGTTTTAAATTTTCATGTTTTTACTTATGTTACTTAGTTAGAAATTCACCACCAAATCAAATATTTTATGTTACTTGACTTTTGTTTTAAAATGAAATCAACAAGTTTAGTTACAAATCAATCAATTCTCGTGGGTACGATAACCCAGACTTTTCGAGTTCATTTTACTACTTGTACACGAACCGTGCACTTACGGTATATGATTTTAGCGAACAAGAATCACCGAATCCAAATTAGTGGATGGAGGATTAGAGGATGTAGAAAATGTAGAACCAAATGAGATAGTTATGGAAAATCCGATTGGAGTGAATGAAGTACACACAAGCAAGGTTAGTGAAGTTGTGCCTATGGTTGGGGTGAAGTTTACGAGCTTTGGAGAGGCTTTTGATTTTTACAAATGCTACACTTCTAGTATGAGTTTTCTTCAAAAACAAAACTTCTAAAAGGAATGATGATGGCCTAGTGAGATATGGAATGTTCGTATGTGGCCGAGAAGTAAAGATAAGTAGTGCTATAGGTAATTGTTTGAAGCCTCATCTGAATATGAAAACATGGTGTGAGGCTAAATTGGTAGTGAGAATAGATGGTTTAGGATCATGACTTGTTACCAATCTCTATCTAGAGCATAATCACAAGACAAGTCCATCAGAATCTAGGATGTTTCCCTATAATTGACAGTTGAGTGAACAAGCGAAAAGGAAGCTTGAAGTAACGACATTACAGGAATTCCAATACATAAAAGTTTCAACTCAGCCTTCGTTGAAGTGGGTGGATATGAGCAGCTCACATTTGTTGAGAAGGATTGCATGAACTACGTAGATAAGGTTAGACATATGAGACTGGGGGATGGAGATGTAGCTGCAATACAAGCGTACTTTTTAAAAATGCAAGCACATTGTCTGGGATTCTTCTTTAGTATTGATTTGGATGACGAGTCTCATTTGAAAAATGTATTTTGGGTTGATGATATGTGTAGACAAGCTTACAAGGAATTTGGTGATGTTATCACATTTGATGCCACAAAGATGACATGCCTTTTGTACCTTTTGTTGGTGTGAACCATCACGGACAATCGACCCTATTTGGATGTGGTTTATTGTCAAATGAGAATACTTAGACTTTTGTGTGGCTATATTTAGAACTTAGCTTAGGTGTATGGAAGGCGAGGCTCCAATTGGAATAATTACTAATCAGGATAGAGCAATACAAAATGTCATTGAGATTTTTTTCCTAGAAATGAAACATATATGGTGTTCGTGACATATTCTGAAGAATTTACCTAAAAAATTTGGTTACCACGCGCACAAAGGATCCATACTTTCATCTATACACGATGTAATATACGAATCACAAAGTTGTGAAGAGTTTGAAAATGGCTGGGCTAAAATGATTGACAGGTATAGGCTATACGAAAATGATTGATTATCGAGTCTGTATAAAGAAAAAGGACATTGGGTTCCATCTTTTTGAAAACAAGTTTTTGGGTAGGTATGCCAACCACACAGTACAGTGAGAATATGAACGCTTTCTTCGACGAGTATGTCCACTCAAAAACTCTCTAAATAAATTTCTAGAACAATATGAGCATGCACTAAAGTCTAAAACTAAGAAAGAGTTTCAGCCATACTACAGATCATATTCACAAATGGTACCTTGTGCAACAAAGTTTTATGGAGAAACAATTTCAGGGTGTCTACACATTCTCTAGATTTAGAGAATTTCAAGAGGAATTAATTGCAAAAATGTACTATGATATTATTGTTGCCGAAGATAGTACTCTTACATCTTGGAATGAGGTTTTAGAAGAAATAATTCTAGACAATTTGGAGAAGACGAAGACTTTTACTGTTACCTTGGTAAGAGAGAGGTGTGAGGTGGTCAGTTGTTGTCACTTGTTTGAGTTCAGAGGCATAATTTGTAGACATGCTATAACAGTTTTATTTCGTAATGGTACTAAAGTGGTTTCTGAATGCTACATCTTAAGGAGATGGAGGGATGTTCCTAGAGCTTACACTAGGGTGAAGATCAATTATGCCTGCTGGATAAATACCGATGAGAAACTTAGATATGAGAAACTGTGCAGCTCATTTGTGAAGGCAGTGAATATGGTAGTCGACGATGAACAACAAACCTTAGAGGTCATGGAGTGGATTGAACATATGATGAATGATCGTTGAACTCGTTTGGAAAACAAAATTGTAATATTAAATTTATTTCCCAACATGGCACGCATCTGGTCCTAATAGTGGAGATGTGGAAAATACATCAACAAGTCCCATAATGGATCCAAAGTGCTAAAAAATGAAAGGTGCCCCTAGAAGACTTCGGCAAAAGATTGGACACTAAAAAAAAAAAAATCAAAGGTATGTCTTTACTCAAAATATGCTATTTTTGTTGGTCAAATAATCGAATAAATGATTGAGCCTTCATTTTGGTACATAGGTTACTTCAAAGGCAACCAATAGGAAGACATCAACGCAATACATTCCACCAGTCAGCCAATCATCACAACAACAACAATGTTCAATTACATGCTTTGGAAATGTTCTAGATTTGAATTGTAGGACGAACGAGGAATTAATCTAAAATTTGTAGGGATCGAGAAAAAGATTCATTCCAGCATAGGAAATTAACAATGGAAGAGCTGATTACATAGGAATTAAGATCCATTTGTTACATAACTGAATAACTTATTACAAACTAAAATACTAGAAATGACATCAAAACAGGAATTAACAACTCTAAAATAATTAATTTTGCTCATTTCTCGATCATTGATGCACCTTCTCTTTCCCCTTTCCGTCTCCATTTTGTTTACCCTTTCGTATGGTGAAGTTCAACGATATCTCCATATCATCTTCGTCTACTATCCAAGCACAAATTCAGCAGTCGCGACAAATCTTCATTTTCATCCTTAGCTACACTTTCAAGCTAGGCATTATTGCTTGATTGGCCTCTGTCCCCACTCGAAGAATCTACACTACTTACTGCAATTTAAGAGCATGCTTCCTTTGGACTTTAAGCACCTCGAACCACCTAACGTAGCCCTATCCACACCATGGGCATGGCTTCTTGTTAAGACGATAATGTGCCCAATGCCCCAGTAGCTTACAACTATGGAAGACTTTGTCATTACTGCCTCTCATTATATTTCCTTTTGTTAAGATGAGTGCTGATGGAATACCAACAACTTAGAAAAAATTTAGACCGAAAAATATACATAGAACAATAATGAAAATTATAGTGATTGTGATGGATTGATGAAGAGGAAGATAGGAAAATGACATACATACTTTGTTCATTGAAAATGTGCACATTATGACTTAAGGTTTCATTCATCCATTTTAAGATTAATGTAAAGACATTGAAGTACACATTACAGAAGTACCAA
This sequence comes from Ligustrum vulgare, assembly GCA_963555705.1. Lineage (NCBI taxonomy): Eukaryota > Viridiplantae > Streptophyta > Magnoliopsida > Lamiales > Oleaceae > Ligustrum > Ligustrum vulgare. The sequence continues at coordinate 15,710,871 of OY743185.1, forward strand.
TAAAAATGATAGTAGAAGCCAAAAATCCAAAAAAAAAAAAAAAGGCTTGCTAGCATGAAACTGATTTGAGAATATATTTTAATCTTCTTGCCTAAGTCAGGAATAGACTTATTGTATTTATGACTTCACTTCGATCACAACCCCACCCTTTGGTATCTTGATCATCAACCCTTGCAGTGGCTTCTTTGGTATCCCACATTCATATTCCCCAAAAATCACACATTCATGGTTTAATAAACACATACCAAAAACACAAAAATCAATCAAAATGATAATATAAACAACAAATCAAAATCCCAGGGGAGATGCGTGATCGAAATCGAATGGGCTCTAAACCCTAACTTCATAATCGATTTGGGTCAAGAGTAGAAAGTAGACTACACTGAAATTTAGCTTCACCAATGAGATGAGTGGTTAGAATTGGTTAAAATATATATATTTTAAAATTATTAATCTTAAAAACAATTTTTATATATATATATAATTAAATAAAATGTTGAGTTATCAAGTCTCACGGTGCGTCTACATCTAAACAGAGCATCCCATATTGTCTACTTTTTTCAAGTCACGCCACTTTAATATTGTAATTCATGGAGTGCATTGGAGAAGCATTTTTAACCAATTTTGTCTATTTGCTGATGTGTCCGTCTTTTCTCTCAATCCATGGAGTGATCCTCTTAAAATTCCATAACCCGTTATGGTTGATAGTATTATAAAAAATAAAATATTGGGTAAATAGTTGAAATGTTTTAATGAAAATAGTAAACTTCAATTCGATATATTATCAAATACATATATCGGACTCTATATTGATGGTGTGGTGTGGTTACTAATTTGGGTTATCCACGTAAATACCCTAATTTTGGGATCAAACCAAAATTTACTTAAATTTTATAAAACTTAAAAATTACTTATATTAAAATGTTAAAAACTTTACGAAAAATACTTCATAATCACATGAAGTATCACAATCTTATATTCATGGTACTTTTCAAATCCATTAGTATCACAACTTGATTCTTTACAATTTTTTATGATACTTTACCTCAGATATAAAATCAAACAGCTTTCATATAATATTCTCTACATTTTTTCAGGTCACAACCACTAACATCATTGCCAACCACAAGCATAAAATTATTAAAAATTATGTAGAACATAGAATTTAAGGAGGGGCAAGGCTTTAGTTCAAATCAAATCTAACAATTCCTTAACAAGTATGGCCCTTCCCATCCCAACTGCAACATGATGTTGTCTCTGATATTAAATAATTTTTTTAGTCATGATTGCATCAAGCATCAATGTCCTAATCGAAGAATTTTCTGGCACTCACCCAATCATCTTGTAAAGCATCTTTGTATAGTGGCAAGTACCAGTTCAGATCCTTCTCTGACCGTGATTGGTAATGATTTTTACTAGAAGAATTTTCAAGTCTCGTCCCAGCTCTGACCATCGTTGGCACCATTGATTTCAAGTCACCGCTACAACGGGTGACTGCTGGTGAACTAAATGTGTCCATGGGAGGCGTTGTGGTTGCGATGGTGTCTATGGTGGAGGAGATGAAATGGTGTTGGATAGGTAATGGGAGGTGGTGGCAAGCCTGAGATGAAGTATTTTTCAAAAAATAATTTTTGTGTAGTAAAAATTAGTGATGCCATCTAAAGGGTAAATAGCACAAATGGTCTCCAACCTTTGGGTTTCTAGCGAAAATGGTCCCTAACATTTAGATTTTGGCATTTATACCCTCAGAATCACCAAACGTTGCGAAAATGGTCCATACCGTTAGATTTCGTTAGTTTCCACCATTAAAAACGTGTAAATAGCACAAATGGTCTCTAACCTTTGAATTTCTTGCGATAATAGTCCCTAATATATTAAAGTCATGTTTGGCATATTTAGTTTTTAACCTCCAAATGTTTGGCGTATTTAATCCCTAACATATTAAGTCACTATACATTTGATGTATTTAGTCCCTAACATATTAAACTCCTATTTCAGATCAATTATTTCAAATAATGTGGTTTGTAATTGTAATTCTTTGAAGAATTTTCTGTTAAAAAAAATTATTTGTAGATCATTTTATTGACAAAATGTGTAGTTGAAAACGAATTTTAAAAGAAATAAAATTTATTCTGGATTTCTAAAGTGCACAATAAAATATTTAACATAAATTCACCGCATTACATTTTAACCTATTGGTAAAAAAAAAAATCACGGAACATAAACAAACAAATACATTGGACATCATTTTAGGAATTGAATAACAAATATATTTTTATCAGTTCTACTTTCGATTTTGAGAATCGATCGATTTGAAAATTAAGTTTGGATAATTTGGGTTAAAAAGTAAGATTGTTTTTAAAAAAAATTTATGCATAAACTAAAAAAATAAAATTTACTAATAGAATGTGTGAAAGAAAACGAGTTTTGAAAAAATAAAATTTTGAAAATCGATATTAATCGGTTCTCAAAATTGAAAATCGAAAACATAATTGATAAAAACATATTTCTTATTCAATTCCTAAAATGATGTCCAATGTATTTGTTTGTTTATATTCCTTGAATTTATTATTATTTTTTTTACTAATATGTTGAATTGTGAATGGAGTGGATTTTTGTTAAATATTTTATTGTGTACTTTAAAAATTTAGAATAAACTTTGTTTATTTACAACTCATTTTCAACCATACATTCCATTAATAAAATAATCGACAAATAAGTTCAAATTTTATTTTATTTTTAATCACAAATTCTTCAAAAAATTACAATTAGAAATCACATTATTTGAAATAACTGGGGCTTAATATGTTAGAGATTAAATATATCAAACGTATAGAGACTTAATATGTTAGGGACTAAATACGCCAAACGTTTGGAGATTACAAACTAAATATGTCAAACATGACTTTAATATGTTAGGGACTATTACAGCAAGAAATTCAAAGATTATAGATCATTTGTGCTATTTACATGTTTTTAACGGTGGAAGCTAACGGAATCTAACGGTAGGGACCATTTTCACAACGGTTTGGTGATTCTGAGGGTATAAATGCTAAAATCTAAACATTGAGGATCATTTGTGCTATTTACCCCCATCTAAACTAAGTAATTTGAAAAATTATCCCTACTAATTTTCTCATCAAATATCATCTTCTTGGCCTTGGGCCCAATCCACTAACCCATATTGACCCATTTTTATCCTTCTATAGGTGAGTTAATTTTCCAAACTCTCTTGCAGTCATTATATCTTGTTTCAGTGGTTGACTTGAGTGTTGGAGTACAAACAGCCCCGACTCATCCCAATATAAAATGCTACATAAAAAAAAACTATTCCATAAAGATTACATGAAATAGACACTTAAAATAAACCTTCAAATTGCTTTTCAATTCATGTGGAATTTTAGCTCTCTTAATTACTTTTTGAGTTTCGGTTATCATTTGACCTTTTTCAATTTTAGGTTAAGAAAAAGGAATATATACCGCAAAAAGTGATGCAAATAATTTACTAGATAAAATGCTTGTGTTATTTTATAGTTACTTCTATGAATATATAAAGCAACAAATCAAAAGAAATTCCAAAGATACCATAAGTTACAGGCAAAATATAGGCTGTTGAATGTACTTCGCAACTCCAAAAGGCTCACTGATTCGACTATGGACCCAAAACCTTGAAAATAATTTAATGCCCGTTTTTATTAGCTTGCAAGCGTCCTGAACTCACAATGACAAATATGCAAAAGGGTGATTCATGAAATCAACGTCGAGCAAAAGATGAAGTCAAGATTTCGATTCAGTTCAATTTGGAGCCCGTTTGGTCCTGAAAGATTTTTTCGAATTTTTTTATTCCTCAAATTCATTTTTAATCACACATTTCTTTGGAACACAACATTTTTCATACTTTTCAACCACACATTCTCCCTAAAACTCAAAATTCATCAAAAACTACCATTACCAAACAAACTCTTAATTGGATCAAGATTTAGCTGTTAAAAAAAAATGTGTTGAGGATTTTTAAGCCAAGAACTCACAATTTAAATTGTGACGAACTCTAGATTTGCTCTTCTTGTCTCTGCCTTAAACTCCAACCAACCGTGTTTTTGGCATTCTAGTACGATTACAGTAGCTTGAAATTTGAGGCTTGGTTCTCTAGCATATATAAATCATGCATATCTTCTTCCAACAAGGTGTATAGGGTTAAGGGTATGGTTTCACCAAGCACAAGAATAACTCTTAAATCCTAGCATCAAGAACACACACATCACTCTTATTTCAAGTCAACGTTGTGACAAACTTTTGAAAACCCAAACCAAAGAAGGTAGATCTTTTGATTGAGTTCAGAACTTCCGTCCCAAATATATGTCCCTATAGCCGTCTCACCAATAAAAAAATTACACATCATCTAAATATTACACATCATCTAACAGGGAAAAAAAGCTCCCCTGATAGAAAATTAGGCCCGTTATCTTTCAATTCCCAAAATCCTCTCTTCTCCTTCTCTCCTAATTCCACCCGCCTCTTCTAAAATCGGCTCTGCAACCCAATAAATAAAGCCAGAAAGCTGCCTGCAAATCCACAAAAATCTCTTAACCAAGAACAAAATATTCCAGCCACTTGTTTCTCTTCATCTTCTCTGCAAATCTGCTCATACTGGAACAAATAGCCATTGCCAGCATTGTTTCACAAGTTCCCTGCAAATCCACAAATCTCAGCCAGTGCTTGAATCACTACCATTGGGTATTTATCTTTCTGATGAATCCAAGGAAGAAATTACCCGAGCATGGACTATGAATGGGCCGCCTACACCACCCAACGAAGAAATGGATTTTGATCTGAACGAGGCACCAACAAAATAGGAGGGTTGATGCAGGTCGCCGGTTCTTGTAACCCACTACCAGTAAGCCTGTTCTTGAAAGACTGGCGATAAACAAAGTTCCAACGGAGAGTTTGGATGATCATCCAGTCACCACCAAACTACAATTCTGCTCCAAACATTCCAATCCATCCAATTTATCCAAATTTTGTAAATACGACAATATGAATTGCCATGTAAGCCCAATTGGAAATGATCCAACAAACATCGCAACATTAGCCAGAAAAAAAGTGGGATCAGCCATGATGTCCATTGGATCTTTCTTTCTTCATCTGCATAGGCTACTAATTAATTATTAATACTTTCCCTACTCTTCTCTCCCCTGTTTTCTATATCCTTTAATAGCATGGTTATGGAATTTTTTTTTCAAAGATAGGTTCTTGTGTTCCAAAAATTGGAATTTATGGCCTCTTTTGGTGAGGAGGCGAGAGAAGGGGAGCATGGTAGGTGTTTGAGAAAATGCATTGGTTATGCAGTGGTTATCTCATGAGCAGTGATGAATCGAAATTTTTTGAGACAAATACTGATGAATCAATGCCTCAAGAGATGGATGGACTTCTTGGCTGAGCTATGCAGGTTGTGTATCATCAAGAAATTCTCTCGTAATTGAAGCTGATCAAATGCTTAGTGTGGGATTCGATTTGGAAATTAACATGATCTGGAAATTGTATATTTTAGTGGCAAGTTTGTATATGAACTTTAGCTTGTGACCGTATTGTTGAATCTCAAATGATTTGGAAATGTATATTTTAGTGGCAAGTTCATATATGAATTTTTGTTTTTCATATTGCACATACCAGATAAGATTAAATTTTATGTTTGATGACAGTACTCCATGACGCAGATTCCCACTTCCTAGTATAAAAATTCCCATGTAATGTTATCAAATCCATTTGAAAGTGGTACAGGAAGCTCAAATATCAAATTGGAAGGCATTTCAATTATGCTGATGTTTGGAAATCAAACACAATACTATAACACTTAATTATACTACTAAAATCAAACATAAAATTATCAAACTGAATGATATGATTTGAAAGTGGAGACAGGAAGCTCAAATATAAAATCAGAAAGCATTTCAATTATGCTGATGTTTGGAAATCAAACACAATACTATCAAACTGAATGATACTGCTAAAATTCAATTACACCAAACATTATCAAGCAAACAGAAAACTCTATCGATGCTTGAAGTTGACTCCATACTGACATAATTCTAGTTGAACCTAAATCAAACCAAACACTAAATTCTCCCCTCAATTAAAAAAAGTACAGTTGTTCAATCTTTTTATTCAGTTTTGCTGCCTTCAAAGCACTAAAATCATTTAAAATAACTTATTTTTGAAGGATAATGATGAAGGGCGTAGCTCAGTCTGTAAAACAAAAAAAAAGACAATATTATTAATCATATTATCTTCTTCTAGTCAATGAGCAAATAACAATTACTAATATTAATACTCAAACGTTATACTTGTTCTAATAATCCCACAAAACTTGACGTCATCATAAGATCTCCAACATCAATATCGGAATTTACTTGACTATGGTTAAATGTCGTTGTAAGCTGCTGTAAGGAATTTTCAGAATTGATCTGCACCATAAAAAATTATAATAAGAGCAAAATATAATTTTTCTTATTAAGTCGTCATGGTTCCATAATCATATATACAACTACCAAAATCTTTAGAGAAATCTCGAAAACGCTCAAAAACTCCGCTTAGATGCTTTGCACCATTTTGATATAAGTGTCAAATACATAGACGATGAGATGTCTCTGGCCAATGGGAAGCTAGTGCTTTTGACATTGCGATTTGCAAAGAAGATGAAGAGAAACAAGTGGCTGGAATATTCTGTTCTTGGTTAAGAGATTTTTGTGGATTTGCGGGCAGCTTTCTGGCTTTATTTGTTGGGTTGCAGAGCCGATTTTAGAAGAGGCTGGTGGAATTAGGAGAGAAGGAGAAGAGAGGATTTTGGGAATTGAAAGATAACGGGCCTAATTTTCTGTTAGGGGAGCTTTTTTTTCTCTGTTAGATGATGTGTAATTTTTTTATTGGTGAGACGGCTATGGGGACATATATTTGGGACTGCGGATCTGAACTCCTTTTGATTCTTTGCAAAGAGAGAAAATATTTTGACTAAAAATAATTTTCAATCATTTACTAAACAATGGATTCTTTTTCCCTTTTTAAAACTGGTTTATCCAAAATCATTTTTGTAAAAAAAATTAACAAACTTAAAACAAATTTTAATCAAATATGAAATTACCAAAATGCCCTTACATTTAAAAACCAAAGTTGGTAAGACATTTAATTCCCAAAAACCTTCACCTTGGATCACTGACCTTCCCTTATTCTCTTCGGTAGCTAGGTCTTATTAATCTCATCATTGGCCCGTTGTTATTTCGTTGCAGAAGCATCTTGAAAATCAACAATTAGTTACATATAAACAATATTATGATGTTACAAAAATCATTATAGAAGATTTTTACTAAAAATTAATGTTTAACATACTTTTTTACACTAAATATGATTGATGAGAATGTAAGAAAATTATTGTGTAAATAAATTCGTGAGATTTATGCATGGGATGCAAAGGGAAGATGTTGGACTTATAGAAAAAGATGTATTGTAGTTGGAGGAATAGTAATGGAAAATCCAATTGATGTTGAGAGATATTACTTGCGGTTTTGTTAAATCATGTTAGGGGACTACATATTTCGAAAATTTAAAATCTATTGATGGTATTATTGTTGAACTAGTATTACACCCGTGTGTTGCACGGGAAAACAATATGAAATGATTTTAATGTAAATATAATTTCAAAATAAAAATAAACATGCAATTTGCTTTAATTAATGATAAAAACTGTCAACAAATGCTCAAAGTAAAAATGAATTAGAATTCTCATAGATTTTGAAAATTTTCTTTAAATACTAAATTGTTTGTACAGTTTGTGGTTGTTCATACCAGTGTGATGCAGGTATGTTATTATAGACAAAATATATTTAAACAATTGTTCAAACTTAAATTATATAATGCAATTTTCCTTTTTTCTCCAATTTGTGGTTGTCTACACCTGTATGATGTAGGGAAGTTGTTATAGACAAAATATTTTAAACAATTGTTTAAACTTAAATTAAATAATATAATTTTTCAAACCTATGTTGCATAGAATAAATAAAGAAATTTATCCAAATATTTTTACTACAATGAATAGAAATAATTAATAACCCTCTAAATATTATGATTAAAGACCCTTCACATAATTAATTTTTTAAAATTTTTTAAATGCGATGTATTTAATTAAATGTAATTAAATACATATTTAATTATATGTCAATAAAATAAAATTAAAAAAAATTATTACTGAAAATCTAAATAAAATAAATGAAAATCTAAATAAAAAATATATAATGAGTCTTTTTGTCTATGCTCCTATATAATTTTTTTAAAAAAAGTTTATTTAAAATGAATAGTCATTTTTAGGAGAATGTGCGGTTAAAAAGTAGTGAATCTTTTTTTAGTTTATATGTAATATTATTTTATTAATAAATATGTAGTTGAAAAGATAAAAAAAATGAGTTAAAAATTTAAAGGGGCTAAAAAGGGGCTATAGCGATTGTACAACAAATATATCAACTCGATTTCTGAATTTAACGTTCAATAAAAAAAAAATTAAAAAACTTTTGAATTAAAAAATTAGGCTCATACAATATATGTGAAATGCTCAACTTACATATTCTCCTTATGATCGACGCTTTTCTTTTTATATATTGTTCTTCATCATATTCTTCTCAGAAAGAGACGTAAGATAGATTTTAAAAGTATTAATTATTAATTTAAAGTGTTTTCCTAAAAAATAATCATTAGTTTTAATAAGATATTGTTACATTAATTTGTTTTTTGTTTCTTCATATTGATAATTTCTATATTCATAATATTACATTATTATTTTAATATTTTAATAAATATTGTTGATCGATCAATTGTTTAGTAAAAATTATATGAACCACTTGTTAAAATCTGTAATATATATTCTGCATATTATATTTACTTCAGATTATACTACAAAATAGATAATGAACATAATCAGTAAATAAATAAAAATAATGTCAAAATGATGAATGAATTGATCGGAATATTAAGTTGTAAAAATTAATACAACTTAGTTGAGTTTACTTTGAATTCGTATATTTATTATTTGTTTTAATTTGATGAGAAAAAGAACTCGAACTAAAATTAATCATATATGATTAAATTGAATTTAGTTAATAAATTATTTATAGTATTATAGGATTTAAATGAAATAATTTATAATAAATAAGATATTGAGGAAAAGTTAAAAAATATATATATAAAATAAAACTTTTAACTTTGATCTTTGAGTCAATTTAACAGACAATATATTTACAATTTGCTCTCACTTGTTAGCTTGTATTAAACTTCTTATTGAGATTTTCGATTTGACATCCATATTATGTATTTTTCGACTTCAAAATAATATAATTGTTATAAAAAATAATAATTATTATAAAAAAATAATTTACACATTAAAAAAATAACATATTGATGTCATTAATAGCAAAATACGGATGCATGTGCTAATGTCATTAATGACATGTGTACCATAATATTTGCAAAAATATTTAATACACTATTTTTTTTTGCAAAAATTTCCAAATTTAGAAAATTATTTTGGTGGGAAATTATGTGTGAATTTTGGTAACGGCTATTCTACTTTAATATATAAGTAAAAATAAGTATCCTAACTTATATAAAAGAGGCAAAGTCTCTTTACTATTCATTTACTATTCATAAGCCTTATGTCATGTTTTTTTTTAATGAAGTCATTTTAAAAAAAAAAAATTAAAATTTTTTTTTTAATTTTTTTTTAAATTCTCCTATAACATAACTTCATAATAACTTAACTTATATAATTTTTTTTAACTTCTCTCAAGTTTTTATATTTATTATTTTTAAAAATTCTCCTATAATATAAATTCATAATAACTTAACTTATACGAAAAAGGCTGACGTCATTTTTTTAAAAATTCTCCTATAATATAACTTAATAATAACTTAACATAACTTATATAAAATAGGCTTTTTTATTTTATTTTTTTAAATTCTCCTATAATATAAATTAATAATAATATCTTAACTTTAACTAACTTATATAAAAGAGGCAAAGCCTCTTTAATGTTCATTTACTAATGATATCATTTTTTTTAATTCTCTTATAATATTAACTTAATAATAATTTAACTTAACTTATATCAAAGAGGCTTTTTATTTTTTATTTTTAAATTCTCCTATAATATAACTTAATAATAGCTTAACTTTATAATTATAACTTATAATATAATAATAATTAATAACTTATATAAAAGAGGCAAGACCTCTTTACTATTTATTTACTATTCATAATGCTGACATCACTTTTTTTTAAAAATTCAATTAATCTATAGATAAGTCGTCGATGTACTTTTAATTTGCTGTAGTTGTTTATAACCTATTAATTAATTTGCATTTTCCCTCTTAGAAGGGTGAACAACGGTCAACTACAAATTACATATGTTCATTTTGGAAAATAGGCAAATCCTCTTTAGTGTTCATTTACTATTCATATGGCTGACGTCAATTTTTTTTTAATTTCAGTTAATCTATAGATAAGCCTCCAATGTACTTTTAGTTTGATGTAATTGTTTGTAAACTATTTATATGCATTTTCCCTCTTAGAAGGGTGAACAAAGGTCGACTACAAATTACATATGGTCATTTCGGAATAATATTTTTTTCTAATAGTTTCTACAACCAATTATTTTGGAATGATATTTTTTCTGACAGTTTCTACAACCAATTATTAAATAGGCAAAATATACGTCAATAACTAAAACTCACTCTTGAATGTTGAGTCAAGATACAATACAATAAAATTTATACGATATTATATATACAGCTCTTATCGCATCCGTGCAACGCACGGACACCACTAGTAGATTTAAAAATTGAAAAAATTTGTTTGAACTAATATATTAGAAAATTATTTTGGTCGAAAACTATATGCGGATTTTGGTAACGGCTATTCTACTTTAATGTATAATTAAATATAAGTAAACTTCTCATTGAGATATTCGATTTGACATCCATATTACATATTTGTTGACTTCAAAATAATATAATATTTAAAAAAAATAATGATTATTATAAAAAAAAATAGTTTACACATTAAAAAAATAACATATTGATGTCATTAATAGCACAATACGGATGTCTATGCTAATGTCATTAATGACACATGTACCATAATATTTGCAAAAATATTTAATACACTATTTGTTTTGCAAAAATTTTCAAATTTAGAAAATTATTTTGGTGGGAAACTATGTGTGGATTTTTGTAATGACTATTCTACTTTAATATATAATTAAATATAAGTATAGATTTAAAAATTGAAACAATTTGTTTGAACTAATTTATTAGAAAATTATTTTGATGGAAAACTATGTGCGAATTTTGGTACCGACTATTCTACTTTAATATATAAGTAAATATAAGTAATTTAAGTATAGATTTAAAAATTGAAACAAATATATATATATATTAATGACCCAAGTTTTTTACTAACTTTCATTTAATACCAACTTTTATTAATTACATTGAATACTTTTTTTTTTCTTTTGGTAAAAGTTTCCCGATTTAGAAAGATTTTTGGACGGAAAAGTGTGTTAGTAAAATGGTGTCGATTATTCTATTATTATATATAGATAGATATATTCACGAAGCTGCATTGTTAAGAGGGTTGCTTAATGGAGGTAATAATTGTGAGTTCTGTTTGAGGGTATCTTGAAGTTATCAAATGCCATATTCCTTATCTCGTTTGTTTGCTACTGTTCTAGCATTTTGTGGTCTAGATAATCTTAAAACATTGTGGAATCAATTTAAGGAATTTATTATTGAGGACGACCTACAATAAGACAAGGCTAGACAAAATGCAAAACTAAGAGCTTTACAATCTATAAATGCATTTTTAGAATCATTAGGAGAATCTTTGAATGATTATCAGTAATTTGATTATAACATAACTTTTGGAGTACACAAAATACTGGCCAAAATTCTTAATGACGAATTGAAAATATTAGTTACTGGGGATGATCGTTCTTGTGTACAAAAGCTTAATGAAGACCAATGAAATGCTTACAATGCAATTTAGATAAAGTTTTAATTAATGAAGATGATTTGATTTAATGACGGACTTGGTAGAACAGGAAAAACATTTTGACATCGTACATTGCTTGCAACTGTCAGATCAAATAAATTAATTAGTTTAGAAACATCATCCGGTGTAGATGTTGGTTTATTAACAGGAGGTCATACAACACATTCAAATTTCAAAATTTCACTTGATGTCCATAATGATAGCATTTGTTCAATTAGTAAACAATCAACTTTAGCTAATCTATATAGGACTACACGCTTAATAATGTGGGATGAAGCTCCAATGGTACATTGCCAAGTTATATATGGAAGCTATAGACAAAATGTTAAGTGATATAAATGATTGTCAATTACCATTTGATGGAAAATTAAGCTCCTGTTCTCTTTGCTGTTTTGATGTCGTTTTCTGTTTTTATTTTCGAAAACGATAAAAACGCGTTCTCTTTACCATTTTCGAAAACGCATTTTGGAAAACAAAAAAAAATTTGTACACAAAACGGAAAACGCCCGAAACATCGTTTTGAGCGTTTTGTGTGTATTTCGACAAAAAATATCCAAAACGCGGAAAACGCGTTTTGGGATTCTTTTTTTTTTTTTTTAATAGAATTATCTTAACTTAGAATTAAGTTTAATATAAAGTTTTTATTTTTTTATTATTTTTTTTAGAATTATCCTAGCTTGGAACTAAGCCTAAATAAAGATTTTTTTTTTTTTTTGAGAATTATCCTAACTTGGAACTTAGTTTAAATAAAATTTTATTCAATTCAATATCAACATTACAAAAAAAAAAAATTAAATGAGAATTCTTGTTATATTTCAAAAAATGTAATGATAAATGGACTCTGGTGGTTTTGAAAGAACTTGCATTTTCAGGATTTTAATAGAAGTAGAGCTTTCTCAAGTCCCGAACCTGACCAAACTGTGTTAATATAGACTCTTAATGCTCACATTAGTGTGTTGCATGTAACCATATTTTTAGTGTATTGTGAAGGGAAATTTGAGTTGGAGTTGGTAGTATTCTGCAAGCAAATTAATTAAAAATAGTTTAAATAGTGTTCTGTAAAATTTCAAACAGAACGTGTTTTCCAGCTTTTCATTTTCAAAAACAGTTTTCAGAAATGACAAACCAAACGCGTTTTCAGCAAATTTGAAAACAAAATACAAAACATTTTCGAAAATGAAAATACAAAATAAAATACAAACAGAACGCCACCTAATTGTTTTGGGATGAGACCTTCAGTTGGTTTTAATTGTAATTCAATGAGTGGGCAAAGAAGATATAATTTCAGGAACACTCGTGAGATGTGAATTCATATTTATGTCTTTTTTATTACAAAAATAAAAATATATCAAAATATCTGAGATGTCTTAGATCAATTATTCTGTAAATACTTACCTGATTCGGTAATGGAGCAAAAGAGCATTATTCTGAAAAGCTTTACGTCGAACTTCAGCCCCTTTGAGTTGGCCACTTAGGCAATAGCCTTTGACGTCCCCAAAATCGGTTGTATCCAACGATTCAAGGCTAGGAATACAGTATAGGTTTTGAAGAAGATATCATTTCATTACAAAAATTTATAGATAATGTATTTCCTGACTTGCTGAACTATGCAAAAAACTTTCAATATATGATTAACCGGGTTATTTTGGCCCCTAAAAAAGATCATGTTGGTCAAATCAATAATATACTGAATGGACATTTTCCATATGATGTTTTCACTTATTATACCTTTGATAAAGCAATGAATAAAATAGAACAAGGCATACAAGAAGATTTTTTTCACACTTTAACTCCAAATGAAATACCACCACATGAATTGATATTGAAGAAAAATCATCTAGTAATTTTTTTTAGGAATATTAATCTAACAGAAGGATTATGTAGATTGATATGCAAAAATTTCGAAGTAATTGTCATTGATACTGAAATTGCTACTGGAGAATACAAAGGAAATATACTTTTTTTATTATTATTACCCAGAATATATTGTTACGATTTTAGGCTCAGAATCACCGCAAAGTCGAGTAAACATAAAACTTCGAAAGATTTTATTAATCGAAAATAAAACTACAAAAATCAGAAAGAGTTTTACAAAATCAGAACAAATATCAAAAAAATTACAAATCTCACACAGAAACCATAAAGTACCACAAAGTATTACAGATCAACCACTGTAAATCACCCATGAAGTATAAACTCTGATTAAACACTAAGAATCAGAGTATAAACCACAAAGAATCGTGCGAGAGATCAAAGTTTTCTCTTTGAAAATTGAACCACACGGAAGACGAATAAGAGAGAGAAAAATCAAACAGTAAAGCGAAAAGTCTGGAAGAAGTATTCTAATCAGATCAAAAGGCCACGTCCTTATCATCAATTTAACGGATGGGATTGATCAATCTTGATCCAACGGTTTAGAGCAAAGGGGCAGTATTGAAGTTGGGCTTCGACCCGATTTCAGTTTTGGGCTCCAACTTTGGGTTGAAAACAATTTAATATCTTAAACTTGGGCTCCTAAATTTCAATATCTGGCTGGGCCTTTTATTTTGGACTTCAGCAAAATTAGGCTTTAGCAATTTGGGCTACATAAATTGATCTGGTCCAATTGCTTATTCAATCTTCACCTCAATTGGATCAGCAACACCTGCAAAACAAAATTAAACAGTATCACAATTCTAACAAATTTAAAAACTTTAAAGCATCTTTGAATTTATTTATACGTATAACCTTAGTTCCAGCATTTGCAGGATTAAGTGGAGTAGGTATTTTAACAAGTTTAACAATATCTTTTTCAGTTATGTCTCTAATGAAATGAAATTTCACATCTATATGTTTTGACCTATTATGAAACACATGATTTTTGTACAAGTGTGATGCACTAAGACTATCTATAAAAATCTAAATTTCAGAGTTATCAATGCAGCCAATTTCAGAAAGTAATCCTTTAAGCCACATACATTCCTTAACAGCATCTGTGGCAGCAATATATTCTACTTCAGTTGAAGATAAGGCAACAAGTTTTTGTAACTATGATTTCCAACTAATACAGGAACAATTTAAAGTAAAGAAATATGCAGAAGTAGATTTTCTGTTATCAATGTTCCCAGCAAACTCAGAATCAACAAAACCTTTTAGTTTAAAATCAGTTTTAGTCTTAGTAAACACCAAACTAAGTCCTGCTGAACCTTTAAGATATTTCAACAAATATTTCATAACTTACCAATGCAACTCACCAGTATTACTCATAAATCTGCTGATCATACTGACTACAAAAGCAATATCAGGTATGGTGCAAATCATAAGATACATCACAGATCCTACAGCATTTGAATAAGACACATTTTTCATCCTAAATTCTTCTTCATCAGATTTAGGAGAATGATCAATAGACAATTTTAAATGTACAGGCAGAGGTAAGGAAACAATTTTAGCATCATATAGGCTAGAACCTTTTTAAAACCTTTTCAATGTAATGTTTTTTATTTAAAAAAAAGTTTCTAGATTTCCTATCTCTAAAGATATCCATTCCAAGAATTTTTTAGCATTCCCTAGATCTTTCATTTCAAACTCAGAATGCAATTTAAGCTTAAGCAAGTTAATATCATGCATGTTTAGGCCAACAATAAGCATATCATCAACATATAACAAAAGATACATAAAGTCAGTTTCACTAGACTTAAAATAAAAAAAAGAATCATATTGACTTTTTTGAAAATTAAGGCTTTGTATATAAGAATCAAGTCTCCTATACCATTGCCTTGGGACTTATTTCAAACTATACATGGATTTTTTCAGTAGACATACCAAGTCAATTTTACCTTTCTTTTCAAATCCTTTAGGATGATGCATGTAAATGGTTTCATCTAAATGACCACACAAGAAAGCAGTTTTAACATTCATTTGTTCTAGTTCTAAATCAAATTGAGCAACTAAAGCAAATAGAATTCTGATTGAAGTAAACTTAATAACTGGTGAAAAAAATTCATTATAATCAATCCCTTCATTTTGCGAAAACCCTTTTGCTACAAGCCTAGCTTTGTACTTAGGTTCTACATCTTTAGACTCACTTTCTTTTATTTTGAAGATCCATTTACACTCTATTATTCTTTTATTATCAGGCTTATTCACTAAAATCCAAGTGTCATTTTTAATAAGAGAAT
The DNA here is from genome assembly GCA_963555705.1 of Ligustrum vulgare. Lineage (NCBI taxonomy): Eukaryota > Viridiplantae > Streptophyta > Magnoliopsida > Lamiales > Oleaceae > Ligustrum > Ligustrum vulgare. The sequence continues at coordinate 15,727,119 of OY743185.1, forward strand.
TCATTTCTTCTTGCATTGTTGCAAACTAAAGTTTAGAATCAGTTGAAGAAATTGCTTCTTCAAAAGATTCAGGTTCATTCTGTAAAGGCTCAGAATATGTGAATACAGAAACAAAATTAGGATCTTCAAATCGAGGCGGAGGTCTAATTTCTCTTCTAGTCCTATCCCTAGCAAGCTGGTAATTATAAAGATTAAGATAAGTTTTAGTTTCAGCTTCTGTTTTAGGAACGGTTTCAGAAATAAGGGTAGAATTTGATAACTAAGGTTCAGGACCATTATTTTGAAAATGTGGGAGTTGCTCCACCTGAAACTGAGTATTGGGAAAATAACTTTCATCACACAAATGATCTACACTCAGCTCAGAAGTGAGGAAAATCTTTTCACTAAGAGGATCTTCTAAAATTTCATCTTTACAAGGGAAAAAGTTTTCATTAAAAACAACATACCTACTAATAATAACCCTGTAACCTCCATGTTCCTTTACCCACAGTCTATAACCCTTAACCCCTTCTTCATAGCCCAGAAATACACATTTTAAAGACCTGGAGTCAAGTTTGGTGTGAGTAGGTTGCACACCCAAAAATTTTCAATTTTGAAAAATCAGGAAGAGTATTGTTCCAAATCTGATCATGTATTTTAAAATCAATAGCACTTTAGGGAGAAATTTTGATTAGATATGAAGTAGTTTTAACTGCTTCACCCCAAAATTTTTTTGCAAGTTTGAATCAAGTAACAGTCACCTAGTTCTTTTTAACATTGTCCTATTCATCCTCTCAGCAACCCCATTTTCTGTGGACTGAATGTAACAGTCATATGTCTAAGAATGCCTAGATTACTACAGAAGGTATCAAAGTCTAGATTGCAAAACTCTAGGCCTTTGTCTGTCCTAATCACTTTGACCTTCCTATCTTTTAAATTTTGAATCAAACTAATCCAATTTTTAAACACCCACACGGTAGCATCCTTCGACTTCAACAAATGAACCCAAGTTTTCCTAGAATAGTCATCAACTCTAAGCAGGATATATTTAAAACCAGAAACATAGTTAACTGGGGCAGGACCCCACAAATCAGCATGCAAGTATTCAAGTATATTATCTGACTTATGAATGCCTTTACCAAAAAAAATTCTTTAATAGTTTTCCCAAAACATACTTTTCACGGAAATCAAGCTTATGTAAAATATCTTTACCAAAAGCACTTTTTATTTAAGTAATTTTAAACCTCTTTCACCTAAATGTTCAAGTCTTTTATGCCATAAAACAGTTTTATCTTTTTAAGAAACTGCATTAAAAGAATTGGTACAGATAGGATAAGTTTTTAAAACATATATACTATTTGTTTTGGGAGTACAGGAAAGTAAAAAATTACTTTTAAAGATACTTAGATATCCTTTATGCATCTGATATCATAAAACTCAAAATCAAGCACACCTAAAGAAATTAGATTTATTTTTAAATCAGGCACATGTCTAGTTTGATTTAAAAGAAGTGTTCTGTTATTTTCAAAATTCAACAGAACCTTACCAGTGCCTTTTATATTACAAGCCAAATTATTTCCAAGCTTCACAGAACATAAGAATCATTACTGAAACTAGCAAATAAATCTCTTTCAGGACACATATGGAAAGTACAGTCAGAATTAAGTATCCATTCATGCTTAGTATCAGATTTAGTAGTAACATAAACAACCATTATTATCCTGTGTTGCAACCTCTGTTTGATTACTGGTTCCTGTTTCATGTTGTTTCTTAAAGAAGTCTTTAACATGATGTCCAGGTTTATCACAGTAATAACACAGTCTAGGTTTGAGAATACTATCTTGATTCTATTGTTGTCTTGATTTCTAGGGTTATCTTGACCCCTAAAGTTGTACTGACCTTTGAATGAATTATCCTTAGGCTTATAAAAATTGTCTTTCTTTTGATAGTTATCCCTAACAGACTTACTATTCAAGTTATTCCAGTTCCTGTTATTGTTAGGAGCATTCCAATTTTTCTTGAAATTGTTCACAGGTTTCTAATCGTTAAAGGAGTTCCTTTTCTTTTAAGTTCTTATAAGACTTTAGGCTTCTTTATGACTATTTCTCAATTCCAGCTACTTATTCTTAAGGGAAGTGTGAACTATTTCAGTAGTCAATTTTTGTCCACCATATTCTAAGGCATTCCTAAGGTCTTTAAATTTATCTCCCATAGCATTTAAAAGATAGACAACTTTTTTGGTCATCATACAATTTTTCATCACAATTCAGTAGGCTTTGTGTAATCTTATTAAACATACTCATATTATCATCTACATCTTTGGGAGTATCAAACTTAAAACTAAAATATTGCTTCCAAAGAAAACATTTATTAGGCAAAGAAACAACGTGGTAAACTTCCTCTCATTTATCCCAAAGTTCCATAGCAGTTTTTGTCTCACCTATTTGTCTAATGATATTATCAGATAAGTGAAGAAACAAAGTACTCCAGGCTATTTCATCCATCTCAGTCTGTCTATCCTGAGTTGGGTTAACAAGCCAAGATTGATCAATAGCCTTAGCACATTTCATTTGAAGTAATATGGCTTTCATCTTCTGGCTCTAGAGATTAAAATCTCCTTTGTCATTCCAGATTCCAACATTTACCTTTATAGTAGCCATTGAAATAATGACCAAGAAAATTTTTGAAAAACTTTTACAAAAAATTAGAAGTCTTATTTCTTCAAAAAGTATCAGTAAAAAAATATAATATGTCACACAGTATCAAGATCAGGCACTTAGTAGTATAGCAATTAAGGTGATCACAATCCACAAAGAATTATCACACAAAGTAATAAACACAAAGAATCTATAATGCTGAAAAAATTGTTCTTCCAGTATATCCATCAACCTAGTTTTGGGTCAGCCCAAAACTCCCTCAGATTCCCGAATTTTCAAAAAATCCTGGACAAATTTAAGCAATGGGGTCCAAGAAAAGGTTTCAAAGACGGAGAGATTTTGGAGAGAACAAAAATTTTTAAAAAATGAGAATGTAAATGTACGGAAAGTAATAGATGTCACCTCTTGCAATACAAGGGTTACTGCAGATTTTCCACGAAGATATAACACCACAAAGATTCAATACCACCTAGTTTAATCAGCATCCACGAAGTTCAGCCACAAAGAATATAGGATCCTTTTTAGAACTCTCGGTATATTTTTAAAAATATATATATATTGATTTCTACGATCCTTTGATGTAGACTCAGAATTTTGGTGATCCATACACAAAGAAATTGGAAAACATAAATATTGAAAATTAGGGTTACAAAAAATTCCACAACGTAAAAATACCATGAAGATTTCACTAAGGAAATATGAAAAACCTTCATATCTGAAAATTTTCACAAAGTTTATCAGAAATCAAAAACATTTCATTATAAGTTGTTCAAAATACTCAAGAAATCACAAGTTTCTTAAGAAACCACTATGAAATAAGAAAACCCTAAAAATGGTTTTTGAGAAACCACAAAAAAATCTTCCAGAAAACAACAAATTCACACACGGACTCTAGATCTTAAACGATCTGAGTCGTAAACCAGCGTAATCACTAGAACCTTAAAGCTCTAATACAACTGTTATGATTTTATGCTCAGAATCATCACAAAGTCAAGTAAACATAAAACCTCAAAAGATTTTATTAATCAAAAGTAAAACTACAACAATCAGAAAGAGTTTTACAAAATCAGAACAAATATAAAAAAATTTACACATCTCGTACTGAAACCACAAAGTACCACAAAGTATTATAGATCAACCACTGTAAATAACCCACAAAGTATAAACTCTGATTAACCACTAAGAATCAGAGTATAAACCACAAAGAATCATGTGAGAGATCAAAGTTCTCTCTCTAAAAATTGAACCACACAGAAGACGAACAAGAGAGAGAAAAATCAGAGAGTAAAGCGAAGAGTCTGGAAGAAGTATTCTGATCAGATCAAAAGGCCACGTCCTTATCATCAATTTAATGGATGTGATTGATCAATCTTGATCCAACGGTTTGGAGCAAAGGGGCGGTATTGAAGTCGGGGCTTCGACCCGGTTTCAGTTTTGGGCTCCAACTTTGGGTTGAAAACAATTTAATCTCTTAGACTTGGGCTCCTAAATTTCAATATCTGGCCTGACCTTTGATTTTGGACTTCAGCAAAATTAGGCTCTAGCAATTTGAGCTGCACAAAATTGATCTGGTCCAATTGCTTCTTCATACATTCCATTCCCACGGAAGTGATAAAACTCTATTCCCATTTAAGAGAACTCAATGTCCAATTAGTCCATACTTTAGAGTGACAATAAATAAATCTCAATGAAAAACTCTAGAATTTGTTGAATTATAACTTCCGAAACATATATCCTATCTCATGGAAAACTATACATTGCACGATCAAGAGTAAAAACAAGTAAATCTATCAAAGTTCTTATGGAACCAAAATTTAATATTAAACTACAAAAAAAAAGGCTTTTCCCGATGGAAAAATTCGTCGGTAAAATGTCATTTTCCGTCGGAAATGCCTTTTTCCGACGGACTTTACCCCGCCGGAAAATTCGTCGGAGAAAACCCCGTCGGTAATACTTTTCGACGGAAAAATTAATGCCGTCGGAAATTTCCGACGGAATTTCATGTCCATCGAAAATTTCCGACGACCACTAATTCTGTCGGAGATTTCCGACGGACATGAAATTCCGTCGGAAATTTTCGACGGCGGTAATTTTTCCGTCGGAAATTTAAAAAAAAATAAAATAAAATAAAATTTATTAAGCGGTACCCAACCAACCCAACCCGGACCAGCCCACCCTCATCAAGACCCGACCCGCTAAGACGTGATAAATTATTTTTTCCAAAGTGTATAGGTTGAGACTTGAACTCTTGATCAAAGGGTAGTGAAGAGGTAACCAAACCATTAGACCATTTGAGTTTTTGTGAATAAGTTTGTTTTTATAAATATATATTAGTTATTTATGTTAGTAATATGAGTTTTTTTTTTTTTTTTAATTTGAAAAAATACGCTATTCATTTTTTTTAATTATTTTTCATCGAAAATTTCCGACAGGAAATAGATTACCGTCGGAAATTTCCGACGGAAACTAAATTCCCGTCGGAAATTTCCGACGGAAAGACGGTCGTCGGAAATTTCCGACGGGAATTTAGTTTCCGTCGGAAATTTCCGATGGGGGGATTTTTCCGTCGGAAATTTCCGACGGGAATTTAGTTTTCATCGGAAATTTTCGACGGTAGTAATTCCGTCGGAAATTTTCGACGGAAACTAAATTCCGTCGGAAATTTCCGACGGTGCCGACTGCCGTCGAAAAATATCCGTCGGAGAAACCCTGTTTTTTAGTAGTGTAATGATAATGCTCATACCAAAATTTGGGTAATTATTGATAACAAATTTTTAGTTTGTAATCCGATAATTTTCTATGTTTGAAATTAAATTTGTAGTAGGCTCAAACCATTGTGTGTTTTTGCAAGAGAAATGACAATATATTTCTACATTTATAACTTTTATATGCTTTCCAAGAGAATGTGCTCATCTATTTAACAGATCTCTACCTTTTTTTGAGCATAATTAGAGTTTGGTCATTGAATATTGGAATTTTCATTTCTCGCAAACTTTATTTGCGGCTAACACGGATCATAGTGCCTGACGTCGAAGAAATTTCGTCATAATAAATGTGTAGCTAAGAGCTCTTAAGTTTGTTTCACATGTTGTTTACAAGCTCCTTGAAAACATGCTTATAGCATGGGAAGAGGTATTTGTGTGTTTGTTCATTTCTGCAGTTATTGAATTTATACATGAATAATTTTCTGATGTGGATCATTTGAGCCATTGTTTGACGTTTTGTATTAACTTCCTATGGTTTTCTCGGATAGGTTCGTGAAGTGAAGATTCAAGTTGCGGCTAGTGCAGCTCATGGACTCGCTTATCTTCATGAAGCTTGTAATTTCTATTCTCTACTCTTAAAATTTTTGTTTTTGTCTAAAAATACATCTTCTTCTATTTGTATTATCATATATGTAAGGGGACTTATTAGCTGTCCCTAATGGGATAACAATATTTTGTCATTTTTTTCAAGCTCTGTGGAAACATGCAGAGAAGAACAACCCTTGCATTAGTTGGTGGGATGCCAAATTCTTTTGATTTCTCGGTCATGACTGGACTGCTTAATATTTGTCATTTTCTCCTTTTTCCTTTGTTAAATCGAGAATGCTTGTGAGTTGCAGATTAATATGTTTTTTTTTTTTTTTTAATTCATTGCATGCTTATTAGGTCACTTCTATTTAACTAATAAATTTGTTTTGAAAAATTTATAGAAATGGTCAATTTTATGCTTGTCAAACCAAAAGTGTCTAATTCCCATAACTATTGTAAAAATGGCCAAATTGAGGACCAAAATGTCCATTATACTCTTAATAAAATAAAAATGTAATTTTTCTCTTTTATCATGCAAAAAAATTGAGATATGTAGCTTCCATGAGAAACTACCACACTACTAGTTATTACCTACTGGTTCCTTTTTGGTAGCATTATCTAGTAGTATTGAGCAAGTATTTTGAAAAAAAATGATGATTATTTGAAAAATCAATTAACATTAACAATGAACTATATTACTCCAAGTTCATACCAAAATCATATGATTTCATTTTGAAAAATATATTCACATTCAAATTTGCTAGTTCTTTGGCTCACAAATCTTGGTCGAATGTAATTTATTTTTTAAATATTGTTCATGTTGATGAATTTTCTTCAATAATTGTTGTTATATATTTCATTACAATGATTTGATTATCTAAAAATTTATTCACCTCATCATTATTAAATTATTGGAATATTTACAATTAAATTCCTATTCATTTGTGTGTGTTCCTCTAACATTGTGTCACATTCTTCTTAAATGAATTTGATAGATAGGATTATAGGAACTTAAGGTAGTTGTTTATTGAGAAGGTCATTAATGGTGAATTTGGTGGTTGAAGTTGATGTTGAAGAAGATGATAAATTCATGTGGTGTAGTCCGACATACCTTAATCAATATTTAATGAATGCTGAGAATGATATTTTATTAGTGAGGTGGAATTGGCAGTTGAAGACAATGAAAAATATACGTGCTGAAGTGTAATTTGACATATCGTTCTAGACTTATCGAAAATGTCGATAATGCTATTGTAAATATAGTTCCTAACATTTTATTAATTAAATGTCGAGAACAATGGTAAATGTTGGGTATGTATAGGGAATACTTTGAATTTTAGAGTGTAACATATTTATTGCAATTATCATGCTCAGTTTTGATATTTTTTGCTGCCTTATCTTATTTGTGTTGATGGTATGCATATTATGGGGGATGTCATGAGATTTGTTGTCTCGCAAGATGGTAGCTTCGTTCACCTAGATGCCAATTGAAAGTGACTTGACGATCGGACAACATCAATTATATTTTGACATGACTTTCAATACAAATAGCTTGTGAATAAATTGTGTTTTAGAGACATTTTTATGTTTTTATCTACATATTACAAACATTGTGTTTATGGTAGCACTTATCATTGTTTTTATACTCATATTATAAGCATTGTGTTTATGGTAGCACTTGTCATTGTTTTTATCCATTTATTACAACTATTGTATCTTAGATAATATTTTCGTGTTTTTTCTTCAACACGGCACTAACCATTTTTTAAGAAAATTGGTTTCACATGGCAATTAACATTAACCATTACACAGACTTTTCATCATATAACAAAACAACCAGCATGGGGAGACTTTAATGCAATTTCACAAACTCAACTTTTAATTATTCAATACAAAATGACATTTGATTGACAGTAGGAGATCTTCTTGGCTAATTAAGGTCTTCTTCAATCATCAATGCACATTTAGTTTCCAGTGATTATCCATTTTGCACTTCGATTCAGCTAGATTAAATCTAACTTAGGTTGCTTTTCCAATTGTTTGATATACAATAACTTCTTGTTTGTTGATGATTTGTTATTCATTTACAAGTATCGAGGTTATCAATCAAAAAGTGAAAATTATTTTGATTTTATTGTCCAACCACGCGTGATGATTGCGTTGCATTTCATCTATACATTTTGATACCTTCTTGACATCTGAAATCTAAACATCGAGATTTAGGACCTGAAATCTAGACAACTTATATTTCGGACGTATAGAACGAGAGTTGTGTAAAAACAAATGAGCATGTATGGTCATGAAACTGACACGACAAATTTTCGAATGAAACTACTACGTAGCAGATGATTTTTAACAAAAAAAATCATAGCACTCACGTCATTAATAATACATACCAAAACAAAAAAAAAAAACAAAAAAAATTGACAAAACTAGACAACAAAAGACTTCGACAATATGCATGATCACACTTCACGTTATCTAATGCTTGTTGTTTGAATACAAATGCATGATCACACATTTGCTTCTCAATACCATTTGGTGTGTTAATTGTGCAGAAAGCATGAACAATCTCAGCTTCTCAAATGGTGATGGCAATTTTCTATTGAGATGAACCATCATCATGATTATGTTGGTAACTACTATGTAACAAAGAGGCAGCAACAATGCAACTTACCTCATGTTTCTTTTTATGGGGCTAAAATACTTGGCGAGTTTGCAATAGAGCTTCACCATACCAAATTCCTTGTTGGTGTCACAAACTTCACGACTGGAGACGATGATTACAAGGTTGGACCATTGGACCATCGGCTAGGAAGAGGGGTGAAAGCGAGATATTCGGAGATGGAGATGAATGTAGGGCTTGGATGAGTGAACGGTAAAGCTTTACTTTTCAACAAAATAATTTATAATCTCAAACACAATCCTTTATTCCCTAATAGCACCATTAGGTAGATTAATCCTTACCATGGCGTTTTTGTAAATTCGTTGTTATCAAATTGAAAACGAGCAAGCATAACTTTCAACAACAATAGTCTTCCATAGACGAAATATAGATCATCCAATAATACTCTATCCTCTCCTCCTCCTTTTGGAATTTAAATACAAACCAACCGCCCACATACATGGTAAACTCGTAATTCACTCTCCCGAGATTTCCATATTTGAGTAAGATCAAGCCAACTTGGAAATTTTGAGGCAAAGCTTGCAAGAGCTTATTGAAAAATATGTATTGCTACAATATCTCCACTCTTTTTTTTTTTTTTTTTTTAAATCACGTTTTTTACATTTTATGCTTTTGTAAAAAAAAAAAAAAAAAAATGTTTATAAATAAAGAATTTACTAATTTTAAGGTAAAATATGTGATTTAACTTTTGTTTGGTAAATTGTTGTTTATACATATTATTTATAAATAGCGACATGGTAACATTTCGTTGATCTATTTTTTTGAAAAGTTAAAAGTTGTATTCGAAAAGTTTTAATTACTCGAAATTGTTGACTTTTAGAAGAAGAAAAAAGTAGTACAATTTTTCTCAATGTTGAGATCAATCTTAACTCAATTGACACACATTTATTAAAGAATAAGGAGGTGCTCATGTGCACATGCACAAGCTACCTCTTTAATTTTCAATAGGAAATGTGTCAACTGAGTAGAGTTTTTTCTCAATCTTGAAATACATACTATTATTCAAAAAAAAAAATGTAAAAGAAATGGAATATTATATAGATAATTTTGAAATGCTAGAAGAAGATATCACTCCTGTGCCCACAAAACTTCTGAAAATCCTTCTTTCCACTTTCTACACTATAAAGTCTATAAACTTGATGCAGAAAACCTAAACCTTCAAAATCTGAAACAAAACCTGGCAGATATACTCACTCTATACGTAGAAGCTGAATAATTCGAATTAAATGGCAACACTCTCCAGTTGTAGCTTTAGATTGACGCCTCCGAATAGGTTTAATTTCAGGGTGAAAATCCAAAATATTAACTCCAATTTTTGTTTGTGTGAATCATTACTATCGAAGAGGCGGCGAATGAATTCGCAAGGGAATTGTAGTAGGTTAAATTTGATTGTAAGGTCATGTTATAATGATAAGAATAATATCAGGAATGAAAATAATGATACCAATAGTGAAGGAGAAAACAGGGACAATTCAAATTTGGCGACGATGAGCTCAGCTGATGAGAAATCTGATGATAAATCTGAGAATTCGCCAACTTCTGTATCGAACCAGGTGAGGATTTTTTTTCCCCTGAATTGTTTCTAATTTCTTATTTCCCTTTTCATTATGCTGATTTGGAAATGATTCGAAGTATGGGTATTTGCTAATTGCTATAAGGTACAAACTTTAAGAGTAACATACAAACACACGGATGGCCTTAGGTGCTTTGTTGGTTTTCTGAAAGGGTGGGAAAATGAGAAGCTAAAATATAGGATGATGGTGGGACGGAGGTACTTGAGCACACAGCGTAGTTTAAAAATGGGAATTCAGAAGTGTTCATGCTTCATTAATTGAGTCTTGATCCAGGAGCTTCATTAATCGAGTCTTGATTCAGGAGTTGAGTTGTTAACTTTGGAAAGTAGAAATTCGAAAAAGAGATTTGAAATGTACAACACTCTAGATTTTTCCCTTAATTTGTTACTGTTGCAGTCGAGAATGACGTGAATGATAGTACAATGACAATAATGACACTGATTTCTAATGAATAAACACTTAAGTTGAAAATTGGCAAGATCCATCGACAACCCAATAAAATAATACTATCATTTATCTTTTATTTTCTTAAAATAAAAATAAAATCACATCTAAATCTGCAAAAGGAAATGAATTTTTTTTTTCGAGTCAGCATGTCTAACAAGGTTTTTGAATTTAGACAGAGCTCTAGACAATGTCTTTTATATATATATATATATATTTGGTCATGTCAGTTTGACAGGGCCTAGACAGCTTGCATTTGAGGGGAATTTTTTTATACATAGCTAATTTTGTTTATGTGACAATTTTTGGAGATGCTCTAATAATTTCCAATCGGACTCTTTTAAATTAATGGAACTTCTAGGGCTAATAACTGGGTTTATTGGACGAATTAACATGAATGATAGTTACAATGGAAAGCGATTACTTGAATTTAGTTATCCAGAAATCTGAGGATAAAATGTTGGCTCTGATCGATTAGTATTTTTGTTTTCTCAATAGGCAATTATCTCTTCTATTGGAACATCTTACAATTTCCAAGTAGACTCTTTTAAATTGATGGAATTTCTTGGACCGTGTTTTATTTGACGAATTAACCTGAATGGTAGATTTAATGAAAAACGATTACCTGCATTTATTTTGCCTGAAATTTGAAGATAATGATGGTTCTGAATCTTCTGATCGACTAATGTTTTCTGTGTTCTCAGATGCCAACGATATCTTCCATTGGATCATCTTACAACAATTTCCAAGTAGATTCTTTTAAATTGATGGAACTTCTAGGGCCAGAGAAGGTCGATCCTTCTGATGTAAAGGTTATTAAGGATAAGCTTTTTGGCTATTCTACCTTTTGGGTAACCAAAGAAGAGCCATTTGGGGATCTAGGGGAGGGCATTCTTTTCCTTGGCAATCTTAGGGGGAAGAGGGAGGATGTTTTTGCCAAACTTCAAAGACAGCTAGCTGAAATAATGGGAGATAAGTACAACCTGTTCATGGTGGAGGAACCTAATACTGAAGGACCAGATCCACGTGGTGGCCCTCGTGTCAGCTTTGGTATGCTTCGGAAAGAGGTCTCAGAGCCAGGTCCAACAACTCTTTGGCAGTATGTGATTGCTCTTCTGTTGTTTCTTCTCACCATTGGTTCCTCAGTGGAATTAGGAATAGCATCTCAGGTATTCTTTTTAGTTGTTACCCCCTAGACATTTATCTGTTGATGCCATGTTGGAACTTGGTTTATGATTATTGGTAATCAAGGATATTTCTGTTGCAAACTACCTGAGTGAGTTTATAATTTTTCACTAAGCAGATAAATAGACTTCCTCCAGAAGTGGTTAAATACTTTACAGATCCAAATGCCATTGAACCACCAGAAATGCAGCTTCTACTACCATTTGTGGACTCTGCTTTGCCCCTTGCCTATGGTGTCTTGGGGGTTCAGCTATTTCATGTGAGTAGCATTTTCTTTATGCTATATTTGAACATTTTTTAAGACAAACCGTGTCAGATAAGAAAAACTATTCTCCAAGGCTTGCTGTCTTTGTAGTTTTATCTTTCTTTTTTAGCTGTACGAAACTTGGGATCATATTTAATCTCTTTTTTTGCACCTAAAGACCTTAAATATAAGAAGGCTCACAGATCTTTTATTAACTGCTTGCTTTGAGTAAAAGAGATAATGTTTTGTGCTTTCTAATATTTTGTCTTATGATATAATTTCTATATGAAGGAGTTGATTTACTGCAGGAAGTTGGACATTTTTTGGCCGCATTTCCAAGGAAGGTGAAATTAAGCATTCCTTATTTTATTCCGAACATTACCCTTGGAAGCTTTGGAGCAATTACTCAGGTGAAACAAAGTTTCGCATGGATTTTCTCCTTTTATTTTCTTGACCCACCAGAGAGTTCTCCGTTTCTACTGGAACCCCTCTTTATCTCTCTTATAGAAGTAATGAATCCCATATAAGCTGGTAATCCTTGAAATCTTCATAATTATTTATCATTTTATTTCGTCTTGTCTTGTCTGATTATCTATCTGCCAAGTACTCTGGATCAGCTCAATTGGAATGATAGCTACAACTCTGGTTGCAACATACAAATGCATGATGGAGTGGAAATTTAATATCCCTGAGATCGTTTTGGAGCTTTAAGACTCAGAATTCTCTTTCTGTTATTTTTACAGATATATTCATATCTAGAGATGCATGATGGTCTTCAATTTTTTCCCGTTTAGTTGCACCTTGTGCTATTTTCATTTAGTTCTAGGAAGCAATAAAAATTGTTGCATCAATAAAATAAACAAAAAATGTTGACATGGGTTTCACCTGATTACGTATTGCATACTTGCAACTGAATTCAAGACATTCATGTACTTGCCAGGAAAAAACTCGTCGTAAACCATCCATCTGTATATTTTTCAAACAATAACACAGCATCAACACATGTTGGACCCATCAATTTTTGCAATCCTTACTTAGCTTAAAATAGGTTTGATTTCCCTGGTTTAGAAATCAGCATTCTTAGTATAGTTCGAAGTCCTCTTATATTTATCTTCTTCGTAAGGAAATATGCATTTTTAGCTGTCTTTACTAAATATGACCTTGCATTACACTTGGGGTACTCTATCGAGTGAAACATTCTCCAACTCTTATAGGCAAATGATACTACTGTACAGTTGTATCCCCTGTGAACCCTGTGTGTATTCTTTAGTCCATGTTCGAATGGGAGGATAAACATATTCACCGGATCTGTCTGCTGAACTCCACGTGAACAGGTGAAAAGTTCTGTTCCTGTATTATGAAGACATATGCCATCCCGAAACACCATGACTAATGTTAATTTTTTTCAGTGGTCTTGTCATGGTTTCCCTCTGTACTAAGAACACTATAAATCTTTAAATATATTTTTTTCAATCCAAGTCCCACTGCTCATTTATTCACGTTCTTTCCCTTTTGCCTAATAAAGTGTTTCTAAAATATTTGAACTGCAATTTATATAGCATCTGAGTTTTTGACTATTCATCGATCATTGACACCGTTCTCTACATGTTTTCCCCTTTGCTTCCTTTTGTAGTTCAAATCCATTCTGCCTGATCGAAAAACAAAAGTAGATGTTTCTTTGTCCGGACCATTTGCAGGCGCTGCATTGTCTTTATCGATGTTTACCATTGGCCTGCTACTTTCATCAAATCCAGCTGTGGCAGGAGATTTGGTGCAGGTTCCTAGTTTGCTTTTTCAAGGCTCTTTGCTTCTTGGACTTATTAGTCGGGCTGCTCTTGGTTATACGTAAGTTTTCTCTAGTTTGCCTTCGTAATTTCTCTGCTAAGACATTTCCTCAAAACCAAAAGCTGTTCAGGGTTTATATCTTTATATGTCATTTTGGTCATGCTGTAGATATCTTAGTCCACCCGTGTTCCTTCAAAGTTAGAAGTCACATTCCATTTTAGAATGAAAAGATTTGTTATTTAAGTTTGTTGTCTATACCTACATAGCACATATGGTTGTCATTTGTCATGTCTTGCTTTTACACTGACGTGATTGTTCATTGAATTCATCCCATATTTAATTTCTTTTCAATCCTTTAATGGAAATTCTGTTCTTTGTTATGTACATTCACAGGGCAATGCACGCAGCAACAGTTTCAATCCATCCCCTTGTTATTGCTGGCTGGTGAAGTATCATTGTGGGACTAGCTTTGTTATGTCTTTTCAATGTTCATATGCTTACTGATAAGCTCTTTGCTTGCAGGTGTGGGTTAACAACAACAGCTTTTAATATGCTACCTATTGGATGTCTTGATGGTGGAAGAGCTATGCAGGTATCATTATTGTTATGTCTTCTCAAGGTGCATAATGTAGATTGAAACTTTAACACTCGTTAAAGATGTAGGGATAACTTCAATTTGTAAACACTAGGTGAATGAAAACAAAGATATCATACTTCATGTTAGACCAAAGAAAACTGAAAATAAATCATAGGCAAGTTCAAATATGATACCGGTTCAACTACAACTGGTAGAAATATCTGTTCAATACAGAAATAGAAATCCTTTGACATATTTTATTTACCAAAAAGGTGTTGGGCTGCTAATATTCTATTTTCTAAATAAATGTGAGTAGATGAGAACCACCACTTAAAATTGAGAAAAAGAAAAAAGGATAATTTAGCCCTCAAACAGGTTCGCCCAAAAGATTGTAAAATCCTACAATCATAGATATGATTAAGTACTTATTTGGATTAAAGTTGTATCCTTACAAAATTGTGGCATCTTGATATCCTACTTATGGTCGTATCCTTACAAAATTGTGGCATCTTGATATCCTACTTATGGCCCTATTTACATACGCTCACCATTAAGTCTTATAGTTCTATTGTAGATCGAATTGGATCATATGACTGTCCGGTATTACAATACAGTTGAAATTTTCACATTTATGATCCATACATCGATTTTTCATTCTTTAGCTTGGAATTGCTACATTATTTTGCTTCTTGAAAACAGCTGTTTGTGAATGAAAAGTGCTCTAGCCAACGTGAAACTTTGATAAATTATTGAAAGCTTTAAATATTGCCATTAAGCGCTAAGTAGCTTTCTGCTTACCATTGCACACATATTGATCAGATAGCTCTTCAATTATGTTTTAGTTTAATGATGTGCTGAGGGATTTATGTGCATTTTTAAATATTACAAGGAACCAATTGTGTATAGTCAAACCATGATGAGTTTGCAACTATTATTTCTTATATTCTTCAACAGGGAGCATTTGGGAAAAGTGCCGTGATTGCTTCTGGTTTGGCCACTTACACATTGCTGGGATTAGGAGTGGTATGATTTGTCTTCAATGGTTCCATCTTTTGTAAAGTTCATTTTCAATTAGTATATCTTGAATATTAAATATATGAGTTTATGGTTCTAGTAGATAAGAACAGGATATATTGGAAGACATTTCTTCTACTCCTAAAGCTTCCATTACTACCTTTTGTTCCTCCCTTTTTCATTTCTGGGCCTTTTTCCTTCATTTATTTATTTATTTATTTTTATATGGAGGATAGGTTCTTTATTTTTAGGTGGTTGAGGTGGGGGGGGGGGGGGGGGGGTACCAAATGTTCAGTAATGCTGTTGCTGGGCTGTCAAATTCTTTGTTTTGAAGTGCCCTGTTAAAGATTTTCCTTCAAGTTACTTGTTCAGAAATGATTTTATTGCTGAAAGTTTCCTGTTTGTTACTGTCAGCTCGGTGGGCCCTTATCGCTTCCTTGGGGATTATATGTGCTGATATGTCAGGTAAGCAAACCTTTAGAAGCACGAGAAGAAATGTAGAAAATAATGCCAAAAGGTGTTATCTTACAACTATTGTGTGTGTACCATATGCAGAGGACTCCCGAGAAACCGTGTTTGAACGACGTAACAGAAGTTGGCACTTGGCGAAAAACGGCTCTTACAATGGCAATTATCCTTGTAGTAATGACACTACTTCCAGTGTGGGATGAACTCGCAGAAGAGTTGGGTATAGGTCTTGTAACCACATTTTGATGGCACCGCTTGAGCTGGAAAGCCAATTTTGACATCGATTAAGATGAAAATAGCTATTTTTCATCCTTCAAATGGATCGTTTCGCCATTATCTGATAGAATTCATCTGACTTTTTTGTCTGTATCGTTCGTATGTGTATATAATGAGTTGCTAGTTCATAAGCACGTCTACCGTTGTACTATTTTCACACCTTTGATGAATAAAATACCGTTCAAACCCTGTATGTTGTGTACATAATCTTAGTGAACTTGAATGAATAACCTTATTTTAGGTGTAACTTTCAGATTATCTGGTTTAGATGAGAAATCAGTTTTGTTTTTCACTCGCAACATTTCATTCTCTAAAAATTAAGTGAAGAAATTATAAATCCTTCTTTGATGAAGATTCACGTTTACTTATTTCAATGTGTTCGGTTTAACTTTAAAGTAACTTAAGAAATGGTTTGAATTGCTTAAAGTAAAATTCAAGTGCATAAAGTAATTATGATTGTGTATCTTTTAAACAAACACACGTTCTCCAAAAAATAATATTTAAAAATTATTTATCCCAAAATGAATCTCAAACAAGAGTTTAATATATTCAAAAACTTTAGGATTTACCTTGTTATAATCAACACAATTTTCAATATCACTTTTTAACTACACATCTTTTCTCTCTCAAATTTTTAACCACACATCTTAACTGCAAAACAAAAATAACATTAATTATTACATGTTATAACAGTTGCCGAACACAAGCTAATGTATTTAGTAATTTGTTTATAAACATCACATTTTCTTATAGTACTTTTTAATTATACATTTTTCGTAACCATTTCTCAACTACACATTTTACTTTTTTATAATCACTTTTCAACCACATATTTTACGTAAAAAAACACAACATTCTTTTTTTATAAATAATTTTGAGCCTCCAAATAGAATTGTTGTTCATAAGCATGAATAACATTATTTTACATGGGGTCCGTCTAATAAGGTTTCATTTTTGCTCATGCTTCTTGTAAAAAGAGTAGCTTAAGCTAAATAAAACACTTTTAGACAAAAAAAAAAAAAAAAATACTTAAAACTTCTTTAAATCATAAACAACTTTTAGCTTATTAAAGCCTTGCCAAAGAGCCCTTAATCAGTTAATCCAAATCCAGTGTCAATTTTTTTTTTTTTTCCTTTCTTTTTTCGCGAGCAAAATTAACTAGTGGTCAGTGAACTTTGACCAAATTACCACTTAACCACCAAATTTTAAAAGATTTCTGAACACCCACATAAATTTTCACGAAATTACCCGTCCATTATCCTCCAACGTCTAACAGTTCTCCAATTCTTAACAAAACATGCCACGGGATCAGAAATTTCAACCATGACACGTGACGGCATTAATTCTCATTCAGTCATCAAATTGCATCACATGCTAGAAATTTGTTGACTGAATGAGAATTAACGTCGTCACATCAAATTTCATCACATACTACGACTCAAATAATGACGTGTTTAACTAATAACTTCGTTAAAAGTTGGGTTGTTGTTCAAGAACTTTTCAAAATTTGGTGATTAAATAATAACCTGGTTAAAGTTCAGCGACCGCTAATTGATATTACCCTTTTTTGTGCACGTGAAGTCATGGGAAGCTGATTAAAATTTCATACACCATCCAACTTCAAGAAACAATACATATGCCAGTGTGAAACAATGAATAATTTTGATTACATTTGGGGATGTACCCAAAATATTTATGTTTAAACAGGTTATTTTCAAGCAACTACGAGCATCGATGCTACAATTCACTTCTTGAACGAAACCGGAGTGAATTTAAGAGGGTAGAGTAGGGCCAGCCGTGCAGCAAGCAATAAAGGAAACTCTGCTATTTCCTATAGCACACACACTTCACAACTCCAGTTAGGTCCTTTCAAGATCTCATACAAGGTTGCCCTGAAGTCCCAAGGGACACCTCTTGATAGAAACAGAAAATAACGTTCTCTCCACAGTAAGGTGTTTATATAATCTAAATGAAGACTTACTCCTAAGGTACTGATGAACAATTTGCTAGGAAGCACGAAAACCTCTACAGACCAAGCATTTCGTTTCGAAAACGTTTCGGAAACTCGAAAACTCACGGAAACTCTTAGAAACTCCGCGAAAACTCGAAAAGAGTTTCTTATTTTTTAATTAATTTTGGAAACACTTTGAAAACTTTCGAAAACTTCTAGGAAACTTTTTGAAAACTTTTAGGAAACTTTTACATCAAAAGATTACAAATTTCACCAGAACTAACTGATTCCTGAAATAGGATGAATAACAAAATAATCCTAAGATTATTAAGATATGCAAGAGACTCTCATTTCAACATTGTAAAATAGAAAGTAGATCCATCCTTCTTTTATTCTCTTTAATTACTTTTATCTCTCGACTTTTGTGTTTGCAAGAACTGAGAACAGAACAAGAAGATATTTTATTGAATAGTGAATTTTAGAAGAATGAGTGATTAAAAAATAGTGAAAAACTTCGAATTTACATGCAGAATATTTTATTATGTGAATGTATGATTGAAAATAAGTAGTGTATAAATATGAGTTATTTAAAATGGTTTTCGAACAAGGCGTGTTTTTCATACTTACGGTATAATCAGCAAGGCAAGTAGTAAGCCACTAATAAGCAGAAAGTGCGTTATTAAATAGTTTCTCAGCTTCTACTCGTATGCATGATAGATTTGTTCTTATCTCCCTACAGAGTCTGCCTTCGATTAGGCCCACAGGCAACCACAATTTGGGTTCCACATCAACAACGTACAAAAGCGTTGTTTGCAAATCCTGGCCAATGGTAGAACCACTTCGCTCACTTTCTGTATTGCATTCCACCCCCTGAACAACGAGATTCAAATCATAAGATTTACTTTGAGCAAACAAAACATAATATTGAACTTGGAGAGTATACAGTATACGTACCATTTTTTATTTTTATTTTTGGCACGTGCTCATTTTTCTCTGAACTGAACTTTTGAATTAACATAAATAATAAATTTGTGCAAACTTTCCATTATTGGGGACTTGAATTGAAGACATGATGGTCTTATGACCTAGCAAAAATAACTTCAGATTCCAATTGATGTACAACTCCCAAAACAAACTCTATTTTAACAAGCATTTTGTACTTTTAAGTTATACAAAGTGAAAATTTTAGCATACAGACTGAAAAGAATACACGAGAAAATTTCGTGTATTTGGTATCAAATGATCCACTAACAGCTCGTATGTCATAAACCAATTTCCCTCGTCTAAAATCCTATGAACTGCAACTTCTTTTCATGCATGTTCTTTCTTTTACTCTTCAGCTGGTAGCCTACTTCTCTACATAATGGTACATGTGTGGAAGCACTCTGAGACATCTGATCATAAGCAGCACTCCGCCGCATTTTAACTTGTGGTTAAATAGTCTTTTTTGAAGAAAATTTCTATTCCAAATTCAGTTAATTAAAGTGTAGAAGTCCCCCTTAAATTTCCTTGAAACTAAATTTCTGATCAATTGGAGATGAAGTCTTGAATCCTCAGTCCACTCACTCATAATCCCAAAGCCCAGAGGGGGAACTGATCCCTTTAAAAATTAAGATAGCCCTGCCCAACTCCCAATAAATTGGAAGCTGAAAATTTTTATGAGAGAAAGGAAGTCCAACCATATGAAGATAAACATAATTTAAGGCCATCTCCAATTGTTTACCCCAGATTTGGGATAATCTTTACCCCAAATTTGGGGTAGACTCAAATTCTTCTCCAACAGCTTGACCCCAAGTCTGGGGTCAAGTGAATAGTACTCATTTTTCTTGTAATTTTTTAATAATTATACCCTGATTATAAATTTGTTAATTAATAACTTTAATTTAAATTAATAACTAATGCGTAGAATGGACCAAATTAAAAATAGTCATTTTTTTTTGGGGGGGGAACTCAAAGTTGAACAACAAAATATGCCTAGTGGCTACAAATTCCCAATAATTATTATATAATAATAATTATAATTTTTACAATTAAGATAATTACTATAACAACAAATTATTTGACTAATTAATAATGTTTAACATTTAAATTAAATAAGAAAATGGCAATTAGGTAATTAAATAAGGCGCAACCCCAAATTTGGAGTTGCACTATTCACAACCCCAAATTTGGAGAATTTGGGGTATGGTTGGAGATGCCCTAAGGGTCCAGTAAATTCTTCAAACAGCGTCCCCCAAATTTATTATCCTCACTCAGTGATTTAGCACAGTTGCATTTACATATTATAAGACAATAACTGCAACCACAGAGTCCGCATAAGAGAAATGTAAATCTAAAAGTTACGTGTAGAGGTTGAAACAAGGAAGAAATATACCTGTTCAACAGACCATTTTCCTTCAAACAGTTGAAAGTCGCCCTCGATCATCTTGAACTCAATATCACGCTTCTGGCCACTGGGAAGAGTCTGAAGGTCTTTCTCATAACAATCAATAACTCCTTTGGCATTGAATTTGAGTCCAAATGCCAAATCCTGCTGCCCAATCTGTTCGGTGCACGGTAAGGTAAATAATATAGGGAGTGGACAAGATTGCTGATAGAATACAAATTAAGGAGGCGATTATCGTGTATTTGGAAAACAGTATCTATAATAATTCATAAAAAATATATTTTGACTTTCCTTTCCAAGGAAATCATTTAGTTCATAAACAACATATAGATACATTAGCCATAACAACTGTGATGCCAAATACTGATGTAATGACCTGAGCAATGACAAAAGTTTTAGATATTTCTTCTAGAAGAAGCCACCGCCAATTAAATTGAAGGTGATGGAGTATTTGTGTGAGACGTTTGCAAGAAGAAAATTAATTACAAGTTGGTAGAATCAAATAAACAGAATGCCGCTGATGTGTTTAAGAATAAATAACGCTGAGAAGAGATATAAATGAGTACAAGACCTGAAAGAGACGTGCAAACTTATCGCTCTTCTCAAGCAAGCGGCTGACAGCAAGGCCAGGAATAAAGTCAGCTAACCTTTCGTAATCTGTCAAGATATCCCAGACAGTTTCCAGGCTGGCCTCCATTTTTACCTTCGATCGTATTCTCCGGCTATTCTTGCCTGTCTTTTCTATCTCTATCTCAATGCTGTCATCCCAACTTTCAGGCTTAACAGAGACTTCATAAGCATCCTGGTCATCTTCATTGTCATTATTGTCAGCATCTGGACTGTTTCCCAAATTACGGCCAACATAGGACCTCAAGTTGAGGAGGTTGTAGCTTGAAGATTTTAAAATAGGATTTCTGATTAATCTTGGGCATGATAAGGAATAGGACTGAACACCGTTAACCCCAAAGCCAGAGCCTTCTAATAAGAAGGCTGGTAGAGGAAAAGTGGAGGCGTACCCCTCCAACATGATTGGTAAGCCTAACATTTGAATTTTCTTTTCATTCCAATAAGGCTACTAGTATAATGATTGCCTCTCCCAAACAAATCGGTACTTGGTATCAGTATGGTATTTTGCCACACATGACTGTAGAATAACAATATTCATTCACCTTTAACAGTTAGCTTGTAATTATAACCAGAAAACAATAACATTCACATTCACATACTGAAACCTTACATAAAACGGAGTTTGACGATATAGAACGACTGTGTGTCAAATAAAAAGAAAAGAAAAAAAGGCCTGTTGTTAAATGTTAGTTCCTTTAACCTTGAAATGTTAAGTTACACCATTTATTCAGATTTAGATCCCATCAAAGTTAACCATTTCGAAAGCGAATTTGAGTATTTATATATGGGATGTTTAAACCTACCTTTAATCAACAAAATAAAAAAGCTACGCATAATTTGACTTCAACCTGGTCAACCGTGCCTTATTATGCATTGGTTTCATCTCCAAGTTCAACAATTTACAGATCTTTGTTTGAAAGATCATATCATGCATGATCAAACCATTTATGCCTGACTCATGACAGTCCTTTTTACCTTTATGAGACGTGATTGTGTTAAAAATTAAAATAAAGCTAGTCTAAGACTAGCTTGTTAATAAAACTATGTTCTGTAAATTTATAAATCAATTTATAAACAATACAAATTTTCAAATCACTTTTTAATCACTCATTTTCCCAAATCATTTTCAACCACATATTTTATCCTAAAAACAAGAAGTTTCTATTTATAAATCACATGAAAGCCGCCAACACAGGCAGTAAGTAAGCCAAGCTTGCACATAACTCGAAGCTTGCAAGCAATCGAGTCAAGATTGATAAAAAATCAATAAATCCATTTGCACCTCTATTTAAACTTTCACTAAACACAAAATGTTTCCAAAGGAAACAAAGCTTAATTTGTATTCCATGCTTAATTAGGTGTCAAGTGGTGTAGCGCTGCACGACACATGTAATTTCGTTGTTAATGCATACGTGTCACGGTATAAGTCAGAAAGAGAAGGAAGGAGGAGGACATGTTAACCGAGATAAAATTAAATCTGAGGACCAAGATGACTCACATCAAAACTTGGAGGAAGAAAGTTACTACATCAGAAACTTTGATAAAACGTAATGCAGCAAAATGCGTTTTCTCTGTTGAAAGAATGTTGTGATCTTCACCAGATTACAGCAACTAAATCTCAGCTGTAAACTAGGGTTTCCATCATTTTAGGGATAATAAATTGTACATAGTGGATTGTTCTAGAATGATAAGCTGGAAATAACAGATTGTGGTTACGCATCCTTTGTATATTGTATGTATAGGTTTAGTTGTATAAATTCAGCTTTGGATTATGATTGAGGATTGATTAATTCAAAATTTTAAAGAAATTCAATATTCTGGAGCTTTTAAATAACACTGGCATATAAAAAAAATGATCTTTAGTTTGAACTGCAACCTAATTTTTCGTTAGATTGGAATCTCGTTGAGTAATTAAACCAAGCTCAACCATAATTCAATTTTACCGAGTGACAAACAAATGAGGGATACTTCTCCAACAATATCCACCATTGTTGCAAATCATCGCCAACCCACAAATTTACAGTACGGCTTCTAAATTGTTAGCATTTTCAGTTTCTCTAATATTATATTTACTGATGCATAAAACAGCCACATATTCTACACTTATCAATTCTAATTTTCTTGCAGACTCTTGAAAACTACTAATAAATATATCTACATATAGCAAAATAGTAGGAATTTCAGAAGGATCGAATCTCATTCAATTTCCGTTCCCATTTAACGAATTTAATTACAGCATAGAACAAAAGGCAAGAAATCTGGAGGTAAAACCAAGGCAACTAAAACGGAGACCATCTGGTAATTACCTGTAAATCGCCAGAAAGAGCTGGGGAGTGGATTATACCGGTGAAAAAACTTAAGCCTCAGAATGCGCTATGGAAAAAGCACGTACATTATTTGGCATTATTTTGCAATATTGTGAGAGTTAATTTATTAGAAATTTAGAATGGCATTATTTGGCATTTTTTTTTTTTACTATAATTTTTCAAACTCAATCTCAATCATTCATTTTTAGTCAAATCCACCATTTTTTATTTTTCAAACATTTTTAAACCACACATCCATCAAAAAATTAAAAAAAACTATAAAAAATAAATTTTTTCACATTACCAAACAGGCTCTGAATCTCTAATATTTGAGGATGCGTTAATCAATCTCTAATGTTCAAGATATCTAAGACTCTGTTTGGTAAAAAAAATTGTTCATAAACAAAAAATATGATATTTTCAAGGTAAAATATGTGATTTGAAAGTGATTTGAAAAAATGTGATTAATTAAAAAGTTTTTTGAAAAAATATATTGTACATAAATTAATTTATAATTATAAACAGATTACCTCTATTTGATCCAATCTAATTGGATTTTATCATTTATGTATTGGCAATTCAATATAGATGGATATATACCCCGCATATATGTCTCTCTTCGTGTCACTTTGCCAATATTTGAACGATCGATTCTATTTTTATTTTTTGTGTCTTAACTTTCCCCTTTATAAAATGAAAGCAGTGGAATGTCTGATTAGTTTAATCAATGAAATAATACGAATTCAAAAGAAATAGTAGAATTTGAAATATGAAATAGAGAAGTGTAACAAAGAATTTCAAATGTCATTTGAATTCAAAAAAAAAGAAGATTTGACTATCTAAAAATGTTTAAGATATACTATACTAATAATATTTAGAATGAATTTGTAGCGATCGAGAAATTTTCCAACTTAAAAGATTTATTTTACCAAACTTGTCGCTACGACTCTCCAACTTTAACGGTTATTATTCAAAACTAGCGCTCTCGTCTAGTCATATTAATTATTTTAAGATTTTAAGAAAGAAGAAATTTTGAAGTACCCAAGTATTTTAGATCAAGAAAATTTAAATTTCGAGGACGAAATTATTTTAAGGAGGTAGAGTTGTAGAGATCGAGAATTTTCGTGATTGATTTTGAATAAATATTATTTATCTTTAAAAACGTGTTGCTACGACTTTGCCCATTTATTTTTAAAACTCGTATGTGTCTAGCCATTTTAAGTGAAATTAAAATCATTTAAAAATGTTAGTCCCATTCCGATTTCAATTTAAAAATGTCTCAATGTCATTATCTATTTTATGTTCAAACTTCCAATTCTAGCTAAATCTCCAATTTTAAATTATTTTAAAAATCTCAAATTATTATTTCCTCTTCAAATTCTAATATCTTGTCCAATTTAAACTAATTTAATTTCTCTTTAATCACAATTTAGAAACGACCATTCACCTAGTCATCTATTCCCCACATTTCTTTTTCCACTTTACAACAAATTCTTATTTTCCAAAATTTTACCTCACACACGTCCATACCAGTTCTACAATCCTTAACTATCTCCCTCAACTCCCTAAATCAAAATTTTTCTTTCTCTTCCTTCAAACCGTGTCACCGCCACTGAACGGCGGTGTTATCGCGGCTTAAACGCCGGTGACCACCGGCGTGAAGAGGTGGATGTCGCCGGATCGCCATTTTTTTCTTCTCTGTTGTTGCGTGAAGTGAGAGAGAGAATGGTGAGGGAGAGAGAGGAAAGAATCTGATATTATATTTTTAATTTTTAAGATTTACCTTTTAGTCCTCTAAGTATCAAACTTATTTATTTCAGTCCCTACAGTTATAAACGTTTTAAATCTTTCTTTAAGTTTCAAAAGTCATTATTTTAAACCCTGAAGTTTTAGATTCTCTTTAAGTCAGCCCTTAAATGTTTAAAATGTTTTAAGTTCAGCTCACGTTTTTTTTTTAAAAAGTTATTTATTTTAGTCCTTATTGATTTAAAAAGATATATCTTCAGCCCTAAATTTCAAAAGTTATTATTTAAGCCCCCATATTTTAAAGTCTTTTTAATTTTGTCCATATTGATTTAAAAATGATATCTATATATTTATAAATCTCAACTATGTTTGATTTTTAATTTAATCCCTAAACTTTTATTTTCTTATTTTAAAACTCTTTTGTTTCAAAAATATTTGATTTACAAATACCACTTTAAGGTTTATTTATTATTGGCTAGACGAGGCGCTTGGACATTTAGAAGAACAACGTGAACTTTCTTGCTCAACTTTCAAACTCGTGATTAAGGTAGACTCTTATTCACAAATTTACGTTTTTCAAAAGTGCGCATCAATAATTATTTGGATTATAAGTTTAGCATGTATGATTGTGTTCATGAGAATTACTTGCTTTCTAAGCATGAGACTATGTTACGAGAATTTACTTGCTTAAATGTATGAGACTTGAACTTGTATGTTCATGAGAATACTGGTGATCGTTAGACACCTGAGACTTGAATATCATGATTATGTGTTTTAATTTATGATGTTAAATGATTATTGTGCGCGAGTCTACTGAGTATTTCATTTTGAAATGTTCATCCCATTGTTTTAAAAAATTTTGCAGATTTCGGGGACCGTGGCGAGTGATGGGCAATGACGGCAAATTATAAATTGATATGATTTTTTTTAAAGTCCTGAATTTCGAAATAATTATTTCATTTTATCAAGAATTTTCATTTTAAATAAATTTGTACAAATTATTTTATTTCATTTGAATTATCGCTAAACTTTTATTCAATAAATGTGGTATTTAATATTTAGTCGTTCTTCCGCAATAAAGTTTATTCAAAATTTAGAAAAGTGGCGTTCTCGCGTTTCTCGGAACCCGAGGCGTTACAGAATTAATCTAAGTGTACAATTATTTTGACAATGTAGATGATAATTTGGTGATGTGAAAATGCTCTTATTGTTGATTTAAAAGATGATATAATGTGTGAATAATAAGGATTGATGTACGTACGTAAATTGTCATTCTTATTATGACTCTCATTGTGAGTGTAGCAAAATTAATTTACATTGGGATAAAGAAATTGAAACTTTTTATCGTGTTGGCAAATATCCAATTAGGGTGCGTTTGATAGCGATGGTGGAATGGGTGGAAAGAAAATGAATTCTAGGGAATTGAATTACTGAGAATTAGAAATTTAATGTGTTTGATTGGTTTAATGTTCTAGGTGGAAAAAGTAGAAAATTTTCCAACTTTTATTGTTTGATTGACATTATTTTTCATGGAAAATAAAGTAATTTTTTTCTATTTTAATCAAAAAAAAAAAAATTACTTTTTAAATATATTTGTACTTGATGATGATAATGTTATTTTTTGGAAAGAAAATAAGTCAATTAACAACAACAAAATTGATTAAACGTGTCGAAAATAATTTTCCATCTACCAAGAAAAATAAAAAACTACCAAAACCCAAAGAAAATATTTTCCACCAAAACAAGGAAAAGGGGCGCGTGGGTGAGATCCAAGAAAAATTTTTGCAATCAAACGGAGTAAAGTAGAAAAGTTGAAAAAAAAATTCCTTTTCCACGAAAAATTAAGCCTATCAATCATACCCTTATTGTATCTCAGGCAGCCACTAGTTTTCCCCTATTTTTTACTCAAAAAAGATGCCGAATCTAAAACAAACGGAGGCTAGATTATTCGTCAATAGATTTTCGGTCCAGGAAGCCATCACATTCTTTATACTTCGCTCTTTTACGCAATAATTATAATTTATAAACAAATTTATAAATAACATAATTTTTTAAACTACTTTTTAATTACACATATTTTTCTTTCTAATTTTTAATCATTAATCAACTTAAAAAACATCAAAAATTTAAAAAATAAACGATGGCTCAAGCTGCCTAAGTCAGCCTAACACTCCGTTAAATGTGTGAAAAAAAATACATATTACAGTGGTACGAGACTTTAACTTTAGGATTAACCTACCTGACAATCCTACTAGGAACATTGTGTGATTATTATATATTTTGCAAGCTTTGGATTTTAAGGATATTAGAGTATGTCTGATTTTGAGTGTGAAAAATGGATGAAAAAAAAATATTTTTCAAGAAATTGACTTGAATAAATATATTACCATCACCTTTTTTACTTCATCCACCAAATTTTAACTATACCCCATTTAAAATATAGTTTTTATAAACACACCAACACTATTTTACATATATATCTCCTTAACATAGATATAAAAGCAAAATATTTGTTCACCACGCTCACACTTTCTTTCTACTGGAAATCTGCAGCAGACTTTGTGACTGTGAGCCGGGCGGATCCACCACATGGAAATATTAGTAGGAGTTTTTGGCACTTTTTTGAAAAATACAGTTATTTTACTGAAGGTTGTCCGTGCTGAAATTTTTTATCAATGTCCGTCCGTGTTAAACAGAATTTCTAGATCCGCCACTAACTGATCGGGACCTTATTTTTAGTACCCGCAGCATCATCAACAGCAATTGAGGAAGTCGATCTTAAAACCCAAATAATGGTACTTAAACCTTGTTTTCATGATACAGATTTTTGTCTTCAAAACGGAACCCCCCAAACAACTCAAATATGAGATTTAATATAATGATTCTGCTCTGCTTCCATTGATATTGCAATTTATTTTTGTTTGAGCAATATCCGAAGGTTCTTCTTTTAAAATTTATAGTTTCTACATGTTAGAATTGTTGAATGTGAAAAAGATAATAATCTGCGCGCAAACAGATGATGGATAGAACTTCCCATTGGAAATATTTTTGATATGTTATCACATAAATCTACATACTAATTGAATTTCTGAATATTAGCATATATAGCGGCTACATTAGAGAATGTCATCAAGGAATTGGGAGATGATATAATGGTCTAAACATCTAAGAATATGGAGCCACAGCCCACAGCTGAATCAATTGTGATGCGTTTACATGTTCATTGTCTTTCTAACACTTACTAATCCTTTCTGTTGTTATATTACTGTTCAGTGAAATTGGTTTTTGATGGCAGAGAAATACAAGGAACGATGAAGAAGACGAGTAGGGGAAAGTAATTGCGGTGTAAATAAAAATATTTGAGCGATTGTGGTGTTTTTAATGAAAGAAAATTAAAATGTTATTTGCATAATTTTATTATATCTATATTTTTATAAATGAAAATAAAAATATTTAAAGTAGTGGTGTAAAAAATAAATTTTGTGGTGGCGATATAACCACCCAATTGATTTTGCTTGGAAAATATTTTCGTGAAAAAACAATTGAAAGTGTTTGATTGATTTAAATTTTTAGGTGGAAAAAGTGAGAATTTTTTCAAGTTTCGTTATTTGATTGACATTATTTTCCAAAAAAAATACAGTAAATTTTAGTTATTTTAATTTTTTTTTTAACTTTTTCAATACATTTGTACTTGATAATGATAATATTATCTTTTGAAAAAAAAAAAAAGTCAGTTAACAATAACAAAAATGATCAAACGTAACAAAATCAACATGTTATTTTCCATAAAAAAATATTGAGAAAATATTTTCCAACAAAACCAACCAAATCACCTCACGTGAGCAAAAGGTAGAAATTATTTGGCAAGGAAAATGTTGTCAATCAAACAAGCAAAAGATAGAAAGTTGTTGAAATCTTGGAAAATATTTTTCTTTTCCTTGAAAAATTAGGTCATATCAAACAAAATTTTAGGCTGCGTTTGATAGCAAAGGTGAAAAGAAAATGAATTCGAGGGAATTGGATTTTAGGAAATTGAATTTCTGAGAATTTGAAGTTTCATGTATTTGATAGGTGGAAAAAGTGGAAAAATTTTCAACTTTTGTTATTTGATTGACATTATTTTTCATCAAAAATAAAGCAAAATTTCATTATTTAATAATTTATTTTTTATAACACATTTTTACTTAATAATAATAATAAGGGGTTTTTAGTTAAATAGGTTTGGTATGTAATAAGTTTAGTAAAATAGATCCTTTTGTTGAAATGTCAAAATTACCCTTAATGAAAAGGATTGTTTAATTTGCAGGGTATATCCCCAAACTTAGTCAGGTTGATTTAATTCAGTACTTCTGGTTATATTTATATGTTTCAATCTTGTAAGTTCTTCTAAAAATGTTCTATATTGTAATAATTTTTCAAAAGATTTAGGATGATCTTTTTTAGTTATATATCCTAACATTATTCCTTCTGATACTTCTTCTTCTATATCTTCGTATTCTTCTATAATTTTATGAACCGTATTTATATTTTTTGTTGTTTCAACAGAATTAAATTTTATTCTATTTAGGATTGCATAGTCAATATCTTCGTATATCTCTTTTAGTTTAGATTGTCCAACAGAATGTATATTTTTATATTTTCAACAATAATTGATAAAAATTAAATTTCTTTATTATCTAAATATAGTTTATAATCACAGTTATTAGATGTTGATGTTTGTAAAGTATTCATAGATTATTGGGTTGGTAAATTATCATACAAAATTTTCTGGTATAATTCCATTCTTTGGTCTAGTAAAATACAATAATCTGCAATATATTGTTCGTATTTTTCTAAAAGTTTATTGTATTCTTCAGAAGATACATTTTCATTTTCCATTTGATGTTTAATATCTTCCATTTTATCTCTTAATTTTTCTAAAAGATTATCTAGTCCTTCTATTGTATACCCTGGCATTTAGGTTTAGACTGTATTTGTTACTATTTTATTTTCTAAATCTATTTTAAGTTTTAATATATCAGAACAATCTATAATGTATTGATCATGATTTTCTAAAAGTATATAATATTGTTCAGATGATTCATCCATATCTATTAATTGAGATATAATGTTATCTATTTTTTTCGTTATCTTATCTAACAAATTGTCTAATCCTTCAATAGTATATCCAGGCATTATAAACACAAAGATAAATAATTTATAAAATTTCAAGTAATTTTTCAAACTCTATCAATGTTTGAGAATTGATAATATCTATATTAGCCATAATATTTATGCTTTCAAATGATATATTATATTTTGAAATACTTTTCTTTCTCTTTTCTAATTTATCAATTATATCTTGAATATTTTGTACCATTATAGATCTTACAGTACCTCTAGCAAAGTTTTCTATCAAATTTTCTTTAAAACTTTTTAATATCTCTTGTGATGCATATAGTTGCTCTTGGTATCCTATTTTATCAATTTCATTTTCATATTCAATACTTTTTTTACTTTTGATATGCTTTTGAACTTTATATGGACCTCTTTTAGTTCTGGATTTTTTCATGATATAATTATTATTATTCATGATATTAAGATTTTCAAAAACTGGTAAAGAAAGATTCATCCCTTCCATCACTGTCATAATCTATTACAGGGTCATAATCATTATCACTGCTAAACACATATCCTAAATATAATTCATTATTTATTTCAGTATTATCACTATCAAGCCAAAAATAAATAATTGATTTTGTAATTTCTAATCCTAATATTCTTTTTAATGTCGGAAAGATAACTAACAAACATGGCATATACACATGATATAACTTTTTTATTTCATTATTAGGTCTGGTAAACTGTTTATACATGAATAAAGGTTCAATTATGCTATGGTGTTCATCATTATAAGGACTGTTTTGATAATTAAATTTAATAATCCTGAATTCTGTCATGTTAAAAACTCTTCTTCCTCCTAATTCCGTAAAGATAGATATATTAAGAATACTAACCTCTTTTTCTGTTCTCAGTACCTTTGTATTTTCCTTCTATTGTTAGTGACCTTCAGGCTTATAGGTTTCTGCTCCACACCCTTCAATGGCTTCCTGCCTTCACGGGTTATTAGTTAAACCTGGTTGCCTTCACTGTATAACGTTTTAGATGGAAAATGTTTTAGGACAGAGTGTAGGGAGTTTTCTTAATAATATATCTTCTTTTTGGAAACAGGATTTAGAAGACAAGAATTTAGAAACTCATCATAATTTTATAAGTAGATTGAGATTTTATTGATAATATGAAGATTGAAACAAGATTGATAAGAGAATTTTTTAAAGACAGAAGATTTTTGGCTTTCTCACAAACAGAGTGCTCGAGTGAGTTCTGTCTTTCAACTAGCCCGGAGGCCTCTATTTATAATACTACATTGGACACAATTACATCACTGCTTACATCATTGTCCTAACAATTTTACAACTTTTTTCACCTAAGGACATACATGTCCATCTATTATTTATTACATCACATGACCCTTACATTATAGGGACACTTATCCTTCTCTTTTTTGGTCTTGGTATGGCCCCTACATTATTCTGCATTGTTGAATTGAAGTAGATCTATTGAATATCTTCCACTTGTCCATCAATTTTATTGGCATGTGAAGCAGATCCATCAAGTGGCTTCCACCTGTCCATCATTCCTTTGGCATGTGGGGCAGTTTCTGGCTATGCACGCCTCTTGCAAAGTGGCAAAGCTTCCATGGATTTGATGAGTATCAAATTTATCGATGTATTCTTGCAGGATTGTTGATTTTTCTTTTCCTCCATTAGTGAGTATGGTCCATCCATTATACTGGCATATGCACTTGAATTTTTTCTCATACAGATTTTTGGCAATGTTGTAGAGAACTTTAATTCCCAACACCCTTCGGGATCTAAACCATGATCTTGTAATGTTTGGTACTGGCTTGGTATTTTTTTCAACTTTAATTTTAAAATTTCGAGCAACATACCCAATCGTGATAATATGCTCAGCAGGATAATATATCATTCCATCAATTTCAGGACTGATTGAATAAAATTTTAAATATATGGATCTTCCTTAAGCAAACTTTGAAATTTCTCCTTTTAGTAAATCATCAAGTTTTTCGATTTCTTTTAGATCTTTTCCTGGATAGATAAGATCCAAGAATCCATAATCAGCTGCCATTTTTGTCATGACGGGATCTCCTCCCTGGGTAACGATCAATCGTGGGTATACATGGTCTCCAGACGAAATGTAATAGCAATCACATTCTTGAAGTTCATATATAACTTCAACAGTGGTTTTATATTCGTTTTCTTTTGGTAAAAAAGGGGAATCATCTTCCTCTTCAGCACGAATTCTGACTATCCTTGTATGTTCATCTTTGGCATTGATTGTGATTTTTCGAGGACTGGCTTCATTTATAACAACTTTTTTGGGACTTGGTTCATCTCTTTTAATTGTTGGTCCACCACTGCTTCCAGAAGATGTACCTGTTTGTATTTTTGGTATAACCTGTTTGGTAATCAACGATTCAAACTGAGATTCAATCTCAATTATGTTATCCTTCAATTCTTTTGTATAATTGTGATGAAATGTTGAGATTTCCATCAATTGCCTGAAACTTCCTTGGAGAGTTTCTTCAAGTTGTTCAATTCCAAGTTTTATATCTTCAGCTTCCTCCATGAGGAAGTTCATTCGCTTTTTGGGGTCTATCAGGGATCTTTTGATATTATCCATCTGCAAATTCAATATTCCTGCTTAAAAAGTCCCCAAGATAAT
The DNA here is from genome assembly GCA_963555705.1 of Ligustrum vulgare. NCBI lineage: Eukaryota > Viridiplantae > Streptophyta > Magnoliopsida > Lamiales > Oleaceae > Ligustrum > Ligustrum vulgare. The sequence goes on from OY743185.1 coordinate 15,760,102, forward strand.
TATTAACACCTTTAATATGAACTATATCAAAATTATAAAATGTTAAATATGCTTGCCATCTATGGAGTCTTCTATATTGAGGTTCTGGTGGTAATTTATTTTTTACTAAACCTGCAACTTGAGAATTATCAGTTTCAACAATGAATTTCTTAGATAATAAAAACAATGAAAATTTCTTTATTCCTCTGATAATTGCTAATAGTTCATTCTCATGAGTAGTATAATTTATCTCTGCTTGATTAAACGTTCCACTTGAGTATCTATAAATTTCATTAAGATCTGTTTTTAATATTGCTGCCCAATACTTATCCGAGGCATCAGTATTAACTATTAGATTATCTTTTTCATCTGGTAATCTTAATTTTGGTAAATTTTTAAATTCTTCTTTTAGTGATTTGATAATTTCTGTATGTTCATTACTCCATCCTTTTGTATTTGTTTTTCTGAGTAAAATTTGAATTTTATGTCTCTTTTTTGATAGATTTTCAATAAATCCTTCTGCATAATTTAAACATCCTAAAAATTTTTGTATTTGTTCTTTTGATTCTAATTTTTCTGGAAAACTTTCTATCTTTTTAGATATATGGGTTTGTAATTTTATTCCTCTTTTATCTATTAATAATCCAAGAAAATCAATTTCTTGTTTTTCTATTATATCTTTATTTTTTGAAAGAACAATTCCTTCTTTTTTGCATTCATTTATAAATTTCATTAAATGGTTTCTATGTTCTTCTTTATTATTAGAACATATTAATATATCATCGACATAGACAATTAAGAATTCATTAAATTTTCTAAATATGTTATCCATTCTTCCTTGATATATTTGTGGTGTATTTTTTAAACCAAATGGCATAAACATCCATTCATACTTACCTTGGAGTGTACTAAATGCTGTATATTGAATACTATCTTCTTCCATTTTTACTTGCCAAAATCCTGATTTGCAATCAAATTTAGAATAATATTGCTTTCCTTTTGCAAGATTTATTAATACCTCTTTATTTGGTAAAAAGTATCCATCAAATTTAGTATATTTATTTAATTCTTTATAATTTATCACCATTCTAGCTTTTCCTCTTTTTTGTTCAGAATGTTTCATGACCATAAAAGCCGGACTACTATAGGGTCCATTACTAGGTCTCATTAATTTTTGGTTAAGTAATTCTTTTATCTGAGTTTTAAATTCTTGTGTATCTTGTATGGTATACATCATTGGTCTAACTCTTTTAATAACATTTTCTGTTAATTCTATTTTAGCTTTTGGATGATGTGGTTTCCAGAATAATAATGGATTTTCTCCACAAATCTTTTCTAGTTGATCAATGATTTTCCCATATTTGTTTGTATGTTCGTTTTTAAGGCTTTTTTATACATTATTCTTTTATTTTTTGTTTCATTTTGTATAATTGGTTTTTTCTCCCATTTATCACCATGCTATGTTGGCTGAACTCTGTAAGGTCTAAATTCTCTTGGTATTTTTAGTAAATGTGCACAAGGTGTTTGTAACATTATCATGTAATTATTTTGTTTATAATATTGAAATTGTTGTATAAAGTCATTTCCTAGTAATATATCACATTCTAATTTGTTATAATTATATATTTTATTTACAACTATTTGTTTACTTCCAAGTATTATATCTACTTTATCAGCACTATTAATTATATGAGTACTTTCTCCCGTTACTCCTGTAATTTTTATCTTTCCATTAGTATTCCATGATTTTATTAAGAAACTTTTGAATATTGTTATATCACTTCCCGTGTCAATTAATGCACATGTTGTTATATTTGTTTCAACAATTGTAATTTGTATATAAACGGCTAATGGAAAACTTATTTGGTTATTCATTTATTCAGCTTTTCTGCATAGTATAGTTTGATCATTATGAGTTATATATAATCCTTCACGTTTTATACTATAATCTTCTAGTCCATCTAGAAAGCTCATTCCTAATAATACATGAGGATTTACCATACTATTATCTACATGAGATGGTACTAAGAGATTTATTCCTCCTATTTTTATTGGTACTTTTACTTCAAGTTCAGTCATATGTACTTGTCCATCAAAATTTATATATCTATATGGATCAGTTCTATGAGATATTAGTCCTTTATTTCTATTTGAAGCTATATGACATTCACTAGCTCCTGTGTCAATTAATATATTGGATCATTTTATATGTTCTATTCCATTGAAATACTCACCTTCGATTTTCATATTTCCAGCATTTCTATTAAGTTTTATTTCCCTTGTATTACTAGTTTCTCCTAATTGTTTTCTATTAGGTAAACTTGCTGATCTCCTAATTAATCTGCCATCTTCAAATGTTATGTTATTATTAGGGTATTCTTCTTCTCTTAACTCTATAATTTCTGGTTTATTTTTTGTTATAGTAAGTTCATAGTTTCTTGGGACTAAACTTATTTGTTTATCTGGTTCTACTGCTTTACCAAAGTCTTTACATTCTTTATGAATTTCAATATATGGTTTTTTAGAATAAATGTTTCCATAATTAGAATTAGTAAATGTGTATAATGCTCTGTATTCTATAGTCATAATTTTATCTCCTGGTTCCATTATGTCATCCTTATGTAATTTGAAATGTAGTCCTAAAACTTCATTAAAGTTTCTATCTTTTAACGATATACAATATTTTGGATAACAAGTAAATATTAGCTTCTTATATGCTAGATTTCCTTCCACTGTTCCTAAATGACTGTCTTTTAAATTTATAATTTTTCCATCATGTAAACTTACAGTTAAAGGTAAATCTAATCCTTCTCTAAATAGGGATTTAAACATTCTTTGGAATTCTTTTAAGATTTCTTCATCTATATTTTTAACTTCTCCTATCATTTCTTTTAATTCTTTGAATTGTATTATTAGTTTATTTTGAATGTTTTGTAATTTTTCTTTGATATTCATATCCTGTATATTTAATTGTTGTAATTCTTCAACGGCTAATTTATCTTGTAAATTTATGTTTTTATATGTTTGCCATAAAAAAACACTTATCCAATTCAATTGCATGTTAAGAAATCCGTCAGATTCTCCCCATGAGCTTAATGGTTGAAACATTGTTGTATTAGCTCATTTTATTTGGTAAGATTCTACTGGTAGATTAATATTTTCTATTATTTGTTTTTCAAATTTTATTTCTGGAAATTCTGTCATTAAGTTTTTCCTTTGATATGCTCAACTTCTAATCTTAATTCCGTATCATATTTTACTTCTTTACATATCATTATATTATATTCACAAAATTCTTCAATTGATCTTAACATAATTTTTCTTTGTTGTGCTCTATAAGTTTTATTGTAATATTTTATTTCTCCAGTTATATCATATTTTTTCATATTGATTTTTTCTTTGTTATTTATAATCATAAGTATATTAGGTAATTGTTTTAGAATTGTATTAAAGTATTTTTACTTTCTAATGATTTTAGTCTTAGAAATCCTTTTCTTTTTATATTTCTTTCTTCTATCATTTGGTCTAATAGATTTCCTCTTTGTTCTATTATGGAATCTAATTTTTCATTTGTTTTCATATCTAGATATTTGATTAATAAGGGTTCTCCTCTATGATAATCCATTCCTATAATTCTTGTATAATTCTTCTAGTATATCTTTGTGGATTAAATCTAATATTTCATTTATGATAAAATCTTCTTTTATTATATCGAAATTTATTAGATCATATATTTCTCTTCTTATATCTTTATCTAAATCTCTTAAAGTATTCAAGATTTCTATTTTATAATTATCGGGTATTGTTAGTGTATGCATAATTATAAATCTTGATGTATATATTATATATTTATTTTTATTTTTTGTCGTATAATATTTATCTTTTAGATCTGCCATATTGGTTTGATACCAGTTAAATTAAATGCTATATGAGCAATCAAAAATCATTTAAAATTATGTAACAAAATTGTCTAAGGACTTAAATGAAATCTTTCCATACTTTAATGGTTTGTTTTGCAAATTCTATATATAAGGGTATTTTTGTAAGTTTAAAGAGTCAAAGTCTATTTTTACAATATTATTGTTTCAAAGTCTATTTTACTAAATATTATAGTTATTGGATCCATTTATAATTATTTCCCTAATAATAATGTTAATTTTTTTTAAAAAAATAAATCAATTAGCATTATCAATGATTTAAAAAAAAAAAATTGATGAAAATGGTACAAAATTTTACCTAAAAAATAAAACCTCATATCTACCGGAGAAAATGATTTCCTTAGTTTTGACCAAGGAACTTGTCTCTCATTTGACTTGATTCTCTTCTTGCACATTGTTGATGATGGCGTATCCAGATTCCCCATTGCAAGTGCAACAATTGGTGAATAATTTGTTATATCGATAAGGGCATATCGATCTTGTTGCTTTTCACTATTCCTCTGCCTGGTTCTTGTTATAGACTTCTTAGATTCCTCATATTTTCCTTAAAAGAAATTTAAAAAAATATCAGACACAAATCCACGTCAAAAATCAATTCAAGAAAATCTAGTTCTGAAAGAGTGTAGAGAGATTAGAGTAGGAGAGGGGGGAGGGGACAAACGATACTTGTACGGAGACACTTAAAGAGAAAAGGGGGAGATGGAACCAGAGCTTGGTGATGACGGCGGTGTCATGACCTAAAGAGAAATGAAGGAGAGGGACCACACTCCACAGGGTGTTGCCATGTTGGACTATTGGTGGTGGCTATGGATGGCAATTGGGCGGGTTCGGGGCGGGTCAGGGCCGCCCCGCCCCTCGACCCGCGAAGTTGTGGGGCGGGGCGACCTCCCGCCCCGCTAAGGACCCGATTTTTTTTTTTTTTTTGAAAAAATAAATAAATTGGTAATGAAATTTTACGTGAAAAATTTAGGCGTTGAACTAGTTAGAGTTTTTAAGTTTGAACTTTAAAAATAATATGTATATACTTGAAGAAAAAAATTAATAAACAATATAATGGAATAGTTGTTGTATATTCTCATATCCCTAAATTCCACTAATGTTCAATTCTTCTGGATTTCATCAAATTTATTTTAGTTTCTCATTTCATTATTTAAAAAAAAAAAAAATTTACCGGGTCACGGGGTGGGGCGGGGCGGAAAACCCGCACCGCGGACCCGACGGGGCGGGTAATTTTCGGGGCGGGTCATTTCGGGTCCTTCAGGTTTTTTTGCCATCCCTAGTGGTGGCGTGAAATATGCACTGTTCGTCAACTAACCTAGGAAAAAAAATGATTTTTTTTGTTGTTTTTTAGGTAAATGGATGATTAAAAATTGGAGAGAGAAAATATGTAGGGTTAGAGATTGATTTGGAGAATTGTGTAGTTTAAAAAGTGATTTAAAAATCACAAACATTGCGGTTACCGAACGGAGGCTAAATAGAAGAGTGATGACGTATGGGTGTATTCTTTTAGATTTAATACAGAATGTTTTGTATCAAATCAAAGAATTGAAATTATTTGTTGACTTATTTGTGTTTTCTAGGTAAGATGAAGGATTAAAAATTGGAGAGAAAAAATGTGGATAGTTAAAAAGTAATATGAAAAATTGTGTAAATTAAATTTTTGTAATGGACTGACTAACCTGAATACTATGTATAAATAAAAAAATTATTTGACGATAATCAAAAATTAAGGATATGATTATCCCAAATAAATTGTAAAAAAGAAGATGCTCCATAAAATCATACGTATTTATACATTATTTTTAGGAAGAATAAATTATATTATAGGTTAAAGACGAGGTTTTCAAGTAGTTGCAACCTTTAAAAAATGTGGAAATTACATGCTGACCTGTTTTTCAAAAATTAAATTTAAAAATAAGATAAATCTCATATTATTTCAAAAATCAGGCTATAATTAAAATTTTAAAATAATAATATTTTAAAATTAAATTAACTATCAAAGTTTTATCTCTATCCCACGCCACATATCACACCTCAAACCCTAATCACTCCTCTCCCTATTCTTATATGCCGACATATTGTCACTCTCAATCACACGCCACCGCCCCTTCCTCCCTCTGGCACGCCCGTCTTCACCGGTGACATTTCAAGGTAAGGACAGCAGCGCCGCTCATCGATCAGCAGCGATTGATGTTGTTACATCGATCTAGGCAGCGAGACAGTGGCGCCGCTTCATCGGACTAGCGATCGATCCCTACATCGATCTAGGCAAAATTGTAGCAGCGCCACTTCATCGGACTAGACATTCAATTCTGCCTCTCTATCTGTGCACACCAAAGCAACCCGCCCTCAACGATCGCATCCAAACCCATCCCAGCCGAAACCTCATCTCCCCTCTGGCTACGACGAAGCGAAACCACCTTCCTCTCTCACCGATGACGGCGTCTTGGCACGCAGCAGCAGAAACAACGAAGCAACGCCGTCGCACATAACTTGTCCTAGGTTATACAAACCACCACTATGTCACGGAGGAGGTTCAAGCATTTTTTTTAACAGCAGCATATTTGTTCTCCCCCCCCCCCTGGTTGGGCGGTTGTGACATTGGCATCGTTGAGGCGACGATGACGGTGGTGTTGGCGTTGATACGGCAACCAGTCATTTTTTTTAACAGCAGCAGATTTGTTCCCCCCTGGTTGGGCGGTTGTGACATTGGCATTGTTGAGGCGACGATGATGGTGGTGTTGGCGTTGATACGACGACTGTTGTGGACTGGTTGGTGGTGAGATGGTGACTTGGGCAGGTGTCGTGAGATGGAACTTCTTCGATTTGGGGGCGTTGAGACTGTGTTAGCTTTGGGCGTGATTATGTGACCTAGAGAATTTAGATAATTGTGACTTAAAAATATTTGTGACCTATTAATTTGTAAAGCAATGAACAAAAAATAAGTTGAATTTGATTAAATTGACGTTTTGTGACTTACTGATTTAATAAGTTGTGATTTTGAAATCCGTCTTGACTTAGAAAATTGTTATTGTGACCTAAAAAAAGTTCGATTTGTGACCTAATATTCTTATCCCAAAATAATTTGTGATCAAAAAAAGGTATTTGTGACTTTAAAAATGATGATTGTAACTTAAACTATTTGTATTTTGTGACCTTGACTTAGAAAATTGTTATTGTGACCTAAAAATAAGTTCGATTTGTGACCTAATATTCTTATCCGAAAATAATTTGTAATCAAGAAAAGGTATTTGTGACCTTAAAACTGATGATTGTGACTTAAACAATTTGTATTTTGTGACCTGTAATTTTACAATGTTGTGACCTTAATATCTACAATTAATAAATATTTATAATTATTTAATTTAATTAATTAATCTAATTAAAACCTGATTTTTGAAATGTTACAAGTTTCATCTCATTTTTGAAATATACATTTATAATAACCTTATTTGTGTATTTTTCCCTTAAAAAATTAACTAAAAAAATATCAGATCCATTGGGCCCAAGCCCAAACCGACCGACCGACCAACCAACCAAAATCGGTTGAAGCTTTACTTGTTTGGGTTTGGTCGAGTTTCAATCGTTGAGGGGTTGATTCGATTTAATTTTTCGTCAAATCGAATAGGTTTATCATTTGGGTAGGTTTGGATTGGACAAAAAGAGCAAATTACACCTACAACTATATAAAACATCATATTCAATTTCTAAATATCAATAAATCTGTTTTCTACAGATACCTAAAATTATTATTATTTTTTTTTTTTTTAAATTAGAGCGTCTACAATTGGAAAATGTCTATTTTCATGTGGTAAAAACATTGACACTATATCAAAAAAAATAAAATTCAATGCAACGATGTAAAATTTACAAATGTGGAAAATTATTATTAGTTTTCTAGAAAAATGAAAGAGAAGGAAATATATTGATTGGGTAGAAATTATTAAATTAATGGCAATACATTGTCATTGACAATGTCTAGAGTTAGACATTGTATTAGATGATAAGTGTATTTTATGCACTTATTTATGTACTAAAAGTATGATTTTATATGTTCATTTGAGAATATTCATTATTCATTTGGTTCTTATTTATTTATATTTCAGAAAAATAAACCAAAATTGAGAAAGTAATGCAAATGAACAAATACTAAAGAATTGAATGATTATTGGAGCAAAATTGTAGACGTAAAGAAGTGCAAAGAGCCAATTGAGGAGAACAAGGAAGAGAAGAAAAGAAATCAAAAGTATATGAACCAAATTGTCGCAATTCAAAGTTGGAAGACTTAAATGCAAATAAAGGATGAGGAACTACTTAAATGAATATGAAAGCTGAAATTGCATGTCAAACGTTACACTACGCGGCTGCCAGAGCTTATACCAGGGGGTCTCACGACAACAATTGAATTTGTCAGAACCGGAAATAACTGAACTGCGCAGCCACGTAAAGTTGTACTGGGTGGCCGCGCGCTTGTCGGACTAGGCCGACTGTTGGGCTTTTTATCGCGGAATTCAAAAGATTTCACCTTTTTTCACCTAAGTTTTACCTAAACCTATATATACATGTTATCATGCATGAACTAGGGGTTTCCAACTTATGATATTTCATGTCAAACTACTGTCCAATTATTGAAGAATACACGCGAAGCCAAAAGCAAGATTGAAGATACAAGAGCAAAGAGATGAACGGGGTGATCTCTTTTCATTATTCTTGTAATTTATTTTCATTCACGTATCTAAGCTAAAAGTTAGGTGTTGGAATTGTTTTGAAGCTTTAATTTATTGATTCTATGTTTTGAGTCTTTTGACTCTTGTTTGATTTATATAATTCATGGGTTTGAGTAATTAAATTGTGTTTTTACTCTTATGCAAGTTTTTGTATAACTATTGTGGCGTTTTCTTTTATCGAGAGAGTATGAAAACGTTAGACATGTTTTAATTATCATGAGGTCCGATAGGAGATAAAGATATACCGCCTATGCCTTATGTTATCCTTTATAGTGTTCAAAAAAACTAAAATATTTTTCTAATATTCAATTCGTCATAGAGATATAGTCGGGTTACATTTAAGAAAAAGTGTTTTAGTGCATCCTCAAGAGAGGACTTAAATAATATTTGGAACATGAATTTTCAAAATTCCATGAATTGTACTTTAACAATTAAGTCAAAATATAGATGATAGAGTTAAAGTGTTTTCTTTTATTTTATAACAATCAATATTTACCATTTTTTAGTTCAATTCTTAGTTTAGTTCAATTAAAATTGTTACAAACATGCTTGAACAAGCTTGACACGTCATTAGTAAGGGCCCACGTAAGGTTCATGGACCACCAGCAGAACCTCGTGATAAAGAGTTTACTACTGACCGAGGTGTCACATTATCCAAAGCATCATGCAGCCAAACCCATGCTGCCGAACAGCTCGTATCCAAGGAACTTTCTGGACTAGTGACAAGATCAATCACTGCGCAGGTCAAACGTAGTGTCAGAAGGATGTAACCCTTCTACTGGTTGCGACTGGATGTGACAGGTCCTTTAACGGATGTGATGTTTACTTCAATGGTAATGATTATAACCAAATATATGGTCTATCTTTATAATGAATTTTGGGCCATCCACGTGGAAAGGTATAACATGTGTCACGATCTAAGCAACTAATTCCAACTATAAATACAACATAGTTTCCTCCAAGAAAAATGTTAGAAACTTTATACTCAAACTAAATATACAAATCTCACTCCATTTTCTTTCTTTTACATACTTATATTTTTCGCACCCAATTTATATTTACTTGAAATGAGTACTGAATTAAGCATCGAAGAGCAAACGGGAGCCACATTGGCCACTTTTGCATACTGATTGTTTGTCATAGTGTGCAGGAAGTCCACGTGTTCAAGAGGGAGGGGCTGAGACGTGTTAATCCACAATTCCACCAGATTTTGAAGTCAACTTTTTGGTGTCGTCTGTGGAAAACCTCACTTCTAACCATGAAATCACATGATAAAAAGCTACACGAAGCCTCTTGAGAAAGGGAGGTAACATTGACGAACTGCCTTCTGAAAAAGAAGCTGTAAAAATACTAGGAGAAACATGGATAAAGGTTTAGGACTTTGAAACATAATTTTATTCACCTTAAAGAATGGACTCATGAATAAGGACACCCTAAAAAAGGGAAACCTTGAACATGATATTCCTAAAGAAGGACACCCTGAAAAACGGAAACCCCTAAACAAGAGACTCCTGAAGAAGGACACCCTGAAAAGGGTAACCCCGTACAATGAACTTCTGAAGAAGATTTTCCCCAGAAAGAGGGATGGATATCTGAAAAATAGACCCATTACGGGAAATTTCCTCGGGAAGAGCTCTGTTTAGCCTGGTCTCGTAAGTATCTCAACATTATATGGTCTAAAAGACCAATACTTAAGAGCCTCGGCTGAAGTGTCAAAAATGACACATGGTCTTAAAGACCCACATAAGCCTCAACTCAAGTGTCAAAAAGACACATGTTCTAAAATACGAATACTCATGAGCCTCGGCTTAAGTGTCAAAAATGACAGATGGTCTTAAAGACCCATATAAGCCTCAGCAAGTGTAAAAAATGACACATGGTCTTAAAGACCTATTTAAGCATTGGCTCAAGTGTCAAAAGACACATGGTCTAAAATACCAATACTTATGAGCCTCGGCTCAAGTGTAAAAATGACACATGGTCTTAAAGATCCACATAAGCCTCAGCTCCAGTGTCAAAAAGACACATGGTCTAAAAGACCAATACTTATGAGCCTCGGCTCAAGTTTCAAAAATGACACATGGTCTTAAAGACCCACATAAGTCTCAGCTCAAGTGTCAAAAAGACACATGGTCTAAAAGACCAATACTTATGAGCTTCATTTCAAGTGTCAAAAAGACACATGGTCTAAAAGACCATTACTTGTGAGCCTTGGCTTAATTGTAAAAAATGACACATTGTCTAAAAGACCAATACTTATGAGCCTCGGCTCAAGTGTCAAAAAGACACATGGCCTAAAAAACCAATACTTATGAGCATCGGCTTAGTGTCAAAACGACACACAGTCTAAGCGACCATGTCTGGAATGGGATGACCCAAAAACCTCTCCCAAAATCCATGTTAAACTGAGAAATTGTTGAAGTAACAAATCAAAATGATTCAGCTCAAGTTAATATGTCAACACCGCGCCATTACAAGTTAAATGAAGAACCAGTTCAATTCATTGAGCCCTCACTAGGGACTACCTAACAAGCATAAATTCAAAGAAAATTGAATGGTTTAAACAACCCCCCTCAGATGAGGGATTTTGCTCAAAAGTTGAGGTAACGCTTGATAGTCACTTCAGTTCTAAAAACTCGTTTTGAAAATGATTCAGGGTCAGGATACACATCGAGGTTTGAAAGTATGGACATTGTTGCGTCGCCTATGTCAATGCAGTTAAAAATGAATGATGACCACATAACCCTTACAAAGCCAGTTAATTATGGATGTCGATTGACCTAGAAGGGTTTGTTCAAATAGCTTCAATATATAACGGGGAAAACCTCGGTAATTGGTGCCTTAAAAAGCATATTGTCAAGATTTTGGAGAACAGAACTGGCACTTTGGTTAAGCAGACTTTCTCCATTCGAATAGTTCGCTCAGTTTTCTCGATTATCAAATTACAATTCAAACACCTCGGATAAGAGCAGAGGAAATGACCTATATCAAATAAGGTCTCAATGGTCGCAAGACTTGTCTATATTTTGATCAAAGTAATTGAATATGGAGCCATCATCTTCGCAGTGGACTCAATTGTGTAACATTAAGTACCTTAGAGAAGTGATACCTTGTGAAATAAGTTGATTAGATTTAAGAATAAAACTTAGAATTTGTTCAGTTCAGTCAGATCTAACCAATGGACATAAATGTCTTAAGTTTAGATCCGAGGGACTATCTGAAGTACAACATCGCTTCGATAAAGAAGAATGTTATTACAAGACTAAGGGGTTAAACCTATCTTATATCAAATTATTACGTATCGTGTAAAGCCCGAGGTTGAGTTAGACGAATAACCACTATGAGAAGTAAAAAGTGCAAATGTAAATGCAACAAGTAGAATAAAAACCCACTTGGGCCATTCAAAATGTAAATAGTCATTACATAAGTCAAGGCAAGAATGTTTCAAAAAATTCCTAGAGAACTAAGGAGAAGGAGCATCTTGAGCAAAAGCATTGTCAGCTGGTCTCATAGAGTCGTCTTCGGCATCATCTTCTAGCTCCGATAGAGGGCCTCTATCTTAGAAAGGTCTAGGTAGGGAAAGGGAAAATCCTCCTTCACGTCCTTCAAAGACATCCAAGCGTCGATGTTTTCGAAGACTCTTTACGTCGCCTAATACTCTTCGATGTTCTCAAATGTATCTTTAAAATTTTGGACACCATCTGCCACCTTGGCCTAAACGCTTTTCTCCAAGAGCTTAAACCTCTCCTCCACTTTAGCTAAGGCCTCCTTATCTTTCTGCCTAGCCTCTTTCTCCTCTTCCAACGCTCTTGTAAGTTCAGCCACCATGTGAGTAAGCCTTCCCTTCACAGTGTTGGCTTCACTAAGGGCACTCGCAGTCATCGCTTGGGCTTGGAAAGCATTGCCATACTTCTTACATTCAGCCTCTCATTTTCTACCCTCAGAAGCCCCAAAGCATTTTTCTCATCTTAAAGAGACCTTTGGGTCAAAGCTAAAGAGTCCTTGAGAGATTTGACCTCCTTCACCATGCTATCTGCATTGCGCATAGCCTCCTTAGAACTCGCTTCCCTTCGCTCCAGCTTCTGAATAGAAGATTCTGCCTCCTCAACTATAACTAAAGTTCGAGCGCTCATTGCTTTAAGGGCCTCCAACTGTTTACTGAGAGAACTTTGGGAGGAATAAGTCTCCCATGTGTCAGTCCAGTAGTAGTCCACTGCAGCAGCTGCTTTAGAGGATGACTCCGGGAGGGCAGCAAATGTGATGAAGTCAAGAATCGATGGCTTGGCAACAAAATTGGCCCTAATCTCAAGCCAACTCATAGGTAACCCCTCTCCCTACACCACCAACAAGACTCGGGACTGCAAAAGGCTCTGTGTCCTTAGGCTGATTGGAAGACCGGGAAGATATACCAGTGACCGAGGTGTCAGCGACATGGGTAAAACCACCTTTACCTTTCCTCAGTCTCTTCAATGGAGGCTGCTCCTCTGCGACCACATCCTCATCATCCCTCGCCCCCTCAAGTGAACCTTTGCTGGAGAGTGACTTCCTCCTTCCTTTATAATTTCTTCTCCTTTCCTTTGCCCAATATTAGCTTGGAGACATGCTCCTTCTTATGGCCAAGAGCTGCTGCGTAGAAGAGATCAAAGGAGCCGGAGGCTTCTAAGCATCAGGATCAGTCAAAGTAGGAACCTCCCCGATAGTCACTTTGTAAGGGTTAGCAGCCTCTTTTAGAACCTCCAATTGGAGATCAGTAATAATGGCCTTCTGCTTCTTCTACCCATCACTGCCGGCTCCAAGGACCGGAGGAATTCTCTTTGCAATGAGACCCTTTATTGGAATCTTAGGAAATTCCCTTGACCCTGAAGTTAGCGTGATGAAGCAGATTAAAATTCATTAAAAGCCTATGGCAATGAGAGAAAGCATAGGATGCTGGAAACTCACCCATCTCCCGCATCAAGAATGCTTAATAAAAAGCCTTCCGGAGGAAATAACCTTTTGAAAAGTGCCCCGGTACGTGAACAATTTCTTTATCACGACCAAGTCCTCTTTTAGCAGCAGGTGAGCATACGTTTGTCCTGTAAGATAGGAAGATGAACATATTTTAGAGCTAAAAACACTTACGCAACCCAAATATCCCTTTACATCCACATAAGAGAGTGCAAGGACTCACATGGGCAACAGAGTGTCTGGGGAACCGTTATTTTATGGGCGGGGTTTGATGGAATACACGGTCATGCTCTAGCAACCTTAAACCATTGAGTCCTCCAATGCTTGATGGAGGTCGGATGTTCGGTGATTATCGGTGGAGCTCGAAAGAACGGGTGAAGAGGCAGGCGCATCTTGCAGTCAAATGCATCCAGAAGCATCGCCATATGGCCTTTCGGAGGACAGTAGGGTCGGCATGATGGACTGGGATATATTATTCTTATTTCCCTTGGCATCCGATATGTTTGTAAAACTTCGGCAGTACCTGTGATGCCCCAATTTCATTTCCAATTTTAATTTTTTTATTTATTTTCCCGCCATATTTTGATTTTTCAAACGAATAAAATAGTATTTTATTCACCAACTCTAAATATAAATTTGAACTTTTGTTTTTAAAGCATAATTGGACATCATTAAAAATAAATATTTTTCTTTGAAATATCATTTGGAATTTAATTTAGAAGAAAACAAAATAAAATAACTATAATATAAAATCTTTATAGTTAGTAGTTGATATAAAAATATCTATTTAAAACAGGGAACAGAGAGCGGATAGCGGAAGATAGCCGGGAATTTTCTATTTAAAATATTTAACTATTTTGAAACAAAATAAAATTACTTAAAAGTAGTTGGACCTTTTTTAGGTTTCCTTGGTGAGAGGCACATGAACCACGGTCAGACACCCAATACACAATCGTCCCGTCATTTGAGAGCGGCACCAACCTCCATTTCATACATTGTCACACCTACAATGCAAAACTAAATGAGCTAATACTCAGCAAGTAACATATGCATGATCATGTGCATGAGTTTCAATTCACTTTCTCACAATTATTTCATTCCAGGCTCCGTGTCTTTTAGTTATCTCAGTTTATCCACATTTTTTACTTGGGCTCGATTCCACTACGTTGTATCGTATGAGCTCAAATATCAACATAACCGATAACATGCGCCTTCCTGTGCATGTGGTCCGTCATCGCCCATCGAGATTTAAGACTCCACAATTTGTATTCATCGTCGCCCACTGAGACTCAAGATACTGCACTGAGAATTACGTTATATCAATCCGGCCTGGCCTATTACATACGACGCTCGGCATGCTGATCCGCAGTCACAAGGCTACCAAGAGTCCTCCCGACAGCGCCCGTACACCGGCCCGGACTACCACACCCCATCATCGACTACCCTTAATGACGATCGGGAGTCTCAAGCGAGTGTATATATCCGGACACGAAGTAAAATACAATACACTTGTAGGGCGATTCTACTATCATCCACGTCATTCTCTCTCCATATATCTCCATATACTCTTTATTTCTTTCTTTGCTATTTATGAAGGACTTCCTCTAAGCCCACACAATGCACATGTCAATGCTCATGAATGCCAACACATATTTCATGCGTCAATGGTACATCATAATCACGTTATATGGCATTCCAATGAATTCATGTGCATTAATAACATGTCACATCATCAATTCACGTCTTGCATGTTTTCATCATATACAAATAATTGTCACATCATATTCCACGTATATTGCACCAGCAATATATATCACATAATTACATAAGAGCACATAATAATATTAATGTTATGTTTTGCATTGTAGTTGAAATATTATTTACTTCATTCCTTGAGTATCCAAGAGTTCACGACTTTATTCCTTAATATTTGGTACCACTAATCCACTTGGAGTCAAATCACTCTTTGCCTTTCATTCATATATATATATACATATATATATATATATATATATATATATATATATATATATATATAAAAATTATAATTTAGTCACATAATACTATATTACATTTAAACTACAAAATATTAATTAGGGTCCAACAAAATTAAGGTGGATCATTTTCCTACAAAATATTTAACTAAAATAATTATTAGAACTACCCTAATTTAAAGGGATTGATTTGCTTTATTATACATCATAAGAAAGTTAACATAATATCCCGATTCCAAAATAATTATAATAATGTGAATAATATAAATCTTAATATAATAATAATTAAATAATAAAAGGAAATAACTAAATTTTACATTTACAGAAGAGGCCCCCCCTCTCTTGCCTATTTGGGTGGGGCGAGGCGATCCCCCTTTCTAATTGGGGGTCGACCCCTTGTAACTCTCCTTTTTTTTTTTTTTGTTGGTAACTGAAGAATGGTCTATCTATAGTTTTTTATTGGGGACTAAGTTGCAATTATTTTATTTACTCTTTTAGTCCAAAAAATATAAGATTTATATTTTAATTCCAAAAATTAATAAAAACTCCAAAATGACTCTAAAAAATTATAAAATGATATGAAGTAGAAATAGAGAGTTCTTGGCAGCTAATATGAAGTTCTCAAGGAATACATTACAACGATATTTTCGAATCATGAAATTGATAACCGGGGTAAAAGTTATCGCTTGTCCAAGTTAGCTACTTAAAAACTATTTTATTTTTATCATTTTCGATTTCTTTTCAGTTGACTACTTTTGTCTTAATTTTTAGGACTCATATTATCATGAAAATTAAACTTTCAATATACCATTCTAAAATACTTACGATCTAGTTTCCCATATCCTGACCGAAACGCAATATGGTCAACTGTAGCAATAGTTGCGGCTTGTCAAAATAAGCCTTTAAAAAAACACTTTTGAATGTCAACCTTCTTTATTAAAGTCTTCGAGACGCATACGTCAATTGAATACGTGTCTACAATATGCCATTTTAAATGTCATTCAATGCTCTACATGATGGTATTCTCCAATAGTCAAGACAGATAACGAAACTAAGGACTTAAACGCCCCGAAATCATACGTGTAATTAATTAATATTAAATAAATAATATATATATATATATATATATATATATATATATATATATATATATATATATATATATATATATATATTTTCACGTCAAATATATATAAAAAAATTGTTTATTACTTTTGTTATTATTATTTTGACCAATAAGTTTACGGATTGACTTTGGTTTATTATTTTTCAACATTGGGACGAATTCTTAATTTCACTTTGAAGTACACTCCATATACTTCAATCCATATCTTTCCAATTATAGAATCGATAATCGGTTTATTTAATAGATAAAATTACTTAAAGTAACATTTAATATTCTTATTTATTTTTTGTTGATAATACATCACTAACTTTAAAGTCTGATTTAATATCGAATATGTCCTCTTAAATAAGTCAAATAAATTAAAAAATTTATTTGACTTTCAAGTGGGTCCCTTTAAATACGAATAATTTAATATAATAATAGGATAATTTTTTTTTTGGGTCTTTACAATACCATTGCCCTTAGCCTCTTTTGCCACCTCGTTAGACTCCCACAGTACTGAACAGGGATTCAGATCCCGAAGTCTTGTTCACGTAGTCTACCCAGTCCTCCACCTGGGCGATTTCCTCCTCGGTCAAACCCAATTCTTCCATATGGGCTCTAAAGGGGGCCCTAGCGCCTAAACCAGATTCTAGTGCTCAGGAAGAGGAGCAACTCATTTCCTCTCCCCTTAGATCTCTATTTTGCTTGGTTCGACGCTCCTGCAAGGATGCCTCCTCTTCGATTGATGGCTTGGCCATAAGGGAACGACTCTCTTTTTATTCGCTGTCGTAGTCACTTAAACATATTACACTACAGAATTTCCTATCCCATTCGTTTTTTAGCTCTCTAAAGTAATGAGGACAAAAACTAAGCCAGTTCAAGTGCAAAAACCTCTGATGGCGTCAACCGAAATAGCAAAATCCTCCAGACCCGCCCCCTAACTCTTTCCATGTTTCCCAAAATTGACTTACTTTTCAAAAAGCGCAAGAAGAGAAATAAAATTTCCAAAGGAAAAACACTCACAAAAGAAGGGGAGTTACTTGAAATGGGAAGAAAGAAGACCCTCCAGTTGAGATGAAGAGCTAGGGAAAAACTCCAACTGATAGAACACTCGTCGCCACTAGGAAACCATCGGAGAAAAGAAAGGCAGAAAAACTTATTTGCATGAAAAAAGCAAGAATAAACTCGCACTAGTTAGAAATTTCTATTTTTGCGAAAAAGGAAACGAGTGTTAGAGATCTTATATGAGTCTTTGAATTAATCCAAACTGCCCACGTGTTAACCGTGGTGAGCGTGGTAGAGGTTAGACAGGTGGGAGATCAAAGGAATAATAATGGACTAACGGCGAGGGTGTGCTACACGCGCGTTGAAGGGCGTGTCACGTGAGAAGGCTTCTTAGGAACCAGCAAACTATCATTACCATCTCCTTAACTGTCCTTCAATAATGTGTGCAAAGACAGGTAATATTTGATTCGAGTGAAAAGAAGTCCAAAGGTTCTCTTCATGAATAGTAATAAGGACAGTGGACTTTTTGAAATTGTGTTGTTTCACCTCAACGGGTTTTGCCCCTGAATATGAAAAATTCCTGAAGACTTTACACCACCCCAACAAGGACAACGTCTTTCCATCATGGATATCCCAACAAATCCACATCATTTGGTCTTTGACAAATTTGGTCCGTGCATGAATGAAACCACCATATTTGAGGGACTTGTGTTAAGATCATGCTTAAATAAGCTTAACATATCATTAGTAAGAGCCCATGTAAGGTTCATGGGCTACCAGTGAAACCCCTTGGTAAATAGTTTACTATTGACCGTGGTGTCACATTGTTCGAAGTATCTTGTAGCTGAACCCATGTTACCAAACAACTTCTATCCGAGGCACTTATCCCGGACTAGTGACAAGATCAATCGATGCGTAGGTCAGACGTAGTGTCAGAAGGATGTAACCTTTCTGCTGGTTGCAGCGGGATGTGACAGACCCTTTAACGGGATGTGATGTTTACTTCAATGGTAATGATTATAATCAAATATATGGTTTATCTTTATAATGGATTTTGGACTTGTCAGGTGGAAATGTATGACATGTGTCATGATCTAAGCAAGTAATTCCAACTATAAATACAACACAGTTGCCTCCAAGAAGAAGGTTAGAAACTTTATACTCAAACTAAATATACAAATCTCATTCCATTTTCTCTCTTTTATATACTTATATTTCCCGTACCCAATTTATATTTACTTGAAATGAGTACTAACTTAAGTATCGGAGTGAAAACGGGAGTCACCTTAACCCCATTTGCATACTAATTATTTGTCATGGTGCGTAAGAAGTCCACGTGTTCAAGAGGAAGGAGCTGAGACGTATTGATTGAAGATCCCACCAGATTTTAAGGTCAGCAAAAACCATTCTCAATTGAATTTTCTCGTTCCGATTAAGGAACTTAATCTAGATTACAAATTACTCAATACTCGTGGAATAGATATCCTGACTCAAAAGTCCACTTTAAAAATTATATTCATGAGAAATTTTGTTGAATATATATTACAAATACAATTAAATTTATATACAAAAAATCTTCTAAACATCTCAATTTATAAATGGAAGCTTAACCCACAAGACATAAAAATTTATCACTTATTCGTATAGAATTGAATAAATTCTTCAAAAATAATTTGTTTAAATGTTCATTCCCAACCACACATTATTTAAAAACTCATTTTCACAATTGCACGTACTACTTTTTAACCACACATTCTGAAAAAAAAAAATCACTTTTCAACTTTCATTTCCAATCACTAAATTGATAGACTTGACAATTATTTTATTTTTTATATCACTTTCTTTCACTTTCAACCACACTTCTAAAACTATTTTTATCTATAATCTCTATTAAACATACAATTATTCAATGGTTTCCAATTCAAGGTGACATTTTGTTTTTTAACGAGTCAAAGGGTCATGTACCCAGAAAAAAAAAATTGTACATTTTAAATAAACGTGCTGATCATTTCTATTTTGGACTCATAATTTATTGCGGTAGTTGTTGATAATGATACATGCGTCTGTAGCTTGTTAAGAAACATTGTTTTGAAATCTCTCTCCTTCCCCTAATTATTCAATTCGATGGCAAGGCACATAAGTCCCCCACATTCTTGATGAAATAAAATTTGACCTCAATCTTGGATTTTCAAGTTCAGGGACTTCCCAAATAAATAAATAAATCATTTTAGAACTTAAATGAGATAAATTAAAAAAATTGAATATTTGAAAAAATAAAAAAGTATAAGCAAGCTTTTACATTTAGTATTTGAGACGATTTTACAAATGATATATTTAGTGTTCGCTCTTATTTGTTAGGTTGTATTAAGCTTTCTCATTGAGATTTTGAATTTAACACTCATATTGCATATTTTTTTTTCCTTCAAAATATTACAGCAATTATTAAAAGAATAAAAATAGTATACAATTTGACGTTTTTATATATGTTTTATTTTTCACAAATCCAAAAATCATTTATTACATATTATATATAAATTAATTTTGCATTAATTGAACTTTCCTAATTCAGTTATTAAAATAAGTTAATAAAATTATAAAATTTCATAAAATAACAGTTAAAAATGGACGGAAAACTTGTGTCTGTGACATTTGGTAGAGAACATTTCCAACATATATATAGATACAAAAATCAATAGCATAACAAAGAAATATAATTTTTTTATTGGTTAGTTATGATTTTTACCCGACAAAATACCAATCCAATCCACTTGTTTGGCTAAGCTTAGAGTGTGAAAATGTGCTATTAAAATCTTGATTAGTTTATAAAGATGAATAATCTAATAATGTGTCAATCAATCAATTGGAGAATAAAGTATTGATCGATCTCAGCAGATTTGGTAAGCCTCCGTTCGGCTACCTCGTTAATGAGGAGTTTAAACTACAATTTAAACTGTATAATTTTTTAAATAATTTTTTAATTACACACATTTTTTTTATTCAATTTTTAATCACATATTTTGCCTCGAAAATACCAAGAAATCTTTCTCTCTTCGTTAAAGAACCGGCGAACACACCCTAAATTTGTATTCGTCAATTAATTTATATAACACGTTATTGATGTTTAAGATAAGATAAATACAGTGCCCATTAAATCATTTATAACATAAATATTTAAAAAAACTTATAGTATATAAAGAACAACGAAGTCAAATGTCTTTTCCATATTTCCTTGATTTTTGACATGTTTCCGTTCTTCTTATGGCGTAATTTGCGGTGGTAGGCCACTGGATCAAGAAACAAATACATTTACCTAGGTCATACATAGCCTGTCTAGTTAAGCCTGCCCGGTGCCTAATCGAATTTCACTCTAATAAAAAAATAAAATATAAAACTACAAGATTAGGTAAACATTTTTTAGCATCCATTTGGGAAAATAAAAAATTGTTTATAAAATATTCTGCAACAATACACATAATTTGACATACATATTCACATATTACATGGTTGGGACAATTATATTAATTCACATATCACATCAACTTTTAAATTGACATCCACAAACTTACTAACTCATTTTTTGGTAATCCTCTTGATCATGCTCTATGCACGAGTAGCATTTTTATTGTTACATAAATAGAGAATATTATGTTTTCAAGGTTGAATACGTGATTGAAAAGTGATTTGAGAAAATGTGTTGTTTATAAATTTATAACTTGCCAACTCATTTTTGGTCATCATGTTGATCACGCTCTATGCACAAGTAGCATTTTTGTTGTTCATAAATAGAGAATATTAAATTTTCGAGATTGAATATGTGGTTGAAAAGTGATTTGAGAAAATGTGTTATTTATAAATTTATAAATCATTTACCAAAGGCTTATGACAATTGTTGTGGTACATTCAATCCCACTTTATTGTTCATTGTGAGTAATATAACAATTGCTCACATCATATTCATACTATATATAAAAGTAAACCACTTTCCAAAAACATGTTTTGGAACTTTTCCTACCTAAAATGAATTTCCTAAAATAGAAGTATTTCAAAGAATGAGAATACTTTTGATAATTATATTATTATTTCGAAATCGAAAAATATGCAATATGAATATCAAATCGAAGATCTCAACAAGAACTTTAATACGAGCTCGCAAGTTAGAGTCAACTGTAAACATGTCATCCTTAAAATCACATCAAAGATTAAAGGTAAAAATTTTTTTTTTTGTCCTACTATTTCAAAATTGCTTTATTTAAGTCTTATAATGATATTTATAATTTCTTAACTAGATTTAATTTGATCATATATAATTAATTTTAATTTGAGTTGTTTTTTTTATCAAAGCAAAAGAAATAATAAATATCTGAAATATTATGTAATTTTATTAAGTCCGAATAATTTTTGCAACTTCATATTTCGATTAATTCAAGTTGCTTAATTTGTTACATTCATTTAAATATAGGACCACATATATTTAATTTGTAATGTTAAAGTAAATATGAAATGAAATATTTGTTTAATATATTTAAATATCAAATATTATATTAGTACCAATTCTAATAGTACTATTCCGCTATTCGAGTAGAGACAAATTTATTTTTGATAATTTAGAAATTATATTTTGGAAATATTAATTATCTCAATAATCATTAAAATTGAATAGTTATGCAAATCTTCATTGATTTTTTTTTTTAGTTAAGTCATTCAAGTTTCAAACTATTACAATTGTAACCACTTGGTAAAAAAATTGGCCCCTACTAGGTACCCCTTATCAAAATCTCATTTTTCTAAAACTCATTTTCAACTAATATTCTATTCTATTAATAAAAAAATCTATGTATAGCTTAAAAAATATTACTACTTTTTAAAAGCTCATTCTCTAATAATTTACAGTTACAAACAACATTATTTGAAATAATGAGTCTCGAATAGGGGCTTAAGTACATGATCTCCAAAATATCAGTATTAAAAAACTAATTTTGTATATAATGAGGGCTTAAATAATGACTAAATATATTCACAAGAGAAAAATAAAATACATAAAGGGAGAATACGAACATGTATTGATCTATTTTTTTGCCAAAATATATTTTCTTAAATGGTAAGCAGTATTAATTAATTATTCATTTTGGACAAATTTGAAATTAAAAATAATCCAGTTGAATGCAGATTTTAAAAAGCCGTTTTTTCTAAGTCCCTAAGTTTCTTGGTCCGCATTACCCTCTTGAAAATCAATTACATTTACAAAAAAAAAAAAAAAAAAAAAAAAAAAAAAAAAAAAAAAAAAAAAAAACCTTGTCAATATCACCAAAATATTTTTCTTTAAAAACAAAAAATAAAAGAGGATGAAATAGGAACGTTCATCGATCTATTTTTTATTTTTCTTTTTAATAAAATTGTGAGAGTACATCATAAATATATCTATTTTTTCACGCATTACAAATTTTATTTAAATGTAATTTTATTTTCTTATTTTAAGCTTTAAATCTATTTAAATTACAATATTTAAAGAAATTTCCTGAAACGATAAATATATTAACGGTAAAAAATAATTAAGGTATGTGTAATTTCAACCTTTTTATGATTAATTGTTTTTTTTTCGTTTCTTATTTTTAATTAAATATTTATTTCATATATCAACATATAAATTCGATATATATAAGTAACAAATAATCGTGCATCGTACGAGTGTAATACTAATTTAATAAAAAACAGTCAAGTGTACATTATCCAGATTTGTAAAAAAACAACTCTGTTAATAGTTGATAAGTTGAAAATTATTTGCAAGAAAAATACAAGTGAATATCGTCGAGAAATTTATTCTTCATAAGTTGAAAATTGTTACACGTGCAAGAAAAATACAAGTGAATATTGCCAAAAGATTTACTGTTAACTAAATAAGAACATTACCGTGCATTGGATTATAGAAGAATTTTGGTCAATAACATGTTTATAAATATGATATTATTGTACTTAATGAACAATTGATCATCGCCTATGCCTAGTCTATGTAAGAGCAAAGTATTGGATTATTTTGTGTATAGTGACGTCAAAGAATAGAATATGTATGAAAACTTATGCCGAAAAATGGATAGAATAAGGCAAGGAAATAAGAAAAAGAAAGGAGATGTAAAAGATGCAATATCATGACAAGTGTTAAACACTTTATCCTTAAGTTGAATTTTCCTTGCAATGGTTCCTATGGTTTATGGCAATCAACTCCCAAGATATAAATAATTACCATTTATATTTGTAGTACTTCAAAATACAAGCACAACGAACTAGAATAATGACTTTTGTACTCCATAATGAAAATGAAAAGAAAACCAAAATTATGTAACAAGAATGCAAGAATTTTGATTCAAGAGAAAAATAGAGAATGATATTATGTTTACATATCACTAGTGTGAGGAATGTGACATCTCAAGGCTCCAATTTATAGATGACGAAGAGTTGAGAACGAAGTAGTGTGAAGTCAAAAAATGCAACTCTTCGAAAGGACTTACGTAACTGTTCATACTACAATGCGATCGCATGACTTTACATGAAATTGAAAAATAAACAAAAATGTTTCACATGCGATTTACATGGCCCGTTATACCATGCGATCGCATAGTAAAAAATTTGACTTGTTTTTTGTCCTTCTACATAATTTCTCATTCATCTGATATTGGTTTCGAGATGTCAAATGTACCTTTCAATACATGAAGAAAAATCTAAATTCTTGTTCAGGTCGACCCCGTTTCTGCGGCCCGAAGTGGTGCAGTGGCAAACAACTTTGCCTGAATAGATGGGGTTGGGTCTGAATATTTGGCCGAAATTGACACGAAGTCACTTTAATTGATCTTCAACACTTAACCAATTTATCGAATTGTTAAACTAATTTCCAACACTAAGAACTAATCTAAGGTGAAATGATAATAGATTAAGGCTGCGTTTAATAGCGATGGTGGAATTCTGGTGGAAAGAAAAATAAATTTCAAGGAATTGAATTTTTGGGAATTGAAAATTTAATGTGTTTGATTTGTTCAACTTTCTAGGTGGAAAAATTCAAAATTTTTCAATTTTGTTGTTTGATTGACATTATTTTCCATGAAAAATAAAGCAAAATTTAGCTATTTTAATATTTTTAAAATTTTTTCACACATTTTGTACTTGATAATAATAATATTAATTTTTGAAAAAAATAAATCAATTAACAATAACATAAATAAAACGTGACGAAAATGGGATAAGATTTTCCATAAAAAAATAAAACATTCTCTCCATTTGGAAAACAAATTCATCCAAAACAAATAAAATACCGAATTTCGAGACAAGTAAGAAAATGAATTTCATGAAAAATTTAGGAAACAAAACAGCGCAAAGTTGAAAAATCACGTGAAAAATTATATTTTCCATGGAAAACATTACGTATCAAATGCAACCTAATACCATGTAGACCCCTCTCTTATGCGTTCGGGGATGGCCCCAAAGGATAATTAAATTTATAAATATGAGAGTCATTTTTTTGGTCGCATGATTTAATACCCAAAACAACATAAGATCATATTTGTCTATTTTTTAACGCGATCATTATAATTCATAAATCAAGTCTCTGTTTGACAACTGTTGTTTAAACAAAAATTTAAATTAAACAATTTCCTAAACCTCTTTTAACTAAACACATTTTTCATCTCCAATTTTTAACTATACATTTTACCTAAAAAATCCAAATAATCAATTTAAACTCATTATAATAGTCATCGAATAGAGCCTAATTTATAAACAACACAATTTCTAAAAACACTTTTAACCGCGTATATTTTCTCTCACCACTTTTTAACCATATATCTTACTTAAAAAATGTAAATAAACCAATTTATAATTGTTACAGTATTATCGAACAGAGCTATATGCTTGATAAAAGTGTGGTATATTTTGCACTATAATGCAATGAGATGAAAATTAGAAAATGCATAGAATAAATAATTGTATTTGAATCACTAATTATAATTATCTATGAATTATAAGATGTAATGGTATGGTTGTCAATTTATATAATATAAGTTTTCTCAGCATTAAAGGGAGAAATTAAATAGTTGAATTGATAAATTTATAACATGTTTGGAACGTAATGGTAATAGATTTCAAATATTTGTGAAAAATCTTATGGAGGCTAAATACTCATCGAGAGTAAAAAGACATCATTAAATACCGGGCACCCATGCAAACGTGAATAATGAATACTTAAAAAATGGCTAAAGATGAAAATCCAAGTGCAAAGATTATTGTTATAAGATCACTTGTAGTCTAAAATACTTAAAAGTGTAAAGCTAGTAAATACTTGTGCAAATGAAGAAAAAAAATTATATAGTCGTAAAATACGACTCACTGCACATGGAATTTCTCAAATAATTGGTACAATATATGGTGGATGAAATTATAATCCAATCAATAGCATGAGCCATTTGATATGCCAATGAGAGATCAAAATATTGATTCTTATCTAGGTATTTTAAGAGTATTCTTTGATGTATTAATTGATCGCGGCACGTTGATATTTTAAATGAAATGATTAAAAAGTATATTCATGAGAAATAATATATAGTTAAATGATTAATTATACTTCACTCAATTGGCAATTGAGGTATAAAAGATATCTAGAGTATAAAAGTATAATCAGTGAAATATTTAATATAACTAAAATAGAATTTGGAATGTGGTCGGGCATATAAAATTAGACCATATAAAGAATAGTACAAATGATCGTACGTGACAAAATGTTAAAATTGAGATGTACCATTATTGTAAATAATATTTGAAGATCCCGACAATTGAATTTCAATATGCAAATTCATGATTAAAGTGAATCTTTTTTTATTATTCATTGAAGTGAATTGTGTTTGATTATTCATTGAAGTGGATGAGTGACTTCTATAATTTTAAAATGCATTCAATGCATTAGTAAATAAATATTATAAAACATGACTTAGTGTAGCATTATCAATAATGATTGAAAATATGATACATTTCTTCAAGTTGAAAAGTATAATTAAATTTATTTTTGAATAAATAACAATATGAGCTATTAGAAATTTACACTGAGCTCATCATAAATGATATATTTTTGGTGAACAGATTTGAGATTGCAAAGATTAACAACAAAGACACTGTTATACAAAATTAATATACTTGTAATGTACTCATGAAGGGAGCTAATACTCGCTTCATTTTTTTCCTCAACTGAGGTTTTTCTTTCTCACTGAATTTTCCTAACAAAGTTTTTAATAATACAGCTGTTATGATGTATTGATAATAAGCTGTTATGATGTATTGATAATAATAATGTATTATTTTTCTTTTATTATGATTTTTTCTCATTGAAATTTTCCTAATAAAAGTTTTAACGATAAATTATAATAACTATCTTGTGCTATAATTCAATAATTACATCATTTAATTATATTGAAATATTAGTGATGAATGAGAAAAGTCAATAACGATGTATGGTTAACGTTTGAATAATAATGTTTCTAAATCATGTGACGCTGAATATATATATATATATATATATATATATATATATATATATGACTTTCATGCATACATATTTTAAACAACCGATGATATAGACATTCGACAAATTCGTTCAAGTGATAACGTGACTAATTTATTCAAAAAAGCACGACCAACATTTACATTCAAGAAATCGGTTAACGAGATTGGAATGAGCTGATTCAACGATTTTTTATGATAAAAATGAGAGGAAGTAGTCGTACTCTTTTTATTTCACTTGCGTTTTGTCTCGTTGGATTTTCTTGATAAGGTTTTAATGAGACAATATTTATTTTTAGTATTCCAATATAACCGTATTTTTTCTCTCGTTTGATATTTTTATCTCATCAAGTTTTTATCAAATGTGATTTTACCGAAATATATATTTTCTAATGTATTATAAAAGGAGTGTTATGATACGTCGACTAACTTCCCTACTATTTTTCATTCTCGAAAGTGAAGTCCCCACCCATTTTCCCCGCAATTTTCCCCTTCCCAAACACAGTCCAAGTGAAAAAGCACTTTTTTCCCAAGGGCCCGCTTCTTCAGATACCTCATACCTCACACCACCTATTCGCAAGCTTCTTTACAGAAATCTAAGAAGAAAATCTTGTTCTATGAAAAAGTAAAAAGTAGAGTGATAGAGGCAAAAATGCAGTAAGAGATTTGTGAAGAGCAAAAGAATCCAAATCATCGTTGACGAAAATCTCTTTCTTTTAGCAACAAATCATACCCTTCTCATAATCTCACTGCGCTCTCTCCACCTAGACAGGTTTATATATTATATATGTACACATAGTATATTGTTTCGAATAATATATTGGGTCGGCATCTCAGATTAAAATTCATCTGGGTTTTCATTCTTTTCATTTGGAGCTGCATTTTCTGTTTCCACCCAATCAATAAAACCACGTTTTTGTTTCCCTGCTCTGATTCTCTGCTTTGTTATTACAAAGTTCTTTTACTTTCATATTTTGGTGGGTTTCTCGTATTAAATTCCATTTACTGCGTTTCTGTACTCGTGCTACATGAATTTATAGCTTACAAATGGGGGCATTGGAAAAAAAAAATATATATAATTTTATAATGAGATGTGTCCAAATCCATTGTCCTATTTCCTTTCTTGATGAGTAATTTTCTTGTCCAAATATTTATTTTATCTGAGAAATTAAAAGGGCCACCGAGTTCGATATTTGCTTTTCACATTATTATATAATAATAAAGGTTACAAATTTTGTGTGTTTAATGTCGGAAATGGGCCTCCTTTCTCACAAGTCACTCTTTTGTTTGTTCTTGATGACATCAGTAGTGTTCATATTATCTTGGTTTTTCGTGTTAAGATCGACTGGTCAGTATCACTTCGTTGATTTTACCATATTGCCAAATTCCAAGCGTTTTGCATTGGCTTACAATGAGAATTATGATGAATCCTCTGTATTGAGTCCTTCAAAGGATAAAGAAGAAGCAACTTGGAATAAACATTCCAAGAATTGTGATCCTAATAAGCAAGTTCTGAAGGTTTTTATGTATGACTTGCCGGCAGAATTTCATTTTGAGTTATTGGGTTGGAAAGCTGAGGGGAAGACCGTTTGGCCAGATGTTCGGGCAAAGGTGCCTGTATACCCTGGTGGATTGAATTTGCAGCATAGTATAGAATATTGGCTAACATTAGATCTTTTGAACTCAGAATTTGCTGTAAATTTGAGTGGTCGTAGTGCGGTAAGGGTGCACAATTCAAGTGAAGCTGATGTACTTTTTGTTCCTTTCTTTTCATCCATATGCTATAACCGGTTCTCGAAGCTTAAGGCTCACCAGAAGAAGAGTACTAATTATTTATTACAGGAGAAATTGGTTAAGTTTTTGTTTGCTCAGGAGCAGTGGAAAAAGTCTGGTGGTAGAGATCATATAATAGTTGCGCACCATCCTAATAGCCTCTTAGATGCAAGGATGAAGCTGTGGCCTGCAATATATATTCTATCAGATTTTGGTCGGTATCCCCCAACCGTAGCTAATGTTGAGAAAGACGTGATTGCACCTTATAGACATGTTATCAGAAGTTTTATTGATGACTCGTCTGATTTTGAAAGTCGTCCGACTTTGCTCTATTTCCAGGGAGCTTTATATCGAAAAGATGTAAGTTCTCTTTTATCCCTTGCATATATAGGATTTAAGTTTCCTGTTCTGATTCTTTATTCTTCAATCTTCATAATGCACCCTCTGTGTTCTAATATATATTTTTTATATCCTAAAGTATGTCTGATTGTAACTTAGTTCTGGCTTTATATGCTAACTTAAACAATTCAAGATAACAGACTGTCTAAATGTCTCTTTGTTGTCTCTCATTTCAATTTCTTTCATTTTCTAACAAAGTTTACCATAAACAATTTAGAAAAGAAAGGATTTAGTTCTGTTCCGTTACTTTTATCTGCATTCAGTATCAATATAGGAATCATTGTCTTGGAAAAGCTCAACATACACATCAAAAAAGGATTTTGATTTTTGTTCTATCCACATCCTTTGATCCCTCAATGATTTATAAGTGACTAAACGTGCTTGGGTTTAGCGTAAGCTTATGTTTCTGAATGATTTGCTTCCTCAAACAGATTTAATCGATCAATCATTGCCATTTCTATTGTTTGTTCAATTAATAGCCATATATAATTTGCATAACCAACAATTGACGGTAAATATGAATTTTATTAGAAGAAAATTAGGAAAACTACCAGTAAATTAGGCTGTGGTACACTGCATCTTCTAGCTAGAAAAACAGAAAAGTAACATACAAATCTCTTTAAAAGATTCTTCCAACTTAAGGGTGATAATATAAAAGAGGAAACCCTTATATTCCTTATCCAAAGAGGCTAAAATCCTACCCTTATCCCATACAGATAAATATTTTTACTCAAAAGAGATTAGGAGTTCTGCTTTGAGGCCGAAAGACATCAATGTTTTTAATTGCTCATTTAGTCATTCATGTATATGGAGGGGAGGACACTGGACCAACACATGGGTCCAAAACTGAATCTAAAATGTACTACTAAAACAAGATAAAAGACTGGCTACTCATGTGAAATGGAAGAGAGATTCATGTTGAAATGTGTTTAGTTCTTATATTATTGTACAAATATAGCTTCTAGTAAATGAAGGGACTTGAGTAGTAAATATGTAATATACATTCCTTGTATATACAACCTTTGAGTAAATGAAAAATTAAGTTCATTCTCCAAACATCTACATGGTATCGGAGCATCCATTTTACCACAGCAGATTTCCGCTAAGGTTGATCAAGAACTTGCTGGAAATGATTAGGGATAAACACAGAACACAACTGAAGGGCAAATACTAGGTTAGTCATACGTAATCGGTGGTAAGAGATATAGTTAGAAATAAGAAAAATAGTATTGTAAGAGGATGTTGAGAAATCCGACCTATCAGGTGGGCTACGGTTCCGAAGGGAATGTCTCCTACCCAAGGTGTCAACATTATCTGAAGCTGCAGGGTTAGAAATAAAAACACAAATAGAGTTGGAAGAGTTAGGAGATGGAATATGTACCTCATTTTCAATCGAAGGAGAGTCCGATGTTACGGTAATATCAACAGGAGAACTATCAAAGTTTGAAGAGGCTCGACAATATCTTCGGTAACTAGTGCTGGAGTACAAGGAGTATTTAGATTTCTCTTGGTGTAGTAATTTTGGAACAACCTAGGTGAACTATCACTCTCGACTTCGGACCCTCCTCCCCAAGAAATTCATACTAACCACATGTGTTCCTCTTCTTTGCTACAAGCCTCCCCTGAAGAGGAACCAACGACACATCATTCGAGAAAAAAAAAAAAAAACTCAAATTCACAAAATTCAACGTCCATAGAGATATAATATTTTCTTATATGATAAAAGCATTTGTAACCTTTCTGGGAGCTGGAGTAATCAAGGAAAACACATTTCAAGGCACGAGGATCGAGTTTGTCTCTGAGATGGGAGTGCACATGGACATAACACAACAACAATTTTTTGGACAAATACACAATGTGGAAGGAGTAGAGTGAAATCTTGACAACATCCTCAGAGAGGTTTGAAAATCAATTATGCGAGACGGCATACAGTTGATGATAATGACAGCAGTTGTCACAGCTTCAACCCAAAAATGTTTTGGAACTCAACAGTGAAGCATAAAGCTCAGGCTATCTCAAGGATATGCTGATTTTTACGCTCTGCTATGTCGTTCAGTTGTGGGGTATAAGCATTGTCAAAATGAAAGACCTTGAACTGAATATGAAATTGTGTCTCAACTATTTTTGAGAATTGAGGAATAATATGTACGATATCACCTTTAGATTTTAACAAGTATATCCAACACGCTCTAGTACAGTAATCAATAAAATAAACAAAATATTTTTGACCTGAAGAAGATGGAATAGAGAAATGGCCATTAGCACCAAACATCAGTATGAACACAAGTAAAACGAACATGACTTCTATTAATATTGATTTTATTTAAAAGGTACACAATGATTTTTGGAAAAAATACATTGCTCACATTGCATACTAAAATTAGAAATATTCTAAAACAATTTTGGAAGTTTTTCAAATAAGAAAATGAGGGGTGTCCTAATCGACAATGCCACAAAAAAATCCTATCTCTAGGAGAATATCTACTAACTACTTGAAGATCAGCACCCATCTCCGTTTGCAACTTCCTTGTCCCCTCCAAAAAATATAGTCCTCTTTTTCTAGCAGTGACAATCTTCATCTTCTTTCGATTGTTCTGAAAGACACAATGAGAATGTAAGAAGGTTATAAAAGAATCTAGATTTTTTGTAATTCGATTAATGGATAAAAGATTGGTAGAAAATGTAGGTGCAAGTAAGATAGAAGACAATGATAGAGTAGGCGAAAATGAAACATTTCCGGCCCTAGTAATTTGGACAGGAGTTCCATTAGCCACTTGTATAGTTTTTGTATTATTTTACCCCTATAGCTTCTTGTAAATGTTAGGGACTTGAGTAGTAAATATGTAATATTCATTCCTTGTATATATCCAACCTTTGAATAAATGAAGAATTAAGTTCATTCTCCAGACGTCTCTTTCCAAGCATCTACAGTTCACAGAATCCTCCAGAATGCTCTTTTAACATCCCAGGATTTCCTACATCTTAGACCATGCTCTGCTTCTCAAATTTGCAAGTTCTCCAAAATTGTTATTCTGGTAATTTAGTTTTTGCTCACATGTTCCTAAGATTAATTTATTCCTTCCCTCTGGTTTCCTTGTTCTCTACGCTGTAAATATTTTATCAGGTTTAGGAATATATGTAACAAGTATGAGGTCCCAATGGAATGATATTGTTTTGACAGTGGATTGTTCCTGCATATAAAGTATTCAGAGTAATTTATAATGCACCCACAGGGGAAATAGCTCCAGTAGTTTGTGTAAGCAGTGTTTAGTATATATTCCAGAGCCATGAAATGCACTTAATTGACGGCTAAATATTTCTTAAAAATATGTCCAACTAAACTTTGTTTTGACAAGATTGGCTAATTGATAAAATCAGTTGCCTTGAGTGCTTCTGCGTCTAACCCGTGATTTCTGATATCAGGGTGGAATAATTCGACAAGAGTTATTCTACATGTTAAAAGACGAAAAAGATGTGCATTTCTCATTTGGAAGTGTCCGAAAAGACGGTGTCAAGCAAGCCACAAAGGGTATGCACTCGTCCAAATTCTGCCTCAACATAGCAGGCGATACTCCATCCTCAAATCGTCTATTTGATGCAATTGCCAGCCACTGTGTCCCTGTCATAATTAGCGACGAAATTGAGCTTCCCTATGAAGACGTTCTCGACTATTCTGAATTCTGCGTATTCGTTCGTATATCAGATGCTCTCAAAAAGAATTTCCTCTTAAACCTTATTAGGAGCATTGGGAAAGAGGAGTGGACGAGGAAATGGAAAAGGCTGAAAGAGGTGGAAAACTTTTACGAGTTTCGGTATCCATCCAAGGACAATGATGCTGTTCAGATGATATGGCAAGCTGTTTCTAGGAAGGTTCCTGCTATGAAAAGGAAGCTTCATAGAGCTAGGCGGTATTCTCGTACTGTTATATCTGGACAAGGAGAGGTTATGCCGGTTGATATCCCAAGAAATTTTTGGTGACCAATAAGGCTTGAAATGAAATATCAACAAGGTTTGTGACTTGAAGATGGAGCGAAAAACTTGAAGAAATGAAATCTGTACGCAGGGAAGGAAAAGGGATTAATTTTTTGTTATGTTTCATCACATTAGAAATAGTTGATCATTTTTTTTTTCATTCGTTTATCTGTTGAGTTGCTCAATATTGTTGGCCAAGTATATTTTAGGTGGTGTTTGTTAACCTTTTTTTTTTCAACACAATTTTTCAAATCACTTTTTATCCGCGTATTTTCTCTCTCCATTTTTCAATCACATATTTTACTTAGAAAACATAAAAAAAATGTTTTTAAACATAAATATTTTAACACACGGACCAGTTTTTAGCTGAAGGTAAGCAGCCAGCTTTTAAATTCTGCCTTAGTACTTGTATCGTTCGGCAGCCAAATGTCAGATTTTTTTTTTTTTTTTGATATTTTTTAGGTAAGATTTGTGGTATTGGAGAGAAAAAATATGTAATTAAAAAGTGATTTAAAAAAATGTGCTGTTTATAAATTGATTTATAAATTATAATTATTGCGTAAAAAAAGATGACCATTGTACATTGTGAGAAAATTGCGCTCTTGTTTGGCAAACTTATTAAAAATACCCACTCCGTCTCGTGATAATAAACTTGTTTCTTTTTCAAATGTAATTAATGTAATTTGAAACATAATTTTTTTTTTTTATATATTTGTTAATAACAATGTAGCATATTAAAAAACTTAAAAATATATATATTTTCAATAAGAAAAATAGCCTATAATTTGAGACGATAAATAAAATAAAGAATACAACTTTATCTTCATCCATTCCTATGCATAAACGTGCGTCTGCTAGTTACAAAATGCCATCTTCATATTAGAATCGAAACTGAGGCATGAGCATGTGGCAAAATCGGACACTGATTTCAGTTTTCTTTGGTTGATTTCACTAATAATGGCTGTTACTTGATCACTTTAGATCTGCTGTTATCAACATTTTCGCAGCAGAAGAACCATGCGAGTTTAAACATCATCTTGAAAAATCATCCATCACATCCAATTAGTGGGGCATTTTTTTTTTTTTTTTTTTGGCTTATAGTTAAATAAAAAATAGAAATTAGTTTTCTTGGAAATATATGAAGAAAATCATTAAAGATTTCTGTATTCTATAATGCAAATACTGGGCGGGCGCAAGACTAAAGAAACAATAAAAGCGGTGACTAGGGAATAACGGAAATAAATTAAAAACATGAAAATGATAAGATTCCAGTCAAACAAGATTTTCAATGCAATGTAGCAAAAGCAGAGAATCAATCACAGCCAATGATTTGTCCACATCCAAATCAAACGATAGCTAATAGATGACAAAATCATATCCTTTCTTCATCTACTCTCAGCCAAATGTCTCAATCAGGAAACCCTTGTAGATACTCATAAACTTGGCCACAAACGCTGCAAGATTGATGACATAAAATTCCAGAAGCAATACATAATCTCTGAATTATATTGCTAAGATTATAAACTGCTGAAGTGAAGTCACATAAGACACAAAGATGTACAAGTCATTTCAGAAATAACATGAAAATATGTGCAAGGTACTAAAAGATCAAGCTATCACATTCTTGTAATAAATCATATTTGGTGAATCACATTTGAAGCATGACTTGCTGTCACAGGATACAACGTTGGTGAATTACAAAAAAATGACTTTTTTGGGAACTGTGATGATTGGTTCGATATGAATACATTCTGAACAGTTGAAGCATGAAAACTCAAAATGGGACGTTGTAAGCACATATCCTATCATTTGAAGCAGTGTAAGATTCTTATACATTTAAGCCATTATGTTTTGGCCGTGGAGAAGTACAGAAAAGAACAGTATGTTAGTAAGATGCACATATTCCAGCGGGGGGACAAGGGCATAAGGGTCTTTATGACACAATCGAGAAAAGGACTATTTAAACAATGCCTTGCAAAAACTAAAATTTCACTATGTACGTGCTCTAAAAGAAGAGATGGCACTCCGGTAATACTGGAAGACACTGATCAATTTGGATTTGATTTCTCAAAATCAGGAAATTTCTGAAGCAAACTAGTTAAAGATAAAAGTACGAACAATGATTCAACAACTCTGATGCATTTAAAGAAGTGATAAAGCTTCTCGAAACATACAGAAATTGTGGAAATATGAGTTGGCTGCTGGCTGACGTGGCGCACCTTCGTGGTGATGCTTCAGGACTCTAATGTAATGTGCATGAATATTATGAGCTACAATTCATAATGTATGATTGTCCATGGATAATACTCATTTCCCATTGAGAAAAGAGCATTTTAACCCATGAGGTAGGTTCACCTTCCTCGTGCTTAAAAGATGGACAAATTACCCATGTAGTTTCTAACCAAGTTAACCCCCCACCCCACCCCACCCCCCACCCCAAAAAAAAAAAAAAAAAATCCGTTGACCATAGTTGATCTTAGTCTGAACCCCAATTTCTTGTCTTAACTAACTTGAAATCTTACAAAAACCATTAGGCACATTATTGCCACCAACTTCAGAAAAATCAAACCCAAGTGCTTATTATGCATGCCTAGATACATAGTATGTTAAGAAGTAATTTGAGTATTTTTAAAACATGGAAGGTAGATAGACTTTACTATTTCAGCCTCGATGGTTGTTGAACTATAGATAACTAATCACAGAAGTAAATAAAGCATAATTAGAACACAATTATGCCAAATGCTCATTCTTAACAGGACTGCAGACATTTTTCTGACATACCTTCAAGGTGAAATATTGCTTTCTGTCCAAGGCGTAACCTATGTTCCTGGGTAAAAAGCAAGAAAGTAGAGACATAAAAGAAGATAATTTGTTGCTCCAAAATACTGTATCTAATTGTAACAGCCCGCATGGAGGTCTCAAAGAAACTGATAAGCAGACAAGCATCATTATCTTTTAGGACCTACATGTAATTGTTATCCAAAGAAAAGCCCAGTTATTCAAGAATTCAATTATCTTTTAACAATATAAGCAGTGCTCTATACTCTAACTTCATGCTGGCTCCTAAATTTGTTTGGTCATTGTCATGTATAATGGAAGCCTGGAAGATCTTTTGTAAGGGTAAATTTTATCTGCAGTCGCTCAACTTTCAGTGAAATCTCAATTCATTGACCCAATTGAGACAAATTAAAGCTTACTAGTTTAGTGACCCATCTACAATTCATAAGAACCAAAGTTTGCACAATGACACAAAAGAAATGTCTAAAAGCATACAAGTAAATCACAAAATGTTGGGTTGGTTTTTAAGAAAATAAAAGAGAGATGAAAAATTGCTAAAGGCAGGGTCATATATACACCAAAGAGAGTCCAAGCATATGCAGAACTGAGCAGGAAGGCAAAAGGAAACAAAAATGAACATGATTAATTCTCTGGAACATTGCTTCAAGGGGGATTAAAAAAAATAGCATTTTGGATGAGAACTTACATAATATGCAGCCCAATGAGAGATCTCATGTTTCAGTTCCGAATCCAATTTCTTCAACAGTTCATAAAGCAATCTCTAAAATGGAAGGAAAAACTATTCTTCAATACCATGTGAAACCAGTTTTTAGACATTCCTTCAACTCCCGGTAGAAATTTGGGATGGGAACAGGGAGGAGTATTCACAGTATAAGAAAGTAACCTTCAGTATGATGTCTGGAGGAATACAGTTGACAAGTAGCTCATACAATTTTCCTCGGACTTCAAACAGCCTAGACCAAAAAAGAAAGTTTCATGAAAAAGATTACAGCAATAACATAATAATTAATATAAAATAAACAAAGTACAACATTGCTCTACACTATTCTACATTTTGCTCTTTACGATGTCCTGAAATTCTCCTCAGCTTTCATGGACTTTTGCACCAAGAGTGGCAAAACAAACGTATTAGAAGTAGAACAGTAACAGTCTGCAACCAGGCAAAACATGCCAATATCATGATACCAAAACATGACATCGTCAGCGTTACGGAGAATTACTTGGACTTCTTGCTATTTCAACCATTATAATAACCTTCTTTTACCATACATAATAACATCAGTACATAAATTTCTCTATTCTTTTAACTAAGCACATATCTGTCTTACTTTTCCAACTGAAACACTAAAGTCTTTACTCGGGCAAGACCTAATTTACATCACGAAATAGAAATGTTCTAAAGAAAATATAGGGTGAGTGTATATTCAAAGTAAACATTATTGTGGGCCAAGCTTTCTTTGAGTTTTTCATAACATTTCTCATATCCTATGGAAACAAATATTCACAATGGCACAAATTTCCATGCACTTTACATGAGCAGTAAATAGAAAAAAAAAATAAGATGATGATGATTCGAAGAATCATATTTTCTAAAAACAAAAATGTCATGCATTGTGATGGATAGGTGCCTAACCTCTTAGGGCTCTGCTCCTTGAGCATGCTCAATGCAATTTCTGAAACATATTCCTCCCAGTCCATTGGCGGTATTGCTTGATTGCTTGTAAAAGGGTACCTGAAATGAAAAGGCAATGAAAAGGCATGTGCTAGCACAATTATGGCAAGCCAGATAATAAATTATACAAAATCAATGGATGTATAGAAGCAGTTGAAAGCTGAAGCCAGAATATGCACAGAAACTCACTGTTGAACACGACAAGTCTCAAATGACAATATCGCCCTTCTAAGGCTCCTATTTGATTGCTGTGCTATACGAAAGGAAAATCCTGGAGGGAGTTGCAGTCCTTCTTTCTTGCCAATAAATTCCAACACCTTAATAATCTGACATGTGAATTAAGTTCATTAAACAAGTACTGGACAAGTATGATCATGTCATGCTAAGCAATTTAGGTTCATAAACATTTGGCATTTAAGGAATCAGGGAAGAGCAAACTAATGTAACACAAATCTGGTAAGGTTTTTAGTGACCCAAGTAAATGTTTTTTACTTACAAGTAAAGATAATTCATAAGCTCAAATAAACATTTAAAAAATAAAATTATCAAAAAAGTTTCGCTTAGTTATAAGGTAGACGAAACATGGAGAAGACCCAACCAAACATTCTGTTCTCAAAGCATAATACTCCATCCAAAACATTGTTTATGCAGGCATTGCTGTTAAACATCTCAAAGCCTCTTATGGACTTGTCCAGTATAACATACTAAAACTTAGGATGATTTTCTTTCATGAGGAAAGACATACAGAGTGCAATACTGACCTCTTCTTCAGTAGGTGCATTTATTCGCATATTTAGGCAACGAGAGCGGACTGCTTCTGTCACTTTCGAAGAACTGTTGCAGCAAAGAATCAGACGACAAGATGCACTATATTTCTCCATTGTTCTTCGAAGAGAGTGCTGGGCTTCTCTTGAGAGTTTGTCAACCTCATTGAGAACCAAGACTGAAGAAATGAACTACTAAATGTCAGCATCTTATAAACACTGTGCAACTTATACCAAATTGAAATTGGTATAGCCTATGTTTAACAACCATTATTTGAAACTCATTTTTCTATGGTACTCACATTCACACAATAAAATATTTTGCACGTAAATCCAAATTTTTCTCTTAGTTTTTAACTACACATTTTCCTAAAGATCACCATTCAAAAACTCACTCTACCAAAATAATGGTAATCAATCAGGGGCATAATTAATCAAAGACATTTGGAAAACATGCATCTTTATTTAGAAAGTGTTTTTCAATAAGATAAGATACTATAATTACATTAATTTTTGTCTGAGCATTGGCATTCATAACACAAGTTCTGCACTAGAAGCACCTTTGATGCATGTGTGGAAGGGAGAATTGGACAATAGTGGATAAAATTAAGGAATAAAAAAAAAGCCAAATCTTATTTGTTAGACTGTCCAGTAATTTTCAAATAATGTCTACCGAACATGCAGTTGATGTTGAAATTTTTCTTTCCCATGGGTCAAAAAATGATAGGTGATATGTCAAGATACCTTTGAAACCCTTTTTCCCTTTAGTGTCAATGGGTCGATTCTTAGCCATTTCCTTAATAATCTCTTGAACTACATATCGGTCTTGAAATCCTGCGTCACTGGGATTCAATTCCACATGGTGGGTGCTTGAAAGTGTTGTAAGCTCCACATCAATGCTTCTAGTCCCAGCCTTGTCACAAAAATGTGTTGTGTGACATCAAATTCATTTGCTAAGCATCTATCCACATAACTAAATTGAATTTCAAAAGCAAAACACAAATTTAACTGAGCATTAAGGATCTGATCCCAATAGAATATAATTTTGCCCGCATAAATACACATTTATAAGGAAATGGTCTGTGTGCAATGTGACTGGTATAAGATGAGGAAGAAACTTACATCAATTTTCCAGTTCTTGTTTTCTACCTTCACCTGCAGATAAAAATGCAAAAACTATCAACAACAAAACCCCATTCACCAAAGACAAACAATAGCGTTAAAACAGCTCCGACCTCCAAGAGCAATATACATCTTGCCCATTAATATTATGAACTATAACTTTCTCTGACATCATCAAATTTCACATCAAACATCCAAATGTGAATGTAATTCTGAAAGTAGTGCAAGCAAGATGGATATGTTTCGTCCTTTTAAAGTAACGTCTGAGGGTCTGATAGATTATGACATCTAATATAGAATTTCACAACATCCTTTATGTGAAAGATAACAATGCAACATCAAGGTTTTTCAACACGTTATACACATGGCTTCAAAAGTAGTACCTTCCTCAGGCCCTTGTAAATTCCCACAGCCAGTAATTACGGGGGGAGAAAAGGTAAAGGAAGAAACTTCACCTTATCGGCGCTGGCACCAAACATTTGTCTGAGAAGTGCCATGATTAGGGTTTTCTTACCCGACCCAGATGGCCCGTAGAACAGTAAATGGGGACAATCTTGCTCCGTCACCTATTAATTAACACGGACATAAAATTAGGAGTGAGGGACAGCAATAAACATCCAAGCAATTTTTTAAAATACATGGAATTATAATTTTTAAAATTACCAGTTTCTTGAGATTTTCGGCGATGTCCTGGTGTACTAACACCTTGTCTAGGGATTTGGGACGGTACTTGTCTACCCACAACATCTTCCCTTCTTCTTCTTCTTGATCGCCAAACACCCACTTCCCACACGCTAGGCTGTGTGGAAGAGACTGGTAGGTTTATTTTCTCGGGGGCTAAATAGAGAAAGTGGTGGGAAATATATATATATATATATATATATATATATATATATATATATATATAGGAGTAAAAATAAAAATGGGTATATAACAGCTAATAGTGGTAGATGTGTGGAAATTGGCCATTAACCCACCATCAACTCAAGATACATGAATAATGACACCCCATCCACATCAATATGGAAATTATCATCTACGGCCAAATTAATAAGGAAAATATCACCCAAAATATATATATATAATTTAAAAGCCAAAATTTTGAAATCTCAACAATAACCCAGATCTTCTCACGCATAACGATTCCTAAATTTTCTCTAGGTCGTCAATGCTGATCCATTAAATCTTGCCAACCACTCTATCAACATTAATTAAAATTTTAAATTTAAATTTCTGCTAGGGTTAGAGAAGAATTTTAATTCTTACAAAATTGTTGAAATGGCAAAGAAAAACTCAAAAGATTCTGAAAGTGTCAAAAGCATCTCCAGGAAAAAGACGTGGACGATCGGGAAGCAAAGAGGGCTGGGAGTGCATGTGCACAAATTGTTCAATAAGGATGTTAGTGCCAAAAGCATTTATATTTTTCAAACATTTTTTAACCACACATTCTCTAAAAAATACTATTCAAAACCACAATTTTTCCAAAAAATAGGGGCCAAACACACACTAGGTATGAATTATGGCAAGCTGTAACAGTAGGTTGATGATGGTACGAACGGGAAAATATTCAGTTTGATACTTGATTGCATGAAGGGTAAAATATCCAATTTAATATTCTTTCACATACCCAGAAGTAAAACTTCAGTGCTTACAAGAATATATACAGCATAATTTTCAAAGCAACCGACAGTCACATAATACATTTGTACAAAACATTTAGCAGCACGTTTTCATGGACAGTCTTCAAAGAGTTTTGAATTGAATACCAAAAAATGCAAGAAACCTTTAAGTACTTGTAAGTAAGTCCTCCTGATGCATAGATTGGTACAAGGGTAACTTAATGAACAGTGCTGACATTAATGGGCAAAGAATTCAATGGACAACAAGGCCTAAATGAGCAAAGCAACTGGTTGGATTATCAATTATGTGATGTCATTCAACAAGGGCATCAAGACCAGAACTAATGACTGGAATGCAATGTTCTCGGAAAGATTGCAGATTAATTTGCAATATTGGGACCATACATTAGTCCACGTTTTATCTTGTTTTCCAATTGGTTTCGGTTCTATTCCACATTGCTTGCTGGCTTTTTGTGGGATCTGCCTGGTTTCTGTTGAGTACCAGTGTGCAGGGATGTCCAGAGACACTTCAGCTAATAGAAATCATTCCCACATAAGAAATGCCGCACCTGGCTGCTCCATCCGTAATACATGTTGCCATTAACTGTGACTGCTTAATATATGAAGTAACCTTCTCGGTAGTGTCATCAATCGGGAGTGTGCTGGTATCTTAATTTTTTAATTATCAAAATCAGATTCATAACTTTATAAGAGGCTCATACTTCATTTATAAAAACCTTCAGATTAGTAACCAAAGTCCACCTGACATCAGATCTTGCTGTACAGTCAATCCTGAAAAACCAATTTTAAGTTTTCTGCCTGAGACTTTTTTGTGTTCGTGATCCATTTAACTGTTGGTAGCATCAAGAGTGACCATCAATGATATATAGTTGCCTGAGACTTTTGTGTGTGCGATGTCATTTATAAGTATCAAGAATTTTTGGTGAGATTATTCTAATTATGGGTCTCAGTGATGAGTATCAGTGCAATTGCCCCGGTAGATGTAGTACTTGGACTAAGAAAGGAAATGCGATTATAGCGTATATTATTAGACTACCTGTGCAAACATGTTTATTTCACGTGAAAACTTTCACCAAGCAAGCAAAGCGGGAAATAAGGAATACCGAAAACAAACTTTCACCACTCACCAGTTTAATTAAACAAATAAAATTACAAATAAAGCAATTAATTAAACAAATAAATTACAAACTCTCAGCAATCACCAGTTTCATTTATATGTTTTTCACCAATCAAAATTTATCCATGTTTTTCACCATTCTTCTGGGTAAAGTTTGAGGGACACTTGTGAAATGAGTTTAAAAGTCCATAAATTCTGACATTCTGTGTCTTAAAGTTAAATCTTAACTCCTCAAATTTCAACAAATAAAATAGGGAAAACCAAAAACCCGATAATCTAGTTCCAGACTCAAATTTCAACATATACATGAAGAATAGGACGGACCTGGGGTTTGCGGTTTGAGTTTGAGAGAAAACCGACGATGATTCAGGCTCGGACTTCGGAGTGGTCACCGGCGCGCGCAGACGGTGAAATGAAGCCAGGCGATGACGGAGTAAGGAGCGGAGCGGAGCGGAGGCAGCGGGCTGTAAGGGCAGTCAGCAGTGACGCAGTGAAGTGAAGACTCTGAATTTGGATGGACGTCACTTCAGTCTTCGCCTAGCTATTTTGGGCTGCAGCTTAAAAACAATGGACCCTTAAAAGAAATTAGGCCCATGGACCATAAGGAGGTGGCCTCAACACGGCAGGTCTGGGCCTG
The DNA here is from genome assembly GCA_963555705.1 of Ligustrum vulgare. Lineage (NCBI taxonomy): Eukaryota > Viridiplantae > Streptophyta > Magnoliopsida > Lamiales > Oleaceae > Ligustrum > Ligustrum vulgare. The sequence continues at coordinate 15,803,229 of OY743185.1, forward strand.
TTTTCTATCATCTTATTTCTATTTTTTGTATAACTAGTAGTAAACACGTGCGTTACACGTCTTATGTATAAAATAAATAATATGCATAACGTTTTTGAAATATTAATATTATTTTTTCAAGTAGTTGATGCAATTGATATTGTTAAAAAGAATACAAATGACTAAATTTTATTTTTATGAAATTATGTATATATATAATGTAAAAATGTTAAATATACTAAAATGTGAAGTCTTTATTACAATAATACTTTTTTTATACAATATTTCATATTTTCTCTTATTTTTATTTTATGCTTTTATCAATATTCTTATTGTTTGTATTGAAAATCCATGAGAAAATGGTACATGTAGTTTCTCATGAGATAACACATATTCAGGTTATACTCCAATATTAGTAGGCAATATATATCTTTGGGCTTTATTGATGGTAATTGCGAAGCATAGACTTACTGAAAATTGTTCATCTATCATTTGATTGAATATAATTCATCATTTGTTGGAGCTAATTAAATAGGCGGGAGGAAAACTTGTTTTTCATCATGTTGTCCAAAGATTATTTTGATATAGATAACATGTCTGTTTAAATCACGATAAATCACTTTTGCTTCACGGCAAAGATCGTTGTCCAAATTCTTTAAGAGCATAAGAAGACAATTTCTTTTCGAAATTAACTTATATGGTATATTTATGATCTCATCTTGATGAAATTGATTTGTATTATCAAAATCTTCACTTTCTTTAGGAAATAATTCAATTAATTTGTCATTGAGATAATCAACATATTAATTTTTTGTTGAAATAATTTCATGTTGTGTCATAAAATTAGAAGAAGTTGCATGCAATAATATGAAATTATATAACATTGCATATTATTAAACAAAAAATTAATGAATTACGTTATTAATTAATAATGATTGTATTTGTAAGAGTTTAAGGCATTCATTGATCTAATTGTCATGTAATATTGAATATGAAAACCAATGAAATAGTACTTGTAAAATGTCATAAACATGTTAATTCAGAAATTAATCTACATTAATGTAATGTAATTGTATCGTATGTAAATGTGAATTAAAATTTGTAAAACATATATTTTTCATGTAACCTATGAAAATAAGTCACGAATTAAATAGAATAATCCGATTTTAGAAATTCTGAATGTAATATTTTGATTTTTATATTAATATTTTGTAGTCATAATAATATTTATTAAATGACGAAGTAAAATTATAACATGATTTTCTTTAAAACCTAAAATAAAAACTGTAATACTAAATTAGCACAAAAATTGAAAAATTATTTAAAAAAGCACCCAAATAATAAATATTTTGATTTTTATATTAATATTTTGTAGTCATAATAATATTTATTAAATGACGAAGTAAAATTATAACATGATTTTCTTTAAAACCTAAAATAAAAACTGTAATACTAAATTAGCACAAAAATTGAAATATTATTTAAAAAAGCACCCAAATAATAAAAAGATAAAAGAAGTAAATGTGAACTAAAAATATTAAAATATTTTTCTCATGTAACCTACGGAAATAAAAATCATTAATTAACCTTATGGATTGAAGTCCATGTGGTTATTACATTCATAATATTTTTAAGTATTATATTTGTATATTATAGTCATATTTTCATAATAATATTTATTAAACGACGAAGTAATTTTTCTTCTTTTCTTAATCTTAATGGTAAATAAATGAAAAAAAGTATAAAAATATGATGATGATGATGATGATATAAAATGATATTGTAAAATTGTAAATTGTTAAATAATTTATGAATTTATGAATTTAAAGTAAATAAATGAGAAAGTATACTAACATGAAGTTATATTATAACATTGTAACTGTTAGATAATAAATTAATGTTTAGTTTTATTAAATAAGAAGGTAAGGGTATATAATGAATATATAGCTAAATATATAAGTGTAAAATAGGAAATCATGAGTTTTTCTCTCATCCCAAATGGGTAATATATTTTAAATATTATATTAAGATATTATAGTATTACTAATATTTTTTAAATGATGAAGTAATTTTTTTTTTCTTTTCTTAATACTAAATAAATGAAAAAATATAATAATATGAAACTATATTACAAAATTATAAATTGTTAGATTGTAATCTAATAAATTAATTTATTACTAAAAAATAATATGAAATTATATTATAACATTATAAATAATAAATTAATATTTAATGTTATTAACTAAGGAATAAGGGTATATTGAGTATATAACTAAATATATAATGGTAAAATAGGAAATCAAAAGTTTTTCCCTAATCCTCACTTTTAATATATTGTAGATGTAAATGTAGATTGTAGATGTAGATAATTAGTATCACACTCGGAATAACAACATGATATGATTTTACTGTAAATACCATTATAAAAAATGAAAAAAAGTTTGAGCACACAATTTATTTTGATTAACGATACAAAATGTCAACGAATACTTAAAAATATAAATGAATTAGAATTCTCAAAAATTTTGGACAACATGTTTAAATATTATATTATTTGTATAGTTTGTGGTTGCCCACACCTATGTGAAGCACGAAATTTGTTATATGCTAAATATATTTTAAACAATTACTCAAACTTAAATTCGATGCAGTTTTTCAAACTTATGTTGTGTAGAATAAATAAAAAATTTTGTCCAAATAATTTTGACACCTGAATAGAAATAATAACAATAACCCTCAAAATATTATAATGTACATAAAATAAAGTAATTGCAACAAATTAAATATATGCGGTCATATATTTAAATGAATGTAACAAATTAAGCAATGTTGGTGATGCATATAAGTGAAAAATCAACCTCAAGATTTGTAATGCATGAAAATGAAATTCAATCCCAAAGTCCCTTTGCATTATTTTTTTTAATACGATGCATTTAATTGAATAAAATTAAAAAAATAAAATTATTAATGAAAATCTAAATAAAAAATATGCATAATGAGTCTTTTTGTCTATATATGTCAATGAAAAAACAAAATTTTACAATTTTTTACGATATATAGTTATTATATTAATATTTTAATAAAAATTTCGATTGATCAATTGTTTTACTATCTTTGTGAGGAAACTGACAATGAATTAAATGTTTTAGCGATTGTAATACGAACATATTAACTCAATTCCTGGATTTCGAGGTTCAATAAATAATTTTTTTTCTTTAAAAACTTTTGAACTACAAAATTAGGCTCATATAATATATATGCATGATTCAACCTACATATTCTCCTTAGGACCGATGCTTTTCTTTTTACATATTGTTCTTTATAACATTATTTCCAAAAAAGAGACTTAAAATATATTTCTTTCTTCATATTGAAATCTTTTTTATTCATATTATTACATTATTATTTTAATAAACACTGCTGATCGATCAATTGATTAATAAAAATTATATAAACTAATTGTAAAAATGTGTAATATTTATTTTGAATATTGTGGTTATTTAAATTTATAATATTAAAAATAGAAAAATGAACATTAACAGTAAATAAATAAATGTAATATCAAAATGATGAATGGGTTGATCAAAATTTAAAGTTCTAAAAATTAACACAACTTAATTGAATTTAATTAGAAAATTCGTATATTTATTATTTATTTTTATTTGATAAGAAAAATAGGTCGAACTGAAATTAATAATTTATGATTAACTTGAATTTAGTTAACAATTTATAATAAATAATATTATAGGATTTAAATGATATAATTTAAAATAAATGGAATATTGAGAAATAGTAAAAAAAAAATAAAAAAATGAAGTAAAACATTGTACTTTATTTTTTGAGATTTTACGAACAATATATTTATAGTTTGCTCTCGTTTGCTAGTTTGTATTAAACTTCTAAGTGAGATCTTTAATTTGATATCCATATTACATATTTTTCGACTTCAAAATAATACAATAATTATTAAAAGAATAACAATTAAATCAAAACAGAAAAAGTAATTTATACATTAAAAAAATAACATCTTTGCGTCATTAATAGCAGAGCAGGATCCTAATGTCATTGATGGCACATGTACCATAATACTTGCTCAAAATTTAAGCCTCTGTTTGACAAACTATAAAAAAACATGTTTTTAAGCAGCAAATTTTTTCAAACAACTTTTTAACCATACATATTTTCTATCTCTACTTTTTAACCACATATTTTATCTCGAAAGCATATAAAAGCATGTTTTTAACTACACCGTTTTTAACAAACAGAGCCATATATTTATTTTTTTTTGAAAAAAAAAGAAAAAAAAGATTTAAAAAGTTGTTTTGGTGGGAAACTATGTGCGAATTTTGGTGACGACACTTTTTTATATGTATATAGATATAGATATAGATTGGGCTTTCATAATCTCATTGAAATAATGTATGGGTCGCCACTACTTTAAAGTTGAGCGATCATTGAGAACCATTATGAAGTTTGATGAGTAACTTGTAACCATCCAAGGTTGAGTGGGTATTGAAATGCAACAAGCTTAAGTTGACTGGCCAATGAGAAAAAAAATCAGAAATTTGGTGAGTAAATATATGACCGCAATCAAACTATGATGAATGTTGAAACTTTTAAATTTTAACGAGTAATTGAGTGTAACGCCTCTAAAGTTAATAGTGACCAAAGGGATACATTTTAAAATTTGGTGGATAGCTCGAAACCACGTCCAATGTTGGACAGGTGATGAAGTGCAATATGCTAAATTTCAGTAATTGATGAGAAGCGTTCTGAAGTTAAATGAGCAATCTACGACCACAACCAAAATTGATGGATATTGAAACATTTAAAATTCTTAACACGTGAGTAATGTGGTGGTATGCCTCTTAAGTTTAGTGACCAATGGAAAGTAGGACTAGGCAAAAATTGAACCAAATCAAAGAACCCAACCGTCCAACCTAAACCAACCTGGCTTGGGCTAATTTTTCTAGT